>JASWHV010000018.1:17673306-19008341 GCA_030760725.1 Neostapfia colusana | reverse complement strand
AGTGAGGCCCGGTGAAGACCGGAGCTCGGTACTTTGGTTCACCGTCTTTGCGGCCCCCTGGGTCAGCCTTCGTTGGCGTCCACTCAGCCACGAAGTCAGCCAGTGATTGGCTCTTGACTGTCTGACGTGGTCGGGAGCTCAGCTTGAACTCCGCCGTCTTCGGGCTGTCTTCCGGCTTCGGAAGCTGGCAGTGGGTGTCAGCTCCGCCCACCGGCTGCTCTGGCGCAATTGTCCGCCAGGCTGAAGTGCTCAGAGGCATCGCAGACCTCTTTGGTCGCAAGCTTCTCAAGCATCTTCTCGTCTCGGACACTGCCGAAGTGCCACCACCATAGAAGCACTTTGAATATACGGGATGGTGTTGCGTACCTGGGAGAACCGCTGGATGAAGGAGCGCAGCGACTCTCCAGGTTGTTACTTGATGGCTTGGAGGTCAAGCTCCGTGCCGGGACGGTTGTAGGGGCTGCCGAAGTTGGCGATGAACTGCCGGCAGAGCTCTCCCCAGGAAGTTATGGAACCCTGAGGGAGGTTCATGAGCCAAGACCGGGTCGGGCCGGTCAAGGCGTCGGGGAAGTAGTTGGCCATGACGGCCTCATCCCCTCCTGCGGCAAGTACGGCGGTGGAGTAGACCTGAAGGAACTACGCCGGGTTGACGCTGCTGTTGAACTTTTCGGGCAGGTGCGGCCAAAACCGGAGCCTGGTGTAGCTGGAATCTGCCGTGTGCTCACCAACCATTGGCGTGCGCATCAGCGACACAGCAGGTTGGCCAGAGCGTTGTCCCTGCCGAAGTTGAGGGTTCGTGGTGGCGATGACGAAACGGTCTACCTCGCGAATCCGCTGCTGGGTCGATGCCTGAGGCGCGTCCCCAGCAGGCGGATTGAGTAGCAGCGCTCTTGCTGCGGCTAGCGCACTCCCGCCGGGTACGCCCAGCGCTACTGAAGACCTGACACTGGTCGGAGCCTGCATTGCCGGCGTCGGCGCTGCCAGAGCCGGTTGCTGGCTCCCAGTGCAGGTATTGGTGCCGCGAACGCTTGGTTCGCCGCTGGCACAGTGTGCCCCGGTATGGGCAAGGCTGCTCCATAGACCGGGGACGCCGTTTTCTGGGCATATGGTTGTGCCATATGCTGTGCGGCGTATGCCTGGGGCAGAGCTCGCATGGCGAAGATCTGCCCTTCAGGCTGGGTCGAGGCCGACATCATACTGTCGCCAGCCTCTTAGTTGCGACGCCTTTCTCGACGTCGCTCGAAGAACACTCGGGCATCTTGGCCCAAGTGGCATCGCTCCGGCTCTGCCCCCAGGTCTGTCGATGGAAGCCTGGTGGAGCTGGAGTCCACCGTCTGCTCGCCAACCATTGGCGTGCGCATCAGCGGCACGGCCGGTTGGCCGGAGCGTCGTCCCCGCCGAAGTCGAGGGTTTATGGCGGCGACGACGAGATGGTCTATCTCTCGAATCCACTGCTGGGTCGCTGCCTGAGGCGCGTCCCCAGCAGGCAGATTGCGCAGTAGCGCTCTTGCTGTGGCTGGCGCACCCCCGCCGGGTAGGCCAAGCACTACTGAAGACCTGACACTGGTTGGAGCCTGCATTTCCGGGGTCGGCGCTGCCAGAGCCGGTTGCTGGCTCCCAGTGCAGGTACACAGTGTACCCCGGTATGGGCAAGGTTGCGCCATATGCCGGGGACGCCGCTTGCAGAGCACATGGTTGTGGCTTATGCTGTGCGGCGTACGCCAGGGGCAGAGCTCACGTATCGAAGGTCTGCCCTCCAGGCTGGGTCGAGGCCGACGTCATGTTGTCGCCAGCCTCTTGAGTGCGACGCCTTTCTCGATGTCGCTCGAGGAACACTCGGGCATCTTGGCCCAAGTGGCACCATTCCAGCTCTGTCCTCAGGTCCGTCGACGGAAGCTTGGCGGAGCTGGAACCCGCCGTCTGCCCGTCAACCGTTGGCGTGCGCGTCAGCGGCACGGCCGGCTGGTCAGAGTGTCGTCTCCGCCGGAGTCGCGGGCTTGCGGCAGCGACGACAAGACGGTCTACCTCGAGAATCCACCGCTGGGTCGCTGCCTGAGGCGCGTCCCCAGCGGGCGGATTGTGCAGTAGCGCTCTTGATGCAGCTAGCGCACCCCCTCCGGGTACGCCCGGCGCTACTGAAGATCTGACACTGGTTGGAGCCTGCATTGCCGGGGTCGGTGCTGCCAGAGCCTGTTGCTGGCTCCCAGCTTGTACTGACACACTCCGTACCGAGTGTGTTGGCTTGTACTCCCCCCGGTCGCGGTTCGCCGCGGAGGCGGGGGAGGTGAGCTTGCCGCCGAAGGGAGCTTGGTCATCTTCGTCGGCGGAAACTCGTCGTGCTAGGGGAAAAGCCCCCTACCTGGCGCGCCAAATGTTGAAGTGTTCGGTCGACACTTCCCCCGGGCCTGCACTGGGCAGACCGCGGAGGTTCTTTTTTCGGAGGGGCTAGTTACTAGCGGAGAGCTTGCGCAGATGTACGAGTTAGTGAGAGCTTGACACAGAGAGTTTTACGTGGTTCAGGCCGCCGGAGCGTAAAACCGGCGAGCTATGGAGCTCGCTGTATTGCTTGCTGCTCAGGGCCGGGGGGCCTGAGCTTGGAGGTGAGTTACAGCTTGAGAGTGTATGGCTAGCGTATGAGTTACAAAATGCGAACCCAGGGGTGCGGATGGCTAGAGTCCGAACCCCTGCTAACGTCGCCTACCCGAGCCTTTTATAGTCCAAGACTCGGGTGGCTTACAAGGGGGGCCGGGACCCAACAGGTGGTCCCGGGGAGATTGACTGATATCTACCGTATCTGCAGTTATGCCGGTAGTTGTCTCTGCCGAAGGCTTCTAAGTCTTCGTCTTGTAGCCCTGCCCATGCCGCATGCTAGTCGTAGTGGTTGATGATGGCGCAGGCGGCATGGGATGTGTCTTGTCGCGGCGTTTATTGGCTGGCAGGTTCTGACACCGCGTGCCAGTCTGTGATGCGACTGGGCGCAACGGCACCTGACAGACGCGTGCTCCGCGTTTCCGCGTCTTGGGAAGACGCGGGCCATGAATACCTTGTACGGGCAAGGTGTGGGGCGCCTTTACGCCCGCTGCCTACCGCTCGGGGGCAGGCAGCACCGTTCTTCTGGCCACGTGGCGGGTCCGGAGCCCTTCTCTGAGGCGAGGAGGGTCTGGCCTGCGGGGCACGTGGAGGCTCCGGACCTCTCCCCGCGGAGGGGGAGGTCCAGCTTCTGTATGCCATGTGGCGGGCCCGGAGCTCTCCTCTGCGGAGCGGGAGGTCCGGCCCCGCTGGACACGTGGCGTCTTCGGACCTCTCTCCCACGGAGGGGGAGGTCCGGCTTCTGTATGCCACGTGGCGGGCCCGGAGCTCTCCTCTGAGGAGAGGGAGGTCCGGCCCCGCCGGACGCGTGGCGCCTTCGGAGCTCTCCCGGTGGAGAAGGGCGAGTACCTTAGGAATTTTATCCTGTGCGCGGGGGTACCCCATATCGAGGGTACCGACAGTGGTCGTCCAGGACACTTCGCGAGCAGTTGCCCGGAGAGGCAAGGTGGCGGAGTGGCACCACAGTTTCCGGGGAGGAATCAACCCCGGAACCCTACTAATGCGCGGCGGGCAAACCCTAGGCCCGGCACTGTCCACCAAATTGCCATTGAGGACGTGCCGGAGGGCGAGCCAATCCTTGCGGGTATGTTCCAACTCCACCAGCATCCCGCTATAGTACTGTTTGATTCAGGCGCCACGCATAATTTTATTAGCCAAGCTTTCATTGCTAAACACAGTTTGCCAATACTAACCACCGATAGTCCATATTTAATTTGTTCACCGGGTGGGAAGATTTCAGCAAGCGTAATGGTCTCCAAAGCACCATTATGCTTAGCGGGTAGAGTGTACCCCACGTCTCTCATTGTCTTAGAGGGACAGAAGGTCGATGTCATCCTAGGGATGTCGTGGTTAACCCGCCACTGCGCTGTTTTAGACACCGTCCTTCGAGTCGTGCACTTAAACTCAGAAGTGCACGGTTCTCACTCATTATTTCTGGACAGTCCAGAAATAAAACTTCCAAGTGTCTATCAAGCCACAACCATCAGATTGGAAGACATTCCAGTGGTCCGAGAGTTCCCTGATGTATTCCCGGACGATTTGCCGGGAATGCCACCCGATAGAGAGGTGGAGTTCAAGATTGAACTTACACCAGGAACCATGCCAATATCCCGAAGGCTGTACAAGATGGCGCCCAATGAGTTGGCTGAACTGAAGACTCAGCTCACGGACCTTCTGGAGAAGGGTTTTATTAGGCCGAGCTCCTCGCCATGGGGCTGTTTAGCATTATTTGTCAAGAAGAAGGATGAGACGTTGCGGCTTTGCGTGGACTACCGTCCATTAAATGCCGTAACCATCAAGAACAAGTACCCGTTGCCATTGATCGACATGTTGTTTGATCAGTTGGTCGAAGCAAAGATCTTTTCCAAGATGGATTTAAGATCCGGGTACCATCAGATTAAGATAAGGGCTGAGGACATTCCGAAGACGGCTTTCTCGACGAGGTACGGACTTTATGAGTACCTGGTCATGTCCTTCAGCATCACCAATGCTCCAGCTCACTTCATGTACTTAATGAACTCGGTATTTGTCGAAGTGTTCGGTCGACACTTCCCCCGGGCCTGCACTGGGCAGCCCGCGGAGGTTCTTTTTTTGGAGGGGCTAGTTCCTAGCGGAGAGCTTGCGCAGATGGACGAGTTAGTGAGAGCTTGACACGGAGAGTTTTACGTGGTTCAGGCCGCCGGAGCGTAAAACCCTACGTCCACGGCGAGCTATGGAGCTCGCTGTATTGCTTGCTGCTCAGGGCCGGGGGCCTGAGCTTGGGGGTGAGTTACAGCTTGAGAGTGTATGGCTAGCGTATGAGTTGCAAAATGCGAACCCTTGCTATCGACGCCTACCCAAGCCTTTTATAGTCCAAGACTCGGGCGGCTTACAAGTGGTGCCGGGACCCGACAGGTGGTCCCGGGAAGATTGTCTATTGTCTACCGTATCTGTAGTTACGCCGGTAGTTGCCTCTGGTCGAAGGCTTCTGAGTCTTCGTCTTGCCGCCCTGCCCATGTCGCATGCTAGTCGTAGTGGTTGATGATGGCGCAGGCGGCATGGGATGTCTTGTCGCAGCGTTTATTAGCTGGAAGGTTCTGACACCGCGTGCCAGTCTGTGATGCGACTGGGCGCAACGGCACCTGACAGACGCGTGCTCCGTGTTTCCGCGTCTTGGGAAGACGCGGGCCTTGAACTTGTACGGGCAAGGTGGGGGGCGCCTTTACGCCCGCCGCCTACCGCTCGGGGGTGGGCAGCACCGCTCTCCTGGCCACGTGGCGGGTCCGGAGCTCTTCTCTGAGGAGAGAAGGGTCCGGCCTGCGGGGCACGTGGAGCCTCCAGACCTCTCCCCGCGGAGGGGGAGGTCCGGCTTCTGTATGCCACGTGGCGGGCCCGGAGCTCTCCTCTGTGGAGAGGGAGATCCGGCCCCGCTGGACGCGTGGCGTCTTTGGACCTCTCTCCCGCGGAGGGGGAGGTCCGGCTTCTGTATGCCACGTGGCAGACCCGGAGCTCTCCTCTGAGGAGAGGGAGGTCCGTCCCCGCCGTACGCGTGGCGCCTTCGGAGCTCTCCCTGCGGAGAAGGGCGAGTACCTTAGGCATTTTACCCTGTGCGCGGGGGTACCCCATATCTC
Source organism: Neostapfia colusana (assembly GCA_030760725.1). Lineage (NCBI taxonomy): Eukaryota > Viridiplantae > Streptophyta > Magnoliopsida > Poales > Poaceae > Neostapfia > Neostapfia colusana. Next base: position 19,002,642 of record JASWHV010000018.1, on the reverse strand, counting down.
AGGTACCGACAGTGGCCCCCGGGCCTATCTCGGGGGAGATAGCGAGCCCGAGGTGGGACCTCCATCTCTTCCGATCCGCGCACTTTCTCTAAGTCCCGGATTGACCGCTGCCGGAGCACGAACGGCCACAAGATCGTGAGAGCGTGCGCCCACTTGATGATTGCTTTTACTGCGGCGGTTCCCAAGACTGACACTCCTGCACGTTGCGGCGCTTTCTTCGGGAACCGCCGGAGTGCCTTGCCGGCTCATCTTCTTAGGATACTGACTCCTTGACCCCACCGCTTCATTTAAGCGGCTTGGGCCCACCCGTCATCGGCACTCGGTCTAGGAACCGAAGCGGTTGCGGGTGCGGGGTATTCGAAGAGTTCCGAATTGCTTGGAACTGCACCGGGAAGCTTTTTAGAGGGGGTCTTACCCACATTGTAGCTTCCCTTCGCACTTCTCTGCGTTTCTTCTCGGACTCTTGCGCTTTTGCTCTCTTGCCTTTGAGTTCTCCCTTGCCATGGCTTCCAACCCGCTGCCAGAGAAGAAACGCGCTCGATCTCCTCCAGCAACGGCGTCGGTGCCAAGTCGGGATTTTGGGGTGCCTGACACTCCCTCCAGTGGCGACTCGAAGAGGCCCCGGGCTGATGCGCTGGGGGAAGCCTCTGGGGCGTCCCCTGTTCCGCTAGTCCAAGCGACTGCGGAGCGGCCGTCGGAGACGGTAGCGGGCTCTGGAAATCCTACCCCGGCTCGGAAGTCGGGGTTTAGAGCCCGCTGGAGTGTCCGCGCTTCCCGGCCTTCCCCGTCTTGCGGGGAATCTGTGCCGATGCGCTCGGAGCCAGGGGCAACTGCCGCGGCCCCCAGGCCAGCGCGGACTTCTCCTGTTCCAGTGTGCCCGGACTCCGCGGCAGCGTCATCTCTTCCTGCCGAGACGGCCACCGCGGCCCCCGAGCCAGCACAGGTTGATCCTGCACTAGGCGGCCTGGCTTCTTCTCCAGCACCGTCTTCCCCGGCTTGTCCCTCTCCTCAAGTCAAGGAGCCAGAAGCTGAAAAGAGCCCGGCTGGCCTGGCTGCCAGAGCCGCGGAGCCAGCTTCTCCTGATCGGCGTCTCGCCTCGGCTGCTGGCGTGTCGGCTCTTCCTGAGGACGAGGTAATGGAGGAGGTCGGAGGGACTGCCCCAGCCTCTGTTGCTCCATTGCCTCCGCCAGACGCCTTCGTGCTTGCCGAGTCGAGCATCCGGCAGGTCTTGGCCGCGCTAGGGCGCGAGCGGGAGGAGTATACGGTTGAACGGGACCGCCTCCTCATCTGGGGGAACCTTTTGCGGGAGAGGACCGCGAAGGTTAAGAGCGAGCTCGACTCCAGGCGGGAGTTGCTCGACTTCAGGGAAGCGCTCGTCGACCGGATGAAGCGGGCTGTTGACCGCATGGACACCCAGTCGCGGCGGATCAACAGGGAGGCCCTGGAGGCACACGCCAGGGCCGAAGAGAGCCTCTCTGCTGCTGTGGAAATACGGCAGCGGTTGGAGCGCCGGGAACTCGCCATTTAGGAGCGGGAGCATTCCGTGGCAGCTGAGGCAGAGAGGGTCGCCGCGCAGCTGGCCGCGGGTGAGGATGACCTCCGAGCTCGGATGGAGGAGCTGGAGATTCTGAAGGCAGACCTTGACCTGAGGGAGGAACAGGTCTCCCATGATCGCCGGGCGGTCTTGGACCGGGAGTTGACTGCTGGCTTCAAGGCCGCTGAGTTGGAGCGGCTAGCCGAGACTCTCCACCTTCGGGAGAGTTCCCTGGCGGCCAAGGAGAAGGAATTCTCCGAGAGGAACCTGGAGGCTCTGCAGGCGGCCCGCCGCGAGGTAGAGAAGCTCTCAGCCTTACGGTCCTCCGAGGCCCTTGCGGTCTCAAGCCTCGTGGATCGAGCGGGGTCCGCCCTGATCCCTCTTGGCTTCAGTCCGGTGAGGGCCGCAACTCCCGCATTGAAGGTGGCAGAGGTGATCCCTGCATTGGAGTCGATCGGCGCCAAGCTGGACAGACTCGACTCGGTGGTCGCCAGTGAGCTTGAAGCCGAGGGCCGCGGCTTAGCTTTAGAGGTCGCTTCGCATGTGCTGGCATGCTTCAAGAGCCGCGACCCCTCTTTCTCGCTGGAGCCAGCGAGAGAGGGCCCAGCCGCGGAGCGGGAGGAAGCTGCCAGGGCTGAAGTCGAGGATGTAGCCGCCCTTGTAGCCGCAAGGTTCCGGCGAGAGCCGGGAGGTCCTTAGGACTTGTTTCTCTCTTTTTTATCGAGTCTGTAGTCCAGCTCATGGAGCCTTGCTTAATTTGACTCTCTTGGATGCTTGTGTCTGTGATGCTTTTTCCCTCCTTCTTGGCTTTGCCTGGCTGAGTCCTTAGCTCCTCAAGGTACTCAGAGGCCATTTCCAATCTCGGAGCTTCGCACAGACACCCTCCCCGGGTCCTAACCGTGTTAGGGGCCCCCGGAGGTCTCCGAACCTCGCCCTATGGGGGGCTCCCAATCTTCCTGCCACGTGGCGGGTCCGGAGCTCCTCCTCAAGAGACCGGTGCTCCGGTCATGTTGGACACGTAGGGCATTCGGAGCCCTCCCGCTGAGGGGGGAGGTCCGGTTCCTGCCTGCCACGTGGCGAGCCTCGAGCCCTCCTCAAGGAAGGAGAGAGTTCCGGGCCCGCTGGACACGTGGGGCCCCCGGGCCCCGCCCCTGCTGGAGGGGCAGGTCCCGGTCCTTCCAGTCCCAGGCCGGTGTAGCTGGTAGCTCCTTTTCCCCCCGCTTCATGCAGTCCCTGTTGCCGTAACCTGAAGGTCCTGCACACAGGTAGAGGAAACGTAATTCTCCTCGGGGGGTCCTCCCCTCCCGTCTCCTAGTATTATCCGTCTTATGGTCCTGACCCGCTATACGGGGCTTGGGCAATTCTGTGCACGAGGCGCCGGAGCTCCGGCTCCCTCCGAGGTCCGGGTACGGCCGTCCGATCCCTAGTACCGGGCCATGCGCTGGGGAAGCAGAGTGCACGCGCTTTGGGTTCATGACCAGGCAAAGCGGACGTACTCCCCTGGACCTCCGGAGAGCAGGATGCGCATGCTTTGGGCTCTGGGCCGGCTAAGCTGGATACGCACCCTGGACCCCCCATGCACAACGCTGGCCTTTCCTGGAGGTGACTAACTGGCACCGCAACACCTGACTGGGGGAGGCCCGAGAGACTCAGTCGGCCATCGGCAGGTGCCTCAAGCGCAGCCGCCTTCGGGAAGATAGCAAATGCCGACTATGGATGAGCGCAGGAGAGGGGGAGCTAGATGTATGATGAACATACAGAGATAGTGCGATCATAAAAATTAATGCATAAATTTAAATGAGCGCATGAGAGGGAGCTAAGTAGAACAGGTCTCTGTATTCGTGCCCATAGGTGGAATTCTGGCTGTACATGGGGGCAATGTTCCGCCTCGTCTACAAGGGAAGCAAGACTCTATGCGCTTAGGGTCAGAACCAGGCTAAACTGGACGTAGTCCTGTACCGTCCCTTGAGACTTAGCTACCCCAAGCTCTGTTCCTAAATTCTATGGGGTCTATTACAGAAGTGGATAACCCTGTTCTACCGATGCTCAGTAAGTAAGACTTACAGTGTTGCTTCATGGCAAGGTTTTTTTTTCTTTGGGAATGGATCCCACTCTCGGTTGAAAGGCAAGCGTACCCGGGGCGGCAGCTTTCATGATTCGGAAGGGACTTTCCCTGCTGGGGGAGAGCTTACGGGTCCTTCTTGGAATGTAGCGTGCCGCTTCACCAGGTTGCCCTCTTGCGGGCCCCCGTCACGTTTGGTTCTTTGGCGGTAGTGCTTAGAGCATTAGCCGAGACCATGCGTTGTGGGGTGTTCCCTGCAAGCCGAGTATTGTCGAAGTTGTTATCTTCACGCTGGATCAGGTCCTGCGTGGTTTCTCTCGGGGGCCCCCGGGGAGTTCTCCCCTTCTGGCCAAGGCCTTCAAGGGGTAGGTGGACCCGGGCTCGTCTTGGAAGACCTAAGGCGTCTTCCCCTCCTGGCAAGGCCTTCAAGGGGCTGACGGACCTTAGGCGGCCCCCGAGAGGTATGTTCGAGGCACGGAGGCGTGCCGTAGCTGGCTAACGCCCTGGCCCGTCACCGTCGGAACTGGAGTCCTTACCGTCATGCACTGTCTTTATGACACGCTGATGCTCCTGGAACCCCACCTGGTGGGCAGCGGTAACTGGGGCATCGGCCTTCTGTTTGCCATCCCTCTGAGGGTAGGGCGGTGCTTCAGCCCTCTGCTGTCTTCCGTTGCGGAAGCGTTCTGCGAGCTTCTGGATCTCCCAGCACTCGGCAACAGTATGGTTGCAGGGGCCATGCACGGGGCATAGCCCGCCTTGGCCACTGTCTGGGGCCGGTGATTGCCGCTGCCTCTTGTCGGGGCATGTCCCCCGAGCTCCACTGGTCGTTGCAGCTGCGGCGACGGGGGCCGTGAATGGTGACATCATCTTGCCACTCCCCCGGTTCTTGATCTTCTTGCCACCCCCATAGGCAGCCGCGCCGGACCCGGGCTGTCCTCCTGACTCGGAGGTCGGCAGAGCGTGCCAGTTACGCCCTTCGGCTGCTCTGGCGCACTTGTCCGCCAGGCTGAAGAGCTCCGAGACGTCACGGACCTCTCTGGTCGCGAGATTCTCAAGCATTTTCTCGTCCTGGACACCCTGTCGGAACGCCACCACCACAGAGGCGCTTTGGATATGTGGGATGGTGTTGCGCACCTGAGAGAACCGCTGGATGAAAGAGCGCAGCGACTCCCCAGGTTGTTGTTTGACGGCGTGGAGGTCGAGCTCCGTGCCGGGACAGGTGTAGGAGCTGTCGAAGTTGGTGACGAACTGCCGGCAGAGCTCCCCCCAGGAGGTTATGGACCCCTGAGGTAGGTTCATGAGACAAGACCGAGCTGGGCCGGTCAAGGCGACGGGGAAGTAGTTTGCCATGACAGCCTCGTCCCCTCCTGCGGCAAGTACGGCGGTGGAGTAGATCTGGAGGAACTCCGCTGGGTTGACGCTGCCGTCGTACTTCTCGGGCAGGTGCGGGCGGAACATGCGTGGCCACCTTGCGAAGCGAAGGTGAGGTGCAAGGGCCGCACATCCTGCACCTGCTGCCGCAGGTATAGGCGCTGCGAACGCTTGGTTCACACCTGGCGCTGCGTATCCCAGCATGGGCAAGGCTGCACCATAGACCGGGGCCGCTACTTGCGGCGCATATGGTTGTGGCATATGCTGCGCAACATATGCCTGAGGCGGGGCTCGCATGGCGAAGACCTGCCCTTCTGGTTGTGTCGAGGCCGACGACATGCTGTCGCCTGCCTCATGGTTGCGACACCTTTCTCGGCGTCGCTCGAGGTACACCCGGGCGTCCTGCCCCAAGTGGCACCGTTCCAGTTCCCTTCGCAGGTCCGTCGACAGGAGCCTGGAGGAGCTGGAATCCGCCGTTAGCCCGTCAACCGTGGATGTGCGCGTCAGCGACACAGCCGGTTGCCCTGGGCGCCGTCCTCGCCGAAACTGAGGGTTCGTGGCGGCGACGACGAGGCGGTCCACCTCACGGACCCATTGCTGGGTCGCTGAATGGGGCGCATCCCCCGCAGGTGGGTTGCGCAGCAGCGCTCTTGCTGCAGCTAGCGCACCTCCATGGTGTACGCTCAGCGATGCAGAAGACCTCACACTGGTCGGGGCCTGCATAGCCAGAGTCGGCGTTGCCGGAGTCGGCTGCTGGCTACCCGCTTGTGCCGACACACTCCGTCCTGAGTGCGTCAACATGTACTCCCCGCTGGTCACGGTTCGCCGTGAATGCGGAGGGGGAGAGTTTGCCGCTGAAGGGAGCTTGGTCATCTTCGTCGGCGGAAACTCGTCGCGCTAGGGGAAAAGCCCCCTACCTGGTGCGCCAAATGTCAAAGTGTTCGATCGACACTTCCCCCGGGCCTGCACTGGGCAGCCCACGGAGATTCTTTTTTCGGAGGGGCTAGTTCCTAGCGGAGAGCTTGCGCAGATGGATGAGTTAGTGAGAGCTTGACACGGAGAGTTTTACGTGGTTCAGGCCGCCGGAGCGTAAAACCCTACGTCCACGGCGAGCTATGGAGCTCGCTGTATTGCTTGCTGCTCAGGGCCGGGGGCCTGAGCTTGGGGGTGAGTTACAGCTTGAGAGTGTATGGCTAGCGTATGAGTTGCAAAATGCGAACCCTTGCTATCGACGCCTACCCGAGCCTTTTATAGTCCAAGACTCGGGCGGCTTACAAGGGGTGCCAGGACCCGACAGGTGGTCCCGGGAAGATTGTCTATTGTCTACCGTATCTGTAGTTACGCCGGTAGTTGCCTCTGGTCGAAGGATTCTGAGTCTTCGTCTTGCCGCCCTGCCCATGCCGCACGCTAGTCGTAGTGGTTCATGACGGCGCAGGCGGCATGGGATGTCTTGTCGCAGCGTTTATTAGCTGGCAGGTTCTGACACCGCGCGCCAGTCTGTGATGCGACTGGGCGCAACGGCACCTGACAGACGCGTGCTCCGCGTTTCCGCGTCTTGGGAAGACGCGGGCCTTGAATACCTTGTACGGGCAAGGTGGGGGGCGCCTTTACGCCCGCCGCCTACCGCTCGGGGGCGGGCAGCACCGCTCTCCTGGCCACGTGGCGGGTCCGGAGCTCTTCTCTGAGGAGAGAAGGGTCCGGCCTGCGGGGCACGTGGAGCCTCCGGACCTCTCCCCGCGGAGGGGGAGGTCCGGCTTCTGTATGCCACGTGGCGGGCCCGGAGCTCTCCTCTGCAGAGAGGTTGGTCCGGCCCCGCTGGACGCGTGGCGTCTTCGGACCTCTCTCCCGCGGAGGGGGAGGTCCGGCTTCTGTATGCCATGTGGCGGGCCCGGAGCTCTCCTCTGAGGAGAGGGAGGTCCGTCCCCGCCGGACGCGTGGCGCCTTCAGAGTTCTCCCTGCGGAGAAGGGCGAGTACCTTAGGCATTTTACCCTGTGCGCGGGGGTACCCTATATCTCAGGTACCGACAGTATTCATGCCGGAGCTGGACAAGTTTGTCGTGGTCTTCATCGACGACATCCTAGTATATTCCAAGTCAGAGGAAGATCACAAGAAACATCTGCGTATAGTCTTGCAACGGCTGCGGGATCATGAGTTATACGCAAAATTCCGCAAATGCGAGTTTTGGATATCGCAAGTGCCTTTCCTCGGGCATATCATCTCAGCGGAAGGTATCGCTGTGGACCCGAGCAAGATCACGCAAGTGCTGAATTGGAAATCCCCGAGAACTGTTCATGAGGTACGGAGTTTCCTCGGACTCGCGGGATATTATCGGAGGTTCATTCCGAACTTCTCGAAGATTGCCAAGCCAATGACAGAGCTGCTGAAAAAGGCTACCAAATATGTTTGGAGTCCAGCATGTGAAGCAGCATTCAAGGCTTTAGTCAAGCACCTGACATCAGCACCGGTTTTGGCGCAGCCAGACATAACAAAACCGTTCGATGTGTACTGCGATGCATCCGGCATTGGGCTCGGGTGTGTGCTGATGCAAGACCGAAGAGTGGTCGCGTATGGATCACGGCAGCTTAGAAACCATGAGTAAAATTATCCAACTCACGACTTGGAGCTCGCTGCCGTGGTACTTGCACTAAAAATGTGGAGGCACTACCTACTCGGTAACCTCGTACATTTATATACCGACCACAAAAGCCTCAAGTACATATTCACTCAGAAGGAGCTGAACATGAGGCAACGAAGATGGTTAGAACTGATAAAAGATTACGAGATAGAGATCCATTATCATCCGGGCAAGGCAAACGTAGTGGCAGATGCGCTGAGCCGCAAGTCACACGTCAATAATCAGACCATCACACCGTTGGAAGAGAGCAAACCACCACTCCATGTGATTCCACACGGAGCTCTCTACAACCTAGCTTTGATCCCCACCATCCGTGAAGAGATAGCGGCAGCCCAGAAGAATGACAAGGGCATGTCACATTTGCGGAGACGTATCGACAGTGGGAAGTTGAATTGTTTCCAGAAGGACGGAGACGGCGTTCTGTGGTTCAAGGACCGGATCGTCGTACCCCGTAAACCGGAATTACGGAAGAAAATTTTTGATGAGGCTCACTTATAAAAGTTTTCTATTCACCCCGGCAGCAACAAAATGTATCAAGAACTAAGAAGAAAGTTTTGGTGGACACGGATGAAGCGAGAGCCTGCAAAATACGTGTCCGAGTGTGATACATGTCCAAGGGTGAAGGCAGACCACATGCGGAAACCGGGACTGCTGCAACCACTGGGCATTCCTGCCTGGAAGTGGGAGGACGTGAGCATGGATTTCGTCGTCGGTTTACCTACCACCTTACAGAAACATGATTCTGTGTGGGTGATCGTCGATCGGCTCACCAAAGTTGCCCATTTCATCCCGGTCAACACCAACTACAACGCCAAGAAGTACGCTGAACTGTACATCTCACGGATTCTATGCTTATACGGCGTACCCCGTACTATCATATCGGATCGGGGCACTTTATTTGTGTCCCGTTTTTGGGAGCAGCTACACGCTACCTTGGGGACGAAGCTGATCCGTAGTTCAGCCTACCACCCGCAGACGGATGGGCAAACGGAGCGGGTAAATCAAATTTTAGAAGACATGCTACGAGCTTGCGCTATCAACCACGGCAAGAATTGTGATGATCACTTGCCGTTAGCCGAGTTCTCGTACAACAATGGGTACCAAGCCAGCATCAAGATGGCGCCCTACGAGGCGCTATACGGAAGAAAATGCCGCACACCATTGAACTGGTGTGAGTCTGGCGAAAGGGTTATGTCGAAGTGTTTGGTCGACACTTCCCCCGGGCCTGCACTGGGCAGCCCGCGGAGGTTCTTTTTTCGGCGGGGCTAGTCTCCTAGCGGAAAGCTTGCGCAGATGGACGAGTTAGGGAGAGCTTGACACGGCGAGTTTTACGTGGTTCAGGCCGCCGGAGCGTAAAACCCTACGTCCATGGCGAGCTATGCAGCTCGCTGTATTGCTTGCTGCTCAGGGCCGTGGGCCTGAGCTTGGGGGTGAGTTAGAGCTTGAGAGTGCATGGCTAGCGTATGAGTTGCAAAATGCGAACCCTTGCTATCGACGCCTACCCGAGCCTTTTATAGTCCAAGACTCGGGTGGCTTACAAGGGGAGCCGGGACCCGACAGGTGGTCCCGGGAAGATTGTCTATTATCTACCGTATCTGTAGTTACGCCGGTCGTTGCCTCTGGTCGAAGGCTTCGGAGTCTTCATCTTGCCGTCCTGCCCATGCCGTATGCTAGTCGTAGTGGTTGATGACGGCGCAGGCGGCATGGGATGTCTTGTCGCGGCGTTTATTAGCTGGCAGGTTCTGACACCGCGCGCCAGTCTGTGATGCGACTGGGCGCAACGGCACCTGACAGACGTGTGCTCCGCGTTTCCGTGTCTTGGGAAGACGCGGGCCTTGAATACCTTGTACGGGCAAGGTGTGGGGCGCCTTTACGCCCGCTGCCTACCGCTCGGGGGCAGGCAGCACCGTTCTTCTGGCCACGTGGCGGGTCCGGAGCCCTTCTCTGAGGCGAGAAGGGTCCGGCCTGCGGGGCACGTGGAGCCTCCGGACCTCTCCCCGCGGAGGGGGAGGTCCAGCTTCTGTATGCCACGTGGCGGGTCCGGAGCTCTCCTCTGCGGAGAGGGAGGTCCGGCCCCGCTGGACGCGTGGCGTCTTCGGACCTCTCTCCCGCGGAGGAGGAGGTCCGGCTTCTGTATGCCACGTGGCGGGCCCGGAGCTCTCCTCTGAGGAGAGGGAGGTCCAGCCCCGCCGGACGCGTGGCGCCTTCGGAGCCCTCCCTGCGGAGAAGGGCGAGTATCTTAGGAATTTTACCCTGTGCGCGGGGGTACCCCATATCTCAGGTACCGACAGTGGCCCCCGGGCCCATCTCGCGGGAGATAGCGAGCCCGAGGTGGGACCTCCGTCTCTTCCGATCCGCGCACTTTCTCTAAGTCCCGAATTGACCGCTGCCGGAGCACGAACGGCTGCGGGTTCGTGAGAGCGTGCGCCCACTTGATGATTGCTTTTACTGTGGCGGTTCACAAGGCTGCCACTTCTGCACGTTGCGGCGCTTTCTTCGGGAACCGCCGAAGTGCCTTGCCGGCTCATCTTCTCAGGAGACTGACTCCTTGACCCCACCGCTTTAGTTAAGCGGCTTGGGCCCAGATTTCATCGGCGCCCAGTCTCGGAGCCGATGAGGTCGCCGATGCGATGTTTCCGGAGGTTTTCAAATTACCTCGAACCATTCCTGGAAAGTTTTAAAAGGGGATCTCACCCGCATCGCGTCTTCCCTTCGCATTGCCCTCGTACTTCCCTTGAACTCTTGCGCCCCGGCTCTCCTGCCCTTGCGCCTTCTTTCGCTATGGCTTCCAACTTGCTTCCGATGCGCCTCGTTCGCTCCTCTGAGCTCGGGCAAGTGCGCAGGCTGCTGGGCTGGCGCTCGGAAGAGCAGAAGCATCGGCTTCGCCGAGGATCTCTCCCCCTGGTCCTGAAAAAGGGGGAGATAGTCTTCTTCACCGCTTATGCTCTGGCGGGGTTCATTCCGCCGATTTCTTCCTTCTTTGTCACCCTGCTGGAGACATACGGTCTCCAGCTCCACCATCTCTCCCCCAACTCCTTCGCAATGGCGGCAGTTTTTGTCCACTTCTGCGAGATGTTCGTGGGGGTGCACGCCTCCGTGACGCTCTTCCGCCACTTCTTTCTGCTGTGGACGACTGGACGCGGCTCAAAGACTCAGATGGGGGCATATTATTTCCAGCATCGCTGCAAACACCCCAAGGTCTCCGGATACCTCCTGCCCTTCAGTGCATCAAGGTGGGAGAACTGGAGGGAGAGCTGGGTGGTAGTGCAGACCGACGAGCACGATCGCCTACAACTCCCAACCGCCAGCCCAACCACCGATCGCCGCTTCTGGGAGGAGATCCCTGAGCTGGAGCAGGAGTACACTCCGGTCTTGGAGCGGATCCGGTTCTTGGCCAATGAGGGGATGACGTCTCTAATGGTGCTGATGGACTTTGTGTCACGCCGCATTGCTCCCTTGCAGCAACGCAGCCGCCCAGCGTGGTACTACACCGGTGAGCAGGACTGTACCAGGCTGGAGAGAGGCCCCGGCTCTGTCCCTTCCGACGAGGAGCTGGAGGAGATGGTGAGCGGTGACTACATTCCCAGCGGCGACCCCGCCCTTCCGCCTTCTGCCACCCCCTCTTCTTGGAGCCTCAGAGGAGGTCGGAGCTCCTGCCGAAGATGCCGAACCTTGATGATATCGGGATTGCCGTTCGTCAGGTCGGGGATGCCCTCCGGAGTATCACCATTCCAGGAACCGAGCACCCCGGATCAGGGCATGAGGCATCCGCTGCTGCCAAACCCTCCCCCAGAACCGACGGAACCCAAGCCGCCGATAAAGGGAAAGGAAAAGAGCCGGCCCCCGGGCATCTAGAGAAAAAACGCGCTCGGTCTCCTCCGAGGGTGCTGCCTGTGCCAAGCCAGGGTGCCGGAGCTACTTTGCTTCCATCTCCCGGAGGTGCTGGTCCATCGGGTGGCGACCCGAAGAGGTCCTGAGTGTCCCTCCCTGGTGGGTCTCTCCCCAGACAGCAGCCGTCCGAATCAGCCCAAGTATCTCGCCATCCTCCCTCGAGCGGCGGGGCTCCCAGGACGTATGTTGGTGGGGCGACGCCAGCGAGCGCGCCGGAGGTCCGGGCATCCCGTTCCGCGACCGTTCCAGCCGCTGGTCCTGGCAGTTCAGCTACAGCCTAGAGGCCAGTGCTGCAAGCTCGCTGGAGCGCTCATGCCGCCCAGTAAGTGTTATTCTTTCTGACTTATAGGAGCAGAGCTCCTGCCTCTTCTTTTATTCTGAGGGCTTCTTCTTCTTTGCAGGGACCGACCGGCTGCCAGGGGCGGGCCTCTTATCCGGCCGCCTTCAACCAGCGGGGGCTCCGCGCCTCGGCACAGGGGACCGCGGCGGCCCCCATAGCTCCCAAATCGACGGGGGCAGTGGCCGCAGTGGCCGCATCTGCTCCTACCCGCCCTCCTTCACCAGCCCAGAAGCCAGGTCTTGAGACCGGGAGGGCTCCTGTAGGTGTGCCTGCTGGCCCCCTGGCCTGCTTAGGACAGCGCCCCCCCGTAGCTGCTGAGGGCGCCGGCGCTCCCGCCGGTCTTGGACTCGTCCGGGGGGTCCAGCGGCGCGACTCCTGCTCCCCCTGCTCCGGTGCCCGTGTGGGACGCCCTGGAGTGTGCCCAGACCAGCACCCGGCAGCTCCAATCTGCCTTTGAGCAGGAGCGGAAGGCATTGGCCGGCGAGAGGGAACGCCTTCTCAGCTGGCAGCAGCGGGCCCGGGCGGACCTCGACTCAAGGCAGTCAAGGCTTGAGGCCATGAGTGCTCTGCTTAGGACCCAAAAGAAGGCCATTAGCCGCTTGGAGTTAGAGGCCCAGCGGGTTCGTGCCACCTACCGCGAGGCTCTGGCCAAAGCTGAAGCCAAAGCCAAGGAGTGTTCCACTGCCGCGGAGGAGTTGCAGCTGCAGGTAGCCCGTCGGGAGCACGCCGTCGCTGATCGGGAACGCGCTGCTGCGGCCGAGGAGGAGAAGACCACCGCTCGGCTGAGGGCCAAGGTGGAGGAGCTAAGGGCTCGGACTGAGGAGTTGGAGCTCCGTGAGTCGGCTGTCGCCGCGAGGGAGGAGCAGTCTTCCAAGGAGCTTCAGGCGGCGATGGATCGCGAGCTAGCGGCCCGCCAAGAGGTAGAGAGGCTCCAGTCCCTGCGGACTGCCGAGGCCCAGGCGGTCTGGTGCTTCATTGCTAAGGCGGGATCCGCCTTGGCTCCTCTTGGTTTTAGCCCTGTGCAGGTGGAGACCCCAGCACGGCCGGTGTCCAAAGCGGCCCCAGTCCTTGAGTCTCTCGGCGACGAGCTAGGTCGGCTCGAATCAGTGATCGCCGACGAGCTGGAAGCGGAAGGTCGGGGCCTTGCGAAGGAGGTTGCGATGCACGTTCTGTCGTGCTTCGTTAGCCGAGACCCTTCCTTTTCTCTGGGGCCGGTCCGTTTAGGACCCATCGCCGACCAGGAGGAAGCTGCCAGGGCCGAAGTCGAGGACTTAGCTGCCCTCGTGGCCTCTAGGTTTCATCGGGAGTCCGGGGACCCCTAGGCATCCGCCCTCGTGTCCACAAGGCCCTGTACTTCCTTTTTTATTTTTGTTGAGTCTGTAGCCCAGCTCGTGGAGCCTTTGTATGGACAGACTCCTGTTTCTTTCTGTGTCTGCATGCCCTAGTCTTCTTCTTGGCCTTTCCTGACCGAGCCCTTAGCTCCGCAAGGACTCGGAGGCCTTGACCAATCTCGAAGCTCTGCATAGACACCTTGTCCGGGTCCCCACTGTATACTAAGGGTTCCGGAGGTCTCCAAGACCCGCCTCACGAGATCGGAGGGGGGTCCGAGCCTGTTGGTCACGTGGCCGGCCCGGAGCTCCCGCCTGAGAGGAGGTCCGGGCTCGCAGGGCACGTGGAGGTCCGACTTCTGTAGACCACGCGGCGGTCCCGGAGCTCCCCTCAAAGAGGTGGGAGGTCCGGCCCTGCTGGACACGTGGGGCCTTCGGACCTCGCCCCTGTGAGGGCTAGCCCTTTGATCTTACCTTAGGGTTTTTGGCCTACCGCAATCCCGTAGCGGCCCCCTGGTAGGTGCGTTCTATTGGGTGGATGCGCCTACCATACTGCTGCGGGGAGCTGAGGCTGAGAAGTCCTGCACACAAGTAAGGAAAAAGTAATTCTCCTTGGGGGCTCCCCCCTCTATTCCTTCGTCGTATCTGCAGCAAATTCCGACTAAATATGAAAATGAGAAGAGGGAGTTGAACGCATAGTGAGCACGCGTTAGTAGGGTAATCATAAAAATTTAATAAGTAAATTAAATGAGTACCAAAGAAGAGCAACGTAGGGTAGGTTTCTTTTCATATAAATTTCCATACGGGGGAAGGCGGGCCGCATATGTAGGCCACGACCCACCTCAAGGGAAGCAAGACTCTACGCGCTTGGGGTCGGAACCAGGCGAAGCTGAACGTAGTCCTGGACCGTCCCCTGAGGCTTAGTTGCTCCAAGCCCCGTTCACGGACTTTTATGGAAATTACTACAAAAAGAAAGGCCTGCCCTATTGTTGCTCTAGGGGTATAACTTACAGCGGTGTTCCGTGTTCCGAAGGTTCGGGAGCGGGTCCCTGTCTTCGGTTCTGGGGAATGGTCCCAGGCCCGGGATGTCCAGCCCCAGTACGGCAAATGGCCATGCGGGCTGGATCATCTGTACCGTCCAAGCCGGTGTATGGATATGCTTGGCGTGGAACAGGCACGCCTAGCAGCTCTCGACCAGCTCGACGGCATCCTGGAGTGTTGCCGGCTAGTAGAAGCCATGCCGAAAGGCTTTACCGACAAGCGTGTGTGAGGAAGAATGACTCCCACATTCGCCTCCATGGATCTCAGCGAACAAGTCGCAGCCTTCCCCTGGGTTATGCACCGCAATAGGATGTGGTTGGCGCCATGTCGGTAGAGATCCCCCTCTACCGCCATGTGTCTCTTAGCCATACGCGCAATCCGTTCAGCGGATACACATTCATCAGGGAGGATATTGTCTTTCAAGTAGTCCCGGACCTCCGTGATCCATGCATCGGGTCTGACTTGAGCATCTGGATCTTGAGCGCTGGGTTGCACGGAGTCCCCAGTGACGCTTATGATCCTTGGCGGCGCTCATGGCCGCCGGGACCGCCAGCTTCGAGGTGCTAGTCTAGCCCCCTTCGCCCGGCTCGGCGGGCCGGGCTGTGGGTCGCGGCAACGTCCTCTCGAGGCCCCCTTCAGGCACAGTGGCTCTGGTGGCAGTGGGGGCCCTCGTTGAAAGGTCGTCAGCTGCGGCCTTGCTAGCGCGCGGTACGTGGTGCAGGTCCAAGGCGAGGGGGTCTGTCTCCGCCGTCTTGTTTGATAACCAGACTGGGGATTGCCCTGAGCCAATGACTAACGAGAAGGATGAGCACTCCATACTTTGCTATGTTGTTGGCTGCCTTGGAATTGAAACGCGCCACATACCCAGACTGCTCCCCCGATGGCGTGAGGAACAGTACGCTAGCATCGGCCCCCTGCTTTCGCGAGGAGCCATCGACAAACATCATTTGATAAGGCCTGGTGAAGGTCAGGGCTCAGGGTCCTGTTTCATCGTCTTCGTGGCCCCCTGAGCGTGCGTCTACTTCAGCCACAAGTGAACCAATGCTCTGTTAATGTCTGTATGACGGGAAAGGGAACCTAGATTAAACTTCAGTAGCTCCGACGCCCATTTGGCGGCATCGCCCGCCGCGTGGAGCTGTGGGGGATAGCTTTTAGCCTGGGGAGATCGCCGGGTGCCCGACACTCGGGGGTCCTCAGGCTGCTTTGGACCTTGCGGGAAGCTCCGCTGTCGTCCCAGGAGCTCCGGGAGGTCCTGCTGGTCCTCCGGGAGGTTGTGTCGGGGATCCGAGGTCTGGTCTTCTGGTGCTTGCTTCTTGGTACCGGAACAGGTTACTGTGGTATGGGGTTAAAGCCATTGCGCGAAGACCAGAAATTCGCGGGACCCCTAGCTATGCCGAGTCGGTTTACGCCGGGATTAGCAGGTAAGGGGCGCCGTTCAACTACTTCAGACACAGGGGTCTGATGGGAGCCCTAGCAAGCATTTGGGAAGCATAGCATATCACAGCCTGGTATCGAGTCTACTATTTGCTCTATCATAGGAAGAGAAAATAGGTCTTTAGGGCATGCCTTATTGAGACTGGTGTAGTGGATGCTCTTCCGGAGCTTCTCGCTGGCCCTCGGGATAATAACACGGTTTGCCAAGCGCCGGGAGCGGCGGACTCTCCGTCTCGTCGGACGGCTGGACGTCGGGAAAGACCTTTAAGTAGTGCTCCATCACCTCCCTAGGGATCTCTGGCCTCGGTGATGGCTGTCATGCAGCACATCGACCTCATGCCGGAGGGGGGCAACGAGCGCGCCTTCCTATATGCTACCCGGGCCCCCGGCTACCCGGGTGCTCTGGGTGGCATCGGCGCTGATTCGGACGAGCCTTGCGGGGACGTCTTCCTCATCAAGGGGTTGCACGCGGGGTGCGGTGGTAGAGGCACGGTGGCGTGCACTTAGGTGGAGCTGGTTTGGTTCTGTACTGCCGAGGGCTGGCGCTCTAGTTGCTGTAAGCGCCTGAAGCCTTTCCAAGGCTAATACTGCGGCGGCACGGTATCCACAAACCTTGAGGACGCCTGTTGGTGTAGGCATCTTCAAGACAAGGTAGCCGTCGTGGGCTATTGCCATGAATCAGTACAGGGCTGGCCTACCGATTATGGCATTGAAGGGGAGGTCAATCTCGGCCACGTCGAACAGAATGTACTCTGTCCGGTAGCTGTCCGGTGCCCCAAAGGTCACCAGGAGGCTGATGTGGCCGTAGGGAATGACCTGTCCCGGCCCTACCCCTGAGAACGGGCTTGATGGGGCGAGCTTGGCCATCGGGATCTGCAGCTTCTGGAAGGCTGCGTGACTGATGAGGTTCAGTCCAGCCCCACCATCCACCAAAACGTGGTACATCTTCACGTTGGCGATGGTAAGGGCCACCACGAGCGGCAGTTGGCCGGCCCCAGCCATGTTCCTGGGGCAGTCGGTGTCATCAAAGCTGATGGGGGTTCCCATCCACCTGAGGTGCGGTACTGCACTTGGGAGGGGAGCCACCGACGCTACCGCTCGGCGCAAGGCCTTAGCCATGCTTCAGGACAGGGGGTCAGCGGACCCGCCGAAGATGTCACAGGGCATCTTCCAGTGCTCGTCGTCACTGGAGCTGGAGCTCCCATGACTGCGCACTGCCTTTACGGCGCGCTGGAGCTCCTGGAACTCCACCTGGCGGTCGTCGCCGTCTCGGGCCTCGACCTTCTGCTTGCCCTCCCTTTGACTATAAGGTGGGGCATCAGTTAGGGGCTGCTTCCCCTTCCGGAAGCGCTCCGCGAGCTTCTGGATTTCCCGGCATCTGGAGGAATTCCGCCAGGTTGATGCTGCCGTCGTACTTCTCAGGCAAGAGCGGCCGAAACTTGCGCGGCCATTTTGTGAAGCGAAGGCGGGGTGCGAGGGCCGCACACCCTGCTTCTGTCGCCGCAGGTTCTGATGCCGCGAACGCTTGGTTCGCGCTGAGCACCACATGCCCCGGCCGCCATACGCAGGACATACGACTGTGGCATGTTGAGTAGCAGCGCTCTTCGCTGCGGCTAGCGCACCCTCACTAGGTACACCCAGCGCTACTGAAAACCTGACGCTGGTCGGAGCCTGCATTGCCGGGGTCGGCGCTGCCAGAGCCGTTTGCTGGCTCCCAGTGCAGGTATCGGTGCCGCGAACGCTTGGTTCTCCGCTGGCACAGTGTGCCCCGGTATGGGCAAGGCCGCTCCATAGACCGGGGACGCCGTTTGCAGGGCATATGGTTGTGGCATATGCTGCACGACGTATGCCTGGGGCAGAGCTCGCGTAGCGAAGATCTGCCCTTCAGGCTGGGTCGAGGCCGACGTCATGTTGTCGCCAGCCTCTTGAGTGCGACGCCTTTCTTGACGTCGCTCGAGGAACACTCAGGCATCTTGGCCTAAGTAGCACTGTTCCAGCTCTGTCCTCAGGTCCGTCGACAGAAGCTTGGTGGAGCTGGAACCCCCTCGTCTGGCCGTCAACCGTTGGCGTGCGCGTCAGCGAAACAGCCGGTCGGTCGGAGCGTCGTCCCCGCCGAAGTCAATGGTTTGCGGCGGCGACGACAAGACGGTCTACCTCGCGAATCCACTGCTGGGTCGCTGCCTGAGGCGCGTCCCCAGCAGGCGGATTGCGCAGTAGCACCCTTGCTGCGGCTAGCGCACCCACACCAGGTACGCCCGGCGCTACTGAAGGCCTGACGCTGGATGGAGCCTGCATTGCCGGGGTCGGTGCTGCCAGAGCCGGTTGCTGGCTCCCAGCTTGCCCTGTCACACTCCGTCCTTAGTGTGTCATCATGTACTCTCCCCTGGTCACGGTTTGCCACGGCGCAGGGGGGAAGAGTTTGCCGCTGAAGGAAGCTCGATCATCTTCGCCGGCGGAAACTCGTCGCGCTAGGGGAAAAGCCCCCTACCTGGCGCGCCAAATGTCGAAGTGTTCGGTCGACACTTCCCCCGGGCCTGCACTGGGCAGCCAGCGGAGGTTCTTTTTTCGGCGGGGCTAGTCTCCTAGTGGAAAGCTTGCGCAGATGGACGAGTTAGGGAGAGCTTGACACGGCGAGTTTTACGTGGTTCAGGCCGCCGGAGCGTAAAACCCTACGTCCACGGCGAGCTATGGAGCTCGCTGTATTGCTTGCTGCTCAGGGCCGGGGGCCTGAGCTTGGGGGTGAGTTACAGCTTGAGAGTGTATGGCTAGCGTATGAGTTGCAAAATGCGAACCTTTGCTATCGACGCCTACCCTAGCCTTTTATAGTCCAAGACTCGGGTGGCTTACAAGGGGAGCCGGGACCCGACAGGTGGTCCCGGGAAGATTGTCTATTATCTACCGTATCTGTAGTTACGCCGGTCGTTGCCTCTGGTCGAAGGCTTCTGAGTCTTCATCTTGCCGTCTTGCCCATGCCGTATGCTAGTCGTAGTGATTGATGACGGCGCAGGCGGCATGGGATGTCTTGTCGCGGCGTTTATTAGCTGGCAGGTTCTGACACCACGCGCCAGTCTGTGAAGCGTCTGGGCGCAACGGCACCTGACAGACGTGTGCTATGCGTTTCCGCGTCTTGGGAAGACGCGGGCCTTGAATACCTTGTACGGGCAAGGTGTGGGGCGCCTTTACGCCCGCTGCCTACCGCTCGGGGGCAGGCAGCACCGTTCTTCTGGCCACGTGGCGGGTCCGGAGCCCTTCTCTGAGGCGAGAAGGGTCTGGCCTGCGGGGCACGTGGAGCCTCCGGACCTCTCCCCGCGGAGGGGGAGGTCCATCTTCTGTATGCCACGTGGCGGGCCTGGAGCTCTCCTCTGCGGAGAGGGAGGTCCGACCCCGCTGGACGCGTTGCGTCTTCGGACCTCTCTCCCGCGGAGGAGGAGGTCCGGCTTCTGTATGCCACGTGGCGGGCCCGGAGCTCTCCTCTGAGGAGAGGGAGGTCCGGCCCCGCCGGACGCGTGGCGCCTTCGGAGCTCTCCCTGCGGAGAAGGGCGAGTACCTTAGGCATTTTACCCTGTGCGCGGGGGTACCCCATATCTCAGGTACCGACAGGTTACCTTCGGGACTGACCTTGTCAACAACGCGGAAGAAAAGGTTCGACTGATTCAAACGAACCTAAAAGCCGCTCAATCCCAACATAAACAGTATGCGGACCGGAGAAGGCACCCATTACAATTCGAAGTTGGAGAACACGTATATTTACGGGTATCTCCAATGAAGGGCATAAACAGATTTGGGGTGAGAGGAAAGTTGGCACCCCGATTCATCGGTCCATTCCAGATTACCGAAAGATGTGGATCAGTGGCATACCGGTTGAAATTACCAGAAGCACTTTCCGGTGTGCACGACGTCTTTCATATTTCCCAGCTGAGGAAATGTCTCAAGCTATCAACTACCGTTCAGGTGGAAGACATTGAAGAACTGCAACCGGATCTCATCTATCGGGAGGAACCGGTGCAGATTATTGATGAAAAGGCCCAAACCACACGCAACCGTACGTTGTGGTTCTACAAGGTTCTATGGAGTAATCACTCCATGGACGAAGCGACATGGGAGAGCGAAGAATTCCTTCGCACTAACTACCCCGAATTTTTCACGTCGCATATCCGGTAATTTTCCACCGTCCTCTCTCTCGTTTTCACCTTATAATCTCGGGACGAGATTCTTTTAAGGGGGGAGGAATGTAAGGGTCTCAGTTTTTGACACACATTTGCAGTGTTCATCACCACACCACACACCTCATTTAAGGAAGGATCATGAACACAAATGAAGAGCAAGTAACAATTATCAACATGCTCATTAGAAAACAAACTCACATATTGCAAAAGTGGTATTTCCCATATGTGATATAGATGGGCTGGACATATGAAAACTCCTACACTTTACTAAGGATGTCCATGCCAAGTTTCACCAAAATTCAAAACCCTTTTGAGGTCATTTTGGGTATAGATAGAAAGAGGACAGTTTGAAACCACATTCAACTTCAACTGTTTTTATCCCCTGAATTTAAAAGTGGGAGGCATATTCTTATTCAGCACATTTCTGTGAGCGCACACACCAATTTTCACTCAATTTGGAGTTGATCTTGACATGAGCTAAGTGGGACGAATTCAAACTTTATTTGAATTCAAAACTGAACTTGTGCTGGAATTCACTCAAACCAAACCCAATTCGAATCCTATTCAATTTGAATGGCTCAAGGGTGAATAATTTGAATCATCAGGGGTATTATGGGGTTCACTGTTCACTACAGTGATTGGGAGTAAATTTCAGAGGTTAAAACCCCGGGTGGGACCCACATGTCATAGAGGGAAGAAGGAGAAACTTGCAACAAAAGTCAGAGTCTCGGTGGGAAATTCCACCGAGCAGCTGTCGGCTGTTCCACCGAGCAGCTACCGGCGCCACCAGCTGCTTCCCTCTTCGCGCGCTTTCTCCCAGGGCGGCTTGCTCGCGCCCCCATGCGACCGGCACCACCTCCACTGAGCAGGAGTCGGCCGGCTTTATCTTCTCGCGGGCAGACCCGAGCAGCGGCATTGTCTCTCGCCGCAGCTCTTTGCTCAATCGGGAAAATCAGCAAAACCATCTCCTCCTTCGTCCTTGAGTTGCTAGACAGCCACCTGAGGTCGCACTTCACCTTCCCAACACCAGAAACCCCGAGTTCCGACCTCCTTTGCCCAAGAGCGATCGTCACCGCGGCGACCTAGCCTCAGCCGAGAGTCGGACGCCCGTGGACAGCGTTCCACAGGCGTATACACGGTCCAGCAAGAGAGGCAACAGGAGCGCGCGACCACCGTGCTGCTCTCCTCCAAGTTTGGAAGCCAACCGTGAAGAATCCGCAGAGAATTTCCAGTTTTTGCTCCGGCGACCGTAAACCGAGCTTCCGGTACGGTTTCTTTAAATTCTCGCTCTATGATCTTTTGGAGGTCATCAAATCTTGCACATAGACGCTGGACTAGCCGGCGATCAAGTTCTTTTCTGCATCCGTAGCATGAAACTGTCTAGGAGTGACGAATTTCGAGCTCGATCGAGGGAGGTCATGGCGGGCACGATCGGTCAAACGGTGCCGACCCACTTACCGCCATTCCTGAAACCTTTTGACACCTTGTCGAGCTTCCTAGTGGTACACTGATGCTGTATGGCCGTTTGTTCGAGGTGTTGGCGGGTTTAGAAACCACGGTCGACGGTGCCGAACCTCAACCGAGGTCGCGGCACGTCGCCGGGCTATTTCCGGTCACCCTCAGCCCGACCTGACACCACCGACGTGTTCCTCAACGTCGACAACCCCCTGGCGGCGAGTTTCAGACCATGGGAGGTCCGGCAGCGGCGAGCCGGCGAGCCCCGAGTCTGCTCCGGCGAGGTTGGCGGCGCGGGCGCGAGAGAACGGCGGGAGGAGGAAGAAGCCGGCTGGCCCACGTGTCAGCGGCTGAAGAATTTAAATCGGGATCGGGTGTGGCCGGGGATCGGCTGTGCTGGCGCGCAAATACCCTGCGATCTCCGGTGTGCTGGACACCTCCGCGCTCGACACGTGTGGTATCTCCGGTGTGCCGGACACCTCCGCACTTGACACGTGTCCCCACGGGCCTGAGAGTTTAAACTTTTCCCCGATTTTCAGAATTCATCCAAACTTCAAGTCCCCATAACTTTGGCTAGAAAGCTCCAAATCGAGTGAACCAAATTTTGCTGGATTCAGCTCTCTGAGTACTTTCCAGCAAATCAAGTTTCACTTCATGAAAATCCTTAATTCTCCAGAATTAATTCCTCAAAATTTAAACTGTTAGGAATTTTAACTGGAGAATCCCTTGGAGGAAAATCCTGAAATTTTGCTGGGATGTTCACCAAAATATCCCTGAACTACCATAAAAATTTCAGATCCATTTGAGCTAATCTGATCCACCTAATGGTGTGATTAGTGAAACTGTTCCAGAGAAAATAGAAAATGTTCAGAAACATTTTCAGAATTTTCTCTGAAATTGTTTAGCTCATATCTTTAGTTAGGGACTTCCAAATTAAGTGAGACCAAATCCATTAGAACCCTCTGAAAATCTAGTTTTCAGAAAGTCATAGTTTGTTTCATGAAAATTCCTAGAACACCCTAAGAGTTCCAATTAAGGTCAAGGACATAATTAATTGTGGAGGGCTCAAATAAGCTTTGCTGCAACTAAAACTTGACCAAGTCTCTGTTTAGGTTGTAACCAAGCCACAGTAAAAGTTTCACAGTCATTAGGTCTGTCTAGCAAGGGTTATAGACTTCACAACTTCAAAGTTAATATAAATGCATTTAAATTGATATATATATTGCTCTTATCATGTAGTCGCTAAGGTCGAGGAGGAACCTGAAGTCCTAGACTTCGTTACTCTGGAGGAACAGCTAGCCTACGACCAAGAGCAGCAATGCAAGCTCCGGTTTGCATTAACCTTTTTACAAATTTTTATTGTTTTGAGCACATACTTGTTTCCTTTATTCTGTGCATTAGAGTCTTGTTTGGAAGCCCCACTGCATAGCCAAGAGGACCATGGGTTGGGTTTAGGATTGCAAACCCCGTTAGCTACTGCATTGCTAGGATAGAGTAGGATTCGGTACAAGTCGAGTAGTTGGAACTACTCGCGAGAATAGGCTAGAGGCACATTGCTCGGGTAGAGATAGCACATGATACACATGGCAAGAAAATGAGACCGAGCGGAGAGTAAGGGAAGCAGGACTTTGGGGCCTGTGTGCTGTAGCTCCGCTTGTGTCGATTGAGGACCGAGCCGTGTGCGGCCTGTTGAACAAGCTAGAACAGTACCGAAGACCTACCGGCTATATGGGAACCAGGAAACTGATGTAACTCGGGTAGCTGGTTATTGAGGCATTGCCCGTCGTTCAGAGGGTAGGTTGAGAGGTTGAGGTGTAAATCGGCTGGTGGCACGGAGATGCGCGTGCAGAGACCTCATGCTCGGGACGATGGGACCGGTTCAATATTTGGCTAACGGGTGAAAGGTAGTCGCGTACGGCGTCCGTGATGGTTGTTGTAGGCAACATCGAGTACGGGCGTACGTGACGGGTTGTTCGGGTAACCCTGCAGGTGTAAATCGATTATAATCGCCGTCCCTCGCGGTCAGTGAGTACCACTTGTTCACTGTACCCTGACGTAGAAAGAACAGGCTAGTCACATGTTAAAATGTTGCTGATTGAAAGCTGGACATTGATTGTTAATGATATGCTGTAGCTTAGAGCTAACTAAAGTTCTTTTCAACCTTGCGCAAAGTACATGAGAGAAATGCGTTTCTTGTTTGATTGCGGCTCTCTCATGTACCTTAGCGTAAGGTCTCCACAACCTGCTGCTAAAACTTGAAAGTAAGGTTCTACTAATTAGGCGAGTCCTTGCAAATGATTTTTACCTCATGTAACCCATTACCCTCATGTAGAAGTTCCATGTTTAGGTGAGACGGGTCAGACTTGCTGAGCCTTCGTGCTCACTGCTTGTGTTTGAAGCTTTTGCAGGGTTCTATGAGGAAGGGACTCCCGAAGAGGAGACGGAACCCCAGGAGGGGAACCCCGTCGAGTGGGAGTCGTGCACGCCGCAGAGTTAGTGTGCGTGTGTGTGCTAGCAAGGACACGTTCGAGGGCTGAACGTGACTTGATGCGTAGTCTGCGCCCGCGAGTGTGGACTAAACTTATTTTGATGTAAACATGTTCATAAAACTGTTTATGTAATAAACTTCCTCTTCCGCTTTGTACCTTTGACGTGTGTTATACGGTGCTGTGCAACGCAGCACCCCTCAGCGTGATCCTGGCTCGACAGGACCAAATGGGGTCGTGTCATCTACTGTGATGAAGGAGATGTGCTCCTCGTCCTCCCTCGACATGGGGATCTGATGGAAACCCGAGTAGGCGTCTAGGAAGCACAGCATATCACAGCCCGACGTTGAGTCTACTATTTGATCTATTCTAGGGAGAGGGAATGGATATTTAGGACATGCCTTATTGAGACTGGTGTAGTCGATGCACATCCGGAGCTTCCCGCCGGCCTTCGGGACAACGACGGGGTTCGCCAACCATCGGGGGTGGTGGACCTCCCGTATGAAGCCAGCGTCCAGCAGCTTCTTGACTTCTTCACGGATGAAGTTTTGCCGCTCGATGGACTGCTTGCGGGGCTTCTGTTGAACCGGCCGGGCGTCGGGGAAGACTTTCAAGTGGTGCTCGATCACCTCCCTGGGGATCCCCGGCATCTGTGACGGCTGCCATGCAAACACGTCGACGTTGTGCCGGAGGAAGGTGACGAGCGCGCCTTCCTATTTGCTATCCAGGCCCCCGGCTACCCGGGTGGTCTGGGTAGCTTCGGCGCCGACTTGGATGACCTTTAAGGGGACGCCGCCCTCGTCGAGAGGTTGCACCCGGGGTGCTGTGGTGGAAGCACGGTGACGTGCGCTCGGGCGTTGCTGGTCCGGCTCCGCTTTGCCGGGGGCTGATGCCCCAGCTGTTGCGAGTGCTTGGAGCTTCTCCAGGGCCGACACTGCAGCAGTGCGGTCCCCACAAATCCTGAGAACGCCCGTCGGTGTTGGCATCTTCAGGACGAGGTAGCCGTAGTGGGCTACAGCCATGAACCGGTACAGGGCTGGCCTGCTGATTATGGCGTTGAAGGGGAGGTCTATCTCCGCTACGTCGAACAGAATGTACTCTGTTCGATAGCTGTCCGGAGCCCCGAAGGTCACCGGGAGACTAATGTTGCCGTAGGGGATAACCTGTCCCGGCCCTACCCCTGAGAACGGGCTCGACGGGGTGAGCTTGCTCATTGGGACCTGCAGCTTCTGGAAAGCTGCACGGCTGATGAGGTTCAGCCCAGCCCCTCCATCTACCAAAACATGGTACATTCTCATGTTGGCGACGGTAGGGGCCACCAGGAGCGGTAGTTGGCCGGCCCCGGCCATGTTCCTGGTGCAGTCGGTGGCGTCAAAGCTGATGGGGGTCCCCATCCACTTAAGGTGCGGTGCAGCACTTGGGAGTGGTGCCACCGACGCTACCGCTCGGCGCAGAGTCTTGACTGCGCTTCGGGACGAGGGGTCGGCGGACCCGCCGTATATGACGTAGAGCTTCTTCCGACGCTCATTGTCACTGGAGCCAGAGTCCTCATGATTGCGTGCCGTCTTCATGACACGCTGAGACTCCTGGATCTCCTCTGGGTGGTCGATGTTGTCTGGAACATCCACCCCCTGCTCATCTTCCTTTGGACGGAAGGGCAGGGCATCAGCCCGCTGCCGCTTCCCCTTGCGGAAGCGCTCTGCGAGCCTTCGGATCTCCCGGCACTCAGTAGTGTGGCGACAGCTGCCGTGCACGGGGCACATGTTGTCCTGGCTATCTTCCAGGGTCGGTGACTTTCGCTGCCTCTTGTCAGGGCGCGGCCCCCGAGCCCCACTGAGCGTCGCTGCAGTGACGACTTGGGTCGCGGCCGGCGGTCTTATCTTGCTTCTGCCCCGGCTCTTGGTCTTCCTGCTGCCTCCATAGGGAGTAGGACCAGATCCGGGCAGCCCTCCTGACTCGGAGGATGGCTGTGAGTGCCAGTTCCGTCCTTCGGCTGCTCTGGCGCACTTGTCCGCCAAGCTGAAGAGCTCCGAGGCATCGCGGACCTCCCTGGTCGCGAGTTTCTCGAGCATCTTCTTGTCTCGGATGCCTTGCCGGAATGCCACCACCACAGAAGCATTTTGAATGTGTGGTATGGTGTTCCGCACCTGGGAGAACCGCTGGATGAAAGAGCGCAACGACTCCCCAGGTTGTTGTTGGATGGCGTGGAGGTCGAGCTCCGTGCCAGGCCGGGTGTAGGAACTGCCGAAGTTGGCTATGAACTGTCGGCAAAGCTCTCCCCAGGAAGTTACGGAACCCTGGGGGAGGTTCATGAGCCAAGACCGAGCTGGGCCGGTCAAGGCGACAGGGAAGTAATTGGCCATGACGGCTTCATTCCCTCCTGCGGCAAGTACGGCGGTGGAGTAGATCTGGAGGAATTCCGCCGGGTTGATGCTGCCGTCGTACTTCTCGGGCAGGAGCGGCCGAAACTTGCGCGGCCACTTTGCGAAGAGAAGGTGGGGCGCGAGGGCCGCACACCCTGCTTCTGTCACCACAGGTTCTGGTGCCGCGAACGCTTGGTTCGCACTGAGCACCGCATGCCCCGGCATGGGCAAGGCTGCACCATAGGCCGGGGGCGCCATATGCAGGACATATGACTGTGGCATATTCTGCACGGCACAGGCCTGGGGCAGAGATCGCGTGGCGAAGGTCTGCTCTTCAGGCTGGGTCGAGGCCGACGGCATGCTGTCGTCAGCCTCTTGGTGGCGACGCCTTTCTCGGCACCACTCGAGGTATACCCGGGCATCTTGACCCAGGTGACACCGTTCCAGCTCTGTCCTCAGATCTGTTGACTGGGGGCTGGTAGAGCTGGAGTCTGCCGTCTGCTCGCCATCCAAAGGTGCACGCATCAGCGACATGACCGATTGGCCAGAGCGTCGTCCCCGCCGAGATCGAGGGTTTGCGGCGGCGACGACGAGACGGTCTACCTCACGGATCCACTGCCGGGTCGCTGCCTGAGGCGCGTCCCCAGCGGGCGGATTGTACAGTAGCGCTCTCGCCGCAGCTAACGCACCCCCACTGGGCACGCCCAGCGCTACTGGAGACTTGAAGCTGGTTGGAGCCTGCATTGCCGGGGTCGGCGCTGCCAGAGCCGGTTGCTGGCTCCCAGCTCGTACCGACACACTCCGTCCCGAGTGTGTCGACATGTACTCCCCCCTGGTCGCGGTCTGCCACAGAGGCGAGGGGGGAGAGTGCGCCGTTGAACGAAGCTCGGTCATCTTCGTCGGCGGAAACTCGTCGCGCTAGGAGAAAAGCCCCCTTCCTGGCGTGCCAAATGTCGAAGTGTTCGGTCGACACTTCCCCCGGGCCTGCACTGGGCAGCCCGCGGACGTTCTTTTTTCGGTGGGGCTAGTCCCTAGCGGAGAGCTTGCGCAGATGGACGAGTTAGTAAGAGCTTGACACAGCGAGTTTTACGTGGTTCAGGCCGCCAGAGCGTAAAATACCTACGTCCATGGCGAGCTATGGAGCTCGCTGTATTGCTTGCTGCTCAGGACCGGAGGCCTGAGCTTGGGGGTGAGTTACAGCTTGAGAGTGTATGGCTAGCGTATGAGTTGCAAAGTGCGAACCCTTGCTATCGACGCCTACCCGAGCCTTTTATAGTCCAAGACTCGGGCGGCTTACAAGGGGAGCCGGGACCCGACAGGTGATCCCGGGAAGATTGTCTATTATCTACCGTATCTGCAGTTATGCCGGTAGTTGTCTCTGGCCGAAGGCTTCTGAGTCTTCATCTTGCCGCCCTGCCCATGCCGCATGCTAGTCGTAGTGGTTGATGACGGCGCAGGCGGCATGGGATGTCTTGTCGCGGTGTTTATTGGCTGACAGGTTCTGACACCGCGCGCCAGTCTGTGATGCGACTGGGCGCAACGGCACCTGACAGAAGCGTGCTCCGCGTCTTGGGAAGACGCGGGCCTTGAATACCTTGTACGGGCAAGGTATGGGGCGTATTTACGCCCGCTGCCTATCGCTCGGGGCAGGCAGCATCGCTCTACTGCCACGAGGCGGGCCCGGAGCCCTTCTCAGAGAAGAGAAGGGTCAGTCCCGCGGGGCACGTGGAGCCTCCGGACTTCTCCCCGTGGATGGAGAGGCTCGGCTTCTGTTGGCCACGTGGCGGGCCCGGAGCTCTCCTCTGAGGAGAGGGAGGTCCGGCCCCGCTGGACACGCGGCGCCTTCGGACCTCTCTCCCGTGGAGGGGGAGGTCCGGCTTCTGTATGCCACGTGGCGGGCCCGGAGCTCTCCTCTGAGGAGAGGGAGGTCCGGCCCCGCCGGACGCGTGGCGCCTTCGGAGCTCTCCCTGCGGAGAAGGGCGAGTTCCTTAGGCATTTTACCCTGTGCGCGGGGGTACCCCATATCTCAGGTACCGACAGGCACCAGCCCCTGGCAGTGCAGAGCCAGACCAGCTCCACCCGAGTGCACGCCACCGTGCCTCCGGCACAGCACCTTGGGTGCAACCCCTCGACGAGGGCGGCGTCCCCTTAAAGGTCGTCCAAGTCGGCGCCGAAGCCACCCAGACCACCCGGGTAGCCGGGGGCCTGGATAGCAAATAGGAAGGCGCGCTCGTCACCTTCCTCCGGCACAACGTTGACGTGTTTGCATGGCAGCCGTCACAGATGCCGGGGATCCCTAGGAAGGTGATCGAGCACCACTTAATAGTCTTCCCCGACGCCTGGCCAGTTCAACAGAAGCCCCGCAAGCAGTCCATCGATCGGCAAAACTTCATTCGTGAAGAAATCAAGAAGCTGCTGGACGCTGGCTTCATACGGGAAGTCCACCACCCCCGGTAGTTGGCGAACCCCGTCGTTGTCCCGAAGGCCGGCGGGAAGCTCCGGATGTGCATCGACTACACCAGTCTCAATAAGGCATGTCCCAAAGATCCGTTCCCTCTCCCTAGAATAGATCAAATAGTAGACTCAACATCAGGCTGTGATATGCTGTGCTTCCTAGACGCCTACTCGGGTTTCCATCAGATCCCCATGTCTAGGGCGGATGAAGAGCACACCTCCTTCATCACAGTAGATGGCCTTTATTGTTATGTCTCTATGCCTTGCGGCCTAAAGAATGCTCTCCCCACCTTTGTGCGAGCAATGCACAAAACCTTTGGAGAGTTAATAAGAGACTTAGTTGAGGTGTACGTCGATGACATCGTTGTCAAGATCAAGCAGGGTTCGTCTTTGTTAGATAACCTAGCCTTAGCTTTTGACAAATTGCGCTCCACGCGCACCAAGCTGAACCCCGACAAATGTGTGTTCGGTGTATCCTCTGGGAAGCTCTTAGGATTCCTGGTCTCGCACCGGGGGATTGAGGCCAACCCAGAGAAGATCAAGGCCATCAACTTGATGCGGCCTCCTGCCCGCGTCAAGGATGTCCAGAAAATCACGGGATGCCTAGCCGCGCTGAGTCGGTTTATACCGAGGCTAGCAGAGCGGGCACTCCCTTTCTTTAAGCTCCTGCGCAAGTCCAGCCCGTTTGCCTGGACTGACGAAGCAGAAGAGGCTTTTCAGGAGTTGAAGCGGCTCCTGACGACCCTACCTATCATGGTAGCCCCAGAGCCCGGAGAGTACCTGTTGCTCTACATCGCGGCAACAACCGAGGTGGTGAGTATGGTCCTCATCGCAGAGCGGCCGGACCTCTCACCTTCACGACCTGCTCCGGCAGCAGAAGACAGACGCCAGGAGGCCCCGCAGGACCAAGACGGTCTCTTGGACCTCCAAGGCAACCTCCCGGAGGTCCAGGGCGGCGTCCCGGAGGTCCAGGGCGGTCTCCCGGACCCCCAAGATAAACCCCCGGGGGTCCTGTGGGACCCCCCGGGGCCCAGCGGGACCGCCCGAAGATCCCGCAAGACCCTCCGGAGCTCCCGGAGAACCAACGGAGCCCCCCAGAGGGCCAAGATAGCTTAAAGGCCTCCGGGTTCCAACTCCCAGAGGCCCCCTTGGATCCACTCATCTCCAGCTGGCCAGGGCCGATGGACGAAGACATTCCAGACCTAAGAGGGAGGGTTCGAACCATCCAGGGACCTGTCTACTACATCAGTGAAGTACTTCACGATGCCAAGACAAGGTACCTAGAAGTCCACAAGCTGCTGTATGCAGTGCTCGTGGCGTCAAGGAAGCTCCGCCACTACTTTCAGGCCCACCGGGTCTCGGTAGTCACCTCCTATCCGCTGAAGACGATCCTTCACAGCCCCCATGCGACTGGCAACGTCGCTAAATGGGCAGCGGAGCTGGCAGAGTTCGAGCTGGACTTCCTTCCTCGCCATGCAGTCAAAGCCAAGCACTGGCCGACTTTGTGGCAGAGTGGACACCAACGAAGACTGACCCTGGGGGCCACGAAGACGGTGAACCAGAGCACCAAGCTCCCGTCTTCACCGAGCCCCACTGGACGCTCTTCTTCGACGGCTCCTCGCGAAAGCAGGGGGCCGGTGCCGGCATACTGCTCCTCATGCCATCGGGGGAGCAGTTTGGGTACATGGTGCGTCTCAATTTCAAGGCAACCAACAACATGGCAGAGTATGAAGCACTCATCTTTGGCCTACCGACAGCCCTGTCTCTAGGCGCTCAGCAGTTGTTGGCACAGGGCGACTCCCAGCTGGTTATCAAGCAAGTCAAGGGCGAATGCTCCTGCAATGACCCACAGCTAGCTGCTTATCTGCTTCACGTGCAGATGTTGGAGAATGACTTCCTCGCCTTGGACCTGCGCCACGTACCGCGCGCTGGCAATGCCGCAGCTGACAAACTTTCAACGAAGGCTTCCACCGGAGCTCCTGTGCCCGAAGGGGTCTTCGAGAGGACGTTGCTGCAGCCCACAGCCCGGCCCGCCAAGCCGGGTGAAGGGGGCTTGACCAGCACCTCGAAGCTGGAGGTCCCGGCGGCCTGAAGCCATGGATGCCGCTAAGGATCGTAAGCGTCACTGGGGACTCCGTGCAACCCAGCGCTCAAGATCCAGAAGCTCAAGTCAGACCCGATGCATGGATCACGGAGATCAGGGACTACTTGAAAGACAATATCCTCCCTGATGAACATGCAACCACTGAACGGATCGTGCGTATGGCTAAGAGATACGCGCTGGTAAAAGGGGATCTCTACCGGCGTGGCGCCAACCACGTCCTATTGCGGTGCATAACCCAGGGGGAGGCTGCGACTTGCTCGCTGAGATCCATGGAGGCGAATGTGGGAGTCACTCTTCCTCATGCACGCTTGTCGGTAAAGCCTTCCGGCATGGCTTCTACTGGCTGACAGCACTCCAGGATGCCGTCAGGCTGGTCAAGAGCTGCAAGGTGTGCCAGTTCCATGCCAAGCAGATCCATACACCGGCTCAGGCGGTACAGATGATCCCGCCCTCATGGCCGTTCGCCGTATGGGGACTGGACATCCTGGGACCATTCCCCAGAACCGTCGGGGGATTCCGGTACCTCTATGTCGCCATCGACAAGTTCACCAAGTGGCCGGAAGCCACACCAGTTGTCACCATCAACAAGCAATCCGCAGTGAAGTTCATCAAGTCGATTGTCTGCCGGTTCGGGGTCCCGAACAGAATCATCACCGACAACGGGACCCAGTTCACCAGCGCAGCCTTCCAAGACTACTGCGAATACCTCGGCATTCAGGTGTGCTATTCCTCCGTTGCTCATCCAAAGATCAATGGGCAAGTCGAGAGGGCCAACGCGGAGATTCTCCGGGGCCTTAAGACC
Organism: Neostapfia colusana; assembly: GCA_030760725.1. NCBI lineage: Eukaryota > Viridiplantae > Streptophyta > Magnoliopsida > Poales > Poaceae > Neostapfia > Neostapfia colusana. Next base: position 18,971,175 of record JASWHV010000018.1, on the reverse strand, counting down.
CGCACCTATGCCAGTCTGAAGAAACATGGTGCCAATTGGGTGGATGAGCTTCCGAGCACACTATGGGCTAACCGGACATCCCAGAGCCGGGCCACAGGAGAGACACCCTTCTTCATGTTGTATGGGGCCGAAGCTGTACTTCCCCCAGAGATCACCATGAAGTCTCACCGTGTCCGGGCTTACGACGAAGCCGTGCAGGACAACCTCCGGCGTGGAGAAATCGACCTCGTCGACGAGGTCCGATTGTATGCAGCTCTCCGTAACGCACTGTCGAAGTGTGCGATCGACACTTCCCCCGGGCCTGCACTGGGCAGCCCGCGGAGGTTCTTTTTTCGGAGGGGCTAGTTCCTAGCGGAGAGCTTGCGCAGATGGACGAGTTAGTGAGAGCTTGACACGGGGAGTTTTACGTGGTTCAGGCCGCCGGAGCGTAAAACCCTATGTCCACGGCGAGCTATGGAGCTCGCAGTATTGCTTGCTGCTCAGGGTCGGGGGCCTGAGCATGGAGGTGAGTTACAGCTTGAGAGTGTATGGCTAGCGTATGAGTTGCAGAATGCGAACCCCTGCTATCGACGCCTACCCGAGCCTTTTATAGTCCAAGGCTCGGGCGGCTTACAAGGGAAGCCGGGACCCGACAGGTGGTCCCGGGAAGATTGTCTATTATCTACCGTATCTGTAGTTATGCCGGTGGTTGCCTCTGGTCGAAGGCTTCTGAGTCTTCCTTTTGCCGCCCTGCCCATGCCGCGCACTAGTCATAGTGGTTGATGACGGCGCAGGCGGCATGGGATGTCTTGTCGCGGCGTTTATTACCTGTCAAGTTCTGACACCGCGCGCCAGTCTGTGATGCGACTGGACGCAACGGCACCTGACAGGCGCGTGCTCCGCGTTTCATGAATACCTTGTACGGGCAAGGTGAGGGGCGCCTTTACGCCCGCTGCCTACCGCTCGGGGGCAGGCAGCACCGTTCTTCTAGCCACGTGGCGGGTCCGGAGCTCTTCTCTGAGGAGAGGGAGGTCCGGCCCCGCTGGACGCGTGGCGCCTTCGGACCTCTCTCCCGCGGAGGGGGAGGTCCTGCTTCTGCATGCCATGTGGCGGGCCCGGAGCTCACCTCTGAGGAGATGGAGGTCCGGCCCCGCTGGACGCGTGGCGTCTTCGGACCTCTCTCCCGCGGAGGGGAGGTCCGGCTTCTGTATGCCACGTGGCGGGCCCGGAGCTCTCCTCTGAGGAGAGGGAGGTCCGGCCCCGCCAGACGCGTGGCGCCTTCCGAGCTCTCCCTGCGGAGAAGGGCGAGCACCTTAGGCATTTTACCCTGTGCGTGGGGGTACCCCATATCTCAGGTACCGACAGTGGCCCCCGGGCCCATCTCGGGGGAGATAGCGAGCCCGAGGTGGGACCTCCGTCTCTTCCGATCTGCGCACTTTCTCTAAGTCCCGACTTGACCGCTGCCGGAGCACGAACGGCTGCGGGGTCGTGCGAGCGTGCGCTCACTTGATGATTGCTTTTACTGTGGCGGTTCCCAAGGCTGCCACTTTTGCACGTTGCGGCGCTTTCTTCGGGAACCGCCGAAGGGCCTTGCCGGCTCATCTTCTTAGGAGACTGACTCCTTGCCCCCACCGCTCCAGTTAAGCGGCTTGGGCCCACCCGTCATCGGCACTCGGTCTAGGAACCGAAGCAGTTGCAGGTGCGGGGTATTCGAAGAGTTCCGAATCGCTTGGAACTGCACCGGGAAGCTTTTTAGAGGGGGTCTCACCCACATTGTAGCTTCCCTTTGCACTTCTCTGCGTTTCTTCTTGGACTCTTGCGCTTTTGCTCTCTTGCCTTTGAGCTCTCCCTTGCCATGGCTTCCAACACGCTGCCAGAGAAGAAACGCACTTGATCTCCTCCAGCAACGGCGCCGGTGCCAAGTCGGGATTCTGGGGTGCCTGACACTCCCTCCGGTGGCGACTCGAAGAGGCCCCGGGCTGATGTGCTGGGGGAAGCCTCTGAGGCGTCCCCTGTTCCGCCAGTCCAAGCGACTGCGGAGCGGTCGTCGGAGACGGTAGCGGGCTCTGGAAATCCTACCCCGGCTCGGAAGTCGGGGTTTAGAGCCCGCTGGAGTGTCCGCGCTTCCCGGCCTTCCCCGTCTTGCGGGGAATCTGTGCCGATGCGCTCGGAGCCAGGGGCAACTGCTGCGGCCCCCAGGCCAGCGCGGACTTCTCCTGTTCCGGTGTGCCCGGACTCCGCGGCGGCGTCGTCTCTTCCTGCCGAGACAGCCACCGCGGCACCCGAGCCAGCACAGGTTGATACTGCACTAGGCGGCCTGACTTCTTCTCCAGCACCGTCTTCCCCGGCTCGTCCCTCTCCTCAGGTCAAGGAGCCTGAAGCTGAAGAGAGCCCGGCTGGCCCGGCTGCCGGGGCCGCTGGGCCAGTTTCTCCTGATCGGCGTCTCGTCTCGGCGGCTGGCGCGTCGGCTCTTCCTGAGGATGAGGTAATGGAGGAGGTCGGAGGGACTGCCCCAGCCTCTGTTGCTCCATTGCCTCTGGCGGACGCCTTCGCGCTTGCCGAGTCGAGCGTCCGGCAGGTCTTGGCTGTGCTAGAGCGCGAGCGGGAGGAGTATACGGTTGAACGGGACCGCCTCCTCACCTGGGGGAACCTTTTGCGGGAGAGGACCGCGAAGGTTAAGAGCGAGCTCGACTCCAGGCGGGAATTGCTCGACTTCCGGGAAACGCTCGTCGACCGGATGAAGCGGGCTGTTGACCGCATGGACACCCAGTCGCGGCGGATCAACATGGAGGCCCTGGAGGCTCACGCCCGGGCCGAAGAGAGCCTCTCTGCTGCTGTGGAAATACGCCGTTGAGGAGCGGGAGCGTTCCGTGGCAGCTGAGGCAGAGAGGGTCGCCGCGCAGCTGGCCGTGGGCGAGGATGACCTCCGAGCTCGGATGGAGGAGCTGGAGATTCTGAAGGCAGACCTTGACTTGAGGGATGAACAGGTCTCCCATGATCGCCGGGCGGTCTTGGACCGGGAGTTGACTGCCGGCTTCAAGGCCGCTGAGTTGGAGCGGCTAGCCGAGACTCTCCGCCTTCGGGAGAGTTCCCTGGCGGCAAAGGAGAAGGAATTCTCCGAGAGGAACCTGGAGGCTCTGCGGGCGGCCCGCCGTGAGGTGGAGGAGCTCTCAGCCCTACGGTCCTCCGAGGCCCTTGCGGTCTCAAGCTTCGTGGATCGAGCGGGGTCCGCCCTGATCCCTCTTGGCTTCAGTCCGGTGAGGGCCGCAACTCCCGCATTGCAGGTGGCAGAGGTGATCCCTGCATTGGAGTCGATCGGCGCCAAGCTGGACAGACTCGACTCGGTGGTCGCCATCGAGCATGAAGCCGAGGGCCGCGGCTTAGCTTTAGAGGTCGCCTCGCATGTGCTGGCATGCTTCAAGAGTCGCGACCCCTCTTTCTCACTGGAGCCAGCAAGAGAGGGCCCAGCCGCGGAGCGGGAGGAAGCTGCCAGGGCTGAAGTCGAGGATGTGGCCGCCCTTGTATCCGCAAGGCTCCGGCGAGAGCCGGGAGGTCCTTAGGACTTGCTTCTCCCTTTTTTATCGAGTCTGTAGTCCAGCTCAAGGAGCCTTGCTTAATTTGACTATCTTGGATACTTGTGTCTGTGATGCTTTTTCCCTCCTTCTTGGCTTTGCCTGGCTGAGTCCTTAGCTCCGCAAGGTACTCAGAGGCCATTTCCAATCTTGAAGCTTCGCACAGACACCCTCCCCGGGTCCTAACCGTGTTAGGGGCCCCCGGAGGTCTCCGAACCTCGCCCTATGGGGGGCTCCAAGTCTGCCGGCCACGTGGCGGGTCCGGAGCTCCTCCTCAAGAGACGGGAGCTCCGGTCATGTTGGACACGTAGGGCTTTCGGAGCCCTCCCGCTGAGGGGGGAGGTCTGGTTCCTGCCTGCCACGTGGCGAGCCCGGAGCCCTCCTCAAGGAAGGAGAGAGTTCCGGGCCTGCTGGACACGTGGGGCCCCCGGGCCCCGCCCCTGCTGGAGGGGCGGGTCCCGGTCCTTCCAGTCCCAGGCCGGTGTAGCTGGTAGCTCCTTTCCCCCCGCTTCATGCAGTCCCTGTTGCCGTAACCTGAAGGTCCTGCACACAGGTAGAGGAAACGTAATTCTCCTCGAGGGGTCCTCCCCTCCTGTCTCCTAGTCTTATCCGTCTTATGGTCCTGACCCGCTATACGGGACTTGGGCAATTCTGTGCACAAGGCGCCGGAGCTCCGGCTCCCTCCAAGGTCCGGGTACGGCCGTCCGATCCCTAGTACCGGGCCATGCGCTGGGGAAGCAGAGTGCACGCGCTTTGGGTTCATGACCAGGCAAAGCGGACGTACTCCGCTGGACCTCCGGAGAGCAGGATGCGTATGCTTTGGGCTCTGGGCCGGCTAAGCTGGATACGCACCCTGGACCCCCCATGCACAACGCTGGCCTTTCCTGGAGGTGACCAACTGACACCGCAACACCTGACTGGGGGAGGCCCGAGAGACTCACTCGGCCATCGGCAGGTGCCTCAAGCGCAACCGCCTTCGGGAGGATAGCAAATGCCGACTATAGATGAGCGCAGGAAGGGGGAGCTAGACGTATGATGAACATACAGAGATAGTGCGATCATAAAAATTAATGCATAATTTAAATGAGCGCATGAGAAGGAGCTAAGTAGAACAGGTCTCTGTATTCGCGCCCATAGGTGGAATTCTGGCTGTACGTGGGGGCAATGTTCCGCCTCGTCTACAAGGGAAGCAAGACTCTACGCGCTTAGGGTCGGAACCAGGCTAAACTGGACGTAGTCCTGTACCGTCCCTTGAGACTTAGCTACCCCAAGCTCTGTTCCTAAGTTCTATGGGGTCTATTACAGAAGTGAATAACCCTGTTCTACCAATGCTCAGTAAGTAGGACTTACAGTGTTGCTCCATGGCAAGGATTTTTGTGAATGGATCCCACTCTCGGTTGAAAGGCATGTGTACCTGGGGCGGCAGCTTTCATGATTCGGAAGGGACCTTCCCTGCTGGGGGAGAGCTTATGGGTCCTTCTTGGAATATAGCGTGCCTCTTCACCAGGCTGCCCTCTTGCGGACCCCCGTCGCGTTTGGTTCTTTGGCGATAGTGCTTAGAGCATTAGCCGAGACCGTGCGTTGTGGGGTGTTCCCTGCAAGCCGAGTCTTGTCGAAGTTGTTGTCTTCACGCTGGATCAGGTCCTGCGTGGCTTCTCTCGGGGGCCCCGGGGGAGTTCTCCCCTTCTGGCTAAGGCCTTCAAGGGGTAGGTGGACCCGGGCTCGCTTTGGATGACCTAAGGCGTCCCCCCCCCTTCTGGCAAGGCCTTCAAGGGGTTGACGGACCCTAGGCAGCCCCCGAGAGGTATGTTCGAGGCACGGAGGCGTGCCGTAGCTGGCTAACGCCTTGGCCCGTCACCGTCGGAACTGGAGTCCTCACCGTCATGCACTGTCTTTATGACACGCTGAGGCTCCTAGAACCCCACTTGGTGGGCGGTGGTGACTGGGGCATCGGCCTTCTGTTTGCCATCCCTCTGAGGGTAGGGTGGTGCTTCACCCCTCTGCTGTCTTCCATTGCGGAAGCGCTCTGCGAGCCTCTGGATCTCCCAACACTCGGCAGCTGTATGGTTGCAGGTGCCATGCACGGGGCATAGCCCGCCTTGGCCACTGTCTGGGGCCGGTGATTGCCGCTGCCTCTTGTCGGGGCGCGGCCCCCGAGCTCCACTGGTTGTCGCAGCTGCGGCGACGGGGGCCGTGAATGGTGACTTCATCTTCCCACTCCCCCGGTTCTTGGTCTTCTTGCCACCCCCATAGGCAGCAGCACCGGACCCGGGCTGCCCTCCTGACTCGGAGGTCGGCAGTGCGTGCCAGTTCCGCCCTTCGGCTGCCCTGGCGCACTTGTCCGCCAGGCTAAAGAGCTCCGAGACGTCGCGGACCTCTCTGGTCGCGAGCTTCTCGAGCATTTTCTCGTCCCGGACACCCTGTCGGAACGCCACCACCACAGAGGCGCTTTGGATATGTGGGATGGTGTTGCGCACCTGAGAGAACCGCTGGATGAAAGAGCGCAGCGACTCCCCAGGTTGTTGCTTGACGGCGTGGAGGTCGAGCTCCGTGCCGGGACGGGTGTAGGAGCTGCCGAAGTTGGCGACGAACTGCCGGCAGAGCTCATCCCAGGAGGTTATGGACCCCTGGGGTAGATTCATGAGCCAGGACCGGGCTGGGCCGGTCAAGGCGACGGGAAAGTAGTTGGCCATGAGCAGCAAGTACGGCGGTGGAGTAGATCTGGAGGAACTCCGCCGGGTTGACGCTTTCGTCGTACTTCTCGGGCAAGTGCGGGCGAAACTTGCGCGGCCACCTTGCGAAGCGAAGGTGGGGTGCAAGGGCCGCACATCCTGCACCTGCTGCTGCAGGTACTGGTGCTGCGAACAGGTGGTTCGCACCTGGCACCACGTATCCCAGCATGGGCAAGGCTGCACCATAGGCCGGGGCCGCTACTTGTGGCGCATATGGTGGTGGCATATGTTGCGCAGCATATGCCTGAGGCGGGGCTCGCATGGCGAAGGCCTGCCCTTCTGGTTGCGTCGAGGCCGATGACATGCTGTCGCCTGCCTCATGGTTGCGACGCCTTTCTCGACGTCGCTTGAGGTACACTCGGGCGTCCTGCCCCAAGTGGCACCGTTCCAGTTCCCTTCGCAGGTCCGTCGACAGGAGCCTGGAGGAGCTGGAATCCGCCGTTAGCCCGTCAACCGTGGGTGTGCGCGTCAGCGACACAGCTGGTTTCCCTGGGCGCCGCCCTCGCCGAAACCGAGGGTTCGTGGCGGCGATGACGAGGCGGTCCACCTCGCGGACCCATTGCTGGGTCGCTGAATGGGGCGCATCCCCTGCAGGTGGGTTGCGCAGCAGCGCTCTTGCTGCAGCTAGCGCACCTCCATGGTGTACGCTCAGCGCTGCAGAAGACCTCACGCTGGTCAGGGCCTGCATAGCCGGAGTCGGCGTTGCCGGAGTCGGCTGCTGGCTACCCGCTTGTGCCGACACACTCCGTCCTGAGTGCGTCGACATGTACTCTCCGCTGGTCACGGTTCACCGTGAATGCGGAGGGGGAGAGTTTTCCGCTGAAGGGAGCTTGGTCATCTTCGCCGGCAGAAACTCGTCGCTCTAGGGGAAAAGCCCCCTATCTGGCGCGCCAAATGTCGAAGTGTGCGATCGACACTTCCCCCGGGCCTGCACTGGGCAGCCCGCGGAGGTTCTTTTTTCAGAGGGGCTAGTTCCTAGCGGAGAGCTTGCGCAGATGGACGAGTTAGTGAGAGCTTGACACGGGGAGTTTTACGTGGTTCAGGCCGCTGGAGCGTAAAACCCTACGTCCACGGCGAGCTATGGAGCTCGCTGTATTGCTTGCTGCTCAGGGCCGGGGGCCTGAGCTTGGAGGTGAGTTACAGCTTGAGAGTGTATGGCTAGCGTATGAGTTGCAGAATGCGAACCCCTGCTATCAACGCCTACCCGAGCCTTTTATAGTCAAGGGCTCGGGCGGCTTACAAGGGAAGCCGGCACCCGACAGGTGGTCCCGGGAAGATTGTCTATTATCTACCGTATCTGTAGTTATGCCGGTGGTTGCCTCTGGTCGAAGGCTTCTGAGTCTTCCTTTTGCCGCCCTGCCCATGCCGCGCACTAGTCATAGTGGTTGATGATGGCGCAGGCGGCATGGGATGTCTTGTCGCGGCGTTTATTACCTGTCAGGTTCTGACACCACGCGCCAGTCTGTGATGCGACTGGACGCAACGGCACCTGACAGGCGCGTGCTCCGTGTTTCCGCGTCTTGGGAAGACGCGGGCCTTGAATACCTTGTACGGGCAAGGTGAGGGGCACCTTTACGCCCGCTGCCTACCGCTCGGGGGCAGGCAGCACCGTTCTTCTAGCCACGTGGCGGGTCCGGAGCTCTTCTCTGAGGAGAGGGAGGTCCGGCCCCGCTGGACGCGTGGCGCCTTCGGACCTCTCTCCCGCGGAGGGGGAGGTCCTGCTTCTGCATGCCACGTGGCGGGCCCGGAGCTCACCTCTGAGGAGAGGGAGGTCCGGCCCCGCTGGACGCGTGGCGTCTTCGGACCTCTCTCCCGCGGAGGGGAGGTCCGGCTTCTGTATGCCATGTGGCGGGCCCGGAGCTCTCCTCTGAGGAGAGGGAGGTCCGGCCCCGCCAGACGCGTGGCGCCTTCGGAGCTCTCCCTGCGGAGAAGGGCGAGCACCTTAGGCATTTTACCCTGTGCGCGGGGGTACCCCATATCTCAGGTACCGACACGCACGGTACAGACAAGGACTCCGTCGCTACCACCAGAGGTCTGTGCGTGCCCGGGAGCTGCAGGAAGGTGACCTGGTGCTGCGGCGCATACTCTCTCACGAAGGGACCCACAAACTCTCCCCTAGTTGGGAAGGTCCCTTTCGAGTCGCAAAAGTGTGCCGCCCCGGGTGTGTACGCCTTTCCACCAAGGATGGGGACCTGCTCCCGAACCCTTGGAACATAGAACAACTCCGTAAGTTCTACCCTTAGAGCAAAGATAGGACAGTCTCTTCTTTTCATAATAAATTCCATAGAGTTCAGGAACAGCGCTCGGAGCAGCTAAGCCCCAGGGGACTGTACAGGACTACGTTCAGCTTTGCCTGGTTCCGACTCCAAGCGCGTAGAGTCTTGCTTCCCTTCTTAATGGGGCGGGTCGTGGCCTCCATGTTTATCCTGCCTTCCTCCTGTGGAAAATTATATGAAAACAAACCTGTTCTACTTTGCTCTTTCCTCGTACTCATTTAAAATTATGTATTAAATTTCTTATGATTACACTTCCGGCGTATGCCCGCCATGCGCTCAGCTCCCTCTTCTCATTCTCACCCCTAATCGGCATTTGCTGCCCTACCAGAGGCGGTAGCGTTGGAGGTACCTGCCGATGGTCAAAGGGGCCCCGGGCCCCCGGCACTTCGCGCACTATAGTCCCCAAGCACCGTGCATATGCTTAGGGACCGTAAGCCAAATAAGACTATGAGATAAAGGAGGGGGAGCCCCCAAGGAGAATTACGTTTCCTCTGCCTGTGTGCAGGACCTCCAGGTTACAGCAACGGGGACTGCATGAGGCGGGGGAGGGGGGAAGGAGCTACCAACTACTCCGACATAGGACCGGAAGGACCGGGCCCCACCCCTTCAGCAGGGGCGAGGCCCGAAGGCCCCACGTGTCCAGTGGGCCCGGAGCTCCCGCCTCCCCAGAGGGGGGCTCCGGACTCGCCACGTGGCAGGCAGAAATCGGACCTCCCCCTCTGGGGGGGCTCCGAAAGCCCCACGTGTCCAGCGGGACAAGAGAACCCGCCTCCTCAGGAGGAGCTCCAGACCCACCACGTGGCCGGCAGATCCGGACATCCCCATGGGGCGAGGTCCGGAGACTCCCGGGGGCTCCTAATACAGTTAGGACCCGGGGAAGGTGTCGGTTCAGAGTTCCGAGATTGGTGGAGGCCTCTGAGTACCTTGCGGAGCTAAGGACTCAGTCAGGCAAAGCCAAGAAGGAGAGAAAAGGCATCACAGACACAAACATTCCAGAGAGTCTATTTATGCGAGGCTCCATGAGCTGGACTACAGACTCGATAAAAAGGGAGAAGCAAGTCCTAGGGTCCTCCCGGTTCATGCCGGAACCTAGCGTCTACAAGGGCGGCCACGTCCCGGACTTCAGCCCTGGCAGCCTCCTCCCGCTCCGTGGCTGGGCCCTCTCTCGCTGGCTCCATGGAGAAAGATGGGTCCCGGCTCCTGAAGCATGCCAGCACATGTGAGGCGACCTCTAAGGCCAGGCCGCGTCCCTCGGCCTCAAGCTCGCTGGCGACCACCGAGTATAGCCTGTCCAGCTTGGCGCCGATCGACTCCAGTGCGGGGATCACCTCCGCCACCTTCAACGCAGGAGCCGCTGCCCTCACCGGACTGAAGCCAAGGGGGATCAGGGCGGACCCCGCCCGATTGATGAAGCTCGAGACCGCAAGCGCCTCGGAGGACCGCAAGGCCGAGAGTTCCTCTACCTCGCGGCGGGCTGCCTGCAGGGCGTCTTGGTTCCTCTCGGAGAACTCTTTCTCCTTGGCCGCCAGGGAGCTTTCCCGAAGGCGTAGAGTCTTGGCGAGCCGCTCCAATTCAGAAGCCCTGAAGTCGGCAGCCAACTCTCGATCCAGAATCGTCTGGCGTTCACGGGAGACCTGCTCCTCCCTCATGGCGAGGTCTGCCTTCTGAGCCTCTAGCTCCCTGGCCCGAGCTCGCAGGCCGTCCTCGCCCGCCGCCAGCTGCGCAGCGACCCTCTCCGCCTCAGCTGCCGTGGAACGCTCCCGGTCCTCAACGGCGAGTTTACGGCACTCCAACAGCTGCCGTATCTCCTCCATGGCAGAGAGGCTCTCCTCGGCCCGGGCGTGTGCCTCAAGGGCCTCCCTGTTGATCCGCCGGGATTCGGCGTCCAGGCGGTTGACAGACCGCTTCAGCCGGTCGAGCAACTCCTGCCTGGATTCGAGCTTGCTCTTGACCTTCGCGGTCCGCTCCCGCAAAAGGTTCCCCCAGGTGAGGAGGCGATCCCTTTCAACCATATGCTCCTCCCGCTTGCGACCAAGTGCGGCCAAGACCTGCTGGACGCTCGCTTTGGCAAGCGCGAAGGCCTCCGCCAGGGGCAGTGGGGCAGTAGAGGCCGGAACAGCACCCCCGACCTCCTCCATCACCTCATCCTCAAGAGATGTCGATGCACCAGCGACTGACACGAGACGCCGGTCAGGAGAAGCTGGCGCCGGGGCTCCGGCAGCCGGACCCGCCAGACTCTCTCTGGCTTCTGGCTTCTTGACCTGTGAAGAGGGAATAGCGGGGGAAGTCGACGCTGAAATAGAAGTCGGGCCGCCTGGTGCAGGGTCGACCTGCGCTGGCCGGGGAGCCGAGGCAGCCGTCTCGGCAGGAAGAGACGACGCTGCCGCGGAATCCGGGCACGCCGGAACAGGAGAAACTCGCGCTGGCTTGGGGGCCGCGGCAGCCGTCCCAGTTTCCGAGCGCAACGGCGCAGACTCCCCGCCAGTCGGGGACGGCCGGGAAGCGCGAACACTCCAGCGGGCTCTGAACCCCGACTTCCGAGCTGGGGTAGGACTCCCAGAGCCCGCTACAGTCACTGACGGCCGCTCCACAGTCGCTTGAACTGGCGGAACAGAGGACGCCCCAGAAGCTTCCCTCAACGCATCAGCCCGGGGCCTCTTCGAGTCGCCACCGGAGGGAGTGCCAGGCACCCCAGATTCCCGACTTGGCACAGATGCCACCGCTGGAGGAGATCGAGTGCGCTTCTTCTCTGGTGGCGGGTTGGAGGCCATGACGAGGGAGAACTCAAGGGCAAGAGAGCAAAAGCACAAGAGTCCGAGAAGAAACGCAGAGAAGTGCGAAGGGAAGCCGCAATGTGGGTAAGATCCCCTATAAAAACTTCCCGGGTGCAATTCCAAGCGATTCGGAACTCTTCGAATACACTGCATCGGCAACCGCTTCGCCTCCTAGACCGAGTGCCGATGACGGGTGGACCCAAGCCGCCCAACTGAAGCGGTGGGTCAAGGAGTCAGTCTCCTGAGAAGATGAGCCGGCAAGGCACTTCGGCGGAAACCGAAGAAAGCGCCGCAATGTGCAGAAGTGGCAGTCTTGGGAACCGCCACGGTAAAAGCAACCATCAAGTGAGCGCACGCTCCCACGATCCCGCGGTCGTTCGTGCTCCGACAGCGGTCAATTCGGGACTTAGAGAAAGTGCGCGGATCGGAAGAGACGGAGGTCCCACCTCGGGCTCGCTATCTCCCCCGAGATGGGCCTAGGGGCCACTGTCGGTACTTGAGATATGGGGTACCCCCGCGCACAGGGGAAAATGCCTAAGGAACTCGCCCTTCTCCGCAGGGAGAGCTCCGAATGCGCCACGAGTCCGGCGGGGCCGGACCTCCCTCTCCTCAGAGGAGAGCTCCGGGCCTGCCACGTGGCATACAAAAGCCGGACCTCCCCCTTCGCGGGAGAGAGGTCCGAAGGCGCCACGCGTCCAGCGGGGCCGGACCTCCCTTTCCTCAGAGGAGAGCTCCGGGCCCGCCACGTGGCAGCAGAACGGCGCTGCCTGCCCCCGAGCGATTGGCAGCGGGCGTAAAGACGCCCCATACCTTGCCCGTACAAGGTATTCAAGGCCCGCTTCTTCCCAAGACGCGGAGATGCGGAGCACGCTTCTGTCAGGTGCCGTTGCGCCAAGTCGCATCACAGACTGGCGCGCGGTGTCAGAACCTGCCAGCCAATAAACACCGCGACAAGACATCCCATGACGCATGCGCCGTCATCAACCACTACGACTAGCATGCAGCATGGGCAGGGCGGCAAGATGAAGACTCAGAAGCCTTCGACCATAGGCAACTACCGGCATAACTGCAGATACGGTAGATGATAGACAATCTTCCCGGGACCACCTGTCGGGTCCCGGCCCCCCTTGTAAGCTGCCCGAGTCTTGGACTATAAAAGGCTCAGGTAGGCGACAATAGCAAGGGTTCGCACTCTGCAACTCATACGCTAGCCATACACTCCCAAGCTGTAACTCACCCCCAAGATCAGGACTCCGGCCCTGAGCAGCAAGCAATACAGGAGCTCCATAGCTCGCCGTGGACGTAGGGTTTTACGCTCCGGCGGCCTGAACCACGTAAAACTCACCGCGTCAAGCTCTTACTAACTCGTCCATCCGCGCAAGCTCTCCGCTAGGGACTAGCCCCACCGAAAAAAGAACCTCCGCGGGCTGCCCAGTGCAGGCCCGGGGGAAGTGTCGACCGAACACTTCAACAAATACCTTGTACGGGCAAGGTATGGGGCGACTTTACGCCGGCTGCCTACCGCTCGGGGGCAGGCGGCATTATTCTGCTAGACACATGGCGGGCCCGGAGCCCTCCTCAGAGGAGAGAGGGTGGTCCGGCCCCGCAGGACAGGTGGAGCCTTCGGACCTCTCCCCGCGGAGGAGGAGGTCCGGCTTCTGGACGCCACGTGGCGGGCCCAGAGCTCTTCTCTGAGGAGGGGGAGGTTCAGCCCCGCCGGACGCGTGGCGCCTTCGGACCTCTCTCCCGCGGAGGGGAAGGTCCGGCTTCTGTATGCCACGTGGCGGCCCCGGAGCTCTCCTCTGAGGAGAGGGAGGTCCGGCCCCGCCGGGCGCGTGGCGCCTTCAGAGCTCTCCCTGCGGAGAAGGGCGAGTTCCTTAGGCATTTTCCCCTGTGCGCGGGGGTACCCCATATCGCAGGTACTGACAGTGGCCCCCGGGCCCATCTCGGGGGAGATAGCGAGCCCGAGGTGGGACCTCCGTCTCTTCCGATCCATGCACTTTCTCTAAGTCCCGAATCGACCGCTGCTGGAGCACGAACGCCAGCGGGATCGTGGGAGCGTGCGCCCACTTGATGGTTGCTTTTACTGCGGCAGTTCCCAAGACTGCCGCTTCTGCACGCTGCGGCGCTTTCTTCGGGAACCGCCGAAGTGCCTTGCTGGCTCATCTTCTCAGGAGACTGACTCCTTGACCCAACGCTTCAGTTGGGCGGCTTGGGTTCACCTGTAATCGGCACTCGGTCTAGGAGCCGATGCGGTGTATTCGAAGAGTTCCGAATCGCTTGGACTCGTACCTGGAAGGTGGGAAAAGAAACCGCCACGAGGGTACGTGTCAAAGTGTTCGGTCGACACTTCCCCCGGGCCTGCACTGGGCAGCCCGCGGAGGTTCTTTTTTCGGAGGGGCTAGTCCCTAGCGGAGAGCTTGCGCAGATGGAACGAGTTAGTAAGATCTTGACACGGCGAGTTTTACGTGGTTCAGGCCGCCGGAGCGTAAAACCCTACGTCCACGGCGAGCTATGGAGCTCGCTGTATTGCTTGCTGCTCAGGGCCGGAGGCCTGAGCTTGGGGGTGAGTTACAGCTTGAGAGTGTATGGCTAGCGTATGAGTTGCAAAATGCGAACCCTTGCTATCGACGCCCACCCGAGCCTTTTATAGTCCAAGACTCGGGCGGCTTACAAGGGGAGCCGGGACCCGACAGGTGGTCCCGGGAAGATTATCTATTATCTACCGTATCTGCAGTTATGCCGGTAGTTGCCTCTGGTCGAAGGCTTCTGAGTCTTCATCTTGCCGCCCTGCCCATGCCGCATGCCAGTCGTAGCGGTTGATGACGGCGCAGGCGGCATGGGTTGTCTTGTCGCTGTGTTTATTGGCTGACAGGTTCTGACACCGCGCGCCAGTCTGTGATGCGACTGGGCGCAACGGCACCTGACAGAAGCGTGCTCCGCGTCTCCGCGTCTTGGGAAGACGCGGGCCTTGAATACCTTGTACGGGCAAGGTATGGGGCGTATTTACGCCCGCTGCCTATCGCTCGGGGCAGGCAGCATCGCTCTGCTGCCACGTGGTGAGCCCGGAGCCCTTCTTAGAGAAGAGAAGGGTCAGTCCCGCGGGGCACGTGGAGCCTCCGGACCTCTCTCCGCGGAGGGAGAGGCTCGGCTTCTGCTGGGCACGTGGCGGGCCCGGAGCTCTCCTCTAAGGAGAGGGAGGTCCGGCCCCGCTGGACACGCGGCGCCTTCGGACCTCTCTCCCGTGGAGGGGGAGGTCCGGCTTCTGTATGCCACGTGGCGGGCCCAGATCTCTCCTCTGAGGAGAGGGAGGTCCGGCCCCGCCGGACGCGTGGCGCCTTCGGAGCTCTCCCTGCGGAGAAGGGCGAGTTCCTTAGGCATTTTACCCTGTGCGTGGGGGTACCCCATATCTCAGGTACCGACAGTGGCCCCCGGGCCCATCTCGGGGGAGATAGCGAGCCCGAGGTGGGACCTCCGTCTCTTCCGATCCGCGCACTTTCTCTAAGTCCCGAATTGACCGCTGCTGGAGCATGAACAGCCACGGGATCGTGGGAGCGTGCGCTCACTTGATGGTTGCTTTTACTGCGGCGGTTCCCAAGACTGCCACTTCTGCACGTTGCGGCGCTTTCTTCGGGAACCGCCGAAGTGCCTTGCCGGCTCATCTTCTTAGGAGACTGACTCCTTGCCCCCACCGCATCAGTTAGGCGGCTTGGGCCCACCCATCATCGGCATTCGGTCTAGGAACCGAAGCGGTTGCCGGTGCGGGATATTCGAAGAGTTCCGAATCGATTGGAATTGCACCGGGAAGCTTTTTAGAGGGGATCTTACCCACATTGCGGTTCCCTTTGCACTTCTCTGCGTTTCTTCTCGGACTCTTGTGCTTTTTATAGGGAAGGCGAGAGCTATGGTTTCCGTCTGCCACGTGGTGAGCCCGGAGCCCCCCTCAGGGAAGGCGAGAGCTCCGTTCCCGCGGGACACGTGGGGCCCTCGGGCCTCGCCCCTTCTGAAGGGGCGGGACCCGGTCCTTCCAGTCCTAGGCCAGAGTAGTTGGTAGCTCCTTTCCCTCTGCTTCATGCAGTCCCTGTTGCCGTAACCTGGAGGTCCTGCACACAGGCAGAGGAAACGTAATTCTCCTCGGGGGATCCTCCCCTCCTGTCTCCTAGTCTTATCCGTCTTACGATCCTGATCCGTTATACGGGGCTTGGGCAATTCTGTGCTCGAGGCGCCGGAGCTCCGGCTCCCTCCGAGGTCCGGGTACGGTCGTCCGATCCCTAGTACCGGGCCATGCGCTGGGGAAGCAGAGTGCACGTGCTTTGGGTTCATGACCAGGCAAAGCGGTTGTACTCCCCTGTACCTCCGGAGGGCAGGATGCGCATGCTTTGGGCTCATGGCCTGCTAAGGTGGATACGCACCCTGGACCCCCCATGCACAACGCAGGCCTTTCCTGGAGGTGACCAACTGGCACCGCAACACCTGACTGGGGGAGGCCCGAGAGACTCACTCGGCCATCGGCAGGTGCCTCAAGCGCAGCCGCCCTCGGTAGGATAGCGAATGCCGACTATGGATGAGCGAGGGAGAGGGGGAGCTAGATGTACGACGAACATACAAAGATAGTGCGGTCATAAAAATTAATGCATAATTTAAATGAGCGCATGAGAGAGAGCTAAGTAGAACAGGTTTCTGTATTCATGCCCATAGGTGAAATTCTGGCCGTACATGGAGGCAATATTCCGCCTCGTCTACAAGGGAAGCAAGACTCTACGCGCTTAGGGTCGGAACCAGGCTAAACTGGACGTAGTCCTGTACCGTCCCTTGAAACTTAGCTGCCCCAAGCTCTGTTCCTAAATTCTATGGGATCCATTACAGAAGGGAATGACCCTGTTCTACTGATGCTCGGGGAGTAGGACTTACAGTGTTGCTCCACGCCAAGGATTTTGGGAACGGATCCCACACTCGGTTGAAAGGCATGTGTACCTGGGGCGGCAGCTTTCATGATTCGGAAGGGACCTTCCCTGCTGGGGGAGAGCTTATGGGTCCTTCTTGGAATAGAGCGTGCCGCGACACCAGGTTGCCCTCCTGCAGGTCCCCGATGCGTTCGGTTCTTTGGCGGTAGTGCTTAGAGCATCAGCCGAGACCACGTGTTGTGGGGTGTTACCTGCAGCCGAGTCTCGTCGACAAGGTTGTCATCTTCACGCTGGATCAAGTCCTGCGCGGCTTCTCCTGGGGGCCTCCGAGGAGTTCTCCCCTTCTGGCTAAGGCCTTCAAGGGGTAGGTGGACCCGGGCTCGTCTTGGATGCCCTAAGGCGTCTTCCCCTTCTGGCAAGGCCTTCAAGGGGTTGACAGATCTTGGGCGGCCCCTGGGAGGTATGTCCGAGGCACGGAGGCGTGCCGCAGTTGGCTACCGCCCTGGCCCGTCACCGTCGGAGCTGGAGTCCTCACCATTATGCACTGTCTTTATGACACGCTGAGGCTCCTGGAACCCCACCTGATGGTCGGCGGTGACTGGGGCATCGACCTTCTGTTTGCCATCCCTCTGAGGGTAGGGCGGTGCTTCAGCTCTCTACTGTCTTCCTTTGCGGAAGCGCTCTGCGAGTCTCTGGATATCCCAGCACTCGGCAGCAGTATGGTTGCCGGCGCCATGCACGGGGCATAGCCCGCCCTGGTCACTATTTGGGGCCAGTGAATGCCGCTGCCTTTTGTCGGGGCATGGCCCCCGAGCTCCACTAGTCGTCGCTGCTGTGGCGACGGGAGCCGTGAACGATGACTTCATCTTGCCACTCCCCCGGTTCTTGGCCTTCTTGCCACCCCCATAGGCAGTAGCGCCGGACCTGGGCTGTCCTCCTGACTCGGAGGTCGGCAGAGAGTGCCAGTTCCGCCCTTCAGCTGCTCTGGCGCATTTGTCCGCCAGGCTGAAGAGCTCAGAGACGTCGCGGACCTCTTTGGTCGTGAGCTTCTCAAGCATTTTCTCGTACCAGACACCCTGTCGGAACGCCACCACCACAGAAGCACTTTGGATATGGGGGATGGTGTTGCGTACCTGGGAGAACCGCTGGATGAAAGAGCGCAGCGAATCCCCAGGTTGTTGCTTGACGGCGTGGAGGTCAAGCTCCGTGCCGGGACGGGTGTTGGAGCTGCCGAAGTTGGCGACGAACTGTCGGCAGAGCTCTCCCCAGGAAGTTATGGACCCCTGAGGTAGATTCATGAGCCAAGACCGAGCTGGGCCGGTCAAGGTGACGGGGAAGTAGTTGGCCATGACAGCCTCATCCCCTCCTGCGGCAAGTACGGCGGTGGAGTAGATCTGGAGGAACTCCGCCGGGTTGACGCTACCGTCGTACTTCTCAGGTAGGTGCGGGCGAAACTTGCGTGGCCACCTCGCGAAGCGAAGGTGGGGTGCAAGAGCTGCACATCCTGCTCCTGCTGCCGCAGGTATTGGCACTGCGAACGCTTGGTTCGCACTTGGCACCGTGTATCCCGGCATGGGCAAGGCTGCACCATAGACCGGGGGCGCTGCTTGCGGCGCATATGGTTGTGGCATATGCTGCGTGGCGTATGCCTGAGGCAGGACTCGCGTGGCAAAGATTTGCCCTCCAGGTTGCGTCGAGGCCGACGACATGCTGTTGCCAGCTTCATGGTTGCGACGCCTTTCTCGACGTCGCTCGAGGTACACTCGGGCATCCTGGCCCATGTGGCACCATTCCAGCTCCCTTCTCAGGTCCGTCGATGGGAGCCTGGAGGAGCTGGAATCCGCCGTTTGCCCGTCAACCGTGGGCGTGCGCATCAGCGACACAGCCGGATGTCCGGGGCGCCGTCCTCACCCAAACCGAGGGTTCGCGGCGGCGACGACGAGGCGGTCCACCTCGCGGACCCATTGCTTGGTCGCTGAATGGGGCGCATCCCCAGCAGGTGGGTTGCGCAGCAGTGCTCTTGCTGCAGCTAGCGCACCCCCATGGTGTACGCTCAGCACTGCAGAAGATCTCACACTGGTCGGAGCCTGCATCGCCGGGGTCGGCGTTGCCGGAGTCGGCTGTTGGCTACCAGCTTGTGCCAACACACTCCGTCCTGAGTTTGTCGACATGTACTCCCCACTGGTCACGGTTCACCGTGAACGCGGAGGGGGAGAGTTTGCCGCTGAAGAAAGCTTGGTCATCTTCGTCGGCGGAAACTCGTCGCGCAAGGGGAAAAGCCACCTACCTGGCGCGCCAAATGTCGAAGTGTTCGGTCGACACTTCCCCCGGGCCTGCACTTGGCAGCCCGCGGAGGTTCTTTTTTCGGTGGGGCTAGTCCCTTGCGGAGAGCTTGCGCGGATGGACGAGTTAGTAAGAGCTTGACGCGGTGAGTTTTACGTGGTTCAGACCGCCGGAGTGTAAAACCCTACGTCCACGGCGAGCTATGGAGCTCGCTGTATTGCTTGCTGCTCAGGGCCGGAGTCCTGAGCTTGGGGGTGAGTTACAGCTTGGGAGTGTATGGCTAGCGTATGAGTTGCAGAGTGCGAACCCTTGCTATCGTCGCCTACCCGAGCCTTTTATAGTCCAAGACTCGGGCGGCTTACAAGGGGGGGCCGGGACCCGACAGGTGGTCCCGGGAAGATTGTCTATCATCTACCGTATCTGCAGTTATGCCGGTAGTTGTCTCTGGTCGAAGGCTTCTGAGTCTTCGTCTTGCCGCCCTGCCCATACCGCATGCTAGTCGTAGTGGTTGATGACGGAGCAGGCGGCATGGGATGTCTTGTCGCGGTGTTTATTGGCTGGCAGGTTCTGACACAGCGCGCCAGTCTGTGATGCGACTGGGCGCAACGGCACCTGACAGAGGCGTGTTTCGCATCTACGCGTCTTGGGAAGACGCGGGCCTTCAATACCTTGTACGGGCAAGGTATGGGGCGTCTTTACACCCGCCTCCTATCTCTCGGGGGCAGGCAGCGCCGTTCTTCTGGCCACATGGCGGGCCCAGAGCCCTTCTTAGAGGAGAGGAGGGTCCGGTCCGCGGGGCACGTGGAGCCTCCGGACCTCTCCCCGCGGAGGGGGAGGTTTGGATTCTGTCGGCCATGTGGCGGGCCCGGAGCTCCCCTCTGAAGAGGGGGAGGTCCGGCCCCGGCGGACGCGTGGCGCCTTCGGACCTCTCTCCCGTGGAGGGGGAGGTCCGGCTTCTGTATGCCACATGGCAGGCCCGGAGCTCTCCTCTGAGGAGAGGGAGGTCCGGCCCCGCCGGACGCGTGGCGCCTTCGGAGCTCTCCCTGCGGAGAAGGGCGAGTTCCTTTGGCATTTTCCCCTGTGCGCGGGGGTACCCCATATCTCAGGTACGGACAACTGCGCTTCGGGACGAGGGGTCGGCGGACCCGCCATATATGACGTAGAGCTTTGTTCGACGCTCATCGTCACTGGAGCTTGAGTCCTCATGATTGTGTGCCGCCTTCACGGCGCGCTGAGGCTCCTGGATCTCCTCTGGGTGGTCGATGCTGTCTGGGGAATCCACCCTCTGTTCGCCTTCCTTTGGACGGAAGGGTGGGGCATCAGCCCGCTGCCACTTCCCCTTGCGGAAGCTCTCTGCGAGCTTTCGGATCTCCCGGCACTCGGCAGTAGTGTGGCGACAGCTGCCGTGCACGGGGCACATATTGTCTTGATCACCTTCTGGGATTGGTGATCTTCGCTGCCTCTTATCGTGGCGCGGCCCCCGAGCCCCACTGAGCGTCGCTGCAGTGACGACTGGGGCTGCAGTCGGTGATTCTATCTTGCTTCTGCCTCGGTTCTTGGCCTCCCTGCTGCCTCCACAGGGAGTAGGACCAGATCCGGGCAGTCCTCCTGACTCGGAGGACGGCAGTGAGTGCCAGTTCCGTCCTTCAGCTGCTCTGGCGCACTTGTCTGCCAAGCTGAAGAGATCTGAGGCATCGCGGACCTCCCTGGTCGCGAGATTCTCGAGCATATTCTTTTCCCGGACACCTTGCCGGAACGCCACCACCACAGAAGCATTTTGAATGTGTGGGATGGTGTTCCGCACCTGGGAGAACCGCTGGATGAAAGAGCGCAGCGACTCCCCAGGTTGTTTCTGGATGGCGTGGAGGTCGAGCTCCGTGCAGGCCGGGTGTAGGAACTGCCGAAGTTGGCTATGAACTGCCGGCAAAGCTCTCCCCAGGAAGTTACGGAACCCTGGGGGAGGTTCATGAGCCAAGACCGGACTGGATCGGTCAAGGCGACAGGGAAGTAATTGGCCATGACGGCTTCATTCCCTTCTGCGGCAAGTACGGCGGTGGAGTAGATCTGGAGGAACCCCGCCGGGTTGACGCTGCCGTCGTACTTCTCGGGCAGCTGCAGCCGAAACTTGTGCGGCCACTTCGTGAAGCGAAGGTGGGGCGCGAGGGCCACACACCCTGCTTCTGTTGCCGCAGGTTCTGGTGCCGCGAACGCCCGGTTCGCACTGGGCACAGCGTACCCCGGTACGGGAAAGGCTGCACCATAGGCCGGAGGCGCCATCTGCAGGACATATGACTGTGGCATATTCTGCATGGCGCAGGCCTGGGGCAGAGATCGCGTGGCGAAGGTCTGCTCTTCAGGCTGGGTCGAGGCCGACGTCATGCTGCCGTCAGCCTCTTGGTAGCGACGCCTTTCTCGGCGTTGCTCGAGGTATACCCGGGCATCTTGACCCAAGCGACACCGCTCCAGCTCTGTCCTCAGATCCGTTGATTGGAGGCTGGTAGAGCTGGAATCTGCCGTCTGTTCGCCAACCATTGGCGTGCGCATCAGCGACACAGCCGGTTGGCCAGAGTGTCGTCTCCGCCGAAGTCGAGGGTTTGCGGAGGTGACGACAAGACGGTCTACCTCGCGAATCCACTGCTGGGTCGCTGCCTGAGGCGCGTCCCCAGCGGGCGGATTGTGCAGTAGCGCTCTTGCTGCAGCTAGCGCACCCCCACCGGGTACGCCCAGCGCTACTGAAGACCTGACGCTGGTTGGAGCCTGCATTGCCGGGGTCGGCGCTGCCAGAGCCGGTTGCTGGCTCCCAGCTTGTACCGACACGCTCCGTCCCGAGTGTGTTGACTTGTACTCCCCCCTGGTCGCGGTTCGCCGCGGAGGCGGGGGAGGTGAGCTTGCCGCTGAAGGGAGCTTGGTCATCTTCGTCGGCGGAAACTTGTCGCGCAAGGGGAAAAGCCCCCTTCCTGGCGCGCCAAATGTCGAAGTGTTCGGTCGACACTTCCCCCGGGCCTGCACTTGGCAGCCCGCGGAGGTTATTTTTTCGGTAATGCTAGTCCCTTGCGGAGAGCTTGCGCGGATGGACGAGTTAGTAAGAGCTTAACGCGGTGAGTTTTACGTGGTTCAGGCCGCCGGAGCGTAAAACCCTACATCCACGGCGAGCTATGGAGCTCGCTGTATTGCTTGCTGCTCGGGGCCGGAGTCCTGAGCTTGGGGGTGAGTTACAGCTTGGGAGTGAATGGCTAGCGTATGAGTTGCAGAAATGCGAACCCTTGCTATCGTCGCCTACCCGAGCCTTTTATAGTCCAAGACTCGGGTGGCTTACAAGGGGGGCCGGGACCCGACAGGTGGTCCCGGGAAGATTGTCTATCATTTACCGTATCTGGAGTTATGCCGGTAGTTGTCTCTGGCGAAGGCTTCTGAGTCTTCGTCTTGCCGCCCTGCCCAAGCCGCATTTTAGTCGTAGTGGTTGATGATGGCGCAGGCGGCATGGGATGTCTTGTCGTGGTGTTTATTGGCTGGCAGGTTCTGACATCGCGCGCCAGTCTGTGATGCGACTGGGCGCAACGGCACCTGAAAGAGGCATGCTCCGCGTCTACGCGCCTTGGGAAGGCACGGGCCTTGAATACCTTGTACGGGCAAGGTATGGGGCGACTTTACGCCCGCTGCCTACCGCTCGGGGGCAGGCGGCGTTCTTCTGCTAGACACGTGGCGGGCCCGGAGCCCTCCTCAGAGGAGAGAGGGGGGTCCGGCCCCGCAGGACACGTGGAACCTTCGGACCTCTCCCCGCGGAGGAGGAGGTCCGGCTTCTGGTCGCCACATGGCGGTCCCGGAGCTCTTCTCTAAGGAGGGGGAGGTCCGGCCCCGCTGGACGCGTGGCGCCTTCGGACCTCTCTCCCGCGGAGGGGGAGGTCCGGCTTCTGTATGCCACGTGGCGGGCCTGGAGCTCTCCTCTGAGGAGAGGGAGGTCCGGCCCCGCCGGGCGCGTGGCGCCTTCGTAGCTCTCCCTGCAGAGAAGGGCGAGTTCCTTAGGCATTTTCCCCTGTGCGCGGGGGTACCCCATATCGCAGGTACCGACAGATAGTCTGCAGGCAATCTCCCCAGGACCACCTGTCGGGTCCCGGGCCCCCCTTGTATGCCACCCAAACCTTGGACTATAAAAGGCTCGGGTAGGCGATGTTAGCAAGGGTTCGCACTCCCGCAACTCATACGCTAGACATCAGTCATCCCCAAGCTCAGGACTCCGGTTCTGAGCAGCAAGCAATACAGCAAGCTCCTCAGCTCACTGTGGACGTAGGGTTTTACGCTCCGGCGGCCGGAACCACGTAAAACCCGCCGTGTCAAACTTTTCCTTATCTCGTCCATACGCTTAAGCTCTCCACAAGTGACTAGCCCCTCCGAAAAAGAACCTCCGCGGGCTGCCCAGTGCAGGTCCGGGGGAAGTGTCGACCGCACACTTCGACAGATGCCAACCCAGAGAAGATCAAGGCCATCGACTTGATGCGGCCTCCTGCCCGCATCAAAGAAGTCCAGAAACTCACGGGATGCCTAGCCGCGCTGAGTTGGTTTATACCGAGACTAGCAGAGCGGGCGCTCCCCTTCTTTAAGCTCCTGTGCAGATCCGGTCCATTTGCCTGGACTGACGAAGCAGAAGAAGTTTTCCCGGAGCTGAAACGACTCCTGATGAATCTACCTATCATGGTAGCCCCCGAGCCCGGAGAGCATCTGTTGCTCTATATCGCGGCGACAACTGAAGTGGTGAGTATGGTCCTCGTCGCAGAGCGGCCGGACCTCTCGTCTTCACAGCCTGCTCCGGTAGCAGGAGACAGATGCCAGGAAACCCCGGAGGTCCAAGACGGACCCCGGACCTCCAAGACAACCTCCCGGAGGTCCAGGCGGCCTCCCGGACCTCCAAGACAACCTCCCGGGGGTCCAACGGGACCTCCCGGAGATCCAGCAGGACCTCCTGGAGCTCCCGGAGAACCAGCGGGACCTCCCGGTGGGCCAAGGTGGCTTAGGAACCTTCGAGTTCCAACTCCCAGAAGCCCCCCTGGACCCACTCATCTCCGGCAGGCCAGAGCCAGTGGATGAAGACCTCTCTGACCTAAGAGAGAGGGTCCGAACCATCCAGAGGCCTGTTTACTACATCAGCGAAGTCCTCCACGACGCCAAGACAAGGTACCTGGAGGTCCACAAGCTGTTGTATGCAGTGCTCGTGGCGTCCAGAAAGCTCCGCCACTACTTTCAGGCCCACTGGGTCTCAGTAGTCACCTCCTATCCACTGAAGACGATCCTTCACAGCCCCCTGTGACTGGCAACGTCGCTAAATGGGCAGCGGATCTGGCATAGTTCGAGCTGGACTTCCTTCCTCGCCATGCAGTCAAAAGCCAAGCGTTGGATGACTTCATGGCAGAGTGGACACCAACGAAGGCTGACCTAGGGGGCCACGAATACGGTGAACCAAAGCACCGAGCTCCGGTCTTCACCGAGCCCCACTGGACGCTCTTCTTCGACAGCTCCTCGCGAAAGCACGGGGCCGGTGCCGGCATACTGCTTCTCATGACATCGGGGGAGCAGTTTGGGTACATGGTGTGTCTCAATTTCAAGGCAACCAACAACATGGCAGAGTATGAAGCACTCATCTTTGGCCTGCAGACAGCCCTGTCTCTGGGCGCTCGCCAGTTGTTGGCACAGGGCGACTCCCAGCTGGTTATCAAGCAAGTTAAGGGCGAATGCTCCTGCAATGACCCGCAGCTAGCTGCTTATCTGCTCCACGTGCAGATGTTGGAGAAAGACCTCCTCGCCTTGGACCTGGGCCACTGCCGGTACCCTCTATATGGGGTACCCCCGCGCACAAGGGAAAATGCCTAAGGATCTCGCCCTTCTCCGTGGAGAGAGCTCCGAAGGCGCCACGTGTCCAGCGGGGCCGGACCTCCCTCTCCTCAAAGGAGAGCTACGGGCCCGCCACGTGGCCAGCGGCAGCGGGACCTCCCCCCTCCGTGGGGAGAGCTCCGAAGGTGCCACGTGTCCCGCGGGACCGGACCTCCCCCTCCACAGAGGAGAGCTCCGGGCCCGCCACGTGGCCGACAGAAGCCGGACCTCTCCCCTCCGCGGGGAGAGGTCCGAAGGCTCCACGTGTCCCTTGGGGCCGGACCTCCCGCTCCTCAGAGGAGAGCTCCGGGCCCGCCACGTGTCCAGCAGGACAGCGCTGCCTGCCCCCGCGCGGTAGGCAGCAGGCGTAAAGACGCACCATACCTTGCCCGTACAAGGTATTCAAGGTCCACGCCTTCCCAAGACGTGAAGACATGGAGCACGCCTCTGTCAGGTGCCGTTGCGCCCAGTTGCATCGCAGACTGGCGCACAGTGTCAGAACCTGCCAGCCAATAACGACAGCGACAAGACATCCCCTGCCACCCCCGCAGTCATAAACCACTACGACTAGCATGCGGCATGGGCAGGGCGGCAGAACGAAGACTCGGAAGCCTTCGCCAGATACAACTACCGACATAACTGCGGATACGATAGTCGGCAGGAAATCTCCCCGGGACCACCTATCGGGTCCCGGGCCCCCCTTGTAAGCCACACGAGCCTTGGACTATAAAAGGCTTGGGTAGGCAACTTTAGCAAGGGTTCGCACTCCAGCAACTCGAACCCTAGACATCACTCACCCTAAAGCTCAAGACTCTGGTTCTGAGCAACAAGCAATACAGCGAGCACCTCTGCTCACCGTGGATGTAGGGTTTTACGCTCCGGCGGCCCGAACCACGTAAAACTCGCCGTGTCAAGCTTTTTCCTCACTCGTCCATAACGCTTAAGCTCTCCGCAAGTGACTAGCCCCTCCGAAAAAGAACCTCCGCGGGCTGCCCAGAGCAGGTCCGGGGGAAGTGTCGACCACACACTTCGACATTTGGCGCGCCAGGTAGGGGACTTTTCCCTTGCGCGACAAGTTTCTGTCGATGAAGATGATAAAGCTTCCTTCAGCGGCAAGCTCTCCTCCCCCGCGTTCACGGCGGACCTTGACTAGCGGGGAATACGTGTCGACACACTCAGGACGGAGTGTGTCGGCGCAAGCTGGAAGCCAGCAGCCGACTCCGGCAACACCGACTCCGGCAATGCAGGCTCCAACTAGCGCGAGATCTTCTGCATGACACGACCCCACGGTCTTGTCGAGCCAGGATCACGCTGAGGGGTGCTGCGTTGCACAGCAACGGATAACACACGTCAAAGGTACAAAGCGGAAGCAAAATTTTATTACATAAACAAGTCTATGAACATGTTTACATTAAAATAAGTCCAGTCTACACTCACGGGCGTAGACTACGCATCAAGTCCACGTTCAGCCCTTGAACGTGTCCTTGCTAGCACACACGCACACTAACTCTGCGGCATGCACAACTCCCACTCGACGGGGTTCCCCTCCTGGGGTTCCGTCTCCTCTTCGGGAGTCCCTTCCTCATAGAACCCTGCAAAAGCTTCAAACACAAGCAGTGAGCACGAAGGCTCAGCAAGTCTGACCCGTCTCACCTAAACATGTGTTGGTACCCATGATATGGGGTACCCCCGCGCACAGGGGAAAAACGCCTAAGGAACTCGCCCTTCTCCGCAGGGAGAGCTCCGAAGGCGCCACGCGTCCGGCGGGGCCGGACCTCCCTCTCCATAGAGGAGGGCTCTGGGCCCACCATGTAGCATACAGAGGCCGGACCTCCCCCTTCGCAGAAGAGAGGTCCGAAGGCGCCACGTATCCGGCGGGGCCGGACCTCCCTCTCCTCAGAGAAGAGCTCCGGGCCGAACCTCCCCCTCCGCGGGGAGAGGTCCGAAGGCTCCACATTCCCTGGGGGCCGGACCCTCCTCTCCTCTGAGAAGGGCTCCGGGCCCGCCACTGTCCAGCAGAACAGCGCTGCCTGCCCCCGGGCGGTAGGCAGCGAGCGTAAAGACGCCCCATACCTTGCCCGTACAAGGTATTCAAGTCCCGTGCCTTCCCAAGACGCGGAGCACGCCTCTGTCAGGTGCTGTTGCGCCCAGTCGCATCACGGACAGGCGCGCGGTGTCAGAGCCTGCCAGCCAATAAACGCAGCGACAAGACATCCCATGCCGCCCCCGCCGTCATCAACCACTACGACTAGCATGCGGCATGGGCAGGGCTGCAAGATGAAGACTCAGAAGCCTTCGCCAGAGACAACTACCAGCATAACTGCACATACGGTAGATAATAGACAATCTCCCCGGGACCACCTGTCGGGTCCCGGGCCCCCCTTTTAAGCCACCCGAGTCTTGGACTATAAAAGGCTCGGGTAGGCAACGTTAGGAAGGGTTCGAACCCTGTTGGTCCGCACTCTAGCCATTCGCACCCTGGGTTCGCACTTTGCAACTCATACGCTAGCCATACACTCTCAAGCTGTAACTCACCCCTGAGCTCAGGCCTCCGGTCCTGAGCAGCAAGCAATACAGCGAGCTCCATAGCTCGCCGTGGACGTAGGGTTTTACGCTCCGGCGGCCTGAACCACGTAAAACTCGCCGTGTCAAGCTCTTACTAACTCGTCCATCCGCGCAAGCTCTCCGCTAGAGACTAGCCCCACCGAAAAAAGAACCTCCGCGGGCTGCCCAGTGCAGGCCCTGGGGAAGTGTCGACTGAACAGTTCGACATTTGGCACGCCAGGAAGGGGCTTTTCTCCTAGCGCGGCGAGTTTCCGCCGGCGAAGATGACCAAGCTTCCTTCAGCGGCAAACTCTCCCCCTCCGCGTTCACGGCAAACAGTGACCAGTGGGGAGTACATGTCGACGCACTCAGGACGGAGTGTGTCGGCACAAGCTGGTAGCCAGCAGCCGAATCCGGCAACGCCGACTCCGGCAATGCAGGCTCCGACCAGCGTGAGGTCTTCTGCAGCGCTGAGCGCACACCATGGGGGTGCGCTAGCTGCAGCAAGAGCACTACTGTGCAACCCACCAGCTGGGGATGCGCCCCATTCAGCGACCCAACAGTGGGTTCGCGAGGTGGACCGCCTCGTCGTCGCCGCCGTGAACCCTCGGTTTCGGCGAGGGCGACGCCCCGGTCAACCGGCTGTGTCGCTGACGTGCACGCCAACGGTTGACGAGCAGACGGCGGATTCCAGCTCCTCCAGGATCCAGTCGACGGACCTGAGAAGGGAGCTGGAACGGTGCCACTTGGGCCAGGATGCCCGGGTGTACCTCGAGCGACGTCGAGAAAGGCGTCGCAACCAAGAGGCTGGCGACAGCATGGCGTCGGCCTCGACACAGCCTGGAGGGCAGACCTTCGCCACGCGAGCTCTGCCCCAGGCGTACGCCGTGCTGCATAAGCCACAACCATGTGCTCTGCAAGCGGCGTCCCCAGCCTATGGCGCAACCTTGCCCATACCGGGGTACACTGTGTCAGGTGCAACCAAGTGTCCGCGACACCAGTACCTTTGCTGGGAGCCAGCAACCGGCTCTGGCAGCGCCGACCCCGGCAATGCAGGCTCCAACCAGCGTCAGGTCTTCAGTAGCGCTGGGCGTACCCGGCGGGGGTGCGCCAGCCGCAGAAAGAGCGCTACTGTGCAATCCGCCTGCTGGGGACGCGCCTCAGGCAGCGACCCAGCAGTGGATTCGCGAGATAGACCGTCTCGTCATCGCCGCCGCAAACCCTTGACTTCGGCGGGGACGACGCTCCGGTCAACCGGCTGTGTCGCTGACGCGCATGCCAACGGTTGACGGGCAGACGGCGGACCCCAGCTCCACCAGGTTTCCATCGACGGACCTGAGGGCAGAGCTGGAGCGATGCCACTTGGGCCAAGATGCCCGAGTGTTCCTTGAGCGACGTCAAGAAAGGCGTCGCACTCAAGAGGCTGGCGACAGCATGGCGTCGGCCTCGACACAGCCTGGAGGGCAGACCTTCGCCACGCGAGCTCTGCCCCAGGCGTACGCCGCGCTGCATAAGCCACAACCATGTGCTCTGCAAGCAGTGTCCCCGGCCTATGGCGCAACCTTGCCCATGCCTGGGTACACTGTGTCAGGCACAACCAAGCGTCCGCGACACCAGTACCTGCGCTGGGAGCCAGCAACCGGCTCTGGCAGCGCCGACCCCGGCAATGCAGGCTCCAACCAGCGCCAGGTCTTCAGTAGCGCTGGGCGTACCCGGCGGGGGTGCGCTAGCCGCAGCAAGAGCGCTACTGCACAATCCGCCTGCTGGGGAAGCGCCTCAGGCAGCGACCCAGCAGTGGATTCGCGAGGTAGACCGTCTTGTCGTCGCCGCCGCAAACCTTTGACTTCGGCGGGGACGACGCTCCGGCCAACCGGCTGTGTCGCTGACGCGCACGCTGACGGTTGACGGACAGACGGCGGATTCCAGCTCCACCAGGCTTCCGTCGATGGACCTGAGGACTGAGCTGGAATGATGCCACCTGTGCCAAGACGCCCGAGTGTTCCTCGAGCGGCAACGAGAAAGGCGTCGCAGCCAAGAGGCCGGCGTCAGCATGACGACTGCCTCAACCCTTCCTGAGGCGCAGACCTTCGCCACGCAAACTCTGCCCCAGACATACGCCACGCAGCATATGCCACAGCCATATGTCCTGCAAACGGCGCCCCCAGTCTATGGCGCAGCCTTGCCCATACCGGGGTACACTGTGCCAGCGGCGAACCAAGCGTTCAGGGCACCAACGCCTGCAGCAACAGGGGCAGGATGTACGGCCCTGGAGCCCCACCTCTGCTTCACGAGGTGGCCGCGCAAGTTTCGGCTGCACCTGCCCGAGAAGTACGACGGCAGCGTCAACCCGGCGGGGTTCCTCCAGATCTACTCCACCGCCGTACTTGCCGCAGGAGGGGATGAGGCCGTCATGTCCAAACTACTTCCCCGTCGCCTTGACCGGCCCTGCCCGGTCTTGGCTAATGAACCTCCGTCAGGGTTCCATAACTTCCTGGGGAGAGCTCTGCCGGCAGTTCATCGCCAACTTAGGCAGCTCCTACACCCGTCCTGGCACGGAGCTTGACCTCCAAGCCATCAAGCAACAACCTGGGGAGTCGCTGCGCTCCTTCATCCAGCGGTTCTCCCAGGTACGCAACACCATTCCGCATATTCAAAGTGCTTCTGTGGTGGTGGCACTTCGACAGTGTCCAGGACAAGAAGATGCTTGAGAGGCTTGCAACCAGAGAGGTCTGCGATGCCTCCGAGCCCTTCGGCCTGGCGGACAAGTGCGCCAGAGCAGCCGGAGGGCGGAGCTGGCACTCACTGCCAGCTTCCGAAGCCGGAAGACAGCCCGAAGACAGCGGAGTTCAAGCTGAGCTCCCGACCACGTCAGACAGCCAAGAGCCAAGCACTGGCTGACTTCGTGGCTGAGTGGACGCCAACGAAGGCTGACCCAGGGGGCCGCGAAGACGGTGAACCAAAGTACCGAGCTCCGGTCTTCACTGGGCCCCACTGGACGCTCTTCTTCGATGGCTCCTCGCGAAAGCAGGGGGCCGGTGCCGGCGTACTGCTTCTCATGCCATTGGGGAAGCAGTCTGGGTACATGGTGCGTCTCAATTCCAAGGCAACCAACAACTTGGCAGAGTATGAAGCACTCATCCTTGGCCTAAAAGACAGTCCTGTCTCTGGGCGCTCGCCAGTTGTTGGCGCAGGGTGACTCCCAGCTAGTTATCATGCAAGTTAAGGGTGAATGCCCCTGCAATGACCCACAGCTAGCTGCTTACCTGCTTCACGTGCGGATGTTGGAGAAAGAATTCCTTGCCTTGGACCTGCGCCATGTACCGCGCGCTTGCACGGCCGCAGCTGACGACCTCTCAATGAAAGCCTCCATCGGAGCCCCTGCGCACGAAGGAGTCTTCGAGAGGACGTTGCTGCGGTCCACAGCCCGGCCCGCCGAGCCGGGCGAAGGGGGCTGAACCAGTGCCTCGAAGCTAGGCAGTCCCGGCGGCCCTGGATACCGCCAAAGGATCGTAAGAGTCACTAGGGACTCCGTGCAACCCAACGCTCAAGATCCAGAAGCTCAAGTAGTCCCGATGCATGTACCACGGAGGTCCGGGACTCCTTGAAGGACATCCTTCCTGATGAACGTGCATCCGCTGAACGGGTGGTGCGAATGGCTAAGTGCTACGTGCTGGTATCTTTACTGGCGTGGCGCCACGACATCCTATTGCGGTGCATAACCCAGGAGGAAGGCTGTGATTAGGTCGCAGTAGTCCAAGGAGGCGAGTGCTGGGAACGCTCATCGTCCCGCACGTTGGTCAGTTAAGCCACCCGGCATGGCTCCTACTGACCGAGAGCCACCTGGACGCCGTCAAACCGGTTAGGGATGCAATGCGTGCCAGGTCCACGCCAAGCAGACCCACACAACCGGTGCAGATGCGCACCCAGATCCGTCGGGGATACCGGCTCCTCCATGTCGAGGGCCAGCCGGACTTCCCAGGGCCGGGTCACGGGAACTACCCTTCCACATGGTATGCGCGGCCGAAGCCATGCTTCCCCCTGATATAGCCATGGGGGTCCCCCCCGTGTCCGGTGACACGACCCCATTGGTCCTGTCGAGCCAGGATCACGCTGAGGGGTGCTGCGTTGCACAGCACCGTATAACACACGTCAAAGGTACAAAGCGGAAGCGGAAGCTTTATTACATAAACAAGTTTATTAACATGTTTACATCAAAATAAGTTTAGTCCATACTCGCGGGCGTAGACTAAGCATCAAGTGCACGTTCAGCCCTCGAACGTGTCCTTGCTAGCACACACGCACACTAACTCTGCGGCGTGCACGACTCCCACTCGACGGGGTTCCCCTCCTGGGGTTCCGTCTCCTCTTCGGGAGTCCCTTCCTCATAGAACCCTGCAAAAGCTTCAAACACAAGCAGTGAGCACGAAGGCTCAGCAAGTCTGACCCGTCTCACCTAAACATGGAACTTCTACATGAGGGTAATGGGTTACATGAGGTAAAAATCATTTGCAAGGACTCGCCTAATTAGTAGAACCTTACTTTCAAGTTTTAGCAGCAGGTTGTGGAGAACTTTACGCTAAGGCACATGAGAGAGCCGCAATCAAACAAGAAACGCATTTCTCTCATGTACTTTGCCCAAAGTTGAAAAGAACTTTAGTTAGCACTAAGCTACAGCATATCATTAACAATCAATGTCCAGCTTTCAATCAGCAACATTTTAACATGTAACTAGCCTATTCTTTCTACGTCACGGTACAGTGAACAAGTGGTACTCACTGACCGCGAGGGACGGCGATTATAATCGATTTACACCTGCAGGGTTACCCGAACAACCCGTCACGTACGCCCGTACTCGATGTTGCCTACAACAACCATCACGGACGCCGTACGCGACTACCTTTCACCCGTTAGCCAAATATTGAACCGGTCCCATCGTCCCGAGCAAGAGGTCCCTGCACGCGCATCTCTGTGCCGCCAGCTGATTTACACCTCGAGCTCTCAACCTACCCTCTGAACGACGGGCAATGCCTCAACACCCAGCTACCCGAGTTACATCAGTTTCCCGGTTCCCATATAGCCGGTAGGTCTTCGGTACTGTTCTAGCTTGTTCAACAGGCCCGCACACGGCTCGGTCCTCAATCGACACAAGCGGAGCTACAGCACACAGGCCCCAAAGTCCTGCTGCCCTTACTCTCCGCTCGGTCTCATTTTCTTGCCATGTGTTTCATGTGCTATCTCTACCCGAGCAATGTGCCTCTAGCCTATTCTCGCGAGTAGTTCCAACTACTCGACTTGTACCGAATCCTACTCTATCCTAGCAATGCAGTGGCTAACGGGGTTTTCAATCCTAAACCCAACCCGTGGTTTTCTTGGCTATGCAGTTGGATTTCCAAACACGACTCTAATGCACAGAACAAAGGAAACGAGTATGTGCTCAAAACAATAAAAATTTGTAAAAAAAGGTTAATGCAAACCGGGGCTTGCCTTGCTGCTCTTGGTCGTAGGCTAGCTGTTCCTCCGGAGTAACGAAGTCTAGGACTTCGGGTTCCTCCTCGACCTTAGCGACTACATGATAAGAACAATGTATGTATTAATTAAATGCCTTTGCATTAACTTTGAAGTTGTGAAGTCTATAAACCTTTTTAGACAGACCTAATGACTGTGAAACTTTTACTGTGGCTTGGTTACAACCTAAACAAAGACTTGGTCAAGTTTTAGTTGCAGTGAAGCTCACTTGAGCCCTCCACAATTAATTATGTCCTTGACCTTAATTTGAACTCTTAGGGTGTTCTAGGAATTTTCATGAGACAAACTATGACTTTCTGAAAATTAGATTTTTAGAGGGTTCTACTGGAGTTGGTCTCACTTAATTTGGAAGTCTCTAACTAAAGATATGAGCTAAACAATTTCAGAGAGAATTCTGAAAATGTTTCTGAACATTTTCCATTTTCTCTGGAACAGTTTTACTAATCACACCATTAGGTGGACTAAATGAGCTCAAATGGATCTGAAATTTTTATGGTAGTTCAAGGATATTTTGGTGAACATCTCAGCAAAATTTCAGGATTTTCCTCCAAAGGATTCTCCAGTTAAAATTCCTAACAGTTTAAACTTTGAGGAATTAATTCTGGAGAATTAAGGAATTTCATGAAGTGAAACTTGATTTTCTGGAAAGTACTCAGAGAGCTGAATCCAGCAAAATTTGGTTCACTCAATTTGGAGCTTTCTAGCCAAAGTTATAAGGATTTGAAGTTTGAAGGAAATCTGAAAATCGGGGAAAAGTTTAAACTCGCGCGTGGGCCCAGGGGACACGCGTCGCACGCCGAAGCGACAGCACACCGCGGCCCACAAGGCTTTTGCGCGCCAGCACACCCGATCCCGGCCGCAGCCGGATCCCGATTCAAAATATCGGCCGCTGACAGCTGGGGTCCACCCCCTTCTTCAACCTCGCGACACCCGCGCTCCGCCGCCGAGGGACCTCGCCGGAGAGCTCGCCGCCGGCTGCTGTACAGCTCCAAACTTCTTGATTCTGGCCGCCCCTGCCTACTTTTACTTGGGGAACATGATCCGAGGGTTAGCTGTTCATGACAACGGCCGGAGCATGGTCGGCGACGAGCCGCCATATCGGAACGACTTCGGCCATGTCGGCTGATGCTCCTAGTGCCTCAGCTACTTGGGAAACCGGTCGGGGAGCATCAGTGGACCTCAGAGCAGGTCGACATGAACTCGGGGCAGCTCGGGGAAGGCCCGAAATAGGTCCTCACCGTGCGCCCGATACCCCCCGTGCGTTCCGCCATTAGTAGACCTTGAATTACGCCGGGCACAGAAGTTCTCCGGCCCAGAGTTGTGAAGGCAACTTGTGCGTCACCGTGTCTAGTTCGTGTGGGAGTGGTCTGAGGCCCTCTAATCCTTCATAGAGCACGACTTAAACAGAATCGTACCCGAAGGTCGTTCTGCACACAGAAAGGGGAAAAGTGGAAATTCGCCGCCGGTGAGCAACCACTCGAGCTGTGGCTCGGGGATGAGCAGCACCGATCACTTGCGCGTCCAAGGGTGCCTTGGCTCGGGCGTGACAACGCCAGGTTGGGCTGTCCACGAGAGCCCGAGGTGCGGCGGTTTCCAGTTCCGAGTTTGATCTTTCGGCACAGCCGATATCACTCGGTTTCAATCGATTTCTATCAATGGGAAGGATGGAGGATGGTTGCTAGTACCTTGCTGGGACCTTGGAACGGAAAGAAGGAGCTGCGATCGGCTTGATCAAGCAGGAACTCGAGCGGCGGCGATGGCAGTGGGAAAAGCAGTCGCGCACGTCGGTAGCTCGGGGAAATGGTGACTGAGGCACGCCGGGGAGGGAATAAATAGCTCGGCCGGCTGGTCTCCGGCTTGGGGCACGCAGCAGGAGCTGGCGCCGGCTGCCCCCTTCGGTGGCGCGCGCGCACAGCTGCCGGGAACCGACTGAACTGTGGTTCAGTCGGTTTGCTTTGAGACTGAGGCTGACATGTGGGTCCCACTTCTCTTTTAACCTCTGAAATTTATTCCTAACAGCTGTGGTAAACAGTGAACCCTATTCTACCCTTGGCAACTCAAATTATTCACCCAAGAGCCATTTGAATTGATCAAAGTTCAAATGAGGTTTGGTTTGAATGAATTTCAGCACAAGTGCAGTTTGAAATTCAAATAAAGTTTGAATTTCTCCCCCTTAGCTCATGTCAAGATCAACTCCAAATGGAGTGAAAATTGGTGTGTGAGCTCACAAAAATGTGCTGAGCAAGAATATGCCTTCCACTTTTAAATTCAGTGGGTGAAAACAGTTTGAATTTGAATATGTTTTCAAACTGCCCCTTTCCTATCTACACCCAAGATGACCTCAAAAAGGTTTTGAATTTGGGTGAAACTTGGCATGGACATCCTTAGCAAAGTGTAGGAGTTTTCATATGTCCAGCCCATCTATATCACATGTGGGAAGTACCACTTTTGCAATGTGTGAGTTTGTTCCCTAATGAGCATGTTGATAATTGTTACTTGCTCTTTATTTGTGTTCATCATTCTTCCTCAAATGAGGTGTGTGGTGTGGTGATGAACACTGCAAATGAGTGTCAAAAACTGAGGCCCTTACATTCCTCCCCCCTTAAAAGAATCTCGTCCCGAGATTATAAGGTGAAATGAGAGAGAGGACGGTGGAAAATTACCGAATATGCGACGTGAAAAAGTCGGGGTAGTTAGTGCGAAGGAATTCTTCGCTCTCCCATGTCGCTTCGTCCATGGAGTGATTACTCCACAGAACCTTGTAGAACCACAACGTACGGTTGCGTGTGGTTCGGGCCTTCTCATCAATAATCTGCACCGGTTCCTCCCGATAGGTGAGATCCGGCTGTAGTTCTTCAATGTCTTCCAGCTGAACGGTAGTTGATAGCTTGAGACACTTCCTCAGCTGGGAAATGTGAAAGACGTCGTGCACACCGGAAAGTGCTTCTGGTAATCTTAGCCGGTATGCCACCGATCCACATCTTTCGGTAATCTGGAATGGACCGATGAATCGGGGTGCTAACTTTCCTCTCACCCCAAATCTGTTTACGCCCTTCATTGGAGACACTCGTAGGTATACGTGATCTCCAACTTCGAATTGTAATGGGCGCCTCCTCCGGTCCGCATACTGTTTCTGTCGGGATTGAGCGGCTTTTAGGTTCGCTTGAATTAATCGAACCTTTTCTTCCGCGTTGTTGACAAGATCAATCCCGAAGGTAACCCTCTCGCCAGATTCACACCAGTTCAGTGGTGTGCGGCATCTCCTGCCGTATAGCGCCTCGTAGGGCGCCATCTTGATGCTGGCTTGGTACCCATTGTTGTACGAGAACTCGGCTAATGGCAAGTGATCATCCCAATTCTTGCCGTGGTCGATAGCGCAAGCTCGTAGCATGTCTTCTAGGATTTGATTTACCCGCTCCGTTTGCCCATCCGTCTGCGGGTGGTAGGCTGAACTACGGATCAGCTTCGTCCCCAGGGCAGCGTGTAGCTGCTCCCAAAAACGGGACACAAATAAAGTGCCCCGGTCCGATACGATGGTACGGGGTACGCCGTATAAGCATAGGATCCGTGAGATGTACAGTTCAGCGTACTTCTTGGCGTTATAGTTGGTGTTGACCGGGATGAAATGGGCAACTTTGGTGAGCCGATCGACGATCACCCACACAGAATCATGTTTCTGTAAGGTGGTGGGTAAACCGACGACGAAATCCATGCTCACGTCCTCCCACTTCCAGGCAGGAATGCCCAGTGGTTGCAGCAGTCCCGGTTTCCGCATGTGGTCTGCCTTCACCCTTCGACATGTATCACACTCGGACACGTATTTCGCAGTCTCTCGCTTCATCCGTGTCCACCAAAACTTTCTCCTGAGTTCTTGATACATTTTGTTGCTGCCGGGGTGAATAGAAAATTTTGATAAGTGAGCCTCATCAAAGATTTTCTTCCGTAACTCCGGGTTTCGGGGTACGACGATCCGGTCCTTGAACCATAGGACGCCGTCTCCGTCCTTCCGGAAACATTTCAACTCCCCACTGTCTACACGTCTCCGCAAATGTGACATGCCCTTGTCATTCTTCTGGGCTGCCGCTATCTCTTCACGGATGGTGGGGATCAAAGCCAGGTTGTAGAGAGCTCCATGTGGAATCACATGTAGTGGTGGTTCGCTCTCTTCCAACGGTGTGATGGTCAGATTATTGACGTGTGATTTGCGGCTTAGCGCGTCTGCCACAACGTTTGCCTTGCCCGGATGATAATGGATCTCTATCTCGTAATCCTTTATCAGTTCCAACCATCTTCGTTGCCTCATGTTCAGCTCCTTCTGAGTGAAGATGTACTTGAGGCTTTTGTGGTCGGTATATAAATGTACGAGGTTACCGAGTAGGTAGTGCCTCCACATTTTCAGTGCAAGTACCACGGCAGCGAGCTCCAAATCGTGAGTTGGATAATTTTGCTCATGGTTCCTAAGCTGTCGTGATCCATACGCGACCACCCTTCGGTCTTGCATCAGCACACATCCGAGCCCAATGCCGGATGCATCGCAGTACACATCGAACGGTTTTGTTGTGTCTGGCTGCGCCAAAACCGGTGCTGATGTCAGGTGCTTGACTAAAGCCTTGAATGCTGCTTCACATGCTGGACTCCAAACATACTTGGTAGCCTTCTTCAGCAGCTCTGTCATTGGCTTGGCAATCTTCGAGAAGTTCGGAATGAACCTCCGATAATATCCCGCGAGTCCGAGGAAACTCCGTACCTCATGAACAGTTTTCGGGGATTTCCAATTCAGCACTTGCGTGATTTTGCTCGGGTCCACAGCGATACCCTCCGCTGAGATGATATGCCCGAGGAAAGGCACTTGCGATATCCAAAACTCGCATTTTCTGAACTTTGCGTATAACTTGTGATCCCGCAGCCGTTGCAAGACTATACGCAGATGTTTCTTGTGATCTTCCTCCGACTTGGAATATACCAGGATGTCGTCGATGAAGACCACGACAAACTTGTCCAGCTCCGGCATGAACACCGAGTTCATTAAGTACATGAAGTGAGCTGGAGCATTGGTGAGGCCAAAGGACATGACCAGGTACTCATAAAGTCCGTACCTTGTCGAAAAAGCTGTCTTTGGAATGTCCTCAGCCCTGATCTTAATCTGATGGTACCCGGATCTTAAATCCATCTTGGAAAAGACCTTTGCTTCGACCAACTGATCAAACAACATGTCGATCCGTGGCAACGGGTACTTGTTCTTGATGGTTACGGCATTTAATGGACGGTAGTCCACGCAAAGCCGCAACGTTTCATCCTTCTTTTTGACAAATAATGCCGAACAGCCCCATGGCGAGGAGCTCGGCCTAATAAAACCCTTCTCCAGAAGGTCCGTGAGCTGAGTCTTCAGTTCAGCCAACTCCTTGGGCGCCATCTTGTACGGCCTTCGGGATATTGGCATGGTTCCCGGTGCAAGTTCAATCTTGAACTCCACCTCTCTATCGGGTGGCATCCCCGGCAAATCATCCGGGAATACATCAGGGAATTCTCGGACCACTGGAATGTCTTCCAATCTGATGGTTGTGGCTTGATAGACACTTGGAAGTTTTATTTCTGGACTGTCCAGAAATAATGAGTGAGAACCGTGCACTTCTGAGGTTAAGTGCACGACTCGGAGGACGGTGTCTAAAACAGCGCCGTGGTGGGTTAACCACGACATCCCTAGGATGACATCGACCTTCTGTCCCTCTAAGATAATGAGAGACGTGGGGTACACTCTACCCGCTAAGCATAATGGTGCTTTGGAGACCATTACGCTTGCTGAAATCTTCCCACCCGGTGAACAAATTAAATATGGACTATCGGTGGGTAGTATTGGCAAGCTGTGTTTAGCAATGAAAGCTTGGCTAATAAAATTATGCGTGGCGCCTGAATCAAATAGTACTATAGCGGGATGCTGGTGGAGTTGGAACATACCCGCAAGGATTGGCTCGCCCTCCGGCACGTCCTCAATGGCAAGCTGGTGGACAGTACCGGGCCTAGGGTTTGCCCGCCGCGCATTAGTAGGGTTCCGGGGTTGATTCCTCCCCGGAAACTGTGGTGCCACTCCGCCGCCTTGCCTCTCCGGGCAACTGCTCGCGAAGTGTCCTGGACGACCACACTTGTAACATGTGGCCTCTGCTGGTGGAGTACTCGGGGGACGAAAGCCCGGCATGCGTTGCGGAGGTGCAAACGCACGCGGCATCGCCCGCTGCTGCTGTTGTTGTTGCGGTGGTGCTGGCAGTGCCGGCCGGAATGCCGGTGAAGAATACGGCTGGTGGCTGCCAGCGCGGACCTGATGGTGGGCGATTCACCATCCGAAACTTCTGAGAAGGACTGCCTCCTTCTCCGCTGCTCTGCGGCGCGCTTCGCTTTCGCTCTGCCGCCGCTAACTCCTTGCCGGAGTCTTCCTGAACAATCGCAGCATCAATTATGTCGTTGAGGCTGCCGCGATTGAACATCGCCAGCTTGTCCTTCAGGAGCGGGTTAAGCCCCTGGTAAAAGTGGTCCCGCCGCTTCTCGTCCGTATCTGCGTGATACGACGCGTAGAGTGCGAGATCGTTGAACGCTCTGGAGTACTCCAGCGCGTTCCGGCTCCCTTGTTGCAGGTGTAGGAATTCCTGCGTCTTCCTCTTCATCAAACCGGGCGGTATATGATAGGCCCGGAAGGCCGTCCGAAACTCCGCCCAGGTCATCACTCGGTCGGTGGGTTGTGAAGCACAAAAGTTGGCCCACCACGCGCTCGCGGATCCTTGGAGCTGCTGGACCGCGAACTGAGTCTTGCGCTGCTCGCTGATTTGGAGCAGCCCGAACTTCATCTCTATGGCGCGGAGCCAGTTGTCCGCGTCAAGTGGTTCATCCGCCCTTGAGAATACAGGGGGATGAGTCGCCAGGAAGTCGGAGTAGGAGCTCTGTTGGCGCTCCTCACGATCTTGACGTCCCTCCGGGCGAGACGTATTCGCAATTAACGTTTGCAGCAGCTCTGTATGCTGCTGATGTGAACCCGCCATTGCCGCGACAATGTCGGCCAATGTAACCGTTGGCAGTGGCGGTGGCGGTGTTTGCTGTTGTTGTTGCTGCTGCTGTCCCGAGGAGTCCTCGGGAGGTGGTTGGGAGGTCTCTCCCCCTTGGCTAGTACCTCCAACATCGGGGTTGGCACGAGTACGCGTCATTCTGAAATTCAACACAGCAGCAATTAGCACATGTCTTACTCAAAATTCCATAAACAGGAGTAAGTATTGAAGCGAAGCATGATTAACTTGCACAACATTCACATATATTGATAAAGCATAAACTTTATACAAGATACATTATTCTCGGATCTCCGAGAAGTCGTGCTCATGTCGTCACTACCTATACATACGCTACTGTCTACACGACATGTCACCGATTACAAAAGTTGGGTTACGCTACCCTAGCTGCCCTACTTGGCAACCGTAACCCCCTACTCGGAGTAGAACTCGACCTCCTGTGGGTCGTCCTCCTCCGGTACCTCTGCTGGTGGCTCGGGGTCTACCACCTCTTCTCCCATTCCAGGTTCTCCCATGGCTGGAAGACCCAAGACTACCGGTACGCCCAATACCGGGGGCACGAGGTCCTGCAATGCATGCACCTCGTCCATAGCCTGGTTGTAGTCCTCTTCCCAGCCTTGTCCTTCCTCAATAGCGTCGTCCCGCTCTTGAGCAAGGTCCTCATTCTGCTGGGTTAGGGTCTGCACCAGCTCTTGCAACGCCGCAATGTCAACACGGCTCTTCTTCTTTGCCTTCTTCAGACGACGCAACTGATTGTGTTGTTCATTCAGTCGCTTGATCGTCGGAAGGAGCACATTGTGGAGTGCACTGTGAGCACTCTCAAAATGATCTCCACGGCTTGTGCTCTCCTTGAGCTTGGTGGCGAGATGCTCCGTATGAACAGCTTGGCTGTCCATCACAGCGTTTCCCGCCCTCATTTGGAGGCTGAGATTTGCCTCCGCGGGGTTGTACCTTGGGCAACTCGGGTTTGTTGCCTCTAGGTACCTCTCTTCCCACACATGCTGAGCTCGTCCCTCCACCGGAACGAGTGCGTATGGAGTTCCCTCCATAGCCTGCACGTGTAGTTGGCAGAAACGTGACATAGTGTCACGGGCTGCCACTTGCCACATCCCTCCCGGTTGTCTTCCTCTCACCGTGACGGTGAATGGCACCCAACCGGGTGGCGTAGGCCCTGCAGGAACCTCGACATGGATCATCCACGTCTTGTTCCCCTCTTCGCCTTCTTCCTTGGCGAAGTATTGCGGCATCTGGTTGTACCCGAAATATTGGAGCATTTGCCACAATGCTTCCGGGTAGCCGCTATGGTCAGAGCAGTGGGAAACTACCCACCCGTTCTCCAACCGTTTATCTGCTGCCATCTATAAAAATATATTTGAGAAATGTCAAATATTCATTTGAACAGTAAACCATCGAGTTATAACATAAGATATGTCATTGAACCCCTAAAACTTGGAAACATAGTTCAAATTTTTAAACAAATTTGACTGCTGATCTGCTGTTCCCATGACAGCCCTGACCAGTTTCCATATCAATCTGATTTAGGCCAGGTTAAAAGCAAAACCAGTCCTGGAGCTCAACATCAAAGTTAAAGTTAACTTCAATAGCTTTCCAGAAAGTATTTGGTTGGCCTAAGATCTGCTCTGGTTCAAAAGTTATGAGATGTCAAAGTTAACAGAATTTCTGGAAACAATTGGACAGCACCTCCCTGCCTTAGGTACTGATTTGATCCAAGAATCCCAGTTAATTCTGTTCCTAATCTGACAAAACTTTCTGTTACAAAGTTGTAACCCATCTCATAAGCTTTCCAGAACTACCTCATTTCCTATTTTTGGATTTTTAAGCAGGAAGTTATGCTTAATTTACAGAGAGTCTTCAGAGAGTCATTGCTCTGTCCTGTTTTCTGGACAGTTTCAACTCTACTGCATTTTTCGAGTGGTTAAGGGATGAAACACCTCTGGAACTCAACAGAAAAGTTGTAAAGTTCCTCCAAAGCTTTCCAGAGATGTATCATACGACATCAACCTCGAAAGAACTCAACCTCTAACCTCTGATTAACTTCAGCCTTGATTCAGCTGCTAACAGAGTGCTCTGTCCTTAACATCCTATAAGTTGAAAACTTATTAGCTTTGAATATCCTGTTCAAGGGAAGGAGTTACATCAAGTTTTACTACTTTGGATCAAAACCTTCAAATTTTTAAATGAAGTTGTTCATTCAGTTGGGTGTGACGTCGATGCGTCAACAGATCATGTCGGTACTACGTCCTCACAAAGAAAAACCTATACCGGACTTAGCCGGCTTCGTTAGTTTAGTGGCACTACTCGTCACTCGCACACGGATGCTACACGTCTACCGTTTCGTGGTAAGGCTACCTGCAGAAATTCAACCAATCATCAGACTCGGCTGCACACCGAGCCCGGAATCCATACGGTTGGTACATCCGGCCGTCATCACTCGCCCGGATGTTCTCAAGCCAAACACGCCTTGAGTTACGTGTTCACGTTTCAGACCACGTGACGGGGTCTCCCATGTTGCACCACGCACGCCAGGGACAGACGTTGCTCGAATACCCCAAACGACATGAAGAGTCGTAGAGGATATCAAAGCGGGTCGGGTTACCTGCCACCCGTGGGGCTCCACCCTTCAGCTTGTGCGCACTGGTGGACAGCGCTTACGTGCACCCCCCAAGACATGAACGTCCCGAGATGCACGATTTTCCGACATAACAAATAAGTTAATAAGCCACTTTCTATATACTAATAACATCCTTATACGGGCTACTAACTCGTTCCTCACTGGATTTTTGAAAAAGAAGACCTTTGTACTGTGTTAAACCTCAAGCGAGCTCTGATACCACGCTGACACGACCCCATTGGTCCTGTCGAGCCAGGATCACGCTGAGGGGTGCTGCGTTGCACAGCACCGTATAACACACGTCAAAGGTACAAAGCGGAAGCGGAAGCTTTATTACATAAACAAGTTTATTAACATGTTTACATCAAAATAAGTTTAGTCCATACTCGCGGGCGTAGACTAAGCATCAAGTGCACGTTCAGCCCTCGAACGTGTCCTTGCTAGCACACACGCACACTAACTCTGCGGCGTGCACGACTCCCACTCGACGGGGTTCCCCTCCTGGGGTTCCGTCTCCTCTTCGGGAGTCCCTTCCTCATAGAACCCTGCAAAAGCTTCAAACACAAGCAGTGAGCACGAAGGCTCAGCAAGTCTGACCCGTCTCACCTAAACATGGAACTTCTACATGAG
The DNA here is from genome assembly GCA_030760725.1 of Neostapfia colusana. Lineage (NCBI taxonomy): Eukaryota > Viridiplantae > Streptophyta > Magnoliopsida > Poales > Poaceae > Neostapfia > Neostapfia colusana. The sequence continues at coordinate 18,928,412 of JASWHV010000018.1, read as the reverse complement.
GGTAATGGGTTACATGAGGTAAAAATCATTTGCAAGGACTCGCCTAATTAGTAGAACCTTACTTTCAAGTTTTAGCAGCAGGTTGTGGAGAACTTTACGCTAAGGCACATGAGAGAGCCGCAATCAAACAAGAAACGCATTTCTCTCATGTACTTTGCCCAAAGTTGAAAAGAACTTTAGTTAGCACTAAGCTACAGCATATCATTAACAATCAATGTCCAGCTTTCAATCAGCAACATTTTAACATGTAACTAGCCTATTCTTTCTACGTCACGGTACAGTGAACAAGTGGTACTCACTGACCGCGAGGGACGGCGATTATAATCGATTTACACCTGCAGGGTTACCCGAACAACCCGTCACGTACGCCCGTACTCGATGTTGCCTACAACAACCATCACGGACGCCGTACGCGACTACCTTTCACCCGTTAGCCAAATATTGAACCGGTCCCATCGTCCCGAGCAAGAGGTCCCTGCACGCGCATCTCTGTGCCGCCAGCTGATTTACACCTCGAGCTCTCAACCTACCCTCTGAACGACGGGCAATGCCTCAACACCCAGCTACCCGAGTTACATCAGTTTCCCGGTTCCCATATAGCCGGTAGGTCTTCGGTACTGTTCTAGCTTGTTCAACAGGCCCGCACACGGCTCGGTCCTCAATCGACACAAGCGGAGCTACAGCACACAGGCCCCAAAGTCCTGCTGCCCTTACTCTCCGCTCGGTCTCATTTTCTTGCCATGTGTTTCATGTGCTATCTCTACCCGAGCAATGTGCCTCTAGCCTATTCTCGCGAGTAGTTCCAACTACTCGACTTGTACCGAATCCTACTCTATCCTAGCAATGCAGTGGCTAACGGGGTTTTCAATCCTAAACCCAACCCGTGGTTTTCTTGGCTATGCAGTTGGATTTCCAAACACGACTCTAATGCACAGAACAAAGGAAACGAGTATGTGCTCAAAACAATAAAAATTTGTAAAAAAAGGTTAATGCAAACCGGGGCTTGCCTTGCTGCTCTTGGTCGTAGGCTAGCTGTTCCTCCGGAGTAACGAAGTCTAGGACTTCGGGTTCCTCCTCGACCTTAGCGACTACATGATAAGAACAATGTATGTATTAATTAAATGCCTTTGCATTAACTTTGAAGTTGTGAAGTCTATAAACCTTTTTAGACAGACCTAATGACTGTGAAACTTTTACTGTGGCTTGGTTACAACCTAAACAAAGACTTGGTCAAGTTTTAGTTGCAGTGAAGCTCACTTGAGCCCTCCACAATTAATTATGTCCTTGACCTTAATTTGAACTCTTAGGGTGTTCTAGGAATTTTCATGAGACAAACTATGACTTTCTGAAAATTAGATTTTTAGAGGGTTCTACTGGAGTTGGTCTCACTTAATTTGGAAGTCTCTAACTAAAGATATGAGCTAAACAATTTCAGAGAGAATTCTGAAAATGTTTCTGAACATTTTCCATTTTCTCTGGAACAGTTTTACTAATCACACCATTAGGTGGACTAAATGAGCTCAAATGGATCTGAAATTTTTATGGTAGTTCAAGGATATTTTGGTGAACATCTCAGCAAAATTTCAGGATTTTCCTCCAAAGGATTCTCCAGTTAAAATTCCTAACAGTTTAAACTTTGAGGAATTAATTCTGGAGAATTAAGGAATTTCATGAAGTGAAACTTGATTTTCTGGAAAGTACTCAGAGAGCTGAATCCAGCAAAATTTGGTTCACTCAATTTGGAGCTTTCTAGCCAAAGTTATAAGGATTTGAAGTTTGAAGGAAATCTGAAAATCGGGGAAAAGTTTAAACTCGCGCGTGGGCCCAGGGGACACGCGTCGCACGCCGAAGCGACAGCACACCGCGGCCCACAAGGCTTTTGCGCGCCAGCACACCCGATCCCGGCCACAGCCGGATCCCGATTCAAAATATCGGCCGCTGACAGCTGGGGTCCACCCCCTTCTTCAACCTCGCGACACCCGCGCTCCGCCGCCGAGGGACCTCGCCGGAGAGCTCGCCGCCGGCTGCTGTACAGCTCCAAACTTCTTGATTCTGGCCGCCCCTGCCTACTTTTACTTGGGGAACATGATCCGAGGGTTAGCTGTTCATGACAACGGCCGGAGCATGGTCGGCGATGAGCCGCCATATCGGAACGACTTCGGCCATGTCGGCTGATGCTCCTAGTGCCTCAGCTACTTGGGAAACCGGTCGGGGAGCATCAGTGGACCTCAGAGCAGGTCGACATGAACTCGGGGCAGCTCGGGGAAGGCCCGAAATAGGTCCTCACCGTGCGCCCGATACCCCCCGTGCGTTCCGCCATTAGTAGACCTTGAATTACGCCGGGCACAGAAGTTCTCCGGCCCAGAGTTGTGAAGGCAACTTGTGCGTCACCGTGTCTAGTTCGTGTGGGAGTGGTCTGAGGCCCTCTAATCCTTCATAGAGCACGACTTAAACAGAATCGTACCCGAAGGTCGTTCTGCACACAGAAAGGGGAAAAGTGGAAATTCGCCGCCGGTGAGCAACCACTCGAGCTGTGGCTCGGGGATGAGCAGCACCGATCACTTGCGCGTCCAAGGGTGCCTTGGCTCGGGCGTGACAACGCCCAGGTTGGGCTGTCCACGAGAGCCCGAGGTGCGGCGGTTTCCAATTCCGAGTTTGATCTTTCGGCACAGCCGATATCACTCGGTTTCAATCGATTTCTATCAATGGGAAGGATGGAGGATGGTTGCTAGTACCTTGCTGGGACCTTGGAACGGAAAGAAGGAGCTGCGATCGGCTTGATCAAGCAGGAACTCGAGCGGCGGCGATGGCAGTGGGAAAAGCAGTCGCGCACGTCGGTAGCTCGGGGAAATGGTGACTGAGGCACGCCGGGGAGGGAATAAATAGCTCGGCCGGCTGGTCTCCGGCTTGGGGCACGCAGCAGGAGCTGGCGCCGGCTGCCCCCTTCGGTGGCGCGCGCGCACAGCTGCCGGGAACCGACTGAACTGTGGTTCAGTCGGTTTGCTTTGAGACTGAGGCTGACATGTGGGTCCCACTTCTCTTTTAACCTCTGAAATTTATTCCTAACAGCTGTGGTAAACAGTGAACCCTATTCTACCCTTGGCAACTCAAATTATTCACCCAAGAGCCATTTGAATTGATCAAAGTTCAAATGAGGTTTGGTTTGAATGAATTTCAGCACAAGTGCAGTTTGAAATTCAAATAAAGTTTGAATTTCTCCCCCTTATCTCATGTCAAGATCAACTCCAAATGGAGTGAAAATTGGTGTGTGAGCTCACAAAAATGTGCTGAGCAAGAATATGCCTTCCACTTTTAAATTCAGTGGGTGAAAACAGTTTGAATTTGAATATGTTTTCAAACTGCCCCTTTCCTATCTACACCCAAGATGACCTCAAAAAGGTTTTGAATTTGGGTGAAACTTGGCATGGACATCCTTAGCAAAGTGTAGGAGTTTTCATATGTCCAGCCCATCTATATCACATGTGGGAAGTACCACTTTTGCAATGTGTGAGTTTGTTCCCTAATGAGCATGTTGATAATTGTTACTTGCTCTTTATTTGTGTTCATCATTCTTCCTCAAATGAGGTGTGTGGTGTGGTGATGAACACTGCAAATGAGTGTCAAAAACTGAGGCCCTTACATCCGGCGTACGACGAAGCCACGCATGACCCGCTCTGCGTGAAGACAGGCGCTCCGACGCTACCCAGTAAGTTCACCATGCTTACTTAGGTGTTTATTTAAATTACACATTAATTTATATGAACACCTCCCCACGCTCTAGACAGTGTGCGTCCATTGTACACTCGGCTCCTCTTTCCGGCTCTCATGCATAGTGGATATTTGCCGTCCTGTCGAAGGCGGTAGTGCTTGGGGTACCTGCCAGAGGCCCGGTGGCCTTTTGGATCACCCCCCTATAAGGGTACTGTACCGCCAGTTGGTCTCCTCCGAGAAAAGACCTACGCTAGACCGGAGGGTCAGGAGCCTTGCTTTGCCCGGTCTTGCACCCAAAGCATGCGCACTCTGCCTCCCGGCGCTACGGTCTGAGTACGAGGGGGCCGGGCGGTTACACCCTGACTGGGGCTGGGGCCAGACCTCCGGGACCAAGTGCACTTGATTACCCAAGCCCCGCATTCCAGCCAGGGACAGTAAGCCAAATGATACTTAGGGACAGGAAAGGGGGGACCACTGAGCAGCTCCGGACCTCCGCCCCCACAGCTGGGCCGAGCTCCGAGACCAGCCCTCGCCCTCCTTTCAGAGGCGAGCACTGATGCCGGACCTCACGCCCTTTGCTGGCCTGAGCTCCGATGACTTCCGGACCTTTGCCCACACGGCTGGGCCAAGTTCCGAGGCCAGCCCCGCCCTCCTTTCAGAGGAGAGTGCTGATGCCGGACCTCACGCCCTTCGCTGGCCTGAGCTCCGATGACCTCCGGACCTCACGCCCTTCGCTGGCCTGAGCTCCGATGACTTCTGGATCTCCGCCCCCACAGCTGGGCCGAGCTCCGATTCCAGCCCTCACCCTCCTTTCAGAGGCGAGCCCTGATGCCAGATCTCACGCCCTTCGTGGACCTGAGCTCCGATGACTTCCGGACCTCCGCCCCCACAGTCGGGCCGAGCTCCGATGCCAGGCTTCACCCTCTCCTAAGAGGCTGAACTCCGAAGCCGTCAAGACCCTGCCAGCACAGGGACTACTCAAGACAAGAAAGTGCACGGATCAGAAGAGACGGAGGTCCCACCTCGGGCTCGCTATCTCCCCCAAGATGGGCCCGGGGGCCACTGTCGGTACCCATGATATGGGGTACCCCCGCGCATAGGGGAAAAACGCCTAAGGAACTCGCCCTTCTCCGCAGGGAGAGCACCGAAGGCGCCACGCGTCCGGCGGGGCCGGACCTCCCTCTCCAAAGAGGAGGGCTCTGGGCCCGCCACGTAGCATACAGAGGCCGGACCTCCCCCTCCGCGGAAGAGAGGTCCGAAGGTGCCACGTATCCGGCGGGGCCGAACCTCCCTCTCCTCAGAGAAGAGCTCCGGGCCCGCCACGTGGCAACAGAAGCCGAACCTCCCCCTCCGCGGGGAGAGGTCCGAAGGCTCCAAATGCCCTGCGGGGCCGGACCCTCCTCTCCTCTGAGAAGGGCTCCGGGCCCGCCACGTGTCCAGCAGAACAGCGCTGCCTGACCCCGGGCGGTAGGCAGCAAGCGTAAAGACGCCCCATACCTTGCCCGTACAAGGTATTCAAGTCCCTCGCCTTCCCAAGACGCGGAGACGCGGAGCACGCCTCTGTCAGGTGCCGTTGCGCCCAGTCGCATCACGGACTAGCGCGCGGTGTCAGAGCCTGCCAGCCATATAACGCAGCGACAAGACATCCCATGCCGCTCCCGCCGTCATCAATCACTACGACTAGCATGCGGCATGGGCAGGGCTGCAAGACGAAGACTCAGAAGCCTTCGCCAGAGACAACTACCAGCATAACTGTGGATACGGTAGTCTGCAGGCAATCTCCCCAGGACCACCTGTCAGGTCCCGGGCCCCCCTTGTAAGCCACCCGAGTCTTGGACTATAAAAGGCTCGGGTAGGCAACGTTAGGAAGGGTTCGAACCCTGTTGGTCTGCACTCTAGCCATTCGCACCATGGGTTCGCACTTTGCAACTCATACGCTAGCCATACACTCTCAAGCTGTAACTCACCCCCGAGCTCAGGCCTCCGGTCCTGAGCAGCAAGCAATACAGCGAGCTCCATAGCTCGCCGTGGACGTAGGGTTTTACGCTCCGGCGGCCTGAACCACGTAAAACTCGCCGTGTCAAGCTCTTACTAACTTGTCCATCTGCGCAAGCTCTCCGCTAGAGACTAGCCCCACCGAAAAAAGAACCTCCGCGGGCTGCCCAGTGCAGGCCCGGGGGAAGTGTCGACTGAACACTTCGACAACATGGAACTTCTACATGAGGGGTGATGGGTTACATGAGGTAAAAATCATTTGCAAGGACTCGCCTAATTAGTAGAACCTTAGTTTCAAATTTTAGCAGCAGGTTGTGGAGAACCTTACGCTAAGGCACATGAGAGAGCCGCAATCAAACAAGAAACGCATTTCTCTCATGTACTTTGCCCAAAGTTGAAATGAACTTTAGTTAGCTCTAAACTACAGCAAGTCATTATCAATCAAGTCCATCTTTCAACCAGCAACATTTTCACATGTAACTAGCCTGTTTTTTCTATGTCACGGTACAGTGAACAAGTGGTACTCACTGACCGCGAGGGACGGCGATTATAATCGATTTACACCTGCAGGGTTACCCGAATAACCCGTCATGTACGCCCGTACTCGATGTTGCCTACAACAACCATCACGGACGCCGTACGCGACTACCTTTAACCCGTTAGCCAAATGTTGAACCGGTCCAATCGTCCCGAGCAAGAGGTCTCTGCATGCGCATCTCAGTGCCGCCAGCCGATTTACACCTCGAGCTCTCAACCTACCCTCTGAATGACCAGCTGTGCCTCAACACCCAGCTACCCGAGTTACATCGGTTTCCCGGTTCCCATATAGCCGGTAGGTCTTCGGTACTGTTCTAGCTTGTTCAACAGGCCCGCACACGGCTCGGTCCTCAATCGACACAAGCGGAGCTACAGCACACAGGACCCAAAGTCCTGCTTCCCTTACCCTCCGCTTGGTCTCATTTTCTTGCCATGTGTTTCAGGTGCTATCACTACCCGAGTTGAGTGCCTCTAGCCTATGCTCGCGAGTAGTTCCAACTACTCGACTTGTACCGAATCCTACTCTATCATAGCAATGCAGTATCTAACGGGGTTTGCAATCCTAAATCCAACCCATGGTTCTCTTGGCTATGCAGTGGGCTTCCAAACAAGACTCTAATGCAAAGAATAAAGTAAACAAGTATGTGCTCAAAACAATGAAAATTTGTAAAAAGGTTAATGCAAACCGGAGCTTTCCTTGCTGCTCTTGGTCGTAGGCTAGCTGTTCCTCCAGAGTAACAAAGTCTAGGACTTCGGGTTCCTCCTCTACCTTAGCGACTACATGATAGAAGCAATACATGTATTAATTTAAATGCAGTTGTATTTACTTTTAATATTGTTAAGTCTATAACTCTTACTAGACCAGCCCAATGACTGTGAAACTTTTACTGTGGCTGGGTTACAACCTAAATAGATACTTGGTCAAGTTTTGGTTGCAGCAAAGCTCATTTGAGCCCTCCACAATTAATTATGTCCTCGACCTAAATTGGAACTCCTAGGGTGCTCTAAGGATTTTCATGAAACAAACTATGACTTTCTGAAAACTAGATTTTCAGAGGGTTCTAATGGAGTTGGTATCACTTAATTTGGAAGTTCCTAACTAAAGATATGAGCTAAACAATTTCAGAGAAAATTCTGAAAATGTTTCTGAACATTTTCTATTTTCTCTGGAACAGTTTCACTAATCACACCATTATGTGGATTAAATGAGCTCCAATGGGTCTAAAATTTTTATGGTAGTTCAGGGATATTATGGTGAACATCCCAGCAAAATTTCAGGATTTTCCTCCAAAGGATTCCCCAGTTAAAATTCCAAACAGTTTAAAATTTGAGGAATTAATTCTGGAGAAATAAGGAATTTCATGAAGTGAAACTTGATTTGCTGGAAATTGCTCAGGGAGCTGAATCCAACAAAATTTGGTTCACTCGATTTGGAGCTTTCTAGCCAAAGTTATGAGGATTTGAAGTTTGTCATAATTCTGAAACAAATTTTGTTGGATTTCTCTCAGTCAATACTTTGCAGAAATGCAAAGAAATTGATCTGAAGATCTCTGGATATTTCTCCAAGATTCATCAAATTTAAATCTTTGGGAATTTAGTCCAGAATGTCTCTGTTATGGAATTTCTTCAAATTTGGCCAGGAAGTTCCTCATGACATTACTGATCTGCAGTAAAAATTTGAGCTTCATTGGAGTTCATTTGCTAGGTCCAATTACCTTCCAAAGTCCAGCCTTTATTTGGAAATTCAAATTTAAACAGAAACTTTTCAGAACTCCTGTCCAACTTCAAAAATGCATATCTCTCTGAGGGTAGCTCCAAAAATGGTGAAACAAATTTTGTTAGAACCATGGAGACTTACCCTAATCAGATCTTCCACTATTAGCTATGTCAAAGCTCCTGAACTGGGCTCAAAATTCAGAGAAGCATTGTACTTGTAGGAATTTTAAAGACTACATTGTGCAATGACATGTCTCCAAATTTGGCTCAAATCATCCTTAGAGAGTCTAGTATCCACTGAAAAATTCCCAAAGCCAATTAAGGATCCTAAATAGCAGTAGCTATGAATAGAAGTTCAATTTCTATAAACCTTTAATACTTACACATGTATTTTATTACATTTCATCATAGTGACCGAAGTTGAGGATACGCCGGAGCCGTTGGACGTCCTCCCACCAGAAGCTGACTTTCCGTTTAACTCGCAACCAGGCAAGCCCCGGTTTGCACTTAAGTACCTTTTATAAAGTCTTCATTTGTATCATTTATGTCTAGGTTGAATGTCTGCATTAGAGTTAGGGTGATTGAAACCCCACTTGCATAGCCTCTTAAAATCCTATAAAGGGTTGGGTAGTTTACAAACCGACGAATAGAGAATGCCATGCTAATGTATAGGATCTCGGTAGAAGTCGAGTGGTTGGAAGCTAGTCGCGAGATAGTACTTATCACACGGGAAGAAAAGAGGTAGATAATGGCTTGAGTTATGAAAATGAGACCCAGCAGGGGGGATAGGAAGCAGTGAGCAGAGGTCTCACGTGCGTAGCCCTGTTGGTGTCGGTTGAGGACCGTCCGTGTGCGGCCCTGCTGGACAAGTATCGAACAGTACCGGATGCATACTGGCATATGGGAACCAGGAAACCGATGTAATTGGTTAACCTTGGTGCCGAGGCTTACCCAACCGTAAATAGGAGTGGGTTGAGGGTAGCAAAGTGTAAATCTGCCGGTGGGCACAGTAACGCTCCATGCGGGGACCTCCTGCCCGTTACGGATGGACCGGTTCGGCATTTGGGTTGCCTTTGAAAGGTTGTTGCATACAACAGAGTAGGAAGGGGTGTGGAATCACGCTTCTGAAAGTGGGTGTATGCTACGTGTTATCCGGGTGTGTCTTGATTGCAATCACCGTCCCTCGCGGTTATTTGAGTACCCGCTTGTTCACTGCGCTGTGATGTAGTAAGAAGTGAAATAAGCCAACTGAAAATGCTGTATTGATCTTAATGTCTTGAATACCTTGATTGTTGTAGATATAGAGCTAATTAAGTTTATATTCCACTTTGGGCATCTCCACATCGGGGAAAAGCGTTTCTTGTTTGATTGTGGACTTCCGATGTGAGATCTGTCTAAGGCACATGAACCTGCTGCTATAAAACTGAAAGTAAGGATCAACTTATAGGCGTGTCTTTATTGCAAATTCCTTGTCCCATCTTACATATCCTTGCACGTAGAGTTCCATGCCTAGGGTAGACGGTTAAGACTTGCTGAGCCTTCGTGCTCACGGTTGCAATATTTGAGCTGTGTGCAGGTGAGAGTTATGAGGAATGTTCCGAGGACGAGGCGATGCCCCGTCGGGGTACACGGCCGAGCTGGAGCCCTGCACGCCGCCGTGATTCTCCGGTTCCATGCTGCTAGTGTGTAGTGTCCCCGATCTGTACGGCTGCACTTTTGCATAGTTAGGATGAGAGACCTTATATGTATATTACTTCCGCTGTATGAATAGGTTTTGTAAAAAGACTTCCGCTGTTTTATATCAAATAAAAGTTTGTATTTTATCCTTTATTCTTTTCGTGTGTGCTGTTGGGTGCCGCATCGCACGGCACCACCCTATGCGATTCCTGGAGTGGGTGAACCACGGGGTGGCCCCCACAGCCGTGGTATCAGAGCCGCATTGGGAATAGCACTCTCGAAAAGAGCTATTTTGAGAACATAGAAGTAGTCGAGTGAGGATTAGTCTTTAAGCCCACATAAGGTCTATGATAGTAGTAGTTACTAAGGTGGAAAAGCTAACTTATGTGTTATACATTCTGTAACGACGCTCCGATGTCAGGTAAGAGGTAAGGTACGCCACCGCAGGCGGATCAATTGCGGTAACTCCCCATACAAGTAATAGTATGGAAGGTTATACCGTGGCTTGGCACGGTAGTCAATATGAGTCTCTGAACCTCTCCATGGTTCTGAGAGCATATGAAAACGCTGATCTCCAGCATGCTTTAGGCAAAAGTGAGAATACCCCATCGTGTGGTAAGCAACACGATAGTGTGCAACTCTTGAACGTTCAATGTTCAAAGGGCCATACACAGCGCTCGCCATCGGCGTGCCTCAACGGTCATGAGGCAGTAGGTGGTATCCGTTGGGTTGATAAAATTCCCAACCGTGACGACCCGTTCGCGCTCTACTCGGGTTCCCCGTCGTGTGGTGTGAAAACACGACCATGTACCTTGAGATGTGGCTTGACTCAAGGACGATCCGTATGGCAATGATACGGACCGTATGTTTTTACTATGATATGGAACTGCATGCAATGTTAAAACCTTTGTGTGCATCATTATTGTGTGTTCTTCTGCAGGTACATTAACCACGTTAGTGCATGACGTGTAGAAACCGTTTGTGAGTGACGACTTAAGTTCCACCATTTGATACGTATATGCCGGAATACCGGTTTAGGATTTTTCTTTGGTGAGGAAACGTAGTACCGATTGCATAAAAGTTTATTTTCTAAGAAAAGTGTCAAAATGAAGTTTAGGATTTCATTTAGAGGTTAGTAAACTCCTATATTGAACTAAGAGTCAATTGGGAGTATAGGTTCAATCTCAAAAGCTTAGGAATAATCTCCCCTGTTTTCGGCAGAAATTTTGCTGAACTTCAACAGGGCATAACTTCAGATTGGTTGAACCAATGGAGGTGTGTTATACCATTCTGGAAAGGTTTTGAAGTCCTCTACAATTTTTCTGTAGAGTTCCAGAACAAAATCTCCCTCCAAAGGGATGAAAATCTCAGATGAGTAGGTACTGTCCAAAAACAGGGCAGACCAAATGCTCTCTGGAATTTTCTGTATTTCAACCAAAACACTTAGTTTCACCGTTTGACGTCCAGTGGCTGTTGTAACACAGCGAGTTGGAGTCGAAGGGTTTATGCATTTGACATATCACTTCGAGTTAGTACATGTTTGGGTCCAATACAATAGCGAGGAAGTACACATGCTAACACACTTAACATCCCGTGGTGACCCCGATGGTCGAAATGAACTTTTAACCCATAAAGTTCAATACTTTGGAACTCGATCGTATGACACGGTCCAGGGATGTATATGGTGCATAAAGTTTATACTTTATCCATATGTGTGATTGTTATGCGCGTTGTTTATCCCATTCTCGCATTACTATTGTATAGACTGGATGAGCTAAACCAACATGTGCTGATCATTTGAATGATTTGAATGCAGAATGGTGCGGACACGTTCAACGCAAGAGGAGGGAGGCCGAAGTCAGGTTCGTGGTGATGAGTCTCCACCTCTGGAGCAAACCACGACGCAGCAGCAACCACCTCCTCCACCGCCAGAACTTCCAAGAAACCTGGTGGAGGTTCCCGCCGCAGTGCTCGGCTCGCGCGACGAGCAAACCGAGTTACTGCGGATGCTAGTCCAGCAAAATGCATCCCATCAGGGAGGACGCCAAGATAATGGGCAACGCCAGCCCCAACAAAGTTCGTATTCAGAGTTCATGGCGACCCATCCACCGGTCTTCACGGAGGCCGAAGAACCTTTGGAGGCGGACAGCTTTATCCGCACTCTGGAGGCAAAGTTCGGGCTGCTACGATGCACCGAACATCATAAGGCGCAGTACGCAGCGCAACAGCTTCAAGGAGAAGCCGGTACCTGGTGGGCGAACTACACCGCCTCCTTACCGGTTGGCCATGCCGTCACATGGACGGAGTTCCGGGAGGCGTTCCGCGCCTATCACATACCTCCCGGTGTGATAGAGATGAAGCTCCAGGAGTTCCTGGCGCTACGGCAAGGCGAGAGGAGTGCTCATGAGTACTCCAGATTATTCAACCGGCTGGCGCAGTATGCACCAGGATTTGTGGGCACGGAAGACAACAAGCGCAATGCGTTCTTCCTGGGCCTAAACTCCAAGATGAAGGTCCATCTCGCCCAGAGTAATCGCGGCACATTCAACGACCTAGTTAATGCCGCGATTCTACAGGAGAATGCTCAGCGCGAGCGCGGTTCTGACAAGAGGAAATGCAGCGCGCTGACGAGCAGCAGTGGTGGAACGCCACAAAAATACCGCATGGTGTATCGCTCACCATCCGGTCAGAGATGGCAGCCACCGGCGCGACCGCCTCAGTTTCGCGGTCGGCAATATAATGCGCCGGGCTTTCGACCGACGTATCCACCACAGCAACAGCAGCAGCAAAGGATGGTCCCGCGTGCGCCCCAGTTTCAACAGCGTGCACCAGGATTCCGTCCTCAAGTCGGCGGGACGCCGACACCTTACACGTGCTACACGTGTGGCCGTGTCGGGCACATTTCAAGAGACTGCCCCGAGCCGCGACAGGGCAGGGGTGCAGCACCATATCAGGGTGCTAATCAGCCCCGTAACCAGCCCAAGAAACCAGCACCAAAACCCGGCAACGTCCACCACTTAGCTATCGAAGACGTACCGGAAGGCGAACCCGTCCTCGCGGGTACGTTCTCTTACCTAGATCATCCCATAGTCATACTTTTTTACTCCGGTGCCACCCATAATTTTATAAGTCAATCTTATGTTATTAAATATCAACTGCCTATCATTCCCACAAATAATTCATATTTGATATGTTCTCCGGGTGGGAAAATAACAGCTGATAGAATGGTCTATAGAGCACCATTACAGTTGGGTGGAAATCTATACCCGACGTCTCTAATCATGTTAGAGAGTCAAAAACTTGATGTCATTTTAGGAATGTCATGGCTACATCACCATGGTGCTGTTCTTGACATCATTCCACGTGTGGTTCGTTTAAACTCTCCACTTCATGAACCACATGTTCTTATTCTTGACCGTTCGGTTCAAGAACCTCCAGCCACCTATAACACGGAAGCCACAAAACTTGAGGATATTCTTGTGGTCCGTGAATACCCGGATGTCTTTCCAGATGATCTTCCGGGCATGCCACCCGAAAGAAATGTCGAGTTCAAGATTGAACTTGTACCGGGGACGACACCGATCTCACGGAGACCGTACAAGATGGCTCTGAATGAGCTGGCTGAATTGAAGGAGCAGCTCAATGATTTAATGAAGAAGGGTTTCATTCGACCGAGTTCCTCGCCATGGGGATGCTCGGCGCTGTTTGTGAAGAAGAAGGATGAAACCTTGAGGTTGTGTGTGGACTACCGGCCTCTCAACGCCGTCACCATCAAGAATAAATATCCACTGCCCCGCATCGATATATTATTCGATCAACTTGTGGGTGCAAGTGTATTTTCAAAGATGGATCTTCGCTCCGGATATCATCAAATCAAGATCCGGGCGGAAGATATTCCAAAGACGGCCTTCTCGACGAGATATGGGTTATATGAGTACCTCTTCATGTCCTTTGGTCCCACCAACGCCCCGGCACATTTCATGTATCTCATGAACTCAGTGTTCATGCCGGAGTTGGACAAGTTTGTGGTAGTGTTCATAGACGACATCTTGGTCTACTCCAAGTCTGAAGAGGAACACACCAAGCACTTGCATATCGTACTTCAACGATTAAGAGACCATAAGCTTTATGCCAAGTTCAGCAAGTGCGAGTTTTGGATCAGCCAAGTGCCATTCCTTGGTCATATCATTTCTGCAGAAGGCATTGCAGTTGATCCAAGCAAAATCGAACAAGTGCTGAAATGGAAGTCCCCCACATCAGTCCATGAAGTAAGAAGTTTTCTCGGGTTAGCAGGATTTTACCGGAGATTCATACCAAACTTCTCCAAGCTTGCTAAGCCGATCACTGAACTGTTGAAGAAGGGGATCAAATATGTTTGGAGCTCAGCTTGTGAAGAAGCTTTCCAAGCATTAGTGAAGCATCTTACAACAGCCCCGGTGTTAGCTCAACCGGATACAACCAAGCCCTTTGACGTATATTGTGATGCGTCTGGCATCGGGCTTGGCTGTGTATTGATGCAAGGAGGAAGAGTGGTCGCCTATGGCTCACGTCAACTTCGTAACCACGAGCAGCACTATCCGACTCATGATCTTGAGCTCGCTGCTGTGGTATTGGCCTTGAAGATGTGGAGGCACTATTTGCTTGGGAACTTAGTGCACCTCTACACCGACCACAAAAGTCTGAAATATATATTCACTCAAAAGGAGTTGAATATGCGGCAACGGAGATGGCTAGAACTGATCAAAGACTATGAGATCGAGATTCACTACCACCCCGGTAAGGCAAACGTGGTTGCCGATGCCTTAAGCCACAAATCCCATGTCAACAATCTGTCCATCACCCCACTTGAAGAGGAGGAGCCGAGTCTGTACTTGGTTCCATATGGGGCGTTATATAATCTTGCTCTCATCCCAACCATAAGAGAGGAGATTACGGAAGCTCAGAGAAAGGACATGGGAATGTCGCACATTCGGAGAAGGATGGAGAATGGTGAAATGAAGTGCTTCCGAAGAGATGAACACGACACTCTATGGTTTAAAGACCGTATAGTGGTACCCCGTGACATGAAGCTTCGGAAGAAAATCTTGGACGAGGCTCATTTGTCCAAGTATTCTATTCATCCGGGCAGCAACAAGATGTACCAGGATCTGAAAACCAGGTTTTGGTGGACACGGATGAAGAGAGAAATTGCAAAATACGTATCCGAATGTGATACGTGTCGGCGTGTGAAGGCCGACCATATGCGTAAAGCCGGACAGCTGCAACCATTAAACATTCCGGCATGGAAGTGGGAGGATATCAGCATGGACTTCATAGTCGGGTTACCTCTCACGTCTCACAAGCATGACTCGATTTTGGTGATAGTCGATCGACTAACCAAGTCGGCTCATTTTATCCCCGTACATACAAAGTACGTGGCCAAGCAATATGCGGAGCTTTATATTGCAAGAATCTTATGCTTGCACGGTGTTCCCTGCTCCATTATTTCAGATCGCGGTGCGCTGTTTGTCTCTCGGTTTTGGGAACAGCTGCACGCATCATTGGGGACCAAACTGATCCGAAGCTCCGCGTATCACCCGCAGACAGATGGTCAAACTGAACGGGTGAATCAAGTGCTTGAAGACATGCTACGCGCGTGTGCCATCCACCACGGCAAGAATTGGGACGATCATTTGCCATTGGCGGAGTTTTCTTACAACAATGGCTATCAAGCTAGCATCAAGATGGCGCCGTATGAAGCTCTCTACGGCCGGAAATGCCGCACACCTCTCAACTGGTGCGAGTCTGGCGAGCGAGTCATCTACGGCATTGAACTTGTGAATGAAGCTGAAGAACGAGTGCGAGTAATACAAGCCAATCTCAAGGCTGCTCAATCTCGTCAGAAGAGCTATGCGGATAAGAGACGCCACCCTCTCCACTTCAACATCGGGGACCATGTCTATGTCCGTGTATCTCCGATGAAGGGAGTTCACCGTTTTGGAGTGAAGGGTAAACTTGCGCCGCGGTTCATTGGTCCGTTCACCGTCATTGAACCCTCGGCCTATCGCCTGGAGTTACCAGCGTCGCTCGCAGGCATTCACAACGTCTTCCACATCTCTCAGCTGAGGAAGTGCCTCAAACCCTCGGCTGAAATCTGCACTGAAGACATAGAAGTTCTTCAACCAGACATCACGTACATGGAGTATCCAATCCGGATTATCGATGAAAATACTCGTGCCACAAGAAACCGGACCTTATGGTTCTACAAGGTCTTGTGGAGTAACCATACCGCTGATGAGGCGACATGGGAAAGCGAGGATTATCTACGAACGTATTATCCGGACTTGTTACCATCCTATACCCGGTAAAGTTTTTCCCCACTTTGATTTTTCTTTGGAATCTCGGGACGAGATTCTTTTTAAGGGGGGAGGGATGTAAAATCCCCAAAAGTGGTAGCAAGAAAATTCTGCTCATGTGCACTTATGAAAAATGAGGAGAATTAAAACTTTGAATTATAATGGGGTAAGTTCAAAGTGAGGGTTTAGACTTCCCAAAACTTCCAAACATGGGGATCTAAATGCACAGCTTGGATCTTCATAGTCCAAATATTCACCCTTCCAAATTTCAGCTCATTTGGAGGAGTTTCAATATTTGTTTAGGATTAAAAGGAAGAGCCCTCTAATCTGAATTTCGAATTCAGTTTCAAATTCCAATTCCCTCAATTTGAAAATTGGGTTTCACAAATGTGTTCTCCACCTTTGAATGAGCAGCCATGCCAAAAATTGGAAATTTTGGAACTGGTTTGCTATATTTTTGAGGCAATACAAAGTGGAGAATTCAAACTCATTTTCAAATTCAAATGATCAAACCACATTCAAATTCTACACCAGAATTCAAACCATTTGAATTCTGCAAATTCAAACTTAACTTTGGGATGAAGTAAAGTCTTTAATGTTGAGTTGCTGGGGTAAAAATATCAGTGGTAACTGGATAACAATTTGAGGTGGTGGGACCCACATGTCAGCCACACAGTTTTTTTTTCTCCTCTGTGTTTCACCTGGGCTGTTCACCGTGCGCCACCAAGTTGCGCTGCTTCCACCGAGCAGCTTGCAGAGGCTTGCTCCCGAAGGAAACTCGTACGTGGGTGATAAAACAGCAGCTCAGTCTCCTTTCTCTTCTCTGCCTTCAACCGGAGCCTCCTCAGCCCCTGCTCTCGAGCGTCCAGCGAAGGAAACACACGAGCTCCCTCTGTGCTCGTGCTTCAGCACCCTCCAGCCACCCCCAGCACCTGTTGATCGTCCCAGGAGCTGCGCCGGCGCCTCCTCAACATGTTCCACCGCTCCTCAGCTCATCCCCGAGCTCCCCTCGCAGTGCCCGAGCCGTTCTTCACCAGGAGAACACAGAGCACGTCGCCCCTCACTGCTCCTCACGTTCCGGCTGCTCCAACGCCTCTCCTGCACGTCCAGCACCTCCCTAAGGTGCGCCAAGGTGTGTAGATCATGCTACCACAGTCCCCTTGCCCTTCCCCATCACTGTCTCGCCGGAATTTAGGTTTTGGCGCCGGTACACGTGAAGAACCGACCCACACCAAAACTGGAAATTCGTCCAACGTGGTTGATCATCGGTTCTACAATTCAAGCCACAGAAACTAGTGACCCTAGCACCCTCCCACGCCAAAGCACATATCAAACCGTCCACCACAGGCCCCAGGCGACGAGAAATCGCCGGCGGCGGCAAAAACGGGTCGGTCCTCCGGTGAACCCTATGTTCCAGCCATTTGCTGCAAGTTTTAGCCTGCGTTCCATGTTCCCCGATCATTGGTGATGATTTAGGGCAAGGTAGCTCGCCGGGAGAATCTTCGGACACGTCAGAACGCGTTGATGCCGAGCTCCCGAGCCGCCTCACCGGTGTCGGCCTGTTTTCGGCCATTTTCATGCGTGTAAACCTTGCCCGGCAGCTGCGCCATGTTCTCAGGAGCATGTAGGGCGAAACCGGAGCTAATTTGGTGGAGAAATGAGGGAGAACGAGCCATGCCACGATTTGAACTGGTGTGCACGCGCGCCTCTGGCAGGAGGTTGAAGAAGGACCTGACCAGTGGGCCCCCCTGTTAAGTCTCTGTGTAGATTTTAAACAGAGAGCTAGTCAAATTTCAAAAATCCATAACTTTGTGTAGACAGCTCCAAAAAAGGTTAGACAAATTTTGTCTGAATCCTTAGGGGGAGTACTTTACAGAGGAACAAATTGCATGCTATGAAAATGCCCAGGAATTTCTGTAGAATTGTTTTTATTAAATCCTTTAGGGATTTATTACAGGAGCAATTCTTTATGAAATATTCACAAATTTGGGCAGCTAGTCCTTTTCATAGTGCCTGACCTTCAGTAAAAATTTTAGGATTTTTGGAGCTTATTTAGAGGGCTTAATCAGTAGGTTATGTCAGGATTAAATAAATTAGCTAAAAATCATAAAATTGATTTCCAGAAAAATGTTTCAACCTTCATAGCTCCATAACTTTCTGTAGATATGTCCAACATTTGTGAAACAAATTTTGTTGGATTTCTCTCAGTCAATACTTTGCATAAATGCAAAGAAATTGATCTGAAGATCTCTGGATATTTCTCCAAGATTCATCAAATTTATATCTTTGGGAATTTAGTCCAGAATGTCTCTGTTATGGAATTTCTTCAAATTTGGCCAGGAAGTTCCTCATGACATTACTGATCTGCAGTAAAAATTTGAGCTTCATTGGAGTTTATTTGATAGGTCCAATTACCTTCCAAAGTCCAGCCTTTATTTGGAAATTCAAATTTAAACAGAAACTTTTCAGAACTCCTGTCCAACTTCAAAAATTCATATCTCTCTGAGGGTAGCTCCAAAAATGGTGAAACAAATTTTGTTAGAACCATGGAGACTTACCCTAATCAGATCTTCCACTATTAGCTATGTCAAAGCTCCTGAACTGGGCTCAAAATTCAGAGAAGCATTGTACTTGTA
Source organism: Neostapfia colusana (assembly GCA_030760725.1). NCBI lineage: Eukaryota > Viridiplantae > Streptophyta > Magnoliopsida > Poales > Poaceae > Neostapfia > Neostapfia colusana. Next base: position 18,909,805 of record JASWHV010000018.1, on the reverse strand, counting down.
GGAATTTTAAAGACTACATTGTGCAATGACATGTCTCCAAATTTGGCTCAAATCATCCTTAGAGAGTCTAGTATCCACTGAAAAATTCCCAAAGCCAATTAAGGATCCTAAATAGCAGTAGCTATGAATAGAAGTTCAATTTCTATAAACCTTTAATACTTACACATGTATTTTATTACATTTCATCATAGTGACCGAAGTTGAGGATACGCCGGAGCCGTTGGACGTCCTCCCACCAGAAGCTGACTTTCCGTTTAACTCGCAACCAGGCAAGCCCCGGTTTGCACTTAAGTACCTTTTATAAAGTCTTCATTTGTATCATTTATGTCTAGGTTGAATGTTTGCATTAGAGTTAGGGTGATTGAAACCCCACTTGCATAGCCTCTTAAAATCCTATAAACGGTTGGGTAGTTTACAAACCGACGAGTAGAGAATGCCATGCTAATGTATAGGATCTCGGTAGAAGTCGAGTGGTTGGAAGCTACTCGCGAGATTGTACTTATCACACGGGAAGAAATTAGGTAGATAATGGCTTGAGTTATGAAAATGAGACCCAGCAGGGGGGATAGGAAGCAGTGAGCAGAGGTCTCACGTGCGTAGCCCTGTTGGTGTCGGTTGAGGACCGTCCGTGTGCGGCCCTGCTGGACAAGTATCGAACAGTACCGGATGCATACTGGCATATGGGAACCAGGAAACCGATGTAATTGGTTAACCTGGGTGCCGAGGCTTACCCAACCGTAAATAAGAGTGGGTTGAGGGTAGCAAGGTATAAATCTGCCGGTGGGCACAGTCACGCTCCATGCGGGGACCTGCTGCCCGTTACGGATGGACCGGTTCGGCATTTGGGTTGCCTTTGAAAGGTTGTTGCATACAACAGAGTAGGAAGGGGTGTGGAATCACGCTTCTGAAAGTGGGTGTATGCAACGTGTTATCCGGGTGTGTCTTGATTGCAATCACCGTCCCTCGCGGTTATTTGAGTACCCGCTTGTTCACTGCGCTGTGACGTAGTAAGAAGTGAAATAAGCCAACTGAAAATGCTGTATTGATCTTAATGTCTTGAATACCTTGATTGTTGTAGATATAGAGCTAATTAAGTTTATATTCCACTTTGGGCATCTCCACATCGGGGGAAAGCGTTTCTTGTTTGATTGTGGACTTCCGATGTGAGAGCTGTCTAAGGCACATGAACCTGCTGCTATAAAACTGAAAGTAAGGATCAACTTATAGGCGTGTCGTTATTGCAAATTCCTTGTCCCATCTTACATATCCTTGCACGTAGAGTTCCATGCCTAGGGTTGACGGTTAAGACTTGCTGAGCCTTCGTGCTCACGGTTGCAATATTTGGGCTGTGTGCAGGTGAGAGTTATGAGGAAGGTTCCGAGGACGAGGCGATGCCCCGTCGGGGTACACGGCCGAGCTGGAGCCCTGCACGCCGCCGTGATTCTCCGGTTCCATGCTGCTAGTGTGTAGCGTCCCCGAGCTGGACGGCTGCACTTTTGCATAGTTAGGATGAGAGACCTTATATGTATATTACTTCCGCTGTATGAATAGGTTTTGTAAAAAGACTTCCGCTGTTTTATATCAAATAAAAGTTTGTATGTTATCCTTTATTCTTTTCGTGTGTGCTGTTGGGTGCCGCATCGCACGGCACCACCCTATGCGATTCCTGGAGTGGGTGAACCACGGGGTGGTCCCCACAATAAAGACCAAGGGAGTCGGTTCAGCGACCGTGGGCGGCAAGCAGGTGGTGGCGCGGCGGCCTCCCCTCGGGGGCACTCTCGGGAGAAGCTCGGGGACCCGAGTGCTGAAAGTCCACTCGGTTGATCTCCTTCAGTGGCTGACATGTGGGTCCCACTTCCAATTTTAACCTCTGAAATTTACTCCTAATCACTGTTGTAAACAGTGAGCCCCAAAATGCCCATGGTGATTCAAATTATTCACCCATGAGCCATTTGAATTGAGTAGAATTCAAATGGGGTTTGGTTTGAATGAATTTCAGCACAAATTCAGTTTTGAAATTAAAATAAAGTTTGAATTTCCCCCACTTAGCTCATGTCAAGATCAACTCCAAATGGAGTGAAAATTGGTGTGTGAGCTCACAAAAATGTGCTGAGTAAGAATATGCCTCCCACTTCTAAATTCATGGGATAAAAACAGTTTGAATTTGAATATGGTTTCAAACTGCCCTCTTTCTAACTATAACCAAAATGACCTCAAAAAGGTTTTGAATTTGGGTGAAACTTGGCATGGACACCCTTAGCAAAGTGTAGGAGTTTTCATATGTCCAGCCCACCTATATCACATATGGGAAATACCACTTTTGCAATGTGTGAGTTTGTTCTCTAATGAGCATGTTGATGGTGGTTACTTGCTCTTCATTTGTGTTCATCATCTTTCCTAAAATGAGTTGTGTGGTGTGGTGATGAACACTTCAATTTTGTGTCAAAAACTGAGGCCCTTACATTCCTCCCCCCTTAAAAGAATCTCGTCCCGAGATTATAAGGTGAAAATGAGAGAGAGGACGGTGGAAAATTACCGGATATGCGATGTGAAAAAGTCGGGGTAGTTAGCGCGAAGAAATTCTTCGCTCTCCCATGTCGCTTCGTCCATGGAGTGATTACTCCATAGAACCTTGTAGAACCACAACGTACGGTTGCGTGTGGTTCGGGCCTTTTCATCAATAATCTGCACCGGTTCCTCCCGATAGGTGAGATCCGGTTGCAGTTCTTCAATGTCTTCCAGCTGAACGGTAGTTGATAGCTTGAGACACTTCCTCAGCTGGGAAATGTGAAAGACGTCGTGCACATTGGAAAGTGCTTCTGGTAATTTCAGCCGGTATGCCACTGATCCACATCTTTCGGTAATATGGAATGGACCAATGAATCGGGGTGCCAACTTTCCTCTCACCCCAAATCTGGTTACGCCCTTCATTGGAGACACCCGTAGATATACGTGATCTCCAACTTCGAATTGTAATGGGCGCCTTCTCCGGTCCGCATACTGTTTCTGACGGGATTGAGCGGCTTTTAGGTTCGCTTGAATCAGTCAAACCTTTTCTTCCACGTTGTTGACAAGGTCAATCCTGAAGGTAACCCTTTCGCCAGATTCACACCAATTCAGTGGTGTGCGGCATTTCCGCCCGTATAGCGCCTCGTAGGGCGCCATGTTGATGCTGTCTTGGTAGCCATTATTGTACGAGAACTCGGCTAACGGCAAGTGATCATCCCAATTCTTGCCGTGGTTGATAGCGCAAGCTCGTAGCACGTCTTCTAAGATTTGATTTACCCGCTCCGTTTGCCCATCCGTCTGCGGGTGGTATGCTGAACTACGGATCAGTTTCGTCCCCAAGGCAGCGTGCAGCTGCTCCCAAAAACGGGACACAAATAAGGTGCCCCGATCCGATATGATAGTATGGGGTACGCCGTACAAGCATAGGATCCGTGAGATGTACAGTTTAGCGTACTTCTTGGCGTTGTAGTTGGTGTTGACCGGGATGAAATGGGCAACTTTGGTGAGCTGATCGACGATCACCCACACAGAATCATGTTTCTGCAAGGTGGTGGGTAAATCGACGACGAAGTCCATGCTCACATCCTCCCACTTCCAGGCAGGAATGCCCAGTGGTTGTAGCAGTCCCGGTTTCCGCATGTGGTCTGCCTTTACCCTTCGACATGTATCACACTCGGACACGTATTTTGCAGTCTCTCGCTTCATCCGTGTCCACCAAATCTTGCTTCTGAGTTCTTGATACATCTTGTTGCTGCCGGGGTGAATAGAAAACTTTGAAAAGTGAGCCTCATCAAAGATTTTCTTCCGTAATTCCGGGTTACGGGGTACGACGATCCGGTCCTTGAACCATAGGACGCCGTCTCCGTCCTTCCGGAAACATTTCAGCTCCCCACTGTCTACTCGTCTCTGCAAATGTGACATGCCCTTGTCATTCTTCTGGGCTGCCGCTATCTCTTCACGGATGGTGGGGATCAAAGCTAGGTTGTAGAGAGCTCCATGTGGAATCACATGTAGTGGTGGTTCGCTCTCTTCCAATGGTGTGATGGTCAGATTATTGACGTGTGACTTGCGGCTCAGCGCATATGCCACTACGTTTGCCTTGCCCGGATGATAATGGTCTCTATTTCGTAATCCTTTATCAGTTCTAACCATCTTCGTTGCCTCATGTTCATCTGAATGTGGCCTAGAGGGGGGGTGAATAGGCCTTTAAAGAATTCCTGCACACTTAATAAAGTTATCAGAAACTTGACTGACCGGACTAGTCCGGTTGTGTGGGCGGACTAGTCCGGTGTGCTGAATTATTTGAGTTGATTAAGCGTGTCTCACAAATTTAATCTTATAGCAGCGGAATAAGAACAACAGTTTTTATAACTTAAATTTATTGTATGGATGCACGTGCAAACTTGTAAGGAACTCAAACGATGACTAGCAAACTAGTGATCTAATGTATCAAGATGTAAAACAAATGAGAGACAAAAGACACGAATTTTTACCGAGGTTCGATCTCACCAAGAGATCTACGTCCTCGTTGAGGAAGCTCACACAGAGCCGGGTTCCCAACCCTTTCCCTCTTCAAGTCACCACACAGGCCGAGTTGACTTCACTATCAAGTGTAATCACCGTGTTTATGGGGCAACCTCACACGTTGAGGGCTCCCACAAGAATTACAATGAGAAGTTGATCAAATACACTCAAAAAGATTACAATGCAGAATATGAGTGTAGAGAGATCAAACCCCAAGAGCTCACAACGAAGGAACGACGATCTCCCAATCCCAAATCCAAGTATTTTATTGATCTTCACCTTTTTGCACCTTAGATGTGTGGGGAGACGTGTTTTTGGGCTCTTGGGACAGGCGGCGGCGCTAGGGTTTCAGTTTTTGACAGTATGAGTCGTGTCTACTTTTTGGAAAAGACGAGGGACCTCTTTTTATAGGCTTTCCCAAAAAGTTACCGTTGTTAAACCTACTACCGGACTAGTCCGGTATATGATCGGACTTGTCCGGCCTACTTCCAGTGGGTTAACCGGACTAGTCCGGTCCACAAACCGGACTTGTCCGGTGCTATGTGAGATGGGTTTTCAGAAACTTTAGCGGACTAGTCCTGTTGCTTGGATGGACTAGTCCGTAGTCCTCTAAAGAGGACAACAGAGACATGACCGGACTAGTCCTGTCTAAAACCGGACTTATCCGGTTGCATTCCAGTGAGCTGACCGGACTAGTCCGGTTCACAAGGCGGACTAGTCCGGTGCACAATGTTTGCGTCTTTCAGAAAGTTAAACGGACTAGTCCGGTTTTCAGTGGATTTTAGTTGATTTTTAAACCCCTTACCCTTACGCAAAGTCATGAGCTCTTGGGATGTGTCTCTCTCACACACAACCTATACATTTATATTTACTTTGCTTCTCTAAATTCCACTAACGTCTTCCTTTTCGGGCACCACTCTATTTTTCACCTTTTTTGTGTGTGTGCCGAGCCAGTTCACTTTGTTTATCCTGCAATCATCTTAATAGTTTCATTAGGATCTCATATGTTCGTCATCAATTAGCCAAAACCCACAAGGGATATCCTAGATGCACTTACAATCTCCCCCTTTTTGGTGATTGATGACAACCATTTGAGATATCACAATTGAGAATAAAAGGTTGATTTTCATAAGGTGTGTACATATGAGAATAATAAAGAATTCACAAAAAGCTTCTCACATATGTACACACCTTATGGTGGGGTGCCTCACAGGTGTGTGATAAACAAAATGTGATAAATTAAAGACAAACAGTAGTAAACATGTAAATGGGCATTAGAGCATAGTACATCACACATAAGAAAAGAAATAGTGCATTACAAGATTTTAAAAATAGGTACATGTCCTTGATCACAAAAGATCTTAATGACAAATACTAGATAGAAAAGGTCCAAGTCTAATCTCAATCTTCCATCTCAATCTCTCCCCCTTTGGCATCAAGACACCAAAAAGGGAAAAATTGAGGGAAATCACTCATCGCTGCCTCCTCCGTCAGTCTCAGTCTGATCTTCATCTTCAGCATCCACGGGAGCAGGATCTTCCTCTGAGTCCTCGGAGGCGGGCGGTGATCCAACAGGCTCAATCTCAAGCTTTGCACAGATAGACTTGATATTTGCATTGACGTACTGTTGATGTCTCTTCCTTGCAAGCTTTTCTTTGCGGTGCCTGTCTTCGATCTTACGGCAGCAGGCAAAGATAGAGGAGAGCATCTTGAGGATGCCGCTAGATGATTCTTGGGCAGGTGGAGAACCAGGAGGAGCAGCTGCAGACCTAGTGTCATCATGAGCTTGCTTTGATCTCCTCTCCACTGGTGGAGAGGACGGGGCAGCTGGAGCCGGAGGGAGTGTGTACTCGGTGGGTTTTTGCGGCTTCAACCCCGTATGCTTGACATCCTTGACAAACTCGAGTCCCGTCACTTTCTCAATCATGTACATGATATACGGTGCGTATCCACAGGACCTATTGGGGGTAATTGAGATGTTCACAATGTCGTTGTAGATATACTCAAAGACATTGAATGGTCTCCTCCCACTAATGACCTTCATGAGAGTCCTCAAGGTTCCTTGTATAGTTCCTGCATCTCCATCCTTCGGAGCTATCGTCTTTCTCAAGACTCTATTTAGGACCACAAAGAAAGGCTTTAGATATTTGATGGTGGGAGGAACATATGGCATCTTTGTGTCATAGAGAAACTCAAGCTCTTCCTTCTCCAGGGGTTTCAGATTATGGATGACCAGTTCATGATCCAAAGTGTTTTGGAGGTGAAGAATCCTACCAAATTCATCATACGTGACAGTATACCTTGAACCATGAGTCATCAAAGTAAGACTGTCTCCATCATCCCGAGCAAAGTAGAGAGTGGAGTAAAACTGGGTAATGACTTCATTGTTCCAGTCATACTCAAAGGATAGCAGGTCCGTCAGACCGTGCCTCTCTAAGGCCTCCACCATCTCACGAAAGGCAGGATACCTCTTCGACTTCAGGTATTCAACATTTAGCCATTGACTCTCTACTACGGGATTCTTCATCTTCATGTACAAATGCTCGTAGTAGTATGCATGGAAGTTGCTCCAGAATCTAGGATCAGAACATTGTTTAGGTCGGCCATACACTTCAATCTTCCTGTAGTTATCAGCTAGCTCATTCCCTTTTCCAGTGAAATCCTCACTTGAAGGCTGCCTGTTGCGGTGAATGGGATTTTTCAATTTCAGAGGCCCAATGGGGCCACGAGCAAGTCCCTTCCCTTTATTGAGAACTCTTCTTGGCCCTGACGAGCCCTCAGCAGCATCTTTCCTTTGAGGCCTTTTGATAATGACTTTCCTCTTCTTAGTTAGATTGTCGTCAGAGGGTGGAGAGTGAGCATTGACATCATGTCTCTTCTTCATCACTCCCTCCTTAGCTCTCCTCACTCTTTCACGTTGAACTTCTTCGTCAATGTGAAAAGAGCCGTCATCTGATCCTGAAGACATGATGCCTGATAAGGAGTTTAAGGGTTAGATGCAAACGGACGCATTATTGACTTTAAATGGGAATGTAGGAGTTCAGCTGTTAGAGACCGGACTTGTCCGGTTTCAGAGTGCGGACTAGTCCGGTGGACCGGACTTGTCCGCATCTGAACGCGGGACTAGTCCGGCCTAGCATAAGAGCCCTAAATTGTATGTTTCATTTGAGGCAAATCTCCTATCTAAGGACACAAGGATAGGAAAGTGGTAGGAATACATATATTTATGCAATGTACATCCTTTTGAAATCAAAGGAAACTAGCTAGAGCTAGAAAAATTGAGATTTTGGTTCTTGGGGGAATTTACCAAGATTTGAAGATTCGCGTTGAAGGAGTTGAAATCAGTCCGGATGAGTCCGGAAAGTAGGATCCCCTCGTTGAGAAGAGGCTTTTTCACGGAGAAAACTCCGAGTTTGAGGGCTCAACTCGAAGATCACTTTGAGAGGTAGGGTTTAGGAGAGAGGGTGAGACAAAGTGCTTATGAGTGGAGAGGGAGGCGTTTGGTCCTGCTAACTACTTCTATATGCGACTGACCGGACTAGTCCGGTCATGGTAGCGGACTAGTCCGGTACCCCTGAGTTAACATAGTTGTTGTCAGTCCGGACTAGTCCGGTTCGAAATCGGACTAGTCCGTTTCCAACAGACTTGATACATATATAGATAATTAATAGTGATTCAAGGACAATAATTTTGCAAGTAGTCTTGGTGATTACGACCAGTAGGCAATCAGCAATCGAACAATGGTCATAATCCACAAGATTTCTTCATTAAAAATAATTTTCTGAGTACAAAGGAGAGGAGGAGCATTTTTGACAATACGGAGGAACAATTTAAGTTGCAACCAGGTATGCAATGTTTCAAGCCACATTTCGAGAGTCAAGAATGTTTAGCTCATTTCTTAGTTCACAGAACCTTTTCTCACCTAATGGTTTGGTAAAAATATCTGCGAGTTGTTTTTCAGTCCTAACATGTGAAATAGCTATGTCACCTTTTAATGAATGATCTCTAAGAAAGTGATGACGGATGTCTATGTGCTTAGTTCTTGAGTGCTATACAGGGTTGTGTGCAATCTTTATAGCACTTTCATTATCGCATAGAAGCGGGATATGACTTAGATTGTAGCCGTAGTCCCTAAGAGTTTGTTGCATCCAAAGTAGTTGCGCACAGCAACTACCGGCTGCAACATACTCTGCTTCCGCGTGGAAAGAGCAATGGAGTTTTGCTTTTTAGATGACCAAGAAACTAGGGACCTACCAAGAAATTGACAAGTCCCTGACGTGCTCTTTCTATCGACTTTGCATCCTGCATAGTCGGCGTCGGAATACCCTATCAAGTTAAATTTGGATCCTTTGGGATACCAAAGGCCCAAGTTGGGTGTGTGCACAAGGTACCTTAGGATTCTTTTTACAGCAATTAAGTGACACTCTTTAGGTGCGGCTTGAAACCTTGCACACATGCAAACACTAAGCATAATATCTGGCCTAGATGCACATAAGTATAGTAAGGAGCCAATCATGGACCGATATACCTTTTGGTCCACATTTCGACCGTCTTCATTGAGGTCGAGATGTCCGTTGATGGCCATGGGTGTCTTGATGGGCTTGGCTTTGTCCATATTGAATTTCTTGATAATGTCTTGTGTATATTTAGTTTGGCTTATAAATGTACCTTCTCTCAGTTGGTTTACTTGAAATCCCAAGAAGAACTTCAATTCACCCATCATTGACATCTCGAACCTGTCTGTCATTATTTGTCTAAATTCTTCACAGAAGGACTTGTTAGTGGATCCAAAGATAATGTCATCAACATAAATTTGACATACGAATAAATGATCATCAAAATGTTTAGTAAAGAGTGTACAATCAGCTTTACCAATTTTGAATCCATTTTGAATCAGAAAATCTCTAAGGCACTCATACCAGGCTCGAGGAGCCTGTTTGAGGCCATAGAGAGCCTTATGCAGTTTATAGACATGGTTGGGATACTCCTGATCTTCGAACCCCGGTGGCTGCTCCACATAGACTTCCTCCTTTATCGGACCATTGAGAAAGGCACTCTTGACGTCCATTTGATACAACTTAACATTATGGTGAGTAGCATATGCCAATAAAATGCGAATGGACTCAAGTCTAGCTACAGGAGCGAAGGTTTCATCGAAATCCAAACCTTCCACTTGAGAATAACCTTTGGCCACCAACCTCGCTTTATTTCTTGTCACTACTCCATGTTCATCTTGCTTGTTCCGAAAGACCCATTTGGTTCCAACGATGTTCGCCCTTGGTCTTTCCACCAGCTCCCACACTTCATTTCTTTTGAAGTTGTTCAGCTCCTCTTGCATCGCAATCACCCAGTCTGGATCCCTTAAGGCTTCTTCTACCCTGTATGGCTCTAGAAAAGACACAAAAGAATAATGTTCACAAAAATTTGCAATTTGAGATCTAGTAGTTACTCCCTTAGCAATATCTCCAATGATATTGTTGACAGGATGGTCCCTTTGCACACACTGATGTACTCTTGGGTGTGGAATTTGTATAGTTGTTTGTTCTTAATTGTCTTCATGTGTCATGTCTCCCCCTAGATCATTGCTTCCATGATCATCTTGATTTTCTTGATCTTCCTCAACCTGATCTTGTGTAGGAGCTCCCCCTTGATCATTGCTTCCTTGTTGAAATTCATCTTGTGTCTCCTCTCGTGGTAGGATATCACCAAGTGCCATTTTCTTCAGCGCTTCACATGGAGCTTCCTCCTTATCTAGCATAGACTTATCGACTTGCTCCACTTGTGAGCCGTTAGTTTCATCGAACACTACGTCGCGCGCTACTTCAACAAGGTCGGACACCTTGTTGAAGACACGATAGGCGTAGGCGTTCGATTCATATCCGAGCAAGAATCCTTCATCGGACTTCGAAGCAAACTTTGAGGCCCTTTGTTTCTTGTTCAGAATAAAACATTTGCAACCAAAAACTTTGAAATAGGAAACGTTAGGCTTTTTACCCGTGAGAAGCTCATATGGAGTTTTCTTCAGAAGTCGATGAAGGTACAACCGATCTGTGGCATGACAAGCGGTGTTCACCGCTTCTGCCCAAAACCGGTCTGACGTCTTGTATTCATCCAACATTGTTCTCGCCATTTCGATCAATGTTTTGTTCTTCCTTTCAGCCACCCCGTTTTGTTGAGGAGAGTAGGGTGCCGAGAATTCATGCTTTATACCTTCTTCATTGAGATATTCTTCAACTTGGGTGTTCTTGAATTCTGTCCCATTGTCACTTCTGATGTTCTTTACGGTTGATGAGAATTCATTTTGAGCTCTTTTCAAGAACTTCTTGAGGATTCCTTGAGTTTCTAATTTATCATACAAGAAAAATACCCAAGTAAATCTTGAAAAATCATCAACAATTACTAAACCGTATTTGTTACCGCCGATGCTGATGTACGCAATTGGACCAAAGAGATCCATGTGGAGAAGTTCCAGCGGTTTAGCGGTGGTCATCACATTCTTGGCGGGGTGTGGTGCTCCAACCTGTTTTCCTGCTTGACAAGCACTGCACGGCCTGTCTTTTTCAAAGACCACATCCTTAAGACCACGGATGTGACCACCTTTTAGAAGTTCCTGCAGATTTCTCATTCCAACATGGGCTAGCCGTCTATGCCACAGCCATCCCATGTTGGTCTTAGCAACCAAGCAAGTGTTGAGTTTGGCTTTATCTTTGTTGAAGTCAACAAGATAAATCTTTCCCTTCAACAATCCCTTGAATGCAATCGAGCCATCGCTTCTTCTAAAGACGGTCACACCCTCATTGGTGAATAAACAGTTGTAACCTTTGTCGCATAGTTGAGATATTGATAAAAGATTATAATCTAGAGAGTCTACATGTAAAACATTAGATAAGGTGTGTTGAGAGGATATTTCAATGTTACCACTACCAAGGACCTTTCCTTGGCTGTTGTCTCCAAAGTATATACCTTCACTTGGATCCTTGTTGCACTCGTATTCCACAAACATACCTCTCTCTCCGGTCATATGATTTGTGCATCCGCTATCTAGCACCCACTTAGATCCACTAAAGGAGTAAGCCTACAAAATAGAATTATTTCTGGGTTTTAGGTACCCAAGCTTGCTTGGGTCCTCTCAGGTTAGTCACAAGAGTCTTGGGCACCCACACACAAGTTTTTAAGTTCTTGTGGCGTGGCCCTGTATATTTAGCAATGACTTTTCCATATTTGTTTTTCATGAGAACATAAGAAGCATCAAATGTATGGAACAGTGTTTGTAACTCAGATTCATGGGATTTTTCTTTAACAAAAATGATTCTATTCTTAGCATGATTAGGAGTAGACATGTGTCTGTTCCTGTCAAAGCCAAGACCATCTTTGATAATGGGAGGTCTAGTGATCATATATGCACTTCGTGCATATTTGATCTTCTCCTTATCAAAGATGCCGTTTTGAGAAGAATGCATGTCATGATAGGTTGAAGCGTTAGAAATTACATTCTTCTTACTAGAGCAAGTGCAGGTTCTTATTGTTGTCGAGCGCATATCTTTGGAGGAAGAGCTCTTGGAGGAAGAGGAGTCACTTTGTTTGAGCGACTCAACTTGCACCTCAAGAATTTTGTTAACTTTTGACAAGTTAGCAAGTTCTTCCTTGATTGCAATGTGCGAGTCCTCTAACTTTGAGTAAGTTTCCTTACTCAAGGCTAGCTCTAACTCAAGTGACTCATTCTTCTCTCTTTCAAGCTCAAGAAGCTTTTCAACTTCTTGATATCTCTTCCTCTCACGGATGAGCATATCTTCTTGTCAGTTGACAAGTTCTTCCTTTTCAAAGATTTCGTTCGACAACATTTCCATTTTCTTTAAAGCAATTTTACTTAGCCCTCTAAATAATTCTTCATTATCACTAGAGCTATCAAAGTCATCAATGGAGGAATTTAGTATAGGAGGAGTAAGTCTAACCTTTTTCTTGCCTTCCTTAGCCATAAGACAAGTGTGGATGTTCATGTCCCGTCCTCCCATGTTCGGAAAGAGTGTGGCTCACATAGTTGGTTTCTTGACTGCGATAGTGGCCACCTCTTCTTCTTCATCGGAGGAGGACTCGTCGTTTGAGTCCCACTCCTTCCCAATGTGAGCTTGATGGGCTTGTCTTCTTTTTCTGAAATTTTTCTTTTCTTGAGATCTTGTTTCCTTCTTCTTTTTGTTTTCCTCATAAGTACAGTCCACCATGAAGTGACCATACTCTCCGCAGTTGTAGCAAGTGCGTCGAGCCTTGGATTTTCCTTTATCCTTGCTTTTGCCTTCATGTGAATTGTTGCCGTGTCTTCTCTTCATCATGCGTTTGAACTTTTTGATGAAGAGTACCATTTCTTCGTCATCAAGATCGGTGCTTTCGTCGCTTGTATCTCCATCGTCTTGGTCTTCACGAGTTTCTTTGAGTTTGGGTCTGCACATTGCTTTGAGGGCAACTTCTTTCTTTTTAGAAGAGGTGAGCTCGGCTAAGTCTTTGACATATTGAGCCTCTTTCTCCATCATTTCATGATTTATGATCTTTCCCAATAACTCATCGGGAGTCATTTTGTGAAACCCGGGGCTTTCCCTAATCATTGAGCAAAGTGTGACGTTTCTTGGCATGAAGGCTCTAATCATTCTTTTGACCACTTCGTGATCTGTCCATTTCTTACTTCCATAAGCACGAATTTTGTTGATGAGTGCTTTCATCCGGTTGTACATGTCTTGAGGTGATTCGCCTTCTTCAATAGCAAATCTCCCCAACTCTCCTTCAAGCATTTCGATTTTGGCTTCACGAACTGACCTATTTCCTTCGTGAGCTGTCTTGAGGGTATCCCAGATTTCTTTTGCACTTTCTAACCCATCAATCTTGGTGAATTCCTCTCTGCTTAGTGATGATGTGATCACGGCGACGGCTTGTGCGTTTCTGTGAATCTCTTGTTCTTTCTGGGGTGAGTTCATCATCCGTGTCCAGAATATCGATGCCTGTGCAAACAATGTGCCACAGACTAGGGTTCAGGGATATCAGATGCATCTTCATGTTGTACTTCCATATGGTGTAGTCACTTCCGTCAAACTGTGGGGGCTTTCCCATAGGAATAGAGAGATAATGATTATTTGAATTGAGACGGTTGTAGTTGTAAGGATACCGGGAGTAGTCGTGATGACCACTCCCCATCGTCTTTTCTTCCTCTTTTCCCTTTTGTGCCATTAACTTCTTTCTCAGTAATGTCTTTAGCTGTCTCACTTCATCATCGTCATGTGGATGTTCTTTCAGCACATCGAAGGCTTTGGCTTCTTGCTCCTCATCGTTGTTGTTCGTCTTTGGGATATCGTTGTTCTTCTCAGAGGCCATTGATCTCTCCGAGATGTGAGTCTCGTTGATGGAGAACTTGGCTCTGATACCAATTGAATGTGGCCTAGAGGGGGGGGTGAATAGGCCTTTAAAGAATTCCTGCACACTTAATAAAGTTATCAGAAACTTGACTGACCGGACTAGTCCGGTTGTGTTGGCGGACTAGTCCGGTGTGCTGAATTATTTGAGTTGATTAAGTGTGTCTCACAAATTTAATCTTATAGCAGCGGAATAAGAACAACAGTTTTATAACTTAAATTTATTGTATGGATGCACGTGCAAACTTGTAAGGAACTCAAACGATGACTAGCAAACTAGTGATCTAATGTATCAAGATGTAAAACAAATGAGAGACAAAAGACACGAATTTTTACCGAGGTTCGATCTCACCAAGAGATCTACGTCCTCGTTGAGGAAGCTCACACAGAGCCGGGTTCCCAACCCTTTCCCTCTTCAAGTCACCACACAGGCCGACTTGACTTCACTATCAAGTGTAATTACCGTGTTTATGGGGCAACCTCACACGTTGAGGGCTCCCACAAGAATTACAATGAGAAGTTGATCAAATACACTCAAAAAGATTACAATGCAGAATATGAGTGTAGAGAGATCAAACCCCAAGAGCTCACAATGAAGGAACGACGATCTCCCAATCCCAAATCCAAGTATTTTATTGATCTTCACCTTTTTGCACCTTAGATGTGTGCGGAGACGTGTTTTTGGGCTCTTGGGACAGGTGGCGGCGCTAGGGTTTCAGTTTTTGACAGTATGAGTCGTGTCTACTTTTTGGAAAAGACGAGGGACCTCTTTTTATAGGCTTTCCCAAAAAGTTACCGTTGTTAAACCTACTACCGGACTAGTCCGGTATATGATCGGACTTGTCCGGCCTACTTCAAGTGGGTTAACCGGACTAGTCCGGTCCACAAACCGGACTTGTCCGGTGCTATGTGAGATGGGTTTTCAGAAACTTTAGCGGACTAGTCCTGTTGCTTGGATGGACTAGTCCGTAGTCCTCTAAAGAGGACAACAGAGACATGACCGGACTAGTCCTGTCTAAAACCGGACTTATCCGGTTGCATTCCAGTGAGCTGACCGGACTAGTCCGGTTCACAAGGCGGACTAGTCCGGTGCACAATGTTTGCGTCTTTCAGAAAGTTAAACGGACTAGTCCGGTTTTCAGTGGATTTTAGTTGATTTTTAAACCCCTTACCCTTACGCAAAGTCATGAGCTCTTGGGATGTGTCTCTCTCACACACAACCTATACATTTATATTTACTTTGCTTCTCTAAATTCCACTAACGTCTTCCTTTTCGGGCACCACTCTATTTTTCACCTTTTTTGTGTGTGTGTCGAGCCAGTTCACTTTGTTTATCCTGCAATCATCTTAATAGTTTCATTAGGATCTCATATGTTCGTCATCAATTAGCCAAAACCCACAAGGGATATCCTAGATGCACTTACATCAACTCCTTCTGAGTGAATATGTACTTGAGGCTTTTGTGGTAAGTATATAAATGTACGAGGTTACCGAGTCGGTAGTGCCTCCACATTTTCAGTGCAAGTACCACGGCAGCGAGCTCCAAGTCGTGAGTTGGATAATTTTGCTCATGGTTTCTAAGCTGCCGTGATCCATACGCGACCACTCTTCGGTCTTGCACCAGCACACATCCGAGCCCAATGCCGGATTCATCGCAGTACACATCGAACGGTTTTTTGTGTCTGGCTGCGCCAAAACCGGTGCTGATGTCAGGTGCTTGACTAAAGCCTTGAACGCTGCTTCACATGCTGGACTCCAAACATATTTGGTAGCCTTCTTCAGCAGCTCTGTCATAGGCTTGGCAATCTTCGAGACGTTCGGAATGAACCTCCGATAATATCCCGTGAGTCCAAGGAAACTCCGTACCTCGTGAACAGTTCTCGGGGATTTCCAATTCAGCACTTGAGTGATCTTGCTCGGGTCCACAAGGATACCGTCCGAGATGATATGCCTGAGGAAAGGCACTTGCGATATCCAAAACTCGCATTTGCTGAATTTCACGTATAACTTGTGGTCCCGCAGCCGTTGCAAGACTATACGCAGGTGTTTCTTGTGATCTTCTTCCGACTTGGAATATACCAGGATGTCGTCGATGAAGACCACGAAAACTTGTCCAGCTCCGGCATGAATACCGACTTTATCAAGTACATGAAGTGAGCTGGAGCATTGGTGAGGCCAAAGGACATGACCAGGTACTCATAGAGCCCGTACCTCATCGAGAAAGCCGTCTTCGGAATGTCCTCAGCCCTTATCTTAATCTGATGGTACCCGGATCTTAAATCTTGGAAAAGATCTTTGCTTTGACCAACTGATCAAACAACATGTCGATCCGTGGCAACAGGTACTTGTTCTTGATGGTTACGGCATTTAATGGACAATAGTCCACGCAAAGCCATAACGTCTCATCCTTCTTCTTGACAAATAATGCCGAATAGCCCCATGGCGAGGAGCTCGGCCTAATAAAACCCTTCTCCAGAAGGTCCGTGAGCTGAGTCTTCAGTTCAGCCAATTACTTGGGCGCCATCTTGTACGGCCTTCGGGATATTGGCATGGTTCCCGGTGCAAGTTCAATTTTGAATTCCACCTCTCTATCGGGTGGCATCCCCGGCAACTCGTCCGGAAATACATCAGGGAACTCTCGGACCACTGTAATATCCTCCAATATGATGGTTGTGGTTTGATAGACACTTGGAAGTTTTATTTCTGGACTGTCCAGAAATAATGAGTGAGACTCGTGCACTTCTGAGTTCAAGTGCACGACTCGGAGGACGGTGTCTAAAACAGCGCCGTGGCGGGTTAACCACGACATCCCTAAGATGACATCGACCTTTTGTCCCTCTAAAATTATGAGAGACGTAGGGTAAACTCTACCCTCTAAGCACAATGGCGCTTTTGGGACCATCATGCTTGCTGAAATTTTCCCACCCGGTGAACAGATCACATAAGGATTATCGGTGGGTAGTATTTGCAAGCTATATTTATCAATGAAAGCTTGGCTAATGAAGCTATGCATGGCGCCTGAATCAAATAGTACTATAGCGGGATGCTGGTGGAGTTGGAACATAGCCGCAAGGATTGGCTCGCCCTCCGGCACATCCTCAATGGCAAGCTGGTGGACGGTGCAGGGCCTAGGGTTTGCCCGCCGCGCATCAGTAGGGTTCCGGGGTTGATTCCTCCCCGGAAACTGTGGTGCCACTCCGCCGCCTTGCCTCTCCGGGCAACTGCTCGCGAAGTGTCCTGGACGACCATACTTGTAACATGTGGCCGCTGCTGGTGTAGTGCTCGGGGGACGAAAGCCCGGCATGCGTTGCTGCGGTGCAAACGCACGCGGCATCGCCCGCTGCTGCTGTTGTTGTTGTGGTGGTACTGGCAGTGCCGGCCTCAATGCCGGTGAAGAGTACGGTCGACTGCGGAACGGCATTGACCGCTGTGGTGGCTGCCAGCGTGGACCTGATGGTGGGCGATTCACCATCCGAAACTTCTGAGAAGGACCGCCTCCTTCTCCGCTGCTTTGCGGCGCGCTTCGCTTTCGCTCTGCCGCCGCCAACTCCTTGCCAGAGTCCTCCTGAACAATCGCAGCATCAATGATGTCGTTGAGGCTGCCGCGATTGAACATCGCCAACTTGTCCTTCAGGAGCGGGTTAAGCCCCTGGTAAAAGTGGTCCCGCCGCTTCTCGTCCGTATCGGCGTGATACGACGCGTAGAGCGCGAGATCGTTGAACGCCTTGGAGTATTCCAGCGCGTTCCGGCTCCCTTGCTGCAGGTGCAGGAACTCCTGCGTCTTCCTCTTCATTAAACCTGGCGGTATATGATAGGCCCTGAAGGCCGTCCGAAACTCCGTCCAGGTCATCACTCGGTCGGTGGGCTGTGAAGCACAGAAGTTGGCCCACCACGCGCTCGCGGATCCTTAGAGCTGCTGGACCGCGAACTAAGTCTTGCGCTGCTCGCTTATCTGGAGCAGCCCGAACTTCATCTCTATCGCGCGGAGCCAGTTGTCTGCGTCAAGTGGTTCATCCGCCCTTGAAAATACCGGGGGATGAGTAGCCAGAAAGTCATAGTAGGAGCTCTGTTGACGCTCCTCACGGTCTTGACGTCTCTCTGGGCGAGACGTATTGGCGATAAGCGTTTGCAGCAACTCCGTGTGCTGCTGATGTGAACCCGCCATTGCCGCGACGATGTCGGCCAATGTAACTGTTGGCAGAGGCGGTGGCGGTGTTTGCTGTTGCTGTTGCTGCTGCTGTCCCGAGGAGTCCTCGGGAGGCTGTTGGGAAGTCTCTCCCCCTTGGCTAGTACCCCCAACATCAGGGTTGGCACGAGTACGCGTCATTCTGAAATTCAAAACAGCAGCGATTAGCACATGTCTTACTTAAAATTCTATAAGCAACAGTAGGTATTGAAGTGACACATGATTAATTTGCACAACATTCACATATATTGATAAAGCATAAACTTTATACAAGATACATTATTCTCGGGTTTCTGAGAAGTTGTGTTCATGTCGTCACTACCTATACATACGCTACTGTCTACACGACATGTCACCGATTACAAAAGTTGGGTTACGCTACCCTAGCTGCCCTACTTGGCAACCGTAACCCCCTACTCGGAGTAGAACTCGACCTCCTGCGGTTCGTCCTCCTCCGGTACCTCTGCTGGTGGCTCTGGATCTACCATCTCTTCTCCCATCCCTGGTTCTCCCATTGCTGGAAGACCCAAGACCACCGGTATGCCCAATACCGGAGGCACGAGGTCCTGCAAGGCATGCACCTCGTCCATAGCCTGGTTATAATCTTCTTCCCAGCCTTGCCCTTCCTCAATGGCGTCTTCCCGCTCTTGAGTAAGGTCCTCGTTCTGCTGGGTCAGATTCTGTACCAGTTCTTGCAATGCCGCGATGTCGACACGGCTCTTTTTCTTCGCCTTTTTCAGACGATGCAACTGATTGTGTTGTTCATTCAGTCGCTTTATCGTCGGAAGGAGCACATTGCGGAGTGCGCTGTGAGCACTCTCTAAATGGTCCCCATGGCTTGTGCTCTCCTTGAGCTTGGTGGCGAGATGCTCCGTATGAACAGCTTGGCTGTCCATCACAGCGTTTCCCGCCCTCATCTGGAGGCTAAGGTTTGCCTCCGCGGGGTTGTACCTTGGGCAACCCGGATCTGTTGCCTCCTGGTACCTCTCTTCCCACACATGCTGAGCCCGTCCCTCCACCGGAACGAGCGCGCATGGAGTGCCCTCCATAGCCTGCACGTGTAGTTGGCAGAAACGTGACATGGTGTCACGGGCTGCCACTTGCCACATCCCTTCCGGTTGTCTTCCTCTCACGGTGACGGTGAACGGCACCCAACCGGGTGACGTAAGTCCTGCAGGGACCTCGACATGGATTTTCCACGTCTTTTTCACCTCTTCGCCTTCTTCCTTGGTGAAGTATTGCGGCATCTGGTTGTACCCGAAATATTGGAGCATTTGCCACAATGCTTCCGGGTAGCCGCTACGGTGAGAACAGTGGGACATCACCCACCCGTTCTCCAACTTCTTATCTGCTGTCATCTGTAAAAATTATATTTGAGAAATGTAAAATATTTATTTAAACAGTAAACCTATGAGTTATAACATAAGATATGTCATTGAACCCATAAAGCTTGGAAACATAGTCCAAATTTTAAACAAATTTGACTGCTGATCTGCTGTTCCCATGACAGCCCTGACCAGTTTCAATTTCAACCTGATTTAGTCCATGTTAAAGACAAAACTAGTTCTTTAGATCAACATCAAAGTTAAATATAACTTCAATAGATTTCCAGAAAGTATTTGCTTGGCCTAAGATCTGTCCTGGTTGAAAAGTTATGAGATGTCAAAATTAACAGACTTTCTGGAGAAATTGGACAGCACCTCCCTGTTTTAGGTACTGATTTGATCCAAGAATCCCAGTTAATTCTGTTCCTAATCTGACAAAACTTTCTGTCACAAAGTTGTAACCTATCTCATAAGCTTTCCAGAACTACCTCATTTTCTATTTTTGGATTTTTATGCAGGATGTTATGCTTAATTTACAGAGAGTCTACAGAGAGTCTTTACTCTGTCCTGTTTTCTGGACAGTTTCAACTCTACTGCATTTTTCGAGAGGTTAAGTGATGAAACACCTCTGGACCTCAACAGAAGAGTTGTAAAGATCTTCCAAAGCTTTCCAGAAATGTATCATACGACCCCAATCTCGAAAGAACTCAACCTCTAACCTCTGGTTAACTTCAGCCTTAATTCAGCTGAAAACAGAGTGCTCTGTCCTTAACAACCTATAAGTTAAAAACTTGTTAACTTTGAATATCTTGTTCAAGGGAAGGAGTTACATCAAGTTTTACTGCTTTGGATCAAAACCTTCAAGTTTTTAAATGAAGTTGTTCATTTAATGGGGTGTGACGTCGATGCGTCACCAGATTATGTCGGTACTACGTCCTCACAAAGAAAAACCTATACCGGACTTAGCCGGCTTCGTTAATTCAGTGGCACTAAACGTCACTCGCACATGGATGCTACATGTCTACCGTTTCGTGGTCAGGCTACCTGCAGAAACTCAATCAATCGTCAGACTCGGCTGCACACCGAGCCCGGAATCCATACAGTTTGTACAACCGGCCGTCATCACTCGCCCGGATGTTCTCAAGCCAAACACGCCTTGAGTTACGTGTTCACGTTTCAGACCACGTGACGGGGTCTCCCAAGTTGCACCACGCACGCCAGGGACAGACGTTGCTCGAATACCCCAAACGACATGAAGAGTCGTAGAGGATATCAAAGCGGGTCGGGTTACCTGCCACCCGTGGGGCTCCACCCTTCAGCTTGTGCGCACTGGTGGACAGCGCTTACGTGCACCCCCCAAGACATACACGTCCCGAGATGCACGATTTTCCGACATAGTCAAATAGATTAATATGCCACTTTCTATATGCTAATAACATCCTTATACAGGCTACTAACTCGTTCCTCACTGGATTTTTGAAAAAGATGACATTTGTAGTGCGTTAAACCTCAAGCGAGCTCTGATACCAACGCTGACACAACCCCTCGGTCTTGTCGAGCCAGGATCACGCTGAGGGGTGCTGCGTTGAACAGCACCGGATAACACACATCAAAGGTACAAAGCGGAAGCGAAATTTTATTACATAAACAAGTTTATGAACGTGTTTACATCAAAATAAGTTCAGTCTACACTCACGGGGGTAGACTAAGCATCAAGTGCACGTTCAGCCCTTAAACGTGTCCTTGCTAGCACACATGCACACTAACTCTGCGGTGTGCACGACTCCCACTCGACGGGGTTCCCCTCCTGGGGTTCCGTCTCCTCTTCGGGAGTTCCTTCCTCATAGAACCCTGCAAAAAGCTTCAAACACAAGCAGTGAGCACGAAGGCTCAGCATGTCTGACCCGTCTCACCTAAACATGGAACTTCTACATGAGGGATGGTGGGTTACATGAGGTAAAAATCATTTGCAAGGACTCGCCTAATTAGTAGAACCTTACTTTCAGGTTTTAGCAGCAGTTTGTGGAGAACCTTACGCTAAGTCACCTGAGAGAGCCGCAATCAAACAAGAAACGCATTTCTCTCATGTGCTTTGCCCAAAGTTGAAATGAACTTTAGTTAGCTCTAAACTACAGCAAGTCATTAACAATCAAGTCCATCTTTCAATCAGCAACATTTTAACATGTAACTAGCCTATTCTTTCTACATCACGGTACAGTGAACAAGTGGTACTCACTGACCACGAGGGACGGCGATTATAATCGATTTACACCTGCAGGGTTACCCGAACAACCCGTCACGTACGCCCGTACTCGATGTTTCCTACCACAACCATCACGGACGCCGTACGCGACTACCTTTCACCCGTTAGCCAAATGTTGAACCGGTCCAATCGTCCCGAGCAAGAGGTCTCTGCACACGCATCTCAGTGCCACCAGCCGATTTACACCTCGAGCTCTCAACCTACCCTCTGAACCACCAGCTATGCCTCAACACCCAGCTACCCGAGTTACATCGGTTTCCCGGTTCCCATATAGCCGGTAGGTCTTCGGTACTGTTCTAGCTTGTTCAACCGGCCCGCACACGGCTCGGTCCTCAATCGACACAAGCGGAGCTACAGCACACAGGCCCCAAAGTCCTGCTGCCCTTACTCTCCGCTTGGTCTCATTTTCTTGCCACGGGTTTCATGTGCTATCACTACCCGAGTCGAGTGCCTCTAGCCTATGCTCGCGAGTAGTTCCAACTACTCGACTTGTACCAAATCCTACTCTATCATAGCAATGCAGTAGCTAACGGGGTTTGCAATCCTAAACCCAACCCATGGTTCTCTTGGCTATGCAGTGGGCTTCCAAACAAGACTCTAATGCAAAGAATAAAGTAAACAAGTATGTGCTCAAAACAATAAAAATTTGTAAAAAGGTTAATGCAAACTGGAGCTTGCCTTGCTGCTCTTGGTCGTAGGCTAGCTGTTCCTCCGGAGTAACGAAGTCTAGGACTTCGGGTTCCTCCTCGACCTTAGCGACTACATGATAGAAGCAATACATGTATCAATTTAAATGCAGTTGTATTAACTTTTAATCTTGTGAAGTCTATAACTCTTACTAGACCAGCCCAATGACTGTGAAACTTTTACTGTGGCTGGGTTAAAACCTAAATAGAGACTTGGTGAAGTTTTAGTTGCAGCAAAGCTCATTTGAGCCCTCCACAATTAATTATGTCCTTGACCTTAATTGGAACTCCTAGGGTGCTCTAAGGATTTTCACGAAACAAACTATGACTTTCTGAAAACTAGATTTTCAGAGGGTTCTAATGGAGTTGGTCTCACTTAATTTGGAAGTTCCTAACTAAAGATATGAGCTAAACAATTTTGGAGAAAATTCTGAAAATGTTTCTGAACATTTTCTATTTTCTCTGGAACAGTTTCACTAATCACACCATTAGGTGGATTAAATGAGCTCCAATGGGTCTGAAATTTTTATGGTAGTTCAGGGATATTTTGGTGAACATCCCAGCAAAATTTAAGGTTTTTCTCAAAGGATTCCCCAGTTAAAATTCCAAACAGTTTAAACTTTGAGGAATTAATTCTGGAGAAATAAGGAATTTCATGAAGTGAAACTTGATTTGCTGGAAAGTGCTCAGGGAGCTGAATCCAACAAAAATTTGGTTCACTCGATTTGGAGCTTTCTAGCCAAAGTTATGAGGATTTGAAGTTTGGAAGAATTCTGAAAACCGGGGAAAAGTTTAAATCCCGCGGGGGCCCGCGAGGACACGTGTCGAGCGCGGCGGTGTCCGGCACACCAGGGCTCACAGGGTATTTGCGCGCCAGCACACCAGATCCCGGCCGCAGCCCGATCCCGATTTAAAATATCTCCCGCTGACAGCTGGGGTCCACCCTTTCATCAACCTCCCGACGCCCGCGCTCTGCCGCCGAGGAGCCTCGCCGGAGAGCTCGCCGCCGGCTTCTGTAAAGCTCCAAACTTCACGATTCTAGCCGCCCCTGCCTATTTCCACTCGGGGAACAGGATTCTGGGGTCAGCTCGTCATGACAACGGCCGCCACCTGGTCGGCGACGAGCCGCAACCTCGGAAGAACTTCGGTCGCGTTGTCCACCCTCCCTAGCACCTCCCCCGATCAAGGTAAGGGTCGTCGAGCATCAGTGGACCATAGGGAAGGTCGACATGAGCTCTACAGAGCTCGGGAAGGGCTGTGTTGGGCTGTCACCGTGCGACCTAGGCCGGAAATAGGGATTTCAACTAAAACTCGAAGAACAGCGGTTTCTCTCCACGGTTCTTCGTGGTTCCTGCTCCTATGGACCCGCACGGGCTACTAGAAGTGATCCTCTCCATGAGAGGACGAATGATGCAGTGTGGCTTATGAATTTCTCGAATCGGTGCAAACCTCACTTTTGCACACCGTCGCGAAAACATGAAATTCTGGCTTGAGCAGCGCTTGTCACGCCGCCGGAGCATGTGGAAAAGAAAGAGGGGTTGAAGGCGAACCTCTTTGCTGTTTACAGCTCTGTGAACGGTGGGCTGTGGTGGCCGGAAAGGGGGTTCCCGCAGTGGCGGCTCGAGCTGAACCGGCAGGGCAAAGATCACCGCGGTGGAGCTCGGGGAAGGCTGCGCAGGGTCTGGAACCGATGCGAGGGCGTTGAAGATGGCTTGGCGCACCTGGTGCTGGTCTCAGATCGCCGGGAGGGTCACTGGATTGGCCGGGCGATGAGGAACCGAAGGTTTGCTCAGGCGGCGAGGTGTCTGGGCGTTTTGAGTGAAAGTGCGACGAGGCAGCGATGGGAGGCGTCGGTGACCGCTCGGGCGGGTAGATAAAGACCCAGGGAGTCGGTTCAGCGACCGTGGGCGGCAAGCAGGTGGTGGCGCGGCGGCCTCCCCTCAGTGGCCCTCTCGGGAGAAGCTCGGGGACCCGAGTGCTGAAAGTCCACTCGGTTGATCTCCTTCAGTGGCTGACATGTGGGTCCCACTTCCAATTTTAACCTCTGAAATTTACTCCTAATCACTGTTGTAAACAGTGAGCCCCAAAATACCCATGGTGATTCAAATTATTCACCCATGAGCCATTTGAATTGAGTAGAATTCAAATGGGGTTTGGTTTGAATGAATTTCAGCACAAATTCAGTTAATTCAAATAAAGTTTGAATTTCCCCCACTTAGCTCATGTCAATATCAACTCCAAATGGAGTGAAAATTAGTGTGTGAGCTCACAAAAATGTGCTGAGTAAGAATATGCCTCCCACTTTTAAATTCATGGGATAAAAACAGTTTGAATTTGAATATGGTTTCAAACTGCCCTCTTTCTAACTATACCCAAAATGACCTAAAAAAGGTTTTGAATTTGGGTGAAACTTGGCATGGACATCCTTAGCAAAGTGTAGGAGTTTTCATATGTCCAGCCCACCTATATCACATGTGGGAAATACCACTTTTGCAATGTGTGAGTTTGTTCTCTAATGAGCATGTTGATGGCGGTTACTTGCTCTTCAGTTGTGTTCATCATCTTTCCTCAAATGAGGTGTGTGGTGTGGTGATGAACACTTCAATTTTGTGTCAAAAACTGAGGCCCTTACACTGCAGCGCTGAGCATTCCCCACGGGGGCGCGCTAGCTGCAGCGAGAGCGCTACTGCGCAATCCACCAGCTGGGGACGCGCCTCAGGCAGCGACCCGGCAGTGGATTCGTGAAGTAGACCGTCTTGTCGTCGCCGCCGCAAACCCTCGACTTCGGCTGACGCGCACGCCGATGGTTGACGGACAGACGGCGGACTCCAGCTCCACCAGGCTCCCATCGACGGACCTGAGGACAGAGCTGGAACAATGCCACTTGGGTCAAGATGCCCGGGTGTTCCTCAAGCGACGTCGAGAAAGGCGTCGCAACCAAGAGGCCGGCGACAGCATGACGTCAGCCTCGACCCTGCCTGAGGCGCAGACCTTCGCCACGCGATCTCTGCCCCAGGCATACGCCACGCAGCATATGCCACAGCCATATGCCCTGCAAAAAGGCGCCCCCGGTCTATGGCACAGCCTTTCCCATACTGGGGTACACAGTGACAGCAGCGAACCAAGCGTTCGCAGCACCAACGCCTGCAGCAATCGAAGCAGGATGTGCGGCCCTGGCGCCCCACCTTGGTTTCGCAAGGTAGCTACGCAAGTTTCGGCCGCACCTGCCCGAGAAGTACGACGGCAGCGGCAACCCGGCGGAGTTCCTCCAGATCTACTCCACTGCCGTACTTGCCACAGGAGGGGATGAGGCTGTTATGGCCAACTACTTCCCCGTCGCCTTGACCAGCCCAGCCCGGTCTTGGATCATGAACCTCCCCCAGGGTTCGATAACTTTCTGGGGAGAGCTCTGCCGGCAGTTCATTGCCAACTTCGGCAGTTCCTACACCCGTCCTGGCATGGAGCTTGACCTCCACGCCATCAAACAACAACCTGGGGAATCACTGCACTCCTTCATCAAGCGGTTCTCCCAGGTACGCAACACCATCCCGCACATTCAAAGTGCTTCTGTGGTGGTGGCGTTCCGGCAGGGTGTCCGGGACGAGAAGATGCTTGAGAAGCTCGCGACCAGAGAGGTCCCCGATGTCTCCGAGCTCTTCAGCCTGGCGGACAAGTGCGCCAGAGCAGCAGAAGGGTGGAACTGGCACTCCCTGCCAGCCTCCGAGTCAGGAGGACAGCCCGGATCTGGCGCTGCTTCCTATGGAAGCAGCAAGAAGATCAAGAACCGGGGCGGTGGCAAGATGAAGTCACCGGCCGCGGCCCCTGTTGCCGCAGCAGCGGCACCCAGTGGGGCTCGGGGGCCGCGCCCGACAAAAGGCAGCGAGAGTCACCAGCCCCAGAAGGTGACCAAGACAAGCTATGCCCCGTGCACGGCAGCTGTCGCCATACTACTGCCGAGTGCCGGGAGATTCAGAAGCTCGCGGAGTGCTTCCACAAAGGGAAGCAGCAGCGGACTGATGCCCCACCCTTCCGCCAAAGGGAGGGCAAGCAGAAGGTCGACGCCCCAGACAGCGTCGACCACCAAGTGGGGTTCAAGGAGACTCAGCGTGCCGTGAAGGCGGTGCGCAACCATGAGGACTCCAGCTCCAGCGATGATGAGCGTCGAAAGAAGCTCTACATTAGATACGGCGGGTCCGCCGACCCCTCGTCCCGAAGCGCGGTTAAGACTCTGTGCCGAGCTGTAGCGTCGGTGGCTCCACTCCCAGGTGCCGCACCGCACCTCAAGTGGATGGGAACTCCCATCAGCTTTGATGCCACCGACTGCCCCAGGAACATGGCTGGGGCCGGCCAACTACCGCTCTTGGTAGCGCCCACCATCGCCAACGTGAGGATGTACCACGTTTTGGTAGATGGCGGAGCTGGGCTTAACCTCATCAGCCGTGCAGCTTTCCAGAAGCTGCAGATCCCGATGGCCAAGCTCACCCCGTCGAGCCCGTTCTCAGGAGTAGGGCCGGGACAAGTCGTCCCCTACAGTAACATCAGCCTTCCGGTGACCTTTGGGGCACCGGACAGCTATCGGACAGAGTACATTCTGTTCGACGTAGCGGAGATCGACCTCCCCTTCAACGCCATAATCGGCAGGACAGCCCTGTATCGGTTCATGGCAGCAGCCCACTACGGCTACCTCATCCTAAAGATGCCTACACCAACAGGCATCCTCAGGATTCGTGGGGACTACACTGCTGCGGTGTCGGCCTTGGAAGAGCTCCAGGCACTTGCGACAGCACGAGCACCAGCCCCTGGCAGTGCGGATCCGGACCGGCTCCGCCCGAGTGCATGCCACCGTGCCTCTGCCGCTGCACCCTGTTTGCAACCCCTCGACGAGGGCGACGTCCCCCTGAAGGTTGTCCAAGTCGGCGCCCACGCTGCCCAGACCACCCGGGTAGCCGGGGGCCTGGATAGTAAATAGGAAGGCGCGCTCATCACCTTCCTCCGGCACAACGTCGACGTGTTTGCATGGCAGCCGTCACAGATGCCGGGGGTCCCTAGGGAGGTGATTGAGCACCACTTGAAGATCTTCCCTGAAGCCCGGCCAGTCCAACAGAAGCCTCACAAGCAGTCCATCAAGCGGCAGAACTTCATCCGAGAAGAGATCAAGAAGTTGCTAGATGCTGGCTTCATACGGGAAGTACACCACCCCCGGTGGTTGGCGAACCCCGTCGTTGTCCCAAAGGCCGGTGGGAAGCTCCGTGCATCGACTGCACCAGTCTCAATAAGGCATGTCCCAAAGATCCATTCCCTCTCCCCAAAATAGATCAAATAGTAGACTCGACATCAGGCTGCGATATGCTGTGCTTTCTAGACGCCTACTCGGGTTTCCATCAGATCCCCATGTCTAGAGAAGATGAAGAGCACACCTCCTTCATTACAGTAGATGGCCCGTATTGTTATGTCTCTATGCCTTATGGGGTAAAGAATGCTCTCCCCACCTTTGTACGTGCCAAGCACAAAACCTTTGGAGAGTTAATAAGAGATTTAGTTGAGGTGTATGTCGATGACATTGTTGTCAAGGTCAGGCAGAGTTCATCCTTGTTAGATAACCTAGCCTTAGTCTTTGACAAATTGCGCTCCACACGCACCAAACTGAACCCCGACAAATGTGTGTTCGGTGTATCCTCTGAGGCCAACCCAGAGAAGATCAAGGTCATCGACTTGATGCGGCCTCCTGCCCGGATCAAAGAAGTCCAGAAGCTCACGGGATGCCTAGCGTGCTGAGTCGGTTTATACCGAGACTAGCAGAGCGGGCGCTCCCCTTCTTTAAGCTCCTGCGCAGATCTGGATATTTACCTGGACTGACGAAGCAGAAGAAGCTTTCAAGGAGTTGAAGCGACTCCTGATGACCCTACCTATCATGGTAGCCCCCAATGCCCGGAGAGCATCTGTTGCTCTACATCGCGACGACAACTGAAGTGGTGAGTATGGTCCTCGTCACAGAGCGCCGGACCTCTCGTCTTCACAGCCTGCTCCGGTAGCAGGAGACATACGCCAGGAAACCCCGGAGGTCCAAGACGGCCTCCTGGACCTCCAAGACAACCTCCCGGAGGTCCCGGGCGGCCTCCCGGACCTCCAAGACAACCTCCCGGGGGTCCAACGGGACCCCCCGGGGGCCCAACGGGACCTCCCGGAGATCCAGCGGGACCTCCTGGAGCTCCCGGAGAACCAGCGAGACCTCCCGGAGGGCCAAGGTGGCTTAGGATCCTTCGAGTTCCAACTCCCAGAAGCCCCCCTGGACCCACTCACCTCCGGCAGGCCAGAGCCAGTGGATGAAGACCTCTCTGACCTAAGAGAGAGGGTCCGAACCATCCAGAGGCCTGTCTACTACATCAGCGAAGTCCTCCACGACGCCAAGACAAGGTACCTGGAGGTCCACAAGCTGCTGTATGCAGTGCTCATGGCATCCAGTAAGCTCCGTCACTACTTTCATGCCCACCGGGTCTCGGTAGTCACCTCTTATCCGCTGAAGACGATCCTTCACATCCCCCATGTGACTGGCAACGTCGCTAAATGGGCAGCGGAGCTGGCGGAGTTCGAGCAGGACTTCCTTCCTCGCCATGCAGTCAAAAGCCAAGCGCTGGCTGACTTCGTGGCAGAGTGGACACCAACGAAGGCTGACCCAGGGTGCAACAAAGATAGTGAACCAAAGCACCGAGCTCCGGTCTTCACCGAGCCCCACTGGACGCTCTTCTTCGACGGCTCCTCGTGAAAGCAGGGGGCCGGTGCCGGCGTACTGCTTCTCATGCCATCGGGGGAGCAGTTTGGGTACATGGTGCGTCTCAATTTCAAGGCAACCAACAACATGGCATAGTATGAAGCACTCATCTTTGGCCTGCAGACAGCCCTGTCTCTGGGCGCTCGCCAGTTGTTGGCACAGGGCGACTCCCAGCTGGTTATCAACCAAGTTAAGGGCGAATGCTCCTGCAATGACCCGCAGCTAGCTGCTTATCTGCTCCACGTGCAGATGTTGGAGAAAGACTTCCTCGCCTTGGACCTGCGCCACGTATCACGCGCTGGCAATGCCGCGGCTGACGACCTTTCAACGAAGGCCTCCACCGGAGCCCCTGTGCCCGAAGGAGTCTTCGAGAGGACGTTGCTGCGGCTCACAGCCCGGCCCGCCGAGCCGGGCAAAGGGGGCTGGACCAGCACCTAGAAGCTGGTGGTCCCGGCGGCCCTGCAGCCATGGACGCCGCCAAGGATAGTAAGCGTCACTTGGGACTCCGTGCAACCCAGCGCTCAAGATCCAGAAGCTCAAGTCAGACCCTGTCGGTACCCGCGATATGGGGTACACCCGCGGACAGAGGAAAATGCCTAAGGATCTCGCCCTTCTCCGCAGGGAGAGCTCCGAAGGCGCCACGCGTCCAGCAGGGCCGGACCTCCCTCTCCTCAGAGGAGAGCTCCGGGCTCGCCACGTGGCCTGCAGAAGCCAGACCTCCCCCCCTCCACGGGGAGAGGTCCGAAGGCGCCACGTGTCCAACGGGGCCGGACCTCCCCCTCCTCAGAGGAGAGCTCCCGGCCCGCCACGTGGCCGACAGAAGCCGGACCTCCCCCTCCGCGGGGAGAGGTCTGAAGGCTCCACGTGTCCTGCGGGGCTGGACCCCCCTCTCCTCTGAGGAGGGCTCCGGGCCCGCCACGTGTCCAGCAGAAGAGCGCTGCCTGTCCCCGAGCGGTAGGCAGCGGGCGTAAAGACGCCCCATACCTTGCCCGTACAAGGTATTCAAGGCCCGCGCCTTCCCAAGACGTGGAGACACGGAGCACGCCTCTGTCAGGTGCCGTTGCGCCCAGTCGCATCACAGACTGGCGCGCGGTGTCAGAACCTGCCAGCCAATAAACACAGCGACAAGACATCCCCTGCTGCCTCCACCATCATCAACCACTACGACTAGCGTGTGGCATGGGCGCAGGCGGCATGGGATGTCTTGTCGCGGTGTTTATTGGCTGACAGGTTCTGACACCACGCGCCAGTCTATGATGCGACTGGGCGCAACGACACCTGACAGAAGCGTGCTCCGCGTCTCCGCGTCTTGGGAAGACGCTGGCCTTGAATACCTTGTACGGGCAAGGTATGGGGCGTATTTACGCCCGCTGCCTATCGCTCGGGGCAGGCAGCGTCGCTCTTCTGCCACGTGGCGGGCCCGGAGCCCTTCTCAGAGAAGAGGAGGGTCAGCCCCGCGGGGCATGTGGAGCCTCCGGACCTCTCCCCGCGGAGGGGGAGTTCCGGTCTCTGTATGCCACATGGCGGGCCCGGAGCTCTCCTCTGAGGAGAGGGAGGTCCGGCCCCACTGGACACGCGGCACCTTCGGGCCTCTCTCCCGCGGAGGGGGAGGTCCGGCTTCTGTTTGCCATGTGGCGGGCCCGGAGCTCTCCTCTGAGGAGAGGGAGGTCCGGCCCCGCCGGACGCGTGGCGCCTTCGGAGCTCTCCCTGCGGAGAAGGGCGAGTTCCTTAGGTATTTTACCCTGTGCGCGGGGGTACCCCATATCTCAGGTACCGACAGTGGCCCCCGGGCCCATCTCGGGGGAGATAGCGAGCCCGAGGTGGGACCTCCGTCTCTTCCGACCCGTGCACTTCCTCTAAGTCCCGAATTGACCGCTGCCGAAGCACGAACGGCCACGGGATCATGGGAGCGTGTGCTCACTTGATGGTTGCTTTTACTGCTGCGGTTCCCAAGACTGCCACTTCTGCACGTTGTGGCGCTTTCTTCGGGAACCGCCGAAGTGCCTTGCCGGCTCATCTTCTCAGGAGACTGACTCCTTGCCCCCACCGCTTCAGTCAGGCGGCTTGGGCCCACCCATCGGCACTCGGTTTAGGAACCGAAGCGGTGTCCGACGCAGGGTATCTGAAGAGTTCCGAATCGCTTGGGATCGCACCCGGGAAGGTGTTAAATTAAACCTCCATCTGGGTTCATTCTTCTTATAAGGCTTCCAACCCCTGCGCCTCCCTCAGGTTCCTGCAGCCTTGTCTTCTTCCATGGCTCTCAACCTGCCTTATGGGGGAAGAATTGCTCTTGGTTCCCTCCAGCGGTCGCGTCTGCCCCAAGCCTGGGACTCAGGGAGCCTGTCTGCCCTGCCCCTGAGGGTAGTGGAGTCTTCAAAAGAACCGCTGAAGCATCGAAGAGAATCCCAGGCGGCAGGGTCTCCAAGAACACCGCTGAATACTGCGGAGAGGGCCTCAAGAGCACCCTTGTTGACTCCGGCTTTTGCGCAGGTGATGAAGGCTGGGGGCTCCAGGGGCACCCTTGTCGTCACTGGCTTTGCGCAGGTGATGAGGGAACTTCAGGAGAAGGAAACCGCCGATGCACCGTGGAGAATCCCGGGCGGTAGAGTCTCCAAGAAGGCCGCTGAATACTGCGGAGGGGGCCTCAGGAGCTCCCGTGGTGTCACTGGTTTTTGCGCCGGTGAGGAGGAAGGTGATTCCTGCGCTCTGGTCATAGAGTGAGAGAGTTCCGCCAGGGCCGAAGCCTGGTGATGCGGCCGTTGTTGCAACTTCTGGATTCGGGTCGTGTCGGGAGACCCTTGGGGCTTGTTCCTTTCTTTTTATCGAGTCTGTAGTCCAGCTCATGGAGCCTCGCTTAATTTGACTCTTTTGGATACTTGTGTCTGTGGTGCTTTTTCTCTCCTTCTTGGCTTTGCCTGGCCGAGTCCTTAGCTCCGCAAGGTACTCAGAGGCCATTTCCAATCTCGGAGCTTTGCACAGACACCCTCCCCGGGTCCTAACAGTGTTAGGGGCCCCCGGAGGTCTCCGGATCTCGCCCTATGGGGGGCTCCAGATCTGCCTGCCACATGGCGGGTCCAGAGCTCCTTCCTAAGAGGCGGGAGCTCCGGCCATGTTGGACACGTAGGGCTTTCAGAGCCCTCCCTCGAGGGGGAGGTCCGGCTTCCACCCACCACGTGGCGAGCTCGGAGCCCTCCTCAAGGGAGGAGAGAGTTCCGGGCCCGCTGGACACGTGGGGCCCCCGAGCCCCGCCCCTGCTGGAGGGGCAGGTCCCGGTCCTTCCAGTCCCAGGCCGGAGTAGCTGGTAGCTCCTTTCCTCCTGCTTCATGCAGTCCCTGTTGCCGCAACCTGGAGGCCCTGCACATAGGTAGAGGAAACGTAATTCTCCTTGGGGGCTCCCCCTCCCTTATTTCATAGTCTTATTTGACATATAGCCCCTAACCATATGCTTGGTGCTTGGGGACTTGTAGAGAGGGGGAGCTGAGTACATGGCAACCATGCACTGCAAGGGTGAAAAAACTTAATTCACAATTTAAATGAGTACAAAGAAAGAGCAAAGTAGAGCAGATTTCTTTTCATACAACTTCCTATA
The DNA here is from genome assembly GCA_030760725.1 of Neostapfia colusana. NCBI lineage: Eukaryota > Viridiplantae > Streptophyta > Magnoliopsida > Poales > Poaceae > Neostapfia > Neostapfia colusana. The sequence continues at coordinate 18,877,059 of JASWHV010000018.1, read as the reverse complement.
GGAGGAAGGCAGGCTAAACATGGAGGCCACGACCCACCCCATTAAGACGGGAAGCAAGACTCTACGCGCTTGGAGTCGGAACCAGGCAAAGCTAAACGTAGTCCTGGACCGTCCCCTGGGGTTTAGCTGCTCCGAGCGCTGCTCCTGGACTCTATGGAGTTTATTACGAAAAGAAAGTACTGTCCTATTTTTGCTCTAGGGGTAGAACTTACGGAGGTGTTCTATGTTCCAAGGGTTTGGGAGCAGGTCCCCATCCTCGGTGGAAAGGCGCACACATCCGGGGCGGCATACTTTCGCGACTCGGAAGGGGCCCTCCCAACTAGGGGAGAGTTTGTGGGCCCCTTCGCGAGAAAGTATACGTCGCAACACCAGGTCACGTTCCTGCAGCTCCCGGGCACGCACAGACCTCTGGTAGTAGCGCCGAAGCGCTTGTCTGTACCGCGCGTTACGGAGTGCCGCATGTAATCGGACCTCGTCGACGAGGTCGATTTCTCCACGCCGGAGGTTGTCCTGCGTGGCTTCGTCGTAAGCCCGGACACGGTAAGACTTCATGGTGATTTCTGGGGGAAGTACAGCTTCAGCCCGTACACCATGAAGAAGGGTGTCTCCCCGGTGGCCCGGCTCTGGGATGTCCGGTTAGCCCATAGTGTGCTCGGAAGCTCATCTACCCAATTGGCACCATGTTTCTTCAGGTTGGTGAAGGTGCGAGTCTTAAGGCCCCGGAGAATCTCCGCGTTGGCCCTCTCAACTTGCCCATTGCTCCTCGGGTGGGCGACAGAGGCATAGCATATCTGAATGCCAAGGTCCTCGCAGTAGTCTTGGAATGCTGCGCTGGTGAACTGGGTCCCGTTGTCAGTGATGATCCTGTTTGGGACCCCGAACCGGCAGACAATAGACTTGATGAATTTTACTGCGGATTGTTTGTTGATGGTGACAACTGGTGTAGCTTCCGGCCACTTGGTGAACTTGTCGATAGCGACATAGAGGTACCGGAATCCCCCGACGGTTCTGGGGAATGGTCCCAGGATGTCCAGCCCCCATACGGCAAACGGCCATGAGGGCGGGATCATCTGTACCGCCTGAGCCGGTGTATGGATCTGCTTGGCGTGGAACTGGCACGCCTTGCAGCTCTCGACCAGCTTGACGGCATCCTGGAGTGCTGTCGGCCAGTAGAAGCCATGCCGGAAGGCTTTACCGACAAGCGTGCGTGAGGAAGAATGACTTCCACATTCACCTCCATGGATCTCAGCGAGCAAGTCGCAGCCTTCCCCCTGGGTTATGCACCGCAATAGGATGTGGTTGGCGCCACGCCGGTAGAGATCCCCCTCTACCAGCGCGTACCTCTTAGCCATACGCACAATCCGTTCAGCGGTTACACATTCATCAGGGAGGATGTTGTCTTTCAAGTAGTCCCGGATCTCCGTGATCCATGCATCGGGTCGGACTTGAGCGTCTGGATCTTGAGCGCTGGGTTGCACGGAGTCCCCAGTGACGCTTACGATCCTTGGCAGCATCCATGGCTGTAGGGCCGCCGGGACCGCCAGCTTTGAGATGCTGGGCAAGCCCCCTTTGCCCGGCTCGGCGGGCCGGGCTGTGGGCCGCAGCAACGTCCTCTCGAAAACTCCTTCGGGCGCAGGGGCTCCGGTGGAAGCCTTCGTTGAAAGGTTGTCGGCTGCGGCATTACCAGCGTGCGGTACGTGGTGCAGGTCCAAGGCGAGGAATTCTTTCTCCAACATCTGCACGTGAAGCAGATACGCAGCTAGCTGTGGGTCATTGCAGGAGCATTCGCCCCTTGACTTGCTTGATGACCAGCTGGGAGTCGCCCTGTGCCAACAGCTGGCGAGCGCCTAAAGACAGGGCTGTCTGCAGGCCAAAGATGAGTGCTTCATACTCCGCCATGTTGTTGGTTGCCTTGAAATTGAGACGCACCATATACCCAAACTGCTCCCCCGATGGCATGAGGAGCAGTACGCCGGCACCGGCCCCCTGCTTTCGCGAGGAGCCGTCGAAGAAGAGTGTCCAGTGGGGTTCGGTGAAGACCGGAGCTTTGGGCTCTGGCTCACCGCCTTCATGGCCCCCTGGGTCAGTCTTCGTTGGTGTCCACTCCGCCACAAAGTCAGCCAGTGCTTGGCTCTTGACTGCATGACGTGGGAGGAAGTCCAGCTCAAACTCCGCCAGTTCCGCCGCCCATTTGGCAACGTTGCCAGTCGCATGGGGGCTGTGAAGAATCGTCTTCAGCGGATACGAGTTGACTACCGAGACCTGGTGGGCCTGGAAGTAGTGGCGGAGCTTCCTGGAGGCCACGAGCACCGCATACAGCAGCTTGTGCACTTCTAGGTACCTTGTCTTGACCTCATGAAGTACCTCACTGATGTAGTAGACAGGCCTCTGTATGGTTTGGACCCTCTCTCTTAGGCTTGGGAGCTCCTCGTCCATTGCCCCGGCCCGCCGGAGGTGTGTGGACCCACGGGGGCCTCCGGGAGCTGGGACCCGGAGGCCCTTAAGCTTTCTTGATCATCCGGGAGCTCCGGGGGGTCTTGAGGGACCTCCGGGAGATCCCAATTGGACCCTGGAGATTTATCTCGGGGGTCCGGGAGGCCGTCCTGGGCCTCCGGGTGGTCGTCTTGGACCTCCAGGGGGTCCGGGAGACCGTCTTGGCCCTGCGGTCCCCCCTGGTGTTTGACTTCTGCTACCGGAGCAGGTTGCGAGGGCGAGAGGTCTGGCCGCTCTGCGACGAGGACCATACTCACCACTTCAGTTGTCGCCGCGATGTAGAGCAGCAGGTGCTCTCCGGGCTCAGGGGCTACCATGATAGGCAGGGTCGTCAGGAGTCGCTTCAACTCCTGGAAAGCCTCTTCTGCTTCGTTAGTCCAGGCAAAGGGGCCTGACTTGCGCAGGAGCTTAAAGAAAGGGAGTGCCCGCTCTGCTAGCCTCGGTATAAACCGACTCAGCGCAGCTAGACATCCCGTGAGTTTCTGGACATACTTGACGCGGGCAGGGGGCCGCATCAAGTCGATGGCCTTGATCTTCTCTGGGTTGGCCTCAATTCCTCGGTGGGAGACCAGGAACCCTAAGAGCTTCCCAGAGGACACGCCGAACACACATTTATCTGGGTTCAGCTTGGTGCGCGTAGAGCGCAACTTGTCAAAGACTAAAGCTAGGTTATCTAGTAGGGATGACCCCTGCTTGACCTTGACAACTATGTCATCGACATACACCTCAACCAGGTCTCTTATTAACTCCCCAAAGGTTTTGTGCATCGCCCGCACAAAGGTGGGGAGTGCATTCTTTAGGCCGTAAGGCATAGACACATAGCAATAAAGACCGTCTACTGTGATGAAGGAGGTGTGCTCCTCGTCTTCTCTAGACATGGGGATCTGATGGAAACCCAAGTAGGCGTCTAGGAAGCATAGCATATCACAGCCTGACGTTGAGTCTACTATTTGATCTATTCTAGGGAGAGGGAATGGATCTTTAGGACATGCCTTATTGATACTGGTGTAGTCGATGCACATCCGGAGCTTCCCGCCGGCCTTCGGGACAACGACGGGGTTCGCCAACCACCGTGGGTGGTGGACCTCCCGTATGAAGCCAGCATCCAGCAGTTTCTTGACTTCTTCACGGATGAAGTTTTGCTGCTCGATGGACTGCTTGCGGGGCTTCTGTTGAACCGGCCGGGCGTCGGGGAAGACTTTCAACTGGTGCTCGATCACCTCCCTTGGGATCCCCGGCATCTGCGACGGCTTCCATGCAAACACGTCGACGTTGTGCCGGAGGAAGGTGACGAGCGCGCCTTCCTATTTGCTATCCAGGCCCCCGGCTACCCGGGTGGTCTGGGTAGCTTCGGCACCGACTTGGACGACCTTTAAGGGGACGCCGCCCTCGTCGAGAGGTTGCACCCGGGGTGCTGTGGTGGAAGCACGGTGACATGCGCTCGGGCGGAGCTGGTCCGGCTCCGTATTGCCGGGGGCTGATGCCCCAGCTGTTGCGAGTGCTTGGAGCTTCTCCAGGGCCGACACTGCAGCAGTGCGGTCCCCACGAATCCTGAGAACGCCCGTCGGTGTTGGCATCTTCAGGACGAGGTAGCCATAGTGGGCTACAGCCATGAACCGGTACAGGGCTGGCCTGCCGATTATGGCGTTGAAGGGGAGGTCTATCTCCGCTACGTCGAACAGAATGTACTCTGTTCGATAGCTGTCCGGAGCCCCGAAGGTCACCGGGAGACTAATGTTGCCGTAGGGTATAACCTATCCCGGCCCTACTCCTGAGAACGGGCTCGACGGGGTGAGCTTGGCCATCGGGACCTGCAGCTTCTGGAAAGCTGCACGGCTGATGAGGTTCAGCCCAGCCCCTCCATCTACCAAAACATGGTACATTCTCACGTTGGCGATGGTAGGAGCCACCAGGAGCGGTAGTTGGCCGGCCCCAGCCATGTTCCTGGGGCAGTCGGTGGCGTCAAAGCTGATGGTGGTCCCCATCCACTTAAGGTGTGGTGCAGCACTCGGGAGTGGCGCCACCGACGCTACCGCTCGGCGAAGAGTCTTGACTGCGCTTCGGGACGAGGGGTCAGCGGACCCGCCGTATATGACGTAGAGCTTCTTCCGACGTTCGTCGTCGCTGGAGCCGGAGTCCTCACGATTGCATGCCGCCTTCACGACACGCTGAGACTCCTGGATCTCCTCTGGGTGGTCGATGTTGTCTGGAACATCCACCCCTTGCTCATCCTCCTTTGGACGGAAGGGCAGGGCATCAGCCCGCTGCCGCTTCCCCTTGCGGAAGCGCTCTGCGAGCCTTCGGATCTCCCGGCACTCGGCAGTAGTGTGGCGACAGCTGCCGTGCACTGGGCACATGTTGTCCTGGCTATCTTCCGGGGTCGGTGACTTTCGCTGCCTCTTGTCAGGGCGCGGTCCTCGAGCCCCACTGAACGCCGCCGCAGTGACGACTTGGGTCACGGCCGGCGGTCTTATCTTGCTTCTGCCCCGGTTCTTGGTCCTCCTGCTACCTCTATCAGGAGTAGGACCAGATCCGGGCAGCCCTCCTGACACGGAGGATGGCTGTGAGCGCCAGTTCCGTCCCTCGGCTGCTCTGGCGCACTTGTCCGCCAAACTGAAGAGCTCAGAGGCATCGCGGACCTCCCTGGTCGCGAGTTTCTCAAGCATCTTCTTGTCTCGGACGCCTTGTCGGAACGCCACCACCACAGAAGCATTTTGAATGTGTGGGATGGTGTTCCGCACCTGGGAGAACCGCTGGATGAAAGAGCGCAGCGACTCCCCAGGTTGTTTTTGGATGGCGTGGAGGTCGAGCTCCGTGCCAGCCCGGGTGTAGGAACTGCCGAAGTTGGCTATGAACTGTCGGCAAAGCTCTCCCCAGGAAGTTACGGAACCCTGGGGGAGGTTCATGAGCCAAGACCGAGCTGGGCCAGTCAAGGCGACAGGGAAGTAATTGGCCATGACGGCTTCATTCCCTCCTGCGGCAAGCACGGCGGTGGAGTAGATCTGGAGGAATTCCGCCGGGTTGATGCTGCCGTCATACTTCTCGGGCAGGAGCGGCCGAAACTTGCGCGGCCATTTCGCGAAGCGAAGGTGGGGCGCGAGGGCCGCACACCCTGCTTCTGTCGCCGCAGGTTCTGGTGCCGCGAACGCTTGGTTTGCACTGAGCACCGCATGCCCCGGCATGGGCAAGGCTGCACCATAGGCCGGGGGTGCCATATGCAGGACATACGACTGTGGCATATTCTGCACGGCACAGGCCTGGGGCAGAGATCGCGTGGCGACGGTCTGCTCTTCAGGCTGGGTCGAGGCCGACGTCAGGCTGTCGTCAGCCTCTTGGTGGCGACGCCTTTTTCGGCGCCACTCGAGGTATATCCGGGCATCTTGACCCAGGTGACTCTGTTCCAGCTCTGTCCTCAGATCTGTTGACTGGGGGCTGGTAGATCTGGAGTCTGCCGTCTGCTCGCCATTCAATGGTGCGCGCATCAGCGACGCGACCGATTGGCGAGAGCGTCGTCCCCGCCGAGGTCGAGGGCTTGCGGCGGCGACGACGAGACGGTCTACCTCTCGGATACACTGCCGGGTCGCTGCCTGAGGCGCGTCCCCAGCGGGCGGATTGTACAGTAGCGCTCTCGCCGCAGCTAACGCACCCCCACTGGGCGCGCCGAGCGCTACTGGAGACTTGAAGCTGGTTGGAGCCTGCATTGCCGGGGTCGGCGCTGCCAGAGCCGGTTGCTGGCCCCCAGCTCGTACTAACACACTCCTTCCCGAGTGTGTCGACATGTACTCCCCCTGGTCGCGGTCTGCTGCAGAGGCGAGGGGGGAGAGTTCGCCGCTGAAGGAAGCTTGGTCATCTTCGTTGGCGGAAACTCGTCGCGCTAGGGGAAAAGCCCCCTTCCTGGCGCGCCAAATGTCGAAGTGTGCGATCGACACTTCCCCCGGGCCTGCACTGGGCAGCCCGCGGAGGTTCTTTTTTCGGAGGGGCTAGTCCCTAGCGGAGAGCTTGCGCAGTTGGACGAGTTAGTAAGAGCTTGACACGGCGAGTTTTACATGGTTCAGGCCGCCGGAGCGTAAAACCCTACGTCCACGGCGAGCTATGGAGCTCGCTGTATTGCTTGCTGCTCAGGGCCGGGGGCCTGAGCTTGGGGTGAGTTACAGCTTGAGAGTGTATGGCTAGCGTATGAGTTGCAAAGTGCGAACCCTTGCTATCGACGCCTACCCGAGCCTTTTATAGTCCAAGGCTCGGGCGGCTTACAAGGGAAGCCGAGACCCGACAGGTGGTTCCGGGAAGATTGTCTATTATCTACCGTATCTGCAGTTATGCCGGTAGTTGTCTCTGGTCGAAGGCTTCTGAGTCTTCATCTTGCCGCCCTGCCCATGCCGCATGCTAGTCGTAGTGGTTGATGACGGCGCAGGCGGCATGGGATGTCTTGTCGCGGTGTTTATTGGCTGACAGGTTCTGACACCGCGTGCCAGTCTGTGATGCGACTGGATGCAACGGCACCTGACAGAAGCGTGCTCCGCGTCTCCGCGTCTTGGGAAGACGCGGGCCTTGAATACCTTTTACGGACAAGGTATGGGGCGTATTTACGCCCACTGCCTATAGCTCGGGGCAGGCAGCGTCGCTCTGCTGCCACGTGGCGGGCCCGGAGCCCTTCTCAGAGAAGAGGAGGGTCAGCCCCGCGGGGCACGTGGAGCCTCCGGACCTCTCCCCGCCGAGGGGGAGGTCTGGTCTCTGTATGCCACGTGGCGGGCCCGGAGCTCTCCTCTGAGGAAAGGGAGGTCCGGCCCCACTGGACACACGGCGCCTTCGGGCCTCTCTCCCGCGGAGGGGGAGGTCCGGCTTCTGTTTGCCACGTGGCGGGCCCGGAGCTCTCCTCTGAGGAGAGGGAGGTCCGGCCCCGCCGGACGCGTGGCGCCTTCGGAGCTCTCCCTGCGGAGAAGGGCGAGTTCCTTAGGTATTTTACCCTGTGCGCGGGGGTACCCCATATCTCAGGTACCGACAACGTGTCATCCTCGGAGCTAGTCCTCACGGAAATCAGAGGACCAGTCGCGCGGGATACGTGTCGATCTCGGAGCTCATCTCAGAGAAGTCCAGATCTATCGAACACGTGTCGCCACCGGAGCTTATCTCCGGGAGGTCTTTCATTGCTAGACACGTGTCGACCTCAGGGCTTGTTCCTGAGGAAGGAAGAGAGGGAAGACTGGCGCCAACACGTGGCGTGCGCGGAGCTCACCTCCGAAGAAGTGGGAGGTCTCGCTCGTGACACGCGGCACAACCGGAGCTCGTCTCTGCGAAGGAGAAGATACCAGGCCCGGAAGGACACGTGGAGATTCCGGAGCTCATCATCGCGGAGGTAACGAGTTATGGAGCGGTTTTTACGCGTAAAGATACCGGTACGCAACAGAAACCGATCTAAATTCCACAATGTTACTAAAGATAAGATGTTAGGATCCAACAAAGATCTGAATAAGACTCTTATTCGGGATGCAATCAGATTAGGACTCTTCTCTTCCCGATTATAAATATAACCCAAAACCTCTGGCCAAAACCACAAACTTCTCTTTCGACTCCTGAGCCGACGACTTAGAGCCCTAGCCCTAACTCGCCGAGCAAACCATCGCTGAAGCGCAACAAGGGAGATCATCGGAGAAGAACCGAGCGGTCTGAGGAGGACCTCGAAGTCAAGAAGAACGTGAGGTAGGACTTCAATATCATTGTGTTCATCTCTTTGCATCTGTTCTTCAATTCCTTTCGAACAGAAGCCTTCTCGTGGGCAGATCACTTGATGATCAGTTTGATCTAAGACAAGATCATCGCCACGTCCACCTTTGATCCGAACACCTCTGTCCATACAAGGCCATGCAAGAACACATACAGATCAATCTAATAAAACTAATCATGAGATAGCATGCATATGCATCATCGCATCTAGTTTAAGGTTTGTGCATAAATATTGATTGCCGTGAATCCTGTATGCACGTGACCCTACATAGCAGGACAAGCTCAGGGAGCTGTCTACGACGAGCTACAGCAACAAGGTTTTGAGAATCAAGAACAACCGGAACCGCAAGAACAAGGCAAGTGCTCCTTCACCATATTTGTCGAAGTGTTCGGTCGACACTTCCCCCGGACCTGCACTGGGCAGCCCGCGAAGGTTCTTTTTTGGAGGGGCTAGTCACTTGCGGAGAGCTTGAGCGTATGGACGAGTTAAGGAAAAGCTTGACACGGCGGGTTTTACATGGTTCGGGCCGCCGGAGCGTAAAACCCTACGTCCACGGTGAGTTGAGGAGCTCGCTGTATTGCTTGCTGCTCAGAACCGGAGTCCTGAGTTTGGGGATGACTAATGTCTAGCGTATGAGTTGCGGGAGTGCGAACCCTTGCTAACGTCGCTACCCGAGCCTTTTATAGTCCAAGACTCGGGTGGCTTACAAGGGGGGCCCGGGACCCGACAGGTGGTCCCGGGGAGATTGCCTGCAGACTATCGTATCCGTAGTTATGTCGGTAGTTGTCTCTGGCAAAGGCTTCTGAGTCTTCGTCTTGCTGCCCTGCCCATGCCGCATGCTAGCCGTAGTGGTTGATGACGGTGGGAGCGGCATGGGATGTCTTGTCGCTGCGTTTATTGGCTGGCAGGCTCTGACACTGCGCGCCAGTCGGTGATGCGACTGGGCGCAACGGCACCTGCAGAGGCGTGCTCCGCATCTCCGCGTCTTGGGAAGGCGCGGGCCTTGAATACCTTGTACGGGCAAGGTATGGGGCGTCTTTACGCCCGCTGCCTACCGCTCGGGGGCAGGCAGCGCTCTTCTGCTGGACACGAGGCGGGCCCGGAGCCCTCCTCAGAGGAGAGGGGGTCCGGCCCTGCAGGACACGTGGAGCCTTCGGACCTCTCCCCGCGGAGGGGGAGGTCCGGCTTCTGTTGGCCACTTGGCAGGCCCGGAGCTCTCCTCTGAGGAGAGGGAGGTCCGGCCCCGCTGGACACGTGGCGCCTTCAGACCTCTCCCCCGCGGAGGGGGGAGGTCCGGCTTCTGCAGGCCACGTGGCGAGCCCGGAGCTCTCCTCTAAGGAGAGGGAGGTCCGGCCCCACCGGACGCGTGGCGTCTTCGGAGCTCTCCCTGCGGAGAAGGGCGAGTTCCTTAGGCATTTTCCCCTGTGCGCGGGGGTACCCCATATCGCGGGTACCGACAGTGGCCCCCGGGCCCATCTCAGGGGAGAGAGTGAGCCCGAGGTGGGATCTCCGTCTCTTCTGATCCGCGCACTTTCTCTAAGTCCCGCATTGACCGCTGCCGGAGCATGAACAGCCGCGGGATCGTGGGAGCGTGCGCCCACTTGATGGTTGCTTTTACTGCGGCAGTTCCCAAGACTGCCACTTCTGCATGTTGCAGCGCTTTCTTCGGGAACCACCGGAGCGCCTTGCCGGCTCATCCTCTTAGGAGAGTGACTCCTTGACCCACCGCTTCAGCTGGGCGGCTTGGGTCCACCTGTCATCGGCGCTCGGTCTTGGAGCCGAAGTGGTTGCCGATGCGGCGTATTCGAAGAGTTTTGAATTGCATGGAATTGCACCTAGGAAGTTTTAAGAGGGGATCTTACCCACATTGCGGCTTCCCTTCGCACTTCCCAGCTCTTTTTCTTGGACTCTTGTGCCTTTGTCTTCTTGCCTTTGAGTCCTCCCTCGTCATGGCCTCCAACCCGCCACCAGAGAGAAGCGCGCTCGATCTCCTCCAGTGGCGGCGTCTGTGCCAAGTCGGGGATCTGGGGTGCCTGCCTCTCCTGCTTCTGGAGATGGCACTCCTTCCGGTGGCGACACAAAGAGGTCCCGGGCTGATGCGTTGAGGGGAGCTTCTGGAGCGTCCCCTGCTCCGCCAGTCCAAGCGACTGCGGAGCGGCCGTCAGTGACGAGGGCGGGCTCTGGGAGTCCTACCCCGGCTCGGAGGTCGGGGTTCAGAGCCCGCTGGAGTGTTTGCGCTTCCCGGCCATCCCCGACTGGCGGGGAGTCTGCGCCGTTGCGCTTGGAAACCGGGGCAGCTGCCGCGGCCCCCAAGTCAGCGCGAGTTTCTCCTGTTCCGGTGTGCCCAGATTTTGCGGCGGCGTCATCTCTTCCTGCCGAGACGGCCACCGCGGCCCCCAGGCCAGCGCAGGTCGACCCTGCACCAGGCGGCCCGGCCTCTATTTCAGCACCGACTTCCCCGGCTCCTCCCACCCCACAGGTCAAGAAGCCAGAAGCTACAGAGAGTATAGCAGGTCCGGCTGCCGGAGCCCCGGCGCCAGCTTCTCCTGACCGGCGTCTCGTCTCGGTCGCTGGTGCATCGACACCTCTTGAGGATGAGGTGATGGAGGAGGTCGGGGGTTCTGCCCCGGCCTCTGCTGCCCCACTGCCCCTGGCGGATGCCTTCGCGCTTGCCGAAATGAGCGTCCAGCAGGTCTTGGCCGCACTTGGCCGCGAGCGGGAGGAGCATACGGTTGAAAGGAATCACCTCCTCACCTGGGGGAACCTTTTGCTGGAGCGGACCGCGAAGGTCAAGGGCGAACTCGACTCCAGGAATAAGTTGCTTGACTGCAGCGAAGTGCTCCTCGACCGGCTGAAGCGGTCTGTCGACCGCCTGGACGCCGAAACGCGGCGGATCAACAGGGAGGCCCTTGAGTCACACGCTCGGGCCGAGAAGAGCCTCTCTGCCGCGGAGGAGATACGGCAGCTGTTGGAGCATCGTAAACTCGCTGTTGAGGACCGGGAGCGTTCCACGGCAGCCGAGGCGGAGAGGGTCGCTGTGCAGCTGGCGGCGGGCGAGGATGACCCGCGAGCTCGGATTGAGGAGCTAGAGGCTCAGAAGGCAGACCTCGTCATGAGGGAGGAACAGGTCTCCAGCGAACGCCAGGCGGTCCTGGATCGGGAGTTGGCTGCCGACTTCAGGGCTTCTGAGTTGGAGCGGCTCGCCAAGACTCTCTGCCTTCGGGAAAGCTCCCTGGCGGCCAAGGAGAAAGAATTCTCCGAGAGAAACCAAGAGGCCCTGCAGGCAGCCCGCCGCGAGGTGGAGGAGCTCTCGGCCTTGCGGTCCTCCGAGGTGCATGCGGTCTCAAGCTTCGATAATTGGGCGGGGTCCGCCCTGATCCCTCTTGGCTTCAGTCCGGTGAGGGCAGCGGCTCCTGTGTTGAAGGTGGCGGAGGTGATCCCTGCGCTGGAGTCGATCGGTGCTAAACTGGACAGTCTAGACTCGGTGGTTGCCAACGAGCTTGAGGCCGAGGGACGAGGTCTGGCCCTAGAGGTCGCCACACATGTGCTGGCATGCTTCAGGAGCTGGGACCCTTCTTTCTCCCTGGAGCCAGCGAGAGAGGGCCCTGCCGCGGAGCGGGAGGAGACTGCCAGGGCTGAAGTCGGGGACGTGGCTGCCCTTGTAGCCGTGACACGACCCCATTGGTCCTGTCGAGCCAGGATCACGCTGAGGGGTGCTGCGTTGCACAGCACCGTATAACACACGTCAAAGGTACAAAGCGGAAGCGGAAGTTTATTACATAAACAGTTTTATGAACATGTTTACATCAAAATAAGTTCAGTCCACACTTGCGGGCGTAGACTATGCATCAAGTGCACGTTCAGCCCTCGAACGTGTCCTTGCTAGCACACACGCACACTAACTCTGCGGCGTGCACGACTCCCACTCGACGGGGTTCCCCTCCTGGGGTTCTGTCTCCTCTTCGGGAGTCCCTTCCTCATAGAACCCTGCAAAAGCTTCAAACACAAGCAGTGAGCACGAAGGCTCAGCAAGTCTGACCCGTCTCACCTAAACATGGAACTTCTACATGAGGGTAATGGGTTACATGAGGTAAAAATCAGTTGCAAGGACTCGCCTAATTAGTAGAACCTTACTTTCAAGTTTTAGCAGCAGGTTTGTGGAGATCCTTACGCTAAGGCACATGAGAGAGCCGCAACCAAACGAGAAACGCATTTCTCTCATGTACTTTGCCCAAAGTTGAAAAGAACTTTAGTTAGCTCTAAGATACAGCATATCATTAACAATCAATGTCCATCTTTCAATCAGCAATATTTTAACATGTGACTAGCCTGTTCTTTCTACGTCATGGTACAGTGAACAAGTGGTACTCACTGACCGCGAGGGACGGCGATTATAATCGATTTACACCTGCAGGGTTACCCGAACAACCCGTCACGTACGCCCGTACTCGATGTTGCCTACAACAACCATCACGGACGCCGTACGCGACTACCTTTCACCAGTTAGCCAAATGTTGAACCGGTCAAATCGTCCCGAGCAAGAGGTCTCTGCACGCGCATCTCAGTGCCGCCAGCCAATTTACACCTCGAGCTCTCAACCTACCCTCTGAACGACCAGCTATGCCTCAACACCCAGCTACCCAAGTTACATCGGTTTCCCGGTTCCCATATAGCCGGTAGGTCTTCGGTACTGTTCTAGCTTGTTCAACAGGCCCGCACACGGCTCGGTCCTCAATCGACACGAGTGGAGCTATAGCACACAGGCCCCAAAGTCCTGCTGCCCTTACTCTCCGCTCGGTCTCATTTTCTTGCCATGTGTATCATGTGCTATCTCTACCCGAGCAATGTGCCTCTAGCCTATTCTCGCGAGTAGTTCCAACCACTCGACTTGTACCGAATCCTACTCTATCCTAGCAATGCAGTAGCTAACGGGGTTTGCAATCCTAGACCGAACCCATGGTTCTCTTGGCTATGCAGTGGGGCTTCCAAACAAGACTCTAATGCACAGAATACAGGAAACAAGTATGTGCTCAAAACAATAAAAAGTTGTAAAAAGGTTAATGCAAACCGGAGCTTGCCTTGCTGCTCTTGGTCGTAGGCTAGATGTTCCTCTGGAGTAACGAAGTCTAGGACTTCGGGTTCCTCCTCGACCTTAGCGACTACATGATGGAAGCAATATATGTATCAATTTAAATGCATTTGTAGTGATTTTGAAGTGGTAAAGTCTATAACCCTTGCTAGACAGACCTAATGACTGTGAAACTTTTACTGAGGCTTGGTTACAACCTAAACAGAGACTTGGTCAAGTTTTAGTTGCAGCAAAGCTCATTTGAGCCCTCCACAATTAATTATGTCCTTGCCCTTAATTAGAGCTCTTAGGGTGTTCTAGGAATTTTCATGAAGCAAACTATGACTTTCTGGAAACTAGATTTTCAGAGGGTTCTAATGGAGTTGGTCTCACTTAATTTGAAGGTTCCTAGCTAAAGTTATGAGGATTTGAAGTTTGAAGGAAATCCGAAAATCGGGGAAAGTTGAAATCTCGCGGGGGCCCATGGGGACACGTGTCGAGCGCGGAGGTGTCCGGCACACCGGAGATACCACACGTGTCGAGCGCGGAGGTGTCCGGCACACCGGAGCTGACAGGGTATTTGCGCGCCAGCTCAGCGGATCCCCGGCCACACCCGATCCCGATTTAAATTCTTCAGCCACTGACACGTGGGTCAGCCGGCTTCGTCTTCCTTCCGCCGTTCTCTCGCGACCGCGCCGCCGACCTCGCCGGTGCAGACTCGGGGCTCGCCGGCTCGCCGCTGCCGGACCTCCCATGGTCTGAAACTCGCCGCCAGGGGGTTGTCGACATCGAGGAACGCGTCGGTGGTGTCAGGTCGGGCTGGGGTGACCGGAAATAGCTCGGCGACGTGCCGCGGCCTCGGTTGAGGTTCAGCACCGTCGACCGTGGTTTCTAAACCCACCAACACCTCGAACAAACGGCCTTATTGCATCAGCGTACCTCTAGGAAGCTCAACAAGGTGTCAAAAGGGTTCAGGGATGTCGGAAAGCTGGTCGGCACCGTGTAACCGATCGCGCCCGCCATGACCGCCCTTGATCGAGCTCGAAATTCGTCACTCCTAGACAGTTTCACGCTACGGATGAAGAAAAGAACTTGGTCGCCGGCTAGTCTAGCGTCTATGTGCAAGATTTGATGACCTCCGAAAGATCATAGAGCGAGAATGTAAAGAAGCCGTACCGGAAGCTCAGTTTAAGGTTGCCGGAGCAAAAACTGAGAATTCGCCGGCGAGAGTTCACGGCGTGGCTTGAGCTTCCGGTGGAAGCAACGTGGAGTTCGTGCGCTCCTGTTGCCGCCCTTGCTCGGCCGCGGAAGTGGTTGCAGTGTGCTGCCCGCGTGAGACCGATCGCTGTCCTTCAGCTAAACTGCGGCGGTCATCGTTGGTCACGGGAACAGGGGCCGAAACCCGGTGGTTCAGGCGTTGGGAGGGTGGTGCGCGACCTCCGGTGGCTGTCTAGCAGCTCAGGAACGAAGGAGATTGTTTTGCTGGTTTTCCCGATTGAGCAGAGAGCTGCGACGAGAAACAATGCCACTGCTCAGTTCTGCCCACGAGAAGATAAAGCCGGCCGACTCCTGCTCGGCTGAGGCGGTGCCGGTCGCATGGGGGCACGAGCAAGCCGCCCTGGGCGCCAGCGCGCGGAGGGGGAAGCAGCTGGTGGCGCCGGCAGCTGCTCGGTGGCACAGCCGACAGCTGCTCGGTGGAATTTCCCACCGAGACTCTGACTTTGGTTGCAAGTTTCTCCTTCTTCCCTCTATGACATGTGGGCCCCACCCAGGGTTTTAACCTCTGAAATTTACTTCTAATCACTGTAGTGAACAGTGAACCCCATAATACCCCTGGTGGTTCAGATTATTCACCCCTGAGCCATTCGAATTGCATAGGATTCGAATTGGGCTTGGTTTGAGTGAATTTCAGCACAAGTGCAGTTTTGAATTCAAATGAAGTTTGAATTTGCCCCACTTAGTTCACGTCAGGATCAACTCCAAATGGAGTGAAACTTGGTGTGTGGGCTCACAAAAATGTGCTGAGTAAGAATATGCCTCCCACTTTTAAATTCATGGGATAAAACAGTTTGAATTTGAATATGGCTCCAAACTGCCCTCTTCCTAACTATACCCAAAATGACCTCAAAAAGGTTTTGAATTTGGGTGAAACTTGGCATGGACATCCTTAGTAAAGTGTAGGAGTTTTCATATGTCCAGCCCATCTATATCACATGTGGGAAATACCACTTTTGCAATGTGTGAGTTTGTTCTCTAATGAGCATGTTGATGATTGTTACTTGCTCTTCATTTGTGTTCATCATCCTGCCTCAAATGAGGTGTGTGGTGTGGTGATTAACACTGCAAATGTGTGTCAAAAACTGAGGCCCTTACATTCCTCCCCCCTTAAGAGAATCTCGTCCCGAGATTATAAGGTGAAAATGAGAGAGAGGACGGTGGGAAAAATTACCTGATATGCGACGTGAAAAAGTTGGGGTAGTTAGTGCGAAGGAATTCTTCGCTCTCCCATGTCGCTTCCTCAATGGAGTGATTACTCCATAGAACCTTGTAGAACCACAACGTACGGTTGCGTGTGGTTCGGGCCTTTTCATCAATAATCTGCACCGGTTCCTCCCGATAGGTGAGATCCGGTTGCAGTCCTTCAATGTCTTCCAGCTGAACGGTAGTTGATAGCTTGGGACACTTCCTCAGCTGAGAAATGTGAAAGACGTCGTGCACACCGGAAAGTGCTTCTGGTAATTTCAGCCGGTATGCCACCGATCCACACCTTTCGGTAATCTGGAATGGACTGATGAAGCGGGGTGCTAACTTTCCCCTCACCCCAAATCTGTTTACGCCCTTCATTGGAGACACCCGTAGATATACGTGATCTCCAACTTCGAATTGTAATGGGCGCCTTTTCCGGTCCGCATACTGTTTCTGTCGGGATTGAGCAGCTTTTAGGTTCGCTTGAATCAGTCGAACCTTTTCTTCCGCGTTGTTGACGAGGTCAATCCCGAAGGTAACCCTTTCGCCAGACTCACACCAGTTCAACGGTGTGCGGCATTTCTACCGTATAGCGCCTCGTAAGGTGCCATCTTGATGCTGGCTTGGTACCCATTGTTGTACGAGAACTCAGCTAACGGCAAGTGATCATCCCAATTCTTGCCGTGGTCGATAGCGCAAGCTCATAGCATGTCTTCTAAGATTTGATTTACCCGCTCCGTTTGCCCATCCGTCTGCGGGTGGTAGGCTGAACTACGGATCAGTTTCGTCCCCAAGGCAGAGTGCAGCTGCTCCCAAAAACGGGACACAAATAGAGTGCCCCGATCCGAAATGATAGTACGGGGTACGCCGTATAAGCATAGGATCCGTGAGATGTACAGTTCAGCGTACTTCTTGGCGTTGTAATTTGTGTTGGCCGGGATGAAATGGGCAACTTTGGTGAGCCGATCGACGATCATCCACACCGAATCATGTTTCTGCAAGGTGGTGGGTAAACCGACGATGAAGTCCATGCTCACGTCCTCCCACTTCCAGGCAGGAATGCCCAGTGGTTGCAACAATCCCGGTTTCCGCATGTGGTCTGCCTTCACCCTTCGACATGTATCACACTCGGACACGTATTTTGCAGTCTCTCGCTTCATCCGTGTCCACCAAAACTTGCTTCTGAGTTCTTGATACATCTTGTTGCTGCCGGGGTGAATAGAGAACTTTGATAAGTGAGCCTCATCAAAGATCTTCTTCCACAATTCCGGGTTTCGGGGTACGATGATCCGGTCCTTGAACCATAGGACGCCGTCTCCGTCCTTCCGGAAACATTTCAACTCCCCACTGTCTACACGTCTCCGTAAATGGGACATGCCCTTGTCATTCTTCTGGGTTGCCGCTATCTCTTCACGGATGGTGGGGATCAAAGCTAGGTTGTAGAGAGCTCCGTGTGGAATCACATGTAATGGTGGTTCGCTCTCTTCCAACGGTGTGATGGTCAGAGTATTGACGTGTGACTTGCGGCTCAGCGCATCTGCCACTACGTTTGCCTTGCCCGAATGATAATGGATTTCTATCTCGTAATCCTTTATCAGTTCTATCCACCTTCGTTGCCTCATGTTCAGCTCCTTCTGAGTGAATATGTACTTGAGGCTTTTGTGGTCGGTATATAAATGTACGAGGTTACCGAGTAGGTAGCGCCTCCACATTTTTAGTGCAAGTACCACGGAAGCGAGCTCCAAGTCGTGAGTTGGATAATTTTGCTCATGGTTTCTAAGATGCCGTGATCCATACGCGACCACTCTTTGGTCTTGCATCAGCACACATCCGAGCCCAATGCCGGATGCATCGCAGTACACATCGAACGGTTTTGTTGTGTCTGGCTGCGCCAAAACCGGTGCTGATGTCAGGTGCTTGACTAAAGCCTTGAATGCTGCTTCACATGTTGGACTCCAAACATATTTGGTAGCCTTCTTCAGCAGCTCCGTCATTGGCTTGGCAATCTTCGAGAAGTTCGGAATGAACCTCCGATAATATCCCGTGAGTCCGAGGAAACTCCGTACCTCATGAACAGTTCTCGGGGATTTCCAATTCAGCACTTGAGTGATCTTGCTCGGGTCCACAGCGATACCCTCCGCTGAGATGATATGCCCGAGGAAAGGCACTTGCGATATCCAAAACTCGCATTTGCTGAATTTCGCGTATAACTTGTGATCCCGCAGCCGTTGCAAGACTATACGCAGATGTTTCTTGTGATCTTCCTCCGACTTGGAATATACTAGGATGTCGTCGATGAAGACCACGACAAACTTGTCCAGCTCCGGCATGAACACCGAGTTCATTAAGTACATGAAGTGAGCTGGAGCATTGGTGAGGCCGAAGGACATGACCAGGTACTCATAAAGTCTGTACCTCGTCGAGAAAGCCGTCTTCGGAATGTCCTCTGCCCTTATCTTTATCTGATGATACCCGGATCTTAAATCCATCTTGGAAAAGATCTTTGCTTCGACCAACTGATCAAACAACATGTCGATCCGTGGCAACGGGTACTTGTTCTTGATGGTTACGGCATTTAATGGACGATAGTCCACGCAAAGCCGCAACGTCTCATCCTTCTTCTTGACAAATAATGCCGAACAGCCCCATGGCGAGGAGCTCGGCCTAATAAAACCCTTCTCCAGGAGGTCGTGAGCTGAGTCTTCAGTTCAGCCAACTCCTTGGGCGCCATCTTGTACGGCCTTCGGGATATTGGCATGGTTCCTGGTGCAAGTTCAATCTTGAACTCCACCTCTCTATCGGGCGGCATCCCCGGCAAATCGTCTGAGAATACATCAGGGAACTCTCGGACCACAGGAATATCTTCCAATCTGATGGTTGTGACTTGATAGACACTTGGAAGTTTTATTTCTGGACTGTCCAGAAATAACGAGTGAGACTCGTGCACTTCGGAGTTCAAGTGCACGACTCGGAGGACGGTGTCTAAAACAGCGCCGTGGCGGGTTAACCACGACATCCCTAAGATGACATCGACCTTTTGTCCCTCTAAAATTATGAGAGACGTAGGGTAAACTCTACCCTCTAAGCACAATGGCGCTTTTGGGACCATCATGCTTGCTGAAATTTTCCCACCCGGTGAACAGATCACATAAGGACTATCGGTGGGTAGTATTTGCAAGCTATACTTATCAATGGAAGCTTGGCTAATGAAGCTATGCGTAGCGCCTGAATCAAATAGTACTATAGCGGGATGCTGGTGGAGTTGGAACTTACCCGCAAGGATTGGCTCGCCCTCCGGCACGTCCTCAATGGAAAGCTGGTGGACAGTGCCGGGCCTAGGGTTGGCCCGCCGCGCATTAGTAGGGTTCCGGGGTTGATTCCTCCCTGGAAACTGTGGTGCCACTCCACCGCCTTGCCTCTCCGGGCAACTGCTCGCGAAGTGTCCTGGACGACCACACTTGTAACATGTGGCCGCTGCTGGTGGAGTGCTCGGTGGACGAAAGCCCGGCATGCGTTGCGGAGGTGCAAACGCACGCGGCATCGCCCGCTGCTGCTGTTGTTGTTGCGGTGGTACTGGCGGTGCCGGCCGGAATGCCGGTGAAGAATACGGCCGACTGCGGAACGGCATCGACCGCTGTGGTGGCTGCCAGCGTGGACCTGATAGTGGGCGATTCACCATCCGAAACTTCTGAGAAGGACCGCTTCCTTCTCCGCTGCTCTGCGGCGCGCTTCGCTTTCGCTCTGCCGCCGCCAACTCCTTGCCGGAGTCCTCCTGAACAATCGCAGCATCAATGATGTCGTTGAGGCTGCCGCGATTGAACATCGCCAATTTGTCCTTCAGGAGCGGGTTAAGCCCGTAGTAGAAATGGTCCCGCCGCTTCTCGTCGGTATCAGCATGATACGACGCATATAGCGCGAGATCGTTAAACGCCCTGGAGTATTCCAGCGCATTCCGGCTCCCTTGTTGCAGGTGTAGGAACTCCTGCGTCTTCCTCTTCATCAGACCTGGCGGTATATGATAGGCCCTGAAGGCCGTCCGGAACTCCACCCAGGTCATCACTCGGTCGGTGGGTTGTGAAGCACAGAAGTTGGCCCACCACGCGCTCGCGGATCCTTGGAGCTGCTGGACCGCGAACTGAGTCTTGCGCTGCTCACTGATCTGGAGCAGCCCGAACTTCATCTCTATGGCGCGGAGCCAGTTGTCCGCGTCAAGTGGTTCATCCGCCCTTGAGAATACCGGGGGATGAGTTGCCAGGAAGTCGGAATAGGAGCTCTGTTGACGCTCCTCACGGTCTGGACGTCTCTCTGGGCGAGACGTATTCGCAATTACAGTTTGCAGCAGCTCCGTGTGCTGCTGATGTGAACCCGCCATTGCCGCGACTATGTCGGCCAATGTAACTGTTGGCAGTGGCGGTGGCGGTGTTTGCTGTTGCTGTTGCTGCTGCTGTCCCGAGGAGTCCTCGGGAGGTGGTTGGGAGGTCTCTCCCCCTTGACTGGTACCCCCAACATCCGGGTTGGCACGAGTACGCGTCATTCTGAAATTCAACACAGCAGCAATTAGCACATGTCTTACTTAAAATTCCATAAACAACAGTAAGTATTGAAGTGACACATGATGAATTTGCACAACATTCACATATATTGATAAAGCATAAACTTTATACAAGATACATTATTCTCGGGTCTCCGAGAAGTCATGCTCATGTTGTCACTACCTATATATACGCTACTGTCTACACGACATGTCACCGATTACAAAAATTGGGTTACACTACCCTAGCTGCCCTACTTGGCAACTGTAACCCCCTACTCGGAGTAGAACTCGACCTCCTGTGGGTCGTCCTCCTCCGGTACCTCTGCTGGTGGCTCTGGATCTACCACCTCTTCTCCCAATCCGGGTTCTCCCATTGCTGGAAGGCCCAAGACCACCGGTATACCCAACACCGGGGGCACGAGGTCCTGCAAAGCATGCACCTCGTCCATAGCTTGGTTGTAGTCCTCTTCCCAGCCTTGTACTTCCTCAATAGCGTCGTCCCGCTCTTGAGCAAGGTCCTCATTCTGCTGGGTTATGGTCTGCATCAGCTCTTGCAACGCCGCGATGTCAACACGGCTCTTCTTCTTTGCCTTCTTCAGGCGACGCAACTGATTGTGTTGTTCATTCAGTCACTTGATCGTCGGAAGGAGCACATTGCGGAGTGCGCTGTGAGCACTCTCGAAATGATCTCCACGGCTTGTGCTCTCCTTGAGCTTTGTGGCGAGATGCTCCGTATGAACATCTTGGCTGTCCATCACGGCGTTTCCCGCCCTCATCTGGAGGCTAAGGTTTGCCTCCGCGGGGTTGTACCTTGGGCAACTCGGGTCCGTTGCTTCCAGGTACCTCTCTTCCCACACATGCTGAGCTCGTCCCTCCACCGGAACGAGTGCGTACGGAGTGCCCTCCATAGCCTGCACGTGTAGTTGGTAGAAACGTGCCATAGTGTCACGGGCTGCCACTTGCCACATCCCTTCCGGTTGTCTTCCTCTCACTGAGACGGTGAACGGCACCCAACCGGGTGGCGTAGGTCCTGCAGGAATTTCGACATGGATCATCCACGTCTTGTTCCCCTCTTCGCCTTCTTCCTTGGCGAAGTATTGTGGCATCTCGTTGTAGCCGAAATATTGGAGCATTTGCCACAATGCTTCCGGGTAGCCGCTACAGTCAGAACAGTGGGAAACTACCCACCCGTTCTCCAACTGTTTATCTGCTGTCTTCTGTAAAAATATATTTGAGAAATGTCAAATATTTATTTAAACAGTAAACCTCTGAGTTATAACATAAAACATGTCATTGAACCCATAAAACTTGGAAACATAGTTCAAATTTTAAATAAATTTGACTGCTGATCTGCTGTTCCTATGACAGCCCTGACCAGTTTCCATTTCAACCTGATTTAGGCCATGTTAAAGGCAAAACCAGTTCTGGGGCTCAACATCAAAGTTAAGGCTAAATTCAATAGCTTTCCATAAAGTGTTTGCTTGGCCTAAGATCTGTCCTGGTTTAATAGTCATGAGATGTCAAAGTTAACAGAATTTCTGGAAACAATTGGGCAGTACGTCCCTGCTTTAGGTACTGTTTTGATCCAAGAATTCCAGTTAATTCTGTCCCTAATCTGACAAAACTTTCTGTTACAAAGTTGTAACCCATCTCATAAGCTTTCCAGAACTACCTCATTTTCTATTTTTGGATTTTTATGCAGGATGTTATGCTCAATTTACAGAGAGTCTACAGAGATTCTTTGTTCTGTCCTGTTTTCTGGACAGTTTCAACTCTACTGCATTTTTCGAGTGGTTAAGGGATGAAACACCTCTGGACCTCAACAGAAGAGTTGTAAAGCTCTTCCAACGCTTTCCAGAAATGTATCATACGACCCCAACCTCGAAAGAACTCAACCTCTAACCTCTTATTAACTTCAGCCTTGATTCAGCTGAAAACAGAGTGCTCTGTCCTTAACAACCTATAAGTTGAAAACTTGTTAACTTTGAATATCCTGTTCAAGGGAAGGAGTTACATCAAGTTTTACTACTTTGGATCAAAACCTTCCAGTTTTTAAATGAAGTTGTTTATTTAATGGGGTGTGACGTCGATGCGTCACCAGATTATGTTGGTACTACGTCCTCACAAAGAAAAACCTATACCGGACTTAGCCGGCTTCGTTATTTCAGTGGCACTAAACGTCACTCGCACACGGATGCTACACGTCTACCGTTTCGTGGTCAGGCTACCTGCAGAAACTCAAACAATCGTCAGACTCGGCTGCACACCGAGCCCGGAATCCATACAGTTCGTATAACCGGCCGTCATCACTCGCCCGGATGTTCTCAAGCCAAACACGCCTTGAGTTACGTGTTCATGTTTCAGACCACATGACGGGGTCTCCCAAGTTGCACCACGCACGCCAGGGACAGACGTTGCTCGAATACCCCAAACGACATGAAGAGTCGTAGAGGATATCAAAGCGGGTCGGGTTACCTGCCACCCGTGGGGCTCCACCCTTCAGCTTGTGCGCACTGGTGGACAGCGCTTACGCGCACCCCCCAAGACATGAACGTCCCGAGATGCACGATTTTTCGACATAACAAATAGGTTAATATGCCACTTTCTATATGCTAATAACATCCTTATACGGGCTACTAACTCGTTCCTCACTGGATTTTTGAAAAAGAAGACCTTTGTACTGTGTTAAACCTCAAGCGAGCTCTGATACCAGCGCTGACACGACCATGGTATGCAGGGCCGAAGCCATGCTTCCCCCTGATATAGCCATGGGGGTCCCCCCGTGTTCGGCGTACGACGAAGCCACGCATGACCCGCTCTGCGTGAAGACAGGCGCTCCGACGCCACCCCAGTAAGTTCACCATGCTTACTTAGGTGTTTATTTAAATTACGCATTAATTTATATGAACGCCTCCCCACGCTCTAGACAGTGTGCGTCCATTGTACACTCGGTTCCTCTTTCCTGCTCTCATGCATAGTCGATATTTGCCGTCCTGCCGAAGGCGGTAGTGCTTGGGGTACCTGCCAGAGGCCCGGTGGCCTTTCGGATCTCCCTCTATAAGGGTATTGCACCACCAGTTGGTCTCCTCCGAGAAAAGACCTACGCTAGAACGGGGGGTCAGGAGCCTTGCTTTGCCCGGTCTTGCACCAAAAGCATGCGCACTCTGCCTCCTGGCGCTACGGTCTGAGTACCAGGGGGCCGGGCGGTTACACCCTGACTGGGGCTGGGGCCAGACCTCCGGGACCAAGTGCACTGGATTACCTAAGCCCCGTGTTCCGGCCTGGGACAGTAAGCCAAATGAGACTAAGGGATAGGAAAGGGGGGACCACTGAGCAGTTCCGGACCTCCGCCCCCACAGCTGGGCCGAGCTCCGAGGCCAGCCCTTGCCCGCCTTTTAGAGGCGAGCGCTGATGTCGGACCTCATGCCCTTCGCTGGCCTGAGCTCCGATGACTTCCGGATTCCGCCCCCACAGCTGGGCCGAGCTCCGAGGCCAACCCTCGCCCTCCTTTCAGAGGCAAGCGCTGATGCCGGACCTCACGCCCTTCGCTGGCCTGAGCTCCGATGACTTCCGGACTCTGCCTCCACAGCTGGGCCGAGCTACGAGGCCAGCCCTCGCCCTCCTTTTAGAGGCGAGCGCTGACGCCGGACCTCACGCCCTTCACTGGCCTGAGCTCCGATGACTTCCGGACTCCGCCTCCACAGCCAGGCCGAGCTCCAAGGCCAGCTCTCGCCCTTCTTTCAGAGGCGAGCGCTGATGCCGGACCTCACGCCCTTCGCTGGCCTGAGCTCCGATGACTTCCGGACTCCGCCTCCACAGCCAGGCCGAGCTCCAAGGCCAGCCCTCGCCCTCCTTTCAGAAGTGAGCGCTGATGCCGGACCTCACGCCCTTCGCTGGCCTGAGCTCCGATGACTTCCGGACCTCCGCCCCCACAGCCGGGCCGAGCTCCGATGTCAAGCTTCACCCTCTCCTAAGAGGCTGAACATCGAAGCCGTCAAGACCCTGCCAGCACAGGGAGTACTCAAGACAAGAAAGTGCGCGGATCAGAAGAGACGAAGGTCCCACCTCAGGCTCGCTATCTCCCCCGAGATGGGCCCGGGGGCCACTGTCGGTACCCTCGATATGGGGTACCCCCGCGCACAGGGTAAAATGCCTAAGGTACTCACTCTTCTCCACCGGGAGAGCTCTGAAGGCGCCACGCGTCCGGCAGGGCCGGACCTCCCTCTCCTCAGAGGAGAGCTCCGGGCCCGCCACGTGGCATACAGAAGCTGGACCTCCCCCTCCGTGGGAGAGAGGTCCGAAGACGCCACGCGTCCAGCGGGGCCGGACCTCCCTCTCCGCAGTGGAGAGCTCCGGGCCCGCCACGTGGCATACAGAAGCTGGACCTCCCCCTCCGCGGGGAGAGGTCCGGAGGCTCTACGTGCCCCGCAGGCCGGACCCTTCTCGCCTCAGAGAAGGGCTCCGGACCCGCCACGTGGCCAGAAGAACGGTGCTGCCTGCCCCCGAGCGGTAGGCAGCAGGCGTAAAGGCGCCCCACACCTTGCCCGTACAAGGTATTCAAGGCCCGCGTCTTCCCAAGATGCGGAAACGCGGAGCACGGGTCTGTCAGGTGCCGTTGCGCCCAGTCGCATCACAGACTGGCACGCGGTGTCAGAACCTGCCAGCCAATAAACGCTGCGACAAGACATCCCATGCCACCTGCGCCATCATCAACCACTACGACTAGCATGCGGCATGGGCAGGGCTACAAGACGAAGACTTAGAAGCCTTCGGCAGAGACAACTACCGGCATAACTGCAGATACGGTAGATATCAGTCAATCTCCCTGGGACCACCTGTCGGGTCCCGGCCCCCCTTGTAAGCCACCCGAGTCTTGGACTATAAAAGGCTCGGGTAGGCGACGTTAGCAGGGGTTCGGACTCTAGCCATCAGCGCCCCTGGGTTCGCATTTCTGCAACTCATACGCTAGCCATACACTCTCAAGCTGTAACTCACCCCCAAGCTCAGGCCCCCGGCCCTGAGCAGCAAGCAATACAGCGAGCTCCATAGCTCGCCGTGGACGTAGGGTTTTACGCTCCGGCGGCCTGAACCACGTAAAACTCCCCGTGTCAAGCTCTCACTAACTCGTCCATCCGCGCAAGCTCTCCGCTAGGAACTAGCCCCTCCGAAAAAAGAACCTCCGCGGGCTGCCCAGTGCAGGCCCGGGGGAAGTGTCGATCGCACACTTCGACAGTGATGATCCTGTTTGGGACCCCGAAACGGCAGACAATAGACTTGATGAATTTTACTGCGGATTGTTTGTTGATGGTGACAACTGGTGTAGCTTCCGGCCATTTGGTGAACTTGTCGATAGCGACATAGAGGTACCGGAATCCCCCGACGGTTCTGGGAAATGGTCCCAGGATGTCCAGCCCCCATACGGCAAACGGCCACGAGGGCGGGATCATCTGTACCGCCTGAGCCGGTGTATGGATCTGCTTGGCGTGGAACTGGCACGCCTTGCAGCTCTCGACCAGCTTGACGGCATCCTGGAGTGCTGTCAGCCAATAGAAGCCATGCCGGAAGGCTTTACCGACAAGCGTGCGTGAGGAAGAATGACTTCCACATTCGCCTCCATGGATCTCAGCGAGCAAGTCGCAGCCTTCCCCCTGGGTTATGCACCGCAATAGGATGTGGTTGGCGCCATGCCGGTAGAGATCCCCCTCTACCAGCGCGTACCTCTTAGCCATACGCACAATCTGTTCAGCGGTTGCATGTTCATCAGGGAGGATATTGTCCTTCAAGTAGTCCCGGATCTCCGTGATCCATGCATCGGGTCTGACTTGAGCTTCTGGATCTTGAGCGCTGGGTTGCACGGAGTCCCCAGTGACGCTTACGATCCTTGGCGGCATCCATGGCTGTAGGGCCGCCGGGACCGCCAGCTTCGAGGTGCTGGTCAAGCCCCCTTCGCCTGGCTCGGCGGGCCGGGCTGTGGGCCGCAGCAACGTCCTCTCGAAAACTCCTTCAGGCGCAGGGGCTCCGGTGGAAGCCTTCGTTGAAAGGTTGTCGGCTGCGGCATTACCAGCGCGCGGTACGTGGTGCAGGTCCAAAGCGAGGAATTCTTTCTCCAACATCTGTACGTGGAGCAGATACGCAGCTAGCTGCGGGTCATTGCAGGAGCATTCGCCCCTGACTTGCTTGATGACCAGTTGGGAGTCGCGCTGTGCCAACAACTGGCGAGCGCCTAAAGACAGGGCTGTCTGCATGCCAAAGATGAGTGCTTCATACTCTGCCATGTTGTTGGTTGCCTTGAAATTTAGACGCACCATATACCCAACTGTTCCCCCGATGGCATGAGGAGCAGTACACCGGCACCGGCCCCCTGCTTTCGCGAGGAGTCGTCGAAGAAGAGTGTCCAGTGGGGTTTGGTGAAGACCGGAGCTTTGGGCTCTGGCTCACCGCCTTCATGGCCCCATGGGTCAGTCTTCGTTGGTGTCCACTCCGCCACAAAGTCAGCCAGTGCTTGGCTCTTGACTGCATGACGTGGGAGGAAGTCCAGCTCAAACTCCGCCAGCTCCGTCGCCCATTTAGAAACGTTGCCAGTCGCATGGGGGCTGTGAAGAATTGTCTTCAGCGGATACGAGGTGGCTACCGAGACCCGGTGGGCCTGGAAGTAGTGGCGGAGCTTCCTGGAGGCCACGAGCACCGCATACAGCAGCTTGTGGACTTCTAGGTACCTTGTCTTGGCCTCATGAAGTACTTCACTGATGTAGTAGACAGGCCTCTGTATGGTTCGGGCCCTCTCTCGTAGGCTTGGGAGCTCCTCGTCCATTGGCCCCGGCCCGCCGGAGGTGGGTGGACCCACGGGGGCCTCCGGGAACTGGGACCCGGAGGCCCTTAAGCTTTCTTGATCATCCGGGAGCTCCGGGGGGTCTTGAGGGACCTCCGGGAGATCCCAATTGGACCCTGGAGATTTATCTTGGGGGTTCGGGAGGCCGTCCTGGGCCTCCGGGAGGTCGTCTTGGACCTCCAGGGGGTCCGGGAGACCGTCTTGGCCCTGCGGGGCCCCCTGGCGTCTGACTTCTGCTACCGGAGCAGGTTGCGAGGGTGAGGGGTCTGGCCGCTCCGCGACAAGGACCATACTCACCACTTCTGTTGTCGCCGCAATGTAGAGCAGCAAGTGCTCCCCGGGCTCAGGGGCTACCATGATAGGTAGGGTCGTCAGAAGTCGCTTCAACTCCTGGAAAGCCTCTTCTGCTTCGTCAGTCCAGGCAAAGGGGCCTGACTTGCGCAGGAGCTTAAAGAAAGGGAGTGCCCGCTTTGCTAGCCTCGGTATAAACCGACTCAGCGCGGCTAGACATCCCGTGAGTCTCTGAACATCCTTGACGCGGACAGGGGGCCGCATCAAGTCGATGGCCTTGATCTTCTCTGGGTTGGCCTCAATCCCTCGGTGCGAGACCAGGAACCCTAAGAGCTTCCCAGAGGACACGCTGAACACACATTTATCTGGATTCAGCTTGGTGCGCGTAGAGCGCAACTTGTCAAAGACTAAAGCTAGGTTATCTAGTAGGGATGAACCCTGCTTGACCTTGACAACTATGTCATCGACATACACCTCAACTAGGTCTCTTATTAACTCCCCAAAGGTTTTGTGCATCGCCCGCACAAAGGTGGGGAGTGCATTCTTTAGGCCGTAAGGCATAGACACATAGCAATAAAGGCCGTCTACTGTGATGAAGGAGGTGTGCTCCTCGTCCTCCCTAGACATGGGGATCTGATGGAAACCCGAGTAGGCGTCTAGGAAGCACAGCATATCACAGCCCGACGTTGAGTCTACTATTTGATCTATTCTAGGGAGAGGGAATGGATCTTTAGGACATGCCTTATTGAGACTGGTGTAGTCGATGCACATCCGGAGCTTCCCGCCGGCCTTCGGGACAACGACGGGGTTCGCCAACCATCGGGGGTGGTGGACCTCCCGTATAAAGCCAGCGTCCCGCAGCTTCTTGACTTCTTCACGGATGAAGTTTTGCCGCTCGATGGGCTGCTTGCGGGGCTTCTGTTGAACCGGCCGGGCGTCGGGGAAGACTTTCAAGTGGTGCTCGATCACCTCCCTGGGGATCCCCGGCATCTGTGACGGCTGCCATGCAAACACATCGACGTTGTGCCGGAGGAAGGTGACGAGCGCGCCTTCCTATTTGCTATCCAGGCCCCCGGCTACCCGGGTGGTCTGGGTAGCTTCGGCGCCGACTTGGACGACCTTTAAGGGGACGCCGCCCTCGTCGAGAGGTTGCACCCGGGGTGCTGTGGTGGAAGCACGGTGACGTGCGCTCGGGCGGAGCTGGTCTGGCTCCGTATTGCCGGGGGTTGATGCCCCAGCTGTTGCTAGTGCTTGGAGCTTCTCCAGGGCCGACACTGCAGCAGTGCGGTCCCCAGGAATCCTGAGAACGCCCGTCGGTGTTGGCATCTTCAGGACGAGGTAGCCGTAGTGGGCTACAGCCATGAACCGGTACAGGGCTGGCCTGCCAATTATGGCGTTGAAGGGGAGGTCTATCTCCGCTACGTCGAACAGAATGTACTCTGTTCGATAGCTGTCCGGAGCCCCGAAGGTCACCGGGAGACTAATGTTGCCGTAGGGGATAACCTGTCCCAGCCCTACCCCTGAGAACGGGCTCGACGGGGTGAGCTTGGCCATCGGGACCTGCAGCTTCTGGAAAGCTGCACGGCTGATGAGGTTCAGCCCAGCCCCTCCATCTACCAAAACATGGTACATTCTCACGTTGGCGATGGTAGGGGCCACCAGGAGCGGTAGTTGGCCGGCCCCAGCCATGTTCCTGGGGCAGTCGGTGGCGTCAAAGCTGATGGGGGTCCCCATCCACTTAAGGTGCGGTGCAGCACTTGGGAGTGGCGCCACCGACGCTACCGCTCGGCGCAGAGTCTTGACTGCGCTTCGGGACGAGGGGTCGGCGGACCCGCCGTATATGACGTAGAGCTTCTTCCGACGCTCATCGTCGCTGGAGCCGGAGTCCTCATGATTGCGTGCCGCCTTCACGACACGCTGAGACTCCTGGATCTCCTCTGGGTGGTCGATGTTGTCTGGAACATCCACCCCCTGCTCATCTTCCTTTGGACGGAAGGGCAGGGCATCAGCCCGCTGCCGCTTCCCCTTGCGGAAGCGCTCTGCGAGCCTTCGGATCTCCCGGCACTCGGCAGTATTGTGGCGACAGCTGCCGTGCACGGGGCACATGTTGTCCTGGCTATCTTTCGGGGTCGGTGACTTTCGCTGCCTCTTGTCAGGACGCGGCCCCCGAGCCCCACTGAGCGTCGCCGCAGTGACGACTTGGGTCGCGGCCGGTGGTCTTATCTTGCTTCTGCCCCGGCTCTTGGTCTTCCTGCTGCCTCCATAGGGAGTAGGACCAGATCCGGGCAGCCCTCCTGACTTGGAGGATGGCTGTGAGTGCCAGTTCCGTCCTTCGGCTGCTCTGGCGCACTTGTCCGCCAAGCTGAAGAGCTCCGAGGCATCACGGACCTCCCTGGTCGCGAGTTTCTCGAGCATCTTCTTGTTTCGGACGCCTTGCCGGAACGCCACCACCACAGAAGCATTTTGAATGTGTGGGATGGTGTTCCGCACCTGGGAGAACCGCTGGATGAAAGAGCGCAACGACTCCGCAGGTTGTTGTTGGATGGCGTGGAGGTCGAGCTCCGTGCCAGGCCGTGTGTAGGAACTGCCGAAGTTGGCTATGAACTGTCGGCAAAGCTCTCCCCAGGAAGTTACGGAACCCTGGGGGAGGTTCATGAGCCAAGACCGAGCTGGGCCAGTCAAGGTGACAGGGAAGTAATTGGCCATGACGGCTTCATTCCCTCCTGCGGCAAGTACGGCGGTGGAGTAGATCTGGAGGAATTCTGCCGGGTTGATGCTGCTGTCGTACTTCTCGGGCAGGAGCGGCCGAAACTTGCGCGGCCACTTTGCGAAGCGAAGGTGGGGCGCGAGGGCCACACACCCTGCTTCTGTCGCCGCAGGTTCTGGTGCCGCGAACGCTTGGTTCACACTGAGCACCGCATGCCCCGGCATGGGCAAGGCTGCACCATAGGCCGGGGGCGCCATATGCAGGACATATGACTGTGGCATATTCTGCACGGCACAGGCCTGGGGCAGAGATCGCGTGGCGAAGGTCTGCTCTTCAGGCTGGGTCGAGGCCGACGTCATGCTGTCGTCGGCCTCTTGGTGGCGACGCCTTTCTCGGCGCCGCTCGAGGTATACCCGGGCATCTTGACCCAGGTGACACCGTTCCAGCTCTGTCCTCAGATCTGTTGACTGGGTGCTGGTAGAGCTGGAGTCTGCCGTCTGCTCGCCATCCAAAGGTGCGCGCATCAGCGACACGACCGATTGGCCAGAGCGTCGTCCCCGCCGAGGTCGAGGGTTTGCGGCGGCGACGACGAGACGGTCTACCTCGCGGATCCACTGCCGGGTCGCTGCCTGAGGCGCGTCCCCATGTAAAAGCCCAAGAAAAGGGACTTGTAAAAAACTTTTCTTCATCTCACAACACCACAATTTTCATTGTGGACACCTTAGGAAATGTTGTGAAAAGCATGTAACCTCCATCAAAAGAGTGATTAGAGGGGAGAGTCTTCACTTTCACAAAGTAGGGTTTATACACATATGATCACACAATGAGGAATTCAAAACTGTTGTGTCCAAACTATTGTTTGCAGCAGCTAACACAAGGATCAAGTGGCATATTTGGATTCCTTAGGTCCAAATTAGTGGGGAGGCAAAGTTTCATTAATTTTTGAAAAGTCTTGCTGCCCATTTTTCCAAAGGAAGTCAAATGTGCAAAGAATTCAAATGAATAATTGAATTTGCATGGAATTTGTCCAAACTTGTCAAATGAGCTCAGTTTCCAATTTTCAAACAATTGGGTTGGATAATTGTCAAACTTTGGAGATATTTTGAGGAAAAGAGGTACTGAGTTGTGGGGCCCACATGTCATAGGAATGAGTATACTTAACACTTAAGTTTCTCTCTGATCTTCACTCCACCGAGGTGTAACCCCGGGGCGACACCGAGCGGCCGCCCCCGTCGACCGAGGCTCCACCTCCTGCTCCCATTTCGCGCTGGCCTGCTCCTTACCCCGGAAACCGGCTGCAGCACGTTGCCATCTTCGCTTTGATCGCGCACTAGCTGTTCTTCCCACGCGCAAACAGCAATCGGCGCTCACCGCCGCACTCCTTTCTCCCCGATCGCCGGCCTCAACCAAACCTCGGTTGTGCGCACCGGCAGTACAGAAAAGCAGCGCCTGTGCCTGCTCTACCACACCAGCCCCGCAACCCCAAAGGCCCTAGCCTGTGACGCGCACAATTCGGCAAACGGCACCGAGAAAACAGAGCTGTCCGGCGGAGGACCGGAGCTGGTCTCACGTGGACAGACCCACCCAGAGCTTCTCAGGCCCGAGCTAGAGCACCCTCGGATGCGCTGGGAGCCCCTGATGCTCGTCCCCGAGGCTCAAGCCATGAGATGATCTACCAGGCTCGAATTTGGGAAAAGATCGCCGTCGGGCACCATCCGACCTTCTGATACGGTAATACCAAATTCGATCGTCCCTCTCATTCTTAGGCCGTGAAACCTTGCACACAGGACCGCCACTAACCGGCGATCAGTAGTCCTTCACAACCCTAGTTGGAAATATGCACGTAGACCGCATGAAATCCAGAATTTCCGACCTCAAACGCGGAGGAGGTTTCGGGTGCACGGTGAGACACCATTAGCCGCCGGTCCCGAGCAGTTTTGAGGCTAGGTCGAGCATCCCTTTGGTCCACTGGTGCTGTAGCGCCGTTCCACCGAGGTCTGGTCAGGCTAGGGTGACCGGGCGACGTTGCCGAACCGGTCCAGAGCCGCCGCACCGTGGCCAGCTAGGTTAGAGCCATCGCCGACCGGGGAAGAGTGTTCCATCGTGTTCAGCACGGGAAATTAGGCCCTAGCGGCGAGGGAGAGCTCGGGGGATGGCCGGGAGGCCGGAATCCGTCGAACTCCGGCGAGCCCGGCGGCGCGCAGGCGCGGGTGGCCGGAGGTAGAAGACGACCCGGTGGGTCCCGCCCGTCAGCGACGGTTTTTCAAATATTTGATCAGCTGTGGCGCAGGGATCTGGTGTGGAGGCGCGGGAAATAACCTGTAGCCTCGTGTGGCTTGCCCCGACGCGTGACACCTGTCCCCGGACCCACAGCCAGTATTTGAACATTTTGGGGAATTTCAGTTTTTAGTTCAAACTTTGAATAGCTACAACTTTGGGTAGGAGAATCCAAAAATTGTGAAACAAATTTCGTTGGATTCCTCTGATAGAGTACTATCCAAATGTAGAACCCAATTTGTATGAAACCCTTTAATTAATTCTGGAAAATTCTTTAAAGCTTTTCAGCAAAAGAATTTTAGAGGGAGTTTGGTTCATCCAAAAATCCCCAAATTTTGCCAGAATGTTCTTTAGGGCATTAGTAAACCCCTGTAAAAGTTTCAGACCATTTGGAGTCGATTTTGTAAGAGCAATTCAAATTGGAAGGTGCTGTGTTCATTTGAATGCAGAAACATTTTCAGAGAATTTCCAAAACTTGGAAATTCAATTCTGGGCAAACCTTGACTCCAAAAATGCTAGGAAAATTCATACAAACTCTATGAGCTATAATTGAAATTGTAGATCATCAAGTTGAGCATGAACAGGGGTATTACCTCAGAATAAATTCTTCCTTGCTGATTTGCCAAAAGAATTATTCTGAGCAAACCACTCCATGAAAAGTGCTAATGTTTGGTCCAGAGAGTTTTCTTGTGACAAGGAATTCACACAAAAATTCTCAGCTCCATTGGATCTCTAGATCACCCCTGTCCTGTTTAACCACTTAAGGGATTAATGTGGAAAAGGAGGGAAAACCACTTAGCATTTAACCATGTGATTAAGTTCAAGCCAAACCACCAACACCAGTTCATCTTTAAATTCTTAAACAAAGTTCCAGGTGTTAGAGGCTGGTTATTAGAACTAATAGTAGAAGTCTTACTCTAAAACTCACATTTGCATCTAAATTAACATGTAGTATTTCATTAACGTGTAGCCGTTGAAGAAGAGACTCCGGAAGTGCTGGACTTCCTTCTTCCGGACGAAGACTTAACTCCTGACCAGCAGCAACAAGGCAAGCCCCGGTTTGCATTAACTTTTTTTTTTAAAGTTTTACTTTGGTTACATGTGTCATATGAAGTATGTATGTGCATTAGGTATAGAATGAATGAAACCCCACTCGCATAACCAAAGGTTCCTAAAAGAGTGAGGGTAGTGTCAAGGACTTCGAATAGACAGGCTATGCTTAATGAGTCATAGGACTTCGGTACAAGTCGAGTAGTTGGAATCTACTCGCGAGATAGGCTGGGGACACACGGGTTCGGTTGAGTGATGTGAGATCACTTTAGTAATGAAAATGAGACTAGGCAGGGGCTAGGGCGCAGCAAGAGAGAGTCTTGTGGGCGCAGCCCTGCCCGTGTCGATTGAGGACCGATCCGTGTGCGGCCCTGCTGAACAAGTATTGAACGTACCGAAGGCATATCGGATATATGGGCCCCGATAAACCGATGTAGCCTAAACCTCCGGGCGTCGAGGCATAGCACACCGATTTATAGGTGTAGGTTGAGGGCAGCAAGGTGGAAATCTGCCAACGGGCATAGAGAGATGCTCCGTGTGGGGAACCTCCTGCTCGTTTCGGTGCGACCGGTTCGACGTTTGGGCTGTTGGGTGAAAGGTTGTCCCGTACGACATCGAGTGAGCGTGCTGTGCAGCTCCACGGGTGGGCGTACGTGACGTGCTCTTTGGGTTTTCCCTGCAGGTGTATATCGAGTCGATTCGCCGTCCCTCACGGTGACGAGTACCGCTTGTTCACTGCGTCGTAACGTAGACTAACGGATGAGATATGTTGATTCAATGATGCTGATTGACATAATTGTATTGCGACATGTGTGCCACCAAATACTGCTTACTAAATTTCTGATTTCATGAACTGTTAACTTGTTGCTAAAAGATGAATTAAGGATGAACTTGTAGGCGTGTCGTTTTGCTGAAATGCTACTAACCTATGTCTTGGTATACCTCATGTAGAGTTTCATGCTTAGGTGAGTCGGTTAAGCCTTGCTGAGCCTTCGTGCTCACGGTTGCTGCTTAAGTGTTTTTCAGGTGAGGAGCCACCCACGGACTCGGAGTACGAGTCCACCGGCGAGGGTTACCCTCCGTCGGGGACCACGGCTGAGTGGGAGCCGTACACGCCGCGCTGAGCTGAGGAGTGCAGCTAGTGTGGGTTGCCCTAGGGCTGGGCAACCGACTTTTGCTAAATAGGCGGGCGTGAGTTGTATAGTGTAGTCTTCCGCTGTGTAATAGAACAATAGTTGTAACTGAAGTTTGTACCTGTCGGTACAGTTTCAGCTGTTTTTCCCATGTAATATATTGCGTTCTTATGACGTGTGCTGTCGGGTGTCGCATCGCGCGGCACCACCCTCTGCGATCCTGGATGAGCGGATTCCGGTCCGCCACAGCCTGGTATCAGAGCTGCAGTGGGGATAGCACAGTACTAAAGGACTGCATTATGGGAAAAACTTAGGTATACGGTGAGGATTCGGTAGTTGCCCAAGTAAGGACTATATTAGCATAGTTACTTAAAGTGGCAAAGACTAACTTATGTGTTATAATTCTGAATTTCAATTATGTAACGACGCACCTACGCTCTGGTAAGTATGGTAAGGAACGCCACCGAAAGCGGTTCAATTTCGGTTAGCTCTCCCTGACGAGGAACGTGGCTCAGGGATAGAGTCTCACAGCTTGGTGTGAGATGTCAATATGAATCTCTTGGACTCTTCATGTCCCTGAGTTCATATGAAACGCTGATCCCTAGCGTGCATTAGGCAAGTAAGCGGAGACCCCATCGCGTGGTCAGTAACGCGAGAGTGTGTTCGTCTGGAAATAGCCCAGGAGGACATACGCAGCGCTTGCCATCGGCGTGCCCTGCAGGGCAGTAGGTGGTATCTGTTGGGTTGATAACATTCCCAACCGTGACGACCCGTTCATGACATACTCGGGTTCCCCGTCGTGTGGTGTTGAAACACGATCACGTACCTTGAGACGTGACCTAACTCAAGGACGGCCGTATGACAATGATACGGGTGTTTGTATTTACTTTTAAATATGGAACTGCCTGAAATGAACAACCTTTGAGTGCACCATCATTGTGTGGTCTTCTGCAGGTACTAACCACGTATGTATCCGTGTAGAAAACGTGTGCGAGAGACCGTTTAGTGCCACACTCGAGACGTATATGCCGGTATGATCCGGTTAGGATTTTCTTTTGTGAGGAACGTAGTACCGAGATATTGTAGGCATATGCATGAGTATAATGATAACAAAGAATTAAAATCTATAGGTTCAACAGTTAGGACCCTGGTTGGGTATACGAATGGGATAGTGACGAGTGTAGTTCCAAAAAGACTGAAAAACAGAGTGCTCTGTTTTGGGCAGCATGTTTGCCGATCTTCAACAGGGCGTAACTCACCGGTCTTTTAGCCCAGGGAGGTGTGCTACATAGCTATGGAAAGGTATTGAAGTACTCTACAACTTTGTTGTAGACTTCCAGAGCTGAAACTCACCTTAAGATGGCTTAAAGCCCAGAGAAATGTAAACTGTCCAGAACCAGGGCAGAGTGAAACATCCTCTGAACTGATCTGTTTTTTTCAAATATAACTCCCAGTAGAAAAATCAAAAATTGTCATATAATACATCCTTAGAAAGAGTAGAAGATGTGTGACATCTTTGCAATTCAAAGTTTCTGAAGTTTCAGCACAGAATTTAGTGGAAATCAGGGTTGAAAACAGCCACTTCCAAGGGAGGTGCTGTTAAAATTCTTCCAGAAATTCTGCTAACTTCGAATTAGCATAACTTTTAATCAAAGCTAATCTGGGGGCAAATGAGTACTCGTTGGAAAGATACTGAAGTTAACTTTAACTTTGGTATTCAACTTGAGTCATGAAAATGCCCAGAACCAGATCAAAACTTGGAATAGGTAGCAACTGGTCATTCTGACAGAAGAATGACAGTTGAACTCATTGAAAAGGGTGTTGTACCCTAAGGGTGTTATACGTGATGACAACGCAATAATAATGTCTCGTAGAGACCAAACCCAGTTATGGTGAGCTTCCAAAGAGGGGGTTCATCAAGTTGGATTAAACTAACTTGTGTTTGGTCTGGTAATGGTGTAGCTTGTGCAAAGTTATTACATTATCTACTTACGAGATATTTCGCATGT
Source organism: Neostapfia colusana (assembly GCA_030760725.1). Lineage (NCBI taxonomy): Eukaryota > Viridiplantae > Streptophyta > Magnoliopsida > Poales > Poaceae > Neostapfia > Neostapfia colusana. The sequence continues at coordinate 18,840,480 of JASWHV010000018.1, read as the reverse complement.
TTTGTTGTCATAATGTTTTTACGCCCAGTTCTATTGGACTGCATGCAAAATGTTGCGGGACTGATGTTTAATGTCGTGTGGTTGCAGATGGTTCGTACTAGGACCACGCACGAGGTTGGTGGCTCTAGCCAACAGGGAGGTGATGACTCCCAGCCACCGGCCTACGACAGCACCCCGCAGCAGCAGCCACCACCGCCGCCTCCGCTTACTCTAGCGGATGTGATAGCGGCATTAGTGGGAGGTCGTGAGGAGCAGACCGACCTGCTCCGCACGATCGTGCAGAATACGTCCCAGGCGGGAGGACGTCAAGAGCGAGGGCCTCGTGAGCCCCGCGAAGTGTCGTACTCGGATTTCATGAGTACGCACCCTCCAGTGTTTACCGAAGCTGAAGAACCACTGGAGGCGGACAACTGGCTGCGGACTATCGAGTCCAAGTTCGGGCTGCTCCAGTGTACGGAGCGGCAGAAGACGCTGTTCGCAGCACAGCAGCTCCACGGTGCCGCTGGTGCGTGGTGGGCGAATTATGTCGCCTCACGTCCGGCTGGCCATGCCGTGGAATGGCAAGAGTTCCGGGAGGCGTTCCGCGCCTATCACATCCCTCCTGGAATAATGAAGAGAAAGTTCCAAGAATTTTTGGAACTGAAGCAGGGCGGGAGGAGTGCCCACGACTACTCCCGTGCCTTCAACCATCTGGCGCAGTATGCGTCAGACTACATCTCCACGGAGGAGAAGAAGAGGGAGCACTTCTATCGGGGGTTACATCCCGAAATGAAGACCCACCTCGTACAATGGAACCGCGGCACATTCAATGACCTAGTCAATGCCGCCATCATGCAAGAGGACGCTCAGCGGGAGTTAGCAGCTGAGCAGAGGAAGCGTAGCGCTCCACCTAGCAGCGGTGGGAGTGGCGCTCCCCAGAAGTACCGTATGGTGTATCGGACACCATCCGGGCAGCAGTGGCAACCACCGGCGCGACCGCAACGGTTCGGGGGACGTCCCTTTCAGGCACCTCCGTTCCGTCCGCCGATGCCACCACCAAGACAGCAACAGCAGACGGTACCCCGGGCGTTTCCACCGCCGCAACGCGCCCCGGGTTTCCGTCCACCGATCAGCGGGGGACCGCCCCGTTTCACCTGCTTCACGTGTGGCCAGGCGGGCCACTTTGCGAAGGACTGTCCCCAGGGGCAGCAGAGCAGCGGGCAAGCCCAGTTCCAGGGCGGTGCTCGAGGCCGACCTCCGGTGAAGAAGGTTGGTCAGCGGACTGGGGGTGTCCGCAACCTCGACAGTGAGGACGCCCCAGAGGGAGACAACGTGCTGGCGGGTACGTTTACTCTCAACAATCAAGCCATCGTCATATTATTTGATTCTGGTGCAACCCACAGCTTTATAAGTGCATCCTATGTGGCTAAACATCAATTGCAAGTCTTCCCAACCGACTGCACTTATATGATATGCTCACCGGGAGGGAAGATTTCAGCTAATATGATGATTCCAAAGGCACCTCTGTGCTTAGGCGGGAAGCTATATCCCACCACCTTGATAATCCTTATGGGACAAAAGATTGATGCAATCTTAGGGATGTCATGGCTGCAATACCATGGCGCTGTCCTAGAGACTCGGACACGGACGGTTCACTTAAATTCTCCATTTCACCGTCCGCATTCCATGGTGTTAGACACACCAGTCCGGGAAGTTTTAGCAATTAATAATGATGAAGTTCTCAAGTTAGAAGACATCCCCGTAGTCCGGGAGTATCCTGACGTGTTCCCGGACGATCTTCCGGGCATGCCACCTGAGCGGGATGTCGAGTTCAAGATTGAGCTCGCACCCGGGACTACGCCCATATCACGGAGACCATACAAGATGGCTCCAAATGAGCTGGCGGAACTGAAGGAACAGCTCAATGATCTGTTGAGCAAGGGTTTCATTAGGCCGAGTTCATCGCCTTGGGGATGCTCGGCGCTATTTGTAAAGAAGAAGGATGAAACCCTGAGGCTGTGTGTGGATTACCGGCCGCTCAACGCCGTCACCATCAAGAATAAGTACCCACTGCCCCGTTTGACATCTTGTTTGATCAACTGGTGGGGGCAAGTGTATTCTCAAAGATGGACCTTCGCTCTGGATATCACCAGATCAAGATCCGGGCGGAGGATATCCCGAAGACGGCATTCTCGACGAGATACGGCTTATACGAATATCTCGTCATGTCTTTTGGTCTCACAAATGCTCCAGCCCATTTCATGTATCTCATGAACTCGGTGTTCATGCCGGAGCTGGACAAGTTTGTGGTAGTGTTCATCGACGATATCTTGGTTTACTCCAAGACAGAAGCCGAGCATGCCGAACACTTACGGATCGTTCTTCAATGATTGCGAGACCACAAGCTCTACGCCAAGTTCAGCAAATGCGAATTTTGGATCAGCCAAGTGCCATTCTTGGGACATATCATCTCAGCTGAAGGCATTGCGGTTGACCCAAGTAAAATAGAGCAAGTGTTGAAATGGAAAGCTCCCACTTCAGTTCATGAAGTCAGAAGCTTCCTCGGGTTAGCGGGATACTACCGGAGATTCATTCCAAGCTTCTCCAAGCTCGCTAAGCCGATGACAGAGCTGCTGAAGAAAGGGACAAAATATGATTGGAACACGGCGTGTGAAGGAGCGTTCCGAACACTGGTGAAGCATCTCACAACAGCCCCGGTATTAGCTCAGCCGGATACAACAAAGCCCTTCGACGTGTATTGTGACGCGTCCGGTATTGGGCTCGGCTGCGTGTTGATGCAGGAAGGACGTGTGGTTGCTTATGGCTCACGCCAACTTCGGAACCATGAGCAGCACTACCCGACTCACGATCTTGAACTTGCTGCCGTGGTGTTGGCGCTGAAAATGTGGAGGCACTATCTCCTGGGGAACTTGGTGCATCTCTACACCGACCACAAGAGCTTGAAATACATTTTCACCCAGAAGGAGCTGAACATGAGGCAGAGGAGGTGGTTAGAACTGATCAAAGATTATGAAATTGAGATCCATTACCACCCCGGCAAGGCGAATGTGGTTGCCGACGCGCTGAGTCGGAAATGACATGTCCATCACCTCACCATTACACCGGTGGAGGAGGAAGAGCCAAGTTTATACTTGGTTCCTTATGGATCACTGTACAACCTTGCCCTCATCCCTACTATTAGGGAGGACATCATTGCAGCTCAGAAAACGGATAAAGGCATGGCACATCTCCGGAGACGGATAGACAATGGAGAAATTAAATGTTTCCGGAAGGATGATGAGGGGACGCTGTGGTTCAATGACCGCATAGTCGTACCCCGAGATATGGAGTTGAGGAAAAAGATCCTCGATGAAGCTCACTTGTCCAAATACTCCATTCATCCGGGCAGCAACAAAATGTACCAAGATTTGAAAAAGAAATTTTGGTGGACACGGATGAAGCGGGAGGTAGCTAAGTACGTATCCGAGTGCGATACGTGTAGACGAGTGAAAGCTGATCACATGAAGAAATCAGGGCTGTTGCAACCCCTGAAGATCCCGGCATGGAAATGGGAAGATGTGAGCATGGATTTCATTGTGGGATTACCCCTAACAGCCAACAAGCATGATTCCATATGGGTAATCGTTGATCGGTTAACCAAGATGGCTCACTTCATTCCGGTGAATACACGTTACAATGCCGGCAAATATGCGGAGCTATACATAGCAAAGATTCTATGCCTGTACGGGATACCCAAGACCATTGTCTCAGATCGAGGTGCATTATTTGTATCTCGCTTTTGGGAGCAGCTACACGCTGCATTGGGTACTAAGTTGATCAGGAGCTCCGCCTATCACCCTCAGACAGATGGTCAGACAGAAAGGGTGAATCAAGTCCTGAAAGACATGTTGAGAGCATGTGCCATCCACCATGGTAGGAACTGGGATGATCACCTACCATTGGCGGAATTCTCGTACAACAACGGTTATCAGGCGAGTATCAAAATGGCACCCTATGAAGCTCTCTACGGTCGTAAATGCCGCACCCCATTAAATTGGTGCGAGTCCGGTGAAAGGGTCACATTCGGGGTTGATGTGGTGAACGACGCCGAGGAGCGCGTTCGGACAATTCAAGCCAATTTGAAGGCCGCTCAATCCCGACAGAAGAGCTACGCTGATAAGAGGCGTAGGCCGTTGCACTTTGACGTTGGGGAACACGTGTACCTCCGCGTGTCTCCAATGAAGGGCGTGCACCGATTCGGTGTGAAGGGGAAGCTCGCTCCCCGTTTCATTGGACCCTACGCTATCACCGAGAAGTGTGGACCAGCAGCGTATCGATTGGAGCTACCGGCATCTCTGGCTGGTGTCCATGATATTTTCCATGTTTCGCAACTGCAAAAATGCTTGAAGCATACAACTGCTGTTCCTACCGAAGACATCGGCGAGCTGAAGCCGGATTTAACATATGATGAATATCCGGTGGGAATTCTTGATGAGAAAGCCAGGACCACGCGTAGCAGAACGTTGTGGTTCTACAAAATACTCTGGAGTAACCACACCGCCGAGGAAGCGACGTGGGAGAGCGAGGAGTTCCTTCGCTCAAATTACCCGGAGGTCTTGGCTTCTCAACACGGGTAAGTCCCTATTACATCGCTATCTCTTCTTTTATAATCTCGGGACGAGATTCTTTTAAGGGGGGAGGGATGTAAAAGCCCAAGAAAAGGGACTTGTAAAAAACTTTTCTTCATTTCACAACACCACAATTTTCATTGTGGACACCTTAGGAAATGTTGTGAAAAGCATGTAACCTCCATCAAAAGAGTGATTAGAGGGGAGAGTCTTCACTTTCACAAAGTAGGGTTTATACACATATGATCACACAATGAGGAATTCAAAACTGTTGTGTCCAAACTATTGTTTGCAGCAGCTAACACAAGGATCAAGTGGCATATTTGGATTCCTTAGGTCCAAATTAGTGGGAAGGCGAAGTTTCATTAATTTTTGAAAAGTCTTGCTGCCCATTTTTCCAAAGGAAGTCAAATGTGCAAAGAATTCAAATGAATAATTGAATTTGCATGGAATTTGTCCAAACTTGTCAAATGAGCTCAGTTTCCAATTTTCAAACAATTGGGTTGGATAATTGTCAAATTTTGGAGATATTTTGAGGAAAAGAGGTACTGAGTTGTGGGGCCCACATGTCATAGGAATGAGTATACTTAACACTTAAGTTTCTCTCTGGTCTTCACTCCACCGAGGTGTAACCCCGGGGCGACACCGAGCGGCCGCCCCCGTCGACCGAGGCTCCACCTCCTGCTCCCATTTCGCGCTGGCCTGCTCCTTACCCCGGAAACCGGCTGCAGCACGTTGCCATCTTCGCTTTGATCGCGCGCTAGCTGTTCTTCCCACGCGCAAACAGCAATCGGCGCTCACCGCCACACTCCTTTCTCCCCGATCGCCGGCCTCAACCAAACCTCGGTTGTGCGCACCGGCAGTACAGAAAAGCAGCGCCTGTGCCTGCTCTACCACACCAGCCCCGCAACCCCAAAGGCCCTAGCCTGTGACGCGCACAATTCGGCAAACGGCACCGAGAAAACAGAGCTGTCCGGCGGAGGACCGGAGCTGGTCTCACGTGGACAGACCCACCCAGAGCTTCTCAGGCCCGAGCTAGAGCACCCTCGGATGCGCTGGGAGCCCCTGATGCTCGTCCCCGAGGCTCAAGCCATGAGATGATCTACCAGGCTCGAATTTGGGAAAAGATCGCCGTCGGGCACCATCCGACCTTCTGATACGGTAATACCAAATTCGATCGTCCCTCTCGTTCTTAGGCCGTGAAACCTTGCACACAGGACCGCCACTAACCGGCGATCAGTAGTCCTTCACAACCCTAGTAGGAAATATGCACGTAGACCGCATGAAATCCAGAATTTCCGACCTCAAACGCGGAGGAGGTTTCGGGTGCACGGTGAGACACCATTAGCCGCCGGTCCCGAGCAGTTTTGAGGCTAGGTCGAGCATCCCTTTGGTCCACTGGTGCTGTAGCGCCGTTCCACCGAGGTCTGGTCAGGCTAGGGTGACCGGGCGACGTTGCCGAACCGGTCCAGAGCCGCCGCACCGTGGCCAGCTAGGTTAGAGCCATCGCCGACCGGGGAAGAGTGTTCCATCGTGTTCAGCACGGGAAATTAGGCCCTAGCGGCGAGGGAGAGCTCGGGGGATGGCCGGGAGGCCGGAATCCGTCGAACTCCGGCGAGCCCGGCGGCGCGCAGGCGCGGGTGGCCGGAGGTAGAAGACGACCCGGTGGGTCCCGCCCGTCAGCGACGGTTTTTCAAATATTTGATCAGCTGTGGCGCAGGGATCTGGTGTGGAGGCGCGGGAAATAACCTGTAGCCTCGTGTGGCTTGCCCCGACGCGTGACACCTGTCCCCGGACCCACAGCCAGTATTTGAACATTTTGGGGAATTTCAGTTTTTAGTTCAAACTTTGAATATCTACAACTTTGGGTAGGAGAATCCAAAAATTGTGAAACAAATTTCGTTGGATTCCTCTGATAGAGTACTATCCAAATGTAGAACCCAATTTGTATGAAACCCTTTAATTAATTCTGGGAAATTCTTTAAAGCTTTTCAGCAAAAGAATTTTAGAGGGAGTTTGGTTCATCCAAAAATCCCCAAATTTTGCCAGAATGTTCTTTAGGGCATTAGTAAACCCCTGTAAAAGTTTCAGACCATTTGGAGTCGATTTGGTCAGATCAATTCAAATTGGAAGGTGCTGTGTTCATTTGAATGCAGAAACATTTTCAGAGAATTTCCAAAACTTGGAAATTCAATTCTGGGCAAACCTTGACTCCAAAAATGCTAGGAAAATTCATACAAACTCTATGAGCTATAATTGAAATTTTAGATCATCAAGTTGAGCATGAACAGGGGTATTACCTCAGAATAAATTCTTCCTTGCTGATTTGCCAAGAGAATTATTCTGAGCAAACCACTCTATGAAAAGTGCTAATGTTTGGTCCAGAGAGTTTTCTTGTGACAAGGAATTCACACAAAAATTCTCAGCTCCATTAGAGCTCTAGATCACCCCTGTCCTGTTTAACCACTTAAGGGATTAATGTGGAAAAGGAGGGAAAACCACTTAGCATTTAACCATGTGATTAAGTTCAAGCCAAACCACCAACACCAGTTCATCTTTAAATTCTTAAACAAAGTTCCAGGTGTTAGAGGCTGGTTATTAGAACTAATAGTAGAAGCCTTACTCTAAAACTCACATTTGCATCTAAATTAACATGTAGTATTTCATTAACGTGTAGCCGTTGAAGAAGAGACTCCGGAAGTGCTGGACTTCCTTCTTCCGGACGAAGACTTAACTCCTGACCAGCAGCAACAAGGCAAGCCCCGGTTTGCATTAACTTTTTTTTAAAAGTTTTACTTTGGTTACATGTGTCATATGAAGTATGTATGTGCATTAGGTATAGAATGAATGAAACCCCACTTGCATAACCAAAGGTTCCTAAAAGAGTGAGGTAGTGTCAAGGACCTCGAGTAGACAGGCTATGCTTAATGAGTCATAGGACTTCGGTACAAGTCGAGTAGTTGGAATCTACTCGCGAGATAGGCTGGGGACACACGGGTTCGGTTGAGTGATGTGAGATCACTTTAGTAATGAAAATGAGACTAGGCAGGGGCTAGGGCGCAGCAAGAGAGAGTCTTGTGGGCGCAGCCCTGCCCGTGTCGATTGAGGACCGATCCGTGTGCGGCCCTGCTGAACAAGTATTGAACGTACCGAAGGCATATCGGATATATGGGCCCCGATAAACCGATGTAGCCTAAACCTCCGGGCGTCGAGGCATAGCACACCGATTTATAGGTGTAGGTTGAGGGCAGCAAGGTGGAAATCTGCCAACGGGCATAGAGAGATGCTCCGTGTGGGGAACCTCCTGCTCGTTTCGGTGCGACCGGTTCGACGTTTGGGCTGTTGGGTGAAAGGTTGTCCCGTGCGGGGGTACCCCATATCTCAGGTACCGACAAGTACCCTTACAGGGGGAGGTCCGAAAGGCCCCCGGGCCTCTGGCAGGTACCCCAAGCACTATCGCCTTTGGCAGGATGGAAAATTTCGACTATGCATGAGCGCAGGAAAGAGGAACCGAGTGTACAATGGATGTACACTGTCGAAGTGTTCGGTCGACACTTCCCCCGGGCCTGCACTGGGCAGCCCGCGGAGGTTCTTTTTTCGGTGGGGCTAGTCCCTTGCGGAGAGCTTGCGCGGATGGACGAGTTAGTAAGAGCTTGACGCGGTGAGTTTTACGTGGTTAAGGCCGCCGGAGCGTAAAACCCTACGTCCACGGCGAGCTATGGAGCTCGCTGTATTGCTTGTTGCTCAGGGCCGGAGTCCTGAGCTTGGGGGTGAGTTACTGCTTGGGAGTGAATGGCTAGCGTATGAGTTGCAGAAATGCGAACCCTCGCTATCGTCGCCTACCCGAGCCTTTTATAGTCCAAGACTCGGGTGGCTTACAAGGCGGACCGGGACCCGACAGGTGGTCCCGAGAAGATTGTCTATCATCTACCGTATCTGCAGTTATGCTGGTAGTTGTCTCTGCCGAAGGCTTCTGAGTCTTCGTCTTGCAGCCCTACCCATGCCGCATGCTAGTCGTAGTGGGTGATGACGGCGGGGGCGGCATGGGGTGTCTTGTCGCTGCGTTTATTGGCTGGCAGGCTCTGACACTGTGCGCCAGTCTGTGATGCGACTGGGCGCAACGGCACCTGACAGAGGCGTGCTCCGCGTCTCCGCGTCTTGGGAAGACGCGGGCCTTGAATACCTTGTACGGGCAAGGTACAGGGCATCTTTACGCCCGCTGCCTATCCCTCGGGAGCAGGCAGCGCCGTTCTGCTGGCCACGTGGCGGGCCCGGAGCCCTCCTCAGAGGAGAGAGGGGTCCGGCTCCACAGGACACGTGGAGCCTTCGGACCTCTTCCCGCGGAGGGGGAGGTCCGGCTTCTGGTCGCCATGTGGCGGGCCCGGAGCTCTTCTCTGAGGAGGGGGAGGTCTAGCCCCTCCGGACGCGTGGCGCCTTCGGACCTCTCTCCCGCGGAGGGGGAGGTCCGGCTTCTGTATGCCACGTGGCGGGCCCGGAGCTCTCCTCTTAGGAGAGGGAGGTCCGGCCCCGCCGGACGCGTGGCGCCTTCGGAGCTCTCCCTGCGGAGAAGGGCGAGTTCCTTAGGCATTTTCCCCTGTGCGCGGGGGTACCCCATATCGCAGGTACCGACAGTGGCCCCCGGGCCCATCTCGGGGGAGATAGCGAGCCCGAGGTGGGACCTCCGTCTCTTCCGATCCGCGCACTTTCTCTATGTCCCGAATCGACCGCTGCCGGAGCACGAACGACCGCGGGATCGTGGGAGCGTGCGCCCACTTGATGGTTGCTTTTACTGCGGCGGTTCCCAAGACTGCCACTTCTGCACGTTGCGGCGCTTTCTTCGGGAACCGCCGAAGTGCCTTGCCGGCTCATCTTCTCAGGAGACTGACTCCTTGACCCACCGCTTCAGTTGGGCGGCTTGGGTCCACCCGTCATCGGCACTCGGCCTAGGAGCCGAAGCGGTTGCCGATGCGGTGTATTCGAAGAGTTCCGAATCGCTTGGACTCGCACCCGGGAAGTTTTTAGAGGGGATCTTACCCACATTGCGGCTTCCCTTCGCACTTATCTGCGCTTCTTCTCGGACTCTTGCGCCTTTGCCCTCTTGCCCTTGAGTCCTTCCTCGTCATGGCCTCCAACCCGCCACCAGAGAAGAAGCGCGCTCGATCTCCTCCAACGGCGGCGTCCATGCCAAGTCGGGAACCTGGGGTGTCTGTACCTCCTGTTTCTGGAGATGGGACTCCCTCCGGTGGTGACCCAAAGCGGCTTCGGGCTGATGCGCTGGGGGAAGCCTATAGGGCGTCCCCTGCTCCGCCAGTTCAAGCAACTGCGGAGCGGCCGTCAGTGACAGCGGCGGGCTCTGGGAGTCCTACCCCGGCTCGGAAGTCGGGGTTCAGAGCCCGCTGGAATGTCCGCGCTTCTCGGCCATCCCCAACTGGCGGGGAGTCTGCGCCGCTGCGCTCGGAACCCGGGACAGCCGCCGCGGCCCCCAAGCCAGCGCGAGCTTCTCCTGTCCCGGTGTGCCCGGACTCCGCGGCGGCGCCATCTCTTCCTGCCGAGACAGCCGCTGCGGCCCCCAGTCCAGTGCAGGTCGACCCCGCACCAGGCGGCCCGGCCTTTATTCCAGCGCCATCTTCCCCGGCTCGCCCCTCTCCACAGGTCAAGGAGCCAGAAGCTAAAGAGAGCCCGGCAGGTCCGGCTGCCAGGGCCCCGGCGCCAGCTTCTCCTGACCGACGTCTTGTCTCGGTTGCTGGTGCGTCGACTCCTCTTGAGGACGAGGTGATGGAGGAGGTCGGGGGAACTGCCCCTGCCTCCGTTGCTCCATTGCCCCTGGTGGATGCCTTCGCGCTTGCCGAGACGAGCGTCCGGCAGGTCTTGGCTGCACTAGGTCGCGAGCGGGAGGAGTATACAGTTGAACGGGATCGCCTCCTCACCTGGGGGAACCTTTTGCGGGAGAGGACCGCGAAGGTTAAGAGCGAGCTCGACTCCAGGCAGGAGTTGCTCGACTTCAGGGAAGTGCTCCATGACCGGCTGAAGCGGGCTGTCAACCGCATGGACGCCGAATCGCGGCGGATCAACAGGGAGGCCCTGGAGGCACACGCCTGGGCCGAGGAGAGCCTCTCTGCTGCTGAGGAGATACGGCAGCGGTTGGAGCGCCGTAAGCTCACCGTTGAGGAACGGGAGCGTTCCGCAGTAGCCGAGGCGGAAAGGGTCGCCGCGCAGCTGGCGACGGGCGAGGATGATCTTCGAGCTCGGATCGAGGAGCTAGAGATTCTAAAGGCGGACCTCGACTTGAGGGAGGAACAGGTCTCCCACGAACACCGGGCGGTCTTGGACCGGGAGTTGGCCGTCGACTTCAAGGCTGCTGAGTTGGAGCGGCTCGCCAAGACTCTCCATCTTCGGGAGAGCTCCCTGGCGGCCAAGGAGAAGGAATTCTCCGAGAGGAACCTGGAGGCCTTGCAGGCAGCCCGCCGCGAGGTGGAGGAGCTCTCGGCCTTGCGGTCCTCCGAGGCTCTTGCGGTCTCGAGCTTCGTGGATCGAGCGGGGTCCGCCCTGATCCCTCTTGGCTTCAGTCCGGTGAGGGCCACGGCTCCTGCGTTGAAGGTGGAAGAGGTGATCCCCGCGCTGGAGTCGATCGGCGCCAAGCTGGACAGGTTAGACTCGGTGGTCGCCAGCGAGCTTGAGGCCGAGGGACGCGGCCTAGCCCTAGAGGTCGCCTCACATGTGCTGGCATGTTTTAGGAGCCGCGACCCCTCTTTCTCGCTAGGACCAGCGAGAGAGGGCCCAGCCGCGGAGCGGGAGGAAGCTGCCAGGGCTGAAGTCGAGGATGTGGCCGCCCTTGTAGCCGCAAGGTTTCGGCGGGAGCCGTGAGGTCCTTAGGACTTGTTTCTCCCTTTTTATCGAGTCTGTAGTCCAGCTCATGGAGCCTCGCATAGTTTGACTCTTTTAGATATTTGTGTCTGTGAAGCTTTTTCTCCCCTTTTTGGCTTTACCTGGCTGAGTCCTTAGCTCCGCAAGGTACTCAGAGGCCTTCTCAAATCTCGGAGCTCTGCACAGACACCTTCCCCGGGCCCTAACGGTGTTAGGGGCCCCCGGGGGTCTCCGGATCTCGCCCTATGGGGAGCTCCAAATCTGCCTGCCACATGGCGGGTCCGGAGCCCCTCCTTAGGAGGCGGGAGCTCCGGCCCTGCTGGACACGTAGGGCTTTCGGAGCCCTCCCACCGCGGGGGAGGTCCGGTTTCCGCCTGCCACGTGGCGAGCCCGGAGCCCCCCTCATGGGAGGAGGGAGCTCCGGGCCTGCTGGACACGTGGGGCCTTCGGGCCTCGCCCCTGTTGAAGGGGCGGGGCCCGGTCCTTCCAGTCCTGGGCCGATGCAGTTGATAGCTCCTTTCCCCCCGCTTCATGCAGTTCCCGTTGCCATAACCTGGAGGTCCTGCACACAAGCAGAGGAAACGTAATTCTCCTCGGGGGGTCCTCCCCTCCCGTCTCCTAGTCTTATTCGTCTTACGATCCTGATCCGTTATACGGGGCTTGGGCGATTCTGTGCTCGAGGCGCCGGAGCTCCGGCTCCCTCCGAGGTCCGGGTACGGTCGTCCGATCCCTAGTACCGGGCCATGCGCTGGGGAAGCAGAGTGCACATGCTTTGGGTTCATGACCAGGCAAAGCGGTTGTACTCCCCTGTACCTCTGGAGGGCAGGATGCGCATGCTTTGGGCTCATGGCCTGCTAAGCTGGATACGCACCCGAGACCCCCCATGCACAACGCAGGCCTTTCCTGGAGGTGACCAACTGGCACCGCAACACCTGACTGGGGGAGGCCCGAGAGACTCACTCGGCCATCGGCAGGTGCCTCAAGCGCGGCCGCCCTCGGTAGGATAGCGAATGCTGACTATGGATGAGCGCGGGAGAGGGGGAGCTAGATGTACGATGAACATATGTAGATAGCGCGATCATAAAAATTAATGCATAATTTAAATGAGCGCATGAGAGAGAGCTAAGTAGAACATGTTTCTGTGTTCATGCCCATAGGTGGAATTCTGGCTGTACATGGAGGCAATGTTCCACCTCGTCTACAAGGGAAGCAAGACTCTACGCGCTTAGGGTCGGAACCAGGCTAAACTGGACGTAGTCCTGTACCGTCCCTTGAGACTTAGCTGCCCCAAGCTCTGTTCCTAAATCCTATGGGATTCATTACAGAAGAGAATGACCCTGTTCTACTGATGCTCGAGAAGTAGGACTTACAGTGTTGCTCCATGCCAAGGGTTTTGGGAACGGATCCCACACTCGGTTGAAAGGCATGCGTACCTGGGGCGGCAGCTTTCATGATTCGGAAGGGACCTTCCCTGCTGGGGGAGAGCATATGGGTCCTTCTTGGGAAAGAGCGTGCCGCGACACCAGGTTGCCCTTCTGCAGGTCCCTGATGCGTTCGGTTCTTTGGCGGTAGTGCTTAGAGCATCAGCCGAGACCGCGCGTTGTGGGGTGTTTCCTGAAGCCGAGTCTCGTCGACGAGGTTGTCATCTTCACGCTGGATCAGGTCCTGTGCGGCTTCTCCCGGGCGCCCCCAGGGAGTTCTCCCCTTCTGGCTAAGGCCTTCAAGGGGTAGGTGGACCCGGGCTTGTCTTGGAAGACCTAAGGCATCTTCCCCTTCTGGCAAGGCCTTCAAGGGGTTGACAGACCTTGGGCGGCCCCCGGAAGGTATGACCGAGGCACGGAGGCGTGCTCTCGGGTGAGGCTGGCCCGTCCTTGCACCATTGTCGTCGGTGCTTGGGCTGCTGCGACTACTTGGGGCTTCTCTAAGGTTGACGCCGCAGCATTGCAGCCTCCACTGACCTGGGACGGCAGCCACAGCCGGCTACCGCCCCGGCCCGTCACTAACGGAGCTGGAGTCCTCACCGTTATGCACTGTCTTTATGACACGCTGAGGCTCCTGAAACCCCACCTGGTGGGCGGCGCTGACTGGAGCGTCGACCTTCTGCTTGCCATCCCTCTGAGGGTAGGGCGGTCCTTCAGCTCTCTGCTGTCTTCCTTTGCGGAAGCGCTCTGCGAGCCTCTGGATATCCCAGCACTCGGCAGCAGTATGGTTGCCGGCACCATGCACGGGGCATAGCCCGCCCTGGTCGCCATCCGGGGCCGTTGACTGCCGCTGCTATTTGTCGGGGCGTGGCCCCCGAGCTCCACTAGTCGTCGCTGCTGCGGCGACGGGGGCCGCGAACGATGACTTCATCTTGCCACTCACCCGGTTCTTGGCCTTCTTGCCACCTCCATAGGCAGCAGCGCCGGACCCGGGCTGTCCCCCTGACTCGGGAGTTGGCAGAGAGTGCCAGTTCCGCCCTTCAGCTGCTCTGGCTCATTTGTCCGCCAGGCTGAGGAGCTCAGAGACGTCACGGACCTCTCTGGTCGCAAGCTTCTCGAGCATTTTCTCGTCCCGGACACCCTGTCGGAACGCCACCACCACAGAAGCACTCTGAATGTGCGGGATGGTGTTGCGTACTTGGGAGAACCGCTGGATGAAAGAGCGCAGCGACTCCCCGAGTTGTTGCTTGACGGCGTGGAGGTCAAGCTCCGTGCCGGGACGGGTGTAGGAGCTGCTGAAGTTGGCGACGAACTGCCGGCAGAGCTCTCCCCAGGAGGTTATGGACCCTGAGGGAGATTCATGAGCCAAGACCGAGCTGGGCCGGTTAAGGCGACGGGGAAATAGTTGGCCATGACAGCCTCATCCCCTCCTGCGGCGAGTACGGCGGTGGAGTAGATCTGAAGGAACTCCGCCGGATTGACACTGCCTTCGTACTTTTCGGGCAGGTGCGGCCGGAACTTGCGCGGCCACCTCGCGAAGCGAAGGTGGGGTGCAAGGGCCGCACATCCTGCACCTGCTGCTGCAGGTATTAGCGCTGCGAACGCTTGGTTCGCACTTGGCACCGTGTACCCCGGCATGGGCATGGCTGCTCCATAGACCGGGGGCGCCGCTTGCAGCGCATATGGTTGTGGCATATGCTGCGCGGCGTATGCCTGAGGCAGGGCTCGCGTAGCGAATATCTGCCCTCCAGGCGGCGTTGAGGCCGACGTCATGCTGTCGCCAGCCTCTTGGTTGCGACGCCTTTCTCGACGTCGCTTGAGGTACACCCGGGCATCCTGGCCCAAGTGGCACCGTTCCAGCTCCCTTCTCAGGTCCGTCAACGGGAGCCTGGAGGAGCTGGAATCCACCGTTTGCCCGTCAACCGTGGGCGTGCGCGTCAGCGACACAGCCGGTTGACCGGGGCGTCGCCCTCGCCGAAACCGAGGGTTTGCGGCGGCGGCGACGAGGCGGTCCACCTCGCGGATCCGCTGTTGGGTCGCAGAATGGGGCGCATCCCCAGCAGGTGGGTTGCGCAGCAGTGCTCTTGCTGCAGCTAGCGCACCCCCATGGTGTACGCTCAGCGCTGCAGAAGATCTCACACTGGTCGGAGCCTGCATCGCCGGAGTCGGCGTTGCCGAAGTCGGCTGCTGGCTACCAGCTTGTGCCGACACACTCCGTCCTGAGTGTGTCGACATGTACTCCCCACTGGTCACGGTTCGCCGTGAACGCGGAGGGGGAGAGTTTGCCGCTGAAGGAAACTTGGTCATCTTCGTCGGTGGAAACTTGTCACGCAAGGGGAAAAGCCCCCTACCTGGCACGCCAAATGTCGAAGTGTTCGGTCGACACTTCCCCCGGGCCTGCACTGGGCATCCCGCGGAGGTTCTTTTTTCGGTGGGGCTAGTCCCTTGCGGAGAGCTTGCGCGGATGGACGAGTTAGTAAGAGCTTGACGCGGTGAGTTTTACGTGGTTCAGGCCGCCGGAGCGTAAAACCCTACGTCCACGGCGAACTATGGAGCTCGCTGTATTGCTTGCTGCTCAGGGCCGGAGTCCTGAGCTTGGGGGTGAGTTACCGCTTGGGAGTGAATGGCTAGCGTATGAGTTGCATAAATGCGAACCCTCGCTATCGTCGCCTACCCGAGCCTTTTATAGTCCAAGACTCGGGTGGCTTACAAGGGGGGCCGGGACCCGACAGGTGGTCCCGGGAAGATTGTCTATCATCTACCGTATCTGCAGTTATGCCGGTAGTTGTCTCTGGCGAAGGCTTCTGAGTCTTCGTCTTGCAGCCCTACCCATGCCGCATGCTAGTCGTAGTGGGTGATGACGGCGGGGGCGGCATGGGGTGTCTGGTCGCTGCGTTTATTGGCTGGCAGGCTCTGACACTGCGCGCCAGTCTGTGATGCGACTGGGCGCAACGGCACCTGACAGAGGCGTGCTCCGCGTCTCCCTGTCTTGGGAAGACGCAGGCCTTGAATACCTTGTACGGGCAAGGTATGGGGCGTCTTTACGCCCGCTGCCTATCGCTCGGGGGCAGGTAGCGCCGTTCTGCTGGCCACGTGGCGGGCCCGGAGCCCTCCTCAGAGGAGAGAGGGGTCCGGCTCCGTAGGACACGTGGAGCCTTCGGACCTTCCCCGCGGAGGGGGAGGTCCAGCTTCTGGTCGCCACATGGCGGGCCCGGAGCTCTTCTCTAAGGAGGGGGAGGTCCGGCCCCGCCGGACGCGTGGCGCCTTCGGACCTCTCTCCCGCGGAGGGGGGGTCCGGCTTCTGTATGCCACATGGCAGGCCCGGAGCTCTCCTCTGAGGAGAGGGAGGTCCGGCCCCGCCGGACGCGTGGCGCCTTCGGAGCTCTCCCTGCGGAGAAGGGCGAGTTCCTTAGGCATTTTCCCCTGTGCGCGGGGGTACCCCATATCGCAGGTACCGACATATACTGTCTAGAGCGTGGGAAGGTGATCATATAAATTAATATGTAATTTAAAAAAAACACCTAATAAAGCATGGTGAACTTACTGGGGTAGCGTCGGAGCGCCATGTCCTCACGCAGAGCGGGTCATGCGTGGCTTCGTCGTATGCTCGGACACGGGGGGACCCCCATGGCGATCTCAGGGGGAAGCATGGCTTCGGCCCCGCATACCATGTAGAAGGGTAGTTCCCGTGACCCGGCCCTGGGAAGTCCGGCTGGCCCTCGACATAGAGGAGTCGGTATCCCCTGACGGCTTTGGGTGCGCGTCTGCACCGGTTGTGTGGGTCTGCTTGGCGTAGACCTGGCACGCATTGCATCTCATAACCGGTTTGACGGCGTCCAGGTGGCTCTCAGTCAGTAGGAGCCATGCCAGGTGGCTTAACCGACCAGCGTGCGGGACGATGAGCGTTCCCAGCCTCGCCTCCGTGGACTACTGCGACCTAGTCGCAGCCTTCCTCCTGGGTTATGCACCGCAATAGGATGTCGTGGCGCCACGCCAGTAAAGATACCAGCGCGTAGCACTTAGCCATCCGCACAATCCGTTCAGCGAATGCACGTTCATCAGGAAGGATGTCCTTCAAGGAGTCCCGGACCTCCGTGGTCCATGCATCGGGACTACTTGAGCTTCTGGATCTTGAGCGCTGGGTTGCACGGAGTCCCCAGTGACGCTTACGATCCTTTGGCGGCGTCCATGGCTGCAGGGCCGCTGGGACCGCCAGCTTCGAGGTGCTGGTCCAGCCCCCTTCGCCCGGCTCGGCGGGCCGGGCTGTGGGCCGCAGCAACGTCCCCTCGAAGACTCCTTCGGACACAGGGGCTCCGGTGGAGGCCTTCGTTGAGAGGTCATCAGTTGCGGCCTTGCCAGCGCGCGGTACATGGCGCTGGTCCAAGGCGAGGAAGTCTTTCTCCAACATCCGCACGTGGAGCAGATAAGCAGCTAGTTGTGGGTCATTGCAGGGGCATTCACCCTTAACTTGCTTGATAACTAGCTGGGAGTCGCCCTGCGCCAACAACTAGCGAGCGCCCAGAGACAGGACTGTCTTTTAGGCCAAAGATGAGTGCTTCATACTCTGCCAAGTTGTTGGTTGCCTTGGAATTGAGACGCACCATGTACCCAGACTGCTCCCCCGATGGCATGAGAAGTAGTACGCCGGCACCGGCCCCCTGCTTTCGCGAGGAGCCGTCGAAGAGGAGCATCCAGTGAGGCCCGGTGAAGACCGGCGCTCGGTGCTTTGGTTCACTGTCTTCGCGGCCCCCTGGGTCAGCCTTCGTTGGCGTCCACTCAGCCACGAAGTCAGCCAGTGCTTGGCTCTTGACTGTCTGACGTGGTCGGGAGCTCAGCTTGAACTCCGCCATCTTCGGGCTGTCTTCCGGCTTCGGAAGCTGGTAGTGAGTGCCAATGACGCCCATCTTCTGCTCCGGCGCACCTGTCCGCCAGGCTGAAGAGCTCTGAGACGTCGCGGACCTCTCTTGTCGCGAGCTTCTCGAGCATCTTCTTGTCTCGAACGCCTTGCCGGAACGCCACCACCACAGAAGCGTTTTGGATGTGTGGGATGGTGTTCCGTACCTAGGAGAACCGCTGGATGAAGGAACGCAGTGATCCCACAGGTTGTTGCTTGATGGCGTGGAGGTCAAGCTCCGTGCCAGGACGGGTGTAGGAACTGCCGAAGTTGACAATGAACTGCCGGCAGAGCTCTCCCTAGGAAGTTATCGAACCCTGGGGGAGGTTCATGAGCCAAGACCAGGCTGGGCCGGTCAAGGCGACGGGGAAGTAGTTGGCCATGACGGCCTCATCCCCTCCTGCAGCAAGTACGGCGGTGGAGTAGATCTGGAGGAACTCTGTCGGGTTGACGCTGCCGTCGTACTTCTCGGGCAGGTGCGGCCGAAACTTGCGCGGCCACCTACATCCTGCCCCTGTTGCTGCAGGCGTTGGTGCCGCGAACGCTTGGTTCGCTGCTGGCATAGTGTACCCCGGTATGGGCAAGGCTGCGCCATAGGCCGGGGGCGCCGTTTGCAAGGCATATGGTTGTGGCATATGCTGTGTGGCGTATGCCTGGGGCAGAGTTCGCGTAGCGAAAGTCTGTGCCTCAGGCAGGGTTGAGGCAGACGTCATGCTGATGCCGTCCTCTTGGCTGCGACGCCTTTCTCGTCGTCGGTCGAAGAACACTCGGGCATCTTGGCCCAAGTGGCATCGTTCCAGCTCAGTCCTCAGGTCCGTCGACGGAAGCCTGGTGGAGCTGGAATCCGCCATCTGCCCGTCAACCGTCGGCGTGCGCGTCAGCGACACAGCCGGTTGGCCGGAGCGTCGTCCCCGCCGAAGTTGAGGGTTTGCGGTGGCGACGACGAGACGGTCTACCTCGCGAATCCACTGCTGGGTCGCTGAATGGGGCGCGACCCCAGCGGGTGGATTGCGCAGTAGCGCTCTTGCTGCAGCCAGCGCATCCCCGTGCGGAACGCTCAGCGCTGCAGAAGATCTCACGCTAGTCGGAGCCTGCATTGCCGGAGTCGGCTGCTGGCTTCCAGCTTGCGCCGACACACTCCGTCCTGAGTGTGTCGACACGTATTCCCCGCTAGTCACCGTACGCCGTGAACGCGGGGGAGGAGAGCTTGCCGCTGAAGGAAGCTTGGTCATCTTCGTCGGCAGAAGCTCATCGCGCAAGGGAAAAGGCCCCTACCTGGCGCGCCAAATGTTGAAGTGTGTGGTCGACACTTCCCCCGGACCTGCTCTGGGCAGCCCGCGGAGGTTCTTTTTTGGAGGGGCTAGTCGCTTGCGGAGAGCTTAAGCGTAAGGGAAGAGTGAGGGAGGAGCTTGACACGGCGAGTTTTACGTGGTTCAGGCCGCCGGAGCGTAAAACCCTACGTCCACGGTGAGCAGAGGTGCTCGCAGTATTGCTTGTTGCTCAGAACCGGAGTCCTGAGCTTGAGGATGAGTTATGCCTAGAGTGTGAGTTGCTGGAGTGCAAACCCTTGCTAACTTTGCCTACCCGAGCCTTTTATAGTCCAAGGCTCGTGCGGCTTACAAGGGGGGGGGGGGGGGGGGCGGGACCCGACAGGTGGTCCCGGGGAGATTTCCTGCCGACTATCGTATCCGCAGTTATGTTGGTGGTTGTCTTTGACGAAGGCTTCCGATTCTTCGTTCTGCCGCCCTGCCCATGCCGCAAGCTAGCCGTAGTGGTTGATGACGGCGGGGGCGGCAGGGGATGTCTTGTCGTTGTGTTTATTGGCTGGCAGGCTCTGACACGGCGCGCCAGTCTGTGATATGACTGGGCGCAACGGCACCTGACAGAGGCGTGCTCCGCGTCTTCGCGTCTTGGGAAGGCGCGGGTCTTGAATGCTTTGTACGGTAAAGGCATGGCACGCCTTTACTCCTGCTGCCTACCGTTCCGGGCGGCAGCACTGCTCTGCTGGCCACGTGTCGAACCCGGAGCTCTCCTCTGAGGAGGGGGGGGGGGCTCTGGCTCCGCTGGACACGTGGAGCCTCCGGAGCTCGCCCCCGCGTAGGGGGCGAGGTCCGGTCTTCCGGGCCACGTGGCAGGCTCGGAGCTATCCTTTGAGAAGAGGAGAGCCCCGGCCCTGCCGGACATGTGGCGCCTTCGGAGCTCGCCCTTGCGGAGGGGGTGAGGTTCGGCCTCCTGGGCCACGTGGCAGGCTCGGAACTATCCTCCGTGGGGAGGGGAGCTCCGGCCCCGCTGGACACATGGCGCCTTCAAACCTCGCCCCTGCAGAGGGAGCGAGGTCCTTAGGAAGTTTTACGCTGTGCGCGGGGGTACCCGGTATTGAGGGTACCGACAGAGGTGCTAAGGAGGTCGGCCGACACGGCCGAAGTCTTCCCGAGGTGGCGGCTCGTCGCCGACCATGCACCGGCCATTGTCATGACGAGTTGAGCCCAGAATCCTGTTCCCTGAGTGAAAGTAGGCAGGGGCGGCCAGAATCGTGAAGTTTGGAGCTCCACAGAAGCTGCCGGCGAGCTCTCCGGCGAGGTACCCTGGCGGCAGAGCGCGGGCGGCGAGAGGTAGACAAAGGGGGTGGACCCCAGCTGTCAGCGGCAGATATTTTAAATCAGGATCGGGCTGCGGCCGGGATCTGGTGTGCTGGCGCACAAAAACCCTGTGGGCCTCAGTGTGCTGTCGCCTCCGCGCCCAACACGTGCCCCCGCGGGCCCCGGCAGATTTAAACTTTTCCCCCGATTTTCAGATTTCCTTCAAACTTCAAATCCTCATAACTTTGGCTAGAAAGCTCCAAATCGAGTGGACCAAATTTTGTTGGATTCAGCTCTCTGAGCACTTTCCACAAAATCAAGTTTCACTTCATGAAAACCTTTCATTCCCCAGAATTAATTCCTCAAAATTTAAACTGTTTGGAATTTTAATTGGAGAATCCCTTGGAAGAAAAATCTGAAATTTTTCTGGGATGTTCACCAAAATATCCCTGAACTACCATAAAAATCTCAGATCCATTTGAGCTCATTTGATCCACCTAATGGTGTGATTAGTGAAACTGTTCCAAAGAAAATAGAAAATGTTCAGAAACATTTTCAGAATTTCCCCTGGAATTGTTTAGCTCATATCTTTAGTTAGGAACATTAAAATTAAGTGAGACCAATTCCATTAGAACCCTCTGAAAATCTAGTTTTCAGAAAATCATAGTTTGTTTCATGAAAATCCTTAGGACACCCTAAAAGCCTTCAATTAAGGTCAAGTACCTAATTAATTGTGGAGGGCTCAAATGAGCTTTGCTGCAACTAAAACTTGACCAAGTCTGTGTTTAGGTTGTAACCAAGCCACGGTAAAAGTTTCACAGTTATTGGGTATGTCTAGTAAGAGTTATAGACCGCACGAGTTTAAATTCAATCAAATGCATTTTAATTAATACATATCCTTATATCATGTAGTCGCTAAGGTCGAGGAGGAACCCGAAGTCCTAGACTTCGTTACTCCGGAGGAGCAGCTAGCCTACGACCAAGAGCAGCAAGGCAAGCTCCGGTTTTCATTCTCCTTTTACAATTTTTTATTGTTTTGAGCACATACTTGAATACTATTATTTCGTGCATCAGAGTCTTGTTTGGAAACCCAATTGCATAACCAAGAGAACCATGGGTTGGGTTTAGGATTGAAAACCCCGTTAGCTACTGCAAAGCTAAGTTAGAGTATGATTCGGTACAAGTCGAGTAGTTGGAACTACTCGCGAGCATAGGCTAGAGGCACTCGACTCGGGTAGAGATAGCACATGATACACATGGCAAGAAAAATAAGACCGAGCGGAGAGTAAGGGCAGCAGGACTTTGGGGCCTGTGTGTTGTAGCTCCGTTTGTGTCGATTGAGGACCGAGCCGTGTGCGGGCCTGTTGAACAAGCTAGAACAGTACCGAAGACCTACCGGATATATGGGAACCGGGAAACCGATGTAACTCGGGTAGCTGGGTGTTGAGGCATAGCTGATCGTTCAGAGGGTAGGTTGAGAGCTCGAGGTATAAATTGGTTGGCGGCACTGAGATGCGCGTGCAGAGACCTCTTGCTCGGGACGATTGGACCGGTTCAACATTTGGCTAACGGGTGAAAGGTAGTTGCGTATGACGTCTGTGACGGTTGTTGTAGGCAACATCGAGTACGGGCGTACGTGACGGGTTGTTCGGGTAACCCTGCAGGTGTAAATCGATTATAATCATCGTCCCTCGCGGTGAGTGAGTACCACTTGTTCACTGTACCGTGACGTAGAAAGAACAGGCTAGTTACATGTTAAAATGTTGCTGAGTGAAAGATGAACTCTGTTTGGTAATGATTTGTTGTAGTTTAGAGCTCACTAAAGTTTCTTTCAACTTTGGGCAAAGTACATGGGAGAAATGCGTTTCTTGTTTAATTGCGGCTCTCTCATGTGCCTTAGCGTAAGGTTCTCCACAACCTGCTGCTAAAACTTGAAAGTAAGGTTTTACTAATTAGGCGAGTCCTTGCAAATGATTTTTCCTCATGTAACCTATCAATCCCTCAGGTAGAAGTTCCATGTTTAGGAGAGACGGGTCAGTCTTGCTGAGCCTTCGTGCTCACTGCTTGTGTTTGAAGCTTTTGCAGGGTTCTATGAGGAAGGGGCTCCCGAAGAGGAGACGGAATCCCAGGAGGGGAACCACGTCGAGTGGGAGCCGTGCACGCCGCAGAGTTAGTGTGCGTGTGTGCTAGCAAGGACACATTCAAGGGCTGAACGTGCACTTGATGCGTAGTCTGCACCAGTGAGTGCAGACTGGACTTATTTTAATGTACAAATGTTCATAAACCACTTTATGTAATAAAAGTTTTGCTTCCGCTTTGTACCTTTGATGTGTGTTATTCGGTGTTGTGCAACGCAGTACCCCTCAGCATGATCCTGGCTCGACAAGACCGTGGGGTCGTGTCAGCTACAAGGGCGGCCACGTCCCCGACTTCAGCCATGGCAGCTTCCTCCCGCTCCGTGGCAGGGCCTTGTCTCGCTGGCTCTAGCGAGAAGGAAGGATCCCGGCTCCGGAAGCATGCCAACACGTGCCTGGCAACCTCCACGGCCAGGCCCCGACCCTCTGCCTCGAGCTCCCCGGCGACCACCGCATCTAGCCTGCTCAGCTTGGCGCCGATTGACTCGAGCGCGGGGATCACCTCGGCCACCTTCAGCGCAGGGGCCACTGTCTTCACCGAACTGAAGCCAAGGGGAGCCAGGGCGGACCCTGCCTGGTCGACGAAGCTCAAAACCGCACGGGCCTCGGAAGACCGCGAGGCCAAGAGCTCCTCTACCTCACGGCGGGCTGCCAGCAAGGCGTCGTGGCCCCCCTCGGAGAATTCCTTCTCCCTGGCCGCCAGAGAGCTTTCTCGAAGGCGGAGGTTCCGGGCGAGCCGCTCCAACTCTGAAGCACGGAAGTCGGCAGCCAGCTCCCGATCCAGGATCGCCTGGCGCTCCCGAGAGACCTGCTCCTCCCTCGTGGCAAGGTCTGCCTTTCGGGCCTCTAGCTCCGTAGCCCGGGCTCGCAGGTCGCCCTCGCCTGCCGCCAGCCGCGCGACGACTCTCTCCGCCTCGGCGGCCACGGAGCACTCCTGATCCGCAACGGCGCGCTCACGGCGCGCCACCCTCTGCCGCACCTCCTCCAGGGCAGAGAAGTTATCGGCCCGGGCATACACCTCAAGGGCCTCCTTGCGAAGCCGCCGCGTCTCGGAGTCCAGACGATCGACGACCCGCTTCTGTCGGTCGAGGAGCGCCTCCATGATATCAAGCGACTCCCGCCTAGAGTCGAGCTCCCCCTTGACCTTCGTGGTCTGCTCCCGCAAAAGGTTCCCCCAGGTGAGGAGGCGATCCCTCTCAACCACCTGCTCCTCTCGCTCACGACCGAGCGCGGCCAAGACCTGCCGGACGCTCGTCTGGGAGAGCACGAGAGCGTCTGCCAGGGGCAGTGGGGCAGCAGAGGCCGGAGCGGCGCCCACGACCTCCTCCATCATGTCGTCTTCAAGAGAAAACGACGCACTAGCAACCCGAATGAGACGCCGGTCAGGAGAAGCCGGCGCCGGGACGGGCTCGCTCCCCTCATGCACTGGTTCGATGCCCCCCGTAAGGCCGGTGGCATTTCCTTCCGCTCCGGCGACAGGAGGCGGGACTTCGATAGCCGGACCCGCTGAACCCCCGCCGACAGCTGGCTCCTGAGCCAGTGAAGAAGGACGACTGGAGGGAGTCGACGCTGCCATAGAAGCCGGGACGACTGGTACAGGAGGAACTTGCGCTGGCTTGGGGGCCGCGGCAACCGACTCGGCAAAAGGAGTCGACGCAGCCATAGAATCCAGGCTGACCGGTACAGGAGGAACTTGTGCTGGCTTGGGGGCCGCGGCAACCGACCCGGCTTCCGAGCGCTGCGGCGCAGACCCCCCATCAGTCGGGGATGACCGAGAAACACGAGCACTCCAACGGGCTCTGAACCCCGGCTTTCGAGCATGGGTAGGACCACTAGAGCCCGCCGTCGCCGCCGACGGCTGCCCCGCAGTCGCCTGGGATGATGGAGCAGGGGATGCTTCTGAAGCCCCCCTCGACGTGTTAGCAGTTTCCTTAGAGACTCCACCGTCTGAGGGAGGACGCGACGCCCGGGAACCTTCAGCCCGTCGTCGCTCAAGAGGAGTCCCGTCGGGATGATGAGACCGAGACCTCTTAGGGTCGCCACCGGACGGGGCGCCATCTCCAGAAGCAGGGCGTGCATGCGCCCTGGATTCCCGACTCGACGCAGACGCCGCCGCCGGAGGAGATCGAGCGCGCTTCTTCTCCGGAGGCGGGTTGGAAGCCATGGCAGAAGACAAAGGTGCAAGAACTCAAGGAAGGTGCAAGCGCTGGGAAGTGCGAAGGGAAGCCGCAATGCGGGTAAGATCCCCTTTTAAAACTTTCCAAGTGTGATTCAAAGTGATTCGAAACTCTTCGAATATGTCGCTTGTGCAACCGCTTCGGCTCCAAGACTAAGCGTCGATGACAAGTGGACCCAAGTCGTCCAGCTGAAGCGGTGGGCCAAGAAGTCAGTCTCCCAAGGAGACGAGACGGCAAGGCGCTTCGGCGGTTCCCGAAAAAAGCGCCGCCACGCGCAGAAGTGGCAGCCTTGGGAACCGCCGCAGTAAAAGCAACCATCAAGTGGGCTCACGCTCCCACGATCCGACGACTGTTCGTGCTCCGGCAACGGTCAATGCGGGACTTAGAGAAGGTGCGCGGAATGGAAGAGACGGAGGCCCCACCTTTGGCTCGCTATCTCCCCCAAGATGGGCCCGGGGGCCACTGTCGGTACCCTCGATATGGGGTACCCCCACGCACAGGGGAAAATGTCTAAGGACCTCGCCCTTCTCTGCAGGGAGAGCTCCGAAGGCGCCACGTGTCCAGCGGGACCGGACCTCCCTCTCCTTAGAGGAGGGCTCCGGACCTGCCACGTGGCCAACTGAGTCGGACCTCCCCCCTCCGTGGAGAGAGCTCCGAAGGCTCCACGTGTCCTACGGGACCGGACCTCCCTCTCCTCAGAGGAGAGCTCCGGGCCCGTCACGTGGCCAGCAGCAGCCAGACCTCCCCCCTCCGCGGGGAGAGCTCCGAAGGCTCCACGTGTTCCGCGGAACCGGACCTCCCTCTCCTCAGAGGAGAGCTCCGGACCCGCCACGTGGCCAGCAGAGCAACGCTGCCTGCCCCCGCGCGGTAGGCAGCAGGAGTAAAGACGCGCCATACCTTGCCCGTACAAGGTATTCAAGGCCCGCGCCTTCCCAAGACGCGGAGATGCGAATCACGCCTCTGTCAGGTGCCGTTGCGCCCAGTCACATCGCAGACTGTCGTGCCGTGTCAGAGCCTGCCCGCCAATAAACATAGCGACAAGACATCCCCTGCCGCCCCTGCCATCATCAACCACTACGACTAGCCTGCGGCATGGGCAGGGCGGCAGAACGAAGACTCGGAAGCCTTCGTCAGAGACAGCTACCGGCATAATTGCAGATACGGTAGACGACAGGCAATCTCCCCGGGACCACATGTCGGGTCCCGGGCCCACCTTGTAAGCTGCTCGAGCCTTGGACTATAAAAGGCTCGGGTAGGCAACGTTAGCAAGGGTTCGAACTCTGTGGATTCGCACTCTAGACATCACTCACCCTCAAGCTCACGACTCCGGTTCTGAGCAGCAAGCAATACAGCGAGCGCATCTGCTCGCCGTGGACGTAGGGTTTTACGCTCCGGCGGCCTGAACCACGTAAAACTCCACGTGTCAAGCTTCTCCCTCAATCATCCCTAACGCTGAAACTCTCCGCGAGTGACTAGCCCCTCCGAAAAAGAACCTCCGCGGGCTGCCCAGTGCAGGCCCTGGGAAAGTGTCAGCTACACACTTCGACAGATTGCTACTGGTTTGATATTTGTTTTTGGGATCATTTATCAAAAAAAGTGTCTCCATAATGTCTGCATTAATGAAAAACTTAGTGTTTCCATGATTTCTGCATCATGGATAGACCACACATTTGGGTAACGTAAATTCAAATAAAGTAGAAAAACAGGAGAAGTGGGAAAACTTGGCCATTTGATTCTACAGACGTAGTGGCAAATCGTTGGAACAAATAAATGAGTGTTAATCTTAAAAAAGGTGACGAAGCAAGGGGCTAATTCTTGAATTTTCCTTTGTGGGAAGCCAGCAAATGGGAGGCTGCCGTCATCTTGGTGGATATATATTCATTCACCAAACAACTCCATAAAACATACACTAGATAAAATCATGCACAACAGTCCAAGCAATCAGTGTTCCGAGAAAGAGGAACCGTCATGTTACTGTCTTATGTACAGACAACACTTGCAAGAAACCAGGGACCACCGTTTCCATGAATGCCCAATGTTGGCAGAAACTTTAGATACAATGGGAAACTAGAAACTATATATTTTGTTTTTCCAATATGTGCAACTAAAAGTGACTTTCAATATGCTTACTTTAAGGAAATCTTTATCACAGTGCCATGGGAGATACAGAGGCTTAGAAATCAAAAAAATCTTTGAAGATCAACATCCAACATTAAAACTCTGGATCATTAGATTAAAGGAGAAACCCTTCTGTACCTACACAGGAGACCAGAAGGCATCACACATCATCATTCAATGGCTAGATCACTCTGGCTTCTTTGTTTTCTCACTTGCTTTTCTATCAGTTTCATGTAGAAGGTTTAACAAGCTGCAAATAAACAGGAAGGGGAACAATAGCCCAAGAGATACTAGGTTTATTCAAGAGAAAATATGATCAAACTTCCAGTGAAACAAACTGAGAAATTGGAAGAGCAGGCATAAACTTTGTTTACCTCTCCTTGTGAGATGAGATTACTTCAAGTCAAATAAGAAGTAAATTCGATATCCTACTGACTGGTGATGTTAGTTTTTAGCATATTCTTATCTACCGTTTAACCAAGATTCGAATAGACATATTTTATTTCACACTCTCTGAGCTAAATGAAGAAATGGTTTGAGTCTTTTGACCTATTACTCTATAATTCCACTGTTTCCTGTTAGTCTCACAAAACTTTCGTTCTGGAGTTCCTTCCTCACAACTGAGACATTGGTCCAACGGCCAGCTTCAGCATAAAGGTTAGACAAAGCTACTTTGACTGCTCCATGGCTTTGGTCAAGCTTTGCCAACTCTTCCGCAGCTTTCTCTCCTAAGGGTACATTCCCTTGTGCTCTTGCGGCCGCAAGGATGCTGCCCCAAATTACCACATCTGGTTTCATAGGCATCATTGCGACAAGCCGTTCAGCTTCATCCATATATCCAGCTCGACCCAGAAGATCAACCATGCAACCATAGTGTTTAATGGTTGGATGGATTCCATACTCTCTCTTCATTGACTCAAAATGGCGTCTTCCATCAGGAACCATCCCAGCATGACTGCATGCATTTAAAACACCAATGAATGTTATTGAATTGGGCTTAATATCTGCCCTCTGCAATTGCGAGAAAAGGTCAAGTGACATGTGTGCATAACCATGGATAGCTAAACTGCAAATCATAGCATTCCAAGGAGAAACTGAAGAGAACTGATCATTAGCGCAATTGAAGAAATGCACTGCATCACCGATGCTACCACGCTTGGCATACATATCAATCAGCCCAGCACTCAAATTATCAGTAAGCCGGATTGACCTGCTGATTATATAGTCATGAATCCATCTACCTTGGCCCAATGTGCCACAATCAGCAACTGCAGAGAGAGCACTTGCCAATGTGATCTCATTTGGCTCAGCATTAGCCCTCAGCATTGAAAAGAAGAGCTGCAAAGCAGTATCTGGACAACCAATCTGTACATACCCAGATATCAAAGTACTCCAAGAAACAATGTCCCTCTCAGGCATGTCATCAAACAGCTGCCTTGCTTCATGCATCAGGTCCTTCCTTAGTAGACCAGCCAAAAGAGTGTTCCATGATGCTATGTGTGACTGATCCGATAATCTGAATTGCACCTTGGCAAGGCCAATAAGAGCACAGCACCCATAAAAATGAATCAGAGTGGCTTGCACAAATGCATGGGCGTCGAAACCATTCTTTAGAATAACAGCATGAAGCTGCTGCCCTTCTGTGACAGCATAATGCCGAGCACACACCTTCAGAAAATCAACAAGCAGCACCTCGTTGCCATTATTACCTACTTCGCCAATCATATGAATGTATGCCTTCAGAGCATTGGATATGAGATCAGCACTGATGTATCCATTAATGACTGTTAACCAAGATACCACATCCCGCTCTGGGGTCCTCCATAACAACTCTTCAGCCAAATCCAACATCCCTGCCTTCACATACCCATTAAGCATCGCATTCCAAGTCACTGTGTTCCTATCCGGTATTCCTTCAAACACAGCCCGGGAAGAACTAAGCTCTGAAGCTGTAGCATAGGCGTGGACAAGGTTGGTGGTCACAATGACGAACCCATCCAGGCCCCGCCGTACAGCAACCCCGTGCGCCATCCCCACGGCCGCCGGCGCCCTCTGACAGGCCAGCGCCGTGACCACGCCCGCCAGAGTCACCTCATTGGGAGGGACGGCCTCGGCGAGCATGCCACGGAACACGTCCACCGCGTGCCCTGCTTGGCCGGCACGTGCCAGCGCAGTCACGACCGTTGTGTAGGAGACGGTGTCCCTCTGGCCCGGGTCCATCTCGTCTAACGTCCGCTGCGCGCGGTCGAGGTGGCCCGCGCGGGCGAGCAAGGCGAGGAGGGTGTTGCGAGCGGCGGCGTCGCGGAGGGCGGGAGGTATTTCGTCGAACAGCTGGTGGGCGGAGGCGAGCGCGGACGGAGCACGTGAGTAGAAGGCGAGGAGGGAGTTGCGAACGAAGGGGTTGGAGGCGAGGAGTCCTGATTTGGCGGCGAGCGCGTGCAGCTGCTCGCCGCAGCAGAGGCGCGCGGAGCTCTTGAGGGACGCGACGAGGAACACGGCCAGAGGGGCGCCTGCGCCGGCGCTGGGCATGCGTGAAAAGGCGGGCGTTCCTCTGCCGCGAAGCTGGCGAGTGAGGGCTCCTGGAGAGGAAGGGAACTGAGGCGGTAGGGTTGCTGCATGACGCAGTGAAGCCGCCCCGGGAACGCCTCCTGGCGCAGCTCACCGGAGATGGAGCAGGGCACAGCTGTTGCGTCGCGCGGGACTTGGGCTCGAGCGGACGTTTCTTCAGGAAGCCATCGAGGGCCAACTTTGGTACTCGCCTTTTGGGTTGGATTAGGCCCTATGACTCTACAGCTTAACTCTAATTCAAAGCTGATGGCCAAATATCACAACTTAAAAAATTAGTTTGAGCTTTAATTCATTTTGCTGGAACACACCTTTTTTTCAGCTTCAAAATAGTAAGAAACCTAGACACGGAGTTTAAAGTTATTTACCTGTCACTGATACTAGGTACACAAAAAACGATTTGATCTATTCTTTTGATTAAAATGCACCGAGGATAAATAATTTTGTCAGGTTGTGTCACATAGGTCCACGAAAAACACATTTACATATATCTAAACTAAGTGACTCATTGCAAGTCCAAATCACATCATACATCCTAACATAGCAGGCACGTCATACAAATGAGGACACCTGGTTATTTTGCAAAGTACCCATGAGGAGCACAAGGCGCATTTAGCAAAGGACCCTTCCTCCGACAAGGCCCCGCAAAGGAACTCGGGCGTTTGCGGAGGCTCCCTCGCGCGGTGGGGGCAGAGGGACTGGAGCGAGACGGGGCGGAAACGGTGACAGGAGGAAGAGGCGAGGGCGGAGCCTGGCAAAGGGCAGCTCATTGGCGGCGGCATCCGTGGCTTCCCCCATGGTGTCGTGGGCGAGCGGCTCGACGGTGGTGGAGTGGGCCATCCCCGAGGAGGCTGAGATGCAGCGCGGCGACGACTTCTGTCACACCCGGTTTTTCATAAGAAACACCGAGCGTATTCTCACATGTATGCCAGGATCAGTTGATTCATACATGTGCCGACAAGAGTGTAATATCATTATATTACAAGCCAAGTTCAACATACATCATAATATTACATCATAGTACATAAAATATCAACTAATAGTACCATTACACTAAACACAACAGCGGAAGACTACGGCGTGGATGAGCCAGTTCCACAGGCGTTGCCCGGGGGTTCCGCCAACCTAGAACAACTCCTCGGGATCGAAGTCCTCCTCATCAGAGTCTACGTCTTCATTTACACTTGAGCAGCATATGATAACCAACGAAAGCAAGTTTGAGTACCAAAGGTACTCAGCAAGTGTAGGAAAGAATGTTATGAAGGCTAATAGCAAGGAAAGGCTAATATGGTTAAGCACTATGCATTAATCGTAAGCCTTAGTTTTGATTAGCAACCTATCTTACTAAGTGATAATCCCACCATCTTCATAATAAAGTCATTAATGTTAGGTTACACAACCCAACAACCTTTTTCAACTCACATCCATGTTTCTCTAATCATGGACAAGTCCAAGCCGCTCTTGACCGTGAGCATGGCTGTCATGACAGTTTGGTTCTCTGCAGAGATTGTACCACTTTACCCACAAGTAGTGATTTCATCCCCTGTTGCCAGGTGGACTAAGAAACCTCCCTGACATCCGTGGTTGCAAGCCACATTATACACTTCCTTTGGTGTGCGATCAGGAGATCACTACATGGCCTTTACAAAGGATCTACCGGCAAGTACAAGCCCACTGAGGTTTCACCGCTGTAGTTTCTGGGAGTAACCCTCCCCTACAGAAGCCCCCTCTTAAGCCTTGCAGTTCCCAGGGCAGTCAAAAATGGACTCCCATTCCCCGCACCATCCAAACACTCATACTATACCGGCAAACTCCTATTTAATTGGCCAAGCTGCCCCATCTCAGTCTTGTGGTGGCACTGTAAAGCCGGGTTAACTGTTCCATGAACCGGTCCTTAGAATCTAAGACAGGCACTAACTCATTCCCGAGTCTCGTGCACGAAGCACCAACCAAACAACCAGCCTGTCTAGATTCCTATTATCATGACACACTCTTGTGTCTTTCATATAATACCACAAGACGAGTATCATCAATGTTCCATTCATTCTCTAAGTTCTAAGTATGCATGGCTAAGCACATAAAATGATAACCATCAAATATCAACTAAGTTCCTCAATGATTTAACAAGGAATGATAAAGGAAATAAACTAGGGAAACACCCTAAATTAGGTTTCATGTTAATGACACCATGCAAATAATCTAACTATTCATCCTAGAATAGGAACAAAGTGGTCAAGGAACACTTGCCTTTGAATGAAGAGGGATTTACTTCAAACTCTTGATCTTGAAGATTAGGAATTAGTTCTTGGGTTGGTTCTATCCATGCATTTGCACCCACAAAACAGTAACAAACATGCCATAAGAATCATATCAAGTCATTTCAACCACATAAGTTTGGTTACACACATGCAACTATTGATTTCTTGTCATTTTATGTGAGTTAGGAGGAAAATATATTTCAATCGGCTACCTATATCCTTTGATTTTACTATTGCCACATCCAAACACTCATTTTCAGTTTGTGAGATGATTTGAGTAAATTTTAGAATTTTATAAATATATATGTGAATTCTTATAATTAATTAAATCCTAGAAATCATTTAAATTATTACTATTATAATTTTCATAACTCATATTTCTATTTTTCTGCAATTCAGAACCTATTTAAGCATTTAGAACAGTTTCCAAAATTTTTCTTTAATATATACTATTTTTATCTATTTTTCAGTATTTATTTAATAATTAAAAATGCATTTCCAGTCAGTTAAGTAATTGTTTCTGGATTAAAGGAACTTAAAATACACAAAAGTATCAAACAGAATAATTTTACACCAATAAATAAATTTCCACAATTTTCTAACACTTATATTGCTTTTATTTTGATTTTTCAGAATTAATTTAACACCAAATAAATATTTTCAGTTTCTGAAAGTTATTATTTTTAACTTCAGAATTTGTTTTCTGTTCAAAATGTTATAACAGTGCTTTTAATAAATTTCCTACATTTTCCAGAGATTATTTGGCCTAATTTGATTATTTTCAGAATTAAAAACAGACTTTTAAACTGATTTGGACTGATTTGTAATACTTTCAGTGTTTCTAGGGTTCAAAATGCATTTACAGAATGTTTTTGCAAATTTTCAAACTACACAGGGGTTATTTAGTTAGTTTGCAGTGAATTCTTTAAATTCTATAAAGCCTAAGGTTTATTGTGCAAAGTACAGGGGCTATTTCTGGTTTATTTAAATCTCCAGGGATCTACTCAGAAAATTCCCAACGGTTGTAACTATTTTAAATATAGACCGTTGGATCTAATCTGGACGGTTCAGATTAAATGAACCGAAGGGGTACGCCCCTTTCTAATCCTAGCCGTACAAAATAAAATAGAGAGCCAGGATTTGGCCACGTCGCCCCATCCCTTTCTCCCCCACGTCCGGCGGCTGCCAGATCGCCGGCGAGCGGCGGCGGCGGCCGGGTTTTTTTCTGTTTTCTTTATTTTCTCCACTAAAGCTTGATCTTTGTACACCAAATCAACGAGGGGATCATGGGGGACTCACCTAGATTGTTTTCAGGCACCAGAATAAGCCGGTGAGGGCTGTCGACGGCGAGCAGTGAGAAATTCCGGCAAACTTCGTCGGGGTGGCTCTCCAGGCAGTGACCTTCGACAATTCTTGTCGGGAATCTCTCCTGGAGTCCTTGTGGCGACGTAGGGGTCCTTAGAACCGAAGATTTGAGCGTGTTTTTGAAGAATTGGTGGAGGGGTGGTTTTTTCCGATCGGGAGAATTGGGGGCGGTTCCAGTGGAGAATTTCGGCCGGGGTCGGGTTGTTTATATAGAGGGGGAGGAGGAGGCGGTTGCTGAGACGTCGGTTGAGGAAGAGGCGCGAAGAATTGGGCGTGGCCGAATTGTTTTGCCACATGTGATAATAGAGGGAGAGAGAGAAGAGGGTGGCGGTTGCTCGGGGAAGAAGGCTGACGGCTGGCCCCAGTAGGCAGAGAGAGCAGTGGGGAGGAGGGGGTTTTGCCCTTTGGTTAAGGATTTAGGGTATTACAACTCTACCCCCCTTAAGAAAAATCTCGTCCTCGAGATTGGAGTTTACAAAGGGAATAGATTAGGAAATTGTGATTTGAGTTCATCTTCCCTTTCCCATGTAGCTTCTGCCTCGGAATGATGTTTCCATTGAACCTTATGCATGCGGATTATTTTATTTCTTGTGACTTTTTCCATTGTGTCAAGGATTTTGACGGGGTACTCGGTATACGAAAGATCTTCCTGTATGTCCAACTCATCCATTGGCAGATGTTCTTCTGGTATTCTCAAACACTTCTTGAGTTGTGATACGTGGAACACGTCGTGTACATCCGACAATCGAGAGGGTAACTCCAACTGATATGCTACCTCTCCTTTGCGTTCCAGTATCTTGAATGGTCCGATATACCGAGGTGCTAGCTTCCCTCTTACTTTGAATCTTTTCAGTCCACGCATGGGTGACACTTTGAGATACACATAATCTCCCACTTCGAAGACTAATTCTCTTCGCCTTGTGTCTGCATAGCTCTTTTGTCTTGTTTGAGCTATCTTTAGATTATTGCGAATTTCTCTGACTTTCTTTTCTGCATCTTTTAGCACTTCAGGTCCAAACACCTTATTCTCTCCTATTTGATCCCAAAATAGTGGAGTCCTACATCTCCTTCCATATAAAGCCTCAAAGGGGGACATCTTCATACTTGCTTGATAGCTATTATTGTAGGAAAATTCTGCATACGGCAAATTCTTATCCCAACTCCTACTATTCTTGAGTGCACAAGCTCGGAGCATATCTTCAAGAATCTGGTTGGTTCTTTCTGTTTGCCCATCAGTCTGTGGGTGATATGCAGAACTGAAGTTTAATCGAGTTCCCATAGACTCATGTAGTTTCTGCCAAAATCTTGAAGTGAACTGTGTACCTCTATCTGATACTATCTTTTTGGGTACACCATGTAGGCAGACTATTCTTGACATATACAGTTCTGCTAGTTTGGAACCATTATAATTTTCTTTCACTGGAATAAAGTGAGCAACTTTTGTCAATCTATCCACTATCACCCATATTGAATCATACCCTGTTTGTGTCCTGGGCAAACCCACTATGAAGTCCATCCCAATCTCTTCCCACTTCCATTCAGGTATCTTTAGTGGTTGTAATAGCCCTGCAGGCCTTTGATGTTCTGCTTTGGCTAGTTGACATGTGTTGCATAATGCCACATGCTCTGCAACATCTCTTTTCATTCCATACCACCAATACCTTGTTTTAAGATCATGATACATCTTTGTACTTCCAGGATGGATACAATAATCAGAATCATGAGCCTCTTTTAATATTAACTTCTTTATTTCCTTGATGTCTGGTACACATATTCTTTTACCATGCCATATGATACCATTCTCATCTTCTCTAAATCCTGGAGCCTTGTTTTCTTTGATCAACTGTTTAATCTCTTTGATCTTTTCATCATCCTTTTGACCTTTTCGTATATCATGTTCCAGGGTTGAATCAACCTCCATTGCTATAGCTTCTGTATGATTCACCAAATATAAATTGAGCTTTGAGAACTCTTCACAAAGTTGGGGTTGTAGATCTCTTATGGTCAACATGTTAACATGTGTCTTTCTGCTCAAGGCATCTGCAACCACATTAGCTTTTCCAGGATGGTAATTGATTCCCACATCAAAATCGTTAATGAACTCTAACCATCTCCTTTGTCGAATGTTGAGATCTGGCTGAGTGAAGATATACTTCAAGCTCTTATGGTCGGTATAGATCTCGGTTCTTTTACCCATTAGGTAATGTCTCCATAGTTTCAATGCATGTACAACTGCTGCCAACTCTAGGTCATGGGTAGGATAGTTCTTCTCATGCTTCCGAAGTTGTCGGGAAGCATAGGCAATAACATGCCCTTCTTGCATAAGTACACATCCTAACCCTTGCCCTGAAGCATCACAATATACAGAAAATGATTTCTCCATATCGGGCATAACCAAAACTGGTGCAGTTGTTAACTTCTTCTTTAATTCTTTGAAGCTTGATTCACACTCTTGAGACCATATAAAAGCAGCTCCTTTTTCCAACATCTTTGTGAGTGGCTTAGCTATTTTTGAAAATCCTTCAATAAACCTTCGGTAATAGCCTGCCAATCCTAAGAAGCTTCGGATTTCACCAACATTCTCTGGTGTCTTCCACTTTTGCACACCAGATATCTTTTCTGGATCTACTGCGATTCCTCCTTCGGAAATGATATGTCCCAGAAAAGCAACTTTCTTAATCCAAAATTCACACTTACTGAATTTGGCATAAAGTTGGTTTTCCCTTAGCTTTTGTAATACTATTCTCAGGTGTTCTTCATGTTCTTTCTCATTCTTTGAGTATATGAGGATATCATCAATGAACACTACCACAAACTTGTCCAAGTATTTCATGAACACCTTATTCATAAGGTACATGAAATATGCCGGGGCATTTGTTAATCCAAAAGGCATAACTGTATATTCATACAGTCCATACCTAGAAACAAATGCCGTCTTCGGAATATCTGATTCCCTTATCTTTAGTTGATGGTATCCGGAACGGAGGTCAATTTTGGAGAATACGCATGCACCTCTTAATTGATCAAACAAGTCCTCAATACGAGGTAAAGGGTACTTGTTTTTGATTGTCACTTCATTGAGGGCACGGTAATCTACACATAACCTCTTGGTTCCATCCTTCTTTGGTACAAATATGACCGGAGCTCCCCATGGTGAGGAACTGGGACGGATATACCCTTTCTCCGACAACTCTCGGATATGATCCTTGAGTTCTGCTAGTTGTTGGGTATCCATCCGGTATGGCCTTTTATATATAGGAGCAGTACCAGGTACTAATTCTATTATGAATTCTACTTCTCGATTCGGTGGCATACCTGGTAACTCCTCAGGAAATACATCTGGAAATTCGTTGACCACCTTTATGTCCTCAATAACTACTTCAGTCTTGTTGAGTTGGACATTTCCAGAGGGTACTTGAATAGATGTGAACTCAACCTTAGTTCCATCCGTATGGGTTAGTTCCACTGTCCTTGTTGAGCAATGTATAACTCCTTTGTACTTGGTTAACCAGTCCATCCCCAAGATGATATCTATTCCTTGTGATTCTATCACAATAAGATTTGCAAGGAATTCTACTCCATTAACTCCTAGCTTTACCTTGGGACATATTTGTTTTGTCTTTATTTCTCCTCCAGGAGAATTCACTAATAGCACTCGATTCATAGATGTAATTTGTAAGTTGTGCTTGGTTATGAACTCCTTGGCTATGAATGAGTGTGTTGCACCAGAGTCAAACAAAATTGTAGCAGGATAAGTGTTCGCGGAGAACATACCAATCACCACATCTGGTGCCTCCTGTGCTTCCTCCATGGTCACATGATTCACCTTGCCACGCACAAGATTCTGTGCCTGAGATGGCTTCTTGTTGGGACATCGGTTGGCATAATGTCCCGTTTCCCCACAGTTGAAGCATTGCCCCGTGACCTTGTTCATTGGTGCTTTGTTGCCTGATTGTGCATTTTGAGGATTTGGCCCTGCAGGACGAGGTTGAAAGGCAGGACGTTGTTGCTGCACTTGTGGTCTCTGCTGTTGTGGTTGGAAAGTTGGGTTCCTAGCAGCAGGGTTGTAGTTCCTCTGAAACTGATTGGGAGCTATAGGTCGATTCATTGCTCCCGTCGGC
Organism: Neostapfia colusana; assembly: GCA_030760725.1. Taxonomy (NCBI): domain Eukaryota; kingdom Viridiplantae; phylum Streptophyta; class Magnoliopsida; order Poales; family Poaceae; genus Neostapfia; species Neostapfia colusana. The sequence goes on along the minus strand of JASWHV010000018.1, from coordinate 18,803,376 downwards.
GGTGATGAGAAACGGGGTCGACTGTTGCTGCTAGAAGCCTGTCCTTGCCAATTCATTTTTCTCTTTCGCTCCTCAACTAACTTCTGTCTTTTCCTCTCCACTATGAAAGCCTTGTTGATGAGCTTTTGGAAACTTTCATAGTCACTTGAAGACATAGCATACTGTATCTCTGAGTTCAATCCCTCAATGAAACAATCTTGTTTCTTTTTGTCCGTGTCTATGTCTCCCGGAGCATAGCGAGATAACTGTGTGAACTTGGTAAGGTATTCTCGCACGGACATACCACCTTGCTTCAGGTTGAGGAATTCCTTCCGCTTGTTCTTGATCTCTCCTGCTGTAACATAGTGATTGCGGAAGGCAAGTTTGAACTCATTCCATGAGATACTTTTTGGATCCTCATGGGCTTCTTTGTATGTTGTCCACCAGTCTGCTGCAGATCCATATAGTTGGTGAGAAGCAAAGAGCACTCTCTCACGCCCTGGGCACTGTATGATCTGCAACTTGTTCTCAACATTCTTGAGCCAATCATCAGCTTCCAATGGCTCTATAGCGTTGTCGAACCTTGGTGGTTGAGTGCTTAGAAACTCATTCAGTTTGGGTTGACGCGGTGCATTCTGAATTTGTGGTTGCATGTTGGCCACCACTTGTGTTAAATTCTGAAGGAGCTGGTTTTGCATGTTCATCATTTGTTGTATAACTTCTCCATCTGCTCTGCGTGCAACTCGTGGCTGCCATCCAGGCAAAGGGAACTCTGCAGCCTCATTGTTGTTGTTCCCTTCATTGCGTCTCCTTCTTCCTGCCATCTATTGTAAAGACTATGTTTAAAATTAATGTATAGATGTTCTCTTAGGTGTATTACGTTGTATACCTATTTCATCCATTCTATAAAAGAGTTACTAAAGTTTCTACTTCATTTATTAAATGGTCATGATTGAAACAAACTAAGTACTTGTATTCCTTAATAGATATTTACATATACTAACGAGGTTGTGAACATAAGCCTACGGCTTTCACAACTCACGTTCATACACTAACATACATTACATCATCATTCTAAACAAGTTTACTAATCAAGCATTACACACTAGTCAATACACTACCATACATACGTACTACACGAGTTTCTACATGAACAAGGACACCTATCCTAGTTGTCCCCTGGGTTCTGTGCATCCTCCTGTGGGTTCCCACCATCACCATCAGGGTTGCTAGCCTCTGACTCAGCTGTGGAGGCCTCAGGTGCTGGAGGAATATGAGGGCGTTTGGCTGCCCTACGGTCTGGAGAGTCCGGAGTCCAAGTGTCTCCATCCGAAGCATAGAGATCACTCACTTCTCCATCCCTCATCCTCATCAGTCCACGCATAATGGCCTCCGTCTTCTTCAGAAGGTCCCGGACGTCTTGGAGTTCCTGTTGCCAGTTCCGCAGCCTCGTACTGACGTCCACTCCTACCTAGAGGCTCATGTCTATCTGCACCACATCACAACCTTCATGGAGAGGCTCATAGTTGAATATCGCGCTTCCACTTTGTCGCCGGGGGGTGTACATGTATTGGGTCCCCTCAAGGCGGCCACGGTTGGTGTAACTCTGGCAAGTGATTGCCTCCCAAGTGGCGTCCTTCTCAGCCTCTGCCATAGTAGACCTCCATGCTGGCGAGTTGTGGATCTTGAGCAACCTGTTCTCATAGTAGATTCTCGCCTGCGACTTCCACTCGTCCCGTTCTGCACGAGAGACTCGAGTGGTGTCGTACTGCACCTCTAGCTTGCCGGTATAACCAGCACAGCGAAGGAGGTGTCGGAGACGATCCACCATGCCTCTAGTGGACTCCCCGTGGGTCTGGTAGGTAGTGGGGTTGTCCACCTCCTCAGTAGTACGCTCAGCCAGCTGGTGTCGAGGAACTCGTCCTCCGGTGGACTTACGGGCTGTGAGACGTGTGCGTGCCATCTGTTTCAATAAAAATTTAAAATGTGTTAGAAAATAAACAATAATATAATTTTGAGTATAGAAGAGGTTAGACAACATATATATAATTTAAATAATCCTCCTTCTAACAAAATATTTAGTAAAATAGTTTTTAATAAAATAGTGATGTCTATATCGTCCATTTCTAACTAGGTTTGCGTCCTACGGGCAACCTTGGCCCTGATACCACTTTGTCACACCCGGTTTTCCATAAGAAACACCGAGCGTATTCTCACATGTATGCCAGGATCAGTTGATTCATACATGTGCCAACAAGAGTGTAATATCATTATATTACAAGCCAAGTTCAACGTACATCATAGTACATGAAATATCAACTAATAGTACCATTACACTAAACACAACAGCGGAAGACTACGGCGTGGATGCTCCAGTTCCACAGGCGTTGCCCGGGGGTTCCGCCAACCTAGAACAACTCCTCGGGATCGAAGTCCTCCTCATCAAAGTCTACATCTTCATTTACACCTGAGCAGCATATGATAACCAACGAAAGCAAGTTTGAGTACCAAAGGTACTCAGCAAGTGTAGGAAAGAATGTTATGAAGGCTAATAGCAAGGAAAGGCTAATATGGTTAAGCACTATGCATTAATCCTAAGCCTTAGCTTTGATTAGCAACCTATCTTACTAAGTGATAATCCCACCATCTTCATAATAAAGTCATTAATGTTAGGTTACACCACCCAACAACCTTTTTCAACTCACATCCATGTTTCTCTAATCATGGACAAGTCCAAGCCGCTCTTGACCGTGAGCACGGCTGTCATGACAGTTTGGTTCTCTACAGAGATTGTACCACTTTACCCACAAGTAGTGATTTCATCCCCTGTTGCCAGGTGGACTAAGAAACCTCCCTGACATCCGTGGTTGCAAGCCACATTACACACTTCCTTTGGTGTGCGATCAGGAGATCACTACATGGCCTTTACAAAGGATCTACCGGCAAGTACAAGCCCACTGAGGTTTCACCGCTGTAGTTTCTGGGAGTAACCCTCCCCTACAGAAGCCCCCTCTTGAGCCTTGCAGTTCCCAGGGCAGTCAAAAATGGACTCCCATTCCCCGCACCATCCAAACACTCATACTATACCGGCAAACTCCTAATTAATTGGCCAAGCTGCCCCATCTCAGTCTTGTGGTGGCACTGTAAAGCCGGGTTAACTGTTCCATGAACCGGTCCTTAGAATCTAACACAGGCACTAACTCATTCCCGAGTCTCGTGCACGAAGCACCAACCAAACAACCAGCCTGTCTAGATTCCTATTATCATGACACACTCTTGTGTCTTTCATATAATACCACAAGACGAGTATCATCAATGTTCCATTCATTCTCTAAGTTCTAAGTATGCATGGCTAAGCACATAAAATGATAACCATCAAATATCAACTAAGTTCCTCCATGGTTCAACAAGGAATGATAAAGGAAATAAACTAGGGAAACACCCTAAATTAGGTTTCATGTTAATGACACCATGCAAATAATCTAACTATTCATCCTAGAATAGGAACAAAGTGGTCAAGGAACACTTGCCTTTGAATGAAGAGGGATTTACTTCAAACTCTTGATCTTGAAGATTAGGAATTAGTTCTTGGGTTGGTTCTATCCATGCATTTGCACCCACAAAACAGTAACAAACATGCCATAAGAATCATATCAAGTCATTTCAATCACATAAGTTTGGTTACACACATGCAATTATTGATTTCTTGTCATTTTATGTGAGTTAGGAGGAAAAATATATTTCAATTGGCTACCTATATCCTTTGATTTTACTATTGCCACATCCAAACACTCATTTTCAGTTTGTGAGATGATTTGAGTAAATTTTAGAATTTTATAAATATATATGTGAATTCTTATAATTAATTAAATCCTAGAAATCATTTAAATTATTACTATTATAATTTTCAGAACTCATATTTCTATTTTTCTGCAATTCAGAACCTATTTAAGCATTTAGAACAGTTCCAAAATTTTTCTTTAATATATACTATTTTTATCTATTTTTCAGTATTTATTTAATAACTAAAAATGCATTTCCAGTCAGTTAAGTAATTGTTTCTGCATTACAGGAACTTAAAATACACAAAAGTATCAAACAGAATAATTTTACACCAATAAACAAATTTCCACAATTTTCTAACACTTATATTGCTTTTATTTTGATTTTTCAGAATTAATTTAACACCAAATAAATATTTTCAGTTTCTGAAAGTTATTATTTTTAACATCAGAATTTGTTTTCTGTTCAAAATGTTATAACAGTGCTTTTAATAAATTTCCTACATTTTCCAGAGATTATTTGGCCTAATTTGATTATTTTCAGAATTAAAAAGCAGACTTTTAAACTGATTTGGACTGATTTGTAATACTTTCAGTGTTTCTAGGGTTCAAAATGCATTTACAGAATGTTTTTGCAAATTTTCAAACTACACAGGGGTTATTTAGTTAGTTTGCAGTGAATTCTTTAAATTCTATAAAGCCTAAGGTTTATTGTGCAAAGTACAGGGGCTATTTTTGGTTTATTTAAATCTCCAGGGATCTACTCAGAAAATTCCCAATGGTTGTAACTATTTTAAATATAGACCGTTGGATCTAATCTGGACGGTTCAGATTAAATGAACCGAAGGGTTACGCCCCTTTCTAATCCTAGCCGTACAAAATAAAATGGAGAGCCAGGATTTGGCCACGTCGCCCCATCCCTTTCTCCCCCACGTCCGGCGGCTGCCAGATCGCCGGCGAGCGGCGGCGGCGGCCGGGTTTTTTTTTCTGTTTTCTTTATTTTCTCCACTAAAGCTTGATCTTTGTACACCAAATCAACGAGGGGATCATGGGGGACTCACCTAGATTGTTTTCAGGCACCAGAATGGGCCGGTGAGGGCTGTCGACGGCGAGCAGTGAGAAATTCCGGCGAACTTCGTCGGGGTGGCTCTCCAGGCAGTGACCTTCGACAATTTTTGTCGGGAATCTCTCCTGGAGTCCTTGTGGCGACGTAGGGGTCCTTAGAACCGAAGATTTGAGCGTGTTTTTGAAGAATTGGTGGAGGGGTGGTTTTTTTCCGATCGGGAGAATTGGGGGCGGTTCCAGTGGAGAATTTCGGCCGGGGTCGGGTTGTTTATATAGAGGGGGAGGAGGAGGCGGTTGCTGAGACGTTGGTTGAGGAAGAGGCGCGAAGAATTGGGCGTGGCCGAATTGTTTTGCCACATGTGATAATAGAGGGAGAGAGAGAAGAGGGTGGCGGTTGCTCGGGGAAGAAGGCTGACGGCTGGCCCCAGTAGGCAGAGAGAGCAGTGGGGAGGAGGGGGTTTTGCCCTTTGGTTAAGGATTTAGGGTATTACAACTTCTCGCTGCTCATCTACACGTGGAAGGGCTAGCGCCGCTGGCATTGCTCCCGCCGATGGCTGGCGTTGTAATTTTCGCATTGGTTGTTGTTGTAAGTTGCATTTTGTGCAGTTTGAGGATTTAGGCGTCGATCGGGCTTGAATTAAAGTAGAAATTGCTTAATGAAACGAGCAGCCTGAGATGTTCTAAAATTATTGGATAGATTTGTTGTTCTTGCTTAGGATTTATGAATCAATTGAGGGCATTCTGAACAGTTTTAGTGAGTTGATAAATCAATTGAAGGCATATTGAACAGGCTGAGTGAGTTTAAGGAACCATTCTGATTGTGCGAACCTTAATCATGGGTTTTAGCAGATTACACAGCCTGTAATTGATTATGCAACTATTCAGATTTCTATTACAGAATGTGTCTCAAAAAACGATGCTTAAATTTGTTTTTCTATTACAGATGCTTAACCGGTCATCTTGCTTGCTTGGTTGATAATAACGAGTCATGTGTCAGCGCCCACTTGTGTTTTCTGGCGCTCACGAACTCACAACGAATGACAGAGGCAGAGAAAAGGTAGAGCTTCTTTGCGCTGGTTTGTGTTTTGTCGGGTGATCACTTTCACTTTGTTTACTCCCTTGTATTTATAAGCAAACGTGATGACAAGCACCCGCACTACTTGCACTTGCCGTTAGAATATGCTAATCTATTTGAATGCATGACGTGTGATTCTCACGCACTTGATGTAGCGACTAATGACTGGGTGCTGAGCTATTCTCTTGCACACGAATGCAACTGCCCATGCAGATCACGCACAAGTCGCGGATTCATGCATGCGCCAACTAACAATGCAGCTACATGTTTTGAGCAACAGTTTATTTCCTAACAATTATTCTCTCTCTAAACTTTTGCTCCAATATTGCATACATCTATCTTACTCAGCTCTTGGAAACTTGCTGTAGCAAGTGCCTTGGTCAGAATATCAACGAGTTCATTTTCACCGTTTATATGATCTGGGATGATGTCTCCTTCGACTGAATGACGAATCAAATGAAACTTCGTTTGAATATGCTTGCTCCTATCATGAAAGACTGATTTTTTATGAGAGCCAAAGCTGATTTTATCGGCTGGAGCTATCGGCATCTCTCGCTGGTCTTCATGACATTTTCCATGACTCACAGCTCTAGAAATGTCTGAAGTACATTGCTGCTGTCCACACTGAAAATATTAACGAGTTGCAAGAGGATTTGACGTATGTAGAATATCCAGTTGAAATTATTTATGAGAAGACTCGGACCACGTGTAACAGAACGTTGTAGTTCTATAAGGTAGTGTGGAGCAACCACACCGCTGAGAAAGCGACGCGAAAAAATGAAGATTTCTTTCTCTCAAACTACCTCGATTTCATATCTTCTCATATCGTGTAATTCCTCTCCTATCTTCATCTCTTCTTTTGTAATCTTGGGACAAGATTCTTATAAGGGGGGAGGGATGTGAAAGCCCACTTTTACACATTTCAGTACAAATATTTGAGGGAAATTTAAATTTTCCAAATAAATTTGCAGGTAGCCATACACATATGTCACTAGTGTAAATTCAAATCTGAATTTTTCTTCAAATATTGTCAAATGGAAGATTTGGTTTCACCAATGTGTTTACCACATCTTAATTAGCATCTCGACCAAAATTCATCCATTTTGGAATTCATTTGCTATGTGTTTGGATACATTGAAGAAGAGGGATCCAAATCGAAATTTAAATTCAAATATCCAAATGCAATTCAACTCAACCATCCAAAAATGAATTCAGTTTGAATTCAAATTTAGTCTATGACTTTGGGAGTAAGTGTAGACTTTAATTTGGAGTGAGGGATGAAAAGATAAGCAGAAATTTGAAAAAATCTAGGTGGGAGTGGAACCCACATGTTAGTAGCTGAAGCTCAGCAAACCGGCTCGGTGGTTTCTCTCGGTCGATCGCCGCTCGGCCACGTACAGCCATCCTAGCTCCAAGCCTCCAGCTCACGGTGAAAATTCGGCCTCAAAGTCCAGTGCATGCCCTGCTCTCACCGTTTTCCATCGCCCTGAGTCAAGTTCATCAAGCACGCTCACGGTTCTCCAGGTTCACACGTAAGAAACTCACTGCTCTTCTCTAATCACCGATGACCGGCTGATCCCGCCGTTTCCACGTGCCAATTTCAAAGAAGAAAAGGTATGCCCGTGTGTGCTGAATCTGTAGCTGAAAGCCTCATTCCATTCATGTTTTATCGAGCGAGTATTGCTCGTTTTTCCCCACGGTGTGTATTAGGAGCCAAGCTCGGTTCTCGGCAGAATTATTCTTTCACGCGCAACCGATGCTCAAGCTGTGCACCGAACACGTTCTAGGTCACCTAATGCACCTCCTCGATCAAGAAGCATCGAGTTTCATTCACTAGAACCCTAGTTCTTCGAGTTTTTTTGTGCCGGCGGCCGAAAACATGGCACCTCACCGTTGAGGTCATAATTGCGGCCGTTTTCACGATCATCAGGATTTAGTTTCATGTTCAGCACATCACCACGGTGCTCTCAGGTGAAACCGCGTTGAAAATGGTGTAAAAATCACTGAGTTCGACGTTGCACCGCACTGTTCCGGCCACCGCCGAGCTCCGGGGTGTGCACTAGCATATTCCCCATACAAAGCTGTGTACAGGCGGCAAGTTTGGCCGAAGGTTTTGCAAGGGAACGGCCAGCGGCGAGCTCTCCGGCGAGGCGCCGCTGTGGGAGGCACGGTGTCGTGGGGAAGAAGACGACCCGTGGGTCCCACGTGTCAGTGAGAGAAAAACGCGGGCCAATCCGTTGTGGCACAAGGATCTCGTGTGGCTACGTGGTAAATCGTGCGGGACAACGTGTGTCTTTGCTGCCGTGTTGACACGTAGCCATGGGTCCACCAGCCGAGTTTAAACTTTTCTATTTCAGTTTGAATTTCCAAATTTTGGACAAACTTTGAAGAGCCATAACTTTCTGTTGGATTGTCCAAAATTGGTGAAACAAATTTTGTTCGCTTTCTTTCAACCAATACTTTGCACTGACACAAATTAATTGGTATGGAAATCCCTGTAATTTCCTACAAAATGCTTCAAAGTTAAATCTTTGGGATTTAATTTTAAGAGATCCTTGTTATGGAAATTGCCCAACTAAGGCTAGAATGTCCTTCATAAATCTACCGATCTTTAGTAAAAAAATTTAGCAGCATTGAACTTAATTTACTTGGTCTAATGGTGTTCCAATTGATTCTGTCCAAGAAAATTAGGAAAAACATTACAATTTAATTTCAGCTTTTATCCAAACTTAGGAATTCAATATCTTCCTGTATAAAGCTTCAAATTTAGTGAAACCAATTCTCAAGAACTCAAAAAACTCTAAAGTTTCTGAAAATTCAAGTTTGTAGCATGAAAAACTTTCAGGTTTGACTTATTAATCTAGAGAAGGAAAATGACTTAGGGAATTTATTAAAGTACACACTTAATTAACTTTGTATTATTTTTTGATAGCAATGCCTGAGTGTCACGTGGGATTCTTTATAAAAATCCCAAGTCCATTAGATTTCAAATTATACAGAATTCACTTAAATCTTTATAGCTACTCTGATGTGATTAATACTTATTCATGTGCATTGTTTGCATTTCGATTAGGTACTGAGCTCGAGGAAGCACCGGAGGCTCTGGAAGTGATTCCTCCGGACACTAACCCCACTTACTTACAACAAGGCAGGCTCCGGTTTAATGTAACAAACTTTAGAAAGTTTTTGATTTGTATCTGTCGAAGTGTGTAACCGACACTTCCCCCGGGCCTGCACTGGGCAGCCCGTGGAGGTTCCTTTTCAGAGGGGCTAGTCACTCGCGGAGAGCTTCTGCGTTAGGGACGATCGAGGGAGAAGCTTGACACAGGGAGTTTTACGTGGTTCAGGCCGCCGAAGCGTAAAACCCTACGTCCACGGTGAGCAGAAGTGCTCGCTGTATTGCTTGCTGCTCAGAACCGGAGTGCTGAGCTTGAGGGTGAGTGATGTATAGAGTGCGAGTCAACAGAGTTCGAACCCTTGCTAACGTTGCCTACCCGAGCCTTTTATAGTCCAAGGCTCGAGCGGCTTACAAGGTGGGCCTGGGACCCGACAGGTGGTCCCGGGGAGATTTCCTACCATCTACCGTATCTGCAGTTATGCCGGTAGTTGTCTCTGGCGAAGGCTTCTGAGTCTTCGTTCTGCCGCCCTGCCCATTCCGCAAGCTAGTCGTAGTGGTTGATGATGGCAGGGGTGGCAGGGGATGTCTTGTCGCTATGTTTATTGGCGGGCAGGCGCTGACACGGCGCGCCAGTCTACAATTTGACTGGGTGCAACGACACCTGACAGAGGCGTGCTCCGCGTCTCCGCGTCTTGGGAAGGAGGCGCGGGCCTTGAATACCTTGTACGGGCAAGGTATGGCGCGTCTTTACTCCTGCTACCTACCGCTCGGGGGCAGGCAGCGTTGCTCTACTGGCCACGTGGCGGGTCCGGAGCTCTCCTCTGAGGAGAGGGAGGTTCGCTCCCGCGGGACACGTGGAGCCTTCGGAGCTCTCCCCGCGGAGGGGGGAGGTCCGGCTGCTGCTGTCCACGTGGCGGGCCCGGAGCTCTCCTCTGAGGAGAGGGAGGTCCGGTCCCGCAGGACACGTGGAGCCTTCGGAGCTCTCCCCACGGAGGGGGGAGGTCCGGCTCAGTTGACCACGTGGCAGGTCCGGAGCTCTCCTCTGAGGAGAGGGAGGTCCGGGCCTGCTGGACACGTGGCGCCTCCGGAGCTCTCCTTGCGGAGAAGGGCAAGGTCCTTAGGCATTTTCTCCTGCGCGCGGGGGTACCCCATATCGAGGGTACCGATAGTATCACTAGAGTATGGGGTTCATATGTGCATTAGGTCTATAATATTTTGATACCCCACTTGCATAACCAGATCATCCCAGGAAGAGTGATGGTAATGGTTAAGTCCTCGAGTAGTATATGCAAAGCTTAATGTTTATAGGTTTCGGTACAAATCGAGTAGTTGGAATCTACTCGCGAGTTTAGGCTTGGCTACATACAGGATTGGTTCGAGATGTTAGGTTCACATAATCTGAAAGTAGAGACTAGGCAGGGGTGTTGGATGCAGCTAGACATGGAGGTCTTGTGTGCGTAGCACTGTCTGTGCCAGTTGAGCAATGATCTGTGTGCGGCCCCGCTGAACAAGTTTGAATGTACCGAAGGCATATCGGATATATGGGATCCGATAAACTGATGTAGCCTATACCTCCGGGCGTAAAGGTATAATGCACCAATTTATAGGTGTAGGTTGAGAGCAGCAAGGTGGAAATCCGCTAACGGGCACAGAGTTTCTCCGTGTAGGGAACCTCCTGCCCGTTTCGGTGCGACCGGTTCGACGTTTGAGTTGTCGGGTGAAAGGTAATCCCGTACGAAATCGGTTGAGCATGCCGTCGCAGCTCCGAGTAGGGCGTACGTTGCATGCTATTCAGGTATCCCTGCAGATGTATATCGAGTCGATTCGCCAGCCCTCGCGGTCATGAGTAACACTTATTCACTGTGTCGTGACGTAGTAAAATTGGAGATGAATATGATGATATAGTTGCTGTTATGCTTTAGTTGTATTGCAACATGTGTGCCACCAAATATTGCTCACTAAATTTCAGATTCATGAACATTTAACCTGTTGCTAAACTAAGAATGAACTATTTAGCGTGTCTTGTGGTGCAATTTACTATCCTATTATTGGTACGACTTGCATGGAGAGTTTCATGCCTAGTAAGTCGGTTAAGACTTGCTGAGCTATCGTGCTCACGGTTGCTGTTATAAGTGTTTACAGGTGAGGAGTACTCCACTGCTATGAAGTACATGTTCACCGGAGAGGTATACTCTCCTTCGGGAACTAAGGCCTAGTGGGAGCCGTGCATGCCGTCGTGAAAATAGTGGATGCTGCTAGTGTGGATTGTCCATATGGTTGGACAACTGACTTTTGCTAGATAGGCGGTAGGCGTGAGTTGTAGAAAGATCTTCCGCTGTAGTAGGAATTATGTAAATAGATGTAACTGAATAAGTTTATAATACTTTTGTATCAAATTCAGTCAAGTTTGAATGTAATACCTGTTTTATTTATCGTGTATGTTGTCGGATGTCGCATCGTGCCGCACCACCCTCTGTGATATTGGAATGGACGGATTTGGTCCGTCACAGGAATTAGGTAAGAAGCATGTGTGATATGTAATAGAAAAGAGTACAATGGATATGACGATTCATTCGGCTTTGATATTTAGTAGAGTGAGGATATGTTTGCTGAACTTAAAAAAAAGATTTGGTTACTCGTTCTAATTGTATGGTTTTATTTTGGGAATTTGGAGAACTGAATTGCTTTCCTCTCCTATTTTACCTTAATAGTTCAGTTCATATACATTCCTTTTTTCTATTTTCCTACCTCTTTTGAATCATGGATAGATCTTTTGTATAGATACCTGTTCCATAAGTGGCAAAAATGAACAAACCATATGGTCAAGTCCAGTACCAGAACAACTAGAATGTAAACAGTCATCTAGTGCAATCGTACATAAATTCCTTCTAGACCACACAATCTTCATCTTAAAGTGATTGTATTTTTACATTTAAACCCTCTCACCAGCAACATAAGATGAACAAAATAAAATATGAAGGTGGGAGGGTTTAAGTGTGTCGAAGTGTGTAACCGACACTACCCCCGGGCCTGCACTTGGCAGCCCGCGGAGGTTCTTTTTCGGAGGGGCTAGTCACTCGCGGAGAGCTTCTGCGTTAGGGACGATCAAGGGAGAAGCTTGACACAGGGAGTTTTACGTGGTTCAGGCCGTCGGAGCGTAAAATCCTACGTCACACGGTGAGAAGAAGTGCTCGCTGTATTGCTTGCTGCTCAGAACCGGAGTCCTGAGCTTGAGGGTGAGTGATGTCTAGAGTGCGAGTCAACAGAGTTCGAACCCTTGCTAACGTTGCCTACCTGAGCCTTTTATAGTCCAAGGCTCGAGCGGCTTACAAGGTGGGCCCGGGGAGATTTCTTGCCATCTACCATATCTGCAGTTATGCCGGTAGTTGTCTCTGGCGAAGTCTTCCGAGTCTTCGTTCTGCCGCCCTGCCCATGCCGCAGGCTAATCGTATGTAAGGGCCTCAGATTTTGACACATGTTTGAAGTGTTCATCACCACACCACACACCTCATTTGAAGCAAGTTGATGAACACAAATGAAGAGCATGTAACCACCATCAACATGCTCATTAGAAAACAAACTCACATATTGCAAAAGTGGTAATTCCCACATGTGATATAGAGGGGTTGGGCATATGAAAACTCCTACACATTGCTAAGGATGTCCATGCCAAGTTTCACCCAAATTCAAAACCTTTTTGAGGTCATTTTGGGTATAGCTAGAAAGAGGGCAGTTTGAAACCATATTCAAATTCAAACTGTTTTTATCCCATGAATTCAAAAGTGGGAGGCATATTCTTATTCAACACATTTTTGTGAGCTCACACACCAATTTTCACTCCATTTGGAGTTGATCTTGACATGAGCTAAGTGGGGCAAATTCAAACTTTATTTGAATTCCAAACTGAACTTGTGCTGAAATTCATTCAAACCAAACCCAATTTGAATCCTAATCAATTCAAATGGCTCATGGTTGAATAGTTTGAATCACCATGGGTATTTTGGGGCTCACTGTTCACAACAGTGATTAGGAGTGAATTTCAGAGGTTAAACCCCAGGTGGGACCCACTGGTCAGCCTCTGAAGAGAACCCAGCCGACTGAACTCTGCACTCGGGTTCTTGCGCTGACCCGAGCTGCCACCACGGTGAAGGAACGGCGAAGCCACCAGCTGCTTGCCGATCTCAGCTGCGGAACCGACTCTCGGGGTCTTTATCTACCCGCCCGAGCGGTCACCGGTGCCTTCCACCGCTGCCTCGTCGCATTTCCACCCAAAAAGCCGAAGCTCCTCGTTGCCCGAGTGAACTTTCGGTTCCTCATCACCCGGCCGATCCAGTGACCCTCCCGGCGATCTGAGACCAGCACCGTGTGCGCCAAGCCATCTTCAACACCTTCGCATCGGTTCCAGACCCTGCGCAGTCTTCCCCGAGCTCCACCGCGGTGATCCTTTCTCTGCCGGTTCAGCTCGAGCCGCCGCTGCGGGAACCGTCCTTCCGGCCGCCACAGTCCACCGTTCACTGAGCTGTGAACAGCAAAGAGGTGCGCCTTCAACCCCTCTTTCATTTCCGCAAGCTCCGGCGGCGTGACAAACGCTGCTTAGGCCGGAATTTCATGTTTTCGCTTCGGTGTGCAAAAGTGAGGTCTGTACCGATCCGAGAAATTCATAAGCCACACTGCATCACTCATCCTCTCATGGAGAGGATCACTTCTAGTAGCCCGTGCGGGTCCATAGGAGCAGGAACCACGAAGAACCATGGAGGGAGACCGCTGTTCTTCGAGTTTTAGTAGAAATCCTGATTTCTGGCCTAGGTCGCATGATGACAGCCCAACACAGCCCTTCCCGAGCTCCGTGGAGCTCACGTCGACCTTTCCTATGGTCCACTGATGCTCGACGACCCTTAGCTTGATCGGGTGAGGTGCTAGGGAGGACGGGCAACACGGTCGAAGTTCTCCCGAGGCTGCTGCTCGTCGCCGATCATGTGGCGGCCATTTTCATGGCGAGCTGGCCCGAGAATTCTGTTCCCCGAGTGAAAATAGGCAGAGGCGGCCAAAATCGTGAAGTTTGGAGCTTTACAGAAGCTGCCGGCGAGCTCTCCGGCGAGATACCCCGGCGGCAGAGCGCGGGCGTCGGGAGGAAGACGAAGCCGGCTGGCCCACGCGTCAGCGGCTCAAAAATTCAAACCGGGATCTGTTGTGCTGGCGCGCAGAAACCCCGCAGACCACGGTGTGCCGACGCCTCAGTGTGCGACGCGTGTCCCCAGGGCCCACCCGCGAGTTTAAACTTTTCCCCCGATTTTCAGATTTCCTTCAAACTTCAAATCCTCATAACTTGTGCTAGAAAGCTCCAAATCGAGTGAACCAAATTTTGTTGGATTCAGCTCTCTGAGAACTTTCCAGCAAATCAAGTTTAACTTCATGAAAATCCTTATTTCTCCAGAATTAATTCCTGAAATTTTAAAATGTTTAGAATTTTAACTAGAGGATCCTTTGGAAGAAAATCCTGAAATTTTGCTGGAATGTTCACCAAAATATCTCTGAACTACCATAAAAATTTCAGATCCATTTGAGCTAATTTGATCCACCTAATGGTGTGATTAGTGAAACAGTTCCAGAGAAAATAGAAAATGTTCAGAAACATTTTCAGAATTTTCTCTGAAATTGTTTAGCTCATATCTTTAGCTAGGAACTTTCAAATTAAGTGAGACCAACTCCATTAGAACCCTCTGAAAATCTAGTTTTTCAGAAAGTCATAGTTTGTTTCCTGAAAATCCCTAGAACACCCTAAAAGCCTTCAATTAAGGTCAAGTGCATAATTAATTGTGGGCGGCTCAAATGAGCCTTTCTGCAACTAAAACATGACCAAGTCTCTGTTTAGTAATTAGGTTGTAACCAAGCCACAGTAAAAGTTTCACAGGCATTGGGTCTGTCTAGTAAGAGTTATAGACTTCACAAGTTTAAATTCAAACAAATGCATTTAAATTAATACATATACTTGTGTATCATGTAGTCGCTAAGGTCGAGGAGGAACCCGAAGTCCTAGACTTCGTGACTCCGGAGGAGCAGCTAGCTTACGACCAAGAGCAGCAAGGCAAGCTCCGGTTTGCACTAACCGTTTTACAAATTTTTATTGTTCTGAGCACTTACTTATGTATTATGATTCTTTGCATTAGAGTCTTGTTTGGAAACCTAATTGCATAGCCAAGAAAACCATGGGTTAGGTTTAGGATTGCAAACCCCATTAGCTACTGCAAAGCTAAGTTAGAGTAGGATTTGGTACAAGTCGAGTAGTTGGGACTACTCGCGAGCATAGGCTAGAGGCACTCGACTCGGGTAGAAATAGCACATGAAACACATGGAAAGAAAATGAGACCAAGCGGAGAGTAAGGGCAGAAGGACTTTGGGGCCTGGGTGCTGTAGCTCCGCTTGTGTTGATTGAGGACCGAGGCGTGTGCGGGCCTGTTGAACAAGCTAGAACAGTACCGAAGACCTACTGTGACGTGACCCGCTCAACCGAGACAGGCCACTCGCCCGGGAATCGCATTGGGTGGTGCCGTGTTATGCGGCACCCAACAACACACATATGAGGAACAATGTATTACATAAAACAATAGCGGAAGCTTACAAGTTTTTCTTTGTAAATACTTTACATCAAGTAACTACAGCGGAAGTCTTTATCAACTCACGTCGAATAACTAAGAGCACCCGAGATGAAGTCCAGCCCGCGGACTCCTCTCGCTAGCAACACGAAGACAAGCAGCAGCGGCTGGGTTCTCCATGTGTTACCTGACTCGGGATTTCCCGAGTCTCACCGGACAACCTTCTTTTCAGCATCGTTGTTAACCTGCAAAACCACTTATATAGCAAGCGTGAGCACATAGGCTCAGCAAGTCTGACCCGTCTCTCCTAAACAAGAAACTCTACATGCACGATGGTTTCAAATGGGTCAGCTAGATTTGCATAAGGGACTCGCCTAAAGTTGATCCTTAACTTTCAGATTTTAAGCCTCATTGTGCAGACCTTGAGCCGAAAAACATCGCAACTCCACAATCAAACAAGAAACGCTTTGTTGCGATGCTCCTTGCACAAAGTGAAAGTAAACTTTAATGAGCCTATCTCTAATTCAATCATGGTTGCAATACAAGTTATAGCACAGCCTTATCAAGTTCAAAAATAACCAATTCCAGTTGTTACTACGTCAAGACGCAGTGGGCAAGTATGCTCATATGACCGCGAGCGACGGTGATTCGAATCAGTACACGCCCGGACTACACGACACGTACACCCGTACTCTGAGTTGCCGGCAGCAACCTCGACTGACGTTGTACGCGGCCACCTTTCCCAAGATCTTCCACATTGGACGCAGTCCAACTGCCCCGAGTACGCAAGCTCCCTCAAGGTAGATACCCGCTGTGGTATGTTCTTGAGTGAGGTACCTCCTGCTACCCTGACGCCGAAAGCCTAAGGCAGTTGGAAAAGTTCCACTATGGATCTCCCAAGGTACATCGGTTTCCTGGGTCCCATATAGCCAGTATATGCCCGGTACACAACTCAAACTTGTCCAACAGGGCCACGCACGGACGGGCCTTAACCGACACAGACAGGGCTATGCACGCACGGCCTGCAACCTGCTGCATCTAAACCTCCCTGCTCGGTCTCCATTTCTTAAGTGTGAACTTTCCTCATCTTTTCTAATTCGGACCCGTCCCGAGTAAACCAGCCCTAAACTCGCGAGTAGATTCCAACTACTCGTCTTCTACCGGACCTTTCCTACTAACATTAGCGTAGCCAAATTCCCCCGAGGAGTTGCTATTCTACCCTTTCTCTCTTAGGTGTTTCTGGTCATGCAAGTGGGGTTTTCAATATCATCTAGACGTAATGCAATCAACGATGCAAAGCTATGATCTCTACAAATGAAAAAGCTTTATAAAACGGTTCAAATGCAAACCGGGGCTTGCCTGTTTTGCAGGTGACTACTGTTACAATCAGTTAGTGACGATCGCTTGGAGCTTGATCACTTGTTCTCCTCCCTGCTTGATCTTCATTTCAAGTCCTCCTCACCTTCATCACGTATATACTACACGATATAATCATGCATATGTATTTAATTGAAAAGCTTTTGTTCATAAGATCTAATGACCATTTTAAAACTGGAACTTTGTTTAAGAATTTAAAATGACACTGGTGCTAGTGGTTTGAGTTGGGCTTAAATACTAAGATCACTTATTAAGTGCTTTTCCCACTTAAGTGTTGATCACCTTAAGGGATCACACATGACAGTGGTGATTCAGAGCTCTAATGGAGCTGAGAATTTTCATGTGAGTTCCTTGTCACAAGAAAGTCCTCTGGACCAAAATTTAGCACATTTCATGGAATGGTTTATTCAGAATAATTCTCTAAGTGTTTAGTCAAAGATGAATTAATTCTGAGGTAACATCCATGTTCATGTCAAACTCAGTGAAACACAATTTCAATTATAGTTTATAGAGTCTACATGAATTTTCCTAGGATTTTTGGAGCTAAGAATTTACCAGAACTGAATTTACAAGTTTTGGAAATTCTCTGAAAATGTTTCTGTATTCATTTGAATACAGGAACTTACAATCTGAATTACCCTGATTAATTCAACTCCAAATGAGCTGAAACTTTTACAGGAGTCTAATAACACCCTAAAGAATATTCTGGCAAAATTTGAGGATTTTTGGATAAACCAAACTCCCTCTAAAATTCTTTTGCTGAAAAGATTTAAAGAATTTTCCAGAATTAAATAAAGACTTTCATACAAATTGGGTTGCATACTTGGATAGAGTTTGTCAATCTGAATCTAACCCAACTTGAATCACTAAATTTGGAGGTGCCTAGCAAAAGTTATGCTCTTCTAAAGTTTGGGGAAAAATCAGGAATTTGAATAAATCCGGGAAATGTTTAAACCTGACTGTGGGCCATGGGGCACGTGTCACTTACAGAATCAAAGGCACACAGGGCCACACATATTCCTCTGTGCAGTCACACGGGATCCCACAGCCACATAGGATCAGGGTTTTAAACTCTCTCTCACTGACGACTGGGCCCGCCGACCCCTTCTTCTACCTCGGGTCACTTCCCGCGCTCCGGGTGCCCGCGCCGCCGCCCTCACCGGAGATCGCCGGAACTCGATCTCCCGGCCTCTGCTCGATCCCTTGCTCGCCGCCAGAGCCTAAACCGCCCTGCTGAGCACGATGGTAAGGTTTCCCCGAGCCGGCAAAACCTCTATGGTAGCTAGCGACGCTGCGGCAGCCCAACACTTCATCGGCGACGTCGGCCGGCCATCCTAGTGCACCAACAGTTCGACAAAATGGTGCTACAGCACCAGTGAACGATGGGGGAGCTCGGCCTAGCCTCAAAAGCGTTCGAGAATGATGGCAAACATGCTTTCACCATGCGACTGCGGTCCCCCGGTTCGGTCGCCGGTAGAAACCCATGAAATACTCGGTCTATGTGCAGTTTTAGGCTAGAACCGTGAAGGGCAAAGGATCGCCTATCGCTTTGGGCCCTTCGTGCAAACTTTGACAAACAAAGATTGAGAATTGGGAAGGAATTCGGGATTACCGTGCCGGAAGGTCAGATGGAGTACGTCGGAGCAACTTTTCAAAATTCACTCCCGGCGATGCATGGCACGGTCTGATCTTTGGAGGGGAGCAGCAGGGTGCCTTGGCGCGTCCAGAGGCGCTGGTACTTAGCCGTGACAAGCGCCCGGTTGGGCTGCCCGCGGAAGCCTCCTTATCAGGTCCTATTCGGCCTTCGCGCGGCCGCATTGCTCCCGGGGTTGGAGAGCCGATCACCGGTCAGGGACGCGGCGAGGAGGGAGAGGGAGCTGCGCCGGTGCTATCCGGCTACTGACTAGCTGCTGTTCGCGCCCGTTTGGCCGGCTGTCGAGCAAACAACGGCGGCGGCGTACTCGCTCGGCTCTGCGTGAGGGAGAGGAAGAGCCTCTGTGCTCAGTCCGTGAGCAGAGGGAGAGCACGTTGTGGATGGATGAGGGTGCTGGGGGGGCTGTATCGGCGCTGGAGTCGGTTGCAGGGGCGGCCGACCAGCTGCGGGCGTTCTGTCCCGAGCAGCTGCTGTCGCTCCCCTGAAGGCAGCAAAACAGAGACCCATCTCTTTTGTGTAGATATTTTGGTACCTATGACATGTGGGTCCCATCTCCCCCTTATCTCTCCAAAATATCTCAACAATCTGCAAATGATGAAATTCAACTGTGTGGAGTTGAAAATTAAACTGCATTTGAACAATTGGGCAAGTTTCATCCAAATTCAATTATGCATTTGAATTCTTTGTCTTTTAAAGTCCCTTTTGCAAAATGGGTTGCAAACTATTTCCATAAATCATGAAACTTTGCACACCCCCTAATTTGGACTCAAGGAATTCAAATATGAAATCTGATTTTTGTTTTGGCTGCTGCAAATGAGATTTTTAGCACAACAGTTTTGAATTCCATTGTGTTCTTCTCATTTGAATTTTTGTTTGAACAAATTGTTCCAAATCTGATTTTTGTTTTCTCACACATATGGGAACTTCCCATCCTTGTTTTAGACCCCTCTAGGGTTCCAAGTTCTCAAATGAACATTTGACTTGTGTGCAGAAAGCCCTCATGTGTGTTATCACATGTGGGAAAAAGTTTTAACAAGTCCCAAATTTCATACACATGAAACAAAACTTTGCAAACAAGTTTTTCTTTGTATTCATAATTTTGGGACCTTTACATTCCTCCCCCCTTAAAAGGAATCTCGTCCCGAGATTCAAAAGAGGAACGAGGTGGGAGGTAATTACAAGGTTTATGACAAAAGCTCCGGATAATTCTTGTGGATGAAGTCTTCGGATTCCCACGTCGCCTCTTCCGGGGTATGATTACTCCACAGGACTTTGTAAAATTTCAAAGTCCGGTTCCTGGTGGTCCGGGTCTTTTCGTCGATAATCTGTACAGGTTGCTCGACATAGGTGAGATCCGGTTTCAACTCGTCGATGTCTTCGGTGCGGATGGCAGCTGTAAACTTGAGACACTTCCACAGCTGGGATACGTGAAATATGTCGTGAATACCGGCAAGGCTTGCCGGTAGTTCCAGCCGGTAGGCTACGTTTCCGCACTTCTCCGTTATAGCAAACGGACCGATGAATCGGGGAGCAAGTTTCCCCTTGACACCGAACCGATGAATTCCCTTCATCGGAGACACACGAAGATACACGCGCTCTCCGACTTCGAAATGCAGTGGTCGACGTCTCTGGTCCGTGTAGCTCTTTTGACGAGATTGGTCAGCTTTGAGGTTTTCTTGTATTATCCGAACTCTCTCTTCAGCTTCATTGACAAGATCAACCCCGAATGTTACTCGTTCACCGGATTCGCACCAATTCAATGGTGTACGGCACTTCCGGCCGTATAGAGCTTCATATGGTGCCATCTTGATGCTCGTCTGATATCCGTTGTTGTACGAGAACTCCGCCAGCGGTAAGTGATCATCCCAGCTCTTACCGTGGTGGATGGCACATGCTCTTAGCATATCCTCTAATATTTGATTCACCCTCTCAGTTTGCCCATCGGTTTGAGGGTGATATGCAGAGCTTCTAATCAACTTTGTCCCCAAGGAGGTATGTAGCTGTTCCCAGAAACGGGCTACGAACAGCGATCCTCTATCTGACACAATGGTGCGGGGAACTCCATGTAAGCACAAGATCCGTGCTATGTACAGCTCCGCATACTGCTTTGCGTTGTACCTAGTATGCACAGGGACGAAATGTGCTGATTTGGTTAACCGGTCCACGATTACCCAAATCGAATCATGGTTGTGGGAGGTCATCGGCAACCCGACGATGAAGTCCATACTCAAGTCTTCCCACTTCCATGCCGGTACTTGCAATGGCTGCAACAGGCCTGACTTCTTCATATGGTCGGCCTTGACTCTTCGACACGTATCACACTCTGAAACGTATTTTGCAACTTCACGTTTCATACGTGTCCACCAAAACTTCTTCCGGAGATCTTGGTACATTTTATTACTGCCGGGATGAATGGAAAACTTGGACAAATGAGCTTCATCCAAAATTTTCTTCCGTAGTCTCATATCCCGGGGTACTACAATCCGGTCGTTAAACCACAAAGTACCCTCATCATCCTTCTGGAAGCACTTCATTTCTCCATTGTCTATCCTCCGCCGTATGTGAGACATACCCTTGTCTTTTCGCTGAGCTTCAATGATCTCCTCTCGGATGGTAGGAATGAGAGCAAGATTATAGAGAGCTCCATACGGGATGACACGGAGGCTTGGTTCTTTATCATCCATTTCAGCAATAGTTAGGTGATGGATATGCGCCTTACGACTAAGCGCATCGGCGACCACATTCGCCTTTCCTGGATGATAATGAATCTCTAGTTCATAATCCTTAATGAGCTCTAGCCATCTTCATTGCCTCATGTTCAATTCTTTCTGAGTGAAGATGTACTTCAAGCTCTTGTGGTCGGTGTAGAGGTGTACAAGATTTCCGAGCAAGTAATGCCTCCACATCTTCAAAGCAAGGACCACGGCAGCCAACTCAAGATCATGAGTTGGATAATGCTGCTCGTGAGTTCTGAGTTGACGAGATCCATAAGCGACTACTCGTCTTTCTTGCATCAGCACGCAGCCAAGACCGATGCCAGATGCATCGCAATAAACGTCGAATGGCTTCGTTGTATCTGGCTGAGCAAGAACTGGGGCTGTTGTGAGATGCTTCACTAAGGTCTTCAAAGCTTGTTCACACGCAGCACCCCACACAAATCTGGTATTCTTCTTTAATAATTCCGTCATCGGTTTAGCAATCTTGGAGAAACTCGGAATAAACCTCCGGTAGTAACCCGCTAAACCGAGGAAGCTTCGGATTTCATGTACTGACTTTGGTGACTCCCATTTCTGTACTTGGATAATCTTACTCGGATCTACAGCGATGCCCTCCGCTGAAATAATGTGTCCGAGAAAAGGTACTTGATTAATCCAGAATTCACACTTGCGGAATTTTGCATAGAGCTGATGATCTCGCAATCTTTGTAGCACAATATGCAGATGTTCAGCATGTTCTTCCTCTGACTTGGAGTACACCAAGATATCGTCGATGAAGACCACGACGAATTTATCCAACTCCGGCATGAACACTGAATTCATCAGGTACATAAAGTGTGCCGGGGCGTTGGTCAAACCAAAAGACATAACGAGATACTCATACAGCCCGTATCTCGTTGAGAATGCCGTCTTCGGAATATCTTCTGCCCGGATTTTAATCTGGTGATATCTGGACCGAAGATCCATCTTCGAAAATACCTTCGCACCCACTAATTGATCGAAGAGCATATCAATGCGAGGTAGTGGATACTTGTTCTTGATGGTAACGGCGTTTAAAGGACGATAATCAACACAAAGTCGTAGTGTTTCGTCCTTCTTTTTGACAAACAACGCTGAACAACCCTAAGGTGACGAACTTGGTCGTATAAATCCCTTGCTCATTAGGTCATTCAGCTGTGTCTTCAATTCTGCCAGTTCATTGGGTGCCATCTTGTACGGCCTTCGTGATATCGGTGTGGTTCCCGGTATAAGTTCAATCTTGAACTCAACGTCTCGCTCGGGCGGCATGCCCGGTAAATCGTCGGGAAACACATCCGGATACTCACGTACCACCGGAATGTCCTCTATCTTGACAGCTTCCGTGTGGTTCACTGTTGCAATCTGTTGCCGTCTGGCGCCCAGAATTAATATGTGAAGACCGTGCTGTGGGGAGTTGAGCTCAACGGTCCTGGAGCTGATGTTAAGAACCGCTCTGTGGTAATTCAACCACGACATCCCCAAAATGATGTCGATCTTCAGACCTTCAAGGATAATGAGAGTCGTAGGGTATATTTTACCCCCCAAACAAAGAGGTGCTCGGGAGACAACCTCGCTTGCGGTACTGCTTCCCCCGGGCGAAGATATGAGGTATTGCCTCTTTGTATAAACGGTTTGGAGCTGATGTTGAGCCACAAAAGATTGGCTAATGAAGTTGTGTGTGGCACCGGAATCAAAGAGAACTAAAACCGGTAGCTGATTCAGAGAAAACATCCCTGCTAAAGCGGCTTCTCCTTCCGGAACATCATCAATCACAGTATAGTGAATGTTGCCCCTTATCTGCCCTCCTATCTGCAGATTGAGGTACGGGTCGTATTGTTGTAAATATGATGACCCGCATCCTTGAATTCCCTCCGAACATTGCCTAGCATAATGGCCCTTACGCCCACAAGTAAGACACGGATGCCTCTCTGGTTCTTCATTGACTTGCGGTGGACTGCTAGGTACATATGGCTGCAGCGATGGAGCACAAACCACCGTCTGATGCTGCGGCAGTGGAGGTGGTGCAAGTTGTAAAACTTGACCAGCAATCAATCTCTGAGGAGTTGATCGTACAGGTGGCCTCCATCTTTCACCGGTTGGCGTTTGATACACCAAACGGTACTTCTGAGGCACATGACTTGTGCTAGCCTGCTCGATCTTACTCATATTTCTCTTCTCCGCTTGCCACTCAAGTGTCGGCTTCTCTTGAATGAAAGCCGCATTGACCATGTCGGTGTAACTGCCGTTATTGTGTACAGCCAGCTTTTCCCGTAATATGGCACTCAGGCCATGGAAGAATAGGTCACACCGTGCCTCTTCTTTCGCCACATATTCGGGAGCATATTGGGCCAAAAGATTAAATCTCCTGACATACTCGAGGACACTCATGTCCCCTTGCTTCAAGCCCAAAAATTCCTCCCGCTTTGCCCTGATAATACCTAGTGGTATGTAACGAGTACGAAAGGCTTCACAAAACTCTCTCCATGTTACTTGATGGCCCTCCGGAATGGTGGCAACATAATCCACCCACCAGTTTCCGGCGGCTCCATGGAGTTGTTGAGCGGCAAACTTTGTCTTCTGGTATTCATCACACTTGAATACTCCAAATTTAGACTCCATGACAGGAAGCCATTGATCTGCTTCCACAGGTTCGGTGGCTTCAGTAAAGATAGGCGGTTGAGTCGCCAAGAAGTCCAGATAAGCGTCCCGAGGTGGAACGACTTGTTGCGTGTTCTGGAGTACGCCTTGCCGTACCAAAGCTTGAAGTAAGCGTGTGTGTTCTTGTGTTGCTTCTTGGAGTAGCCTAGCGTTCTCTTGGTTAGACTCGACGACTCGAGTCATAAGATCCATCCATCCCGTGGATGGTGGTTCCGATGGTGGGATAGAAGCATCACCACCTCGACGAGAACTTCCGGCCCTACTCCTAGAGCGATTACGAAACATACTGCAAAATGTAGTTGAGATGAGTTAAGCAAGAACTCAGCAGTATGTGAGACTAATGGAAACATGATTATGTCAAAACTTTATGAAAGCAGTAACAAAATTCATGTTTACAAAACTCCTTAGTAGGCATAGCTATTCAGCCTATCTGTACAGAACAGACCTTTATGCACTATCTCCAGATTTTGATCTAGTTAAGAGCATTTTCATAACTCAAGTTGAATACCAAAGTTAAAGTTAACTTCAGTATCTTTCCAACGAGTACTCATATGCCCCCATATCATCTCCGGATTAAAACTTATGATTTTTCCAAAGTTGACAGAATTCCTGGATAAAATTTGCCAGCACCTCCTTTGTACATGGCTGATTTTATCACAGTTGTATATGTAAATACAATAAGAACCTGAACAAACTTTGAACTACAACAATGTTGCACATTCATAATCTTTCCAATGGTGTATCATAGGCTTCTTAAGGGTTTATCTACAGAAAGTTATGGTTTAAAAAAAACAGAAAGGTCCAGAGAGGTTTTGTTACCGTCCTGGTTCTGGACAGTTTACTCTACTCTGAACTTTCTACCCATTTAGCATGTGATTTAGCTCTGGAGGTCTACAAGGAAGTTGCAGATCACTTGAAAATCTTTCCAGAACTCTATCATACACCTTAATTAGGTCAAGCTACTCAGAGTTATGCTCTGTTGAAGTCCAGCACAAATTTCTGCCGAAAACAGAGCACTCTGTTTTTTGAAATCTTTGAAGTCTAATCTTCCTCTTAATTGAATCTTAGCTCAAAATAAGAGTTCAGTAACTAATATTCGTTTCAAACTTCCGTTTTTAGTTGAAAGTTAGTTCATGAGTGATTTCTTCAAAGGAAAGGGGTTATTATGTTTAGTACGGCGTCGATGCACCGTAAGAAGCATGTTGGTACTACGTAGCCTCACCAAAAGAAAATCCTAACCGGATTATACCGGTATAACGTATCTTAGGTGGCACTAAAACGGTCACTCGCAAACGTGTACTATTCGTACTACGGTTTCGTGGTTAATCCTGCATAAGTCACACTCAATCATCAGGTCCGGCTGCACACCGAACCCGGTATCCATATAGTTCTTACACCCGTCCGTCATCATCCGCACAGGTGTTCTCAAGCCAAACACGCCTTGAGCTACGTGTTCACGTTACTAACCACGTGACGGGGTTTCCCAAATTGCACCACGCACGCCTGGGACAGACGTTGCTCGAGTATCCAAACGACATGAGGAGTCGTAGAGGATACTAAAGCGGATCGGGTTACCTGCCACCCGTGGGGCTCCACCCTTCAGCTTGTACGCACTGGTGGACAGCGCTTACGTGCACCCCCCAAGACATAAATCGTCCCGAGATGCACGATTTTCTGACATAACAAATAAGTTAGGTTGCCACCTTTATATTAAGCTAATAGTAATCCTTATGTGGGCCTAGTACCGTATCCTCACCGTAACCTAAATTTTTGTCGTAATACCTTCCTTATTCTGTGTGCTATTACCAATGCGGCTCTGATACCACGCTGACGCGACCCGCTCAACCGAGACAGGCCACTCGCCCGGGAATCGCATTGGGTGGTGCCGTGTTATGCGGCACCCAACAACACACATATGAGGAACAATGTATTACATAAAACAATAGCGGAAGCTTACAAGTTTTTCTTTGTAAATACTTTACATCAAGTAACTACAGCGGAAGTCTTTATCAACTCACGTCGAATAACTAAGAGCACCCGAGACGAAGTCCAGCCCGCGGACTCCTCTCGCTAGCAACACGAAGACAAGCAGCAGCGGCTGGGTTCTCCATGTGTTACCTGACTCGGGAGTTCCTGAGTCTCACCGGACAACCTTCTTTTCAGCATCGTTGTTAACCTGCAAAACCACTTATATAGCAAGCGTGAGCACATAGGCTCAGCAAGTCTGACCCGTCTCTCCTAAACAAGAAACTCTACATGCACGATGGTTTCAAATGGGTCAGCTAGATTTGCATAAGGGACTCGCCTAAAGTTGATCCTTAACTTTCAGATTTTAAGCCTCATTGTGCAGACCTTGAGCCGGAAAACATCGCAACTCCACAATCAAACAAGAAACGCTTTGTTGCGATTCTCCTTGCACAAAGTGAAAGTAAACTTTAATGAGCCTATCTCTAATTCAATCATGGTTGCAATACAAGTTATAGCACAGCCTTATCAAGTTCAAAAATAACCAATTCCAGTTGTTACTACGTCAAGACGCAGTGGGCAAGTATGCTCATATGACCGCGAGCGACGCTGATTCGAATCAGTACACGCCCAGACTACACGACACGTACACCCGTACTCCGAGTTGACGGCAGCAACCTCGACTGACGTTGTACGCGGCCACCTTTCCCAAGATCTTCCACATTGGACGCAGTCCAACTGCCCCGAGTACGCAAGCTCCCTCAAGGTACATACCCGCTGTGGTATGTTCTTGAGCGAGGTACCTCCTGCTACCCTGACGCCAAAAGCCTAAGGCAGTTGGAAAAGTTCCACTATGGATCTCCCAAGGTACATCGGTTTCCTGGGTCCCATATAGCCAGTATGTGCCCGGTACACAACTCAAACTTGTCCAACAAGGCCAAGCACGGACGGGCCTTAACCGACACAGACAGGGCTATGCACGCACGGCCTGCAACCTGCTGCATCTAAACCTCCCTGCCCGGTCTCCATTTCTTAAGTGTGAACTTTCCTCATCTTTTCTAATTCGGACCCGTCCCGAGTAAACCAGCCCTAAACTCGCGAGTAGATTCCAACTACTCGTCTTCTACCGGACCTTTCCTACTAACATTAGCGTAGCCAAATTCCCTCGAGGAGTTGCTATTCCACCCTTTCTCTCTTAGGTGTTTCTGGTCATGCAAGTGGGGTTTTCAATATCATCTAGACGTAATGCAATCAACGATGCAAAGCTATGATCTCTACAAATGAAAAAGCTTTATAAAACGGTTCAAATGCAAACCGGGGCTTGCCTGTTTTGCAGGTGACTACTGTTACAATCAGTTAGTGACGATCACTTGGAGCTTGATCACTTGTTCTCCTCCCTCCTTGATCTTCATTTCAAGTCCTCCTCACCTTCTTCACGTATATACTACACGATATAATCATGCATATGTATTTAATTGAAAAGCTTTTGTTCATAAGATCTAATGACCATTTTAAAACTGGAACTTTGTTTAAGAATTTAAAATGACACTGGTGCTAGTGGTTTGAGTTGGGCTTAAACACTAAGATCACTTATTAAGTGCTTTTCCCACTTAAGTGTTGATCACCTTAAGGGATCACACATGACAGTGGTGATTCAGAGCTCTAATGGAGCTGAGAATTTTCATGTGAGTTCCTTGTCACAAGAAAGTCCTCTGGACCAAAATTTAGCACAGTTCATGGAATGGTTTATTCAGAATAATTCTCTAAGTGTTTAGTCAAAGATGAATTAATTCTGAGGTAACATCCATGTTCATGTCAAACTCAGTGAACCACAATTTCAATTATAGTTTATATAGTCTACATGAATTTTCCTAGGATTTTTGGAGCTAAGAATTTCCCAGAACTGAATTTACAAGTTTTGGAAATTCTCTGAAAATGTTTCTGTATTCATTTGAATACAGGAACTTACAATCTGAATTACCCTGATTAATTCAACTCCAAATGAGCTGAAACTTTTACAGGAGTCTAATAACACCCTAAAGAATATTCTGGCAAAATTTGAGGATTTTTGGATAAACCAAACTCCCTCTAAAATTCTTTTGCTGAAAAGCTTTAAAGAATTTTCCAGAATTAAACAAAGACTTTAATACAAATTGGGTTGCATATTTGGATAGAGTTTGTCAATCTGAATCTAACCCAACTTGAATAACTAAATTTGGAGGTTCCTAGCAAAAGTTATGCTCTTCTAAAGTTTGGGGAAAAATCAGGAATTTGAATAAATCCGGGAAATGTTTAAACCTGACTGTGGGCCATGGGGCACGTGTCACTTACAGAATCAAAGGCACACGGGGCCACACATATTCCTCTGTGCACTCACACGGGATCCCACAGCCACAGAGGATCAGGGTTTTAAACTCTCTCTCACTGACGACTGGGCCCGCCGACCCCTTCTTCTACCTCGGGTCAGTTCCCGCGCTCCGGGTGCCCGCGCCGCCACCCTCGCCGGAGATCGCGGGAACTCGATCTCCCGGCCTCTGCTCGAGCCCTTGCTCGCCGCCAGAGCCTAACCCGCCCTGCTGAGCACGATGGTAAGGTTTCCCCGAGCCGACAAAACCTCTATGGTAGCTAGCGACGCTGCGGCAGCCCGACACTTCATCGGCGACGTCGGCCGGCCATCCTAGTGCACCAACAGTTCGACAAAATGGTGCTACAGCACCAGTGAACGATGGGGGAGCTCGGCCTAGCCTCAAAAACGTTCGAGAATGATGGCAAACATGCTTTCACCGTGCGACTGCGGTCCCCCGGTTCGGTCGCCGGTAGAAACCCATGAAATACTCGGTCTATGTGCAGTTTTAGGCTAGAACCGTGAAGGGCAAAGGATCGCCTATCGCTTTGGGCCCTTCGTGCAAACTTTGACGAACAAAGATTGAGAATTGGGAAGGAATTCGGGATTACCGTGCCGGAAGGTCAGATGGAGTACACTGGAGCAACTTTTCAAAATTCACTCCCGGCGATGCATGGCACGGTCTGATCTTTGGAGGGGGGCAGCAGAGTGCCTTGGCGCGTCCAGAGGCGCTGGTACTTAGCCGTGACAAGCGCCCGGTTGGGCTGCCCGCGGAAGCCTCCTTATCAGGTCCTATTTGGCCTTCGCGCGGCCGCATTGCTCCCGGGGTTGGAGAGCCGATCACCGGTCAGGGACGCGGTGAGGAGGGAGAGGGAGCTGCGCCGGTGCTATTCGGCTACTGACTAGCTGCTGTTCGCGCCCGTTTGGCCGGCTGTCGAGCAAACGACGGCGGCGGCGTACTCGCTCGGCTCTGCGTGAGGGAGAGGAAGAGCCTCTGTGCTCGGTCCGTGAGCAGAGGGAGAGCACGTTGTGGATGGATGAGGGCGCTGGGGGGGCTGTATCGGCGCTGGAGTCGGTTGCGGGGGCGGCCGACCAGCTGCGGGCGTGCTGTCCCGAGCAGCTGCTGTCGCTCCCCTGAAGGCAGCAAAACAGAGACCCATCTCTTTTGTGTAGATATTTTGGTACCTATGACATGTGGGTCCCATCTTCCCCTTATCTCTCCAAAATATCTCAACAATCTGCAAATGATGAAATTCAACTGTGTGGAGTTGAAAATTAAACTGCATTTGAACAATTGGGCAAGTTTCATCCAAATTCAATTATGCATTTGAATTCTTTGTCTTTTAAAGTCCCTTTTGCAAAATGGGTTGCAAACTATTTCCATAAATCATGAAACTTTGCACACCCCCTAATTTGGACTCAAGGAATTCAAATATGAAATCTGATTTTTATTTTGGCTGCTGCAAATGAGATTTTTAGCACAACAGTTTTGAATTCCATTGTGTTCTTCTCGTTTGAATTTTTGTTTGAACAAATTGTTCCAAATCTGATTTTTGTTTTCTCACACATATGGGAACTTCCCATCCTTGTTTTAGACCCCTCTAGGGTTCTAAGTTCTCAAATGAACATTTGACTTGTGTGCAGAAAGCCCTCATGTGTGTTATCACATGTGGGAAAAAGTTTTAACAAGTCCCAAATTTCATACACATGAAACAAAACTTTGCAAACAAGTGTTTCTTTGTATTCATAATTTTGGGACCTTTACATACTGGCTATATGGGAACCGGGAAACCGATGTAACTCGGGTAGCTGGGTGTTGAGGCATAGCTGGTCGTTCAGAGGGTAGGTTGAGAGCTCGAGGTGTATATCGGCTAGCGGCACTGAGATGCGCGTGCAGAGACCTCTTGCTCGGGACGATTGGACCGGTTCAACATTTGGCTAACGGGTGAAAGGTAGTTGCGTACAGCATCCATGATGGTTGTTGTAGGCAACATCGAGTACGAGCGTACGTGACGGGTTGTTCGGGTAACCCTGCAGGTGTAAATTGATTATAATCGCCGTCCCTCGCGGTCAGTGAGTACAACTTGTTCACTGTACCGTGACGTAGAAAGAACAGGCTAGTTACATGTTAAAATGTTGCTGATTGAAAGATGGACTTTGATTGTTAATGATTTGTTATAGTTTAGAGCGAACTAAAGTTCCTTTCAACTTTGGGCAAAGTACATGAGAGAAATGTGTTTCTTGTTTGATTGCGGCTCTCTCATGTGCCTTGGCATAAGGTTCTCCACAACCTGCTGCTAAAACTTGAAAGTAAGGTTCTACTAATTAGGCGAGTCCTTGCAAATGATTTTTACCTCATGTAACCCATCACCCCTCATGTAGAAGTTCCATGTTTAGGAGAGATGGGTCAGTCTTGCTGAGCCTTCGTGCTCACTGCTTGTGTTTGAAGCTTTTGCAGGGTTCTATGAGAAAGGGGCTCCCGAAGAGGAGACGGAACCCCAGGAGGGGAACCCCGTCGAGTGGGAGCCGTGCATGCCGCAGAGTTAGTGTGTGTGTGTGCTAGCAAGGACACGTTCAAGGGCTGAACATGCACTTGATGCGTAGTCTACGCCCGTGAGTGTAGACTGGACTTATTTTGATGTACAAATGTTCATAAACCACTTTATGTAATAAAAGTTTTGCTTCCGCTTTGTACCTTTGATGTGTGTTATTCGGTGCTGTGCAACGCAGTACCCCTCAGCATGATCCTGGCTCGACAAGACCGTGGGGTCGTGTCAGCGTTGGTATCAGAGCTCGCTTGAGGTTTAATGCACTACAAAGGTTACCTTTTTCAAAAGTCCAGTGAGGAACGAGTTAGTAGCCCGTATAAGGATGTTATTAGCATATAGAAAGTGGCATACTAACCTATTTGTCTATGTCGGAAAATCGTGCATCTCGGGACGTTTATGTCTTGGGGGTGCACGTAAGCGCTGTCCACCAGTGCGCACAAGCTGAAGGGTGGAGCCCCACGGGTGGCAGGTAACCCGACCCGCTTTGATATCCTCTACGACTCTTCATGTTGTTTGGGGTATTCGAGCAACGTCTGTCCCTGACGTGCGTGGTGCAACTTGGGAGACCCCGTCACGTGGTCTGAAACGTGAACACGTAACTCAAGGCGTGGTTGGCTTGAGAACATCCGGGCGAGTGATGACGGCCGGGTATACGGACTGTATGGATACCGGGCTCGGTGTGCAGCCGAGTCTGACGATTGTGTGAGTTTCTGCAGGTAGTCTAACAACAAAACGGTAGACGTGTAGAATCCGTGTGCGAGAGACGCTTAGTGCCACTGAATTAACGAAGCCGGCTAAGTCCGGTATAGGTTTTTCTTTGTGAGGACGTAGTACCGACATACTCTGGTGGCGCATCGAGGTCACACCCCGTTAAATGAACAAATTCATGGTAAAACTTGAAGGTTTTGATTCAAAGCATCAAAACTTGATGTAACTCCTTCCCTTAACCAGGATATTCAAAGTTAACAAGTTTTCAACTTCTAGGTTGCTATGGACAGAGCACTCTGTTTTCAGCTGAATTTAAGGCTGAAGTTAATCAGAGGTTAGAGGTTGAGTTCTTTCGAGGTTGGGGTCATATGATACATTTCTGGAAAGCTTTGGAAGATCTTTACAACTCTTCTGTTGAGGTCCAGAGGTGTTTCATCCCTTAACCAATCGAAAAATGCAGTAGAGTTGAAACTGTCCAGAAAACAGGGCAGAGCAAAGACTCTCTGTAAACTCTCTGTAAAATTGAGCATAACTTCCTGCATAAAAATCCAAAAATAGAAAATGAGGTAGTTCTGGAAATCTTATGAGATGGGTTACAACTTTTTAACAGAAGGTTTTGTCAGATTGGGAACAGAATTAACTGGAATTTTTGGATCAAATCAGTACCTAAAGCAGGGAGGTGCTGTCCAATTTTCTCCAGAAATTCTGTTAACTTTAACCTCTCATAACTCTTGAACTAGGACAGCTCTTAGGCCAAGCAAATACTTTCTGAAAAGCTATTAAAATTATCTTTAACTTTGATGTTGAGCTCCAGAATTGGCTTTCCTTTAACATGGCCTAAATCAGGTTGAGATGGAAACTGATCAGGGCTGTCATGTTGAACAGCAGATCAGCAGTCAAATTTGTTAAAATTTGAACTATGTTTCCAAGTTTTATGGGTTCAATGACATGTATTATGTTATAACTCAATGGTTTACTGTTTAAATGAATATTTGACATTTCTCAAATATATTTTTACAGATGACAACAGATAAACAATTGGAGAACGGGTGGGTGGTGTCCCACTGTTCTCATCGTAGCGGCTATCTGGAAGCATTGAGGCAGATGCTTCAATATTTCGGGTACAACCAGATGCCACAGTACTTCGCCAAGGAAGAAGGCGAAGAGGTGAACAAGACGTGGACAATCCATGTCGAAGTCCCTGCAGGACCTACGCCAACCGGTTGGGTGCCGTTCACCGTCACGGTGAGAGGTACGCAACCGGAAGGGATGTGGCAAGTGGCAGCCCGTGACACCATGTCACGTTTCTGCCAACTGAACGTGCAGGCTATGGGGGGCACTCCATACGCACTCGTTCCGGTGGAGGGGCGGGCTCAGCATGTGTGGGAAGAGAGGTACCTGGAGGCAACGGACCCGAGTTGCCCAAGGTACAACCCCGCGGAGGTAAATCTCAGCCTCCAGATGAGGGCGGGAAACGCCGTAATGGACAGCCAAGCTGTTCATATAGAGCATCTCGCCGCAAAGATCAAGGAGAGCACAAGCCGTGGAGACCATTTCGAGAGTGCTCACAGTGCACTCCGTAATGTGCTCCTTCCGACGATCAAGCGACTGAACAAACAGCACAATCAGTTGCATCATCTGAAGAAGGCGAAGAAGAAAAGCCATGTCGACATCGTGGCGTTACAGGAGCTGGTGCAGACTCTAACCCAGCAGAACGAGGACCTTACTCAAGAGCGGGACGACGCTATTGAGGAAGGGCAAGGCTGGGAATAAGACTACAACCAAGCCATGGACGAGATGCATGCATTGCAGGACCTCGTACCTCCGGTATTGGGTATACCGGTGGTCTTGGGTCTTCCAGCGATGGGAGAACCCGAGATGGGAGAAGAGGTGGTAGATCCAGAGCCACCAGCAGAGGTACCGGAGGAGGACGACCCACAGGAGGTCGAGTTCTACTCTGAGTAGGGGGTTACAGTTGCCAAGTAGTTCAGCTAGGGTAGTGTAACCCAACTTTTGTAATCGGTGACATGTCGTATAGACAGTAGCGTATGTATAGGTAGTGACGACATGAGCACGACTTCTCGGAGACCCGAGAATAATGTATCTTGTATAAAGTTTATGCTTTATCAATATATGTGAATGTTGTGCAAATTAATCATGTGTCACTTCAATACCTACTGTTGCATATGGAATTTTAAGTATGACATGTGCTAATCGCTGCTGTTTGAATTTCAGAATGACTCGTACTCGTGCCAACCCGGATGTTGGGGGTACCAGCCAAGGGGGAGAGACCTCCCAACCACCTCCCGAGGACTCCTCCGGACAGCAGCAGCAACAGCAACAGCAAACACCGCCACCGCCACTGCCAACGGTTACGTTGGCCGACATTGTCGCGGCAATGGCGGGTTCACATCAGCAGCACACAGAGTTGCTGCAGACTCTCATCGCTAATACGTCTCGCCCAGAGAGACGTCAAGATCGTGAGGAGCGTCAATAGAGCTCCTACTCCGACTTCCTGACGACTCATCCCCCAGTATTCTCAAGGGCGGATGAACCTATTGACGCGGACAACTGGCTCCGCGCAATAGAAATGAAGTTCGGTCTGCTCCAGATAAGCGAGCAGCGCAAGACTCAGTTCGTGGTCCAGCAGCTCCAAGGATCCGTGAGCGCGTGGTGGGCAAACTTCTGTGCTTCACAGCCCACCGACCGAGTTATGACCTGGACGGAGTTCCGGACGGCCTTCAGGGCCTATCACATACCGCCAGGTCTGATGAAAAGAAAGACACAGGAGTTCTTACACCTGCAGCAAGGGAGACGAAACGCGCTGGAATACTCCAGGGCGTTCAATGATCTCACGCTCTACGCGTCGTATCACGCAGATACTGACGAGAAGCGGCGGGACCACTTTTACCAGGGGCTTAACCCGCTCCTGAAGGACAAATTGGCGATGTTCAATCGCGGCAGCCTCAACGATATCATTGATGCTGTGATTGTTCAAGAGGACTCCGGCAAGGAGTTGGCGGCGGCGGAGTGAAAGCGAAGCGCGCCACAGAGCAGCGGAGAAGGAGGCGGTCCTTCTCAGAAGTTTCGGATGGTGAATCGCCCACCATCAGGTTCACGCTGGAAGCCACCCCAGAGGTCGATGCCTTTCCGCAGTCGGCCGTACTCTTCACCGGCATTCAGGCCGGCACTGCCAGCACCACCTCCGCAACAACAGCAGCAGCAGGTGATGCCGCGTGCATATGCACCTCAGCAACGCATGCCGGGCTTTCGTCCCCCGAGCACTACACCAGCAGCGGCCACATGTTACAAGTGTGGTCGTCCAGGACACTTCGCGAGCAGTTGCCCGGATAGGCAAGGCGGCGGAGTGGCACCGCAGTTTCCGGGGAGGAAGCAACCCCGGAACCCTACTAATGCACGACGGGCAAACCCTAGGCCCGGCACCGTCCACCAGCTTGCCATAGAGGATGTGCCGGAGGGTGAGCCAATCCTTGCGGGTATGTTCCAACTCCACCAGCATCCCGCCATAGTACTATTTGATTCAGGCGCCACGCATAGCTTCATTAGCCAAGCTTTCATTGATAAATATAGCTTGCAAATACTACCCACCGATAGTCCTTATGTGATCTGTTCACCGGGTGGGAAAATTTCAGCAAGCATGATGGTCCCAAAAGCGCCATTGTGCTTAGAGGGTAGAGTCTACCCTACGTCTCTCATAATCTTAGAGGGACAAAAGGTCAATGTCATCTTAGGGATGTCGTGGTTAACCCGCCACAGCGCTGTT
The DNA here is from genome assembly GCA_030760725.1 of Neostapfia colusana. Classification (NCBI taxonomy): domain Eukaryota; kingdom Viridiplantae; phylum Streptophyta; class Magnoliopsida; order Poales; family Poaceae; genus Neostapfia; species Neostapfia colusana. The sequence continues at coordinate 18,767,990 of JASWHV010000018.1, read as the reverse complement.
TTAGACACCGTCCTCCGAGTTGTGCACTTAAACTCAGAAGTGCACGAATCTCACTCCTTATTTCTGGACAGTCCAGAAATAAAACTTCCAAGCGTCTATCAGTCCACCATCATCAGATTGGAAGATATTCCAGTGGTCCGAGAGTTTCCCTGATGTATTCCCGGACGATTTGCCGGGGATGCCGCCCGATAGAGAGGTGGAGTTCAAGATTGATCTTGCACCAGGAATCATGCCAATATCCCGAAGACCGTACAAGATGGCGTCCAAGGAGTTGGCTGAACTGAAGACACAGCTCACGGACCTTCTGGAGAAGGGTTTTATTAGGCCGAGCTCCTCGCCATGGGGCTGTTCGGCATTATTTGTGAAGAAGAAGGATGAGACGTTACGGCTTTGCGTGGACTATCATCCATTAAATGCTGTAACCATTAAGAACAAGTACCCGTTGCCACGGATCGACATGTTGTTTGATCAGTTGGTCGAAGCAAAGATCTTTTCCAAGATGGACTTAAGATCCGGGTACCATAAGATTAAGGTAAGGGCGGAGGACATTCCAAAGACAGCTTTCTCGACGAGGTACGGACTTTATGAGTACCTGGTCATGTCCTTCGGCCTCACCAATGCTCCAGCTCACTTCATGTATTTGATGAACTCGGTATTCATGCCGGAGCTGGACAAGTTTGTCGTGGTTTTCATCGATGACATACTGGTGTATTCCAAGTCAGAGGAAGATCACAAGAAACATCTGCGTATAGTCTTACAACGGCTGCGGGATCACAAGCTATACGCGAAATTCAGCAAATGCGAGTTCTGGATATCGCAAGTGCCTTTTCTCGGGCATATCATCTCAGCGGAGGGTATCGCTGTAGACCCGAGCAAGATCACTCAAGTGCTGAATTGGAAGTCCCCGAGAACTGTTCACGAGGTACGGAGTTTCCTCGGACTTCCGGGATATTATCGGAGGTTCATTACGAACTTCTCGAAGATTGCCAAGCCAATGACGGAGCTGCTGAAGAAGGTTACCAAATATGTTTGGAGTCCAGCATGTGAAGCAGCATTCAAGGCTTTAGTCAAGCACCTGACATCAGCACCGGTTTTGGCGCAGCCAGACACCACAAAACCGTTCGATGTGTACTGCGATGCATCCGGCATTGGGCTCGGATGTGTGCTGATGCAAGACCGAAGAGTGGTTGTGTATGGATCACGGCAGCTTAGAAACCATGAGCAGAATTATCCAACCCACGACTTGGAGCTCGCTGCCGTGGTACTTGCACTAAAAATGTGGAGGCACTACCTACTCGGTAACCTCGTACATCTATATACCGACCACAAAAGCCTCAAGTACATATTCACTCAGAAGGAGCTGAACATGAGGCAATGAAGATGGTTGGAACTGATAAAGGATTATGAAATAGAGATCCATTATCATCCGGGCAAGGCAAACATAGTGGCAGAAGCGCTGAGCCGCATGTCACACGTCAACAATCTGACCATCACACCGTTGGAAAAGAGCGAACCACCACTGCATGTGATTCCACATGGAGCTCTCTACAACTTAGCTTTGATCCCCACAATCCGTGAAGAAATAGCGGCAGCTCAGAAACATGACAAGGGCATGTCGCATTTGCGGAGACGTGTAGACAGTGTGGAGCTTAAATGTTTCCGGAAGGACGGAGACGGCGTCCTATGGTTCAAGGACCGGATCGTCGTACCCCATAACCCGGAATTATGGAAGAAAATCTTTGATGAGGCTCACTTGTCAAAGTTTTCTATTCACCCCGGCAGCAACAAAATGTATCAAGAACTCAGAAGCAAGTTTTGGTGGACACGGATGAAGCGGGAGATCGCGAAGTACGTGTCCGAGTGCGATACATGTCGAAGGGTGAAGGCAGACCATATGCGGAAACCGGGACTACTACGACCACTAGGCGTTCCTGCCTGGAAGTGGGAGGATGTGAGCATGGAATTCATCGCCGGTTTACCCACCACCTTTCAGAAACATGATTCTGTGTGGGTGATCGTCGACCGGCTCACCAAAGTTGCCCATTTCATCCCGGTCAACACCAATTACAACGCCAAGAAGTACGCTGAACTGTACATCTCACGGATCCTATGCTTGTACGGCGTACCCCGTACCATCATATCGGATCGGGGCACTTTATTTGTGTCCCGTTTTTGGGAGCAGCTGCACGCTGCCTTGGGGACGAAGCTGATCCGTAGTTCAGCATACCACCCGCAGACGGATGGACAATCGGAGCGGGTGAATCAGATCTTAGAAGACATGCTACGAGCTTGCGCTATCAACCACGACAAGAATTGGGATGATCACTTGCCGTTAGCCGAGTTCTCGTACAACAATGGATACCAAGCCAGCATAAAGATGGCGCCCTACGAGGCGCTATACGGAAGGAAATGCCACACACCATTGAACTGGTGTGAGTCTGGCGAAAGGGTTACCTTCGGGATTGACCATGTCAACAACGCGGAAGAAAAGGTTCGACTGATTCAAGCGAACCTAAAAGCCGCTCAATCCCGGCAGAAACAGTATGCGGACCGGAGAAGGCGCCCATTACAATTCAAAGTTGGAGATCACGTATACCTACGTGTGTCTCCAATAAGGGGTGTAAACAGATTCGGGGTGAGAGGAAAGTTAGCACCCCGATTCATCGGTCCATTCCAGATTACCGAAAGATGTGGATCGGTAGCATACCGGCTGAAATTACTAGAAGAACTTTCCGGTGTGCACGACGTCTTTCACATTTCCCAGCTGAGGAAGTGTCTCAAGCTATCAACTACCGTTCAGCTGGAAGACATTGAAGAACTGCAACCGGATCTCACCTATCGGGAGAAACCGGTTCAGATTATTGACGAAAAGGCCCGAACCATACGCAACCGTACATTGTGGTTCTACAAGGTTCTATGGAGTAATCACTCCGTGGACGAAGCGACATGGGAGAGCGAAGGATTTCTTCGCGCCAACTACCCCAACTTTTTCACGTCGCATATCCGGTAATTTTCCACCATCCTCTCTCTCATTTTTACCTTATAATCTCGGGACGAGATTCTTTTAAGGGGGGAGGAATGTAAGGGCCTCAGTTTTTGACACATGTTTGAAGTGTTCATCACCACACCACACACCTCATTTGAAGCAAGTTGATGAACACAAATGAAGAGCAAGTAACCACCATCAACATGCTCATTAGAAAACAAACGCACATATTGCAAAAGTGGTATTTCCCACATGTTATATAGAGGGGCTGGGCATATGAAAACTCCTACACATTGCTAAGGATGTTCATGCCAAGTTTCACCCAAATTCAAAACCTTTTTGAGGTCATTTTGGGTATAGCTAGAAAGAGGGCAGTTTGAAACCATATTCAAATTCAAACTGTTTTTATCCCATGAATTCAAAAGTGGGAGGCATATTCTTATTCAGCACATTTTTGTGAGCTCACACACCAATTTTCACTCCATTTCGAGTTGATCTTGACATGAGCTAAGTGGGGCAAATTCAAACTTTATTTGAATTCCAAACTGAACTTGTGCTGAAATTCATTCAAACCAAACCCAATTTGAATCCTAATCAATTCAAATGGCTCATGGTTGAATAATTTGAATCACCATGGGTATTTTGGGGCTCACTGTTTACAACAGTGATTAGGAGTGAATTTCAGAGGTTAAAACCCCGGGTGGGACCCACTAGTCAGCCTCTGAAGAGAACCCAGCCGACTGAACTCTGCACTCGGGTTCTTGCGCTGACCCGAGCTACCGCCACGGTGAAGGAACGGCGAAGACACCAGCTGCTTGCCGATCTCAGCTGCGGAACCGACTCTCGGGGTCTTTATCTACGTGCCCGAGCGGTCACCGGTGCCTTCCACCGCTGCCTCGTCGCATTTCCACCCAAAAAGCCAAAGCTCCTCGCCGCCCGAGTGAACTTTCGGTTCCTCATCACCCGGCCGATCCAGTGACCCTCCTGGCGATCTGAGACCAGCACCGGGGCGCCAAGCCATCTTCAACACCTTCGCATCAGTTCCAGACCCTGCGCAGTCTTCCCCGAGCTCCACCACGGCGATCCTTTCTCTGCCGGTTCAGCTTGAGCCGCCGCTGCGGGAACCATCCTTCCGGCCGCCACAGTCCACCGTTCACTGAGCTGTGAACAGCAAAGAGGTGCACCTTCAACCCCTCTTCCAATTCCGCAAGCTCCGGCGGCGTGACAAACGCTGCTTAGGCCGGAATTTCATGTTTTCGCGATGGTGTGCAAAAGTGAGGTCTGTACCGATCCGAGAAATTCGTAAGCCACACTGCATCACTCATCCTCTCATGGAGAGGATCACTTCTAGTAGCCCGTGTGGGTCCATAGGAGCAGGAACCACGAAGAACCGTGGAGGGAGACCGCTGTTCTTCGAGTTTTAGTAGAAATCCCGATTTCCGGCCTAGGTTGCACGATGACAGCCCAACAGAGCCCTTCCCAAGCTCCGTGGAGCTCACGTCGACCTTTCCTATGGTCCACTGATGCTCGACAACCCTTAGCATGATCGGGTGAGGTGCTAGGGAGGACGGGCAACACGGCCGAAGTTCTCCCGAGGCTGCTGCTCGTCGCCGACCATGTGGCGGCCATTTTCATGGCGAGCTGGCCCGAGAATCCTGTTCCCCGAGTGAAATAGGCAGAGGCGGCCAAAATCGTGAAGTTTGGAGCTTTACAGAAGCTGCCGGCGAGCTCTCTGGCGAGATACCCCGGCGGCAGAGCGCGGGCGTCGGGAGGAAGACGAAGCCGGCTGGCCCACGCGTCAGCGGCTCAAAAATTCAAACCAGGATCGGGTGTGGCCGGGATCTGTTGTGCTGGCGCGCAGGAACCCCGCAGACCACGGTGTGCCGACGCCTCAGTGAGCGACGCGTGTCCCCAGGGCCCACCCGCGAGTTTAAACTTTTCCCCGGATTTTCAGATTTCCTTCAAACTTCAAATCCTCATAACTTGGGCTAGAAAGCTCCCAATCGAGTGAACCAAATTTTTTTGGATTCAGCTCTCTGAGCCTTTCCAGCAAATCAAGTTTCACTTCATGAAAATCCTTATTTCGCCTGAATTAATTCCTCAAAGTTTAAACTGTTTAGAATTTTAACTAGAGGATCCTTTGGAGGAAAATCCTGAAATTTTGCTGGAAAGTTCACCAAAATATCTCTGAACTACAATAAAAATTTCAGATCCATTTGAGCTCATTTGATCCACCTAATGGTGTGATTAGTGAAACTGTTCCAGAGAAAATAGAAAATGTTAAGAAACATTTTCAGAATTTTCTCTGAAATTGTTTAGCTCATATCGTTAGCTAGGAACTTTCAAATTAAGTGCGACCAACTCCATTAGAACCCTCTGAAAATCTAGTTTTCAGAAAGTCATAGTTTGTTTCATGAAAATCCCTAGAACACCCTAAAAGCCTTCAATTAAGGTCAAGTGCATAATTAATTGTGGGGGGCTCAAATGAGCCTTTCTGCAACTAAAACTTGACCAAGTCTCTGCTTAGGTTGTAACCAAGCCACAGTAAAAGTTTCACAGGCATTGGGTCTGTCTTGTAAGAGTTATAGACTTCACAAGTTTAAATTCAAACAAATGCATTTAAATTAATACATATACTTGTGTATCATGTAGTGGCTAAGGTCGAGGAGGAACCCGAAGTCCTAGACTTCGTGACTCCGGAGGAGCAGCTAGCCTACGGCCAAGAGCAGCAAGGCAAGCTCCGGTTTGCACTAACCGTTTTACAAATCTTTATTTGTTTTGAGCACTTACTTAAGTATTATGATTCTTTGCATTAGAGTCTTGTTTGGAAACCCAATTGCATAGCCAAGAAAACCATGGATTAGGTTTAGGATTGCAAACCCCGTTAGCTACTACAAAGCTAAGTTAGAGTAGGATTCGGTACAAGTCGAGTAGTTGGGACTACTCGTGAGCATAGGATGGAGGCACTCGACTCGGATAGAAATAGCACATGAAACACATGGAAAGAAAATGAGACCAAGCGGAGAGTAAGGGCAGCAGGACTTTGGGGACTGGGTGCTGTAGCCCCGCTTGTGTCGATTGAGGACCGAGCCGTGTGCGGGCCTGTTGAACAAGCTAGAACAGTACCAAAGACCTACCGGCTATATGGGAACCGGGAAACCGATGTAACTCGGGTAGTTGGGTGTTGAGGCATAGCTGGTCGTTCAGAGGGTAGGTTGAGAGCTCGAGCTGTAAATCGGCTGGCGCACTGAGATGCGCGTGCAGAGACCTCTTGCTCGGGACGATTGGACCGGTTCAACATTTGGCTAACGGGTGAAAGGTAGTTGCGTACGACGTCCGTGATGGTTGTTGTAGGCAACATCGAGTACGGGCGTCCCTGCAGGTGTAATGTGACGGGTTGTTCGGGTAACCCTGCAGGTGTAATGTGACGCCCTCAATTCTGTGGAAAACCACGGAATCGAGAACTAATGCATATGTGTGCCCAGGATGTTCATCACACATACACATACGTTCCACAAACTGAATTCAGATTATATATTACCACGAATAACATAGTTTATTACAACACCTCATGAGTCTTGGACTCATGCCCACAGCGGAAGTCCTTATTTCTACGCAGCAGAAATCTTATTTAAATGCGGAAGCAAAACTAATGCGGAAGCAAAACTAAGCAGAAGTGGCTCCATCTCTATTCCCTCCAAAGGCAAGGTTGAGAACAGATCACACGCCATAATGCTCTACTCGGTCTTCATAGTAGTCTTCTCTTGCTGTTGATGAAGAAATAATAATGCAAGTTTGAGTACAATGATGTACTCAGCAAGTGCGGGAATAACACATGACATGCAGCTCATAAACAAGGTAGGTATAAAAGGCTTATTTGCAGAAAAGCAGATTTATAAAACCGTGATAAAACAGCAACTTAACTTTAGATGAATGTAGTCCCACCATGTATGAAATTACCAACATACCTCCATCACTTCCCGTGTTCCATCCAAACATTAACCAATCCTTTACCCATACTCACGAATACCTCCTCGTATTCGCTACCATCTCACCTCATGAAACAACCATGTCTCGCACCGAGACCAATCTCATATCATGACTCACCAGTCATGCAACCCTTTCATCATCCAGACTTAACAATTCCAAACCAAACCATAACCAAAAACCATAACCAAGAACCTTCCCAATAACCATTCCAGTAACCATCCCATCTAATCATGGCAGTTTAGCCAGGTGCTCGTGACCGTAAGCTCGGCTATCATGATAGTTTTAATAACTCTGCAGAGTTTGCACCTCTTTACCCACAAGTTTGTGATTTCGTCACCCGTCGGCGACTGCAGAAACTCCATTATACCAGTACACAACCATCGGTGTATGGTCAAGAGATCACAAAATAGCCTTTACAAAGGGGTTACTAGATGTATGGACTCACTAAGGTTTCACCGGCAGGCTAGAATCTCCAATTCTCCCACCCACGGGCCCCCTCTTGTGCCATGCAGTTCCCAGGGCAGTCCTCACTCGACTCCCATTCCCCGCGCCTTCCACAGTCGATAACACCCTAGCAACTTACCTAATTACTCAGCTAAGCCGCACCCATACTTGGCCTTGTGGTGGCACTGTTATCCTGGCATGTGCATGCATGAACCGGTCCTTAGATCTATGGCAAGCAAAACCACCATCTCATGCTACCTCATACACAAACCCAGGCTTGCCTAGATCCCCCTCCGATCCATGTTTATTAACCTCATCAGTTTCTCATTATCATTACGAGTGCAGTTAGCTAGACACATCTATCTCGCTTCCCAATCCCATGGACTCAGCGAAGCATAAAACAAAAACCATACCTGACTCATAAAATTCCCAGGCGACAAGGATGGTTTAATCAAAACTAGTAAACTCCTATAAAAAGGTTTTCCCATCATGTTTGACTCAGCACACACACCTTTTCGCAAAACAAAATAGTTTTACCCAAAACATAGGATCAACATGGTCAAGGAGCACTTGCCTTGTTCTTGCGGTTCCGGTTGTTCTTGATTCTCAAAACCTGGTTGCTGCAGTTCGTCGTAGACAGCTCCCTGAGCTTGTCCTGCTAGGTAGGATCACGTGCATACAGGATTCGCAGCAATCAATATTTATGCACAAACCTTAAACTAGATGCGATGATGCATATACATGCTATCTCATGATTAGTTTTATTAGATTGATCTGTACGTGTTCTTGCATGGCCTTGTAGGGACAGGGGTGTTCGGATCAAAGGTGGATGTGGCGATGATCTTGTTTTTAGATCAAACTGATCATCAAGTGATCTGCCCACGAGAAAGCTTCTGTTCGAAAGGAATTGAAGAACAGATGCAAGAGATGAACACATGATGTCGTAAGGTGGTATTGAAGTCCTACCTCACGCTCTTCTTGACTTCGAGGTCCTCCTCAGACCACTCGGTTCTTCTCTGATGATCTCCCTTGTTGCGCTTCGGCGATGTTTTGCTCGGCGAGTTAGGGCTAGAGCGCTAAGTCGTCGGCTCAGGAGTTGAAAGAGAAGTTCGTGGTTTCGGCCAGAGGTTTTGGGTTCTATTTATAATCGGGAAGAGAAGAGTCCTAATCTGATTGGATCCCGAATAAGAGTCTTATTCAGATCTTTGTTAGATCCTGACGCCTTATCTTTGGCAACATTGTGGAGTTTGGATCGGTTCCCGTTGTGTACCGGTGTCCTTACGCGTAACAGCTGCTCCAGAATTTGTTACCTCCGGAATGATGAGCTCCGGAAGCTCCACGTGTCCTCCGGGCCTGGTATCTCTTCATCCGCAGAGACGAGCTCCGGTCGTGCCGCGTGTCAATCGATCGAGACCTCCCTCTTCTTCGGAGGTGAGCTCCGCGCACGCCACGTGTGGGTGCCGGTCTTTCCGCCTTTCCTTCCCTCAGGGACATGCCCCGAGGTCGACACGTGTTTAGCAGCGACGGACCTCTGGAGATAAGCTTCGGTGGCGACACGTGTTCAATAGATCTGGACTTCTCGGAGATGAGCTCCGAGATTGACACGTATCCCCCGCGACTGGTCCTCTTATTTCCACGAGGACTAGCTCCGTGGATGACACGTGTCCTATGAAAAATGCCTTTGCTTCTTCCGCAGAGGCTATCTCCGCGGGCAGTACGTGTCCCACAGGGTCGGACCTCTTTCCAATTGCGGAGGTGACCCCCGAGCCTGCCACGTATCCAGTTTAGCGTCGGACCTCTCCAATATCTTCGGGGATGAGTCCCGAACACACCACGTGGTCTGCTGGTCGTGGACGTTGCCTTCGGCGCTCTCAGAGAGCTTTACTGGCTATCCTTTTGATACTTGTTTCTGTTCCCTCTTTTCTAAAAATGTTTTTCTTCTTCATAAACATGAACATATGCTGACACCCGAGATGAGGGTGTCACAAATCTACCCCCCTTAGATTGAATCTCGCCCTCGAGATTCGTTAGTAGAAAATAGATAGGGGAATTCAGCCTTAATATCCTCTTCACGCTCCCATGTGGCTTCAGCTTCAGTGTGATGGCTCCATTGTACCTTGCACCATCGAATCACTTTGTTTCGGGTGACCCTTTCTTTTACGTCCAAGATTCGGATAGGGTGTTCTGCGTAAGTCAGGCCCTCTTGAAGTTTAAGTTCTCCCATTGATACTTGTTCCTCTAGTATTCTCAAGCACTTCTTGAGCTGGGATACATGAAACACGTCATGTATGTCCCAGAGGTGGTTTGGGAGCTCTAGTTGATAGGCTACTTCTCCTCGCTTATCCAAAATCTTAAATGGTCCGATGTAGCGAGGCGCTAGTTTGCCTTTGACCTTAAAACGTCGTTGGCCTCGGATAGGTGATACCTTAAGGTATACGAAGTCTCCAACTTCAAAGGTCAACTTTCTACGCCTATTGTCCACATAGCCTTTCTGTCGTGACTGAGCAGCCTTTAAGTTCTCCCGTATCGTTTGGACTTGCTTTTCAGCCTCTTGTAGTACTTCGGGTCCAAACACCTGGTTCTCTCCAGTCTCGTTCCAGAACAGTGGCGTTCTACACCGTCTACCATATAAAGCTTCGAAAGGCGACATCTTCAAGCTAGCTTGATAGCTGTTGTTATAGGAGAACTCTGCATACGGTAAACTCCTATCCCAACTACGCCCACGTTTCAAGGCGCAAGCTCTCAACATGTCTTCCAAAATTTGGTTCGTCCTTTCGGTTTGTCCATCTGTTTATGGGTGGTAGGCAGAGCTAAAATCCAATCGTGTACCCATGGCTTTCTGCAGCTTCTTCCAGAATCTAGAGGTAAACTGAGAACCTCGATCTGAGACTATCCTCTTCGGAACTCCATGACGGCACACGATCTGCTCCATGTACAACTCTGCCAACTGTGTAACGTTGTAACTGGCCTTTACCGGAAGAAAATGGGCGGTTTTTGTCAACCGGTCCACAATGACCCAGATGGAGTCGTATCCTGACTGAGTTCTTGGCAATCCGACAATAAAGTCTATACTGATGTCCTCCCATTTCCATTCAGGTATTTTCAAAGGTTGCAACAATCCAGCGGGTTTTTGATGTTCGGCTTTTACCCATTGGCATGTGTCGCATAGGGCAACATATTCGGCTATATCCCTTTTCATACCATCCCACCAATAGCAAGTTTTCAAGTCCTTGTACATTTTGGTGCTCCCCGGATGTATGGAATAGGGTGAATCATGTGCCTCCTTCAATATCATGTCGCGAAGGTGTCTTAGGTTTGGCACACAAATCCTTTTTCCTAGCCAAAGCGCACCCTTCTCATCCTCTTTGAAATCCTTCTCTATCCCTTGTCGGATTCTTTCCTTGATTTCCTTGATCCCCTCGTCCGTTGTTTGTCCCTTTCTTATTTCTTGCTCCAATGAGGAGTGGATCTCCATCATTTCCATGTTATTCAAGAATCCGAGGTGTAACCGTTCGAACTCCTTACGTAGTTCGGATGGTAGCTCCCGAACCGTGAGTTGGTGGCATGCTCCCTTTCTGCTCAATGCGTCAGCGACCACATTGGCCTTCCCGGGGTGGTAGTTGATTCCCACATCATAATCCTTGATGAGTTCTATCCATCGACGTTGCCTCAAATTCAAGTCCGTTTGTGTAAATATGTACTTGAGGCTTTTATGATCTGTATAGATCTCACATCGATGACCAAGGATATAATGTCTCCAAATCTTCAATGCATGCACCACTGCTGCTAACTCCAAATCATGTGTAGGATAGTTAAGCTCGTGCTTCTTTAATTGTCGTGAGGCATAGGCTACCACTTGTCCTTCCTGCATGAGTACACACCCGAGCCCTTGTCTGGATGCGTCACAATATATGTCAAAGCTCTTGCTTACGTCTGGCAATACCAGAACTGGTGCTGTGGTTAGCCTTTTCTTGAGTTCCTCAAAGCTTTCTTGGCAGGCTTGTGTCCATTGAAAGATCTTCCCCTTCGTTAGCAACTTCGTCATAGGTTTTGCTATTTTAGAGAAGTCTTTAATGAAGCGCCGATAGTATCCTTCCATCCCAAGGAAACTCCGAATATCCCTCATGCTCTTCGGTTGGTCCCACTTCAGAACATCTCTCACCTTTCCAGGATCAACCGATACCCCTTCCTTGGAGATGATGTGGCCTAGGAAGGATATTTCTTTTAGCCAAAATTGACATTTGTTGAGCTTGGCATACAACTGATGCTCTCGCAACTTCTGTATGGTCAATCTCAGATGTTCTTCATGCTCCTCCTCACTTTTTGAATACACCATAATGTCGTCGATGAAAACCACGACGAACTTGTCCAAGTACTCCATGAAAACTTTATTCATAAGGTACATGAAGTATGCGGGTGCATTTGTCAATCCAAAAGACATAACGGTATATTCATATGAACCATACCGCGTCCGAAAGGCTGTCTTAGGTATATCGGAGGGCTTAATCTTCAGCTGGAAATATCCCGACCGAAGATCAATCTTGGAGAACACTTGGGCTCCTTTCATTTGATCAAACAGGTCCTCTATACGGGGCAGAGGGTATTTATTCTTGATTGTTACCTCGTTGAGAGATCTGTAGTCCACGCACATTCTTTGGGTTCCGTCCTTCTTGTCCACGAAGAGTACCGGGGCTCCCCATGGTGACGAACTTGGACGGATAAAACCCTTCTCCAACTGTTCTTGAATTTGCTTCTTTAGTTCAACTAACTCGTTGACGGGCATCCTATATGGTCTCTTAGCTATGGGTGCAATTCCAGGTACCAAATCTATGGCAAACTCAATATCCCGGTCAGGTGGCATTCCTGGAAGTTCTTCCGGGAACACATCTGAAAATTCCTGAACCACTGGAATGTTGTCGAATGCTTCCCCTTCAACATGGTTCGGATCCGCTCGTTCGGTCGCTTGCGGAGCTGACTCAAACTCGACACGGATACCGTGTTCGTTTGTCAATTGCACACTTTTCTCAGCGCATTGGATTACTCCATTGTGCTTGCTTAACCAGTCCATTCCGAGTATGATGTCAATTCCGTGGGAGTCCAAGACAATAAGGTTGGCAAGGAAGTCTACCACCCTTATTTTAAGGCTTACCTTAGGACATACTATACTAGTCCTCATTTCTCCTCCGGGAGAATTAATTAACATAGCACATTCTAGGTGGGATACGGGTAGATGATGTTTGGCAACATATTTGGATGATATGAAGGAATGCGATGCTCCGGAATCAAATAAAATGGTGGCTGGGTTGGAGTTGGCAAGGAACATACCAATTGCGACGTCCTCAGCCTGTTGTGCTTCCTCAGCAGTGACATGGTTAACGTGGCCACGAGCATAGTTCTGCGATCCACGGTTCCCTTGGTTGTCTCCACCGTTTGGTCGCTGGTTCTGCTTGGGCACGTTACCTTGCTGTCCAGGGCCTCTCTTTGGGCACTGGTTAGCGAAGTGGCCTACATCCCCGCATGCAAAGCATGCCCTGTTGCCTACGGCAGCAGGTACGTTGGGGCGGGGGTTTTGAACAGGAGCGCCATTGTTAGGCCGGGGCGCAGGAGGCATGGGCACACGAGGTGCTGGTGCAACGAGCCGTTGCTGTGGTGGCTGACCAGGGCGATACGTAGGAGTGGTCGATCCATACTGCGGTGCAGGGGGCATGTATCTAGGTCGTACATTGCTCCCTTGGGGCTGGTATGGGATCTTCCTTTTGCACTCGCGCTCGATCTCTCGGATCTTGTTTTCAACCACAATAGCCTTATCAACTAGCTTCTGGAAGCCTACGTAGTCATTGTTGAGGAGCTGAACCTGGATCTCATTGTTCAACCCTCTCATGAACAGGTACTGCTTCCTCTGATCTAAGTTGACATCTTCGGGGGCATACCGGGACAGTTGTATGAACTTGTTGAGATATTCGTTCACACTTTTCTGCCCTTGGCGGAGACCTTCAAACTCCTGCCCCTTGAGCATCATTACGCCAACAGGGATGTAGTGGGAGCGGAAACTTTCCTTGAACTCATTCCAAGTGATTGTCTCCGGGTTGGCATGGGCGTTGCTCAAGGCATCCCACCAGTCAGCAGCTGCTCCCATCAGTTGGTGCGACGCAAAGAGAACCTTCTCTCGGTCGTTGCACTGAACAATGGCAAGCTTCTTCTCCATGGATTTCAACCAATCATCGGCCTCCATTGGATCGCTTGCTTGAGCAAAGGTGGGTGGTCAAGTCCTCATGAACTCTCCCAGCCTGTTATGAGCCGGCGGTGGTGGTGGCGGTGGTGCCGGAACAGGGTGTTGGTTGGCCTGCAACTGACCCAAAGTTTGGATCATGGTTTGCATAAGCTGGTTTTGCATGGCCATCAACCTTTCTAGGTTGTTTTCGCCAGCTCCGGGGTTAGCAGGAACTTCCTCGTGGTCATCTTCCTGGACGTTCCTTCGGCTGGCGTTTCCTCTCACCATCTGTGAGGGGAAACGAAATAGAATAGAACGTTAGAAGGTTAGGTAGGTCCTTTCAACTATATGCATCAAGGTGAGTTGGACTATATATATTAGCCCTTATGAGGATGTGATCAAGTGCCGAAGCATTTCACTCCTCTTTCTTCTTACGTGTGGATATGGACAACGTTTTTGAGACGTCCCACCACTTACACTAAGCACATATTTAATCATTACAAGGGCCCACTCAACTCCTATTAGAGGATGGTTCCCTATGCCAAGGTGGTTTCAAAACCAATCTAAGTTATTCACCCTAGGATGCTTCCCTTGGTCAGTGTGGCTTAGCTAACTATGACTTCTATTCAGGGGTGTAACTTGCTGTCCACCCGTGGCTCTAATATCAATCTAAGGCTTCTATCTTAGGCGTGTAACCTACTGTCAACCCATGGCTCTGATACCAATCTGTGACACCCTCAATTCTGTGGAAAACCACGGAATCGAGAACTAATGCATATGTGTGCCCAGGATGTTCATCACACATACACATACGTTCCACAAACTGAATTCAGATTATATATTACCATGAATAACATAGTTTATTACTACACCTCATGAGTCTTGGACTCATGCCCACAGCGGAAGTCCTTATTTCTACGCAGCGGAAATCTTATTTAAATGTGGAAGCAAAACTAATGCGGAAGCAAAACTAAGCAGAAGTGGCTCCATCTCTATTCCCTCCACAGGCAAGGTTGAGAACAGATCACACGCCATAATGCTCTACTCGGTCTTTATAGTAGTCTTCTCTTGCTGTTGATGAAGAAATAATAATGCAAGTTTGAGTACAATGATGTACTCAGCAAGTGCGGGAATAACACATGACATGCAACTCATAAACAAGGTAGGTATAAAAGGCTTATTTGCAGAAAAGCAGATTTATAAAACCGTGATAAAACAGCAACTTAACTTTAGATGAATGTAGTCCCAGCATGTATGAAATTACCAACATACCTCCATCACTTCCCGTGTTCCATCCAAACATTAACCGATCCTTTACCCATACTCACGAATACCTCCTCGTATTCGCTACCATCTCACCTCATGAAACAACCTTGTCTCGCACCGAGACCAATCTCATATCATGACCCACCAGTCATGCAACCCTTTCATCATCCAGACTTAACAATTCCAAACCAAACCATAACCAAAAACCATAACCAAGAACCTTCCCAATAACCATTCCAGTAACCATCCCATCTAATCATGGCAGTTTAGCCAGGTGCTCGTGACCGTAAGCTCGGCTATCATGATAGTTTTAATAACTCTGCAGAGTTTGCACCTCTTTACCCACAAGTTTGTGATTTCGTCACCCGTCGGCGACTGCAGAACCTCCATTATACCAGTACACAACCGTCGGTGTATGGTCAAGAGATCACAAAATAGCCTTTACAAAGGGGTTACTAGATGTATGGACTCACTAAGGTTTCACCGGCAGGCTAGAATCTTCAATTCTCCCACCCACGGGCCCCCTCTTGTGCCATGCAGTTCCCAGGTCAGTCCTCACTCGACTCCCATTCCCCGCGCCTTCCACAGTCCATAACACCCTAGCAACTTACCTAATTACTCAGCTAAGCCGCACCCATACTTGGCCTTGTGGTGGCACTGTTATCCTGGCATGTGCATGCATGAACCGGTCCTTAGATCAATGGCAAGCAAAACCACCATCTCATGCTACCTCATACACAAACCCAGGCTTGCCTAGGTCCCCCTCCGATCCATGTTTATTAGCCTCATCAGTTTCTCATTATCATTACGAGTGCAGTTAGCTAGACACATCTATCTCGCTTCCCAATCCCATGGACTCAGCGAAGCATAAAACAAAAACCATACCCGACTCATAAAATTCCCAGGCGACAAGGATGGTTTAATCAAAACTAGTAAACTCCTATAAAAAGGTTTTCCCATCATGTTTGACTCAGCACACACACCTTTTCGCAAAACAAAATAGTTTTACCCAAAACATAGGATCAACATGGTCAAGGAGCACTTGCCTTGTTCTTGCGGTTCCGGTTGTTCTTGATTCTCAAAACCTGGTTGCTGCAGTTCGTCGTAGACAGCTCCCTGAGCTTGTCCTGCTAGGTAGGATCACGTGCATACAGGATTCGCAGCAATCAATATTTATGCACAAACCTTAAACTAGATGCGATGATGCATATACATGCTATCTCATGATTAGTTTTATTAGATTGATCTGTACGTGTTCTTGCATGGCCTTGTAGGGACAGGGGTGTTCGGATCAAAGGTGGATGTGGCGATGATCTTGTTTTTAGATCAAACTGATCATCAAGTGATCTGCCCACGAGAAAGCTTCTGTTCGAAAGGAATTGAAGAACAGATGCAAGAGATGAACACCATGATGTCGTAAGGTGGTATTGAAGTCCTACCTCACGCTCTTCTTGACTTCGAGGTCCTCCTCAGACCACTCGGTTCTTCTCCGATGATCTCCCTTGTTGCGCTTCGGCGATGTTTTGCTCGGCGAGTTAGGGCTAGAGCGCTAAATCATCGGCTCAGGAGTTGAAAGAGAAGTTCGTGGTTTCGGCCAGAGGTTTTGGGTTCTATTTATAATCGGGAAGAGAAGAGTCCTAATCTGATTGGATCCCGAATAAGAGTCTTATTCAGATCTTTGTTAGATCCTGACGTCTTATCTTTGGCAACATTGTGGAGTTTGGATCGGTTCCCGTTGTGTACCGGTGTCCTTACGCGTAACAGCTGCTCCAGAATTTGTTACCTCCGGAATGATGAGCTCCGGAAGCTCCACGTGTCCTCCGGGCCTGGTATCTCTTCATCCGCAGAGACGAGCTCCGGTCGTGCCGCTTGTCAATCGATCGAGACCTCCCTCTTCTTCGGAGGTGAGCTCCGCGCACGCCACGTGTGGGTGCCGGTCTTTCCGCCTTTCCTTCCCTCAGGGACATGCCCTGAGGTCGACACGTGTTTAGCAGCGACCGACCTCCAGAGATAAGCTCCGGTGGCGACACGTGTTCAATAGATCCGGACTTCTCGGAGATGAGCTCCGAGATTGACACGTATCCCCCGCGACTGGTCCTCTTATTTCCGCGAGGACTAGCTCCGTGGATGACACGTGTCCTATGAAAAATGCTTTTGCTTCTTCCGCAGAGGCTATCTCCGCGGGCAGTACGTGTCTCACAGGGTCGGACCTCTTTCCAATTGCGGAGGTGACCTCCGAGCCTGCCACGTATCCAGTTTAGCGTCGGACCTCTCCAATATCTTCGGGGATGAGTCCCGAACACACCACATGGTCTGCAGGTCGTGGAAGTTGCCTTCGGCGCTCTCAGGTAGCTTTACTGGCTATCCTTTTGATACTTGTTTCTGTTCCCTCTTTTCTAAAAATGTTTTTCTTCTTCATAAACATGAACATATGCTGACACCCGAGATGAGGGTGTCACATGTAAATCGATTATAATCGCCGTCCCTCGCGGTCAGTGAGTACCACTTGTTCATTGTACCGTGACGTAGAAAGAACAGGCTAGTTACATGTTAAAATGTTGCTGATTGAGAGATGGACTTCGATTGTTAATGATTTGTTGTAGTTTAGAGCGAACTAAAGTTCCTTTCAACTTTGGGAAAAGTACATGAGAGAAATGCGTTTCTTGTTTGATTGCGGCTCTCTCATGTGCCTTGGCGTAAGGTTCTCCACAACCTGCTGCTAAAACTTGAAAGTAAGGTTCTACTAATTAGGCAAGTCCTTGCAAATGATTTTTACCTCATGTAACCCATCACCCCTCATGTAGAAGTTCCATGTTTAGGAGAGATGGGTCAGTCTTGCTGAGCCTTCGTGCTCACTGCTTGTGTTTGAAGCTTTTGCAGGGTTCTATGAGGAAGGGGCTCCCGAAGAGGAGACGGAACCCCAGGAGGGGAACCCCGTCGAGTGGGAGCCGTGCACGCCGCAGAGTTAGTGTGTGTGTGTGCTAGCAAGGACACGTTCAAGGGCTGAACGTGCACTTGATGCGTAGTCTACGCCTGTGAGTGTAGACTGGACTTATTTTGATGTACAAATGTTCATAAACCACTTTATGTAATAAAAAATTTGCTTCCACTTTGTACCTTTGATGTGTGTCATTCGGTGCTGTGCAACGCAGTACCCCTCAGCGTGATCCTGGCTCGACAAGACCGTGGGGTCGTGTCATCGTAGTAGTTGATGATGGCCGGGGCAGCAGGGGATGTCTTGTTGCTGTGTTTATTGGCAGGCAGGCTCTGACACGGCGCGCCAGTCTGCGATGTGATTGGGGGCAACGGCACCTGACAGAGGCGTGCTCCGCGTCTCCGCGTTTTGGGAAGGCGTGGGCCTTGAATACCTTGTATGGGCAAGGTATGGCGCGTCTTTACGCCTACTGCCTACCGCGCGGGGGCAGGCAGCGTTGCTCTGCTGGCCACGTGGCGGGCCCGGAGCTCTCCTCTGAGGAGAGGGAGGTCCGGCCCCGCGGGACACATGGAGCCTTCGGAGCTCTCCCGCGGAGGGGGGAGGTCCGGCTGCTGCTTGCCACGTGGCAGGCCCAGAGCTCTCCTCTGAGGAGAGGGAGGTCCGGTCCCGCTGGACACGTGGAGCCTTCGGAGCTCTCCCCACGGAGGGGGAGGTCCGGCTCAGTTGGCCACGTGGCAGGTCCGGAGCTCTCCTCTAAGGAGAGGGAGGTCCGGTCCCGCTGGACATGTGGCGCCTTCGGAGCTCTCCCTGCGGAGAAGGGCGAGGTCCTTAGGCATTTTCCCCTGTGCGCGGGGGTACCCCATATCGAGGGTACCGACAGTGGCCCCCAGGCACATCTCGGGGGAGATAGCGAGCCCGAGGTGGGGCCTCCGTCTCTTCCGTTCTGCGCACCTTCTCTAGGTCCCGCATTGACCATCGCCGGAGCATGAACAGTCGCGGGATCGTGGGAGCGTGAGCCCACTTGATGGTTGCTTTTACTGCGGCGGTTCCCAAGTGACACGACCCCACGGTCTTGTCGAGCCAAGATCACGCTGAGGGGTGCTGCGTTGCACAGCACTGGATAACACACGTCAAAGGTACAAAGCGGAAGCGAAATTTTATTACATAAACAAGTTATGAACATGTTTACATCAAAATAAGTTCAGTCTACACTCACGGGCGTAGACTAAGCATCAAGTGCACGTTCAGCCCCTGAACGTGTCCTTGCTAGCACACACGCATACTAACTCTGCGGCGTGCACGACTCCCACTCGACGGGTTTCCCCTCCTGGGGTTCCGTCTCCTATTCGGGAGTCCCTTCCTCATAGAACCCTGCAAAAACTTCAAACACAAGCAGTGAGCACGAAGGCTCAGCAAGTCTGACCCGTCTCACCTAAACATGGAACTTCTAAATGAGGGGTGGTGGGTTACATGAGGTAAAAATCATTTGCAAGGACTCGCCTAATTAGTAGAACCTTACTTTCAAGTTTTAGCCGCAGGTTGTGGAGAACCTTACGCTAAGGCACATGAGAGAGCCGCAATCAAACAAGAAACGCATTTCTCTCATGTACTTTGCCCAAAGTTGAAATGAACTTTAGTTAGCTCTAAACTACAGCAAGTCATTAGCAATCAAGTCCATCTTTCAATCAGAAACATTTTAACATGTAACTAGCCTGTTCTTTCTACGTCACAGTACAGTGAACAAGTGGTACTCACTGACCGCGAGGGACGGCGATTATAATCGATTTACACCTGCAGGGTTACCCGAACAACCCGTCACGTACGCCCGTACTCGATGTTGCCTACAACAACCATCACGGTGTGACGCCCTCAATTCTGTGAAAAACCACGGAACCGAGAACTAATGCATATGTGTGCCCAGGATGTTCATCACACATACACATACGTTCCACAAACTGAATTCAGATTATATATTACCACGAATAACAGAGTTTATTACAATACCTCATGAGTCTTGGACTCATGCTCACAGCGGAAATCTTAATTCTATGCAGCGGAAATCCTTATTTAAATGTGGAAGCAAAAACTAATGCGGAAGCAAAACTAAGAAGAAGTGGCTCCATCTCTACTCCCACCACAAGCAAGGTTGAGAACAGATCACACGCCATAATGCTCTACTCGGTCTTCATAGTAGTCTTCTCTTGCTGTTGATGAAGAAATAATAATGCAAGTTTGAGTATAATGATGTACTCAGCAAGTGCAGGAAAACACATGATATGCAGCTCATAAACAAGGTAGGCATAAAAGGTTTATTTGCAGAAAAGCAGTTCTGTAAAAACCATGATAAAACAACAACTTAAGTTTAAATGTAATCCCAACATGTATTAATTTACCAACATACCTCCATCACTTCCTGTGTTCCATCTGAACATTAACCAATCTTTTATTCATACTCACGAATACCTCCTCTTATTCGCTACCATCTCACCTCATAAAACAACCTCGTCTCGCACCGAGACCAATCTCATGTCATAACCCATCAGTCATGCAACCATCTCATCTCCCGGACTCCACAGTCCCAAACCAAACCATAATCAATAACCATAACCAAGAACCTTCCCAATAACCATTCCAATAACCATCCCATTAACCGTCCCATCTAATCATGGCAGTTTAGCCAGGTGCTCGTAACCGTAAGCTTGGCTATCATGATAGTTTTAATAACTCTGCAGAGTTTGCACCTCTTTACTCACAAGTTTGTGATTTCGTCACCCGTCGGCGACTGCAGAACCTCCATTATACCAGTACACAACCATCGGTGTATGGCCAAGAGATCACAAAATAGCCTTTACAAAGGGGTTACTAGGTATATGGACTCACTAAGGTTTCACCGGCAGGCTAGAATCTCCAATTCTCCCACCCACGGGCCCCCTCTTGTGCCATGCAGTTCCCAGGGCAGTCCTCACTCGACTCCCATTCCCCGCGCTTTCCACAGTCCATAACACTCTAGCAACTTACCTAATTACTCAGCTAAGCCGCACTCATACTTGGCCTTGTGGTGGCACTGTTATCCTGGCATGTGCATGCATGAACCGGTCCTTAGATCTACGGCAAGCAAAACCACTATCTCATGCTACCTCATTCACAAACCCAGGCTTACCTAGATCCCCCTCCGATCCATGTCCATTATTAACATCAGTTTCTCATTATTATTACGAGTGCAGTTAGCTAGACACATCTATCTCGCTTTCCAATCCTATGGACTCAGCGAAGCATAAAGCAAAAACCATACCCGACTCATAAACTTCCCTGGCGACAAGGGTGGCTTAACCAAACTAGTAAACTCCTATAAAAAGGTTTCCCATCATGTTTGACTCAGCACACACATCTTTTCGCAAAACAAAATAGTTTTATCCAAAACATAGGATCAACATGGTCAAGGAGCACTTGCCTTGTACTTGCGGTTCCGGTTATTCTTGATTCTCAAAACCTGGTTGCTGCAGCTCGTCGTTGACAGCTTCCTGAGCTTGTCCTGCTATGTAGGATTCACGTGCATACAAAATTCACAGCAATCAATATCATGCACAAACCCTAAACTAGATGCGATGATGCACATGCATGCTATCCTACGATTAGTTTTATTAGATTGATCTGGTGTTCTTGCATGGCTTGCATGGTCAGAGGTGTTCAGATCAAAGATGAACGTGGCGATGATCTTGCCTTTAGATCAAACTGATCATCGAGTGCTCTGCCCATGAGAAAGCTTCTGTTCGAAAGGAATTGAAGAACAGATGCAAGAGATGAACACCATGATGTCGTAAGGTGGTATTGAAGTCCTACCTCACGCTCTTCTTGTCTTCGAGGTCCTCCTCAGACCGCTTGGTTCTTCTCCGATGATCTCCCTTGTTGCGCTTCGGCGATGTTTTGCTCGGCGAGTTAGGGCTAGGGCTCTAAGTCGTCGGCTCAGGAGTTGAAAGAGAAGTTTGTGGTTTCGGCCATAGGTTTTGGGTTCTATTTATAATCGGAAAGAGAAGAGTCCTAATCTAATTGGATCCTGAATAAAAGTCTTATTCAGATCTTGTTGGATCCTGACGTCTTATCTTTGGTAGCATCATGGAGTTTAGATCGGTTTCCATTGCGTACCGGTATCTTCACGCGTAAAAACCGCTCCAGGCTCGTTACCTTCGTGGCGATGAGCTCCGGAATCTCCACGTGTCCTTCCGAGCCTGGTATCTCTTCTCCCGCAGAGACGAGCTCCGGTTGTGCCATGTGTCACGAGCGAGATCCCCCTCTTCTTCGGAGATGAGCTCCGCGCACGCCACGTGTTGGCGCCGGTCTTTCCGCTCTCCTTTTCTCAGGGACATGCCCTGAGGTCGACACGTGTTTAGCTGCGACGGACCTTCTGGTGATAAGCTCCGGTGGCGACACGTGTTCGATAGATCCGGACTTCTCTGAGATGAGCTCCGAGATTGACACGTATCCCGCGCGACTGGTCCTCTGATTTCCGCGAGGATTGAGCTCCGAGGATGACACGTGTCTTGCGGAAATGCCTTTGCTTCTTCTGCAGAGGCTAGCTCCATGGGCAACACGTGTCCCACAGGGTCGGACCTCTTTTCAATTGCGGAGGTGACCCCCGAGCATGCCACTTAGCTAGTTTAACGGACCTCTCCCAAATTTCTCGGGGATGAGCTCCGAACGCGCCACGTGGTCTGCTGGCCGTGGAAGTTGCCTTCGGTGTTCTCGGAGAGCATTATTGGCTATCCTTTTGATACTTGTCTCTGTTTCCTCCTTTTCGTAAAATGTTTTTTTCTTCATAAAACATGAACATATGCTGACACCCGAGATGAGGGTGTCACAAATCTACCCCCCTTAAATTGAATCTCGCCCTCGAGATTTGTTAGTTGAAAATAGATGGGGAAATTCCGCCTTGATATCCTCTTCACGTTCCCATGTGGCTTCAGCTTCAGTGTGATGGCTCCATTGTACCTTGCACCATCGATTCACCTTGTTTCGGGTGACTCTTTCCTTTACGTCCAAGATTCGGACAGGGTGTTCTGCGTAAGTCAGGTCCTCTTGAAGTTCAAGTTCTCCCATCGACACTTGTTCCTCTGGCATTCTCAAGCACTTCTTGAGCTGGGATACATGAAACACGTCATGTACGTCGGAGAGATGGTTTGGGAGCTCTAGTTGATAGGCTACTTCTCCTCGCTTGTCCAAAATCTTAAATGGTCCGATGTAGCGAGGCGCTAGTTTGCCTTTGACGTTAAAACGTCGTTGGCCTCGGATAGGTGATACCTTAAGGTATACGAAGTCTCCTACTTCAAAGGTCAATTTCCTACGCCTATTGTCCGCATAGCCTTTCTGTCGTGACTGAGCAATCTTTAAGTTTTCCCGTATCGTTTGGACTTGCTTTTCAGCCTCTTGTAGTACTTCGGGTCCAAACACCTGGTTCTCTCCAGTCTCGTTCCAGAACAGTGGCGTTCTACACCGTCTACCATATAAGGCTTCGAAAGGCGACATCTTCAAGCTAGCTTGATAGCTGTTATTATAGGAGAACTCGGCATACGGTAAACTCCTATCCCAACTACGCCCACGTTTCAAGGCGCAAGCTCTCATCATGTCTTCCAAAATTTGGTTCGTCCTCTCGGTTTGCCCATCTGTTTGTGGGTGATAGGCGGAGCTAAAATCCAGTCGTGTACCCATGGCCATCTGCAGCTTCCTCCAGAATCTAGAGGTAAACTGAGATCCTCGATCTGATACTATCCTCTTCGGAACTCCATGACGGCACACGATCTGCTCCATGTACAATTCTGCCAATTGTGCAACGTTGTAACTGGTCTTTACCGGAAGAAAATGGGAGGTTTTCGTCAACCGGTCCACAATGACCCAGATGGAGTCGTATCCTGACTGAGTTCTTGGCAATCCGACAATAAAGTCCATACTGATGTCCTCCCATTTCCATTCAGGTATTTTCAAAGGTTGCAACAACCCAGCGGGTTTTTGATGTTCGGCTTTTACCCGTTGGCATGTGTCGCATAGGGCAATGTATTCGGCTATATCCCTTTTCATACCATCCCACCAATAGCAAGTTTTCAAGTCCTTGTACATTTTGGTGCTCCCTGGATGTATGGAATAGGGTGAATCATGTGCCTCCCTTAATATCATGTCGCGAAGGTGTCTTAGGTTTGGCACACAAATCCTTTTTCCTAGCCAAAGCGTACCCTTTTCATCCTCCTTGAAATCCTTCTCTACCCCTTGTCGGATTCTTTCCTTGATCTCCTTGATCCCCTCGTCCATTGCTTGGCCCTTTCTTATTTCTTGTTCCAATGGGGAGTGGATCTCTATTATCTCCACGTTATTCAAGAATCCGAGGTGTAACCGTTCGAACTCCTTTCGTAGTTTGGGTGGTAGCTCCCGAACCGTGAGTTGGTGACATGCTCCCTTTCTGCTCAGTGCGTTAGCGACTACATTGGCCTTCCCGGGGTGGTAGTTGATTCCCACATCATAATCCTTGATGAGTTCTAACCATCGACGTTGCCTCAAATTCAAGTTTGTTTGTGTAAATATGTACTTGAGGCTTTTATGATCCGTATAGATCTCACATCGATGACCAAGAATATAATGTCTCCAAATCTTCAATGCATGCACCACTGCTGCTAACTCCAAGTCATGCGTAGGATAGTTAAGCTCGTGCTTTTTTAATTGTCGTGAGGCATAGGCTACCACTTGTCCTTCCTGCATGAGCACACATCCGAGCCCTTGTCTGGATGCGTCACAATATATGTCAAAGCTCTTGCTTACGTCTGGCAATACTAGAACTAGTGTTGTGGTTAGCCTTTTCTTGAGTTCCTCAAAACTTTCTTGGCAGGCTTGTGTCCATTGAAAGACTTTTCCCTTCATTAATAACTCCGTCATAGGTTTTGCTATCTTAGAGAAGTCTTTAATGAAGCGACGATAGTATCCTGCCATCCCAAGGAAACTTCGAATATCCCTCACGCTCTTCAGTTGGTCCCACTTCAGAACATCTCTCACCTTTCCAAGATCAACCGATACCCCTTCCTTGGAGATGATGTGGCCTACGAAGGATATTTCCTTTAGCCAAAATTGACACTTGTTGAGCTTGGCATACAACTGATGCTCGCGCAACTTCTGCAAGGTCAATCTCAGATGTTCTTCATGCTCCTCCTTACTCTTTGAATACACCATAATGTCGTCGATGAAAACCACGACGAACTTGTCCAAGTACTCCATAAAAACCTTGTTCATAAGGTACATGAAGTACGCGGGTGCATTCGTTAATCCAAAAGACATAATGGTATATTCATATGAACCATACCGCGTCCGAAAGGCTGTCTTAGGTATATCGGAGGGCTTAATCTTTAGCTGGAAATATCCCGACCGAAGATCAATCTTGGAGAACACTTGGGCTCCTTTCATTTGATCGAACAGGTCCTCTATACGGGGCAGAGGGTATTTATTTTTGATTGTTACCTCGTTGAGAGACCTGTAGTCCACGCACATTCTTTGGGTTCCGTCCTTCTTGTCCACGAAGAGTACCGGGGCTCCCCATGGTGACGAACTTGAACGGATAAAACCCTTCTCCAACTGTTCTTGAATTTGCTTCTTGAGTTCAACTAACTCGTTGACGGGCATCCTATATGGTCTCTTAGCTATGGGTGCAGTTCCAGGTACCAAATCTATGGCAAACTCAATGTCCCGGTCAGGTGGCATACCTGGAAGTTCTTCCGGGAACACATCCGAAAATTCCTGAACCACTGGAATGTTGTCCAATGCTACTCCTTCAACATGGTTCAAATCCGCCCGTTCGGTTGCTTGCTGGGCTGACTCAAACTCGACACGGATACCGTGTTCGTTTGTCAACTGCACGCTTCTTTCAGCGCATTGGATTACTCCATTGTGCTTGCTTAACCAGTCCATTCCGAGTATGATGTCAATTCCGTGGGAGTCCAAGACAATAAGGTTTGCAAGGAAGTCTACCCCCCTTATTTTAAGGCCTACTTTAGGACATACTATATTAGTCCTCATTTCTCCTCCGGGAGAATTAACTAACATAGCACATTCTAGGTGGGATACAGGTAGATGATGTTTGGCAACATATTCGGATGATATGAAGGAATGTGATGCTCCAGAATCAAATAAAATGGTGGCTGGGTTGGAGTTGGCAAGGAACATACCAATTGCGACGTCCTCAGCCTGTTGTGCTTCTTCAGCAGTGATATGGTTAGCGTGGCCACGAGCATAGTTCTGCGGTCCATGGTTCCCTTGGTTGTCCCCTCCGTTTGGTCACTGGTTCTGCTTGGGCACGTTACCTTGCTGTCCAGTGCCTCGCTTCGGGCACTGGTTAGCAAAGTGGCCTACTTCCCCGCATGCAAAGCATGCCCTGTTGCCTACGGCAGCAGGTACATTGGGGCGGGGGTTTTGAACAGGAGCGCCATTGTTAGGTCGGGGCGCAGGAGGCATGGGAACACGAGGTGCCTGTGCAACGAACCGTTGCTGTGGTGGCTGACCAGGGTGGTTCGTAGGAGTGGTCGATCCATACTGCGGTGCAGGGGGCATGTACCTAGGTCGTACGTTGCTCCCTTGGGGCTGGTATGGGATCTTCCTTTTGCACTCGCGCTCGATCTCTTGGATCTTGTTTTCCACCACAATAGCCTTATCAACCAGCTTCTGGAAGCTTACGTAGTCATTGTTGAGGAGCTGAACTTCGATCTCATTGTTCAACCCTCTCATGAACAGGTACTGCTTCCTCTGATCTGATTTGACATCTTCGGGGGCATACCGGGACAGTTGTATGAACTTGTTGAGATATTCGTTCACACTTTTCTACCCTTGGCGGAGACCTTCAAACTCCTGCCTCTTGAGCATCATTACGCCAACAGGGATGTAGTGGGAGCGGAAACTTTCCTTGAACTCAGTCCAAGTGATTGTCTCTGGGTTGGCATGGGCGTTGCTCAGGGCATCCCACCAGTCAGCAGCTGCTCCCATCAGTTGGTGCGACGCAAAGAGAACCTTCTCTCGGTCGTTGCACTGAACAATGGCAAGCTTCTTCTCCATGGATTTCAACCAATCATCGGCCTCCATTGGATCGCTTGCTTGAGCAAAGGTGGGTGGTCGAGTCCTCATGAACTCTCCCAACCTGTTATGAGCCGGTGGTGGTGGTGGTGCCGGAACGGGGTGTTGGTTGGCCTGCAACTGACCCAAAGTTTGGATCATGGTTTGCATAAGCTGGTTTTGCATGGCCATCAACCTTTCTAGGTTGTTTTCGCCAGCTCCGGGGTTGGCAGGAACTTCCTCGTGGTCATCTTCCTGGACGTTCCTTCGGCTGGCATTTCCTCTCACCATCTGTGAGAGAGAACAGAATAGAATAGAAGGTTAGAAGGTTAGGTAGGTCCTTTCATCTATATGCATCAAGGTGAGTTGGACTATATATATTAGCCCTTATGAGGATGTGAGCAAGTGCCGAAACATCTCACACCTCCTTCTTCTTATGTGTGGATATGGACAACGTTTTTGAGACGTCCCACCACTCACACTAAGCACATATTCACAATAATCATCACAAGGGCCCACTCAACTCCTATTCAAGGATGGTTTCCTATGTCAAGGTGGTTTTAAAGGCTAATCTAAGCTATTCACCCTAGGGTGCTTGTAGCTCCTTCTTGGGGGTTAACCCGTAATTTTATTATCTATCTAAGGCTTTCTATCTAGGAGTGTAACATACTGTCAACCCGTGGCTCTGATACCAATCTGTGACGCCCTCAATTCTGTGGAAAACCACGGAACCGAGAACTAATGCATATGTGTGCCCAGGATGTTCATCACACATACACATACGTTCCACAAACTGAATTCACATTATATATTACCACGAATAACAGAGTTTATTACAATACCTCATGAGTCTTGGACTCATGCTCACAGCGGAAATCTTAATTCTATGCAGCGGAAGTCCTTATTTAAATGCGGAAGCAAAAACTAATGCGGAAGCAAAACTAAGCAGAAGTGGCTCCATCTCTACTCCCTCCACAGGCAAGGTTGAGAACAGATCACACGCCATAATGCTCTACTCGGTCTTCATAGTAGTCTTCTCTTGCTGTTGATGAAGAAATAATAATGCAAGTTTGAGTACAATGATGTACTCAGCAAGTGCAGGAAAAAACATGATATGCAGCTCATAAACAAGGTAGGCATAAAAGGTTTATTTACAGAAAAGCAGTTCTGTAAAAACCATGATAAAACAACAACTTAAGTTTAAATGTAATCCCAACATGTATTAATTTACCAACATACCTCCATCACTTCCCGTGTTCCATCCGAACATTAACCAATCTTTTATTCATACTCACGAATACCTCCTCGTATTCGCTACCATCTCACCTCATAAAACAACCTCGTCTCACACCGAGACCAATCTCATGTCATAACCCATCAGTCATGCAACCATCTCATCTCCCGGACTCCACAGTCCCAAACCAAACCATAATCAATAACCATAACCAAGAACCTTCCCAATAACAATTCCAATAACCATCCCATTAACCGTCCCATCTAATCATGGCAGTTTAGCCAGGTGCTCGTAACCGTAAGCTTGGCTATCATGATAGTTTTAATAACTCTGCAGAGTTTGCACCTCTTTACCCACAAGTTTGTGATTTCGTCACCCGTCGGCGACTGCAGAACCTCCATTATACCAGTACACAACCATCGGTGTATGGCCAAGAGATCACAAAATAGCCTTTACAAAGTGGTTACTAGGTGTATGGACTCACTAAGGTTTCACCGGCAGGCTAGAATCTCCAATTCTCCCACCCACGGGCCCCCTCTTGTGCCATGCAGTTCCCAGGGCAGTCCTCACTCGACTCCCATTCCCCGCGCTTTCCACAGTCCATAACACTCTAGCAACTTACCTAATTACTCAGCTAAGCCACACCCATACTTGGCCTTGTGGTGGCACTGTTATCCTGGCATGTGCATGCATGAACCGGTCCTTAGATCTACGGCAAGCAAAACCACCATCTCATGCTACCTCATTCACAAACCCAGGCTTGCCTAGATCCCCCTCCGATCCATGTCCATTATTAACATCAGTTTCTCATTATCATTACGAGTGTAGTTAGCTAGACACATCTATCTCGCTTTCCAATCCCATGGACTCAGCGAAGCATAAAGCAAAAACCATACCCGACTCATAAACTTCCCTGGCGACAAGGGTGGCTTAACCAAACTAGTAAACTCCTATAAAAAGGTTTCCCATCATGTTTGACTCAGCACACACACCTTTTCGCAAAACAAAATAGTTTTATCCAAAACATAGGATCAACATGGTCAAGGAGCACTTGCCTTGTACTTGCGGTTCCGGTTGTTCTTGATTCTCAAAACCTGGTTGCTGCAGCTCGTCGTAGACAGCTTCCTGAGCTTGTCCTGCTATGTAGGATTCACGTGCATACAAAATTCACAGCAATCAATATCATGCACAAACCCTAAACTAGATGCGATGATGCACATGCATGCTATCCTACGATTAGTTTTATTAGATTGATCTGGTGTTCTTGCATGTCTTGCATGGTCAGAGGTGTTCAGATCAAAGATGAACGTGGCGATGATCTTGCCTTTAGATCAAACTGATCATCGAGTGCTCTGCCCACGAGAAAGCTTCTGTTCGAAAGGAATTGAAGAACAGATGCAAGAGATGAACACCATGATGTCGTAAGGTGGTATTGAAGTCCTACCTCACGCTCTTCTTGTCTTCGAGGTCCTCCTCAGACCGCTTGGTTCTTCTCCGATGATCTCCCTTGTTGCGCTTCGGCGATGTTTTGCTCGGTGAGTTAGGGCTAGGGCTCTAAGTCGTCGGCGCAGGAGTTGAAAGAGAAGTTTGTGGTTTTGGCCATAGGTTTTGGGTTCTATTTATAATCGGAAAGAGAAGAGTCCTAATCTAATTGGATCCCGAATAAAAGTCTTATTCAGATCTTGTTGGATCCTGACGTCTTATCTTTGGTAACATCGTGGAGTTTAGATCGGTTTCCGTTGCTTACCGGTATCTTCACGCATAAAAACCGCACCAGGCTCGTTACCTTCGTGGCGATGAGCTCCGGAATCTCCACGTGTCCTTCCGAGCCTGGTATCTCTTCTCCCGCAGAGACGAGCTCCGGTTGTGCCACGTGTCACGAGCGAGATCCCCCCTCTTCTTCGGAGGTGAACTCCGCGCACGCCACGTTTTGGCGCCGGTCTTTCCGCTCTCCTTTCCTCAGGGACATGCCCCGAGGTCGACACGTGTTTAGCTGCGACGGACCTTCCGGTGATAAGCTCCGGTGGCGACACGTGTTCGATTGATCCGGACTTCTCTGAGATGAGCTCCGAGATTGACACGTATCCCGCGCGACTGGTCCTCTGATTTCCGTGAGGATTGAGCTCCGAGGATGACACATGTCTTGCGGAAATGCCTTTGCTTCTACTGCAGAGGCTAGCTCCATGGGCAACACGTGTCCCACAGGGTCGGACCTCTTTTCAATTGCGGAGGTGACCCCCGAGCCTGCCACGTAGCTAGTTTAACGGCGGACCTCTCCCAAATTTCTCGGGGATGAGCTCTGATCGCGCCACGTGGTCTGCTGGCCGTGGAAGTTGCCTTCGGTGTTCTCGGAGAGCATTATTGGCTATCCTTTTGATACTTGTCTCTGTTTCCTCCTTTTCTTAAAATGTTTTTTTCTTCATAAAACATGAACATATGCTGACACCCGAGATGAGGGTGTCACACACGGATGCCGTACGCGACTACCTTTCACCCGTTAGCCAAATGTTGAACCGGTCCAATCGTCCCGAGCAAGAGGTCTCTGCACGCGCATCTCAGTGCTGCCAGCCGATTTACACCTCGAGCTCTCAACCTACCCTCTGAACGACCAGCTATGCCTCAGCACCCAGCTACCCGAGTTACATCAGTTTCCCGGTTCCCATATAGCCGGTAGGTCTTCGGTACTGTTCTAGCTTGTTCAACAGGCCCACACACGGCTCGGCACTCAATCGACACAAGCGGAGCTACAGCACACAGGCCCCAAAGTCCTGTTGCCCTTACTCTCCGCTTGGTCTCATTTTCTTGCCATGTGTTTCATGTGCTATTACTACCCGAGTCGAGTGCCTCTAGCCTATGCTCGCGAGTAGTTCCAACTACTCGACTTGTACCGAATCCTACACTAACTTAGCATTGCAGTAGATAACGGGGTTTGCAATTCTAAACCCAACCCATGGTTTTCTTGGCTATGCATTTGGGTTTCCAAACAAGACTCTAATGCAAAAAATAATAGTACTCAAAGATGTGCTCAAAACAATAAACATTTGTAAAAAGGTTAATGCAAACCGGAGCTTGCCTTGCTGCTCTTGGTCGTAGGCTAGCTGTTCCTCCGGAGTAACGAAGTCTAGGACTTCGGGTTCCTCCTCGACCTTAGTGACTACATGATAAGAGAGGTACATGTATTAATTTGAATGCATTTGTATTAAGTTTGAACTTGTGAAGCTTATAAGTCCCACTAGACAGACTCAATGACTGTGAAACTTTTACTGTGGCTTGGTTACAACCTAAACAGAGACTTGGTCAAGTTTTAGTTGCAGCAAAGCTCATTTGAGCCCTCCACAATTAATTATGTCCTTGACCTTAATTGGAACTCTTAGGGTGCTCTAAGGATTTTCATGAAACAAACTATGACTTTCTGAAAACTAGATTTTCATAGGGTTCTAATGGAGTTGGTCTCACTTAATTTGAAGGTTCCTAGCTAAAGATATGAGCTAAACAATTTCAGAGAAAATTCTGAAAATGTTTCTGAACATTTTCTATTTTCTTTGGAACAGTTCCACTAATCACATAATTAGGTGGATCAAATGAGCTCAAATGGATCTGAAACTTTTATGGTAGTTCCGGGATATTTTGGTGAATATCCCAGCAAAATTTCAGGATTTTCCTCCAAAGGATTCTCCAGTTAAAATTCCAAACAGTTTAAATTTTGAGGAATTAATTCTGGAAAAATAAAAAATTTCATGAAGTGAAACTTGATTTGCTGGAAAGTACTCAGAAAGCTGAATCCAGCAAAATTTGGTTCACTCGATTTGGAGCTTTCTAGCCAAAGTTATGAGGATTTGAAGTTTGAAGGAAATCTGAAAATCGGGGGAAAAGTTTAAACTTGCGGGTGGGCCCCGGGAACACGCGTCGCACGCCGAGGCGA
Organism: Neostapfia colusana; assembly: GCA_030760725.1. NCBI lineage: Eukaryota > Viridiplantae > Streptophyta > Magnoliopsida > Poales > Poaceae > Neostapfia > Neostapfia colusana. The sequence goes on along the minus strand of JASWHV010000018.1, from coordinate 18,735,930 downwards.
CAGCACACCGCGGCCAACAAGGATTTTGCGCGCCAGCACACCCGATCCTAGCCGCAGCCCGATCCCGATTCAAAATATCGGCTGCTGACAGCTAGGGTCCACCCCCTTCTTCAACCTCGCGACGCCCGCGCTCCACCGCCGAGGGACCTCGCCGGAGAGCTCGCCGCCGGCTTCTGTACAGCTCCAAACTTCAAGATTTTTGCCGCCCCTGCCTACATTCACTCGGGGAACAGGATTCTGGGGTCAGCTACTCATGGCAATGGCCGGTGCATGGTCGGCGACGAGCCGCCACCTCGGAGAGACTTCGGCCATGTCGGCTGACTTCCCTAGCACCTCAACTACTCGAGCAACCGGTCGGGAAGCATCAGTGGACCTCAGGAAAGGTCGACATGAGCTTGAGGCAGCTCGGGGAAGGCCCGAAGTAGGTCCTCACCATGCGCCCGATGCCTCCCGTTTGTTCCGCCGTTGGTAAACCTCGAATTACGCCGGGTACAGAGGTTCTCCGGCCAAGGGTTGTGAAGGCAACTTGTGCGTTACCATGTCTAGTTTGTGTGAGAGTGGATTGAGGCCCTCTAATCCTTTCTAGGGTACGAATTCGACGGAATCGCACCCGAAGGTCATTCTGCACACAGAAAGGGGAAAACTGGAAATTCGCCTCCGGTGAGCAATCACTCGTGCTGTGGCTCGGGGGTGAGCAGCACTGGTCACCAGCACATCCAAGGGTGCCTTGGCTCGGGTGTGACAACGCCCTGGTTGGGCTGTCCACGGAAGCCCGAGGTGCGGCGGTTCTAAGTCACCAAATTGATCTTTCGGCATAACCGATTTCAATCGGTCTCAACTGAATTCTAGCAGCGGGGAGGATGGAGGAAGGTCTCTAGTACCTTGCCGTGGCTCTGGAGGGGACGGAGAGGCGGTGATCAAGCTTCTCTGATCTGCTCCGAGTGATCGGCAGCGATGGCGCGGTTCTGATTCGAGGAGGCAGCAGAATGGGCGGTGATCGCTCCGATCAGGGCGGTGGCGTAGATAAGGGGGCTGTGAGGCGGTTCAGCACGTCGGGGCGGCAAGCAGGTGGTGTCCCGGTCGCCTCTTCGCCGTGGCGGCCGCTCAGTCCGGCGCAAGAACCCGAGCTGGGTTTTCAGTCGGTTTGGGTTGGAGCAGTGGCTGACATGTGGGTCTCACTTCCAGTTTTAACCTCTGAAATTTACTCCTAATCACTGTTGTAAACAGTGAGCCCCATAATACCCCTGGTAATTCAAATTATTCACCCATGATCCATTTGAATTAGTTAGAATTCAAATGGGTTTTGATTTGAATGAATTTCAGCACAAGTTCAGTTTGAAATTCAAATAAAGTTTGAATTTCCCCCACTTAGCTCATGTCAGGATCAACTCCAAATGGAGTGAAAATTGATGTGTGGGCTCACAACAATGTGCTGAGTAAGAATATGCCTCCCACTTTTGAATTCATGGGATAAAAACAGTTTGAATTTGAATATGGTTCCAAACTGCCCTCTTTCTAGCTATACCCAAAATGACCTCAAAAAGGTTTTGAATTTGGGTGAAACTTGGCATGGACATACTTAGCAATGTGTAGGAGTTTTCATATGTCCAGCCCCTCTATATCACATGTTGGAAATACCCCTTTTGCAATATGTGAGTTTGTTCTCTAATGAGCATGTTGATGGTGGTTACTTGCTCTTCATTTGTGTTCATCAACTTTTCTCAAATGAGGTGTGTGGTGTGGTGATGAACACTTCAAATATGTGTCAAAAACTGAGGCCCTTACACCAAGGCTGCCACTTCTGCACGTTGCGGCATTTTTTTGGGAACCGCCGAAGCGCCTTGCCGGCTCGTCTCCTTGGGAGACTGACTTCTTGGCCCACCGGTTCAGCTGGATGACTTGGGTCCACTTGTCATCGACACTTAGTTCTGGAGCCGAAGCGGTTGCACAAGCGGCATATTCGAAGAGTTTTGAATCGCTTTGAATCACACCTGGGAAGTTTTAAAAGGGGATCTTACCCGCATCGCGGCTTCCCTTCGCACTTCCCAGCGCTTGCACCTTCTTTGAGCTCTTGCGCCTTTGTCTTCCCTGTTCTTGAGCTCTCCCCTGCCATGGCTTCTAACCTGCTTCCGTCGCGTCTCGCTCGGTCGGCCGAGCTCGGACCAGTGTGCAGGCTGCTGGGCTGGCACATGGAGGAGCAAAAACGCTGGCTCCGCCGGGGATCTCTCCCCCTGCTCCTGGAAAAGGGGGAGATGGTCTTCTTTACTGCCTACGCCATGGCGGGGTTCGTCCCGCCAATTTCTTCCTTCTTCGTCACGTTGCTGGAGACGTACGGTCTCCAGCTCCACCACCTTCCCCCCAACTCCTTCGCAATGGCCGCCGTCTTCGTCCATTTCTGCGAGATGTTTGTGGGGGTGCATGCTTCAGCGACGCTCTTCCGCTACTTCTTCGTGTTGCGGACGACCAGGCGCAGCTCGAAGACCCAGCTGGGCGCGTACTATTTCCAGCATCGCTGCAAGGACCCGAAGGCCTTTCACTGCGTCGAGGTGGGAAAACTGGAGGGAGAATTGGGTGATCGTGCAGACCGACAAGCATGATCGCCTGTAGCTCCCAACTGCCGGCCCAACTACCGAGCGTCGCATCTGGGAGGAGGTCCCAGAGCTGGAGCAGGAGTACGCACCGGTCTTGGAGCGGATCTGGTTCCTAGACAACGAGGGGCTGACGTCCCTGATGGTGCTAGTGGACTTCTTGTCGCGCCGTATTGCGCCCTTGCAGCAGCGCAACCGCCCGGCATGGTATTACACTGGTGAGCACGACTGCACCAGGTTGGAGAGGGGTCTCGGCTCTGATCCTTCCGATGAGGAGTTGTACGAGATGGTGGGCAAGGTGAGCGGCGACTCGGTGGCGACCTCGCCTTCCCGACCTCTACCACTCCCCTCTTCATGGAGCCGCAGAGGAGGTCAGAGCTGCTACGGAAGATGCCGAACCTCGACGACATTGGGATCGCCGTTGGTCAGGTTGAGGATACCCTCCGGGGCATCTCGATCCCAGGGACCGAGCGCTCCGGATCGGAGCACGAGGCCTCTGTCGTTGCCCATCCCGCGCCGAGGGCTGGCGGAACTCAAGCCGCCGACAAGGGGAAGGGGAAGGAGCCGTCCCCCGGGCAGCCAGAGAAGAAACGTGCCCGGTCTCCTCCGAGGGCGTCGCTTGCGCCGAGCCAGGGGGCCGGGGCACCCTTGCGCCCATCTCCCGGAGGCGCTGGTCCGTCGAGTTGCGACCCAAAGAGACCCCGGGTGTCCCACACCGGAGGGTCTCTTCCCGGACAGCGGCAGTCCGAGGAACCCCAAGCGTCCCGCCACTCTTCCTCAGGCGGAGGGGCTTCCAGGAAGGACGCTGGTGGGGCGACACCCGGGAGTGTGCCGGGGGCTAAGACGCCAAAGCCGGCGAGCATTCCGGCCGCAGGTCCTGGCGGTTCTGCCCTGGCCCAGAGGCCGGGGCTACAAGCCCGTTGGAGCGCTCACATCGCCCAGTAAGTGTTGCTCTTTCTGGCTTGTAGGAGTAGTGTTCCCTTCTCCTCTCTTAGCCTGAGAGCTTTCTTTGCCTGCAGGGACTCACCGTCTGCCGGGGATGAGCCTATTCCCCGGCCATCTCTAGTTTGCGGAGGTTCCGCGCCGCAGCATCTGGGAACTGCGGTGGTTCCAACGGCCCCCAAGTCAGCGGGGTCTTCTTCTGTGCCGGAGGGCTCGCCCTCTGCGGTGGCTGCGGCAGCACCTGTTCGTCCTCCTTCGCCAGCCCGGAAGTCCGGTACTGAGGCTGGAAGGGCTGCTGTAGGCACATATGCTGGCTCCCTGGCTCCCCCGGGTCAGCGTCCTGCTTCAGTTGCCGAGGCACCAGCACCTTCGCCGGTTGTGGACGCGACAAGGGAGGTCAGGGGCACGACTCCTGCCCCCGCCGCCCCGCTGCCCATGTGGGATGCCTTGGGGCGTGCTCGTACTGGCGCCCGGCAGATCCAGGCCGCCTTTGAGCGGGAGAGGGGGGCGCTGGCTGGAGAGAGGGAGCGCCTTCTTAGCTGGGAGCACCTCCTGCAGCAGCGGACCCAGGAGGCTAAGGCAGAGCTCGACTCGAGGCAGTCAAGGCTTGACGCCATGGGTGCTCTGCTCGACGCTCAGAAGAAAGCCGTCGGTCGCCTGGACTCAGAGATCCGGCGGCTCCACGCTACCTTCCGCGAAGCTCTGGCCAAGGCCGAAGCCAAGGCCGAAGCGCGCTCTGCTGCCATGGAGGAGTTGCGGCTGCAGGTAGTTCGCCGAGAGTGCGCCGTCGACGATCGGGAACGTGTCGTGGCAGCCGAGGAGGAGAAGGTTGCCGCACGGCTGAAGGCCAGAGAGGGCGAGCTGATGGCTCGGGCCGAGGAGCTGGAGCTCCACGAGTCGGCTGCTGCAGCGAGGGAGGAGCAATCCTCCCGGGAGCGCCAGGCGGCACTGGATCGCGAGCTGGTGGCCCGCCAAGAGGTAGAGAAGCTCCAGGCTTCGCGGTCTGTCGAGGCCCAGGCGGTCTGGAGCTTTGTTACTGAGGCAGGGTCCGCCTTGGTTCCTCTTGGTTTCAGCCCGGTGCGGACGGAGGCTCCAGCGCCAGAGGTGTCTGGGGCAATCCCGGCGCTTGAGTCCATCGGCGCCAAGCTGGGCCGACTCAAAGCGGTGATCGCTGACGAGCTTGAGGTGGAGGGACGAGGCCTGGCGAAGGAGGTCGCTACGCATGTGCTGGCGTGCTTCCGAAGCCAAGACCCTTCCTTCTCTCTGGAGCCAGTCCGTCTAGGGCCCGCCGTCGAGCGGGAGGAAGCTGCCAGGGCCGAGGTCGGGGACGTGGCCGCCCTTGTGGCCTCTAGGTTCCAAAGGGAGTCCGGTGACTCTTAGGCATTCGCCCCCGTGGCCAAAGGGCCCTGTATCTTTTTTCCCTTTTTTCTTTATTTTTGTTGAGTCTGTAGTCCAGCTCATGGAGCCTTGAATGAATAGACTCTTGTTATCTTCTATGTATGCGTGCTTTTAGTCTTCTTCTTGGCTTGGCCTGACAAAGCCCTTAGCTCCGCAAGGTACTCAGAGGCCTTCACCAATCTTGCAGCCCTGCACAGACACCCTCCCCGGGTCCTTATTGTGTTAAGGCCCCCGGAGGTCTCCGGAACTAGCCCCGTGAGAACGGGGAGGTCCGGGTCTACCGACCACATGGCGGGCCCAGAGCTCTCCTCTGAGGAGAGGGAGGTCCGGCCCCGTGGGACACGTGGAGCCTTCGGAGCTCTCCCCACGGAGGGGGGAGGTCCGGCTTTTGCCGGTCATGTGGCGGGCCCAGGGCTCCTCCTTAGGAGAGGGGAGCTCCGGCCCCGCTGGACACGTGGGGCCTTTGGGGCTCGCACCTGCGGAGGGGGCAAGGTCCGGATCCTTCAGTCTTGCCTTGGAGCTCCGGTCTTGTGCGATCCCGTAGTGGCCCCCTGGTAGGTGTGGCCCATTGCTTGGGCGCTCCTACCATACTCCTGCGGGGAGCTAAGGCCGGGAGGTCCTGCACACAAGTAAGGGAAACGTAATTCTCCTTGGGGCTCCTCCTTCCCTATCTCATAGTCTTATTTGGCTTACGGTCCTTATCCATTTGTACGGTGCTTGGGAACTACAGTGCTCGAAGTGCCGGGAGCTCGGGGCCCCCTGGCCATCGGCAGGTACCTCAAATGCAACCGCCTTCGGTAGGATAGCAAATGCCGACTAGAGGTGAGAATGAGAAAAGGGAGCTGAGTGCATGGTGAGCATACACTGGAAGTGCGGTCATAAAAATTAATGCGTAATTTAAATGAGCACAAGGGAAGAGCAAAGTAGGACAGGTTTCTTTTCATATAAATTTCCATAGGAGGAAGGCAGGCTAAACATGGAGGCAACGACCCGCCCCATTAAGAAGGGAAGCAAGACTCTACGCGCTTAGGGTTGGAACCAGGCCAAGCTGAACGTAGTCCTGGACCGTCCCCTGAGACTTAGCTGCTCCGAGCATTGTTCCTGGACTCTATGGAATCTATTACATAAAGAAGAGACTATCCTATTATTGCTCTAGGGGTAGAACTTACGGAGGTGTTCTATGTTCCAAGGGTTCGGGAGTGGGTCCCCATCCTCGGTGGAAAGGCGTACGCACCCGGGGCGGCATACTTTCGTGACCCGGAAGGGACCTTCCCAGCCGGGGGAGAGTTTGTCGGTCCCTTCACGAGAAAGTATGCGCCGCAACACCAGGTCGCCTTCCTGCAGCTCCCGGACATGAACAGACCTTTGGTGGTAGCGCCGGAGCGCTTGTCGGTATCGTGCGTTGCGGAGTGCTGCATGTAATCGAGCCTCGTCGACAAGGTCGATGTCTTCACGCCGGAGGTTGTCCTGCGCGGCTTCGTCGTAAGCTCGGACACGGAGGGACCCCATGGTGATCTCTGGGGGAAGCACAACCTCGGCCCCGTATACCATGAAGAAGGGTGTCTCTCCAGTGGCCCGACTCTGGGATGTCCGGTTAGCCCATAGTGTGCTCGGAAGCTCGTCCACCCACTTGGCGCCATGTTTCTTCAAGCCGGCATAGGTGCGGGTCTTTAGGCACCGAAGAATCTCGGCGTTGGCCCTCTCAACTTGTCCATTGCTCTTTGGATGAGCAACGGAGGCATAGCACACATGGATGCCGAGGTCTTCGCAGTATTCTTGGAACGCTGCGCTGGTGAACTGGGTCCCATTGTCAGTGATGATTCTGTTCGGGACCCCGAACCGGCAGACGATCGACTTGATGAACTTTACTGCGGATTGCTTGTTGATGGTGAAGACGGGTGTGGCTTTCGGCCATTTGGTGAACTTGTCGATGGCGACGTAGAGGTACCGGAATCCCCCGACGGCTCTGGGGAATGGTCCCAGGATGTCCAACCCCCATACGGAGAACGGGCATGAGGGTGGGATCATCTGAACCGCCTGAGCCGGTGTATGGATCTGCTTGGCGTGGAACTGGCACGCCTTGCAGCTGTCGACCAGCTTGACGGCATCCTGGAGTGCTGTCGGCTGTAGAAGCCATGCCAGAAGGCTTTACCAACAAGCATGCGTGAGGAAGAGTGACTCCCACGCTGGTAGAGATCCCCTTCTACCAGCGCGTACCTCTTAGCCATGTGCACGATCCGTTCAGTGGATACACATTCATCAGGGGGGATGTTGTCTTTCAAGTAGTCCCGGATCTCCATGATCCATGCATCGGGTCTGACTTGAGCTTCTGGATCTTGAGCGCTGGGTTGCACGGAGTCCCCAATGACGCTTACGATCCTTGGCCGCGTCCATGGCTGCAGGGCCGCGGGGACCGCCAGCTTCGAGGTGCTGGTCCAGCCCCCTTTGCCCGGCTCGGCAGGCCGGGCTGTGGGCCGCAGCAACTTCCTCTCGAAGACTCCTTCGGGCACAGGGGCTCCGGTGGAGGCCTTCGTTGAGAGGTCGTCAGCTACGGCATTGCCAGCGCGTGGTACATGGCGCAGGTCCAAGGCGAGGAAGTCTTTCTCCAACATCTGCACATGGAGCAGATAAGCAGCTAGCTGTGGGTCATTGCAGGAGCATTCACCCTTAGCTTGTTTGATGACTAGCTGGGAGTCGCCCTATGCCAACAACTGGCGAGCGCCCAAAGGCAGGGCTGTCTTTAGGCCAAATATGAGCGCTTCATACTCTGCCATGTTGTTAGTTGCCTTGAAGTTGAGACGCACCATGTACCCAAACTGCTCTCCCGATGGCATGAGAAGCAGTACGCCGGCACCGGCCCCCTGATTTCGTGAGGAGCTGTCGAAGAAGAGTGTCCAGTGAGGCCCGGTGAAGACCGGAGCTCGGTGCTTCAATTCACCGTCTTCGTGGCTCCCTGGGTCAGCCTTTGTTGGCGTCCACTCAGCCACGAAGTCAGCCAGTGCTTGGCTCTTGGCGGCATTACGAGGAAGGAAGTCCAGCTCAAACTCCACCAGTTCCGCTACCCATTTAGCGACATTGCCGGTCGCGTGAGGGCTGTGAAGGATCGCCTTCAGCGGATAGGAGGTGACCACCGAGATCCGGTGGACTTGAAAGTAGTGACGGAGCTTCCTGGATGCCACGAGCACTGCATACAGCAGCTTGTGGACCTCCATGTACCTTGTCTTTGGCGTCGTGGAGGACTTCGCTGATGTAGTAGACATGCCTCTAGATGGTCCGGACCCTCCCTCTCGGGCCAGAGATGTCTTCATCCATTGGCTCAGGCCTACCGGAGGTGGGTGGGTCCAGGAGGACTTTCGGGAGCTGGGACTCAAAGGCTCCTAAGCCGCCTTGGACCTCCGGGAGATCCCACAGGTTTGCCGGGAGCTCCGGGAGGTCCCATTGGACCTCCGAGAGGTTGTCGTGGAGGTCTGGGGGTCCGTCTTGGACCTCCGAGAGGTTGTCTTGGAGGTCCGGGAGGCCATCTTGGACCTCCGGGGTTTCCTGGTGCTTGTCTCCTGCTACCGGAGCAGGCTGTGGTGACGAGAGGTCCGGCCGCTCTGCGACGAGGACCATACTCACCACTTCAGTTGTTGCCGCGATGTAGAGCAACAAATGCTCTTCAGGCTCGGGGGCTACCATGATGGGTAGGGTCGTCAGGAGTTGCTTCACTCCTGGGAAGCTTCTTCTGCTTTGTCGGTCCAAGCAAATGGACCGGATTTTGCAGGAGCTTAAAGAAGGGGACGCTCGCTCTGATAGCCTCGGTATAAACCGACTCAGCGCGGCTAGGCATCCCGTGAGTTTCTGGACTTCTTTGATGTGGGCGGGAGGCCGCATCAGGTCGATGGCCTTGATCTTCTCTGGGTTGGCCTCAATTCCTCGGTGTGAGGCCAGGAATCCTAAGAGTTTTCCAGAGGATACGCCGAACACACACTTGTCGGGGTTCAGCTTGGTGCGCGTGGAGCGCAGTTTGTCGAAGACTAAGGCCAGGTTATCTAACAAGGATGAACTCTGCCTGACCTTGACAACGATGTCATCGACATAAACCTCAACTAAGTCTCTTATTAACTCTCCAAAGGTTTTGTGCATTGCACGTACAAAGGTGGGAAGAGCATTCTTTAGGCCATAAGGCATAGAGACATAACAATACAGGCCGTCTACTGTGATGAAGGAGGTGTGCTCTTCATCTTCTCTAGACATAGGGATCTGATGGAAACCCGAGTAGTCATCTAGGAAGCACAGCATATCACAGCCTGATGTCGAGTCTACTATTTGATATATTCTAGGGAGAGGGAATGGATCTTTGGGACATGCCTTATTGAGATTGGTGTAGTCGATGCACATCCGGAGCTTCCCGCAGGCCTTCGGGACAACAACGGGGTTCGCCAACCACCGGGGGTGGTGGACTTCCCGTATGAAGCCAGCGTCCAGCAGCTTCTTGCTTTCTTCTCGGATGAAGTTTTGCCGCTCGATGGACTGCTTGCGAGGCTTCTGTCGGACTGGCCGGGCATCTGGGACAACCTTCAAGTGGTGCTCGATCACCTCCCTAGGGATCCCCGACATCTGTGATGGCTGCCATGCAAACACGTCGACGTTGTGCCGGAGGAAGGTGACGAGCGCGCCTTTCTATTTTCTATCCAGGCCCCTGGCTACCTCGGTGGTCTGGGCAGCATCGGCACCGACTTGGACGACCTTCAGGGGGACGTCGCCCTCGTCGAGGGGTTGCACACGGGGTGCTGCGGTAGAGGCACGGTGGCGTGCACTCGGGTGGAGCCGGTCCGGTTCTGCACTGCCAGGGGCTGGTGCTCGAGCTGTTGCAAGTGCCTGGAGCTTTTCCAAGGCTGACACTGCAGCAGTGCGGTCTCCACGAATCCTGAGGACACCTGTTGGTGTAGGCATCTTCAAGACGAGGTAGCCGTAGTGGACTACTGCCATGAATTGGTACAGGGCTGGCCTGCCGATTATGGCGTTGAAGGGGAGGTCGATCTCCACCACGTCGAACAGAATGTACTCTGTCCGATAGCTGTCCGGTGCCCCAAAGGTCACCGGAAGGCTGATGTTGCCGTAGGGAACGACCTGTCCCGGCCCTACCCCTGAGAATGGGCTCGATGGGGTGAGCTTGGCCATCGGGATCTGCAACTTCTGGAAAGCTGCGTGGCTGATGAGGTTCAGCCCGACCCTTCCATCTACCAGAACGTGGTACATCCTCACGTTGGCGATGGTGGGCGCTACCAAGAGCGGTAGTTGGTCAGCCCCATCCATGTTCCTGGGGCAGTCGGTGGCATTGAAGCTGATGGGGGTTCCCATCCACTTGAGGTGCGGCGTGGCACTTGGGAGGGGAGCCACCGACGCTACCGCTCGGCGCAGGGTCTTAACCGCGCTTCGGGATGAGGGGTCAGCAGACCCACCGTAGATGACGTAGAGCATCTTCCGGCGCTCGTCATCACTGGAGTTGGAGTCCTCATGGTTGCGCACCGCCTTCACGGCGCACTGAGGCTCCTGGAACTCCACTTGGTGGTCGACGTTGTCTGGGGCGTCGACCTTCTGCTTGCCCTCCCTTTGACAGAAGGGTGGGGCATCAGTTCGCAGGTGCTTCCCTTTCCGGAAGCGCTCCGCGAGCTTCTGGATCTCCCAGCACTCGGCAGCTGTATGGTAACTGGTGCCATGCACAGGGCATAGCTCGCCTTGGTCACCATCTGGAGCTGGTGACTGTCGCTGCCTTTTGTCGGGGCGTGGCCCCCGAGCTCCACTGGGTGCCGCTGCTGCAGCAAAGGGAGCCGCGGCCGGTGGCTTCATCTTGCCACCGCCCCGGTTCTTCATCTTCTTGCCGCTTCCATAGGAAGCAGCGCCAGATCCGGGCTGTCCTCCTGACTCGGAGGCTGGCAGAGAGTGCATGTTCCACCCTTCTGCTGCTCTGGCGCACTTGTCTGCCAGGCTAAAGACCTCCGAGACGTCGCGAACCTCTCTGGTCGCGAGCTTCTCAAGCATCTTCTTGTTCCGTACACCCTGCCGGAACACCACCACCACAGAAGCATTTTGAATATGCGGGATGGTGTTCCGTACCTGGGAGAACCGCTGGATGAAGGAGTGCAGCGTCTCTCCAGGTTGTTGCTGGACGGCATGGAGGTCGAGCTCCGTGCCAGGCCGGGTGTAAGAGTTGCCGAAGTTAGCAGTAAACTGCCGGCAGAGCTCTCCCCAGGAGGTTACGGAACCCTGGGGGAGGTTCATGAGCCAAGACCGGGCCGGGCCGGCCAAGGCGACGGGGATGTAGTTGGCCATGACGGCCTCGTCCCCTCCTGCAGCAAGGACGGCGGTGGAGTAGATCTGGAGGAACTCCGCCGGGTTGATGCTGTCGTCGTACTTCTCAGGCAGGTGTGGCTGGAACTTGCGCGGCCACCTTGTGAAGCGAAGGTGTGGCGCCAGGGCTGCACATCCTGCTCCTGTTTCTGCAGGCGTTGGTGCCGTGAACGCTTGGTTCGCTGCTGGCACTATGTACCCCGGTATGGGCAAGGCTGACCGGGGCACCGTTTGTAGGGCATATGGCTGGGGCACATGCTGCGCGGCGTATGCCTGGGGCAGAGATCGCGTAGCGAACGTCTGCGCCTCAGGCAGGGTTGAGGCAGTCGACATGCTGTCGGCGGCCTCCTGGTTGCGACGCCTTTCTCGTCGTCGCTCGAGGAACACTCGGGCATCTTGGCCCAAGTGGCATCATTCCAGCTCCATCCTCAGGTCCGTCGATGGGAGCCTGGTTGAACGGGAATCCGCCGTCTGCCCGTCAACCATTGGCGTGCGCGTCAGCGGCACAGCCGGTTGGTCGGAACGTCATCCCCGCCGAAGTCGAGGGTTTGCGGCGGCGACGACAAATGGTCTACCTCGCGAATCCACTGTTGGGTCGCTGACTGAGGCGCGTCCCCAGCAGGTGGATTGCGCAGTAGCGCTCTTGCTGCAGCTAGCGCGCCCCCGTGGGGGACGCTCAGTGCTGCAGAGGATCTCACGCTCGCTGGAGCCTGCGTTGCCGGAGTCGGCGCTGCCGGATTCGGCTGCTGGCTTCCAGCTTGCGCCGACACACTCCATCTAGAGTGTGTCGAAACGTAGTCCCCGCTAGTCACTGTCCGTCGTGAACGCGGGGGAGGAGAGCTTGCCGAGAAGGAAGCTTCGTCATCTTCGCCGGCAAAAGCTCGTCGCGCAAGGGAAAAGCCCCCTTCCTGGCGCGCCAAATGTCCAAGTGTGTAACCGACACTTCCCCCGGGCCTGCACTGGGCAGCCCGCGGAGGTTCTTTTTCGGAGGGGCTAGTCACTCGTGGAGAGCTTCTGCGTTAGGGACGATCGAGGGAGAAGCTTGACACAGGGAGTTTTACGTGGTTCAGGCCGCCGGAGCGTAAAACCCTACGTCCACGGTGAGCAAAAATGCTCGCTGTATTGATTGCTGCTCAGAACCGGAGTCCTGAGCTTGAGGGTGAGTGATGTCTAGAGTGCGAGTCAACAGAGTTCGAACCCTTGCTAACGTTGCCTACACGAGCCTTTTATAGTCCAAGGCTCGAGCGGCTTACAAGGTGGGCCTGGGACCCGACAGGTGGTCCGTGGGAGATTTCCTGCCATCTACCATATCTGCAGTTATGCCAGGTCCGTGTGACACCCTCATCTCGGGTGTCAGCATATGCTCGTGTCCAATGAAAAGGAAACATTTTAATGAAAAATAGGAATAGAGAAAATTATCAAAAGAATAGCCAATAAAGCCTTCAGAGAGCGCCGAAGGCAACTTCCGCGGCCAGCAGGCCACGTGGCGTGATCGGGGCTCATCCCTGCAAAATGGGGGGGAGGCCACCGCCAAGCTGGCTACGTGGCAGGCTCGGGGGACACCTCCGCAATTGGAAAAAGGTTCGACCCTGTGGGACACGTGTTGCCCACGGAGCTAGCCTCTGCGGAAGAAGCAAAGGCATTTCCGCAGGACACATGTCATCCCTGGAGCTAGTCCTCGCGGAAATAAGAGGGCCAGTCGCGGGGGATACGTGTCAATCTCGGAGCTCAGAGAAGTCTGGATCTATCGAACACGTGTCGCCACCGGAGCTTATCATCGGAAGGTCCGTCGCAGCTAAACACGTGTCGACCTCGGGGCATGTCCCTGAGGAAAGGAGAGCGGAAAGACCGGCGCCAACACGTGGCGTGCGTGGAGCTCACCTTCGAAGAAGAGGGAGGTCTCGCTCGTGACACGCGGCACAACCGGAGCTCGTCTCTGTGGGAGAAGAGATACCAAGCTTGGAAGGACACGTGGAGCTTCCGGAGCTCTTCACCACGGAGGTAACGAGTCTGGAGCAGTTTTTACGCGTAAAGATATCGGTACGCAACGGAAACCGATCTAAACTCCACAATGTTACCGAAGATAAGACGTCAGGACCTAACAAAAATCTGGGTAAGACTCTTATTCGGGATCCAATAAGATTAGGACTCTTCTCTTCCTGATTATAAATAGAACCCAAAACCTCTGGCCGAAACCACGAACTTCTCTTTCAACTCCTGAGCCGACGACTTAGAGCCCTAGCCCTAACGTGCCGAGCCAACCATCGCCGAAGCGCAACAAGGGAGATCATCGGAGAAGAACTGAGCGGTCTGGGGAGGACCTCGAAGACAAGAAGAGCGTGAGGTAGGACTTCGATACCACCTTACGACATCATTGTGCTCATCTTTGCATCTGTTCTTCGATTCCTTTCGAACAGAAGCCTTTTCGTGGGCAGAACACTCGATGATCAGTTTGATCTAAAGACAAGATCATCGCCACGATAATCTTTGATCTGAACACCTCTGTCCATGCAAGCCATACAAGAGCACACCAATCTAATAAAAATCATAGGATAGCATGCATGTGCATCATCGCATCTAGTTTAAGGTTTGAACATGATATTGATTGTTGTGAATCTTGTATGCGCGTAAATCCTACATAGCAGGACAGATCCAGGAAGCCGTCTACGACGAGCTGCAGCAACAAGGTTTTGAGAATCAAGAACAACCGGAACCGCAAGAACAAGGCAAGTGCTCCTTGACCATGTTGATCCTATGTTTTGGGTAAAACTGTTTTGATTTGCGAAAAGGTGTGCGTACTGAGTCAAACATGATGGGAAACCCTTTTATAGGAGTTTACTAGTTTTGATTAAACCATCCTTGTCGCCTGGGAAGTTTATGAGTCGGGTATGGTTTTTGCTTTATGCTTCGCTGAGTCCATGGGATTGGGAAGCGAGATACATGTGTCTAGCTAACTGCACTCGTAATGATAATGAGAAAATTGATGCTAATAATGGACATGGATCGGAGGGAGATCTAGGCAAGCCTGGGTTTGTGAATGAGGTAGCATGAGATGGTGGTTTTGCTTGCCGTAGATCTAAGGACCGGTTCATGCATGCACATGCCAGGATAACAGTGCCACCACAAGGCCAAGTATGGGTGCGGCTTAGCTGAGTAATTAGGTAAGTTGCTAGAGTGTTATGGACTGTGGATGGCGCGGGGAATGGGAGTCGAGTGAGGACTGCCCTGGGAACTGCATGGCACAAGAGGGGGCCCGTGGGTGGGAGAATTGGAGATTCTAGCCTGCCGGTGAAACCTTAGTGAGTCCATACATCTAGTAACCCCTTTGTAAAGGCTATTTTGTGATCTCTTGACCATACACCGACGGATGTGTACTGGTATAATGGAGGTTCTGCAGTCGCCGATGGGTGACGAAATCACAAACTTGTGGGTAAAGAGGTGCAAACTCTGCAGAGTTATTAAAACTATCATGATAGCCGAGCTTACGGTCACAAGCACCTGGCTAAACTGCCATGATTAGATGGGATGTTTATTGGGATGGTTATTGGAATGGTTATTGGGAAGGTTCTTGGTTATGGTTATCGATTGTGGTTTGGTTTGAGACTGTTGAGTCCGGATGATGAGATGTTTGCATGACTGGTGGGTCATAACATGAGATTGGTCTCGGTGCGAGACGAGGTTGTTTTATGAGATGAGATGGTAGCGAATACGAGAAGGTATTCGTGAGTATGAGTAAAGGATTGGTTAATGTTCGGATGGAACACGGGAAGTGATGGAGGTATGTTGGTAATTTAATACATGCTGGGACTACATTCATCTAAAGTTAAGTTGTTGTTTTATCACGATTTTATAAATTTGCTTTTCTGCAAATAAGCCTTTTATGCCTACCTTGATTATAAGCTGCATATCATGTGTTATTCCCGCACTTGCTGAGTACATCATTGTGCTCAAACTTGCATTATTATTTGTTCATCAACAGCAAGAGAATACTACTATGAAGACCGAGCAGAGCATTATGGCGTGTGATCTGTTCTCAACCTTGCCTGTGGAGGGAGTAGAGATGGAGTCACTTCTGCTTAGTTTTGCTTCCGCATTAGTTTTTGCTTCCGCATTTAAATAAGGACTTCCGCTGCATAGAAATAAGACTTCCGCTGTGAGCATGGGTCCAAGACTCATGAGGTGCTGTAATAAACTGTTATTCGTGGTAATATATAATCTGAATTCAGTTTGTGGAACGTATGTGTATGTGTGATGAACATCCTGGGCACACATATGCATTAGTTCTCGGTTCCGTGGTTTTTCACAGAATTGAGGGCGTCACAGATTGGTATCAGAGCCACGGGTTGACAGTAGGTTACACGCCTAGATAGAAACCTTAGATTGATATTAGAGCCACGGGTTAACAGCAAGTTACACCCTTGAATAGGAGTCATAGGTAGCTAAGCCACACTGACCAAAGGAAGCATCCTAGGGTGAATAGCCTAGATTGGCCTTGAAACCACCTTGACATAGGAAACCATCCTTGAATAGGAGTTGAGTGGGCCCTTGTGATGATTATTTGTGAATATGTGCTTAGTGTGAGTGGTGGGACGTCTCAAAAACGTTGTCCATATCCACACATAAGAAGAAGGAGGTGTGAGATGTTTCGGCACTTGCTCACATCCTCATAAGAACTAATATATATAGTCTAACTCACCTTGATGCATATAGTTGAAAGGACCTACCTAACCTTCTATTCTATTTCGTTCTCTCTCACAGATGATGAGAGGAAACGCTAGCCGAAGGAACATCCAAAAAGATGACCACGAGGAAGTTCCTGCCAACCCAAGAGCTGGCGAAAACAACCTAGAAAGATTGATGGCCATGCAAAACCAGCTTATGCAAACCATGATCCAAACTTTGGGTCAGTTACGGGCCAACCAAAACCCCGTTCCGGCACCACCGCCACCACCACCGCCGGCTCATAACAGGTTGGGAGAGTTCATGAGGACTCGACCACCGACCTTTGCTCAAGCAAGCGATCCAATGGAGGCCGATGATTGGTTGAAATCCATGGAGAAGAAGCTTGCCATTGTTCAGTGCAACGACCGAGAGAAGGTTCTCTTTGCGTCCGCACCAACTAATGGGAGCAGCTGCTGACTGGTGGGATGCCTTGAGCAACGCCCATGCCAACCCGGAGACAATCACTTGGACTGAGTTCAAGGAAAGTTTCCGCTCCCACTACATCCCTGTTGGCATAATGATGCTCAAGAGGCAGGAGTTTGAAGGTCTCCACCAAGGGCAGAAAAGTGTGAACGAATACCTCAACAAGTTCATACAACTGTCTCGGTATGCCCCCGAAGATGTCAACTCAGATCAGAGGAAGCAGTACCTGTTCATGAGAGGGTTGAACAATCAGATCCAAGTTCAGCTCCTCAACAATGACTACGTAAGCTTCCAGAAGCTGGTTGATAAGGCTATTGTGGTGGAAAACAAGATCCGAGAAATCGAGCGCGAGTGCAAAAGGAAGATCCCATGCCAGCCCCAAGGGAGCAACGTACGACCTAGATACATGCCCCCTGCACCGCAGTATGGATCGACCACTCCTACGAACCGCCCTGGTCAGCCACCACAGCAACGGTTCGTTGCACCGACACCTCGTGTGCCCATGCCTCCTGCGCCCCGGCCTAACAACGGCGCTCTTGTTCAAAACCCCCGCCCCAACGTACCTACTGCCGTAGGCAACAGGGCATGCTTTGCATGCGGGCAAGTGGGCCACTTTGCTAACCAGTGCCCGAAGCGAGGCCCTGGACAGCAAGGTAACGTTCCCAAGCAGAACCAGCGATCGAACGGAGGGGACAACCAAGGGAACCGTGGACTGCAGAACTATGCTCGTGGCCACGTTAACCATGTCACTGCTGAGGAAGCACAACAGGCTGAGGACGTCGCAATTGGTATGTTCCTTGCCAACTCCAACCCAGCCACCATTTTATTTGATTCCAGAGCATCACATTCCTTCATATCATCCAAATATGTTGCCAAACATCATCTACCCGTATCCCACTTAGAATGTGCTATGTTAGTTAATTCTCCCGGAGGAGAAATGAGGACTAATATAGTATGTCCTAAAGTAAGCCTTAAAATAAGGGGGGTAGACTTCCTTGCTAACCTTATGGTCTTGGACTTCCACGGAATTGACATCATACTCGGAATGGACTGGTTAAGCAAGCACAAAGGAGTAATCCAATGCGCTGAGAAAAGCGTGCAGTTGACAAACGAACACGGTATCCGTGTCGAGTTTGAGTCAGCCCAGCAAGCAACCGAACGGGCGGATTTAAACCATGTTAATGGAGTAGCATTGGACAACATCCCAGTGGTTCAGGAATTTTCGGATGTGTTCCCGGAAGAACTTCCAGGTATGCCACCTGACCGGGACATCGAGTTTGCCATAGATTTGGTACCTGGAACTGCACCCATAGATAAGAGACCATATAGGATGCCCGTCAACGAGTTAGTTGAACTCAAGAAGCAAATTCAAGAACAGTTGGAGAATGGTTTTATCCGTCCAAGCTCGTCACCATGGGGAGCTCCGGTACTCTTCGTGGACAAGAAGGATGGAACCCAAAGAATGTGCGTGGACTACAGGTCTCTCAACGAGGTAACAATCAAGAATAAATACTCTCTGCCCCGTATAGAGGACCTGTTCGATCAAATGAAAGGAGCCCAAGTGTTCTCCAAGATTGATCTTCGGTCGGGATATTTCCAGCTGAAGATTAAGCCCTCCGATATACCTAAGACAGCCTTTCGGATGCGGTATGGTTCATATGAATATACCGTTATGTCTTTTGGATTGACGAATGCACCCGCATACTTCATGTACCTTATGAATAAGGTTTTCATGGAGTACTTGGACAAGTTCGTCATGGTTTTCATCGACGACATTATGGTGTATTCAAAAAGTAAGGAGGAGCATGAAGAACATCTGAGATTGACCTTGCAGAAGCTGCGCGAGCATCAATTGTATGCCAAGCTCAACAAGTGTCAATTTTGGCTTAAGAAAATATCTTTTCTAGGCCACATCATCTCCAAGGAAGGGGTATCGGTTGATCCTGGAAAGGTGAGAGATGTTCTGAAGTGGGACCGGCCGAAGAGCGTGAGGGATATTCGAAGTTTCCTTGGAATGGCAGGATACTACCGGCGCTTCATTAAAGAATTCTCCAAGATAGCAAAACCTATGACGGAGCTATTAATGAAGGGAAAAGTCTTTCAATGGACACAAGCCTGCCAAGAAAGTTTAGAGGAACTCAAGAAAAGGCTAACCACAACACCAGTTCTGGTATTGCCAGACGTAAGCAAGAGCTTTGACATATATTGTGACGCATCCAGACAAGGGCTCGGATGTGTACTCATGCAGGAAGGACAAGTGGTAGACTATGCCTCACGACAATTAAAGAAGCATGAGCTTAACTATCCTACGCACGACTTGGAGTTAGCAGCAGTGGTGCATGCAGTGAAGATTTGGAGACATTATATCCTTGGTCATCGATGTGAGATCTATACGGATCATAAAAGCCTCAAGTACATATTTACACAAACAGACTTGAATTTGAGGCAACGTCGATGGTTAGAACTCATCAAGGATTATGATGTGGGAATCAACTACCACCCCGGGAAGGCCAATGTAGTCGCTGACGCATTGAGCAGAAAGGGAGCATGCCACCAACTCACGGTTCGGGAGCTACCACCCAAACTACGTAAGGAGTTCGAACGGTTACACCTCGGATTCTTGAATAACATGGAAATAATGGAGATCCACTCCTAATTGGAGCAAGAAATAAGAAAGGGACAAGCAACGGACGAGGGGATCAAGGAGATCAAGGAAAGAATCCGACAAGGGATAGAGAAGGATTTCAAGGAGGATGAAAAGGGTACACTTTGGCTAGGAAAAAGGATTTGTGTGCCAAACATAAGACACCTTCGCAACGTGATATTGAAGGAGGCACATGATTCACCCTATTCCATACATCCAGGGAGCACCAAAATGTACAAGGACTTAAAAACTTGCTATTGGTGGGATGGTATGAAGAGGGATATAGCCGAATACGTTGCCCTATGCGACACATGCCAACGGGTAAAAGCCAAACATAAAAAACCCACTGGGTTGTTGCAACCTCTAAAAATACCTGAATGGAAATGGGAGGACATCAGTATGGACTTTATCGTCGGATTGCCACGTACTCAGTCAGGATATGACTCCATCTGGGTCATTGTGGACCGATTGACGAAAACCTCCCATTTTCTCCCTGTAAAGACCAGTTACAATGTTGCACAATTGGCAGAATTGTACATGGCGCAGATCGTGTGCCGTCATGGAGTTCCGAAAAGGATAGTCTCAGATAGAGGTTCTTAGTTCACCTCTAGATTCTGGAGGAAGCTGCAGAAAGCCATGGGTACACGACTGGATTTTAGCTCCGCATATCACCCACAAACAGATGGGCAAACCGAAAGGACGAACCAAATTTTGGAGGACATGTTGAGAGCTTGCGTCTTGAAACGTGGGCGTAGTTGGGATAGGAGTTTACCGTATGCCGAGTTATCCTATAACAACAGCTATCAAGCTAGCTTGAAGATGTCGCCTTTCGAAGCCTTATATGGTAGACGGTGTAGAACGCCGCTGTTCTGGAACGAGACTGGAGAGAACCAGGTGTTTGGACCCGAAGTACTACAAGAGGCTGAAAAGCAAGTCCAAACGATACGTGAAAACTTAAAGGCTGCTCAGTCATGACAGAAAGGCTATGCGGACAATAGGCGAAGGAAGTTGACTTTTGAAGTAGGAGACTCCGTATACCTTAAGGTATCGCCTATCCGAGGCCAACGACGTTTTAACGTCAAAGGCAAACTAGCGCCTCGCTACATCGGACCATTTAAGATTTTGGACAAGCGAGGAGAAGTAGCCTATCAACTAGAACTCCCAAACCACCTCTGCGACGTACATGACGTGTTTCATGTATCCCAGCTCAAGAAGTGCTTGAGAATGCCAGAGGAACAAGTGTCAATGGGAGAACTTGAACTTCAAGAGGACCTGACTTACGCAGAACACCCTGTCCGAATCTTGGACGTAAAGGAAAGGGTCACCCGAAACAAGGTGATTCGATGGTGCAAGGTACAATGGAGCCATCACACTGAAGCTGAATCCACATGGGAACGAGAAGAGGATATCAAGGCAGAATTTCCCCATCTATTTTCTACTAACGAATCTCGAGGACGAGATTCAATTTAAGGGGGGTAGATTTGTGACACCCTCATCTCGGGTGTCAGCATATGCTCGTGTCCTATGAAAAGGAAACATTTTAATGAAAAATAGGAACAGAGAAAATTATCAAAAGAATAGCCAATAAAGCCTTCAGAGAGCGCCGAAGGCAACTTCCACGGCCAACAGGCCACATGGCGTGATCGGGGCTCATCCCTGCAAAATGGGGGGGAGGCCACCGCCAAGCTGGCTACGTGGCAGGCTCGGGGGACACCTCCGCAATTGGAAAAAGGTTCGACCCTGTGGGACACGTGTTGCCCATGGAGCTAGCCTCTGCGGAAGAAGCAAAGGCATTTCCGCAGGACACATGTCATCCCCGGAGCTAGTCCTCGCGGAAATAAGAGGGCCAGTCACGGGGGATACGTGTCAATCCCGGAGCTCAGAGAAGTCCGGATCTATCGAACACGTGTCGCCACCGGAGCTTATCATCGGAAGGTCCGTCACAGCTAAACACGTGTCGACCTCGGGGCATGTCCCTGAGGAAAGGAGAGCGGAAAGACCGGCGCCAACACGTGGCGTGCGTGGAGCTCACCTCCGAAGAAGAGGGAGGTCTCGCTCGTGACACGCGGCACAACCGGAGCTCGTCTCTGTGGGAGAAGAGATACCAGGCTCCGAAGGACACGTGGAGCTTCCGGAGCTCTTCACCACGGAGGTAACGAGTCTGGAGCGGTTTTTACGCGTAAAGATATCGGTACGCAACGGAAACCGATCTAAACTCCACAATGTTACCGAAGATAAGACGTCAGGACCTAACAAAAATCTGGGTAAGACTCTTATTCGGGATCCAATCAGATTAGGACTCTTCTCTTCCTGATTATAAATAGAACCCAAAACCTCTGGCCGAAACCACGAACTTCTCTTTCAACTCCTGAGCCGACGACTTAGAGCCCTAGCCCTAACTCGCCGAGCCAACCATCGCCGAAGCGCAACAAGGGAGATCATCGGAGAAGAACTGAGCGGTCTGGGGAGGACCTCGAAGACAAGAAGAGCGTGAGGTAGGACTTCGATACCACCTTACGACATCATTGTGCTCATCTTTGCATCTGTTCTTCGATTCCTTTCGAACAGAAGCCTTTTCGTGGGCAGAACACTCGATGATCAGTTTGATCTAAAGACAAGATCATCGCCACGATAATCTTTGATCTGAACACCTCTGTCCATGCAAGCCATGCAAGAGCACACCAATCTAATAAAAATCATAGGATAGCATGCATGTGCATCATCGCATCTAGTTTAAGGTTTGAACATGATATTGATTGTTGTGAATCTTGTATGCGCGTAAATCCTACATAGCAGGACAGATCCAGGAAGCCGTCTACGACGAGCTGCAGCAACAAGGTTTTGAGAATCAAGAACAACCGGAACCGCAAGAACAAGGCAAGTGCACCTTGACCATGTTGATCCTATGTTTTGGGTAAAACTGTTTTGATTTGCGAAAAGGTGTGCGTACTGAGTCAAACATGATGGGAAACCCTTTTATAGGAGTTTACTAGTTTTGATTAAACCATCCTTGTTGCCTGGGAAGTTTATGAGTCGGGTATGGTTTTTGCTTTATGCTTCGCTGAGTCCATGGGATTGGGAAGCGAGATACATGTGTCTAGCTAACTGCACTCGTAATGATAATGAGAAAACTGATGCTAATAATGGACATGGATCGGAGGGAGATCTAGGCAAGCCTGGGTTTGTGAATGAGGTAGCATGAGATGGTGGTTTTGCTTGCCGTAGATCTAAGGACCGGTTCATGCATGCACATGCCAGGATAACAGTGCCACCACAAGGTCAAGTATGGATGCGGCTTAGCTGAGTAATTAGGTAAGTTTCTAGAGTGTTATGGACTGTGAAAGGCGTGGGGAATGGGAGTCGAGTGAGGACTACCCTGGGAACTGCATGGCACAAGAGGGGGCCCGTGGGTGGGAGAATTGGAGATTCTAGCCTGCCGGTGAAACCTTAGTGAGTCCATACATCTAGTAACCCCTTTGTAATGGCTATTTTGTGATCTCTTCACCATACACCGACGGATGTGTACTGGTATAATGGAGGTTCTGCAGTCGCCGACGGGTGACGAAATCACAAACTTGTGGGTAAAGAGGTGCAAACTCTGTAGAGTTATTAAAACTATCATGATAGCCGAGCTTACGGTCACAAGCACCTGGCTAAACTGCCATGATTAGATGGAATGTTTATTGGGATGGTTATTGGAATGGTTATTGGGAAGGTTCTTGGTTATGGTTATTGATTGTGGTTTGGTTTGAGACTGTTGACTCCAGATGATGAGATGTTTGCATGACTGGTGGGTCATAACATGAGATTGGTCTCGGTGCGAGACGAGGTTGTTTTATGAGATGAGATGGTAGCAAATACGAGGAGGTATTCGTGAGTATGAGTAAAGGATTGGTTAATGTTCGGATGGAACACGGGAAGTGATGGAGGTATGTTGGTAATTTAATACATGCTGGGACTACATTCATCTAAAGTTAAGTTGCTGTTTTATCACGATTTTATAATTTTGCTTTTCTGCAAATAAGCCTTTTATGCCTACCTTGATTATAAGCTGCATATCATGTGTTATTCCCGCACTTGCTGAGTACATCATTGTGCTCAAACTTGCATTATTATTTCTTCATCAACAGCAAGAGAAGACTACTATGAAGACCGAGTAGAGCATTATGGCTTGTGATCTGTTCTCAACCTTGTCTGTGGAGGGAGTAGAGATGGAGCCACTTCTGCTTAGTTTTGCTTCCGCATTAGTTTTTGCTTCCGCATTTAAATAAGGACTTCCGCTGCATAGAAATAAGACTTCCGCTGTGAGCATGGGTCCAAGACTCATGAGGTGTTGTAATAAACTCTGTTATTCGTGGTTATATATAATCTGAATTCAGTTTGTGGAACGTATGTGTATGTGTGATGAACATCCTGGGCACACATATGCATTAGTTCTCGGTTCCGTGGTTTTCCACAGAATTGAGGGCGTCACAGTCCGGCTGCTGCTGGCCATGTGGCGGGCCCGGAGCTCTCCTCTGAGGAGAGGGAGGTCCGGTCCCGCTGGACACGTGGAGCCTTCGGAGCTCTCGCCACGGAGGGGGGAGGTCCGGCTCATTTGGCCACGTGGCAGGTCCGGAGCTCTCCTCTGAGTTGAGGGAGGTCCGGTCCCGTTGGACACGTGGCCCCTTCGGAGCTCTCCCTGCGGAGAAGGGCGAGGTCCTTAGGCATTTTCCCCTGTGCGCGGGGGTACCCCATATCGAGGGTACCGACAAGGTGTAAAAATACAGTCACCCTAAGATGGAGATTGTATGGTTAAGAAGTGATTTTTGCACGATTGCACTAGATGTCTGTTTACATTGTCATTCCAGTCCAGAACTGTGCAACAAGCTCTTGATTATTGATTAATTGAGTATCTGGAACTGTGGGATGTGGTGGAAGAATTCCCCCTTACGGCTAATGATGATCAGCACTGTTGGATAGGGATGGCAACGGGTCGGGTTAGGGTCGGGTAGTGCGAAAACCCGACCCGACAGGAAATATGCACGGGTAAAATTTCCCACCTAAACCCGAACCCGCGGGTAAAAACTGGTACCTGAACCCGGCGGGTTTCGGGTACCCGCCGGGTATGAGAGTAAAATCAACCAACATGTAAAATTTGAACAACTGAATGGAGAGATATTTGATAAATCTCAGAACAAGTTCAATATATTACTCGGGAGGGCTGTGGCGCTGGGTGGGGTGAACCTGGGAGTCGAGGTCGAGGGTACGTGCTTTGCGGGTGATTAGGGTTCCTTCATGGGATGGACCGCTGGACTCCCTGTTTTGGCCCAAATTTAAGAATTTGGGTAACCCGACGGATACCCGCAGATAAAAAAACAAAACCCATACTCGTACCCGCAAAATGACGGATGGGGTACGGGTTGTACCCGCGGGTAAAAATCCGTACCCGTCTGGTGCAATACGCCGGGTACCCGAACCCGCGGGTACAATTGCCATCCCTACTGTTGGAAGCATGGCATATCGGGCCCCTTTAATTCTCTTCGAAACCTGCACATAAGTTATTCTTCTACGGTTTCATTTCTTTTGAGCCATGGCGCCGCCTCTGGGCTGCACTGAAATGCAAGACGTTCCTTTGGTTATCCGTAAGGAACAAATACCAGACGGATCAAGTAGCCAAGAGAGGGTTATCGCATCCAGAGTAATGTCTCCTATGTGATCAAGAGGAAGAGAGTGCATCACATTCTGGTTGGTTGTGTCTTTGCAAGAGAATTTTGGTTCAAAGTATTGGCGGCATTTAACCTGCAGCAGTTGGTCCCTAGAGGCAGTGAACTTTAGGACTTTGTAACCTGCTGTAGACGAGCTAAAAGGGTGGGAAAAGAGCATAAAAAGGAGTATAACAATTATCATTCTTGGCACTTATATATGTTAATGTGTATCCAAGCTACAAATGTAAAACCGACTAACTATTTGCTTACCGTAAGAGACAGGTTTATCAAAGCAGCAGGCAAGCTGTTCTTGTCCTTTTTTATCAGAAGTTCATTGTTGTAATATGTCTTTGTATGCAGCACATATGCTTTGTTAAGCTACTATACACCAATCACTTCACTCCAAAATCTTAAGGTGGTGAAGAGTGGACGATTTACTTATGTTTCAACGTTATCCCTCACGTGCAGTCTCTCTTGGAGCTGGAATAGGAGTTGGCTACAATTTATTTTAATAAATCGTGCCTGCTAAAATTCAAACCCGAGACCTCTAACTTTGACATCATACTAAGCTACTATGCACCAACCAATTTACTCAAAAAATTAAGCTGATGTGAAGGGTGGACAATTCACTTATATTTCAACATACTTCCACGCAATTAACTTTTTGTGATCGGTTCATGTGTGTATTTGGTTGTCTCGACTCGCGACTCACCTTGACTTTGGCGGCCACCGTCGCCGTCCTTGAGCAACCACAGACCGTCGGAGATCAGGACCCAAGGACGTGGTCGTGCATCGACTTTTCTTTAGTCAACAGAACGGAACGGAACGGCCGCGAGCTAGTAAGTCCTATGACCCGAAAAGTCAGTATCTTAGGTCGATTGCGGTGGAGGCCTGTATGTGCGTGTGCTGCTGAGCCTAGAATCATCGCATTATTATGAACCTGCACAGAAACAGCCGAAAAAAATGAATTCAGTTTCTTGCATTTCCCAAGTAGGATGATTCAGTTGAACAGTAGGTGCTTCGTCGTCAGCTTGGAAATGCGTGACATGTACGCATCGACCGTTCAAGTAGCACTGCTTGCACCGTTCCTGCTTCTAGAATCAGCTCACATCTACGGCATGCAAAGAGTGGCCGCAGGTGCTGTGAGACCATCTCGCAGCCATATTGAGCATATGGCAACAATGATGCGAGAATATGCTAGGGACTTGACTACTTGGATATGATATAAAGAAGTTTTAGTTGGGACAACTGCTCTATATTAAGATATTTGGAGATGTCAAAATAAGATATATAATATTTGATAATGGCAAATATCTTTTATTTATACATGTTGTATTTAAGGGAGTATACTAGCCGTGGTTTGTGCAGGTGTGCAGCATGATGAGAACTCAAGGCGAGCACATTATTGGAGACAATTACGTTGGAGGTGTTTGCAAAGCATAGATTGAAACATTAATAATGGACTTGATTAATCATAAGATTTGTTATATATAGTTCACCCCGTTTATAATCAGCGATGAAACCGAAGGCTGCATACGACGATGAAGAGGTCAGAATTTTTTCTATTATCTAAATTTAATGAATGCCACACGTTTGCAAATACCACACAGTGGTGTCTATGATGTATAGTTTCTACACCACCACGGGAGAAAGCTCACCACTGCACAGCAACAAAAACAAATGACCAAAACAAGCCCTGCGTACGTGTTTGCTTATTGTTAATATAATCGTTGGCTCACCGCTCACAAATAAAGCAGGACTGTAGTCATCTTGCACATGCAAACATGAGAGCGATTGCTTCTGTAGCAAAAGGGAGCTGCGAATCCTTCTGAACCACGGCGTTTCGGAATCAAGATGCAGTGCACTTGCAATTGACCATGAACAATCGTCATTTCTCAGTAACAATGTTCCTCAGATGACTTGAAGTCTATATCTGTATTCAAACTTGATTTTACAAACGAGTCGTATCACCTATGCAACACATATGAATTTATATACAAGTACAAACCTATTGCCGTTAATTTTGCCCCGACCGACATATATAGCAATAACATAGGCAGTATAATGAAACAAGAATCATATCAGATATACTCTAATTAGGATGGAGTCAATCTTTGTAAAGTTGCTGGATTAGGATCTAAACTATGATCGTGTTTGACCTCATGAAGCCTTCTGGTTGGGAGTGGTGTCAGCGTATCCAATGCCCTTCCTTTTCGTCGGGAAGATCATGAAAACGAAGCTGGACAGGAACGCCATCCCCAGCGGGAGGTTCTTTAGAAGCTCGTTAGTGTTGGGGCCGGCGTCGGGGAAGAAGCACTTCTGCAGGCCGGCGTCGCTGAAGGCCACGGTGAGGAACACCACCGCGGTGAAGAAGGCGTGGACGTAGTCCATGGGCCGGAGGCGCAGTTTCCGGAGCACGCCGAGCGTCCACTCCCGCTCCTCCTCCTCACCGGAGAAGTTGAACACGTTGAACCCGTGCGGCGTGGCCACGCCGTAGTAGAGCTTGCGGTCGCGGCCGAGTATGCTGTCGGTGAAGGAGAAGAAGACGCAGAGGGCGGACAGGACCGTGACCAGCGTGGCCGTCAGCCATTTGTTCGCAGGAAGGCACGTCCCGTGGTTGGTGAAGGACGGGGACAGCGCTTGGTACGCCAGCACGGTGCCGGTCGGCAGGAGCTGCGCCAGGTTCGCTGCGCTCGACATCACCTTGTCCGTCACCGAGCCGGCGGAGCTGGTGGTTGTTGGCACGACGGTGGGTTGATCGGCGCTTTTAGGCGTCTGTGGAGCGATGCTGATCGTCGGTGACCTCGTCGGATCTCCTATGGTCTGCGAAGGCATGTGGATGACGGTGGTGGGAAGAGGGGATGCCATTGTATGTGCACTTGGTTATTAGGTTCCTATATCCTAAGTATGACATGCATCTTCTTATATAGGTGAATCACTCCAGGGATTTGGCGTGTTGATTTGTCTACGTTATGTTGCTGAAGGGGTAATACGTACTTGCGTGGACTTTCAACATTTCACGTGTGGTCAGTACTACCAGTCAGCCAGCTCTATCGTGAAAACTATTCTAAATAGTAATTGAGGTCTTTTACGATGTGTGCACGTGGTGATTTCCGTGCAATCTCACCTTCCCGAACCCTGCCTCCTTCCTCCTCTTCCGAATGTGTTCTTCTTTCAACTATACAGCTCCCTTGGCTTAATTTGGCCGTCCTCGGCATGCCGTAACTCCCAGCGATGACGGGCTCGTCTCCAACTGGTGGACACACGAACACGAGTAACTTGAGGTCACCCCAGGTTAGTTCTTTCCTGACTGATCATGTGAATGTGACCCCCCGTCGTGGCAAATGGAAGCCAAAATTCATTCGTACGTGCGGCGCCTCCTACCATAATTAATCGGCTGTCACCTAATTTCTCATTCCTAGCACACTTCTGGGTTCCTTAGATCCCATGAAGCCACGCATGCGTCGTCGTCGCTCAGTTTCGGAGACGTGTCCGAGCACGTGATCGAACGGCTAAGCTAATGGTATGGGCTATCACATCATATCTTCTGAGAATAGTATAGTTTTCAGTAAATTATTGTATGGCTCTCAGCAGAAAGTTAGGTAGAGGCGCACATATTTGTGTTGGACACTGCGACATGCAGAAATGTGGGCCGTGCAGATTAAAGAAGTCGTAGCAGGAAGCCCCTTTCAATGGATCATCTCCGGGAGAAACAAGATTTCCATGTCCATAGTATGTAGAACTCTAACTCTATCCTCTTTAGGAAACATAAAAATATGGTGCATCCTAATGTTCAGTTGCTTGAAAATTAAGGGTTCTTTAACCAATAGTGTATAACTCCTAGATCCAGATTAGATAGCTACAAATTGTATTTTCTTTCTATAGTTAATACATTAATAATTTTTATAGTTAATGCATAGTTCTACTAGACAGACCTACCTACAAAATAAATCGGACGGACACATGCGTTGAGTGAACGAAGCCTCTATTTTCACTCCACTAAAAATAAGAAAATATGATATATTTTCACTCTCTTGGAGTGTCCAATTTGTTTACCAAAGTTCAGGCACTCCAAGAGAGTCCTACATCTCCGTTGAGAAGTTTCAAAGAGCTGGATATCTCTCAATCCTAATCCTGACTAAGCAATCATAAAGTTCAAGCTAGGTTCCAACTCACACTGATTTTTTTCCTTGGGGAGGTGAATCCAGCTTTTACTGTTGGCTCGCGCTCTGGGCTCGCGTACACTCAACGCAACGAACACGTCGAGACTCGTGGACACGGTGAACTGAATATTCGTGTTGAACAAGAAAACGTGGAAAATGATCATATATGGAGCGGTGCGGGCAACTACCTTGCCGATTACACGTTCCAGGACTGGGAACGTGTCCCTGACACGACGGCGCGCACAACGTCCATGTATTGAGACTTGTGCGCGCGATGCAACTAACTAGCGGGCATGCATGCGTGGAACCAACGGAAAGAACGTGGGGGACTTAGGCCGTGCGTGTGACGCGGGCAAACAGGACGAGACTTAACCAACATTTCTCCCTCTTAAGTGTTGTCCTTCTTTGTCCTTCTTTGTGCTGACGATGTTCAACCTGGTCCGGAGCTCAATGAAACGATCTCGTCCGAGCGGTTTTGTGAGAATGTCTGCCAACTGATCACTGGTGCTGACTGCACTGAGCTGCAACTTCGTCTCCTCGACGCACTGCCGAATGAAATGGAACCTTGTGTCAATATGCTTGCTTCGGTCATGGAAGACAGGATTCTTGCTGAGCTGCATAGCGGACTGGTTGTCGATCTTCAGAGTAAATGTTGCCTCCTCTTCTCCCTTAATCTCAGCAAGCAGTCGTGCCAGCCACACACCCTGACATGCTGCCGTTGCCGCTGTGATGTATTCAGCCTCACAGCTCGAAAGTGCCACAACACGTTGCTTTTGTGACTGCCACGACACAACACTCTCACCAAGGAAGAAGAGTACCCCGGTGGTGCTCTTGCGTGTGTCTACATCCCTGGCAAGGTCACTATCGCTGTAGCCGATCAATGCAAGCTCCCCCCCCCCCCTTTTCTTTTGTAGAAGCATCCTTGATCAAGTGTACCTGCCACATACCGGAGGATTCTCCTCACAGCAAGTAAGTGTTCAGTGGTAGGTTTCTCCATGAAATGACTTACGTACCCAACTGAGTATGCCAGGTCCGGCCTTGTGTTGACAAGATAACGCAGCGCCCCGACAAGCCTTCTGTACTCCGTCGGATCAACTGCAGTGGCAGCACTCTCCTTGCTGAGTTTTGTACGTGTCTCCATTGGCGTACAGCTAGTGTTGCAACCCGACAGTCCAGCCATCTTTATGATCTTCTTGGCATAAGCACGCTGACTCAACATAATGCCTTTGCTGCTTTGCTCCACCTCCAAGCCAAGATAGAGGGTCAGTTCCCCCAGATCAGCCATCTGAAACTTGGTCTTCATCGTCTTCTTGAACTCCTCCAACTCCTCTTTGCTTTCCCCGGTGATGATCAAGTCGTCTACGTACACTCCCACGATCACGTGTCGGTTGCTCTCACCACGGGAATACATGGCGTGTTCTGCATCACTCCGTCTAAAGCCAAGATCAGAAAGACAAGAGTCAAATTTCCCATACCAGGCACGCGGGGCTTGACGTAGACCATACAATGCCTTGTTTAGACGCAAAACCTTGTTCTCTTGTCCTGTGGCGATGAAACCCGGTGGTTGATCAACATATACTGTCTCCCGAAGATCGTCGTTGAGGAAGGCGGACTTGACATCCATGTGGTGAACTGTCCAGCCTTCATTTGCTGCAACAGCTAGTAAGACGCGCACAGTCTCCAGACGTGTCACCGGTGCAAAAGCTTCATCGAAATTGATGCCTTCCCGTTGCACGTATCCTTTTGCAACCAGTCGGGCCTTGTGCTTGATGATCAGCCTCGTTGCATCCCTCTTGGTCTTGAACACCCATTTGAGTCCAATTGATCGTTGATCCGTTGGAAGCTCCACCAGTTCCCAAGTGTCATTTGCCTCAATCGCTGACAGTTCATCTAACATTGCTCGTCGCCAGCACTCTTGACCCTCGGCCTCTCCGAACGAAGTAGGCTCTTCAGTGTCGATCAGCATCAGGTCATCATTCTGATTTTCCTCATGACCTTGTAGTCGTGGTGCAACTTGCATTATCTCCCTGATCGACCGGAGACGAACAGGGGCATCGTCGTGATCTGCATCCAGGGAACTCGACGCGGGCGACGGAGCCACCACAACTTGACCTGAATCCAATGGGGACGGAACCTGTCGGGCAGGGGACATGGACGCCGAAGGTGACCTTGACTCATGCATTATACCTTCACGTGCATGAGGCACGTTAACTTCTTCTGGATGTGCCACTGTCACATATTCAACCTGGAAGTCTTCAGTGAGCAGTTCCCCTTCCCAGTTCCACTTGGCGCCTTCTTCAAAAACAACGTCCCTGGACACACGAACACGTCCCGTTCTCGGGTTGTACACAGGGTATGCTTTGGATCCTGGCTCGTAACCAACGAAAACTCCGGGCCAGCTCCGATCATCCAGCTTCCTCAGATTTCCGGTGGCTTTCACGTGGGCTAGACAGCCAAACGTCCTCAGATGATGGACTGCCGGTGTAGTTCCGATCCACAGCTCGAGGGGGTTTTTCCTCCATTTCCCTTTGTCATTGTTCGGTTCATCAAATACACCACTGTGTTTACTGCCTCTCCCCAGAACGTGTCAGGTAGTCCCTTTGCCTTGAGCATACTCCATGCTGCGCCTACAATTGTTTGGTTTCGCCTTTCCATAACTCCACTTTGTTGTGGCGTGTATGGCGCCGTCAGCTCTCGATGAACACCAAGCTCTGCAAAGTAATCATTCAGGTGCTGCGCCATGAACTCCCCTCCTCTGTCAGTACGTAGAGCTCCAAGTTTTCTCCCACTTTTGCGTTCTGCCGCTACTTGGAGACGCTGAATAGCCATGGGTACTTCATCTTTCGCGGCCAACAGTGCCACCCACATGTAACGGCTGAAGTCATCAACAATTAAGAGAAAGTACCTCTTCCCACTCGGCGTCTCCGGTGAATTGGGGCCACATATGTCTCCATGCCAAAGCTCGAGCACGTCCTTGGTTCGGCACGGGTCTTGCCGAGGAAATGGAAAACGACGATGCTTCCCAGCCAGACGTGCATCGCAGACTTGTTCTGCGTGATCCAGACTTGGCAGACCTCGGACTAGATTCTTCTTCGCCATCTTGTGCAATGCCCCGAAATTGATGTGCCCGAAACGAGCATGCCAACGCCAAGCATCTTCACCGCTCACAGCTTCCAGGCAGACAGGTCGCGCGATGTTGACGTCGAGCGCGTAGAGTCTACCTGTCCCGCGGCGAACTCGAGCCACCAGACGCTCGTTCTCGTCACGTACCAGCATCTCCCCTCCGTGCACCGAGATCTGATACCCGCCTTCATCCAGTTGCCCACAACTGATTATGTTGGCAGTGAGACATGGGATGTAGTAAACATTCCCCAAGGACTGGTGCTCCCCTTTCTTTCCGGCAAAAATTACCGTGCCGCAGCCCTTTATCTCCACAGAGGACCCGTCTCCAAATCTGACGGTGCCGCACACAGTGGTGTCCAGATGGCTGAAAACATCACGAACACCCGTCATATGGTTCGACGCTCCCGTGTCGAATATCCACCGGTGCTTGTCACGAACTATGTTGCCTTCATGCACCATTAGCACACTATTCTTCCCTTCTTCATGGGTTGTAACCAGCGTGGGGAGTACCTCTTCGGGATCAGTTTTGACCAACTGTTCTTCCGCCAACTCCCGCCCTTTGGCTCTGACTTCTTCCTTGGCCATGAGAAGACTTGTTTCTTGATCAGTTGCTAAATTGGCATGTTCTTTCTTCTCCTTGCTTCGGCAGTCACGAGCCCAATGTCCAACTTTACCACAGTTGTGACATTTATCCTTTGACCGGTTGAAGTTCTTCCTCCCTTGGCCTCCACCTCGTCCTCCGTGGCCGCCTCGACCCCGTGAACTCGAGCTCCCTACACGTTTGGAGTCGGTCGCTTCACGCTGCTTGTACTTCTCGAGCCACTGCTCCTCGGTGAGGTAGAGCTTGTATCCTCTCCCGACATCAACGGTGCCCTCGTCGTCCTCGGCCGCCTTAAGTCTGCCTGTGATTTCCTCAACAGACAGATCCGCAGAGTCCAGTAAAGTCTCGATCGAGATCACAAGCTGCTTGTACCTGGGTCGGGCGATGCGAAGGTACTTGTCGACCACCTTGTCCGCCGGCTCTGGATCTCCCAACGTGGCCAGTTGGTTCGTGAGAGAGTTAAGTCGTATGGCGAAGTCCTCAACGGACTCTCCCTCACGGAACGCCAGCAGTTCATACTCTCTCCGAACCTTCTGCAATGTCGCCTTGCGCACTCGGTCATCCCTGATCTGCATCGACTTGATGCAGTCCCAAGCCTCCTTTGCCGTCGACTTGACTGCAAGCGTGGCGATCATGTCGGAGGGAACCGCGCTGCAGATGGCATCAAGCGCCATCCGATCGACGTGGAACTCGGAGTCTCCCTTGTTCACCGCATCCCACAACGAACGGGCTTCGAGCTTGATCTTCATCAACAACGACCACTCGTTGTAGTTTGTCCTCGTGAGGACGGGGTAGTTCGCCGGCCCGGACGGCACAATCCTTTCGACGACTCTCTCGACGACGTGCTCACCACCGATCCGTGATCCCCTCGCCCTGCGCGACGGGGAGCGTCCCCGACGTCCGTCAGCAGCCGGCGATCGCGAGGCTTCTCCCGACATCTCCTTTTCTGGCTCTAATGCCAATTGTTGGCTCGCGCTCTGGGCTCGCGTACACTCAACGCAACGAACACACCGAGACTCGTGGACACGGTGAACTGAATATTCGTGTTGAACAAGAAAACGTGGAAAATGATCATATATGGAGCGGTGCGGGCAACTACCTTGCCGATTACACGTTCCAGGACTGGGAACGTGTCCCTGACACGACGGCGCGCACAACGTCCACGTACTGAGACTTGTGCACGCGATGCAACTAACTATCGGGCATGCATGCGTGGAACCAACGGAAAGAACGTGGGGGACTTAGCCCGTGCGTGTGACGCGGGCAAACAGGACGAGACTTAACCAACATTTACAAACTTCCCCAGGCAGCCCAAAAGCTTGAGCGCTCAACAGATAATGCCTAGCTAGCCGATTAGGAGGACAAATCCTCCAAGAGTAATAAACGATATTGATGAAGATTTGATGAATCTTGATGCTCGAGAGGAGGAAATGAAGCTCGACGTGTTATTTACCTGAATGCCTCAAAAAACTACTCAAATCCAACCAAGAATCAACTTCTAGAGTGTGGAAGAGTTATAGAGGGGGTTTAGGTTTTTTGTTTTCAAGTGGAGAACAACATCAACCGGCAAAAGGTGAGAAGAAGGGGTATTTATACCCAAACCATCGAGAAAGAGACATTGGGGATTTTTCCCTGGAAACACATAGACTTTCGACTTTCTAAGAGTTCTTGGAATTCAAAACTAAGTCCTAGAATAATATAGGAAAACTCGAAAAACCGGGTTTCCACCTGGGGAATGCACAATCCAGGAATTCCTAAAAATCCAGGTTTTCACCTGGATCGTGCATTCTGGGAAACTCGGAAATTCAGGTTGCTGCCTGGAATGTGCGATTCAGGAATTCCCATAAATTTGGGTTTCCATCCAGAATGGGAATTCTAGGTTTTTTCTAGAAGTCCAAGCCAAAACATGGAATTAGGTACTTCTGGTGTTTTTGAGTTTAAGCTTTGTGGCTTTCTCAATTTGGCTTTAGAAGGAAATTGAGCACTGAGAAATATTCAAAAGTATCGGCACACATCACTCTTTATAGTGTGGCATAGCTAGACTTAATATTTGAATTTAAATACAACATAGTTGAGTCTTCCACCATATTCCCATCATATGTTTTAGGGGTGTCTTTTGGCACATCTATCCACACCATGGAATAAGAGCTGAACATTTTCTCGGTGAACCATTAGTGCTTTTAATTGTATTGTCGCCAATAACACAAAAAATATTTAGGAGCCTGGATGCACTCGCAGTTAGAGGCTATATGCTAGAGTAAGTAGGACCGTGGGTCTGAAGGCTCATATAAAATTTGAGAACCATTGGTATGGATTATATCTCTCCCAGGTACACACATTAAAATATCAACTTCAACATCCTATGCCCTATTTGTTACAAAATCTCTTTATAAAATAGAGCCTTGAAAAAAATGTTTTTGGTAAACTAAGTGGTATGGCCTCTCCTTGCTAAAGCCATCATACATGAACCGTACCATTTCTCTTGAGTAGTGTTAGAGATTATTGAGTATTTTACACACTCACTCTTGCTTCATACGGACATTCAGAAGAAGATCAAGATGAATAGTGTAGGGATGACGAATAAGACAGTCTCATGCTCAAGACTACCCGTGGGCATGGCGCCAGTCTGCTCTATTTTTCACTGTTTCTCGTGGTGGCCTTATTTCCGACTACCTTGATTGTAACCTAAGTCTTTTCTATAAGACGCATATGGTATTATAATAACTATTTCTTGTATGGAGTTTGTTTCATTCTATAGTGTGTACCAATTACTGATCCAAGGATTAGTAGAAAAAGCATTAGTGGAACCTAATAACCAAGTGCACATACAATGTGCCATCAAGAATTCATCTCTTCTTGTGGTTGTTCCTGATAGAAGAATATGTGGAGAGAATTGATTTATGGATAATTGCTAAGAGGTGTAACATATTTATTAGGGAGCTTGGAGGCAGACTCTACGTACAATGAGCCAGACACACTAGTGAAAGTGAGATGCTACAGGCTCCAGTAAGACCACGATAGTGTGTAGCATACAGAACAGGCGCACCACCAGAGGATAACTTTGCAGATGTGTCAACTAGAGTGAAACATGCTTACAATCAGGCATATCCGCTCGCTCAAGGATATCCATCATATACTGCTGTTGTGAGAGAAAGAAGCTACAATTGCATCTAAGTAACTAAAACACACAGAAAGTGATGAAGGCTACTAAGATCCTTCATAGAAAATTCTGAGGCGAGTGCATCAATCACAAGATGAAGCGATGGTACTAAGGAAGTAGTCAGAACAATATCATCCACATATAACAATAAGGTGCGTTTGGTAAGAAGGAATATTTCAGTTCCTAGATTTAATCAGTTGAAACGATGCCAAACAGAAAACTTAAATGTTTATGTAGTGAATCCATAAGAAGCACTTCACATATTTGTCCTACGGGTTGTGAACAGGCCGGAAGGGTATTTCACAACGTAAAAAGCTTGATATTGTTATACCTTACCTGGAGTTTTGCTATTATTTATAAAGATTTTCCACCAGCTGCCCTTATCTTCAATTCACTGTGTAATAATGATTTATTCATACATGTGGATGATGACATATATTTTACAATAATGCTTATAAGTAATATATATTGTTAGGCTTCATTATATGTTGTACTGTGGCAAAATAATATAGTCTATGCAAGGGTAAATGGGTTATTTCAATCATCTTCTTTTCTAGACTCGAATTGAAAACGGAAAACTAGCCAAACGGTTTCTAAAGTGATTTTGTTTCAGGTTGAGTAATGTTTCTAACTTCAAACTAAATTATGATTGCTAGAGAATCTAGGATCATACCAAACCGGGCTTAAATATATCATGTGTAAGCCATATCGGTTGATAAAAAGAGAAGTATCTGACTGAGCACCAACAAACTACTACAAGAAACAAGAACATTTACAACGGCAAAAACCATCGTAATTAAGCCATTAAACGTCGTAATTAAGTTATTTATGACGGTGATGGCTTATTTACAACAGCAACAGGCATCACAAGTGCATGGTTATAAATAACGTTATTTACGACAAACAGGACCGACCGCCGTAACTTATGGAGACGTGCCAGCCAACACTCTCTGGAAGCTTATTTACGACGGTCAAGAACATTGTCATCGTAAATAACTTAGAATATTTATGACGGCTACCTCCAGGCCATCATAAATAAGGGATTTATTTTTAAAAAAATAAAAATGATAACCTCGCATGATGGCCAACTCACAGCCAGATACAAAAACATAAATATCACATCACAGCCAGTTCACAATATAATAGTATCAAATATAAGACACTACACTACACACTCCCACGTCCGCTACCTTCGGAGCCCAGAAATCGTCCTCGCATCATGCTCCAGCTCTCGGTAGTTGCAGCGATGGAGTCTGAGCCTCCGTCAACGATCGCTGTGACGTAAAATTGTAGTTAGAGCTAGTCAAATTACCTCGGCCCGCTGATAGGCAACAGGTCTGCTTGAGAGCTGTGAGGGCACGTGTCTCAACAACTGAGACCGTCTGCTCTCTCGAGAGCTAATACCCTAAAAAAGGGTGTCTGCCATGTCCCGTGTGTGAGCCATCGTGCTCGCACTGCTGAGAAACCTTTTCACGGTCCTCTTGATCCCTTTACCCTTGTCCAACGACATCCTATTTTAACGATGTATTGATAAGTATAATTATTATAAAATATACAACATGAAACAATAAATGAAGAACACATTACTTATATTCATTTCAAAAAGTCATCAGAGTCTCGATCATTTACTCTACTCCTTAAACCAGGCCATCGAATTGTTTTAGTTACTGGTTTCCGTTTGCGCTTCTCACGAGTCTGTACATCATCGGCGTCTCCAACTAAGTTATCGAGCTCTTGACCAGGCTCAACGACAAATGAGGCTAGGAGATCTTCTTCTTGGTAAACATCACCGAACTCACCAACGGACGTCGGAGTATCATGTTACCTAACATTGTCTGGGTATATAACCGTTCACGAGGATTGACCTTGTGTATGACCCACCAAGCATTCATCTTCTCAAATGGATAAATTAGATAATTCATTTGCTCAACTTGATCTGCAAGGACAAAAGAGTCGTACCTAGCCTTTCGTTGTGTTTCACTTCAACCATGCCAAATTGGTTTTCACGGGTTCCATAATGGTTATTGAACCAGTCACAATCAAAGAAAACTAATTTAAGATCCTTAGTACCGGCAAAATTGATTTTAAGGATTTTGTTAATTATCTCATAGTAATTAGTTTCCCATACTTCAACATCGATTGCTCTAGTCACAACTCTGGTATTGTCGTTGTCGCTAGAGGATAAAGAGTTTCAAATTGAGTCGAACATAATCGAAACCCATTGACGCCGTACCGACCGTAGATTCTAACTTTCAATATTCAGTAAGATAGTTATCGCAAGTCTTGATTGACGTTAGCATCTTTTACACACTGTCCAAAATAATAAAATATTTTTACATACTACTATATAATTCAAGATAGAGAAATGAAAATAAAATGTTACTTAATCTTGAAACCAAGATAGAAAATTAGGCACTCCATTAATTCTATCTCGTCGCATCGTTTCAACATGCTTGCTCGTAGGTTGATGTTTAAGTGTACAATTTTGCTTACGAAACGCATTGTCCAAACAATAAGAATTTTAGCATTGAGGTATAGAGAAGAATGCTACGTAGCATAGATGTAGAAACAATACTTACTCGAAGTATTTGTCCATCCCATATATATTAGCATATATGTACAACAAAGCAGCCTTCCTTTCTTCTACAGTACAATTGTAGCTCGTACTACTACCAACATGTGTGCCCCTCGTCGCAAAATAAACATGTCACTACAAGGAGGATCTTCATCAACATTGTATGACATCGTAGAAGTATTGACATTG
This sequence comes from Neostapfia colusana, assembly GCA_030760725.1. Taxonomy (NCBI): domain Eukaryota; kingdom Viridiplantae; phylum Streptophyta; class Magnoliopsida; order Poales; family Poaceae; genus Neostapfia; species Neostapfia colusana. The sequence continues at coordinate 18,697,382 of JASWHV010000018.1, read as the reverse complement.
TTTTGCTCTAAAAAGTAAATACTTAAAAAATATCCTACCTCCATAAGAGTAAATGCTTAACGATGCACCTTCAACTCTGGCCCTATTGTCAACCATTGGTTTAAGATATCTTAGTGCTCTTTCAATGCATGTGATTCATCCACCTATATCGCACATGGTCGCCCATTTTATCTTCATACGGCAGCTAGATAAGGAGATGTTGCATTGAATTGAAAAAACCTAGAGGAAATATTTTTTCTATCTTACATAAAAGAACTGACATCTCCTTCTTCAGCATCCCCGTTATCTCTATCTTGATTTCTTTAGCATAGAGGTGCCTATAAAAATAGCTAAGCTCGGTTCACACTTTCCAAACTGCATCATCAAGGTACTCTAAAAACATAATGGGTAAGAGTTATTCTATAATTATGTGATAATGATGACTCTTTAACCCAGTTACTTTTCCCTTCCTGACATTAATGACTCGTTCAAGCTAGCAACGTAGACATCGGAGAATTTCAACCATTTCAACCAATTCAGAACTTCTTTCTTCTGTTTAGATTTAATATAGAAAGAAGCATGTGGCTTACCACCACTTTCAGAGAGCTCAAGCGTTGGACGATTTCAATGCTTTGCCAAATCTTTCTGAGCATTTATATTGTCTTTCATTTTTCCAGGGATATCCATGCACATGATTATGATGCATTCACCCATGTTAAGCTCCGAGTGCATGACATCAATATTATGCATTAAAATCAACGACTTGACGTATGATAGGTCCTATAGTTCACATCTGTGAGTCCAATTGTGTACCTCTCCGTAACCTACAAAAAATCTCGGACAATGTTTATCTACCACAAGTTTCTCCAACATATCAACAATTTCTGACCCACGTAAATGCTTCGGTAGTCTCTTCATCACAGTAGTGTTCTTTTTGAAAGCATTCTTCTATTGCCTAAACACGTGATTCTAGGGCAACCAACGTCTATGACAATCAAAGTAGTAGATCTTGCCACCATGAGTAAGACAAAACAATCCATGTCTAAAGCACATATCAGACATGTCAAACGTCCGTGGATGCTAGCCAGCAAATATGTCGTATGCCGAGAAATCATGGACCGACCACAAGTACGCAACTCAAAGTTTGAATTTCTGCTTCTTGTAACGGTCGTCCGCTTCGACTCCTATCCACAACCGTTTCAACTCTTCGATTAGGGGTTGTAACATCACGTTTAGGCGTGGACCAGGATGATCCGGTCCAGATAGAATGAGATAAAGGAACATGAACTCATATTTCATACAAAGAGCAGGTGCTAGGTTGTACGAATAGCAAAAATGGGTCAACATGAGTAAGGTGTGGCATTTGTACTGAAAGGTAAGAAGTCATCTATCGCTAACTTGATGCGAACATTTCTCGCATCACTAGCGAAGTCTACATCAAAGTTGTCCAGCGCCTTCCATGCCTCACCATCGGACGGGTGCACCATTACTCGATCACGCACACCTTCTTTGTGCCACCTCATATGTCTGGCAATTCTTTTAGAGAGGAACAACCGTTTCAACCAGGTGTGACAGGCAAGTAACGAAGTTGCTCATGTGTGACTTCTGTCATCATCTTGTCACCGTCGTTGTTAACAACTTCAATAAACCTCAATTTATCATATTTTAAGCACTTGTTTTCTTTGCCATGTTCTTTCTAGAAAAGCATGCAGTTATCTAGGCACACGTCAATCTTCTCATATTTCATACCGAGACCAGAAAGTATTTTCTTTGACTAGTACATGTCTTTAGGCACTTTATGAGACTTTGGAAGAATATTTGAGAAAAATACTTAGACTTAATTGCCACTAGTCATGTCATGAAAGAAAGAAGGGTCACTTTTGTGTGCTCATGTAGCGGCTCTTCTGAGGCTTTGAGAAGATTGAAAAACGTTTCAACCTGCGGTGTAGGAGAGTCTTCCTTAAAGTCTGATTGTATAGATTCAAGCATCTCATCCGTCCTATCAAACCCCATACTATAAACATCATCTTCCTCTTCTTCTTTCGGTTTAGGTGCTGATTCACCGTGAAAGACTCACACCTCATAATGTGGCACGAAACCGTATCGACACAAGTCTATTGAAAGCGTTCTCTTATCCGAACACCTCATATTATGGCATTTGCCACATGGACACCACACATTATTTATCTTGGCTAACGAAAATGTATGGTCCACAAAAGTCGTAGTCTTGGTCACCCACTCATCTAAGTGACTTCCATTCTTGTTCCAACCAGTATACATCCAACTACGATCTTCATCTCTATTAGGAAGGATGTGTCCTAAACCCACCCAAGAGTGACCGAGAGAGATTGCTTACAATGAGACGCGGGGTCCGGATCCTGCTGAAATTTTGGCAGCATAACCCCACAGTTCTCCAACTGCACGCCCAAAATGGTGCAGCGAGAACATCAGATTTATACAACAGAAACTTCGATCAGATCTGGACCTCTCACGTCTCGCCATAAGCAAGCTCTCTCAGTCACTCCGAGGCTATCATAAAAGGGACAATTGTGAACCTACACGTGTCACATGCGTAGCGCAAGTGACACGTGCCGGTTCGAAACTATGACGCATAGGTTATTTATTTTTTATTCATTCAATACCGTTGTAAAAAAACATATTTACGACGATTTTCATGTGTTCCAATGAGAGGCAGGGGAAAGAAATAGAGACTAAGAGGGAAAGATTAGGAGATGTCCAGTGTATGTCTCGTGTACGCCGCCGTCTTCAAACGAGCGCTTCGCGTCCGCACCGGCACCGTTCGTCTTCAAGTCCGGCTCGACAGATGTCCTACTAATAATTATCGTACTACATGCTCTCACGACGGTGTATATAGCTAACCGTCGTGAAGCAAATAATCAACACTCAATTTTCAAATAGTTTCAACTAAATAATCAAATAAAACAAATAATTAACAATTAAACTAACAACATAATACATTACTTAATATAACACCCAAAATAGTATTCATTAATAAACTAAATACAATTTAAAACTAAATGAACATATAAAACATATAGTGAACAATTAAACTAACTAATACACCTAATTATACAAGTAAGTAAACAACAAGTTAAACTAAATCAATTTACAAATAAAATAATACTAATAATAAACTAATTGTTACGTTATCACATGCTTTCTTTATTTTCAAATTGTAGCCATTAAGTAAATAATGAACTAATTAAACAAATGTAACAATTAATTTACAATTAATAAACTAGGATATTATCTAACCAAATATTGTCTAACACATTATTCATCTATTCTAATAATCAATTAATTACAAAAATAAAAAAAACATACTTGCTTTTGTGGCAGGGCGGTGACGGCGGTGGCGGAGGCGGTAGCGGGCCGCGGGAAGGCCAGGGGCCGGGTACTATGGGTTGTAAATAAGGTCTTATTTACGACGGCTAGTGCTTGGTCGTCGTAAATAATATCTTATTTACGACGGCTTGATCTACCCATCGTAAATAATTTTAATTACAACGGGTAACCCTAAATCGTCGTAATTTAACCAGGCCGTCGTAAATGTGGCAGTTTGCCGTAGTGATATGCACGAGGCATGAGGAGGTTGCTTCAAACCATATAAGGATTTGTTGAGAAGACACACAAAATCGAGATGAGATGAATCAAGGAAACTAGTGGGTTGGTCACAATAATATATCTTCGGTGAAGTGCAATGTAAGAAACCATTCTGCACGTCAAAATGATAAATAGGCCAATCACAAGACAGTGTAACAGAAAGAACAGTGTGAGCTGTAGTGGACTTCACTACAGAGCTAAAAATCTCACCAAAATCAATATCAAACTACTGAGTAAAACCACAGAGTATCGGATTGTTAGTACCTAGAGGCCAAGGCATGAAATCTCAAAATTTGTTGTCCTGTAGAGAAGTGAACTGCTCTATCATCGCATCTCGCAAATTGGTCACGAAAGTCTTGGGCAATGGCGACAGTGTGAAGGCCTGAAGATACAGGCGCTATACTCAAGAGACGAAAACCGGTTCTCACGAATGTGCATGGTATGCTCGTTCATCAAATGAGCAATCTGTTGTGCAATCGGTGGAAGATGATGAGTAGACGGTAACCTGGAAGAGCATAATTGGCGGTCGGACCATTGCAGAGGGCGGTCTGACCGCCAGGTATGTCAGTCTGACCGCTGAATGCACGGTCAGACCGTCGGGTGAACAGAAACCCTGAGAGGCTCTGTTCTACGGGACGGTTGGACGGCGTGGAGAACAGAGGCCCGTGGACGCTCTGTTAGGCGTGGCGGTCAGACGTTTCATAGACGTGGTCTGACCACCTTGGGCCGCAGTCTGACCTCCTGGGGGTGCAGTCGGACCGCCAGGAGCTTAGAAACCTCGTGAAACAAGGCCACCACATCTAGTACATATAAAAACATCAGTGCTAAAGGGCAAAGACGAGCTATCTATGTCAGATAGAAAATTAAAAAGGGATAAAGGGGGTCACAATAAGTTGTTGATGTTGGACAACTTAAATAAGAGAGGGATGAACAAACGTAAACAGTTTAGGTCCTGTTCTGAGGATGAGCCGATCACAAATCTCTTTTTTTTAATGTGACATATAGCTACAGATATTTGGAGACATGCCTGTATTTTTCCTGGAACGAATGTGGGCAGAATTATGAGGTCAGTAGCGGTGAAATGGGTGCACATAAATAAGAATGGCATCGGTAATGTTATCTCATCTGTAGTGATGCATTTGGTTTACTAGGAATGATTTTGTGTTTAAACAGCTGGCCTGGACGGACATCAAGGTGATCTTGTGAAGAATGCTGATACTATCCACAGAATGGGGCCTTATCTACAATGTGCAGTGGAGGATAAGGTAAAAGAACGGTGCTTCACTAAAAACATTTTCACAAGCGGCTAAAAACATATTATCACAGTCGGTTTCAAAAATCGCATGTGACAAAGCGCCTGTGAAAATGGCCCATTTTCACAGGCGGCATCAAGAACCGCTTGTGAAGATATATAATCACAGGCAGTTCATCAATATAGACCGTCTGTGACAAAGAATTGTCACATGCGGCTCTTTAGAAAGGACCGCTTATGAAAATGGACTACCACAGGCAGCTCTTTATGAACGACCGTTTGGGGAAATGTACTACCACGGGCGGCTCTAAATAAAGGACCGCTTATGTAAATGGATATCGCAGACGCTACTTCATTTCAGACTGCTTGTGAACACTACAGGATAAAGAAAAATTCACGTCGCCTAAAATTATTAATGACGGTACCGTTGTTAATAAAAATATTCACGACGGTGTAAAAAGGCCATCGTGAATAATGCCCTTATTCATGACGGTTGACCTATACTGTCGTGAATCATGTGATTATTCACGACGGTGAGCCCTGACCATCGTGAATTCTTAGCTTATTCACGACGGGGCCACCGTCGTAAATAAGGGATATATACCCGAATGCCCACGCCACCCCTGAGCAGTTCCACCGCCACCCTCTCGCGCCACAGCCGCCCAACCGCGCCGCCGCCCTCGGCCTCCCCGCACGCCGCCGCTGCCTGCCCCGCACCACCGCCGCCGCCCCGTCCTCCCCGGCCCGCGCGCCGCCGTGCCGGCCTCCCCCGGCCCACGCCGAGCTGCCCCCACGCGCCCCCGGCCCCCGCGCTGCCCCAGCCGGGCCCTCCTCGACCGCATCCTTGCCATCCCTGACCTCCCCACGTCGCCACCATCTTCATCCGCGCTGCCCCCGACTTCCCCACGCCACACCACCTCCAAAAACGAGTAAGTTAGAAATTTAGTTTGTGAATTATTAGTTTAGCTGTAAATTATTTAGTTTAGTTTTAAATTATGTAGTTATTTAATTAGTTTAGTTATTTAGTATAATTAGTTATTTAGTTTAGGGGTTAATTAGTTTAATTTAAATAGTTTAGTTTAGTTTGTAATTAGGTTAGTTCAATTAGTTTAGTTTGTAATTAGTTTGTTTAACTAGTTTATAATTGTTTAATTAGTTTTAAATGTTCAATTAGTTTCATAAGTTAATTAGTTTTAATTATTTAATTTTTATTTAGTTTTGAATTGTTCAATTAGTTTTGACTTAGTTAATTAATTGATTGTGAGTGTTTAATAATTACACATATATTAACAGGTTTCGGGCTGACCCGACACAACACGGCACGAACCGGCATTGCCTGACCCGGCTTGGCCCGACCCGGCACGACACGGCACGACACGACCCGACACGGCCCAACTCGGCACGGGCCACCCCGGCAGCACGGCGCACGGCCCAACCCTCGGTACGGCACGGCCCGACCTGGCACCGCCCAACCAAGCACGGCACGGCCCAACCTAGCACGGCCCGACCTGGCAGCACGACACGGCCCAACCCGGCACACGACCCAACCCTCGATACGGCCCGGCAGCACAGCACGGCCCGACTCGGCAAGGCACGACCCAACACGTCCCAATGGTTTGGAGGACGAGGGCGAGGTGGACTACGCCAGAGCCGTGTTGCATAAGAACGCCCGGAAGCTCGTTACGTAGTCGCTATCGAACACAAGAATTAAGGTGACGAGAGTGTATATGAAGCTGCATCCGGAAGAGGGTGACCTGAGGGCTTTCAGGAATGTGGCTCCCAGGTATTTGACGGCAAAGCAGTACGCTAAGGTAAATTGTAAAATATTTTTTTAAATGTGGAACAAACACAATAGGTTAAAGGTTATATAACCTAATAATAAATGTATGCAGGTCGGTGTAGCCTTGTTAGACGGCCGCCCGGAGGACTACCGTGCCCTGTGTGCTCTGTGGGCGAGTCAGGGGTTCCAGGAACTCTCTAGGACCCACCGACAGAGCAGAGGTAACGGATGGGAAGCACATGTTTGGTGCGGACGGCTGCTTACATCTGGCTAAACGCATGGTAAGTGTGATTACTATTATTTTCAAATATGTTTAAATTATTTATTGTACTTATATATATATATATATTACGACTCTGATTCATGTCTGGAAGAGGGGGTCACAGGGGAAGTGACCCATCACAGCCTGACCAACTGTGTTCTCAGGCGGCATCAGAAGCGCTGGTGAGTTCTTTTGTATTTGTATTGAGTTTTCCAAAATAGTTTTTATGATATTATTTTTTCGTATTTATAAGCAAGGTATGGGCAGGAGGCGGAGCGACTTCACAGTGAAGGTTTCGATTGGTAGAGCGCGCCAATCATCGCAGAAGCCGCGTATGCAACCGGAGGCGGGAAACCTCACGGACGGTGAGTTCTATAATTATTTTTAATGTCAATGAATTTGAGATACAAAAATTTAATAATCTTTCTTCTTTTGTAGGTTCGCCATCTTCGATGGATTTGTCGACTTGAGGGAGGCGAGGCCTTCCCCGAGTTGCTCTTCATCGCGACAGAACAGAGCGAGGCAGGCTAGCTCCCTAGAGCTCCAGAGTGTCCGGGAGGAGCTCCGTAAGACACATGAGGAGCTCCAGCTAGAAAGGGAGCGTCAAGCCGCGGATAAGAGGGCTCGGGACGAGTATGAAGCCTCGTTCATGCTACAGATGCAAGCAGCAATGTAGGTTTGTACTGGTCCTTTGACTTAATATTTTTAACATATCAATGATGGTTATGTGATAATATTTTATGTTCACAGACTATGGCAGCAGGGCAGCCGGCCGTCTTCCCACAGTGGCAGCCCACACAGGAGCCACAGACCCCGTTTACCGGAGTAGAGGTACAAGTTTACTCAAACTTAAACAACATAGCCATATTTGATAAAGTTCACCAAGTTTTTTAGAATATCACCAAACTTAGTCAAACATAGATAATTCTAGTTTAACTTGATCAATTATAGGTTATAGTAAGCTTACTTAGCTAAACTTGTATTTTAAACTCACAACTTGTCTAACTATACTTATACATAACAGTCCTCCACGACCGAGTCTCACACGCCATCGCCGCAGCTACCGGGAGGGCGAAGGCTCGAGTACGACTTCCCGGGTTCTGGAGGTAGCGGACGTGGTAGTTCGTAGGGTGGTGTGTGTCTCTAGTGTTTATGAATTACTGCTATGTTTATAATTGTGTGACTCTTTGTGTGAGCTGGCCATCGAGCCAGGGCTAGCCTCGAGGCCAGGTTAAAATTTTCTCATTTTAAAAAATTACCAACCTTATTTACGACGGTTTTCTGGTCACGACCGTCGTAAATAAGCCATAACTATTTACGACGGCCTTACCCGTCGTCAATAGTAACAAGCTTATCTACAACGGGGCCGTCGTGAATAAAGTGGAGTATTCACGATGGCCACGTCGTGAATAAATCCCCTACGCCACGTGGAAGACGAGGAGGTTATTCGTGATGGGACTATTTAGCCGTCTTGAATAAGCTTATTTACGACGGACAACCTTATTAATGACTAATTATCGGCGTCGTGGATAAGGCTATGCCATCGTGAATAACTTATTCATGACGGTTTAGCCTTTATTAACAACGGTTTTCGACCGTCGTTAATTGATTATATTCCTATAGTGGAAATTGAATATCATAGTCGCCTCTTTATACAGGACCGCATGTAAAAAAGGATATCGCAGACGGTTCTTAGTGGCGGACCGCTTGTGAAAACTTGTTATCATAGACGGCTCGGTATATGTGGCTGCCTGTGAAAATCTATTATAACCGAAGGTTCAACTTTAGCAACCGCATGTGAGAACCTACTACCACATGCGGTTCTTGGCCAACACCCTGTGTGATAATCTATTATCACATGCCGCTTTTAACCCCCGGCCGCCTGTAATAATTTTTTAGCATAGGGGGTTCATATTTTAGAACCACATGTGAAGATATATACCCTATATAGAACTACATGTTTTTATTTCTAATTTCCAGCTCAAATTCAAATACAAACAGCACAAACACAATTTGCACCCGCTCAGATTCAAATAAACATTCACACAACAATCATAAAATATAAGTATCATATACATACAATGCAAGTTTACATGTATGTCTCAATCGTAGTTACAAGTACACATATTTTATAAGTTTCTCTAAAAACTAGTTGATTCATAATTGCAGAGTTTTGGCACATCGGCATGTGGGCCTGTGTTGTCGAAGAACAACACTCTTCAGTGAATAACTTTGTGACGCATGAACATACACAGTTTACCCACAATCCTATTGACTCCCACTCTTCAGTGAATAACTTTGTGACGCATGAACATACACAGTTCACCCACAATCCTATTGACTCCTTTGACCATATCCCTAGCAATCGGCCAATCTTTGTTCACATCCGTGTACTGTAATGAAAACAATAAAAGTATTAGAATACGATAGTGACAATGAAAATGTAACTCAAAAGTATGAAATACAGTATCACAGTAAGGATGACTTACATCCTCACGATTCACTCTATATTCACTAACGACACGAAGATTCTCGCAGACATCCGTAGAGGACACCACTAGGAGGTTGCTTGGCACAAGGAAAATTTGTCCGCATGTGCAATATGATCCTATCTGCAGGTCGCTCACAGTCAAGTTTTTTCCATTAGAACGCCCAAGCGCTGTCATATAAGAATTATCAACCTATACGCGCGTTTATATTACAGTATATAATAGCAATACCTTTTTAAATTGTAATGAAATCTTTGTATCTGCTTGGATGAAATCAGCTGAGTCCATGGACGATGCTGAACCACGCTTTGGGTTGATGAAGATACAAATGTAGTGATTACTACACACATACGAACACACGTGTTAAGTTAACGATTAACAATAATTGCTATTTCAACGTCATGTATCGAACTTACTCAAAGTGTACAAATCCTTTATGAGGTCCTTACCATCTTTGACAAAGTTATACATGGCTCATCCTATGTAGGTTTCCACTTCTATCTTTTTCTTCTTTATCGTATCACGTATCCATGTATTACATCCTAAAGAATAAGTACGGAATCGTTATGAAATCATGCAATGTATGCGTGTAGTAGGAAAAACAAGTATGAAAGATAAGAAACACTTACAAGCACCAGATGAGTAAAAAGTTGTTTTTGAGCATTCCTAGATAGAACAAACCCCACAGATCTTCACAGAAAATTGGTCCTTTGTTGTTTACTCCTCCACCCCAAAATGCTTCTTTCGGCACACAAAATGTGATATTAGCAATATCATATTTTTTGTTGCACATCATGTATCACTCGTGCATTCTCCTGACTGGAAAAGGTTGTTTGCTAAGTTGTACCGTTCTCATGATCGACTTCCCATTCTCAAATTTAGGAGGGATGTCGTCCTTCTTGTATATTGGGATCCCATTTTTAACACAACAAGAGTCCCGACTATGAACTTCTCCCTCTTTTTCCCACATCTCAAAATTTTGCATTCTTGACACGTATGAAGCATGGGATGTTGTTGAATTTGTTTTCTTCATCTTTTGCAAATACTTTGTCAATGACTCTGAAGGTTCCTTATTTTGGTATTATCAAACTTGCATATGAATTGTGGGAGGAGCAGTTGTTGGAAGTTGGACGGTTTTAGCATGCTCTAAAATTGCTTCAACCTGAGGTTCAACTTCTTCAGCGTGCTCCTGTCCTGCTTTAAATTGATATTCAAATGGTTGCTCTTGTTTATCTTTAGTATCGCCCTTGCTAGGAGATAGCGCGAGTGGATGTTTGTGAACCTTCGATGTAGAATACAAGGTTGAGGTCTTCCAAGATGCAACGACGGGGCTCAACATCAGCTCATTGTCCAACATGATGTCGCGTCGGTGCCAAAGGATTAACTTATTAACAGCGTGCCCTAGTGTCGTGATCCCCTCAGGAGTGTTTTGGTCTATTTCATAATATTCAAAGTTATTGTCAATGATCTAAAGAACTTGCCCCATAATATAGTACATAGGAAGGTATTATCGTTGAAGACTTGATATTAGTTTTGCCATAGCAGTGGCCACCATTTTTGTTTTGTTCCATGTTCTATCGATGGGGATGAGAAGACTACAAGATTTGTCCTCAACGATATCATCGACATGGAAGGTGTCACACGCGGTTTTTCCGAAGAACAACCAAGTGAATCTCACATGTATGCCAGGATCATTTTCTCATACATGTGATGACAAATAGTGAAGCATCATTTATTACAAACCAGGTGTCGAATATAAGTAAGTCTTACATAGTAAATGTCTCGATGGACAATAATAAGTTCATCACAAGTAAATAAACTAGCAGCGGAATATTATTCTTTAGGGCTCCATCACAGGCGTTGCCCGGGGGGTCTTCATGAACCTAAAATCCTTCCTCGGGTCCAAAATCTTGGTCATTATACACCACCTCATTATCTTGACCTGAGCAGCAATATAAACCAACAAATATGCAAGGTTGAGTACCAATGGTACTCAGCAAGTGTGGGAAAATTATATCATGCATGGCTAGAACAAGGAGAGGTTGAACTCATGGTTAAAGCACTACGCAATTAATACCTATCACCTTAGCTTATTAAGCACCTACATTACTACACAGGTGAAATGGTCCCAATCTCCCATCCCCTCATCATAATCCAACAACCATAACATTATTTCCAATGTTAAGCTCCCCGCTTAACATTCACAACCATCAATCCTCTAATCATGAATAAGTCCAGGCCGCTCTTAACCGTGAGCACGGCTGTCAAGACAGTTTTGACTCTGCAGAGTTTGTACCACTGTACCCACAAGTAGTGATTTCATCCCCCGTTGCCGGGTGGACTAAAAGAACCTCCATTATGCCAGTGGCTACGATCCACATTCACACTTCCCAGTTGTGCGGCCAAGAGATCACTACGAAGCCTTTACAAAGGGATTCCCGACGAGCGTGGGCCCACTGAGGTTTCACCTCTAACAGCATACAAGAGGCTCCAACCCCGCTGCAGTGGCCCCCTCTTGAGCCTTGCGGTTCATATGGTAGTCCAGCTGACACCTATTCCCCGCACCCTCCAACACACCCATACTACGCCGGGGATACACCTAATTAATTGGCCAAGCTGCCCCATCTCAGCATGTGGTTGGCACTGTAAAGCCGGGTTACATGCTCCATGAACCGGTCCTTAGGATCCAGGCAAGTACTAAACACAAACCCAAGTCTCGTGCACCCAGCACACAACCAAAACATCCAACTTGCCATGATCCCTACCTCTACATAACTCACAATGTCTCATTCAAGAGTATGGTAATATAAACTGATGATCTCATTTCCCAAATATCCCATTCTAAGCATGGCTAAGCATATGCATGTGTATAAATGACATGACAATATAAATCCCAACCCAAGCTTCAAGGAAACAAGGTAATGCAATTCTAGGAAACTTCCTAGCATGGGTTTCATATTTAACTTGACAATGCAAATAATTCTATCTACACATCCTAGCATAGGATCAAAGTGGTCAAGGACACTTGCCTCCTTCTTGCTGCTCTTGAAATGGGTATTCCTGGTCTTAGAAATGAATAACTTGTTCTTGAACAGGTTCTACTTCATACCATCACACATAGCAAAAGAAAAACAACATTCCATAAGACATAATTCACACTTACACTTCATACAAACCACACATTCATATTTATAAAAGTTCTTTACCATTATATGTGTTGTGGTTACTTTATGTGTGTTAAGTTGTGGCTTGCATGCACTTTTAACCATGTATATATATGATTCCTATTTTTTTTCCACATTTATACTTGCATACAATGTGCCTTCACAATTTCTATCAACCCTAAACTGAATTCTTTGTATTTTAGAAACTCCATTTATTATTTACTAGTTGCTATATTTTTCAGATTTATATTCCTATGCATAATTGTGTATTTTATTATTAAATTAGTAATACACATCACCTAAACAGATTAGGTTCTGGTCCTAAATAATTTAAAATCATATTTTGACCATGGCTTATGATGTATACTATTTCATAATTATTTTCCCTATTTTTCTTTAACTATTCTTTACTTAAAAATGTGTCCCTATACTAATAAAATGTGAATAATAGATAAAACAGATTTATTTCAGCCCAAAAATATATTTTTATCTCACTCCAAAGTTTTCTAAGTACTGAGAAAGTTTTTAATTAATTTTGACAATTATGTTTGTCCCCCTTTTAATTTTTAAACACTAGTTACATATTCAATTTTCTAAATTAAATACTAAACAAGGCTAAAATAATGAATTCACCCCATTACAGGGTCTATAATATTATTTTCATAATTTCCAGGGGTCTATCTACACTTATCAGAGGTGTTTTTCCTAATTTCTATTAAGTCCAGGGTTAAAACTGATTTTTAAATGGATTTACATGATTTTCTAGAGTTCCAGGGGCTAGATCTGAAGTTTCCGGGGCTAGCTCTCAATTCCAGAGAACCCCAGGGGGTAGCACGTAAGAACTCCAGTCTTTATAACGCGGGGTCGACGTGGACCGTCCGATTTTAAACCGACGGCTGAGATTATAAGATCGAACCGGTACGCGGGGTTTTAAAGTCTACCGTGCGATTTAAAATAAACGGCGCACATGCGGCCACGTCACTCTGATCGAACGCGGGCGGCGCTGCCGGCGGCGCACGGCGGCGGGGAGCGGCGATCTCGCCGGAAACTTTTGGATCCTCGAGAATTCTGCCTAGAACTGTGATCTTATGGCCTAGATCGGTAGAGGGGAGGTCAGGGATCTCACCTCGGGGGTTTTCTCGAGCTCGGGGGTCCTGGAAAGTGATCGGCGACGAGGTCCGAGGCAAAACCACGGCGAAGCTCGTCGGCGCTGTGTTTGCACCGTAACTCTCCGAGTTTTCTGCACCTGCAAAGTTCCCCGGAGGCGGTGGATCAAGACCAGCGAGTTAGATCAGAGTTTCCGAGCTTAGATCGGCCAAAATTCACCGGCGAAGTCTCGGTGCTCACCGGAGTAAAAATCGGCGATCGCGTGGGAAAAACTGATCGGATCGGGGGTTTTTATAGCCGGGGGAGGGCGGTGGGTCTGTTGTGATCGAGTTGGAGTCCTCTGGGACCGGAATTCGGCTGCGGGACGCGGTTTCCAGATCGGTTGCGATCGCGCGCGCGGGAGAGAGTCCGGGGTCGCGGGGTTAGGGATGACATGTGGGTCCCACCCGTCGGTGAGAGGCAGCGCGGCGCGCGGGGGCGGGCTGGCGCGGGGGTAGCTGGGCCGGCTGGCGGTTTCGGCCCACTGGCCAGTTTTTTCCCGTTTTCCTTTTTCTTTTTCCATTTCTTTTCTGTTTTGAGTATAATTTGAATTCCAGTTTGAATTTGAATTTTTGCAAAACATGCAACACGTCCAAAAATTTTTAAATTCCCCTCTGAGCATGGTTTTGGGTTTTGAATCAAAATTTGGGGTGTTACAGCTCTACCCCCCTTAAAAGAAATCTCGTCCTCGAGATTGGTGTTTCTAAGAAAACAATTCCGGAAATTGTGCCTTGAGCTCATCTTCCCGTTCCCAGGTAGCTTCCTCTTCTGAGTGATGCTTCCACTGCACCTTGCACATCCGGATTCTCTTGTTTCTGGTGAGGCGTTCCATTGTCTCCAAAATCTTGTATGGTTGCTCGGCATAAGACAAATCTTCAGCTACATCCACTTCATTCATGGGTAACACCTCTTCAGGCGTCCTCAGACATTTCTTGAGTTGTGACACATGAAATACATCGTGCACGTCCGATAGATGAACCGGTAACTCTAGTTGATACGCCACTTCGCCTTTCCTTTCCAAAACTTGAAAGGGTCCGATGTATCGAGGTGACAACTTCCCTTTCACCTTGAACCGACGAAGTCCTCTGATAGGGGACACCTTGAGATAAACATAGTCTCCCACGTTGAAAACGAGCTCTCTTCTTCGTACATCAGCATAACTCTTCTGGCGTGTTTGTGCTATCCTCAAGTTGTTGCGAATCTCCCTCACCTTCGCCTGGGCTTCTTGTAGCACTTCTGGACCAAACACTTTACTTTCTCCTGTTTGGTTCCAAAATAGGGGAGTTCTGCATTTCCTTCCATACAAAGCTTCAAACGGTGACATCTTCATACTAGCTTGATAGCTGTTGTTATAGGAAAACTCCGCATACGGTAAGTTCTTGTCCCAACTCCTATTGTTTTTGAGTGCACATGCCCTTAACATATCTTCAAGGATCTGATTGGTTCTCTCCGTCTGCCCGTCAGTTTGGGGATGATAGGCAGAACTAAAGTTCAGATGGGTTCCCATGGTTTCATGCAACTTCTGCCAGAACCTTGAGGTGAACTGTGTCCCTCGATCCGACACAATCTTCTTCGGCACTCCATGGTAACACACAATCCTTGACATGTACAATTCTGCCAATTTGGATCCGCTGTAGCTTTCTTTCACGGGGATGAAATGAGCTACCTTGGTTAGCCTATCAATAATGACCCATATTGAATGATACCCAGATTGGGTCCTAGGCAATCCCACGACAAAATCCATGCTGATTTCTTCCCACTTCCATTCAGGCACTTTGAGTGGTTGCAGCAATCCCGCGGGTCGTTGATGTTCTGCTTTCACCAACTGACATGTGTCACATAGGGCAACATGTTCCGCGACATCTCGCTTCATGCCATACCACCAATACCTGCTTTTGAGGTCCTGGTACATCTTCGTACTCCCAGGATGAATGGAATAGTCGGAATCGTGAGCCTCCTTCAAAATTAATTCACGGATCTCCTTTACTTCTGGCACACAGATCCTTTTCCCGTGCCACACCGTTCCTTGTTCATCCTCTCTAAAACCAGGAGCTTTATTTTCCTTGATGAGCTGTCTGATCTCTTGTATCTTCTCATCATTCGTTTGGCCTCGCGTATGTCTTGCTCGAGTGTGGAGTCCACTTCCATGGCGATGGCTTCACCACTATTTACTAGACATAGATTGAGCCTTATAACCTCGTCCTTCAATTCCGCAGGCATGTCCTTCAAGCTCAACTTATTGACCTGCACTTTCTGACTCAAAGCATCGGCCACGACGTTTGCTTTTCCGGGATGATAGTTGATGCCCACATCAAAGTCATTGATTAGCTCTAACCATCTCCTTTGTCGGAGAATGAGATCTGGCTGTGTGAATATGTACTTCAAACTCTCATGATCCGTATATATCTCTGTCCTCTTCCCCATCAAATAGTGCCGCCAAATTTTCAACGTGTGTACCACTGCGGCTAGTTCTAGGTCATGTGTAGGATAGTTCTTCTCGTGCTTCCGAAGCTGCCGGGATGCATATGCCACGACATGTCCTTCTTGCATGAGAACACATCCCAACCCATTTCCAGAGGCATCACAGTACACTGTGAAATTCTTCTGCATATCTGGCATAACCAGCACTGGGGCCGTTGTCAATATCTTCTTTAGCTCCTGAAAGCTCGTATCGCACTGTGGCGTCCAAGTGAATGTGATTCCCTTTTCCAACAGTTTGGTGAGAGGTCTCGAGATCTTGGAGAATCCTTCAATAAACCGTCGATAGTATCCAGCCAATCCCAAAAAGCTTCGAACTTCCCCGACATTTTCAGGGGTCTTCCACTTCTGGATATCCTCGATTTTGGCGGGATCTACGGAGATTCCTCCCTCCGAGATTATATGTCCTAAAAAGGGAACTCTCTTCAGCCAAAACTCACACTTGCTCAATTTGGCATATAGTTGGTGTTCTCTCAGCCTCTGTAACACCAACCTTAGATGTTTCTCATGTTCTTCTTCATTTTTGGAGAAGACGAGAATATCATCTATGAAAACCACCACAAATTTGTCCAGATATTCCATGAATACCTTGTTCATGAGGTACATGAAATATGCCGGGGCATTGGTTAGCCCAAAAGGCATGACAGTGTATTCATACAGTCCGTACCGAGATACGAAAGCTATCTTGGGAATATCTGATTGCCTTATCTTGAGTTGGTGGTACCCCGACCTGAGATCAATTTTCGAGAACACACAAGCTCCCCTCAACTGATCAAACAAGTCTTCAATGCGAGGCAATGGGTACTTGTTTTTGATGGTTACCTCATTCAAGGCACGGTAATCCACGCATAACCTTTGGGTTCCATCTTTCTTAGGCACAAATATCACTGGAGCTCCCCATGGTGAGGAACTAGGGCGAATATACCCCTTCTCCGTCAATTCTCTCAAATGATCCTTGAGCTCTTCTAGCTGCTTGGAGTCCATTCGATAAGGTCTCTTGTATATCGGGGCTGTTCCCGGTACTAGCTCAATTGCGAATTCCACGTCACGGTCGGGAGGCATACCCGGTAACTCCTCCGGAAAAACATCTGGATAATCCCTGATGGTCCTGATTTCCTCAACTTCACCTCCACTTGATTTAATTTAACGTCCCTCCTAGGCTCGTGTATCGTTATGAACTTTACTCTTGTGCCATTGGGGTGAGTTAGTTCTACCGTTCAGGTCGAACAATGGATGATTCCTTTATGTTTGGTCAACCAATCCATACCCAAAATAATATCTATCCCTTGTGAGTCTATTACTATGAGGTTAGCAGTAAATACTACCCCATTAATGTCTAGGCTCACTTTGGGACACACTTGTCTTGTCCTTATTTCTCCACCTGGAGAGTTTACGGCTAGCATATGGTTCATTTGTGTGGTTGCTAGGTCATGCTTCTTAACAAACCCTTGAGCAATGAACGAGTGGGTAGCACCAGAATCAAACAGCAGAGTTGCAAGGTGTAAATTGGCAGGAAACTTACCAACTACCACGTCGGGTGCCTCTTGTGCTTCCTCCATAGTGACGTGGTTCACCCGTCCTCTCACTACATTCTGCTGTTGTGGCGGCGCAGGCTTCTTCTTCGGACATTTATGGGCGTAGTGCCCCACTTCACCACAGCTGAAACATTGCACCCCAACCTTAGGTGCTGGGCCCTTGTTGTCTTGGGGTTGGTTTGGGGGTCCTTGCACTGCTGGTCGAGGTGGATATGCGGGGCGAGGCTGCTGCACAAACTGACGTTGCGACTGTGCTGGTGCTGCGGGAGGCCTGTAGTTTGGGTTGTACCCTCTTGGTGCTGAATAGGGTACCGCAGCACGGCTCATCTGCCCCGTAGGTTGCTGCATCATACGTGGGCGGGTGTTGCTCCCTGAGGCTTGATGTGACCACCCGGCCTTCCTCTTATTCTCATTTTCTAGGGCCTTAAGCTTCCTTTCCACCACAACCGCTCTGTCCACCATCTTTTGAAAACTTTCATACTCATTGGAGGACATGGCACACTGCATCTCTGCGGTAAGTCCTTCCACGAAACAATCTTGTTTCTGCTCATCAGTCTCTATGTCTCGTGGAGCATAACGGGATAGTTGAGTAAATTTAGTGAGGTATTCCCTCACCGTCATGTTTCCCTGCTGCAGTCCCAAAAACTCTTTCCTCTTGTTTTTGAGTTCACCTCTTGGGATGTAATGGTTGCGGAAGCTACGCTTGAACTCTTCCCAAGTGATGTTCTCAGGGTCATGATGGGCGGCCACGTAGGCGGTCCACCAATCAGCAGCAGGTCCCTGCAATTGATGAGAGGCAAACAGCACCCTCTCATACCCTTGGCATTGTATTATCCTCATCTTACTTTCAATGGTCTTCAGCCAATCATCTGCCTCCAGAGGTTCAGCAGCACTTGCAAACTTTGGAGGTTGAGTTCCAAGAAACTCACTCAACCTTGGTTGGCGTGGTGCAGCTTGTGGAGGTGGAACTTGATGCAAGTTGGCCACCACTTGAGTCAAGTTCTGGATAAGCTGATTTTGATTCTCCAGCATTTGGTGGAGAGGATCAACTTCTTCACGGCGACCACCCCGGTCCTGGCCTTCAGAAAGATGAGGGTTGCATGCCTCATCATTGTTGTTGGCGGGGTTGGCAGCACGTCCTTTTCCTCTTCCGACCATCTGGCAGAATCAACCAATGTCAATTTGAAATCATTTAGTATCATCTTACTACTTTCATTTGTTTGTACTTTGAAGTGTTGAGGCTTTGTTATACTTTTACGAGGGTTTATATCTCACACCAAATAAATGCACTATTATTTCCTGTGGGTTCACACACCAAAGCAAAACAATATGAAGACGAGGCTGTGGACAATTGCTCATGGCTTCCACAACTCACGTCACACACCAATCATTATCACACCATTAACTACGTAACGACTCAACTACTCGACCTCTTGCTAGCTAAGGGAAAGACTCTACACTACTCGTCCTCTTGAGCTGGCTCCTCGGGATCTTCCTCCTCATTTCGGCTACCTTCTGACTCTGCTTTGGGTGGGGAGGCTGCTGGTGGAGAGGTGCGACGACGCCTGATCGCTCGGCGATCCGGGGAGTCAGGAGTCCATGGATCACTCACAGTGACACACAGTTCATTCCCATCTCCTCTTTCTCTCGCCTTTAAGCAAGCTCGCAGCAACGCCTCCGTTTCCTTCAGGGTGTCTCGAACATCCTGAAGCTCTTGTTGACACTCCTGCAGTCGAGTGCTGAGCATAGCAGCATCCTCCAAGCACAAGTCCATGTGCTCATGGGAAGTCCCTTGCTGCACCGGTGGGTACTTATACTCCGTGGTACCACTCTCACGTTGGAGGACATACATGTACTCAGTTTTGTCCAAGTGGCGACGATAGATGTGACTCTGGCAGGTGATGGCCTCCCAGGTGACATCTCTCTCCGCGTCAACTTGTGTTGCTCGACAAGCTGGGGAGTGGTGAATCTTAAGCAGTTGATTCTCGTGTATAATCCTCATCTCCGAACTCCATTCTTCCTTCTTCTCACGGATGGTCCTGGTGGAGTTATAGTGGATGATTAGCTTGCCCGTATTGCCGGCGGCTTCGAGCATACGCCGAAGACGGCGCAACAAATCTCCTACTGCCAATCCGTAGGAAAGGTACGTCACTGGGCGACTCTCCTCTCTTTCTGCAAGGGCAACTACGGGAACTCTCCCTCCTGTGGACTTACGAGCGGTGCGAATCATGCGAACCATCTAAAACAAAAGAATTTAAAATTAGGTTAGATAAATTCTCAAACAAAAACCCTGTTTTGAATGAAAGTTGGGGTAAGATGAAGAAAATGACTCCTTTAATAACACTTTTCCACCCACACCTTGGAAAATAGTTTTTAAGAAAATAGGGCCCTTAAATACGTCCATTTCTACCTAGGTCCACGTTCCTACGGGCAACCTTGGCTCTGATACCACCTCTGTCACACCCGGTTTTTCCGAAGAACAACCAAGTGAATCTCACATGTATGCTAGGATCATTTTCTCATACATGTGATGACAAATAGTGAAGCATCATTTATTACAAGCCAGGTGTCGAATATAAGTAAGTCTTACATAGTAAATGTCTCGATGGACAATAATAAGTTCATCACAAGTAAATAAACTAGCAGCGGAATATTATTCTTTAGGGCTCCATCACAGGCGTTGCCCGGGGGGTCTTCATGAACCTAAAATCCTTCCTCGGGTCCAAAATCTTGGTCATTATACACCACCTCATTATCTTGACCTGAGCAGCAATATAAACCAACAAATATGCAAGGTTGAGTACCAATGGTACTCAGCAAGTGTGGGAAAATTATATCATGCATGGCTAGAACAAGGAGAGGTTGAACTCATGGTTAAAGCACTACGCAATTAATACCTATCACCTTAGCTTATTAAGCACCTACATTACTACACAGGTGAAATGGTCCCAATCTCCCATCCCCTCATCATAATCCAATAACCATAACATTATTTCCAATGTTAAGCTCCCCGCTTAACATTCACAACCATCAATCCTCTAATCATGAATAAGTCCAGGCCGCTCTTAACCGTGAGCACGGCTGTCAAGACAGTTTTGACTCTGCAGAGTTTGTACCACTGTACCCACAAGTAGTGATTTCATCCCCCGTTGCCGGGTGGACTAAAAGAACCTCCATTATGCCAGTGGCTACGATCCACATTCACACTTCCCAGGTGTGCGGCCAAGAGATCACTACGAAGCCTTTACAAAGGGATTCCTGACGAGCGTGGGCCCACTGAGGTTTCACCCCTAACAGCATACAAGAGGCTCCAACCCCGCTGCAGTGGCCCCCTCTTGAGCCTTGCGGTTCATATGGTAGTCCAGCTGACACCTATTCCCCGCACCCTCCAACACACCCATACTACGCCGGGGATACACCTAATTAATTGGCCAAGCTGCCCCATCTCAGCATGTGGTTGGCACTGTAAAGCCGGGTTACATGCTCCATGAACCGGTCCTTAGGATCCAGGCAAGTACTAAACACAAACCCAAGTCTCGTGCACCCAGCACACAACCAAAACATCCAACTTGCCTTGATCCCTACCTCTACATAACTCACAATGTCTCATTCAAGAGTATGGTAATATAAACTGATGATCTCATTTCCCAAATATCCCATTCTAAGCATGGCTAAGCATATGCATGTGTATAAATGACATGACAATATAAATCCCAACCCAAGCTTCAAGGAAACAAGGTAATGCAATTCTAGGAAACTTCCTAGCATGGGTTTCATATTTAACTTGACAATGCAAATAATTCTATCTACACATCCTAGCATAGGATCAAAGTGGTCAAGGACACTTGCCTCCTTCTTGCTGCTCTTGAAATGGGTATTCCTGGTCTTAGAAATGAATAACTTGTTCTTGAACAGGTTCTACTTCATACCATCACACATAGCAAAAGAAAAACAACATTCCATAAGACATAATTCACACTTACACTTCATACAAACCACACATTCATATTTATAAAAGTTCTTTACCATTATATGTGTTGTGGTTACTTTATGTGTGTTAAGTTGTGGCTTGCATGCACTTTTAACCATGTATATATATGATTCCTATTTTTTTTTCCACATTTATACTTGCATACAATGTGCCTTCACAATTTCTATCAACCCTAAACTGAATTCTTTGTATTTTAGAAACTCCATTTATCATTTACTAGTTGCTATATTTTTCAGATTTATATTCCTATGCATAATTGTGTATTTTATTATTAAATTAGTAATACACATCACCTAAACAGATTAGGTTCTGGTCCTAAATAATTTAAAATCATATTTTGACCATGGTTTATGATGTATACTATTTCATAATTATTTTCCCTATTTTTCTTTAACTATTCTTTACTTAAAAATGTGTCCCTATACTAATAAAATGTGAATAATAGATAAAACAGATTTATTTCAGCCCAAAAATATATTTTTATCTCACTCCAAAGTTTTCTAAGTACTGAGAAAGTTTTTAATTAATTTTGACAATTATGTTTGTCCCCCTTTTAATTTTTAAACACTAGTTACATATTCAATTTTCTAAATTAAATACTAAACAAGGCTAAAATAATGAATTCACCCCATTACAGGGTCTATAATATTATTTTCATAATTTCCAGGGGTCTATCTACACTTATCAGAGGTGTTTTTCCTAATTTCTATTAAGTCCAGGGTTAAAACTGATTTTTAAATGGATTTACATGATTTTCTAGAGTTCCAGGGGCTAGATCTGAAGTTTCCGGGGCTAGCTCTCAATTCCAGAGAACCCCAGGGGGTAGCACGTAAGAACTCCAGTCTTTATAACGCGGGGTCGACGTGGACCGTCCGATTTTAAACCGACGGCTGAGATTATAAGATCGAACCGGTACGCGGGGTTTTAAAGTCTACCGTGCGATTTAAAATAAACGGCGCACATGCGGCCACGTCGCTCTGATCGAACGCGGGCGGCGCTGCCGGCGGCGCACGGCGGCGGGGAGCGGCGATCTCGCCGGAAACTTTCGGATCCTCGAGAATTCTTCCTAGAACTGTGATCTTATGGCCTAGATCGGTAGAGGGGAGGTCAGGGATCTCACCTCGGGGGTTTTCTCGAGCTCGGGGGTCCTGGAAAGTGATCGGCGGCGAGGTCCGAGGCAAAACCACGGCGAAACTCGTCGGCGCTGTGTTTGCACCGTAACTCTCCGAGTTTTCTGCACCTGCAAAGTTCCCCGGAGGCGGTGGATCAAGACCAGCGAGTTAGATCAGAGTTTCCGAGCTTAGATCGGCCAGAATTCAGCGGCGAAGTCTCGGTGCTCACCGGAGTAAAAATCGGCGATCGCGTGGGAAAAACTGATCGGATCGGGGGTTTTTATAGCCGGGGGAGGGCGGTGGGTCTGTTGTGATCGAGTTGGAGTCCTCTGGGACCGGAATTCGGCTGCGGGACGCGGTTTCCAGATTGGTTGCGATCGCGCGCGGGAGAGAGTCCGGGGTCGCGGGGTTAGGGATGACATGTGGGTCCCACCCGTCGGTGAGAGGCAGCGCGGCGCGCGCGGGGGCGGGCTGGCGCGGGGGTAGCTGGGCCGGCTGGCGGTTTCGGCCCACTGGCCAGTTTTTTCCTGTTTTCCTTTTTCTTTTTCCATTTCTTTTCTATTTTGAGTATAATTTGAATTCCAGTTTGAATTTGAATTTTTGCAAAACATGCAACACGTCCAAAAATTTTTAAATTCCCCTCTGAACATGGTTTTGGGTTTTGAATCAAAATTTGGGGTGTTACAGAAGGCAATTGGCACTAATCCTACGCTGCTAGGCAAGGCAGTTGGAGATAGCAAAGCCACATTTGCATTGGGCACCAACGATTTATTCTCAGATGGCAATTTTCTTGATTCTCTAAGTTTGTGCAATATTTGTTGGGCCTTGACCTTTTCTTCAATCATATCTTCAAGTCTTCTTGAATTTATCATGTTTTCTATATGACGTTGCATCGTTTGGGAACCCCTCTTTCTAGGACATTTGAGAAGAGATTGCTTGGGCCCGTCCACTGTGTTCAGGATTGCCTAGGGCAGCAGTAAGTTGTTCCATCTCCCTCATCGGCTTGAAGAGGCCCTTCTCTTGTTTTTCAATTATATTTGATAATCTCATCCTTACATCATACACATATTTGGGCTTTGTTGGTCAAACCTGATCGAGCTAACACTTATCGCCTAGTTCGCTTATCGCAGCCTTTTTGCAAGTCCGAATTGCCCGCACTGACAATGTCCTCTATTATCTTATGCCATTTCTCAATTTTTGGGGCATATCCGGTAGACCCGAAGCGATAGTGGTAAGTGTTCTTCTTTGCAAGCTCAGACCTAGCTTGACTTAGGGCTACAGTCTCATGTGTGGTCTTTTGACGAACAAATTCATCCCACTGAGTTTGCGTGATTTTTCCCATTGTCTTAGGGCTAGGGACCTTATTATCCTTAACATAACATTCATCTCTCTCTTCCAACTATGAAAAACTTCTTGCCGCAAGAGATCAATGTTGCTGTCTTTACGACTTCTTCCGTGCCTTTTAGGAATTTGAATTGTTTCTTCAACCTCTCCCACAGCTCATTCTTGCCCGCCTCCGGGAAAATTTTCCAATTTTTTTCCAATTGTTCGTTGTGATCGGCACGAGAGCTCTAACAAGACAACCACAAACATTTCTGTACTTTATAACCACATCAAGTGGTTTTTGGGAAGTCCACCTTCAGTGATTCTTGTTATGTATATGATGCTTTTTGGACCCTTATTTGCACCTCGTTGCTCTCATTTTGGTTTTTCTAAACTCAAGGATTCAGCCATTAGAGAATATTCTACGTGTTTAGGAGCAGAATTTACCTCGTTGTCTTGAAAGTTAAGCTAGATAGAGAAGAATTAAAAGACATTATTTACTTGACAAGCAAGATTAACTTAAACAATAATATTTGCGATTTGCTAGACTGAACAAGTACCATACCTCGTCGTTGGAATTATATTCCGGGTCAAGATCATTTGAAGTTCTTTTAGTTTTAATCATATGATGAGCAAAAGGATCTTGTGGACTTTGATACGATACATCACTACTAAACTCATTACCGGAGTGGTCTTAGTTCCAATTAATATTGTGGCCTTCCTTGTTACCAGCAGCGTCGCCTTACGAGACGGTCTTTTTAGAGCCTTCCATGTTAGTACTGATAAGACAAGAAAGTGATTGTTTATCATCTCATTTTAGAATGAACTAAAGTTAGAGAAGGATAACCCTAGTCGTCTAGTCGGTCCTAGTCACCTTATCACCGAATTAGTCGACTAGGACGACTAATCATCAACTTGGTCGACTAGGACGACTAATTGTCCTAGACCTTACGTCAAAGCCGAACTCTCATCTCTGTCCATTTCACCGCCCGCGCAACACCTTGCTAAGATTTCCCTCAATCCCCTCTTCGTTTTGCCCCATTTTTCCATCGTGTTTGTGCTACCGGAGCGCCACTTCGGCCAGCTGCAGTGAGCTCCGGCCATGGCACCGCCACCTTCTTCAATGTCAGTCGCCACAAACCTCGTCGGACACATGACAGCCGTTCATCAACGAAGCAACGACCAAGATTAGAAGACACATACGTTTTCAAATAATTTAAATCAACACTATATAAATCCAACGGCTGAAACTAAATGAAACCATACCCCTTCAGGTTTCACATTACACCCCTCAAACTTTAGGAATTCAATAGAAGCTCTGAACATTAGGAATTAGGCCTTGTAATTCACCAGAATTGTGAAACGTGTTGTAAAAGGTTGAATTAGCCCCTAAAATTCTTATAAATTAGTAAACTAACACTGTATTAAGTGATTAGTACCCCTGGTAATATTAGGAATCCACATTTTAACCCTGCAGCAATCCATAATTATGTTTTAGAAACTATAGAAAACCAAATTAATGTACATTGAAATCTGAAAATTATATTAGATCACTACAGTGGCAAATATTCTGTTTTAGGCTGAAATAACATTTTGGATGTAATATTATATTTGAGACTGGAATTGAGAGAATAAAAAATTGGTTAAGGCTAAAGTCACATTGTAGGTGTAATATAAGTTCGGAGATTGCATTAAGAACACTGTACACCTTAAGGACATGTATATATACACAAATATATTGTCTGAAACACATAATTAAGTCTAAAAGTTTTACGAAAAACTATAGGACAAATTCTGTTAGGCTGAAAATGCATTAATTTGGTGTGACCATTACAAAATATGATGAGGGCACCTACTTTGTAAAGGAAGCTTGCCGTCATTTGGATCCTACAGTCATGTCAGTGTTTGCTTACCATGGATGGAGATTTAGTAGTAGAATCACTGTCTAATAATGTATCCATTCGAACTTTTGGTAGCCTCGTTCTCTTTATCGTTTTGTAGTAGCTAATATGACTCCAAATAGTTGAAGGCATTGTAATAAGTCGGCCATAACCTCTACGGAGGGGAATGTCGGGATGTGATTTCCCATTATCTAAAAAAGTATAGATCAACAGTATAGACTAAGTCCTCGTGGGGGGAGGGGGAGGAGGGAGGCGGCGGCGTTTTACTTACCTGGCAGTGGAAGGGAGGAGGAGGGAGGCGGTGTTGGTGCGCGACAGAGACGGCGGCGGAGCGGCGCTCGTTTGCAAGGCGCGCTTGAAAATTTTTGCCAGCCTAACGGCGTCGTTTCAAACACCAGGAATTAGGTTTTGTGGGGTGCGGTTGTGAGGCTTTATAGAGCCGGAATTTTTAGAGGCGGCCGTAAACAAGAATCGCCTGTGAATATGTATTTTCACAGGCGGATCTTAAGATGGCCGCCTATGAAGATGTATTATCGCAGGGTTTTAAACTAAGACCGCACGTGAAAATATGTCATGACATTTTAAATTCTTATCTTATTGACCATCCCTTCATTTTCATAAATATATAAAACATATATTATAATCTGTAAAGTTTATTTAACTCTGAAGTATATTATTTGTCCATGTAACGCTGAATATAATATACTTCAGGTTTAATATTATATATGTCATCCCTTATATCTCTTGTGTTTGTAAAGTTTGGACATTTGGAAGTGAACAAATAATAGTAAACAAATAATTTTGAGTATCCTATTTAAGATTGAACTTCAATTGGTTATAATGATGCATGAAAAAGATTATGAGAACAAAATATATAAAAAGAGAAATGATATTAAAAAATTTGTTAGATTATTATCACCCGCAAGCAGTAATAATAACCACGTGTGAAGATGTATTATCGCATGCGGTTTTAAACTAAGACCGCTTGTGAAAATATGTCATGACATTTTAAAATCTCTTCTTATATATACTCTCTTTATTTTTTTCAAATATATAAAATATACACTATAATCTATAAAGTTCGTTAAACTCTGAAGTAATTATTTATCCACATAAAACTGAAGTATAATATACTTCTAGTTTAATTTTATATGTCATCCGTTCTATTCTTTTGTATGTAAAGTTTGTACATTGAACGTGAGCAAATAATATTAAAGAAATACCTTTGAGTATCCTATTAAATTTTGAACATAAATTGGTTATAATGATGCATAAAAAAGTTTATGAAAACAAAACATATACAAAGAGAAATATGTTTAAAAAATTTGTTAAATTATTTTCACAGGCAGTTAGTAAGTGTAACCGCATGTGTAGATGTATTATCGCAGGCGATTTTAAACTAAGACTGCTAGTGAAAATATGCCTTAACATTTTGAATTCTTATCTTATATATAATCCCTTTATTTTTACAAATACATAAAACATACACAATAATCTGTAAAGTTCATTTAACTCTGAAGTATATTATTTGTCCACATAACACTGAAGGATAACATACTTCAGGTTTAATCTTATACGTCATCCTTTCTATTCTTTTGTTTGTAAAATTTGGACATTTGGACGTAAGCAAATAACAACAAAGAAATAACTTTGAGTATCCTGTTGAATTATAACTTCAATTGGTTATAATGATGCATGAAAAAGTTTATTAAAACAAAACATATACAAAGAGAAACAATAATAAAGATTTTATTAAATTATGTTCACAAGCGGGCAGTAACTATAACAACCTATGAAGTTGACAAAATATTTGAATTGGATAGGAGGAAATTTTTCATCGCAGACGGTTTTTTTAGAGGCGCCTGTGAAGTTGCAAAATATCTGAGTTGGATAGGAGCGAATATTTATACAGAAAGGCTAGGGCGCCCCTCCTTCTAAGACACGCACGTTGCCCTTAACATTTGATGTGGAATAAAAAGTTCCCAACCTGGCGCAGGCGTGAGGCGCGCAATGGCCGATTCAAGGTCCAAAATTAGCTTAGCCCAATATCTTCACAGACGGTTTTACATAAGAGTCGTCTCAAAATTGGGGTTTACTGAGATGGGATTATTTAGTCCCACCTCGGGTACCTACCTCGGCCGTATTAATTTTATAAGCTTGGATGACTCTGTTGCACCGAACTCACTTTAACTTTTACTACTCTATACTCCAGTACTCTTGGTTCTCCAATGGGCCTGTGACATTGTTGTGCGGATAGGCCTGGCTGGCCTGTTTACAGTGCTTCGTGCACTCGTGGCTCTGTTGGGCCTGGCTGCCTCAGTTGCTGCCCAAATTTGTTTAAATCACAATTATGATAAAAGTTCAAATGGGTTTTCAAATGAAGCTAGGACGCTAAACAATTATTTGTTGCATATAACAAGGCTTAATACATAAGAAAATAAATCTAATGAAAAAAATTATGAACGACATATGCTCACTTCTTTTGCTGAATTTGATTAATTTTATTTTGAACCGGATTAATCTGCAATTAAAATTTCAATTGGAGACTCAAAATTATTTTTTTACTGTTATTTGCTCACTTTCAAATGTGCAAACTTTACAAATACAAGAAATGGCATATAAGATAAGAATTTAAAATACTGTTATTATACTTTAGTGTTATTTGGATAAATAATATACTTTAGAGTTAAACGAACTTTGCAGATTATAGTGTATGGTTGTATATTTGTAAATATGAAAAATGAGATATCAGATAAGAATTAGAATTTAAAATGTAATGGCATATATTTAAAGATGACCTGCTTTGAAACAACCACTATGAAATAGTATTTTCACAGGAGGCTCTTAAGCGGGCCGCCTGTGAAGATGTGTTATCACAGGCGGTTTTACAGAAAGACTGTCTGTAAAAATATGCCTTGACATTTTATTGTGTAAAATTGTAAAGAATTAAAAACAAATGCTCACTTCTTTTACTGAATTTGATTAATTTGATTTTGTACCAAATTAATATTGAAATAAAATTTTACAAAACAATAAATTTATATTTTGAACCAAGATAATTGAATTTGATTGTATGAAAATTGGAGAGTCTTCTGATTCCTCTATAGTTGCCCAATTTTTTTTCTTTACACGCGGCCGTTAAATACCACCATCTTTGAAGATAAATTCCCTCATATAAAATTCAAATATTTTAGTCCAATATCAACCTCACAGATGGCTCTTAAATACTACCGCCTATTAAGATAAATTCCCTCCTATGAAATTCAAATATTTTAGTCCAATATTAACTTCACATGCAGCTCTTAATGATAACCGCCTATGAAGATTTACTTCACAGGCAAAATGTCACAATAATCGTCTGTGAAGATTTGTTATCACAGACGGTTTTAGCTTATGGCCGCCTGTGAAGTATGTGGGCCAGATTGCTTCATGGCCCAATCGTCGTGTTCATTGGATACACTTATAACTTCCTCGCCATAGTGCTTTATCGATCGTGCTCAACAATTCAGTAAGTTAATCAGAACCATGACTACTCTTGCATGTTCTTCCCTGGCCAACTTTCCTCTCAATCCCACCAGTTTCATCCCGCCCCTTATTACTATTCAAGATGGAGGAGTACATAAGGTTGCCCGTCGTTCATGCTTTCTGTCAGGAGATATCACTCGGTGCAATGAAGAAATGGTCATTGCCGTCATAGAAGAGATATTGTTTCCTGAACAAAATAGTGGTCTTTTGGATGAGATTATTTATTACCTACAGAATACCTTGCATCTAGAAGTCATAAACTTCGGTTCTCATCCTTTCGGAATTGTTTGTTTCATTTAAAGTACCATTATATCAGAGATGTTGTGATTGCGGTAATCCCTCACCAAGTTGGAGATCACCTTTTCCAATTTGTTAAGCATGATGAAATTCCTATGAACTTCAGGCGTACCATCTTTACTAAGAAAGTATGGGTTTTATTTCTCGGATTTCCTTTGGATTTAAGGAATGATAGGCGCATCAAACAAGTTTGTTCAACCTTCGGACAATTTTTGTACTGGAAAAGGATGATACTTCCCTGGCTCGAGTTTTAGCATTCGTTATGGTTGAGAATATCTTGGATATCCCTCATAGCATTGTGATAATGTTCGGGATGAAGTGTGGAGGGGAACGCCGTTCTTGGACGATAACAATTTATATCCTCACTTCTAGTTTTGCTGATGTTGATGCGGTTGACGAGATCAATCCTCCTTCTCATAATGATAATCCCCATCCTTTGGTTGGTCAAATAGTCTCACGACCAGTTATCCAGAACAAAGTGTGGGACCTTCACACATATCATCACTAGTGCAAAATAGGGAAAATATTGGTACCCAGGAAAATTTTGGCCCTGTTCTTGTGACGGACCGAATCTGTACAATCCAGGATCGTAGAGGGTGATCTCGTATGATGCGACACCAGACAGCACACACAATAAGAAACATACGTATTACATAAAAACTTTCTAACTTTGTACAAAAAGAGTACAAACTTGTTCAGTTTACATCTCATTTACATAAATACTAGTGTAGCGGAGGATAATTACACAACTCACGTCTATCCCCTAGCTAAGTAAAAGGGAACTCATCCAGCCCTACGGATGGTTCATCCTAGGAACATCTACGTAGATCACAGCGGCGTGCACGGCTCCCACTCGGCCGTATTTCTCGAAGGGGGATAACCCTCCCTTAGCTAAGCAAAAGGGAACTCATCCAACCCTACGGATGGTTCATCCTAGCAACATCTAAGTAGATCACAGCGGCGTGCACGGCTCCCACTCGGCCGTATTTCCCGAAGGGGGGTAACCCTCTCTAGTGAACCTGTACTCCATAGCAGTGGAGTACTTCTCACCTGCAATACTTATAACAGTAACCGTGAGCATGATGGCTCAACAAGTCTTAACCGACTTCCTAGGCATGAAAATCTACATGCAAATGTACCGATATTAGGACAGGAAATTTCAGCCAAGGACACGCCTAATGGTTCATCCTTAGTTCAGCTTTTAGCAATAGATTAAGGGTTCAGAATCTGAAACTTAGTGAGCAATATTTGGTGGCAACCACTTTGCAATAGAATTAAAGTATAATAGCAATTATATCACTATATTCATCTCCAATATTTACTATGTCATGACACGGTGAATAAGTGGTACTCATGACCGCGAGGGACGGAGAATTGACTTGATATACATCTGCAGAGATACCCGAATAGCACGTCACGTATGCCCATCCTCGAAGCTTTGACAGCACACTCAACTGATGTCGTACGGGACAATCTTTCACCCCACATCCCAAACGTCAAACTGGTTGCACAGAAATGGGCAGGAGGTTCCCTACATGGAGCAACTTTGTGCCCGTTAGCAGATTTCCACCTTGCTACTCTCAACCTACACCTATAAATCGATGCGTTATCCCTCGACGCTCGGAGGTATATACTACATCAGTTTATCGAACCCTATATATATCCGATATGCCTTTGGTACATTCAAACTTGTTCAGTGGGGCCGCACACGAATCGGTTCTGAACCGACACAAGCATGGCTACACACACAAGACACCATCTTGTTGCCTCCTACACCCATGCCCGGTCTCCATTTTCAGGTTAGGTGACCCTCACCTCTGAACCAATCCCGTATGTAGCCAACCCTAAACTTACGAGTAGATTCCAACTACTCGACTTGTACGGAAGACTATAAACATTAAGCTTTGCATATACTACTCGAGGACTTAACCACTACCATCACTCTCCCTAGGATGATCTGGTTATGCAAGTTGGATATCAAAACATTATAAACCTAATGCACATAAGTAACTCATACTGTAGTGATACAAATCGAAAACTTGCTAAGGTTGTTAAATGAGATTGGGGTTTGCCTTGCTGCTGTGGGTCAGTGAAGTCAGTTTCCGAAGAAATCACTTCAAGGACCTCCGGTGCTTCCTCGAGCTAGGCAACTAATCAAGTCGCAAACGAATGCACATGATTAAGTATTAATCATAAAAGAGCAGTTAGAAAGATTTAAGTGAATTCTATATAAAATGAGCTCTAATAGACTTGGGATTTTCACAGAGATTCATACATGACATACAGGTGCTGCTAGCCCAAATTCAGAGAAAATTAGTTATGTGTGTACTCTAAAGAATTCCCTACTTCATTTTTCATTTCTGAATTAATAAGCAAAACCTGAGAGTTTGTCATACTGCAAACTTTGCTTTTCAGAAAACTTCAGAATTTTCTGAGTCTCCGAGAATTGGTTTCACTAAATTTGAAGCTTTCTACAGGAATATATGGATTCCTAAGTCTAGATAAATGGTGAAATTGAATTCTAATGTTTCTTCTATTTTTACGGAACAGAAGCAACTGGAACACCATTAGACCCAGTAAATTAAGTCCAATGCTACTCAAATTTTTACTGAAGATCGGTATATTTATGAAGGACATGCTGGCTAAAATTGAGCAATTTCCATAACACGGATCACCTGGAATTAAATCCCAAAATATTAATTTTGAAGAACTTTGAAGGAAATTCCAGGGATTTACATACCAATTAATTTGCATTACCTAAAATTACAGGTTGAAAGGAATCCAACAAAATTTGTGAACAATTTTTGTACAATCCTACCGAAAGTTATGGCTCTTCAAACATTGGCCAAAATCTGAAAATTCAAACCGACATTGTGAAATTTCAAACTTCGGACAGTGCATCTGACGACACGTGTCAGCACTGCGGCGATGCTGCATAGTGGCCCACACGAATTTCTGCGTAGCAACACGGAATCCCCGAGCCACAACAGATCATGCGTGAGTTTTTCTCTCAACGACGCGCGGGACCCCCGGTCTTCTTCCTCCTCGCGACATCTGCGCCTCCCGCGGTGGCGCCTTGCCAGAGACCTCGTCGTTGGCCGTTCCTCTGCAAAACCTCTGGCCAAACTCGTCTCCTATGCTCAACTTCACGCGGGAAATATGCTAGTGCACACCCCGGAGCTCGGCGGTGGCCGGAACAATACGTGCAACGGCGATAGCGAGTGGTAGCTCATCGGCGACGTCGAACTCAGTGGTTTAGAGACTGTTTTCAACGCGGTTTCACCCTAAAGCACGGTGGTGATATGCTGAACTCAAAACTGAATCCTGATGATCGTGAAAATGACCGCAACTATGACCTAGACGGTGAGGTGTCCTGTTTTTCGACCGCCGACACAAAAAACTCAGAGAACTAGAGTTCTAGTGAATGAAACTCTATGATTCTTGAACGAGGAGATGCGCTAGGTGACCTAGAACATGTTCGGTGCACAGCTCAAGCTACGGTTGAACGTGGGAGGAGAATTTCACCGAGGATCGAGCTCGGCTCCTAATGTGCACCGTGGAGAAAAATGAGCAATACTCGCTCGATACAACACGGAATGGAATGAGGCTTTCAGCTACATACTCAGCGTATGAGGGTGCACCTTTTATTCTTTGGTAGCGGCGCATGGAAGTGGCTAGAATGGCCAGTCGCCAGTGATCATTGAGAGGCGGAGGTTTGCTCGCGCGCGAGTACGAAGAACCGAGAGTGTGCGGGTGAACTTGACTCAGGACGATGGAAAACGGCGAGAGCAAGATGGCACGCTGGACGTTAAGGCAAAAATTTCCACCGTGAGGTGGTGATCGGGGGCTGCGCTGGTTGTACGTGGCCGCACGGTGTCAGCTGGGAGAACCAAGGGAGTGAGGTGGAATTTGTTGTGGAGTGCAGTCTCTTACATGTGGGTCCCACCCCCACCTAATTATTTTCAAATTGCTGCTGATCTTTTCATCCTCCACTCCAAATTAAAGTCTAAACTTACTCCCAAAGTCATAGACTAAATTTCAATTCAAACTGAATTTAGTTTTGGTTTGTTGAATTAAATTGCATTTGGACATTTGAATTTGGATTTGAATCTCCCCTCTTCAATTGATCCGAATACAAAGCAAATGAAGTCCAAAATGGATGCATTTTTTAAGAGATGATAATTAAGATGTTGTCAAAACATTGGTGCAATCCAATATTCAGTTTGACAAAATTTGAGGACAACTGATGGAAGCATAAAAGTTGAGGTTTGAGCTTCAGTTTAATAGATAGTCTTCCTGTCGATTTATCTGAACTTGATGTACCCAATTCAACGGTCTCGTGAATGAAAATGGGGCTGGGCGATGGGCCTCGATCTTGATCTATAAAAGTTTCCGTTCTTTGTTTCTTTTTGAGCCTCCTCGCGGTTTCAGTCGCGACTGGTCGGTACGCTTTAAACTTCCAATGGAAGTCAGGGCCGTAGACGGGGACGTCGTGCGTTGTATATTTCTCCAGATGGTGAACTACCCCGCGGTGCGGTGAGGCGGCGCCGTGGTCACCTATGGTGCTCTGGTGCCTGCATCAGCAGCCTTCAACGACAATATGACCGGCCACCAGACTCGAACTCATTACAGAAGCAGGGACAACGTCCCACATCAGCCGGCAACCTATCTCCATGACACTTCCTGGAGCAGCTATATGGCGTGGGGTACTGTATTACAAGATTGCGGGCAAAATGAACCACATTACAAACGTGTTATAATTCTGACGAGCAAAGGTCTCTGTCGAAGTGTTCGGTCGACACTTCCCCCGGGCCTGCACTAGGCAGCCCGCTGAGGTTCTTTTTTCGGTGGGGCTAGTCCCTTGCGGAGAGCTTGCGCGGATGGACGAGTTACTAAGAGCTTGACGCGGTGAGTTTTACGTGGTTCAGGCCGCCGGAGCGTAAAACCCTACGTCCACGGCGAGCTATGGAGCTCGCTGTATTGCTTGCTACTCAGGGCCGGAGTCCTGAGCTTGGGGGTGAGTTACAGCTTGGGAGTGTATGGCTAGCGTATGAGTTGCAGAGTGCGAACCCCTGCTATCGTCGCCTACCCGAGCCTTTTATAGTCCAAGACTCGGGCAGCTTACAAGGGCGGACGGGACCCGACAGATGGTCCCGGGAAGATTGTCTATCATCTACCGTATCTGCAGTTATGCCGGTAGTTGTCTATGGTCGAAGGCTTCTGAGTCTTGATCTTGCCACCCTGCCCATGCCGCATGCTGGTCGTAGTGGTTGATGACGGCGCAGGCGGCATGGGATGTCTTGTCGCGGTGTTTATTGGCTGGCAGGTTCTAACACCGCGCGCCAGTCTGTGATGCGACTGGGCGCAATAGCACCTGACAGAAGCGTGCTCCGCGTCTTGGGAAGGCGCGGGCCTTGAATACCTTGTACGGGAAAGGTATGGGGTGTCTTTACGCCCGCTGCCTATCACTCGGGGGCAGGCAGCGCCGTTCTGCTGCCACGTGGCGGGCCCAGAGCCCTTCTCAGAGGAGAGGAGGGCCCGTTCCGCGGGGCACGTGGAGCCTCCGGACCTCTTCCCTCGGAGGGGGAAGCTCGGCTTTTGCCGGCCACGTGGCGGGTCCGGAGCTCTCCTCTGAGGAGAGGGAGGTCCGGCCCTGCTGGACGCGTGGCGCCTTCGGACCTCTCTCCCGCGGAGGGGGAGGTCCGGCTTCTGTATGCCACGTGGCGGGCCCGGAGCTCTCCTCTGAGGAGAGGGAGGTTCGGCCCCGCCGGACGCGTGGCGCCTTCGGAGCTCTCCCTGCGGAGAAGGGCGAGTTCCTTAGGCATTTCCCCTGTGCGCGGGGGTACCCCATATCTCAGGTACCGACAGTGGCCCCCGGGCCCATCTCGGGGGAGATAGCGAGCCTGAGGTGGGACCTCCGTCTCTTTCCGATCCGCGCACTTTCTCTAAGTCCCGAATTGACCGCTGCCGGAGCACGAACGGCCGCGGGATCGTGGGAGCGTGCGCTCACTTGATGATTGCTTTTACTGCGGCGGTTCCCAAGACTGCCATTTCTTCACGTTGCGGCGCTTTCTTCGGGAACCGCCGAAGTGCCTTGCCGGCTCATCTTCTCAGGAGACTGACTCCTTGACCCACCGCTTCAGTTGGGCGGCTTGGGTCCACCCGTCATCGGCACTCGGTCTAGGAGCCGAAGCGGTTGCCGATGCGGTGTATTCGAAGAGTTCCGAATCGCTTGGAATTGCACCCGGGAAGTTTTTAGAGGGTATCTTACCCACATTGCGGCTTCCCTTCGCACTTCTCTGCTTTTCTTCTTGGACTCTTGTGCTTTTGCTCTTTTGCCCTTGAGTTCTCCCTCGCCATGGCCTCCAACCCGCCACCAGAGAAGAAGCACGCTCGATCTCCTCCAGCGGCGGCGTCTGTGCCAAGTCGGGAATCTGGGGTGCCTGGCACTCCCTCCGGTGGCGACTCGAAGAGGCCCCGGGCTGATGCGTTGAGGGAAGCTTCTGGGGCGTCCTCTGTTCCGCCAGTTCAAGCGACTGCGGAGCGGCTGTCAGTGACGGTAGCGGGCTCTGGGAGTCCTACTCCGGCTCGGAAGTCGGGGTTTAGAGCCCGCTGGAGTGTCCGCGCTTCCCGGCCATCCCCGACTTGCGGGGAGTCTGTGCCGTTGCGCTCGGAGCCTGGGGCAACTGCCGCGGCCCCCAGGCCAGCGCGAACTTCTCCTGTTCCGGTGTGCCCGGACTCCACGGTGGCGTCGACTCTTCCTGCCGAGACGGCCACCGCGGCCCCCAAGCCAGCGCAGGTTGACCCTGCACTAGGCGGCCCGGCCTTTACTCCAGCGCCACCTTCCCCGGCTCGCCCCTCTCCACAGGTCAAGGAGCCAGAAGCTGAAGAGAGCCCGGCAGGTCCGGCTGCCAGAGCCTTGGAGCCAGCTTCTCCTGATCGGCATCTCGTCACGGTTGCTGGTGCGTCGACTCCTCTTGAGGACGAGGTAATGGAGGAGGTCGAGGGGACTTCCCCGGCCTCTGTTGCTCCATTGCCCCTGGCGGATGCCTTCGCACTTGCCAAGACGAGCGTTCGACAGGTCTTGGCTGCACTAGGTCGCGAGCGGGAGGAGTATACGGTTGAACGGGATCGCCTCCTCACCTGGGGGAACCTTTTGCGGGAGAGGACCGCGAAGGTTAAGAGCGAGCTCGACTTTAGGCGGGAGTTGCTCGACTTCAGGGAAGTGCTCCTCGACCGGATGAAGCGGGCTGTCGACCGCATGGACACCGAATCGCGGCGGATCAACAGGGAGGCCCTGGAGGCACACGCCCGGGCCGAGGAGAGCCTCTCTGCCGCTGTGGAGATACGGGAGCAGCTGGAGCGCCGTAAACTCGCCGTTGAGGAACGGGAGCGTTCCACGGCAGCTGAGGCGGAGAGGGTCTCCGCGCAGCTGGCGGCGGGCGAGGATGACCTTCGAGCTCGGATCGAGGAGCTGGAGATCCTGAAGGCAGACCTCGACTTGAGGGAGGAACAGGTCTCCCGTGAACGCCGGGCGGTCTTGGACCGGGAGTTGGCCGCCGACTTCAAGGCTGCTGAGTTGGGGCGGCTCGCCAAGACTCTCCATCTTCGGGAGAGCTCCCTGGCGGCCAAGGAGAAGGAATTCTCCGAGAGGAACCTGGAGGCTCTGCAGGCGGCCCGCCGCGAGGTGGAGGAGCTCTCGGCCTTGCGGTCCTCCGAGACTCTTGCGGTCTCAAGCTTCGTGGATCGAGCGGGGTCTGCCCTGATCCCTCTTGGCTTCAGTCCGGTGAGGGCCGCGGCTCCTGCGTTGAAGGTGGCGGAGGTGATCCCTGCGCTGGAGTCGATCGGCGCCAAGCTGGACAGGCTAGACTCGGTGGTCGCCAGCGAGCTTGAGGCCGAGGGACGCGGCCTAGCCTTAGAGGTCGCCTCACATGTGCTGGCATGCTTCAAGAGCCGCGACCCCTCTTTCTCGCTAGAGCCAGCGAGAGAGGGCCCAGCCGCGGAGCGGGAGGAAGCTGCCAGGGCTGAAGTCGAGGATGTGGCCGCCCTTATAGCCGCAAGGTTCCGGCGGGAGCCGGGAGGTCCTTAGGACTTGTTTCTCCCTTTTTATCGAGTCTGTAGTCCAGCTCATGGATCCTCGCTTAGTTCGACTCTTTTGGATATTTGTGTCTGTGATGCTTTTTCTCTCCTTCTTGGCTTTGCCTGACTGAGTCCTTAGCTCCGCAAGGTACTCAGAGGCCATCTCCAATCTCGGAGCTCTGCATAGACACCCTCCCCGGGTCCTAACCGTGTTAGGGGCCACCGGGGGTCTCCGGATCTCGCCCTATGGGGAGCTCCAAATCTGCCTGCTACGTGGCGGGTCCGGAGCCCCTCCTTAAGAGGCAGGAGCTCCGGCCATGCTGGACACGTAGGGCTTTCGGAGCCCTCCCACCGGGGGGGGGGGGGGGGAGGTCCGGTTTCCGCCTGCCACGTGGCGAGCCTGGAGCCCTCCTCAGGGGAGGTGAGAGCTCCGGGCCCGCCGGACACGTGGGGCCCTCGGATCCCGCCCCTGCTGAAGGGGCAGGACCCGGTCCTTCCAGTCCTAGGCCGGAGTAGTTGGCAGCTCCTTTCCCCCTGCTTCATGCAGTCCCTGTTGCCATAACCTGGAGGTCCTGCACACAGGCAGAGGAAACGTAATTCTCCTCAGGGGGTCCTCCCCTCCCGTCTCATAGTCTTATCCGTCTTACGATCCTGGTCCGTTATACGGGGCTTGGGCAATTCTATGCACGAGGCGCCGGAGCTCCGGCTCCCTCGGAGGTCCGGGTACGGCCGTCCGATCCCTAGTACCCGGCCATGCGGTGGGGAAGCAGAGTGCACGTGCTTTGGGTTCATGACCAGGCAAAGCGGTTGTACTCCCCTGTACCTCCGGAAGGCAGGATGCGCATGCTTTGGGCTCATGGCCTGCTAAGCTGGATACGCACCCTGGACCCCCCATGCACAACGCAGGCCTTTCCCGGAGGTGACCAACTGGCACCGCAACACCTGACTGGGGGAGGCCCGAGAGACTCACTCGGCCATCGGCAGGTGCCTCAAGCGCAGCCGCCTTCGGTAGGATAGCGAATGCCGACTATGGATGAGCGCAGGAGAGGGGGAGCTAGATGTACGATGAACATACAAAGATAGTGCGGTCATAAAAATTAATGCATAATTTAAATGAGCGCATGAGAGAGAGCTAAGTAGAACAGGTTCCTGTATTCATGCCCATAGGTGGAATTCTGGCTGTACATGGAGGCAATATTCCGCCTCGTCTACAAGGGAAGCAAGACTCTACGCGCTTAGGGTCGGAACCAGGCTAAACTGGACGTAGTCCTGTACCGTCCCTTGAGACTTAGCTGCCCCAAGCTCTGTTCCTAAATTCTATGGGATTCATTACAGAAGGGAATAACCCTGTTCTACTGATGCTCGGGAAGTAGGACTTACAGTGTTGCTTCATGGCAATGGTTTTTTGGGAACAGATCCCACACTCGGTTGAAAGGCATGTGTACCTGGGGCGGCAGCTTTCATGATTCGGAAGGGACCTTCCCTGCTGGGGGAGAGCTTATGGGTCCTATTTGGAATAGAGCGTGCCGCGACACCAGGTTGCCCTCCTGCAGGTCCCCGATGCGTTCGGTTCTTTGGCGGTAGTGCTTAGAGCATCAGCCGAGACCGCACGTTGTGGGGTGTTACCTGCAGCCGAGTCTCGTCGACGAGGTTGTCATCTTCGCGCTGGATCAGGTCCTGCGCGGCTTCTCCTGGGGGCCCCCGGGGAGTTCTCCCCTTCTGGCTAAGGCCTTCAAGGGGTAGGTGGACCCCGGCTCGTCTTGGATGACCCAAGGCGTCTTCCCCTTCTGGCAAGGCCTTCAAGGGGTTGACAGATCTTGGGCGGCCCCCGGGAGGTATGTCCGAAGCACGGAGGCGTGCCGCAGTTGGCTACCGCCCTGGCCCGTCACCGTCGGAGCTGGAGTCCTCGCCGTTATGCACTGTATTTATGACGTGCTGAGGCTCCTGGAACCCCACCTGATGGGCGGCGGTGACTGGGGCATCGACCTTCTGTTTGCCATCCCTCTGAGGGTAGGGCGGTGTTTCAGCTCTCTGCTGTCTTCCTTTGCAGAAGCGCTCTGCGAGCCTCTGGATATCCCAGCACTCGGCAGCAGTATGGTGGCCGGCGCCATGCACGGGGCATAGCCCGCCCTTGTCACTGTCTGGGGCCGGTGACTGCCGCTGCCTTTTGTCGGGGCGTGGCCCCCGAGCTCCACTAGCCGTCGCTGCTGCGGCGACGGGAGCCGTGAACGATGACTTCATCTTGCCACTCCCCCGGTTCTTGGCCTTCTTGCCACCCCCATAGGCAGCAGCGCCGGACCCGGGTTGTCCACCTGGCTCGGAGGTCGGCAGAGAGTGCCAGTTCTGCCCTTCAGCTGCTCTGGCGCATTTGTCCGCCAGACTGAAGAGCTCAGAGACGTCGCGGACCTCTCTGGTCACGAGCTTCTCAAGCATTTTCTCATCCCGGACACCCTGTCGGAACGCCACCACCACAGAAGCACTTTGGATATGTGGGATGGTGTTGCGTACCTGGGAGAACCGCTGGATGAAAGAGCGCAGCGACTCCCCAGGTTGTTGCTTGATGGCGTGGAGGTCAAGCTCCGTGCCGGGACGGGTGTAGGAGCTGCCGAAGTTGGCAACGAACTGCCGGCAGAGCTCTCCCCAGGATGTTATGGACCCCTGAGGTAGGTTCATGAGCCAAGACCAAGCTGGGCCGGTCAAGGCGACGGGAAGTAGTTGGCCATGACAGCCTCGTCCCCTCCCGCGGCAAGTACGGCGGTGGAGTAGATCTGGAGGAACTCCGCCGGGTTGACGCTACCGTCGTACTTCTCAGGCAGGTGGGGGCGAAACTTGCGTGGCCACCTCGTGAAGCGAAGGTGGGGTGCAAGAGCTGCACATCCCGCTCCTGCTGCCGCAGGTATTGGCACTGCGAACGCTTGGTTCGCACTTGGCACCGCGTATCCCGGCATGGGCAAGGCTGCACCATAGACCGGGGGCGCTGCTTGCGGCGCATATGGTTGTGGCATATGCTGCGCGGTATATGCCTGAGGCAGGGCTCATGTGGCGAAGACCTGCCCTCCAGGTTGTGCCGAGGCCGACGACATGCTGTCGCCAGCCTCATGGTTGCGACGCCTTTCTCGACATCGCTCGAGGTACACCCGGGCATCCTGGCCCAAGTGGCACCGTTCCAGCTCCCTTCTCAGGTCCGTCGACGGGAGCCTGGAGGAGCTGGAATCCGCCGTTTTCCCGTCAACCGTGGGCGTGCGCGTCAGCGACACAGCCGGTGGTCCTGGACGCCGTCCTCGCCGAAACCGAGGGTTCGCG
Source organism: Neostapfia colusana (assembly GCA_030760725.1). Taxonomy (NCBI): domain Eukaryota; kingdom Viridiplantae; phylum Streptophyta; class Magnoliopsida; order Poales; family Poaceae; genus Neostapfia; species Neostapfia colusana. Next base: position 18,656,142 of record JASWHV010000018.1, on the reverse strand, counting down.
GCGGCGACGACGAGGCGGTCCACCTCGCGGACCCATTGCTGGGTCGATGAATGGGGCGCATCCCCCGCAGGTGGGTTGCGCAGCAGTGCTCTTGCTGCAGCTAGCGCACCCCCATGGTGTACGTTCAGCGCTGCAGAAGATCTCACACTGGTCGGGGCCTGCATCGCTGGAGTCGGCGTTGCCGGAGTCGGCTGCTGGCTACCAGCTTGTGCCGACACACTCCGTCCTGAGTGTGTCGACATGTACTCCCCGCTGGTCACGGTTCGCCGTGAACGCGGGGGAGGAGAGCTTGCCTCTGAAGGAAGCTTGGTCATCTTCGTCGGCAGAAACTCGTCGCGCTAGGAGAAAAGCCCCCTACCTGGCGCGCCAAATGTCGAAGTGTTCGGTCGACACTTCCCCCGGTCCTGCACTGGTCAGCCCGCGGAGGTTCTTTTTTCGGTGGGGCTAGTCCCTTGCGGAGAGCTTGCGCGGATGGACGAGTTAGTAAGAGCTTGACGCGGTGAGTTTTACGTGGTTCAGGCCGCCGGAGCGTAAAACCCTACGTCCACGGCGAGCTATGGAGCTCGCTGTATTGCTTGCTGCTCAGGGCCGGAGTCCTGAGCTTGGGGGTGAGTTACAGCTTGGGAGTGTATGGCTAGCGTATGAGTTGCAGAGTGCGAACCCCTGCTATCGTCGCCTACCCGAGCCTTTTATAGTCCAAGACTCGGGCAGCTTACAAGGGGGGCCAGGACCCGACAGGTGGTCCCGGGAAGATTGTCTATCATCTACCGTATCTGCAGTTATGCCGGTAGTTGTCTCTGGTCGAAGGCTTCTGAGTCTTGATCTTGCCGCCCTGCCCATGCCGCATGCTGGTCGTAGTGGTTGATGACGGCGCAGGCGGCATGGGATGTCTTGTCGCGGTGTTTATTGGCTGGCAGGTTCTGACACCGCACGCCAGTCTGTGATGCGACTGGGTGCAACGGCACCTGACAGAAGCATGCTCTGCGTCTCCGCGTCTTGGGAAGGCGCGGTCCTTGAATAACTTGTATGGGCAAGGTATGGGGCGTCTTTACGCCCGCTGCCTATCGCTCGGGGGCAGGCAGCGCCGTTCTACTGCCACGTGGCGGGCCCGGAGCCCTTCTCAGAGGAGAGGAGGGCCCGTTCCGCGGGGCACGTGGAGCCTCCGGACCTCTTCCCTAGGAGGGGGAGGCTCGGCTTTTGCCGGCCACATGGCGGGCCCGGAGCTCTCCTCTGAGGAGAGGGAGGTCCGGCCCTGCTGGACGCGTGGCGCCTTCGGACCTCTCTCCCGCGGAGGGGGAGGTCCGGCTTCTGTATGCCACGTGGCGGGCCTGGAGCTCTCCTCTGAGGAGAGGGAGGTCCGGCCCCGCCGGACGCGTGGCGCCTTCGGAGCTCTCCCTGCGGAGAAGGGCGAGTTCCTTAGGCATTTTCCCCTGTGCGCGGGGGTACCCCATATCTCAGGTACCGACAGTCTCCATCTCTGAAATCTTTTCGAAAGTTCTCTATCTCTGAAATCAAACCACCATTGGTGCGAGATCAAACGTCGAAGATTCCGTTGCATCCTTCATTATTATAGAGTCCGTCTCAGCTTCATACTCCGATATATAGTCGTCATATCCCACTCAGCTGCAGCCTTGATTCCCTCCAGAAACGTAACTAATTCAACTTGAAAAGCATCCTGCATCCACAATAGTCTTCTGTTCCCCGACAAAATATATATACTTCTCGTGGTACATCTCGAACTTCAAAGCCCCAGCCCCCTTCATGTAACACTACAACTCTACAGCTGCAGATTTTTCAATTCTTGAGAGCAGTGGGTCCCGCACATCAGTATCATCCCCTACCTCTCTCTCCCTCTCTTTTCTCCTGTGGAAACTTGCATGGCTGCCACCGAGGTGGAGTTGCCGTGTGCAGCCGTTGAGGGCCATAAAGCCGTTCTGAGCAGCGCAACAACTCCTCCCGTCACCTCCCCTACCACTCACAGCCTTTTTTCTTCATTGTTACCCCAAAACCCCACTGCTACACCTCGCTCCCGCGCTCCTCGTCGCCATTGCCCCCGAGTCGGTTCTAGCGGCTGCCGAGCTGCACATTTGAAGCGCCGAGACCCCTCTACCTGCTACGAAGCTCCGTTCCTCAAGCGCCGTTGCGAACAGCACGAATTCAGCCGTTCTTCACCGAGGCCGACCCAATGAGCTACGTCGACTTCACCACGAAATACTCCCTCCACGATATCCTGATCTTCCCTCAACTCCACACACATATACTACACCCTCTAGCGCACGTGATCGCGTGGTCCATTGGACGGGAACCAGGACGGACACACCGGAATAAGCAGTTTCTTGCCGGCAGCCATGAAAAATCCCCACCTCATCGGTGCACCCTCATTTCCAGCCAATTTCCATCCCAACCGACCGCATGTCGACGTTCCCGAGGCTACCACGAAGCTTCCCGACCAATTCTCGAGCCATCCCGACCCTTCTTTCACCGGCACGACCTCGCCGGAGCCCTCTTACCGCCGCCCCACGTCGCCGGCCCCTTTTCCAGCTAGCCCGCACCTCAGGGAGATCCGTGCAAAGTTCCCTAGGGCGCAGCGGCCCTTTTTCAGGCCGCTCCCGCCGCCGGGCCGCTCCTCGGCGAGGGCGCACCCGTCGCCGGCCACTGGAGCCATTGCCGAGCCGGCCGAGCGCTCGGCTGGGGGCGCAGGGGGATCGCGTGTGGCGCGGATCCGGTGTGGCACCCTCCCCCCTTCGGCCTCTGTGTGGCTCCCATTCCATTGGCCCAGCAGATTTTCCCCTTTTTCCTATTTAGAGATAATCCCAGAAAGTGCATAAACTTTGTAAAAATTGTAGAAAATCGTAGAAAAAACAGAAAAATGTGAAACCGACTTTGTTAGATTCTATACAACCATATCTTTGCATGGGACTAACTATTACTGTATGTAAGTGCACAAAATTTTTGTTGTTAACTTATTTAAACATAAATAGTAGGGAATTAATTGTATAAGATCCATACATTAGATACTTCTCTTACTTTGCTGGAAAATCATCTACATCCCCTAGTATGCACAGAAAAAGTTTCAGTTTTGTTGTCGACACTTCCCCCGGGCCTGCTCTGGGCAGCCCGCGGAGGTTCTTTTTTGGAGGGGCTAGTCACTCACGGAGAGCTTACGCGTTAGGGACGATGAAAGGAGAAGCTTGACACAGAGATTTTTTACGTGGTTCAGGCCGCCGGAGCGTAAAACCCTACGTCCACGGTGAGCAGAGGTGCTCGTTGTATTGCTTGGCGCTCAGAACCGGAGTTCTGAGCTTGAGGATGACCTGAGTGCTAGAATGTCTAGGGAACTAGTGTGTAAAGAGTCGAACCCTCAGGTGCGAATGGCTGAGGCGCGAACGCTTGCTAACGGCGCCTATCCGAGCCTTTTATAATCCAAGGCTCGGGCGGCTTACAAGGTGGGCCCGGGACCCGACAGGTGGTCCTAGGGAGATTGTCTGCCATCTACCGTATATTGCAGTTACGCCGGTAGTTGTCTCTGGAGAAGGCTTCTGAGTCTTTGTTCTGCCGCCCCGCCCATGCCGCAAGCTAGTCATAGTGGTTGATGATGGCAGGGGCGGCAGGGGATGTCTTGTCGCTGTGTTTATTGGCATACAGCCTCTGACGCGGCGTGCCAGTCTTCACTGCGACGTGACTAGGCGCAACGGCACCTGATAGAGGCGTGCTCTACGTCTCAGCGCCTTGGAAAGGCGCGGGTCTTGAATACCTTGTACGGACAAGGTATGGCGCGTCTTTACTCTTGCTGCCTACCGCACGGGGGCAGGTAGCGTGGCTCTGCTGGCCACGTGGCGGGCCCGGAGCTCTCCTCTGAGGAGAGAGTGGTCCGGCCCCGCTGGACACGTGGACCCTTAGAAGCTCTCCCCGTGGAGGGGGGAGGTCCGCCCTGCTGGCCACGTGGCGGGCCCGGAGCTCTTCTCTAAGGAGAGGGAGGTCCGACCCCGCTGGACATGTGGAGCCTTCGGAGCTCTCCCCGCGGAGGGGGGAGGTCCGGTTCTGCTGGCCACGTGGCGGGCCTGGAGCTCTCCTCTAAGGAGAGGGAGGTCTGGCCCCACTGGACATGTGGAGCCTTTGGAACTCTCCCAGCGGAGGGGGTCTGGCTCTGCTGGCCACATGGCGGGCCCAGAGCTCTCCTCTGCGGAGAGGGAGGTCCGGCCCCGCGGGACACGTGGCGCCTTCGGAGCTCTCCCTGCAGAGAAGTGTAACACCCTAAAAATCTTGTTAAGAACCTAAATCATGTTAAGAGGGGAATTTAAAAAATTTTGGACGTGTTGCATGTTTTGCAACAATTTAAATTCAAACTGGAATTCAATTTAAACTCAAAACAGAAAAGAAAAAGAAAAAGAAAAAGAAAAAAAAGAAAACAGAAAAAAAACCGGCCAGTGGGCCGAAACCCACCAGCCGGCCCAACCAGCACCCGCGCCAGCCCGCAGCCGCGCGCGCCTCTTCCTCCCACTGACAGGCGGGCCCGCCAGCCCTTCTTCTACCTCGCGCCCGCGCCGGGACTCTCTCACCCGAATCGAAACCGATCGGGAATTCTCGCGTATCCCAGCCGAATTTCGTTCGGGGGCGACGCAAACTCGATCTAAACCACCCCGCCGCCCTTCCCTGTCTATAAAAACCCCGGCCTCGTTCTGTTTTTCCCACGCGATCTGCTATTTTAAATCCGGTGAGAACCAGATCCTTCTCCGGCGAATTCTGGCCGATCTACGCTCGGAAATTCCGATCTAACTCGCTGGTCTTGATCCACCGCCTCCGGGGAACCCTGCAGGTGCAGAAAACTCGGTGACTTGCGGTTTAAACACAGCGCCGACGAGCCTCACCGTGGTTTCACTTCGGACCTCGTCGCCGACCGCCTTCCAGGACCTCCGAGCTCAAGAAAACCCCCGAGGTGAGATCCCCGACCTCCCCTCTGCCGATCTATGCCATAAAATCACAGTTCTAGGAAGAATTCACGAAGATCCGAAACTCTCCGACGAGATCGCCGCCTCCCGCCGCCGTGCGCCGCCGGGCAGCGCCGCCCGTGCTCGATCAGAGCGACGTGGCCGCTTGTGCGCCGTTTATTTTAAATCGCACGCTAGAGTTTAAATCCCCGCGTACCGGTTCGACGTTATAATCTCAGCCGTCGGTTTAAAATCGGACGGTCCACGTCAGCCCCACATTATAAAGACTGGAAATCTTACGTGCTACCCCTTGGGGTTCTCGGGAAATAAGAGCTAGCCCCGGAAACTTCTGATCTAGCCCCTGGAACTTCAGAAAATCATGTAAATTCATTTAAAAATCAGTTTTAACCCCTGAACTTAATAAAAATTAGGAAAAACTCCTCTGTTATGTATAGCTAGACCCCTGAAAATTGTTAAAATAATATTATAGACCCTGTAGTGGGGTGAGTTTACCTTTTTAGGCCTGTTTAATATTTAATTTAGGAAATTGAATATGTGGCTAGTGTTTAAAATTTAAAAAGTGGGACAAACATATTGTCAAAATTAAATTAAAAACTTTCTCAGTATTTAGAAAACTTTGGAGTGAGATAAAAATATATTTTGGGCTGAAATGAATCTGTTTAATTTATTATTCACATTTAGGAACACATTTTTAAGTAAAGAATAGTTCTGAAAATAGGGAAAATAAATGTAAAATAGTTTACATCAGAGGAAAAGGTCAAAAATATATTATTAAATATTTTAGATCAGAACCTATTCTGTTTAGATGATGTGTCTTATTATTTTCATAATAAAGTTCATATTTAAGCATAGGAAATAAATCTGAAAATATAGCAACTAGTAAATGATAAATGAAGTTTCTAAAATCCAAAGAATTCAGTTTAGGGTTGGTAGAAGTTCTGAAGACACATATGGAGTAGGAAAATACCTTTCATGCATACTTGGTAGCTAAAAGGTGTAGTAATTGAATATAAGGAATGTATTTAAATTGGAAACTCATATATATAGGATGCAAGTATAAATGTGAATACAAAAGTAGGAATCATATATACATGAATTAAAAGTGCATGTAAGCCAAAGATCAACACACATAGAGTAACCATAACACATAGAATTTGTGAATGACTTTATTACATGTGAATGTGTGGTTTGTATGAAGTGGAAGTGTGAACTATGTCTTATGGATTGTTGTTTTTCTTTTGCTATGTGTGATGGTATGATGTAGAACCTGCTCCAGAGCAAGTTCTTCCTTTCCAAGATCAGGACTACCCATTCCAAGAGCAGCAGGAAGGAGGCAAGTGTCCTTGACCACTTTGATCCTATACTAGGATGTGTAGGTAGAATTATTTGCATTGTCAATTGAAATATGAAACCCATGCTAGGATGTTTCCCTAGAATTGCATTACCTTGTTTCCTTGTAGCTTGGGTTGGGATTTATTTTATCATGTCATTTATTATTATGCATATGCTTAGCCATGCTTAGAATAGGATATTTGGGATATGAGATCATCAGTTTATTTTACCATACTCTTGAATGAGATATTGTGAGTTATGTAGAGGTAGGGATCAAGGCAAGTTGGATGTTTTGGTTGTGTCCTAGGTGCACGAGACTCGGGTTTGTGTTTAGTACTTGCCTGGATCCTAAGGACCGGTTCATGGAGCATGTAACCCGGCTTTACCGTGCCAACCACATGCTGAGATGGGGCAGCTTGGCCAATTAATTAGGTGTATCCCCAGCGTAGTATGGGTGTGTTGGATGGTGCGGGGAGTAGGTGTCAGCTGGACTACCATATGAACCGCAAGGCTCAAGAGGGGGCCACTGCAGAGGGGTTGGAGCCTCTTGTATGCTGTTAGGGGTAAAACCTCAGTGGGCCCACGCTCGTCGGGAATCCCTTTGTAAAGGCTTCGTAGTGATCTCCTGGCTACACACCTGGGAAGTGTGAATGTGGTTCGTAGCCACTGGCGTAATGGAGGTTCTTTTAGTCCACCCGGCAACGGGGGATGAAATCACTACATGTGGGTACAGTGGTGCAAACTCTGCAGAGTCAAAACTGTCATGACAGCCGTGCTCACGGTCAAGAGCGGCTTGGACTTATTTATGATTAGAGGAGTAATGGTTTTTGGAAGTTGTGGATGTTAAGCGGGGAGCTTAACATTTGAAATGATGTTATGGTTATTGGATTACGATGATGGGATGGGAGATTGGGACCATTTCACCTGTGTAGTAATGTAGGTGCTTAATAAGCTAAGGTGACAGGTATTAATTGCGTAGTGCTTTAACTATGAGTTCAACCTCTCCTTGTTCTAGCCATGCATGATATAGTTTTCCCACACTTGCTGAGTACCATTGGTACTCAACCTTGCATATTTTGTTGGTTTATATTGCTGCTCAGGTGAAGATAATGAGGTGGTGTATAATGACCAAGACTTTGGACCCGAAGAAGGTTTCTAGGTTCATGGAGACCCCCGGGCAACGCCTGTGACGGAGCCCTCAAGAATAATATTCCGCTGCTAGTTTATTTACTTGTAATGAACTTATTATTGTCCATCGAGACATTTGCTATGTAAGACTTATTCATATTCGACACCTAGCTTGTAATAAATGATGCTTCACTATTTGTCATCACATGTATGAGAAAATGATCCTAGCATACATGTGATATTCACTTGGTTGTTCTTCGGAAAAACCATGTGTGACAGAAGTGGTATCAGAGCCAAGGTTGCCCGTAGGAACGTGGACCTAGGTAGAAATGGACGTATTTAAGGGCCTTATTTTCTTAAAAACTATTTTTACAAGGTGTGTGTTGAAAAGTGTTATTTAATGAGTCACTTTCTTCATCTTACCCCAATTTTCATTCAAAATAGGATTTTTGTTTAAAAGTTTATCTAACCTAAGTTTAAATGCTTTTTGTTTTAGATGGTTCGCATGATTCGCACCGCTCGCAAGTTCACAGGAGGGAGAGTTCCCGTAGTTGCCCTTGCCCAAAGAGAGGAGAGCCGTCCGGTGACGTACCTTTCCTACGGATTGGCAGTAGGAGGCTTGTTGCGCCGTCTTCGACGTATGCTCGAAGCCGCCGGCAATACGGGCAAGCTAATCATCTATTATAACTCCACCGGGACCATCCGTGAGAAGAGGGAAGAATGGAGTTCAGAGATGAGGATTATACACGAAAATCAGCTGCTTAAGATCCACCGCTCTCCAGCCTGTAGAGCGACACAGGTCGATGCGGAGAAGGATGTCACCTGGGAGGCCATCACCTGCCAGAGTCACATCTATCGTCGCCACCTGGACAGGACTGAGTACATGTATGTCCTCCAGCGTGAGAGTGGTACCACGGAGTACAAACCAGTGCAGCAAGGGACTTCCCATGAGCACATGGACTTGTGCTTGGAGGATGCTGCTATGCTCAGCACTCGACTGCAGGAGTGTCAGCAAGAGCTTCAGGATGTTCGCGACACCCTGAAGGAAACGGAAGCATTGCTGCGAGCCTGCTTGAGGGCGAGAGAAAGAGGAGATGGGAATGAACTGTGTGTCACCGTGAATGATACATGGACTCCTGACTCCCCAGATCGCCGAGCGATCAGGCGTCGTCGCACTTCTCCACCAGCAGCCTCCCCACCCAAAGCAGAGTCAGAAGGCAGCCGAAATGATGAGGAAGATCCCGAGGACCAGCTCAAGAAAATGAGTAGTGTAGAATCCTTCCCTTAGTTAGCAAGATGTCGAATAGTCGAGTCGTTACCTTAGTTAATGGTGTGTTAATGCTTGGTGTGTGACGTGAGATGTGGAAGCTATGAGCAATTGTCCACAGCCTTGTCTTGAGATTGTTTTGCTTTGGTGTGTGAAACCACATGAAATAATATTGCATTTATTTTTGTGTGAGATATGAACCCCCAGAAACGTACAAACAAAGCCTCAACAATTCAAAGTACAAACAAGTGAAAGTAGTTAGATGATACGTAATGCTTTAAATTAACATTGGTTGATCATGCCAGATGGCCGGAAGAGGAAAAGGACGTGCTGCCGACCCCGCCAACAACAACGACGAGGCATGCAACCCTCATCTTTCTGGAGGCCAGGACCGGGGTGGTCGCCGTGAAGGAGTTGATCCCCTCCACCAAATGCTGGAGAATCAGAATCAGCTCATCCAGAACTTGACTCAAGTGGTGGCCAACTTGCATCAAGTTCCACCTCCACAAGCTGCACCACGCCAACCAAGGTTGAGTGAGTTTCTAGGAACTCAACCTCCAAAGTTTGCAAGTGCTGCTGAATCTCTGGAGGCAGATGATTGGATTAAGACCATTGAGAGCAAGATGAGGATCATACAGTGCCAAGGGTATGAGAGGGTGCTGTTTGCCCCTCATCAATTGCATGGACCTGCTGCTGATTGGTGGACCGCCTACGTGGCCGCCCATCATGACCCTGAGAACATCACATGGGAAGAGTTCAAGCGTAGCTTCCGCAACCATTACATCCCAAGAGGTGAACTAAAAAACAAGAGGAAGGAGTTTTTGGGACTGCAGCAGGGAAACATGACGGTGAGGGAATACCTCACTAAATTTACTCAACTATCCCGTTATGCCCCACGGGACATAGAGACTGATGAGCAGAAACAAGATTGTTTCGTGGAGGGACTTACCGCATAGATGCAGTGTGCAATGTCCTCAAATGAGTATGAAAGCTTCCAAAAGTTGGTGGACAGAGCATTTGTGGTAGAAAGGAAGCTAAAGGCCTTGGAAAATGAGAATAAGAGGAAGGCCGGGTGGTCACATCAAGCCTCAGGGAGCAACACCCGCCCACGTCTGATGCAGCAACCTACAGGGCAGACGAACCGTGCTGCGGTACCCTATTCAGCACCAAGAGGGTACAACCCGAACTACAGGCCTCCCGCAGCACCAGCACAGCCACAACGTCAGTTTGTACAGCAGCCTCGCCCCGCATATCCACCTCGACCAGCAGTACAGGGACCTCCAAAACAACCCCAAGACAGCAAAGGCCAGGCACCTAAGGTTGGGGTGCAATGTTTTAGCTGCGGTGAAGTGGGGCACTACGCCCATAAATGCCCAAAGAAGAAGGCCGCGCAGCCACAACAGCAGAATGTGATGCGAGGACGGGTGAACCACGTCACTATGGAGGAAGCGCAAGAGACACCCGACGTGGTAGTTGGTAAGTTTCCTGCCAATTTACACCTTGCAACCCTGCTGTTTGATTCTGGTGCTACCCACTCGTTCATTGCTCAAGGGTTTGTTAAGAAGCATGACCTAGCAACCACACAAATGAACCATATGCTAGCCGTACACTCTCCAGGTGGAGAAATAAGGACAAGACAAGTGTGTCCCAAAGTGAACCTAGACATTAATGGGGTGGTATTTACTGCTAACCTCATAGTGATAGATTCACAAGGGATAGATATTATCTTGGGTATGGATTGGTTGACAAAACATAAAGGAATCATCCATTGTTCGACCAGAACGGTGGAACTAACTCACCCTTGTGGCACAAGAGTAAAGTTCATAACAATACACGAGCCTAGGAGGGACATTAAATTAAATCAAGTTGAGGTGAAAGTTGAGGAAATCAGGACCATCAGGGAATATCCAGATGTTTTTCCGGAGGAGTTGCCAGGTATGCCTCCTGATCGTGAAGTGGAATTTGCAATTGAGCTAGTGCCTGGAACAGCCCCGATATACAAGAGACCTTATCGGATGGACTCCAAGCAGCTGGGAGAACTCAAGGATCATTTGAGAGAATTGACGGAGAAGGAGTATATTCGTCCTAGTTCCTCACCTTGGGGAGCCCCGGTCATATTTGTGCCCAAGAATGACGGAACTCAAAGGTTATGCGTGGATTACCGTGCCTTGAATGAGGTAACCATCAAGAACAAGTACCCATTACCCCGCATTGAAGACTTGTTTGATCAGTTGAGGGGAGCTTGTGTGTTCTCGAAAATTGATCTCAGGTTGGGGTACCACCAACTCAAGATAAGGCAATCGAATATTCCTAAGACAGCTTTCGTATCTCGGTACGGATTGTATGAATACACTGTCATGCCTTTCGGGCTAACTAATGCCCCGGCGTACTTCATGTATCTCATGAACAAGGTATTCATGGAATATCTGGACAAATTTGTGGTGGTTTTCATAGATGACATTCTTCTCTAAAGATGAAGAAGAACATGAGAAACATCTAAGGTTGGTGTTGGAGAGGCTGAGAGAACACCAACTATATGCTAAGTTGAGCAAGTGTGAGTTTTGGCTGAAGAGAGTTCCCTTCTTAGGACATATAATCTCGGAGGGAGGAATCTCCGTGGATCCTGCCAAAATCGAGGATATACAGAAGTGGAAGACTCCTGAAAATGTCGAGGAAGTTCGAAGCTTCTTGGGATTGGCTGGATACTATCGACGGTTTATTGAGGGATTCTCCAAGATCTCGAGACCTCTCACCAAACTGTTGGAGAAGGGAATCACATTCACATGGACGCCACAGTGCGAGACGAGTTTTCAGGAGCTAAAGAAAAGATTGACAACAGCCCCAGTGCTAGTTATGCCAGATATGCAGAAGAACTTTACGGTGTACTGCGATGCCTCTGGAAACGGGTTGGGATGTGTTCTCATGCAAGAAGGGCGTGTCGTGGCTTATGCATCCCGACAACTCCGGAAGCACGAGAAAAACTATCCTACACATGACCTAGAACTAGCCGCAGTGGTACACGCGTTGAAAATTTGGCGGCACTATTTGATGGGGAAGAGGACAGAGATATATACGGATCATAAGAGTCTGAAGTACATTTTCACACAGCCAGATCTCAACCTCAGACAAAGGAGATGGATAGAACTAATCAATGACTTTGATGTGGGCATCAACTATCATCCTGGGAAAGCAAACATCATGGCCGATGCTTTGAGTCGGAAAGTGCAGGTCAATAAGTTGAGCTTGAAGGACATGCCTGCAGAATTGAAGGACGAGGTTATAAGGCTCAATCTATGCCTGGTAAATAGTGGTGAAGCCATCGCCATGGAAGTGGACTCCACACTAGAGCGAGACATCCGCGATGGTCAAAAGAAAGACGAGAAGATACAAGAGACCAGACAACTCATCAAGGAAAATAAAGCTCCTGGTTTTAGAGAGGATGAACAAGGAACGGTGTGGCACGGGAAAAGAATCTGTGTGCTAGAAGTAAAGGAGATCCGTGAATTGATTTTGAAGGAGACTCATGATTCTGACTATTCCATTCATCCTGGGAGTACGAAGATGTACCAGGACCTCAAGAGCAGGTATTGGTGGTATGGCATGAAGCGCGATGTCGCGGAACATGTTGCCCTATGTGACACATGTCAGTTGGTGAAAGCAGAACATCAACGACCCACGGGATTATTGCAACCACTCAAAGTGCCTGAATGGAAATTGGGAAGAAATCAGTATGGATTTAATAGTGGGACTGCCCAGGACCCAATCCGGGTATGATTCGATATGGGTCATCATTGATAGGCTAACCAAGGTAGCTCACTTCATCCCCGTGAAGGAAAGCTACAGCATATCCAAATTGGCGGAGTTGTACATGTCAAGGATCGTGTGTTACCATGGAGTGCCAAAGAAGATAGTGTCGGATCGAGGAACACAGTTCACCTCGAGGTTCTGGCAGAAGTTGCACGAAACCATGGGAACCCATCTGAACTTTAGTTCTGCCTATCATCCCCAAACTGACGGGCAGACGGAGAGAACCAATCAGATCCTTGAAGATATGCTGAGGGCATGTGCACTCAAAAACAATAGGAGTTGGGACAAGAACTTACCGTATGCGGAGTTTTCCTATAACAACAGCTATCAAGCTAGTATGAAGATGTCACCGTTTGAAGCATTGTACGGGAGGAAGTGCAGAACTCCCCTATTTTGGAACCAAACGGGGGAAAGTAAAGTGTTTGGTCCAGAAGTACTACATGAAGCCGAGGCGAAGGTGAGGGAAATTCACAACAATTTGAGGATAGCACAGACACGCCAAAAGAGCTATGCTGATGTACGAAGAAGAGAGCTCGTTTTCAACGTGGGAGACTATGTCTATCTCAAGGTGTCCCCTATCAGAGGACTTCGTCGGTTCAAGGTGAAAGGGAAGTTGTCACCTCGATACATCGGACCCTTTCAAGTTCTGGAAAGGAAAGGCGAAGTGGCGTATCAACTAGAGTTACCGGCTCGTCTATCGGAGGTGCACGATGTATTCCATGTGTCACAACTCAAGAAATGTCTGAGAACGCCTGAAGAGGTGTTACCCATGAATGAAGTGGACGTAGCTGAGGATTTGTCTTATGCCGAGCAACCATACAAGATTTTGGAGACAATGGAACGCCTCACCAGAAATAAAAGAATCCGGATGTGCAAGGTGCAATGGAAGCATCACTCAGAAGAGGAAGCCACCTGGGAACGGGAAGATGAGCTCAAGGCACAATTTCCGGAATTGTTTTCTTAGAACCACCAATCTCGAGGACGAGATTTCTTTTAAAGGGGGTAGAGCTGTAACACCCCAAAAATCTTGTTAAGACCCTAAATCATGTTAAGAGGGGAATTTAAAAAATTTTGGACGTGTTGCATGTTTTGCAACAATTTAAATTCAAACTGGAATTCAATTTAAACTCAAAACAGAAAAGAAATAGAAAAAAGAAAAAAAGAAAACAGAAAAAAACCGGCCAGTGGGCCGAAACCCACCAGCCGGCCCAACCAGCACCCGCGCCAGCCCGCAGCCGCGCGCGCCTCTTCCTCCCACTGACAGGCGGGGCCCGCCAGCCCTTCTTCTACCTCGCGCCCGCGCCGAGACTCTCTCACCCGAATCAAAACCGATCGGGAATTCTCGCGTATCCCAGCCGAATTTCGTTCGGGGGCGACGCAAACTCGATCTAAACCACCCCGCCGCCCTTCCCCGTCTATAAAAACCCCGGCCTCGTTCTGTTTTTCCCACGCGATCTGCTGTTTTTACTCCGGTGAGAACCCGAGCCTTCTCCGGCGAATTCTGGTCGATCTACGCTCGGAAATTCCGATCTAACTCGCTGGTCTTGATCCACCGCCTTCGGGGAACCCTGCAGGTGCAGAAAACTCGGTGACTTGCGGTTTAAACACAGCGCCGATGAGCCTCGCCGTGGTTTCACTTCGGACCTCGTCGCTGACCGCCTTCCAGGACCTCCGAGCTCAAGAAAACCCCCGAGGTGAGATCCCCGACCTCCCCTCTGCCGATCTATGCCATAAAATCACAGTTCTAGGAAGAATTCACGAAGATCCGAAACTCTCCGGCGAGATCGCCGCCTCCCGCCGCCGTGCGCCGCCGGGCAGCGCCGCCCGCGCTCGATCAGAGCAACGTGGCCGCGTGTGCGCCGTTTATTTTAAATCGCACGGTAGAGTTTAAATCCCCGCGTACCGGTTCGACGTTATAATCTCAGCCGTCGGTTTAAAATCGGACGGTCGACGTCAGCCCCGCATTATAAAGACTGGAAATCTTACGTGCTACCCCCTGGGGTTCTCGGGAAATAAGAGCTAGCCCCGGAAACTTCTGATCTAGCCCCTGGAACTTCAGAAAATCATGTAAATACATTTAAAAATCAGTTTTAACCCCTGAACTTAATAAAAATTAGGAAAAACTCCTCTGTTATGTATAGCTAGACTCTGAAAATTGTTAAAATAATATTATAGACCCTGTAGTGGGGTGAGTTTACCTTTTTAGCCCTGTTTAATAATTAATTTAGGAAATTGAATATGTGGCTAGTGTTTAAAATTTAAAAAGTGGGACAAACATATTGTCAAAATTAAATTAAAAACTTTCTCAGTATTTAGAAAACTTTGGAGTGAGATAAAAATATATTTTGGGCTGAAATGAATCTGTTTAATTTATTATTCACATTTAGAGACATATTTTTAAGTAAAGAATAGTTCTGAAAATAGGGAAAATAAATGTAAAATAGTTTACATCAGAGGAAAAGGTCAAAAATATATTATTAAATATTTTAGATCAGAACCTATTCTGTTTAGATGATGTGTCTTATTATTTTCATAATAAAGTTCATATTTGGGCATAGGAAATAAATCTGAAAATATAGCAAATAGTAAATGATAGATGAAGTTTCTAAAATCCAATGAATTAAGTTTAGGGTTGGTAGAAGTTCTGAAGACACATATGGAGTAGGAAATACCTTTCATGCATACTTGGTAGCTAAAAGGTGTAGTAATTGAATATAAGGAATGTATTTAAATTGGAAACTCATATATATAGGATGCAAGTATAAATGTGAATACAAAAGTAGGAATCATATATACATGAATTAAAAGTGCATGTAAGCCAAAGATCAACACACATAGAGTAACCACAACACATAGAATTTGTGAATGACTTTATTACATGTGAATGTGTGGTTTGTATGAAGTGGAAGTGTGAACTATGTCTTATGGATTGTTGTTTTTCTTTTGCTACGTGTGATGGTATGATGTAGAACCTGCTCCAGAGCAAGTTCTTCCTTTCCAAGATCAGGACTACCCATTCCAAGAGCAGCAGGAAGGAGGAAAGTGTCCTTGACCACTTTGATCCTTTACTAGGATGTGTAGGTAGAATTATTTGCATTGTCAATTGAAATATGAAACCAATGCTAGGATATTTCCCTAGAATTGCATTACCTTGTTTCCTTGTAGCTTGGGTTGGGATTTATTTTATCATGTCATTTATTATTATGCATATGCTTAGCCATGCTTAGAATGGGATATTTTGGATATGAGATCATCAGTTTATTTTACCATACTCTTGAATGAGATATTGTGAGTTATGTAGAGGTAGGGATCAAGGCAAGTTGGATGTTTTGGTTGTGTGCTGGGTGCATGAGACTCGGGTTTGTGTTTAGTACTTGCCTGGATCCTAAGGACCGGTTCATGGAGCATGTAACCCGGCTTTACCGTGCCAACCACATGCTGAGATGGGGCAGCTTGGCCAATTAATTAGGTGTATCCCCAGCGTAGTATGGGTGTGTTGGATGGTGCGGGGAGTAGGTGTCGGCTGGACTACCATATGAACCGCAAGGCTCAAGAGGGGGCCACTGCAGCGGGGTTGGAGCCTCTTGTATGCTGTTAGGGGTGAAACCTCAGTGGGCCCATGCTCGTCGGGAATCCCTTTGTAAAGGCTTCGTAGTGATCTCCTGGCTACACACCTGGGAAGTGTGAATGTGGTTCGTAGCCACTGGCATAATGGAGGTTCTTTTAGTCCACCCGGCAACGGGGGATGAAATCACTACATGTAGGTACAGTGGTGCAAACTCTGCAGAGTCAAAACTGTCATGACAGCCGTGATCACGGTCAAGAGCGGCTTGGACTTATTCATGAGTAATGGTTTTTGGAAGTTGTGGATGTTAAGCGGGGAGCTTAACATTTGAAATGATGTTATGGTTATTGGATTACGATGATGGGATGGGAGATTGGGACCATTTCACCTGTGTAGTAATGTAGGTGCTTAATAAGCTAAGGTAAAAAAAAAGGGCATACCCAGTGCTGAAAGCTCCCACACGTTGTGGGGTCTGGGGAAGGGAATTTCTAGGCAGCCTTCCCCTTGCTTATTTTGCAAGGAGGCTGATTCGAACCCAGGACCTCCAGGACACAAGTGGAGAGACTCTACCACTGCGCCAGGCCTGCCCTTCGCTTAATAAGCTAAGGTGACAGGTATTAATTGCGTAGTGCTTTAACCATGAGTTCAACCTCACCTTGTTCTAGCCATGCATGATATAGTTTTGCCACACTTGCTGAGTACCATTGGTACTCAACCTTGCATATTTTGTTGGTTTATATTGCTGCTCAGGTGAAGATAATGAGGTGGTGTATAATGACCAAGACTTTGGATCCGAAGAAGGTTTCTAGGTTCATGGAGACCCCCGGGCAACGCCTGTGACGGAGCCCTCAAGAATAATATTCCGCTGCTAGTTTATTTACTTGTGATGAACTTATTATTGTCCATCGAGATATTTGCTATGTAAGACTTATTCATATTCGACACCTGGCTTGTAATAAATGATGCTTCACTATTTGTCATCACATGTATGAGAAAATGATCCTGGCATACATGTGATATTCACTTGTTTGTTCTTCGGAAAACCAGGTGTGACAAGAAGGGCGAGGTCCTTAGGATGTTTCCCCTGTGCGCGGGGGTACCCCATATTGAGGGTTGTCGGTACCTGAGATATGGGGTACCCCCGCGCACAGGGTGAAATGCCTAAGGTGCTCGCCCTTCTCCGCAGGGAGAGCTCCGAAGGCGCCACACGTCTGGCGGGGCCGGACCTCCCTCTCCTCAGAGGAGAGCTCCGGGCCCGCCACGTGGCTTACAGAAGCCGGGCCTCCCCCTCCGCGGGAGAGAGGTCCGAAGACGCCACGCATCCAGCGGGGCCGGACCTCCACCTCCTCAGAGGTGAGCTCCGGACCCACCACGTGGCTTACAGAAGCAGGACCTCCCCCTCCGCGGGAGAGTGGTCCAAAGGCGCCACGTGTCCAGCGGGGCCGGACCTCCCTCTCCTCAGAGAAGAGCTCCGGACCCGCCACGTGGCTAGAAGAACGGTGCTGCCTGCCCCCTAGCGGTAGGCAGCGGGCGTAAAGGCGCCCCTCACCTTGGCTGTACAAGGTATTCAAGGCCCGCGTCTTCCCAAGACGCGGAAACGCGGAGCACGCGCCTGTCAGGTGCCGTTGCGTCCAGTCGCATCACAGACTGGCGCGCGGTGTCAGAACCTGACAGGTAATAAACGCCGCGACAAGACATCCCATGCCGCCTGCGCCGTCATCAACCACTATTACTAGTGCGCGGCATGGGCAGGGCGGCAAAAGGAAGACTCAGAAGCCTTCGACCGGAGGCAACCACCGGCATAACTACAGATACGGTAGATAATAGACAATCTTCCCGGGACCACCTGTCGGGTCCCGGCTTCCCTTGTAAGCCGCCCGAGCCTTGGACTATAAAAGGCTCGGGTAGGCGTCGATAGCAAGGGTTCGCATTCTGCAACTCATACGCTAGCCATACACTCTCAAGCTGTAACTCACCTCCAAGCTCAGGCCCCCGGCCCTGAGCAGCAAGCAATACAGCGAGCTCCATAGCTCGCCGTGGACGTAGGGTTTTACGCTCCGGCGGCCTGAACTACGTAAAACTCCCCGTGTCAAGCTCTCACTAACTCGTCCATCTGCGCAAGCTCTCCGCTAGGAACTAGCCCCTCCGAAAAAAGAACCTCCGCGGGCTGCCCAGTGCAGGCCCGGGGGAAGTGTCGATCGCACACTTCGACATTTGGCGCGCCAGGTAGGGGCTTTTCCCCTAGCGCGACGAGTTTCCGCCGACGAAGATGACCAAGCTCCCTTCAACGGCAAACTCTCCCCCTCCGCATTCACGGCGAACCGTGACCAGCGGAGAGTACATGTCGACGCACTCAGGACGGAGTGTGTCGGCACAAGCTGGTAGCCAGCAGCCGACTCCGGCAACGCCGACTCTGGCTATGCAGGCCCCGACCAGCGTGAGGTCTTCTGCAGCGCTGAGCGTACACCATGGAGGTGCGCTAGCTGCAGCAAGAGCGCTGCTGCGCATCCCACCTGCAGGGGATGCGCCCCATTCAGCGACCCAGCAATGGGTCCGCGAGGTGGACCGCCTCGTCGTCGCCGCCGCGAACCCTCGGTTTCGGCGAGGGCGGCGCCTAGGGCAACCGGCTGTGTCGCTGACGCGCACACCCACGGTTGACGGGCTAACGGCGGATTCCAGCTCCTCCAGGCTCCTGTCGACGGACCTGCGAAGGGAACTGGAACGGTGCCACTTGGGGCAGGACGCCCGAGTGTACCTCGAGCGATGTCGAGAAAGGCGTCGCAACCATGAGGCAGGCGACAGCATGTCATCGGACTCGACGCAACCAGAAGGGCAGGCCTTC
Organism: Neostapfia colusana; assembly: GCA_030760725.1. NCBI lineage: Eukaryota > Viridiplantae > Streptophyta > Magnoliopsida > Poales > Poaceae > Neostapfia > Neostapfia colusana. The sequence goes on along the minus strand of JASWHV010000018.1, from coordinate 18,637,252 downwards.
GCCATGCGAGCCCCGCCTCAGGCATATGCTGCGCAACATATGCCACCACCATATGCGCCGCAAGTAGCGGCCCCGGCCTATGGTGCAGCCTTGCCCATGCCGGGATACATGGTGCCAGGTGCAAAACCCCTGTTCGCAGCACCAGTACCTGCAGCAGCAGGTGCAGGTTGTGCGGCCCTTGCACCCCACCTCCGCTTCGCAAGGTGGCCGCGCAAGTTTCGCCCGCACTTGCCCGAGAAGTACGACGGAAGCGTCAACCCGGCGGACTTCCTCCAGATCTACTCCACCGCCGTACTTGCTGCAGGAGGCAATGAGGCTGTCATGGCCAACTACTTTCCCGTCGCCTTGACCGGCCCAGCCCGGTCCTGGCTCATGAATCTACCCCAGGGGTCCATAACCTCCTGGGGTGAGCTCTGCCGGCAGTTCGTCGCCAACTTCGGCAGCTCCTACACCCGTCCCGGCACGGAGCTCGACCTCCAAGCCGTCAAGCAACAACCTGGGGAGTCGCTGCACTCTTTCATCTAGCGGTTCTCTCAGGTGCACAACACCATCCCACATATCCAAAGCGCCTCTGTGGTGGTGGCGTTCCGACAGGGTGTCCGGGACGAGAAAATGCTCGAGAAGCTTGCGACCAGAGAGGTACGCGACGTCTCGGAGCTCTTTAGCCTGGCGGACAAGTGCGCCAGGGCAGCCGAAGGGCGGAACTGGCATGCACTGCCGACCTCCGAGTCAGGAGGGCAGCCCGGGTCCGGCGCTGCTGCCTATGGGGGTGGCAAGAAGACCAAGAACCGGGGGAGTGGGAAGATGAAGTCACCATTCACGGCCCCCGTCGCCGCAGCTGCGACAACCAGTGGAGCTCGGGGGCCGCGCCCCGACAAGAGGCAGCGGCAATCACCGGCCCCAGACAGTGGCCAAGGCGGGCTATGCCCCGTGCATGGCACCTGCAACCATACAGCTGCCGAGTGCTGGGAGATCCAGAGGCTCGCAGAGCGCTTCCGCAATGGAAGACAGCAGAGGGCTGAAGCACCGCCCTACCCTCAGAGGGATGGCAAACAGAAGGCCGATGCCCCAGTCACCGCCGCCCACCAAGTGGGGTTCCAGGAGCCTCAGCGTGTCATAAAGACAGTGCATGACGGTGAGGACTCCAGTTCCGACGGTGACGGGCCAAGGCGTTAGCCAGCTACGGCATGCCTCCTTGCCTCGAACATACCTCTCGGGGGCCGCCTAGGGTCCGTCAACCCCTTGAAGGCCTTGCCAGAAGGGGGAGACGCCTTAGGTCATCCAAGGCGAGTCCGGGTCCACCTACCCCTTGAAGGCCTTAGCCAGAAGGGGAGAACTCCCCGGGGGCCCCCGAGAGAAGCCACGCAGGACCTGATCCAGCGTGAAGACAACAACTTCGACAAGACTCGGCTTGCAGGGAACACCCCACAACGCACGGTCTCGGCTAATGCTCTAAGCACTACCGCCAAAGAACCAAACGCGACGGGGGCCCGCAAGAGGGCAGCCTGGTGAAGCGGCACACTATATTCCAAGAAGGACCCATAAGCTCTCCCCCAGCAGGGAAGGTCCCTTCCGAATCATGAAAGCTGCCGCCCCAGGTACACATGCCTTTCAACCGAGAGTGGGATCCATTCCCAAAAATCCTTGCCATGGAGCAACACTGTAAGTCCTACTTACTGAGCATTGGTAGAACAGGGTTATTCACTTCTGTAATAGACCCCATAGAACTTAGGAACAGAGCTTGGGGTAGCTAAGTCTCAAGGGACGGTACAGGACTACGTCCAGTTTAGCCTGGTTCCGACCCTAAGCGCATAGAGTCTTGCTTCCCTTGTGGACGAGGTGGGACATTGCCCCCACGTACAGCCAGAATTCCACCTATGGGCGCGAATACAGAGACCTGTTCTACTTAGCTCCTTCTCATGCGCTCATTTAAATTATGCATTAATTTTTATGATCGCACTATCTCTGTATGTTCATCATACGTCTAGCTCCCCCTCTCCTGCGCTCATCCATAGTCGGCATTTGCTATCCTCCCGAAGGCGGTTGCGCTTGAGGCACCTGCCGATGGCCGAGTGAGTCTCTCGGGCCTCCCCCAGTCAGGTGTTGCGGTGTCAGTTGGTCACCTCCAGGAAAGGCCAGCGTTGTGCATGGGGGGTCCAGGGTGCATATCCAGCTTAGCCGGCCCAGAGCCCAAAGCATGCGCATCCTGCTCTCCGGAGGTCCAGGGGAGTACGTCCGCTTTGCCTGGTCATGAACCCAAAGCGCGTGCACTCTGCTTCCCCAACGCATGGCCCGGTACTAGGGATCGGACGGCCGTACCCGGACCTCGGAGGGAGCCGGAGCTCCGGCGCCTCGTGCACAGAATTGCCCAAGCCCCGTATAGCGGGTCAGGACCATAAGACGAATAAGACTAGGAGACAGGAGGGGAGGACCCCCCGAGGAGAATTACGTTTCCTCTACCTGTGTGCAGGACCTTCAGGTTATGGCAACAGGGACTGCATGAAGCGGGGGGAAAGGAGCTACCAGCTACACCGGCCTGGGACTGGAAGGACCGGGACCTGCCCCTCCAGCAGGGGCGGGGCCCGGGGGCCCCGCGTGTCCAGCAGGCCCGGAACTCTCTCCTTCCTTGAGGAGGGCTCCGGGCTCGCCACGTGGCAGGCAGGAACCGGACCTCCCCCGTCAGCGGGAGGGCTCCGAAAGCCCTACGTGTCCAACATGACCGGAGCTCCCGTCTCTTGAGGAGGAGCTCCGGACCCGCCACGTGGCCGGCAGACTTGGAGCCCCCCATAGGGTGAGGTTCGGAGACCTCCGGGGGCCCCTAACACGGTTAGGACCCGGGGAGGGTGTCTGTGCGAAGCTCCGAGATTGGAAATGGCCTCTGAGTACCTTGCGGAGCTAAGGACTCAGCCAGGCAAAGCCAAGAAGGAGGGAAAAAGCATCACAGACACAAGTATCCAAGATAGTCAAATTAAGCAAGGCTCCTTGAGCTGGACTACAGACTCGATAAAAAAGGGAGAAGCAAGTCCTAAGGACCTCCGGGCTCTCGCCGGAACCTTGCGGCTACAAGGGCGGCCACATCCTCGACTTCAGCCCTGGCAGCTTCCTCCCGCTCCGCGGCTGGGCCCTCTCTTGCTGGCTCCAGTGAGAAAGAGGGGTCGCGACTCTTGAAGCATGCCAACACATGCGAGGCGACCTCTAAAGCTAAGCCGCGGCCCTCGGCTTCAAGCTCGCTGGCGACCACCGAGTCGAGTCTGTCCAGCTTGGCGCCGATCGACTCCAATGCAGGGATCACCTCTGCCACCTGCAATGCGGGAGTTGCGGCACTCACCGGAGTGAATCCAAGAGGGATCAGGGCGGACCCCGCTCGATCCACGAAGCTTGAGACCGCAAGGGCCTCGGAGGACCGTAGGGCTGAGAGCTCCTCCACCTCGCGGCGGGCCGCCCGCAGAGCCTCCAGGTTCCTCTCGGAGAATTCGTTCTCCTTGGCTGCCAGGGAACTCTCCCGAAGGCGGAGAGTCTCGGCTAGCCGCTCCAACTCAGTGGCCTTGAAGCCGGCAGTCAACTCCCGGTCCAAGACCGCCCGGCGATCATGGGAGACCTGTTCATCCCTCAAGTCAAGGTCTGCCTTCAGAATCTCCAGCTCCTCCATCCGAGCTCGGAGGTCATCCTCGCCCACGGCCAGCTGCGTGGCGACCCTCTCTGCCTCAGCTGCCACGGAACGCTCCCGCTCCTCAACGGCGAGTTCGCGGCGCTCCAACCGCTGCCGTATTTCCACAGCAGCAGAGAGGCTCCCTTCGGCCCGGGCGTGAGCCTCCAGGGCCTCCCTGTTGATCCGCCGCGACTGGGTGTCCATGCGGTCAACAGCCCGCTTCATCCGGTCGACGAGTGTTTCCCGGAAGTTGAGCAACTCCCGCCTAGAGTCGAGCTCGCTCTTAACCTTCGCGGTCCTCTCCCGCAAAAGGTTCCCCCAGGTGAGGAGGCGGTCCCGTTCAACCGTATACTCCTCCCGCTCGCGCCCTAGCGCAGCCAAGACCTGCCGGACGTTCGACTCTGCAAGCGCGAAGGCGTCCGCCAGAGGCAATGGAGCAACAGAGGCTGGGGCAGTCCCTCCGACCTCCTCCATTACCTCGTCCTCAGGAAGAGCCGACGCGCCAGCCGCCGAGACGAGACGCCGATCAGGAGAAACTGGCCCAGCGGCCCTGGCAGCCGAGCCAGCCGGGCTCTCTTTAGCTTCGGGCTCCTTGACCTGAGGAGAGGGATGAGCCGGGGAAGACGGTGCTGGAGAAGAAGCCAGGCCGCCTAGTGCAGGATCAACCTGTGCTGGCTCGGGGGCCGCGGTGGCTGTCTCGGCAGGAAGAGACGACGCCGCCGCGGAGTCCGGGCACACCGGAACAGGAGAAGTCCGCGCTGGCTTGGGGGCCGCAGCAGTTGCCCCTGGCTCCGAGCGCATCGGCACAGATTCCCCGCAAGACGGGGAAGGCCGGGAAGCGCGGACACTCCAGCGGGCTCTAAACCCCGACTTCCGAGCCGGGGTAGGATTTCCAGAGCCCGCTACCGTCTCTGACGACCGCTCCGCAGTCGCTTGGACTGGCAGAACAGGGGACGCCTCAGAGGCTTCCCCCAGCACATCAGCCCGGGGCCTCTTCGGGTCGCCACCGGAGGGAGTATGAGGCACCCCAGAATCCCGACTTGGCACCGGTGCCGTTGCTGGAGGAGATCGAGCGCGTTTCTTCTCTGGCAGCGGGTTGGAAGCCATGGCAAGGGAGAGCTCAAAGGCAAGAGAGCAAAAGCGCAAGAGTCCAAGAAGAAACGCAGAGAAGTGCAAAGGGAAGCTACAATGTGGGTGAGACCCCCTCTAAAAAGCTTCCCGGTGCAGTTCCAAGCGATTCGGAACTCTTCGAATACCCCGCACCCGCAACTGCTTTGGTTCCTAGACCGAGTGCCGATGACGGGTGGGCCCAAGCCGCTTAACTAAAGCGGTGGGGTCAAGGAGTCAGTCTCCTGAGAAGATGAGCCGGCAAGGCCCTTCGGCGGTTCCCGAAGAAAGCGCCGCAACGTGCAGAAGTGGCAGCTTTGGGAACCGCTGCAGTAAAAGCAATCATCAAGTGGGCGCACGCCCTCACGACCCCGCGGCCGTTCGTGCTCCGGCAGCGGTCAAGTCGGGACTTAGAGAAAGTGCGCGGATCGGAAGAGACGGAGGTCCCACCTCGGGCTCGCTATCTCCCCCGAGATGGGCCCGGGGGCCACTGTCGGTACCTGAGATATGGGGTACCCCCACGCACAGGGTGAAATGCCTAAGGTGCTCACCCTTCTCCGCAGGAAGAGCTCGGAAGGCGCCACGCGTCTGGCGGGGCCGGACCTCCCTCTCCTCAGAGGAGAGCTCCGGGCCCACCACGTGGCTTACAGAAGCCGAGCCTCCCCCTCCGCGGGAGAGAGGTCCGAAGACGCCACGCGTCCAGCAGGGCCGGACCTCCCCCTCCTCAGAGGTGAGCTCCGGGCCCGCCACGTGGCTTACAGAAGCAGGACCTCCCCCTCCGCGGGAGAGAGGTCCGAAGGCGCCACGTGTCCAGCGGGGCCGGACCTCCCTCTCCTCAGAGAAGAGCTCCGGACCCGCCACGTGGCTAGAAGAGCGGTGCTGCCTGCCCCCGAGCGGTAGGCAGCGGGCGTAAAGGCGCCCCTCACCTTGGCCGTACAAGGTATTCAAGGCCCGCGTCTTCCCAAGACGCGGAAATGCGGAGCACGTGCCTGTCAGGTGCCGTTGCGTCCAGTCGCATCACAGACTGGCGCGCGGTGTTAGAACCTGACAGGTAATAAACGCCGCGACAAGACATCCCATGCCGCCTGCGCCGTCATCAACCACTATGACTAGTGCGCGGCATGGGCAGGGCGGCAAAAGGAAGACTCAGAAGCCTTCGAACGGAGGCAACCACCGGCATAACTACAGATACGGTAGATAATAGACAATCTTCCCGGGACCACCTGTCGGGTCCCGGCTTCCCTTGTAAGCCGCCCGAGCCTTGGACTATAAAAGGCTCCGGTAGGCGTCGATAGCAAGGGTTCGCATTCTGCAACTCATACGCTAGCCATACACTCTCAAGCTGTAACTCACCTCCAAGCTCAGGCCCCCGGCCCTGAGCAGCAAGCAATACAGCGAGCTCCATAGCTCGCCGTGGACGTAGGGTTTTACGCTCCGGCGGCCTGAACCACGTAAAAATCCCCGTGTCAAGCTCTCACTAACTCGTCCATCTGCGCAAGCTCTCCGCTAGGAACTAGCCCCTCCGAAAAAAGAACCTCCGCGGGCTGCCCAGTGCAGGCCCGGGGGAAGTGTCGATCGCACACTTCGATAAGGGTACCGACAGTGGCCCCCGGGCCCATCTTGGGGGAGATAGCGAGCCCGAGGTGGGGCCCCCATCTCTTCAACTTTGCGCACCTTCTCGAAGACCCTCTTTGACTGCTGCCGGAGCATGAACAGTCGTGGGATCGTGGGGGCATGAGCCCTGCTTGATGGCTGCTTTTACTGCGGCGGTTCCCAAGGCTGCCACTTCTGCACGTCGCAGCGCCTTTCGGGAACCGCCGAAGCGTCCCCCTGGATTGACTTCTCAGGAGACTGACTTCTTGGCCCATCGCTTCCGCTGGATGGCTCGGGTCCACTTGTCATTGATGCTTGGTCTTGGAGCTGAAGTGGTTGTCCAAGCAGTGCATTCGAAGAGTTTCGAATCAATTTGAATCAAGTATGGGAAGTATAAAAGAGGATCTTATCTGCATTGCAGGCTTCCCTTCGCACTTCCCCGAGCTTGAACCTTCCCTGTTCTCTGAGTTCTTGCGCCCTTGTCTTCCAAGTTCTTGAGCTTATGCTGGCCATGGCTTCCAATCTGCCTCCGCCGCGCTTCACCCAATCCGAGCTCGTGACAGTGCGCAAGCTGCTGGGCTGGCGCGCGGAGGAGAAGAAACACTGGCTACTGCGGGGATCTCTCCCCCTGTTCCTGGGGAAGGGGGAGATAGTCTTCTTCATCGCCTACGCCTTGGCAGGGTTTCGTTCCGCCGATTTCTTCCTTCTTCGTGACACTGCTGGAGACGTACGGTCTCTAGCTTCATCATCTCTCCCCCAACTCCTTCGATGGCCGCCATCTTCGTGCACTTCTGTGAGATGTTCGTGGGAGTGCCCGCTTCGGTGATGCTCTTCCGCTACTTCTTCGTGTTGCCGATGACTGGGCGCAGCTCGAAGAATCAGCTGGGGGCGTACTACTTCTAGCATCGCTGCAAGGATCCGAAGGCCTCTGGGTACCTTCTACCTTTTGGCGCGGCGAGGTGGGAAAACTGGAGAGAGAACTGGGTGATCGTGCAGACCGACGAGCATGATCGCCTTTAGCTGCAGACTGTCGGCCCGACCACCGAGCATCGCTTCTGGGAGGAGATACCGGAGCTGGAGCCAGAGTACGCGCCGGCCTTGGAGCGGATCCGGTTCCTGGCAAACGAGGGGCTGACATCCCTGATGGTGCTGATAGACTTCCTGTCACGCCGCATTGCACCCTTGCAACAGCGCAACCGCCCGGCGTGGTACTACACCGGCGGGCACGACTCCACCAGGCTGGAGACGGGTCTCGGCTCCGACCCATCTGAGGATATGTTATACGAGATGGTGGCAAGGGTGAGCGGCGACTTCATCACCGGTGGCGACCTCACTTTCCCGGCCTCCTGCACTCCCCTCTTCTTGGAGCCGCAGTGGAGGGCGGAGTTGCTGCAGAAGATGCCGAACCTGGACGACATCGGAATCGCCGTACGTCAGGTTGGGGATGTCTTCCGGGGAATCTCGATCCCCGGGGTCGAGCGCTCGGGAGCGGAGCGCGAGGCGTCAGCCGACGCCCAACCCGCACCGAGGGTCGACGGAGCTCGGACCGTCAACAAGGGGAAGGGGAAAGAGCCGTCCTCCGGGCAGCCGGAGAAGAAGCGTGCCCGGTCCCCTCCGAGGGCGCTGTTTGCGCCGAGCCAGGGGACCGGGGTACCCTTGCGCCCATCTTCGGGAGGCGCCGGTTCGTCGGGCTGTGACCCCAAGAGGCCTCGGGTCTTCCACTCCGACGGGGCTCCTCTCGGACAACGGCGGTCCGAGGGGCCCCGGGCGTCCCGCCCTCCTTCCTCAGGCGTAGGAGCTCTGTGGAGGGACGTTGGTGCAGCGATGACCGGGGGTGAGCCGAGGGCTCAGGCACCCTGGCCAATGAACGTCCCGGCCGCAGGCTCAGCGGGCGACGGCGTGAGAGGGAGCAGCGCCAAGACTCAACCGGGGATGCAGGTGCCCCGGGCTTCGGGGACAGGATCGGCAAGCTGTGCCAGGGGCGCTGCCGGTGGGATCCCTACTGCTCCGCCTCCCAAGGGGGCTCCGGGTTTGTCTCCTGCCCCGCCGGTCCGGGTACCTGCAGCGCAAGCGCAGGCGTCGACGGTAGGCTCTCGTGGTCCTGCCCCTGCTCGGAAGACGGGGCTCCTTGCCGTTGGAGCGTTCGCGTCCCTCGGTACGCTTTGTTCTTTCCGGATTTTAGAACCTGTGTTCTTTTCTCCTTTTCTTAGCCTGAGTCCCATGTTGGCAGGGACTCATCGGCTGCCGGGGGTGAGTCTGTTCCCCAGCCATCTCCGGCTGGCGGAGGTTCTGCACCGCAGCGTCTGGAAGCTGCAGTGGCTCCGACGGCCCCCAAGTCGGTGCAGGCTTCTTCTGTGCCGGCGGGATCATCCCCTGCGGTGGTGGCGGCAGCACCCGCTCGTCCCCCTTCACCAGCTCAGAAGCCGGCGGTTGCCAAGGGCTCGGCGAAGCTGGCTGGCGGTGCCCGACCCTCCGGTGTTGAGGCTGGAGGAGCAGCTGCAGGTCCTCCAGCTTCCCCAGATCGGTGCCTCATCTCGGTTGCTGAGATGCCAGCATCTCCTCCGGGCGACGACGTGATGGAGGAGGTCGGGGGTGCGGCTTCGGCCTCTGCCACCTCGCTGCCCCTGGCGGACGCCTTGGAGCTTGCTCAGGCGGGCGTCCGGCAGGTCCAGGCCGCCCTGGAGCGAGAGCGGGAGGTGCTGGCTAGGGAGAGGGACCGCCTCCTCAGCTGGGGGCATCTCGTGAAGCAGCGGACTCAGGATGTCAGGGCGGAGCTCGACTCAAGGCAGTCGAGGCTTGATGCCATGGAGGCGCTGCTCGACGCTCAGAAGAGGGCCGTCGACCACCTGGACTCTGAGACCCGGCGGCTCCACCAGGAGACCCACGAGGCTCACGCCAGGGCCGAGGCGCGTTCCACTGCTGTGGAGGAGCTGCGGCTGCAGGTAGCTCACCGCGAGTGCGCCGTCGCGGATCGGGAGCGCGCTGTGGCGGCCGAGGAGAAGACGGTCGCGGCACGGCTAGAGGCCAGCGAGGGCGAGCTGAGGGCTCGGGCCGAGGAGCTGGGGCTTCGGGAGTCGGCTGTTGCCGTGAGGGAGGAGCAGACCTCCCGGGAGCGCCAGCCGGCGTTGGATCGTGAGCTGGCGGCCCGCCAAGAGGTGGAGAAGATCCAGGCTTCACGGTCTGTCGAGGCCCGAGTGGTCTGGAGCTTTGTCGGTTAGGCGGGGTCCACCCTGGTTCCCCTCGGTTTCATCCCGGTGAGGACGGAGGCTCCGGCGCAGGAGGTGTTTGAGGCAATCCCGGCGCTTGAGTCCATTGGTGCCAAGCTGGGCAGGCTCAAAGCGGTGATCACCGACGAGATTGAGGCGGAGGGATGGAGTCTGGCGAAGGAGGTCGCCACGCACGTGCTGGCATGCTTCCGGAGTCAAGAGCCTTCCTTTTCTATGGAGCCGGTGAGACTAGGCCCCGTCGTCGAGCGGAAGGAAGCTGCCAGGGCCGAAGTCAGGGACATGGCCACCCTTGTGGCCTCTAGGTTCCAGCGGGAGTCCACAGGGTGCTCGGAAGCTCATCCACTCACTTGGCACCCTGTTTCTTCAAGCCGTCATAGGTGCGAGTCTTAAGGCCCCAAAGGATCTCAGCGTTGGCCCTCTCAACTTGCCCATTTCTCTTTGGGTGAGCAACGGAGGCATAGCACAGCTGGATGCCAAGGTCTTCGCAGTAGTCTTGGAATGCTGCGATGGTGAACTGGGTTCCGTTGTCGGTGATGATTCTGTTCGGGAGCCCAAACCGGCAGACGATTGACTTGATGAACTTGACTGCAGATTGCTTGTTGATGGTGATGACGGGTGTAGCTTCCGGCCACTTGGTGAACTTGTCGATGGCGACGTAGAGGTACCAGAATCCCCCGACGGCTTTGGGGAATGGCCCCAGGATGTCCAACCCCCACAATGCAAACGGCCACGAGGGCGGGATCATCTGTACCGCCTGAGCCGGTGTGTGGATCTGCTTGGCGTGGAACAGGCACGCCTTGCAGCTCTTGACCAGCTTGACGGCATCCCGGAGTGCTGTCGGCCAGTAGAAGCCATGCCAGAAGGCTTTACCGACAAGCGTGCACGAGGAAGAGTGACTCCCACATTCGCCTCCATGGATCTCAGTGAGCAAGTCGCAGCCTTCCCCCTGGGTTATGCACCGCAATAGGACATGGTTGGCGCCACGCCGGTAGAGATCCCCTTCTACCAGCGCGTTTCTTTTAGCCATACGCACGATCCGTTCAGCGGATACACGTTCATCAGGGAGGATATTGTCTTTCAAGTAGTCCCGGATCTCCGCGATCCATGCATCGGGTCTGACTTGAGCTTCTGGATCTTGAGCGCTGAGTAGCACGGAGTCCCCAGTGACGCTTACGATCCTTGGCGGCGTCCATGGTAGCAGAGCCGTCGGGACTGCCAGCTTCGAGGTGCTGGTCCATCCCCCTTCGCACGGCTCGGCAGGCCAGGCTGTGGGCCGCAGCAACGTCCTCTCGAAGACTCCTTCGGGCACGGGAGCTCCGGTGGAGGCCTTCGTTGAGAGGTCGTCAGCCGCGGCATTGCCAGCGCGCGGTACATGGCGCAGGTCCAAGGCGAGGAAGTCTTTCTCCGGCATATGCACGTGGAGCAGATAAGCAGCTAGTTGCGGGTCATTGCAGGAACATTCACCCTTGACTTGCTTGATGACTAGCTGGGAGTCGCCCTATGCCAAAAACTGGCGAGCGCCCAAAGACAAGGCTGTCTTCAGACCAAAGATGAGTGCTTCATACTCTGCCATGTTGTTGGTTGCCTTAAAATTGAGACGCACCATGTACCCAAACTGCTCCCCCGATGGCATGAGAAGCAGTACGCCGGCACCGGCCCCCTGCTTTCGCGAGGAGCCGTCGAAGAAAAGCGTCCAGTGAGGCCCGGTGAAGACCGGAGCTCGAGGATTTGGTTCACCGTCTTCGTGGCCCCCTGGGTTGGTCGTTGTTGGCGTCCATTCGGCCACAAAGTCAGCTAGTGCTTGGCTCTTGACCGCGTGGCGGAGAAGGAAGTCCAGCTCGAACTCTGTCAACTCCGCTGCCCATTTAGCGACATTGCCGGTCGCGTTGGGGCTGTGAAGAATGGCCTTCAGCGGGTATGAGGTGACCACCGAGATCCGGTGGGCTTGGAAGTAGTGGCGGAGCTTCCTGGACGCCACGAGTACTGCATACAGCAGCTTGTGGACCTCTAGGTAAATTGTCTTGGCGTCGTGGAGGACTTCGCTGATGTAGTAGACAGGCCTCTAGATGGTCCGGACCCTCCCCCCTGGGCCTGAGATGTCCTCCTTCATTGACTCAGGCCAACAGGAGGTAGACGGGTCCGGGGGAGCCTCTGGGAGCTGGGACCCGGGGGCTTCTAGGTCGTCTTGGACCTCCGGGAGGTCGTCTTGTTCTCCTGGGAGGTCCCTCTGGACCTCCAGGGGGTTATCTTGGAGCTCCGGGAGGTCCCGTTGGACCTCCGGGAGGTCACCTTGGAGCTTCGGGAGGTCGTCTTGAGTCTCCGGGGTCTCCTGGTGCTTGTCTTCTGCTACCGGAGTAGGCTGCGGTGATGAGGGGTCCGGCCGCTCTGCGACAAGGACCATACTCACCACCTCTGTTGTTGCCGTGATGTAGAGCAGCAAGTGCTCTTCGGGCTCGGGGGCTACCATGATGGGTAGGGTCGTCAGGAGCTGCTTCAACTCCTGGAATGCTTCCTCTGCTTCGTCGGTCCAAGCGAAAGGACCGGATTTGTGCAGGAGCTTAAAGAAGGGAAGTGCCCGCTCTGCTAGCCTCGGTATAAACCGACTCAGCGCGGCTAGGCATCCTGTGAGTTTCTGGACATCCTTGATGCGGACGGGGGGCCGCATCAGGTCGATGGCCTTGATCTTCTTTGGGTTGGCCTCAATCCCTCAATGTGAGACCAGGAATCCTAGGAGCTTCCCAGAGGATACGCCGAACACACATTTGTTGGGGTTCAACTTAGTGCGCTGTCGGTACCCTCGATATGGGGTTTCCTCGCACAGGGGAAAATGCCTAAGGATCTCGCCCTTCTTTGCAGGGAGAGCTCCGAAGGCGCCATGTGTCCAGCGGGGCCAGACTTCCCTCTCCTCAGAGGAGAGCTCCGGACCCGCCACGTGGCTAGCAGCAGCTGGACCTCCCCCCTCCGTGGGGAGAGCTCCGAAGGCGCCACGTGTCCCGCGGGGCTGGACCACCCTCTCCTCAGAGGAGAGCTCCGGGCCCGCCACGTGGCTGGTAGAAGCCGGACCTCCCCCCTCCGCGGGGAGAGCTCCGAAGGCTCCATGTGTCCCGCGGGGCCGGACCTCCCTCTCTTCAGAGGAGGGCTCCGGGCCCGCCACGTGGCCAGCAGGACAACGCTGCCTGCCCCCGCGCGGTAGGCGGCGGGCGTAAAGACGCGCCATACCTTGCCCATACATGGTATTTAAGGCCCGCGCCTTCCCAAGACGCGGAAACGCGGAGCACGCCTCTGTCAGGTGCCGTTGTGCCCAGTCACATCGCAGACTGGCGCGCCGTGTCAGAGCCTGCCCGCCAATAAACACAGCGACAAGACATCCCCTGCCGCCCCTACCGTCCTCAACCACTACGACTAGCTTGCGGCATGGGCATGGCGGCAGAACGAAGACTCGGAAGCCTTCGCTAGAGACAACTACTGGCATAACTGCAGATATGGTAGATGACAGGAAATCTCCCCAGGGCCACCTGTCGTGTCCCGGGCCCACCTTGTAAGCCGCTCGAGCCTTGGACTATAAAAGGCTCGGATAGGCAACGTTAGCAAGGGTTCACACTCCAGCCATTCGCACCCTTAGGTTCGAACTCTGTGAACTCACACCCTAGACTTCACTCACCCTCAAGCTCAGGACTCCGGTTCTGAGCAGCAAGCAATACAGCGAGCACCTCTACTCACCGTGGACGTAGGGTTTTACGCTCCGGCGGCCCAAACCACGTAAAACTCGCTGTGTCAAGCTTCTCCCTCACTCGTCCCTAACGCATAAGCTCTCCGCAAGCGACTAGCCCCTCCGAAAAAGAACCTCCGCGGGCTGCCCAGAGCAGGTCCGGGGGAAGTGTCGACCACACACTTCGACATTTGGCGCGCCAGGTAGGGGGCTTTCCCCTTGCGCGACGAGCTTCTGCCGACGAAGATGACGAAGCTTCCTTCAGAGGCAAGCTCTCCTCCCCGCGTTCACGACGGACCGTGACAAGGGGGGACTACGTCTCGACGCACTCTGGACGGAGTGTGTCGGCGCAAGCTGGAAGCCAGCAGCCGACTCTGGCAACGCCGACTCCGGCAACGCAGGCTCTAGCAAGCGTCAGATCTTCTGCAGTGCTGAGCGTCCCCCACGGGGGCGCGCTAGCTGCAGCAAGAGCGCTACTGCGCAATCCACCTGCTGGGGACGCGCCTCAGTCAGCGACCCAGCAGTGGATTCGCGAAGTAGACCGTCTCGTCGTCACCGCCACAAACCCTCGACTTCGGCGGGGACGACGTTCCGGCCAACCGGCTGTGTCGCTGACGCGCACGCCTACGGTTGATGGACAGACGGCGGATTCCAGCTGTACCAGGCTCCCATCGATGGACCTGAGGACAGAGCTGGAACGATGCCACTTGGGCCAAGATGCCCGAGTGTTCCTCGAGAGACGACGAGAAAGGCGTCGCAGCCAAGAGGCCGGCGACAGCATGACGTCTTCCTCGACCCTGCCTGAGGCGCAGACTTTTGCCACGCGATCTCTGCCCCAGGCATTCGCCACGCAGCATATGCCACAGCCATATGCCCTGCAAACGGCGCCCCCGGTCTATGGCTCAGCCTTGCCCATACCGGGGTACACAGTGCCAGCAGAGAACCATGCGTTCGCGGCACCAACGCCTGCAGCAACAGGAGCAGGATGTGCGGCCCTAGCGCCCCACCTTCACTTCGCGAGGTGGCCGCGCAAGTTTCGGCCGCACCTGCCCGAGAAGTACGACGGCAGCGTCAACTCGGCAGAGTTCCTCCAGATCTACTCCACCGCCGTCCTTGCTGCAGGAGGGGACGAGGCCGTCATGGCCAACTACTTCCCCGTAGCCTTGACCGGCCCAGCCCGGTCTTGGCTCATGAACCTCCCCCAGGGTTCCATAACCTCCTAGGGAGAGCTCTGCCGGCAGTTCACCGCCAACTTTGGCAGCTCCTACACCCGGCCTGGCACGGAGCTTGACCTCCACACCGTCCAGCAACAACCTGGAGAATCGTTGCGCTCCTTCATCCAGCGGTTCTCCCAGGTACGCAACACAATCCCGCACATTCAAAGTGCTTCGGTGGTGGTGGCGTTCCGGCAGGGTGTCCAGGACGAGAAGATGCTTGAGTAGCTCGCGACCAGAGAGGTTCGCGACGTCTCAGAGCTCTTCAGCCTGGCGGACAAATGCGCCAGGGCAGCAGAAGGGCGGAACTGGCACTCTCTGCCAGCCTCTGAGTTAGGAGGACAGCCCGGGTCTGGCGCTGCTTCCTATGGAAGCAGCAAGAAGACTGTCGAAGTGTTCGGTCGACACTTCCCCCGGGCCTGCACTGGGCAGCCCGCGGAGGTTCTTTTTTCGGTGGGGCTAGTCCCTTGCGGAGAGCTTGCGCGTATGGACGAGTTAGTAAGAGCTTGACACGGCGAGTTTTACGTGGTTCAGGCCGCCGGAGCGTAAAACCCTACGTCCACGGCGAGCTATGGAGCTCGCTGTGTTGCTTGCTGCTCAGAACCGGAGTCCTGAGCTTGGGGGTGAGTTACAGCTTGGGTGTGAATGGCTAGCGTATGAGTTGTGGGAATGCAAACCCTTGCTATCGTCGCCTACCCGAGTCTTTTATAGTCCAAGACTTGGGTGGCTTACAAGGGGGGCCCGGGACCCGACAGGTGGTCCCGGGGAGATTGACTGTGATCTACCGTATCTGCAGTTATGCCGGTAGTTGTCTCTGGCGAAGGCTTCCGAGTCTTCGTCTTGCAGCCCTGCCCATGCCGCATGCTAGTCGTAGTGGATGATGACGGCGGGGGCGGCATGGGATGTCTTGTCGCTGCGTTTATTGGCTGGCAGGCTCTGACACCGCGCGCCAGTCTGTGATGCGACTGGGCGCAACGGCACCTGACAGAGGCGTGCTCCGCGTCTCCGCGTCTTGGGAAGACGCGGGCCTTGAATACCTTGTACGGGCAAGGTATGGGGCTCTTTACGCCTGCTGCCTATCGCTCGGGGGCAGGCAGCGCCGTTCTGCTGGCCACGTGGCGGACCCAGAGCCTTCCTCAGAGGAGGGGGGGGTCGACCCCGGGGGACACGTGGAGCCTTCGGACCTCTCCCCACGGAGGGCGAGGTTCGGCTTCTGTCGGCCACGTGGCGGGCCCGGAGCTCCTCTCTGAGGAGAGGGAGGTCCGGCCCCGCCGGATATGTGGCACCTTCGGACCTCTCTCCCGAGGAGGTGGAGGTCCGGCTTCTGTATGCCACATGGCGGGCCCGAAGCTCTCCTCTAAGGAGAGGGAGGTCCGGCCCTGCTAGACGTGTGGCGCCTTCGGAGCTCTCCCTGCGGAGAAGGGTGAGTTCCTTAGGCATTTTCCCCTGTGCGCGGGGGTACCCCATATCGCGGGTACCGACAGTGGTCCCCGGGCCCATCTCGGGAGAGATAGCGAGCCCGAGGTGGGACCTCCGTCTCTTCTGATCCGCGCACTTTCTGTAAGTCCCGCATTGACCGCTGCCGGAGCACGAACGGCCGCAGGATCGTGGGAGCGTGCGCCCACTTGATGGTTGCTTTTACTGTGGCGATTCCCAAGACTGCCACTTCTGCATGTTGCGGCGCTTTCTTCGGAAACCGCCGAAGTGCCTTGCCGGCTCATCTTCTCAGGAGACTGACTCCTTGGCCCATCGCTTCAGTTGGGCGGCTTGGGTCCATCTGTCATCGGCGCTCGGTCTCGGAGCCAAAGCGGTTGCCGATGCGGTGTATCCGAAGAGTTTCGAATTGCTTTGACTCGTACCTGGAAGGTGTGAAAAGAAACCGCCACGTGGGTACGCTCCCCTTATAAGGCTTCCAGCCCTTGCGCCTCCCTCGAGTCTCTACGGTCTTGTCTTCTTCCATGGCTCCTAACCCGCCTTTTGGGGGGAGAATCGCTCTCGATTTCCTCCAGCGACGGCGTCTGCACCAAGTCTGGGACCCAGGGAGCCTGCCTGCCTTGCCTCTGGAGGTGGCGCCTCCAAGGGGTCTCTGGTTTGTCCTCCCGACGGGGCCCTTCCTTGGTGATGGCAGGCAGAAAGCTCCCTGGCGTTGCGTCGCTTTTCAGATGGTGGAGTCTTCAAAGAGACCGTTGAAGCACCCAGGAGAATTCCAGGCGGCAGGGTCTCCGAGAAGACCGCTGAAGCTGCGGAGGGGGCCTCAGGAGCACCCTTGATGACACCGGCTTTTGTGCCGGTGATGAGGGAACTTCAGGAGAAAGAAACCGCCGATGCACCAAGGAGGATCCCAGGCGGCAGAGTCTCCAAGAAGACCACTGAAGCTGTGGAGGGGGCCTCAGGAGCACCCTTGATGACACCGACCTTTGCGCTGGTGATGAGGGAGGCGGTTCCTGCACTCGGGTCATGGAGTAGGAGAGCGCCGTCAGGGCTGAAGCCTGGTGACGCGGCCGTTCTTGCAACTTCTAGACTCTGGTCGTGTTAGGGGAACCTTGGGGCTTGTTTCTTTCTTTTTCATCGAGTTTGTAGCCCAGCTCATGGAGCCATGAATACATGAACTCTTATGACCCTTCGTGCCTGCGATGTTTTCCGTCTTCTTCCTGGTTTTTCCTGACCGAGCCCTTATCTCCGCAAGGTGCTCAGAGGCCTTCACCGATCTCGACGTTCTGCTCCGGCACCTTCCCCGGGTCCCATTATATTAAGGGCCCCGGAGGTCCTCGGGCCCCGCCTCATGAGGATGGGGAGGCCCGGATCAGCCGGCCACGTGTCGGATCCGGAGCTCTCCTCTGAAGAGAGGGAGGTCCGGACCCGCGGTACACGTGGGGTCTCCGGGCCCCTCCCCTCAGAGAGGGGGGGTCCGGTCCCGCTGGACCCTTGGATCCTTCGGTCTTGCCTTGGAGTTCCGGTCTTGCGTGATCCCGTAGTGGCCCCCTGGCAGGGGCGTCCCATTGGTCAGGTGCTCCTACCACATCCCTGTAGGGATTCGTGGCCGAGAGGTCCTGCACACAAGTAGGGAAAACGTAATTCTCCTTGGGGGCTCCCCCTCCCTTATCTCATAGTCTTATTTGACTTATGGCCCCTAACCATATGCTCGGTGCTTGGGGACTGTAGTGCGCGAAGTGCCGGGGGCTCGGGGCCCCCTCGACTATCGGCAGGTACCTCCGAAGCAACCGCCTCTGGTAGGGCAGCAAATAAACCGACTAGTGGTGAGAATGAGAAGGGGGAGCTGAGCACATGGCAGCCATGCACCGCAAGGGTAGTCATAAAAAACTTAGTACACAATTTAAATGAGTACGAGGAAAGAGCAAAGTAGAACAGGTTTCTTTTCGTATAACTTTCCACAGGAGGAAGGCAGGCTAAACATGGAGGCCACGACCCGCCCCATTAAGAGGGGCAGCAAGACTCTACGCGCTTGGAGTCGGAACCAGGCAAAGCTGAACGTAGTCCTGTACCGTCCCCTGGGGCTTAGCTGCTCCGAGCGCTGTTCCCGGACTCTATGGAGTTTATTACGAAAAGAAAGTACTGTCCTATCTTTGCTCTAGGGGTAGAACTTACGGAGGTGTTCTATGTTCCAAGGGTTTGGGAGCAGGTCCCCATCTTCGGTGGAAAGGCGCACACACCCGGGGCGGCATACTTTCGCGAGTCGGAAGGGACCTTCCCAACTAGGGGAAAGTTTGTGGGCCCCTTCGTGAGAAAGTATGCGCCGCAGCACCAGGTCACCTTCCTGCAGCTCCCGGGCACGCACAGATCTCTGGTGGTAGCGCCCAAGCGCTTGTCTGTACCGCGCGTTACGGAGTGCTGCATGCAATCGGACCTCGTGGACGAGGTCGATTTCTCCACGCCGGAGGTTGTCCTGCGCGGCTTCGTCGTAAGACCAGACACGGTGAGACTTCATGGTGATTTCTGGGGGAAGTACAGCTTCGGCCCCATACAGCATGAAGAAGGGTGTCTCTCCGGTGGCCCGGCTCTGGGATGTCCGGTAAGCCCATAGTGTGCTCGGAAGCTCATCTACCCAATTGTCACCATGTTTGTTCAGACTGGCGTAGGTGTGAGTCTTAAGGCCCCGGAGAATCTCCGCGTTGGCCCTCTCGACTTGCCCATTGCTCTTTGGGTGGGCGACAGAGGCATAGCACACCTGAATGCCGAGGTCTTCGCAATAGTCTTGGAAGGCTGCGCTGGTGAACTGGGTCCCATTGTCGGTGATGATTCTGTTCGGGACCCCGAACCGGCAGACAATAGACTTGATGAACTTTACTGCGGATTGTTTGTTGATGGTGACAACTGGTGTAGCTTCTGGCCACTTGGTGAACTTGTCGATGGCAACATAGAGGTACCGGAATCCCCCGACGGTTCTGGGGAATGGTCCCAAGATGTCCAGCCCCCATATGGCAAATGGCCACGAGGGCGGGATCATCTGTACCGCCTGAGCCAGTGTATGGATCTGCTTGGCGTGGAACTGGCACGCCTTGCAGCTCTCGACCAGCTTGACGGCATCCTGGAGTGCTGTCGGCCAGTAGAAGCCATGCCGGAAGGCTTTACCGACAAGCGTGCGTGAGGAAGAGTGACTTCCACATTCGCCTCCATGGATCTCAGCGAGCAAGTCGCAGCCTTCCCCCTGGGTTATGCACCGCAATAGGATGTGGTTGGCGCCACACCGGTAGAGATCCCCCTGTACCAGCGTGTCGGTACCTGAGATATGGGGTACCCCCGCGCACAGGGTAAAATGCCTAAGGAACTCGCCCTTCTCCGCAGGGAGAGCTCCGAAGGCGCCACGCGTCCGGCGGGGCCGGACCTCCCTCTCCTCAGAGGAGAGCTCCTGGCCCGCCACGTGGCATACAGAAGCCGGACCTCCCCCTCCGCGGGAGAGAGGTTCGAAGGCGCCGCGTGTCCAGCGGGGCCGGACCTCCCTCTCCTCAGAGGAGAGCTCCGGGCCCGCCACGTGGCCAGCAGAAGCCGGACCTCCCCCTCCGCGGGAGAGAGGTCCGAATACGCCACGTGCCCCGCGGGACTGACCCTTCTCTTCTCTGAGAAGGGCTCCGGGCCCGCCACGTGGCAGCAGAGCGACGTTGCCTGCCCCGAGTGATAGGCAGCGGGCGTAAATACGCCCCATACCTTGCCCGTACAAGGTATTCAAGGCCCACGTCTTCCCAAGACGCGGAAACGCGGAGCACGCGTCTGTCAGGTTCCGTTGCGCCCAGTCGCATCATAGACTGGCGCGCGGTGTCAGAACCTGTCAGCCAATAAACACTGCGACAAGACAACCCATGCCACCTGCGCCGTCATCAATCGCTACGACTGGCATGCGGCATGGGCAGGGCGGAAAGATGAAGACTCAGAAGCCTTCGGCCAGAGACAACTACCGACATAACTGCAGATACGGTAGATAATAGACAATCTTCCCAGGACCATCTGTCGGGTCCCGGCTCCCCTTGTAAGCCGCCCGAGTCTTGGAATATAAAAGGCTCGGGTATGCGTCGATAGCAAGGGTTCGCATTTTGCAACTCATACGCTAGCCATACACTCTCAAGCTGTAACTCACCCCCAAGCTCAGGCCTCCGGCCCTGAGCAGCAAGCAATACAGCGAGCTCCATAGCTCGCCGTGGACGTAGGGTTTTACGCTCCGGCGGCCTGAACCACGTAAAACTCGCCGTGTCAAGCTCTTACTAACTCGTTCTATCCACGCAAGCTCTCCGCTAGGAACTAGCCCCTCCGAAAAAAGAACCTCCGCGGGCTGCCCAGTGCAGGCCCGGGGGAAGTGTCGACCGCACACTTCGACATTTGGCGCGCCAGGAAGGGGGCTTTTCCCCTAGCGCGACGAGTTTCCGCCAACGAAGAAGACCAAGCTTCCTTCAGCGGCAAACTCTCCCCCCTCGCCTCTGCGGCAGACCGCGACCAGGGGGGAGTACATGTCGACACACTCGGGATGGAGTGTGTCAGCACGAGCTGGGAGCCAGCAACCGGCTCTGGCAGCGCCGACCCCGGCAATGCAGGCTCCAACCAGCTTCAAGTCTCCAGTAGCGCTCGGCGTGCCCAGTGGGGGCGCGTTAGCTGTGGCGAGAGCGCTACTGTACAATCCGCCCGCTGGGGACGCGCCTCAGGCAGCGACCCGGCAGTGGATCCGAGAGGTAGACCGTCTCGTCGTCGCCGCCGCAAGCCCTCGACCTCGGCGGGGACGACGCTCTGGCCAATCGTTCGTGTTGCTGATGCGCGCACCGTTGGATGGCGAGCAGACGGCAGACTCCAGCTCTACCAGCCCCCAGTCAACAGATCTGAGGACAAAGCTGGAACGGTGTCACCTGGGTCAAGATGCCCGGGTATACCTCGAGCGGCGCCGAGAAAGGCGTCGCCACCAAGAGGCTGACGACAGCATGACGTCGGCCTCGACCCAGCCTGAAGAGCAGACCGTCGCCACGCGATCTCTGCCCCAGGCCTGTGCCGTGCAGAATAGGCCACAGCCGTACGTCCTGCGTATGGCGCCCCCGGCATATGGTGCAGCCTTGCCCATGCCGGGGCATGCGGTGCACAGTGCGAACCAAGCGTTCACGGCATCAGAACCTGCGGCGACAGAAGCAGGGTGTGCGGCCCTCGCGTCCCACCTTCGCTTCACGAAATGGCCGCGCAAGTTTCGGCCGCTCCTGCCCGAGAAGTACGACGGCAGTGTCAACCCGGCGGAATTCCTCCAGATCTATTCCACCGCCGTGCTTGCCGCAGGAGGGAATGAAGCCGTCATGGCCAATTACTTCCCTGTCGCCCTGACTGGCCCAGCTCGGTCTTGGCTCATGAACCTCCCCCAGGGTTCCGTAACTTCCTGGGGAGAGCTTTGCCGACAGTTCATAGCCAACTTCGGCAGTTGCTACACCCGGCCTGGCACGGAGCTTGACCTCCACGCCATCCAACAACAACCTGGGGAGTCCTGCGCTCTTTCATCCAGCGGTTCTCCCAGGTGTGGAACACCATCCCACACATTCAAAATGCTTCTGTGGTGGTGGCGTTCCGACAAGGCGTCCGAGACAAGAAGATGCTTGAGAAACTCGCGACCAGGGAGGTCCGCGATGCCTCTGAGCTCTTCAGCCTGGTGGACAAGTGCGCCAGGGCAGCCGAGGGACGGAACTGGCACTCACAGCCATGCTCCGAGTCAGGAGGGCTGCCCGGATCTGGTCCTACTCCCTATGGAGGCAGCAGGAAGACCAAGAGCCGGGGCAGAAGCAAGATAAGACCGCCGGCCGTGACCCAAGCTGTCACTGCAGCGACGCTCAGTGGGGCTCGGGGGCCGCGCCCTGACAAGAGGCAGCGAAAGTCACCGACCCCGGAAGATAGCCAGGACAACATGTGCCCCGTGCACGGCAGCTGTCGCCACACTACTGCCGAGTGCCGGGAGATCCGGAGGCTCGCAGAGCGCTTCCGCAAGGGGAAGCGGCAGCGGGCTGATGCCCTGCCCTTCCGCCCAAAGGAAGATGGGCAGGGGGTGGATGTTCCAGACAACATCGACCACCCAGAGGAGATCCAGGAGCCTCAGCGTGTCGTGAAGGCGGCATGTAATCGTGAGGACTCCGGCTCCAGTGACGACGAGCGTCGGAAGAAGCTCTACGTCATATACGGCGGATCCCGAAGCGCAATCAAGACTCTGCGCCGAGCGGTAGCGTCGGTGGCGCCACTCCCGAGTGCTGCACCGCACCTTAAGTGGATGGGGACCCCCATCAGCTTTGACGCCACCGACTGCCCCAGGAACATGGCTGGGGCCGGCCAACTACCGCTCCTGGTGGCCCCTACCATCGCCAACGTGAGAATGTACCACGTTTTGGTAGATGGAGGGGCTGGGCTGAACCTCATCAGCCGTGCAGCTTTCCAAAAGCTGCAGGTCCCGATGGCCAAGCTCACCCCGTCGAGCCCGTTCTCAGGGGTAGGGCCGGGACAGGTTATCCCCTACGGCAACATTAGTCTCCCGGTGACCTTCGGGGCTCCGGACAGCTATCGAACAGAGTACATTCTGTTCGACGTAGCGGAGATAGACCTCCCCTTCAACGCCATAATCAGCAGGCCAGCCCTGTATCGGTTCATGGATGTAGCCCACTACGGCTACCTCGTCCTGAAGATGCCAACTCCGACGGGCGTTCTCAGGATTCATGGGGACCGCACTGCTGCAGTGTCGGCCCTGGAGAAGCTCCAAGCACTCGCAACAGCTGGGGCATCAGCCCCCGGCAATACGGAGCCGGACCAGCTCCGCCCGAGCGCACGTCACCGTGCTTCCACCATGGCACCCCGAGTGCAACCTCTCGACGAGGGCGGCGTCCCCTTAAAGGTCGTCCAAGTCGGCGATGAAGCTACCCAGACCACCCGGGTAGCCGGGGGCCTGGATAGCAAATAGGAAGGCGCGCTCGTCACCTTCCTCCGGCACAACGTTGACGTGTTTGCATGGCAGCCGTCACAGATGCCGGGGATCCCCAGGGAGGTGATCGAGCACCACTTGAAAGTCTTCCCTGACGCCCGGCCGGTTCAACAGAAGCCCCGCAAGCAGTCCATCGAGCGGCAGAACTTCATCCGTGAAGAAGTCAAGAAGCTGCTGGACGCTGGCTTCATACGGGAGGTCCACCACCCTCGATGGTTGGCGAACCCCGTCGTTTTCCCGAAGGCCGGCGGGAAGCTCTGGATGTGCATCGTCTACACCAGTCTCAATAAGGCATGTCCTAAAGATCCATTCCCTCTCCCCAGAATAGATCAAATAGTAGACTCAACGTCAGGCTGTGATATGCTGTGCTTCCTAGACGCCTACTCGGGTTTCCATCAGATCCCCATGTCTAGGGAGGACGAGGAGCACACCTCCTACATCACAGTAGACGGCCTTTATTGCTATGTGTCTATGCCTTACGGCCTAAAGAATGCACTCCCCACCTTTGTGCGGGCAATGCACAAAACCTTTGGGGAGTTAATAAGAGACCTGGTTGAGGTGTATGTCGATGACATAGTTGTCAAGGTCAAGCAGGGTTCATCCCTACTAGATAACCTAGCTTTAGTCTTTGACAAGTTGCGCTCTACGCGCACCAAGCTGAACCCAGATAAATGTGTGTTCGGCGTGTCCTCTGGGAAGCTCTTAGGGTTCCTGGTCTCGCACCGAGGGATTGAGGCCAACCCAGAGAAGATCAAGGCCATCGACTTCATGCGGCCCCCTGCCCGCGTCAAGGATGTCCAGAAACTCACGGGATGTCTAGCCGCGCTGAGTCGGTTTATACCGATGCTAGCAGAGCGGGCACTCCCTTTCTTTAAGCTCCTGCGCATGTCAGGCCCCTTTGCCTGGACTGACGAAGCAGAAGAGGCTTTCCAGGAGTTGAAGCAACTCCTGACAACCCTGCCTATCATGGTAGCTCCTGAGCCCGGAGAGCACCTGCTGCTCTACATCGCGGCGACAACTGAAGTGGTGAGTATGGTCCTCGTCGCAGAGCGGCCAGACCTCTCACCCTCGCAACTTGCTCCGGTAGCAGAAGACAGACACCAGGGGGGCCTGCAGGGCCAAGACGGTCTCCCGGACCCCCTGAAGGTCCAAGACGACCTCCCGGAGGCCCAGGACGGCCTCCCGGACCCCCCAGATAAATCTCCAGGGTCCAATTGGGATCTCCCGGAGGTCCCTCGAGACCCCCCGGAGCTCCCGGATGATCAAGAAAGCTTGAGGGCCTCCGGGTCCCAGTTCCCGGAGGCCCCCGTGGGTCCACCCACCTCCAGCGGGCCGAGGCCAACGAACGAGGAGCTCCCAAGCCTAAGGGAGAGGGTCCGAACCATACAGAGGCCTGTCTATTACATCAGTGAAGTGCTTCATGAGGCCAAGACAAGGTATCTAGAAGTCCACAAGCTGCTGTATGCGGTGCTCGTGGCCTCCAGGAAGCTCCGCCACTACTTCCAGGCCCACTGGGTCTCAGTAGTCACCTCATATCCGCTGAAGACAATTCTTCACAGCCCCCATGCGACTGGCAACTGTAACACCCCAAAATTTTGATTCAAAACACTAAACCATGTTCAGAGGGGAATTTAAAAATTTTTGGACGTGTTGCATGTTTTGCAAAAATTCAAATTCAAACTGGAATTCAAATTAAACTCAAATCAGAAAAGAAATGGAAAAAGAAAAAGAGAAAACGGAAAAAAACCGGCCAGTGGGCCGAAACCCGCCAGCCGGCCCAGTTTCCCCCGCGCCAGCCCGCAGCCGCGCGCGCCCGCGCTCTCTCACACAGACAGGTGGGACCCACCTGTCATCCCCAACCTCGCTCGCGCCGACCCCGGACTCTCTCCCGCGCGCGCGCGCGATCTTAACCGATCGGAATACCGCGTCCCTCAGCCCGAATTCCGGTCCCAGAAGACTCAAACTCGATCACAACTGACCCACCGCCCTCCCCCGGCTATAAAAACCCCAGCCCCGATCGGTTTTTCCCACGCGATTGCCGATTTTTACTCCGGTGAGCACCGAGACTTCGCCGGTGAATTCTGGCCGATCTAAGCTTGGAAACTCTGATCTAACTCGCTGGTCTTGATCCACCGCCTCCGGGGAGCTTTGCAGGTGCAGAAAACTCGGAGACTTACGGTGTAAACACAGCGCCGACGAGCTTCGCTGTGGTTTTGCCTCGGACCTCGCCGCCGATCACTTTCCAGGACCCCCGAGCTCAAGAAAACCCCCGAGGTGAGATCCCTGACCTCCCCTCTACCGATCTATGCCATAAGATCACAGTTCTAGGCAGAATTTTCGAGGATCTGAAACTTTCCGGCGAGATCGCCGCTTCCCGCCGCCGTGCGCCGCCGGCAGCGCCGCCCGCGCTCGATCAGAGCGACGTGGCCGCTTGTGCGCCGTTTATTTTAAATCGCACGGTAGGGTTTAAATCCCCGCGTACCGGTTCGATGTTATAATCTCAGCCGTCGGTTTAAAATCGGACGGTCCACGTCAGCCCCGCATTATAAAGACTGGAATTCTTACGTGCTACCCCCTGGGGTTCTCAGGAATTAAGAGCTAGCCCCGGAAACTTTAGATCTAGCCCCTGGAACTCCAGAAAATCATGTAAATTCATTTAAAAATCAGTTTTAGCCCCTGGACTTAATAAAAATTAGGAAAAACACCTCTGATAAGTGTAGCTAGACCCCTGGAAATTCTGAAAATAATATTATAGACCCTGTAATGGGGTGAGTTTACTTTTTAACCCTGTTTAGTATTTAATTTAGAAAATTGGATATGTAACTAGTGTTTAAAAATTAAATAGTGGGACAAACATATTGTCAAAATTAAGTTAAAGACTTTCTCAGTGTTTAGAAAATTTTGGAGTGAGATAAAAACATATTTTGGACAGAATTGAATCTGTTTAATTTATTATTCACATTTAGGGACACATTTTTAAGTAAAGAATAGTTATAGAAAATAGGTAAAATAATTATAAAATAGTTTACATCAGAGGCAAAGGTCAAAATATGTTATTAAATTATTTAGGACCAGAACCTATTCTGTTTAGATGATGTGTATTACTAATTTCATAATAAAATACACATTTATGCATAGAAGAATAAATCTGAAAATATAGCAACTAGCAAATGATAAATGGAGTTTCTAAAATCCAAAGAATTCAGTTTAGGGTTGGTGGAAATTCTGAAGGCACATATGGAGAAGAAAAATACTTTTCATACATACTTGGTAGTGAAAAGGTGTAGTAGTTTAATATAAGGAATTTATTTAAAACTGAAACACACACATATATATATATATATATATAGTATGTAAGTATAAATATGAACACCAAAGTAGGAATCATATACATATAAATAAAAGTGTATGCAAGCCACAGATCAACACACAGAGTAACCACAACACATATAATGGTGAATGAATTTCATAAATATGAATGTGTGGTTTGTATGAAGTGGAAGTGTGAACTATGTCTTATGGATTGTTGTTTTTCTTTTGCTATGTGTGATGGTGTGATGTAGAACCTGCTCAAGAGCAAGTTATTCCTTTCCAAGACCAGGACTACCCATTTCAAGAGCAGCAAGAAGGAGGCAAGTGTCCTTGACCACTTTGATCCTATGCTAGGATGTGTAGATAGAATTATTTGCATTGTCAAATGAAATATGAAACCCATGCTAGGAAAGTTTCCCTAGAATTGCATTACCTTGTTTCCTTGTAGCTTGGGTTGGGATTTATTTTACCATGTCATTTATTTCCATGCATATGCTTAGCCATGCTTAGAATGGGATATTTGGGACATGAGATCATCAGTTTATATTACCATACTCTTGAATGAGACATTGTGAGTTATGTAGAGGTAGGGATCAAGGCAAGTTGGATGTTTTGGTTGTGTGCTGGGTGCACGAGACTTGGGTTTGTGTTTAGTAATTGACTGGATCCTAAGGACCGGTTCATGGAGCATGTAACCCGGCTTTACAGTGCCAACCACATGCTGAGATGGGGCAGCTTGGCCAATTAATTAGGTGTATCCCCGTCGTAGTATGGGTGTGTTGGATGGTGCGGGGAGTAGATGTCAGCTGGACTACCATATGAACCGCAAGGCTCAAGAGGGGGCCACTGCAGCGGGGTTGGAGCCTCTTGTATGCTGTTAGGGGTGAAACCTCAGTGGGCCCACGCTCGTCGGGAATCCCTTTGTAAAGGCTTCGTAGTGATCTCCTGGCTGCACACCTGGGAAGTGTGAATGTGGATCGTAGCCACTGACATAATGGAGGTTCTTTTAGTCCACCCGGCAACGGGGGATGAAATCACTACATGTGGGTACAGTGGTACAAACTCTGCAGAGTCAAAACTGTCATGACAGCCGTGCTCACGGTCAAGAGCGGCTTGGACTTATTCATGATTAGAGGATTGATGGTTTTGGAAGTTAAGCGGGGAGCTTAACATTGGGAATGTTGTTGTGGGTATTGGGTTATGATGATGGGATGGGAGAGTGGGAACATTTCACCTGTGTAGTAAGGTAGGTGCTTAATAAGCTAAGGTGATAGGTATTAATTGCGTAGTGCTTTCACCATGAGTTCAACCTCTCCTTGTTCTAGCCATGCATGATATAATTTTCCCACACTTGCTGAGTACCCTTGGTACTCAACCTTGCATATTTGTTGGTTTATATTGCTGCTCAGGTCAAGACAATGAGGTGGTGTATAATGACCAAGACTTTGGACCCGAGTAAGGTTTCTAGGTTCATGGAGACCCCGGGCAACGCCTGTGATGGAGCCCTAAAAGAATAATATTCCGCTGCTAGTTTATTTACTTGTGATGAAGCATTAGTGTCCATTGAGACATTTGCGATGTAAGACTTACTTATATTCGACACCTGGCTTGTAATAAATGATGCTTCACTATTTGTCATCACATGTATGAGAAAATGATCCTGGCATACATGTGATATTCACTTGGTTGTTCTTCGGAAAACCGGGTGTGACAGAGGTGGTATCAGAGTCAAGGTTGCCCGTAGGAACGTGGACCTAGGTAGAAATGGACGTATTTAAGGGCCCTATTTTCTTAAAAACTATTTTCCAAGGTGTGGGTTGAAGAGTGTTATTTAAGGAATCATTTTCTTCATCTTACCCCAAATTTTCATTCAAAATAGGATTTTTGTTTAAAAAAGTTTATCTAACCTAATTTTAAATTCTTTTTGTTTTAGATGGTTCGCATGATTCGCACCGCTCGCAAGTCCACAGGAGGGAGAGTTCCCGTAGTTGCCCTTGCCGAAAGAGAGGAGAGCCGTCCGGTGACGTACCTTTCCTACGGATTGGCAGTAGGAGGCTTATTGCGCCGTCTTCGGCGTATGCTCGAAGCCGCCGGCAATACGGGCAAGCTAATCATCCACTATAACTCCACCAGGACCATCCGTGAGAAGAGGGAAGAATGGAGTTCAGAGATGAGGATAATACACGAAAATCAGCTGCTTAAAATCTACCACTCTCCAGCTTGTAGAGCGACACAGGTGGATGCGGAGAAAGATGTCACCTGGGAGGCCATCACCTGCCAGAGTCACATCTATCGTCGCCACTTGGACAAAACTGAGTACATGTATGTCCTCCAACGTGAGAGTGGTACCACGGAGTACAAGTACCCACCGGTGCAGCAAGGGACTTCCCATGAGCACATGGACTTGTGCTTGGAGGATGCTGCTATGCTCAGCACTCGACTGCAGGAGTGTCAACAAGAGCTTCAGGATGTCCGAGACACCCTGAAGGAAACGGAGGCGTTGCTGCGAGCTTGCTTAAAGGCGAGAGAAAGAGGAGATGGGAATGAACTGTGTGTCACCGTGAATGATACATGGACTCCTGACTCCCCGGATCGCCGAGCGATCAGGCGTCGTCGCACTACTCCGCCAACAGCCTCCCCACCCAAAGCAGAGTCAGAAGGTAGCCGAAATGAGGAGGAAGATCCCGAGGAGCCAGCTCAAGAGAACGAGTAGTATAGAGTCTTTCCCTTAGCTAGCAAGAGGTCGAGTAGTCGAGTCGTTACGTAGTTAATGGTGTGTTAATGCTTGGTGTGTGACGTGAGTTGTGGAAGCCATGAGCAATTGTTCACAGCCTCGTCTTTAGATTGTTTTGCTTTGGTGTGTGAACCCACATGAAATAATAGTGCATTTATTTGGTGTGAGATATGAACCCTCGTAAAAGTATAACAAAGCCTCAACACTTCAAAGTACAAACAAATGAAAGTAGTAAGATGATACTAAATGCTTTCAAATTAACATTGGTTGATTCTGCTAGATGGCCGGAAGAGGAAAAGGACGTGCTGCCAACCCCGCCAACAACAATGATGAGGCATGCAACCCTCATCTTTCTGGAGGCCAGGACAGGGGTGGTCGCCGTGAAGAAGTTGATCCTCTCCACCAAATGCTGGAGAATCAAAATCAGCTCATCCAGAACTTGACTCAAGTGGTGGCCAACTTGCATCAAGTACCACCTCCACAAGCTGCACCACGCCAACCAAGGTTGAGTGAGTTTCTAGGAACTCAACCTCCAAAGTTTGCAAGTGCTGCTGAACCTCTGGAGGCAGATGATTGGCTGAAGACCATTGAAAGTAAGATGAGGATTATACAATGCCAAGGGTATGAGAGGGTGCTGTTTGCCTCTCATCAATTGCATGGACCTGCTGCTGATTGGTGGACCGCCTACGTGGCCGCCCATCATGACCCTGAGAACATCACTTGGGAAGAGTTCAAGCGTAGCTTCCGCAACCATTACATCCCAAGAGGTGAACTCAAAAACAAGAGGAAGGAGTTTTTGGGACTGCAGCAGGGAAACATGACGGTGAGGGAATACCTCACTAAATTTACTCAACTATCCCGTTATGCTCCACGAGACATAGAGACTGATGAGCAGAAACAAGATTGTTTCGTGGAAGGACTTACCGCAGAGATGCAGTGTGCAATGTCCTCAAATGAGTATGAAAGCTTCCAAAAGATGGTGGACAGAGCATTTGTGGTAGAAAGGAAGCTAAAAGCCCTGGAAAATGAGAATAAGAGGAAGGCCGGGTGGTCACATCAAGCCTCAGGGAGCAACACCCGCCCACGTATGATGCAGCAACCTACGGGGCAGACGAGCCGTGCTGAGGTACCCTATTCAGCACCGAGAGGGTACAACCCAAACTACAGGCCTCCCGCAGCACCAGCACAGCCGCAATGTCAGTTTGTGCAGCAGCCTCGCCCCGCATATCCACCTCGACCAGCAGTGCAAGGACCCCCAAACCAACCCCAAGACAACAAAGGCCAGGCATCTAAGATTGGGGTGCAATGTTTTAGCTGTGGTGAAATGGGGCACTATGCCCATAAATGCCCAAAGAAGAAGCCTGCGCCGCCACAACATCAGAGTGTAATGAGAGGACGGGTGAACCACGTCACTATGGAGGAAGCACAAGAGGCACCCGACGTGGTAGTTGGTAAGTTTCCTGCCAATTTACACCTTGCAACTCTGCTGTTTGATTCTGGTGCTACCCACTCGTTCATTGCTCAAGGGTTTGTTAAGAAGCATGACCTAGCAACCACACAAATGAACCATATGCTAGCGGTAAACTCTCCAGGTGGAGAAATAAGGACAAGACAAGTGTGTCCCAAAGTGAACCTAGACATTAATGGGGTAGTATTTACGGCTAACCTCATAGTGATAGATTCACAAGGGATAGATATTATTTTGGGTATGGATTGGTTGACCAAACATAAAGGAATCATCCATTGTTCGACCAGAACGGTGGAACTAACTCACCCCAGTGGCACAAGAGTAAAGTTCATAACGATACACGAGCCTAGGAGGGACATTAAATTAAATCAAGTGGAGGTGAAAGTTGAGGAAATCAGGACTATCAGGGAATATCCAGATGTTTTTCCGGAGGAGTTGCCAGGTATGCCTCCCAACCGTGACGTGGAGTTCGCAATTGAGCTAGTACCGGGAACAGCCCCGATATACAAGAGACCTTATCGAATGGACTCCAAGCAGCTAGAAGAGCTCAAGGATCATTTGAGAGAACTGACGGAGAAGGGGTATATTCGCCCTAGTTCCTCACCATGGGGAGCTCCGGTGATATTTGTGCCCAAGAAAGACGGAACCCAAAGATTATGCGTGGATTACCGTGCTTTGAATGAGGTAACCATCAAGAACAAGTACCCATTGCCTCGCATTGAAGACTTGTTTGATCAGTTGAGGGGATCTTGTGTGTTCTCGAAAATTGATCTCAGGTCGGGATACCACCAACTCAAGATAAGGCAATCTGATATTTCCAAGACAGCTTTCGTATCTCGGTACGGACTGTATGAATACACTGTCATGCCTTTCGGGCTAACCAATGCCCCGGCATATTTCATGTACCTCATGAACAAGGTATTCATGGAATATCTGGACAAATTTGTGGTGGTTTTCATAGATGATATTCTCGTCTTCTCCAAAAATGAAGAAGAACATGAGAACCATCTAAGGTTGGTGTTGCAGAGGCTGAGAGAATACCAACTATATGCCAAGTTGAGCAAGTGTGAGTTTTGGCTGAAGAGAGTTCCCTTTTTAGGACATATAATCTCGGAGGGAGGAATCTCCGTAGATCCCGCCAAAATCGAGGACATCCAGAAGTGGAAGACCCCTGAAAATGTCGGGGAAGTTCGAAGCTTTTTGGGATTGGCTGGATACTATCGACGGTTTATTGAGGGATTCTCCAAGATCTCGAGACCTCTCACCAAACTGTTGGAGAAGGGAATCACATTCACCTGGACGCCACAGTGCGAGACGAGCTTTCAGGAGCTAAAGAAGAGATTGACAACAGCCCCAGTGTTGGTTATGCCAGATATGCAGAAGAATTTCACAGTGTACTGCGATGCCTCTGGAAATGGGTTGGGATGTGTTCTCATGCAAGAAGGACATGTCGTGGCATATGCATCCCGGCAGCTTCGGAAGCACGAGAAGAACTATCCTACACATGACCTAGAACTAGCCGCAGTGGTACACGCGTTGAAAATTTGGCGGCACTATTCGATGGGGAAGAGGACAGAGATATATACGGATCATAAGAGTTTGAAGTACATATTCACATAGCCAGATCTCAACCTCAGACAAAGGAGATGGTTAGAGCTAATCAATGACTTTGATGTGGGCATCAACTATCATCCCGGGAAAGCAAATGTCGTGGCCGATGCTTTGAGTCGGAAAGTGCAGGTCAATAAGTTGAGCTTGAAGGACATGCCTGCAGAATTAAAGGACGAGGTTATAAGGCTCAATCTATGTCTAGTAAATAGTGGTGAAGCCATCGCCATGGAAGTGGACTCCACACTCGAGCGAGACATACGCGAGGGCCAAAAGAATGATGAGAAGATACAAGAGATCAGACAGCTTATCAAGGAAAATAAAGCTCCTGGTTTTAGAGAGGATGAATAAGGAACGGTGTGGCACGGGAAAAGAATCTGTGTGCCAGAAGTAAAGGAGATCCGTGAATTGATTTTGAAGGAGGCTCATGATTCCGACTATTCCATTCATCCTGGGAGTACGAAGATGTACCAGGACCTCAAGAGCAGGTATTGGTGGTATGGCATGAAGAGAGATGTCGCGGAACATGTTGCCCTGTGTGACACATGTCAGTTGGTGAAAGCAGAACATCAACGACCCGCGGGATTATTGCAACCACTCAAAGTGCCTGAATGGAAGTGGGAAGAAATCAGCATGGACTTTGTCGTGGGATTGCCTAGGACCCAATCCGGGTATGATTCAATATGGGTCATTATTGATAGGCTAACCAAGGTAGCTCATTTCATCCCTGTGAAAGAAAGCTACAGCGGATCCAAATTGGCAGAATTGTACATGTCAAGGATTGTGTGTTACCATGGAGTGCCAAAGAAGATAGTGTCGGACCGAGGGACACAGTTCACCTCGAGGTTTTGGCAGAAGTTGCATGAAACCATGGGAACCCATCTGAACTTCAGCTCTGCCTATCATCCCCAAACTGACGGGCAGACGGAGAGAACCAATCAGATCCTTGAAGATATGTTAAGGGCATGTGCACTCAAAAACAATAGGAGTTGGGACAAGAACTTACCGTATGCAGAGTTTTCCTATAACAACAGCTATCAAGCTAGTATGAAGATGTCACCGTTTGAAGCTTTGTATGGAAGGAAGTGCAGAACTCCCCTATTTTGGAACCAAACAGGAGAAAGTAAAGTGTTTGGTCCAGAAGTGCTACAAGAAGCCGAGGCGAAGGTGAGGGAGATTCGCAACAACTTGAGGATAGCACAAACACGCCAAAAGAGTTATGCTGATGTACGAAGGAGAGAGCTCGTTTTCAACGTGGGAGATTATGTTTATCTCAAGGTGTCCCCTATCAGAGGACTTCGTCGGTTCAAGGTGAAAGGGAAGTTGTCACCTCGATACATCGGACCCTTTCAAGTTTTGGAAAGAAAAGGCGAAGTGGCGTACCAACTAGAGTTACCGGTTCATCTATCGGACGTGCACGATGTATTCCATGTGTCACAACTCAAGAAATGCCTGAGGACGCCTGAGGAGGTGTTACCCATGAATGAAGTGGATGTAGCTGAAGATTTGTCTTATGCCGAGCAACCATACAAGATTTTGGAGACAATGGAACGCCTCACCAGAAATAAAAGAATCCGGATGTGCAAGGTGCAGTGGAAGCATCACTCAGAAGAGGAAGCCACCTGGGAACGGGAAGATGAGCTCAAGGCACAATTTCCGGAATTGTTTTCTAAGAAACACCAATCTCGAGGACGAGATTTCTTTTAAGGGGGGTAGAGCTGTAACACCCCAAAATTTTGATTCAAAACACTAAACCATGTTCAGAGGGGAATTTAAAAATTTATGGACGTGTTGCATGTTTTGCAAAAATTCAAATTCAAACTGGAATTCAAATTAAACTCAAATCAGAAAAGAAATGGAAAAAGAAAAAGAGAAAACGGAAAAAAACCGGCCAGTGGGCCGAAACCCGCCAGCCGGCCCAGTTTCCCCCGCGCCAGCCCGCAGCCGCGCGCGCCCGCGCTCTCTCACACAGACAGGTGGGACCCACCTGTCATCCCCAACCTCGCTCGCGCCGACCCCGGACTCTCTCTCGCGCGCGCGCGATCTTAACCGATCGGAATACCGCGTCCCTCAGCCCGAATTCCGGTCCCAGAAGACTCAAACTCGATCACAACTGACCCACCGCCCTCCCCCGGCTATAAAAACCCCAGCCCCGATCGGTTTTTCCCACGCGATCGCCGATTTTTACTCCGGTGAGCACCGAGACTTCGCCGGTGAATTCTGGCCGATCTAAGCTTGAAAACTCTGATCTAACTCGCTGGTCATGATCCACCGCCTCCGGGGAGCTTTGCAGGTGCAGAAAACTCAGAGACTTACGGTGTAAACACAGCGCCGACGAGCTTCGCCGTGGTTTTGCCTCGGACCTCGCCGCCGATCACTTTCCAGGACCCCCGAGCTCAAGAAAACCCCCGAGGTGAGATCCCTGACCTCCCCTCTACCGATCTATGCCATAAGATCACAGTTCTAGGCAGAATTTTTGAGGATCCGAAACTTTCCGGCGAGATCGCCGCTTCCCGCCACCGTGCGCCGCCGGCAGCGCCGCCCGCGCTCGATCAGAGCGACGTGACCGTTTGTGCGCCGTTTATTTTAAATCGCACGGTAGGGTTTAAATCCCCGCGTACCGGTTCGATGTTATAATCTCAGCCGTCGGTTTAAAATCGGACGGTCCACGTCAGCCCCGCATTATAAAGACTGGAATTCTTACGTGCTACCCCCTGGGGTTCTCGGGAATTAAGAGCTAGCCCCGGAAACTTTAGATCTAGCCCCTGGAACTCCAGAAAATCATGTAAATTCATTTAAAAATCAGTTTTAGCCCCTGGACTTAATAAAAATTAGGAAAAACACCTCTGATAAGTGTAGCTAGACCCCTGGAAATTCTGAAAATAATATTATAGACCCTGTAATGGGGTGAGTTTACTTTTTAACCCTGTTTAGTATTTAATTTAGAAAATTGGATATGTAACTAGTGTTTAAAAATTAAATAGTGGGACAAACATATTGTCAAAATTAAGTTAAAGACTTTCTCAGTGTTTAGAAAATTTTGGAGTGAGATAAAAACATATTTTGGACAGAATTGAATCTGTTTAATTTATTATTCACATTTAGGGACACATTTTTAAGTAAAGAATAGTTATAGAAAATAGGTAAAATAATTATAAAATAGTTTACATCAGAGGCAAAGGTCAAAATATGTTATTAAATTATTTAGGACCAGAACCTATTCTGTTTAGATGATGTGTATTACTAATTTCATAATAAAATACACATTTATGCATAGGAGAATAAATCTGAAAATATAGCAACTAGCAAATGATAAATGGAGTTTCTAAAATCCAAAGAATTCAGTTTAGGGTTGGTGGAAATTCTGAAGGCACATATGGAGAAGAAAAATACTTTTCATACATACTTGGTAGTGAAAAGGTGTAGTAGTTTAATATAAGGAATTTATTTAAAACTGAAACACATATATATATATATATATATATATATATATAGTATGTAAGTATAAATATGAACACCAAAGTAGGAATCATATACATATAA
Source organism: Neostapfia colusana (assembly GCA_030760725.1). Taxonomy (NCBI): domain Eukaryota; kingdom Viridiplantae; phylum Streptophyta; class Magnoliopsida; order Poales; family Poaceae; genus Neostapfia; species Neostapfia colusana. Next base: position 18,601,651 of record JASWHV010000018.1, on the reverse strand, counting down.
ATAAAAGTGTATGCAAGCCACAGATCAACACACACAGAGTAACCACAACACATATAATGGTGAATGAATTTCATAAATATGAATGTGTGGTTTGTATGAAGTGGAAGTGTGAACTATGTCTTATGGATTGTTGTTTTTCTTTTGCTATGTGTGATGGTGTGATGTAGAACCTGCTCAAGAGCAAGTTATTCCTTTCCAAGACCAGGACTACCCATTTCAAGAGCAGCAAGAAGGAGGCAAGTGTCCTTGACCACTTTGATCCTATGCTAGGATGTGTAGATAGAATTATTTGCATTGTCAAATGAAATATGAAACCCATGCTAGGAAAGTTTCCCTAGAATTGCATTACCTTGTTTCCTTGTAGCTTGGGTTGGGATTTATTTTACCATGTCATTTATTTCCATGCATATGCTTAGCCATGCTTAGAATGGGATATTTGGGACATGAGATCATCAGTTTATATTACCATACTCTTGAATGAGACATTGTGAGTTATGTAGAGGTAGGGATCAAGGCAAGTTGGATGTTTTGGTTGTGTGCTGGGTGCACGAGACTTGGGTTTGTGTTTAGTACTTGCCTGGATCCTAAGGACCGGTTCATGGAGCATGTAACCCGGCTTTACAGTGCCAACCACATGCTGAGATGGGGCAGCTTGGCCAATTAATTAGGTGTATCCCCGGCATAGTATGGGTGTGTTGGATGGTGCGGGGAGTAGGTGTCAGCTGGACTACCATATGAACCGCAAGGCTCAAGAGGGGGCCACTGCAGCGGGGTTGGAGCCTCTTGTATGCTGTTAGGGGTGAAACCTCAGTGGGCCCACGCTCGTCGGGAATCCCTTTGTAAAGGCTTCGTAGTGATCTCCTGGCTGCACACCTGGGAAGTGTGAATGTGGATCGTAGCCACTGGCATAATGGAGGTTCTTTTAGTCTACCCGGCAACGGGGGATGAAATCACTACATGTGGGTACAGTGGTACAAACTCTGCAGAGTCAAAACTGTCATGACAGCCGTGCTCATGGTCAAGAGCGGCTTGGACATATTCATGATTAGAGGATTGATGGTTTTGGAAGTTAAGCGGGGAGCTTAACATTGGGAATGTTGTTGTGGGTATTGGGTTATGATGATGGGATGGGAGAGTGGGAACATTTCACCTGTGTAGTAAGGTAGGTGCTTAATAAGCTAAGGTGATAGGTATTAATTGCGTAGTGCTTTCACCATGAGTTCAACCTCTCCTTTTTCTAGCCATGCATGATATAATTTTCCCACACTTGCTGAGTACCCTTGGTACTCAACCTTGCATATTTGTTGGTTTATATTGCTGCTCAGGTCAAGACAATGAGGTGGTGTATAATGACCAAGACTTTGGACCCGAGGAAGGTTTCTAGGTTCATGGAGACCCCGGGCAACGCCTGTGATGGAGCCCTAAAAGAATAATATTCCGCTGCTAGTTTATTTACTTGTGATGAAGCATTAGTGTCCATTGAGATATTTGCGATGTAAGACTTACTTATATTCGACACCTGGCTTGTAATAAATGATGCTTCACTATTTGTCATCACATGTATGAGAAAATGATCCTGGCATACATGTGATATTCACTTGGTTGTTCTTCGGAAAAACCGGGTGTGACAGCAACGTTGCTGAATGGGCGGCGGAGCTGGCGGAGTTTGAGCTGGACTTCCTCCCACGTCATGCAGTTAAGAGCCAAACACTGGCTGACTTTGTGGCGGAGTGGATACCAACGAAGACTGACCCAGGGGGCCATGAAGGCGGAGAGCTAGAGCCTAAAGCCCCGGTCTTCACCGAATCCCACTGGACACTCTTCTTCGACGGCTCCTCGCGAAAGCAGGGGGCCGGTGCCGGCGTACTGCTCCTCATGCCATCGGGGGAACAGTTTGGGTATATGGTGCGTCTCAATTTCAAGGCAACCAACAACATGGCGGAGTATGAGGCACTCATCTTTGGCCTGCAGACAGCCCTGTCTTTAGGCGCTCGCCAGTTGTTGGCACAGGGCGACTCCCAGCTGGTCATCAAGCAAGTCAAGGGCGAATGCTCCTGCAACGACCCACAGCTAGCTGCGTATCTGCTTCACGTGCAGATGTTGGAGAAAGAATTCCTCGCCTTGGACCTGCACCACGTACCGCGCGCTGGTAATGCCGCAGCCGACAACCTTTCAACGAAAGCTTCCACCGGAGCCCCTGCGGCTGAGGGAGTTTTCGAGAGGACGTTGCTGCGGCCCACAGCCCGGCCCGCCGAGCCGGGCGAAGGGGGCTTGACCAGCACCTCGAAGCTGGCGTTCCCGGCGGCCCTACAGCCATGGATGCCGCCAAAGATCGTAAGCGTCACTGGGGACTCTGTGCAACCCAGCGCTCAAGATCCAGAAGCTCAAGTCAGACCCGATGCATGGATCACGGAGATCCGGGACTACTTGAAGGACAATATCCTCCCTGATGAACATTAAACCGCTGAACGGATTGTGCGTATGGCTAAGATGTACGCGCTGGTAGAGGGGGATCTCTACCGGCGTGGCGCCAACCACATCCTATTGCGGTGCATAACCCAGGGGGAAGGCTGCGACTTGCTCGCTGAGATCCATGGAGGCGAATGTGGAAGTCATTCATCCTCACGCACACTTGTCGGTAAAGCCTTCCGGCATGGCTTCTACTGGCAGACAGCACTCCAGGATGCCGTCAAGCTGGTCGAGTGCTGCAAGGCGTGCCAGTTCCACGCCAAGCAGATCCATACACCGGCTCAGGCGGTACAGATGATCCCGCCCTCGTGGCCGTTTGCCGTATGGGGGCTGGACATCCTGGGACCATTCCCCAGAACTGTCGGGGGATTCCGGTACCTCTATGTCGCTATCGACAAGTTCACCAAGTGGCCGGAAGCTACACCAGTTGTCACCATCAACAAACAATCCGCAGTAAAATTCATCAAGTCCATTTTCTGCCGGTTCGGGGTCCCAAACAGGATCATCACCGACAACGGGACCCAGTTCACCAGCGCAGCGTTCCAAGACTACTGCGAGGACCTTGGTATTCAGGTATGCTATGCCTCTCTCGCCCACCCGAGGAGCAATGGGCAAGTTGAGAGGGCCAACGCGGAGATTCTCCTGGGCCTTAAGACTCGCACCTTCGCCAGTCTGAAGAAACATGGTGCCAATTGGGTAGATAAGCTTCCGAGCACACTATGGGATAACCGGACATCCCAGAGCCTGGCCACCGGGGAGACACCCTTCTTCATGGTGTACGGGGCTGAAGCTGTACTTCCCCCGGAAATCACCATGAAGTCTCACCGTGTCCGAGCTTACGACGAAGCCACGCAGGACAACCTTCGGCGTGGAGAAATCGACCTCGTCGACGAGGTCCGATTACATGCGGCACTCCGTAATGCGCGGTACAGACAAGCGCTTCGGCGCTACCACCAAAGGTCTGTGCGTGCCCGGGAGCTGCATGAAGGTGACCTGGTGTTGCGGCGCATACTTTCTCGTGAAGGGACCCACAAACTCTCCCCTAGTTGGGAAGGCCCCTTCCGAGTAGCAAAAGTATGCCTCCCCGGGTGTGTGCGCCTTTCCACCGAGGATGGGGACCTTCTCCCGAACCCTTGGAACATAGAGCACCTCCGTAAGTTCTATCCCTAGAGCAAAAATAGGACAGTACTTTCTTTTCGTAATAAACTCCATAGTGTCCAGGAGCAGCGCTCGGAGCAGCTAAACCCCAGGGGACGGTCCAGGACTACGTTCAGCTTTGCCTGGTTCCGACTCCAAGCACGTAGAGTCTTGCTTCCCCTCTTAATGGGGTGGGTCGTGGACTCCATGTTTAGCCTGCCTTCCACCTATGGAAAGTTGTGCGAAAAGAAATCTGCTCTACTTTGCTCTTTCCTTGTACTCATTTAAATTGTGAATTGAGTTTTTTAATCACCCTTGCAGTGCATGGTTGCCATGTGCTCAGCTTCCCCTCTCTACAAGTCCCCAAACACCAAACACATGGTTAGGGGCTGTAAGTCAAATAAGACTATGAGATAAGGGAGGGGGAGCCCCAAAGGAGAATTACGTTTCCTCTGCCTGTGTGCAGGACCTCCAGGTTACGGCAACAGGGACTGCATGAAGCGGGGGGAAAGGAGCTACCAGCTACTCCGGCCTGGGACTGGAAGGACCGGGACCTGCCCCTCCAGCAGGGGCGGGACCTGGGGGCCCCACGTGTCCAGCAGGCTCGGAACTCTCTCCTCCCTTGAGGAGGGCTTCGGGCTCGCCATGTGGTGGGCGGAAGCCGGACCTCCCCCTCGGTGGGAGGGCTCCGAAAGCCCTACGTGTCCAACATGGCCGGAGCTCCCGCCTCTTAGGAAGGAGCTCCGGACCCGCCACGTGGCAGGCAGATCTGGAGCTCCCCATGGGGCGAGATCCAGAGACCTCCGGGGGCCCCTAACACGGTTAGGACCCGGGGAGGGTGTCGGTGCAAGGCTCCGAGATTGGAAATGGCCTCTGAGTACCTTGCGGAGCTAAGGACTCAGTCAGGCAAAGCCAAGAAGGAGAAGAAAAGCATCACAGACACAAATATCCAAGAGAGTCAAATTAAGCAAGGCTCCATGAGCTGAACTACAGACTCGATAAGAAGAAAGAAACAAGCCCCAAGGGTCTCCCGACACGACCAGAATCCAGAAGTTGCAACAACGGCCGCATCGCCAGGCTTCAGACCTGGCGGAACTCTCTCGCTCTATGACCAGAGCGCATGAATCGCCTCCCTCATCACCGGCGCAAAAACCAGTGACACCACGGGGGCCCCTGAGGCCCCCTCCGCAGTATTCAGCGGTCTTCTTGGAGGCCCTACCGCCTGGATTCTCCACGGTGCATCGGCGGTTTCCTTCTCCTGAAGTTCCCTCATCACCTGCGCAAAAGCCGGTGTCGTCAAGGGTGCCCCTGGAGCCCCCAACCCTCATCACCTGCGCAAAAGCTGGAGTCGTCAAGGGTGCTCCTGAGGCCCTCTCCGCGGCATTCAGCGGTGTTCTTGGAGACCCTGCCACCTGGGATTCTCTTCGATGCTTCAGCGGTTCCTTTGAAGACTCCACCACCCTCAGGGGCAGGGCAGGCAGGCTCCCTGAGTCCCAGGCTTGGTGCAGACGCAGCCGCTGGAGGGAGCTGAGAGCAATTCTTCCCCCAGTAAGGCGGGTTGAGAGACATGGAGGAAGACAAGACTGCAGGACCTGAGGGAAGCGCAGGGGCAGGAAGCCTTATAAGAGGAATGTACCCACATGGATGTTCCATTTAGCAGCTTCCCGGTGCAATTCCAAGCGATTCGGAACTCTTCGAATATCCCGCACCGGCAACCGCTTTGGTTCCTAGACCGAATGCCGATGACGGGTGGGCCCAAGCCACCTAACTGAAGCGGTGGGGGCAAGGAGTCAGTCTCCTAAGAAGATGAGCCGGCAAGGCACTTCGGCGGTTCCCGAAGAAAGCGCCGCAACGTGCAGAAGTGGCAGTCTTGGGAACCACCGCAGTAAAAGCAACCATCAAGTGAGCGCACGCTCCCACGATCCCGTGGCTGTTCGTGCTCCGGCAGCAGTCAATTCGGGACTTAGATAAAGTGCGCGGACCGGAAGAGACGGAGGTCCCACCTCGGGCTCGCTATCTCCCCTGAGATGGGCCCGGGGGCCACTGTCGGTACCTGAGATATGGGGTATCCCCGCGCACAGGGTAAAATGCCTAAGGAACTCACCCTTCTCCGCAGGGAGAGCTCCGAAGGCGCCACGCGTCCGGCGGGGCCGGACCACCCTCTCCTCAGAGGAGAGCTCCGGGCCCGCCACGTGGCATACAGAAGCCGGACCTCCCCCTCCGCGGGAGAGAGGTCCGAAGGCGCCGCGTGTCCAGCGGGGCCGGACCTCCCTCTCCTCAGAGGAGAGCTCCGGGCCCGCCACGTGGCCAGCAGAAGCCGGACCTCCCCCTCCGTGGGAGAGAGGTCCGAAGACGCCACGTGCCCCGCGGGACTGACCCTTCTCTTCTCTGAGAAGGGCTCCGGGCCTGCCACGTGGCAGCAGAGCGACGCTGCCTGCCCCGAGTGATAGGCAGCGGGCATAAATACGCCCCATACCTTGCCCGTACAAGGTATTCAAGGCCCGCGTCTTCCCAAGACGCGGAAACGCGGAGCACGCGTCTGTCAGGTGCCGTTGCGCCCAGTCGCATCACAGACTGGCGCGTGGTGTCAGAACCTGTCAGCCAATAAACACTGCGACAAGACAACCCATGCCGCCTGCGCCTTCATCAACCGCTATGACTGGCATGCGGCATGGGCAGGGCGGCAAGATGAAGACTCAGAAGCCTTCGGCCAGAGACAACTACCGGCATAACTGCAGATACGGTAGATAATAGACAATCTTCCCGGGACCACCTGTCGGGTCCCGGCTCCCCTTGTAAGCCGCCCGAGTCTTGGACTATAAAAGGCTCGGGTAGGCGTCGATAGCAAGGGTTCTCATTTTGCAACTCATACGCTAGCCATACACTCTCAAGCTGTAACTCACCCCCAAGCTCAGGCCTCTGGCCCTGAGCAGCAAGCAATACAGCGAGCTCCATAGCTCGCCGTGGACGTAGGGTTTTACGCTCCGGCGGCCTGAACCACGTAAAACTCGCCGTGTCAAGCTCTTACTAACTCGTTCAATCCGCGCAAGCTCTCCGCTAGGAACTAGACCCTCCGAAAAAAGAACCTCCGCGGGCTGCCCAGTGCAGGCCCGGGTGAAGTGTCGACTGCACACTTCGACACAGCGCGTATCTCTTAGCCATACGCACAATCCATTCAGCGGTTGCATGTTCATAAGGAAGGATGTTGTCCTTCAAGTAGTCCCGGATCTCCGTGATCCATGCATCGGGTCTGACTTGAGCTTCTGGATCTTGAGCGCTGGGTTGCACGGAGTCCCCAGTGACGCTTACGATCTTTGGCGGCATCCATGGCTATAGGGCCGCCGGGACCGCCAGCTTCGAGGTGCTGGTCAAGCCCCCTTCGCCCGGCTCGGCGGGCCGGGCTGTGGGCTGCAGCAACGTCCTCTCGAAAACTCCTTCGGGCGCGGGGGCTCCGGTGGAAGCCTTCGTTGAAAGGTCGCATTGCCTGCGCGTGGTACGTGGCGTAGGTTCAAGGTCAGGAATTCTTTCTCCAACATCTGCACGTGAAGCAGATACGCAGCTAGCTGTGGGTCATTGCAGGAGCATTCGCCCTTGACTTGCTTGATGACCAGCTGGGAGTCGCCCTGTGCCAACAACTGGCGAGCGCCTAAAGACAGGGCTGTCTGCATGCCAAAGATGAGTGCTTCATACTCTGCCATGTTGTTGGTTGCCTTGAAATTGAGACGCACCATGTACCCAAACTGTTCCCCCCATGGCATGAGGAGCAGTACGCCGGCACCGGCCCCCTGCTTTCGTGAGGAGCCATCGAAGAAAAGTGTCCAGTGGGGCTCGGTGAAGACCGGAGCTTGGTGCTCCGGTTCACTGTCTTCGTGGGCCCCTTGGCCAGTCTTCGTTGGTGTCCACTCTGCCACAAAGTCGGCCAGTGCTTGGCTTTTGACTGCATGGCGTGGAAGGAAGTCTAGCTCGAACTCCGCCAGCTCCGCCGCCCATTTAGCAACGTTGCCAGTCGCATGGGGGCTGTGAAGAATTGCCTTCAGCGGATACGAGGTGACTACCGAGACCCGGTGGGCCTGGAAGTAATGGCGGAGCTTCCTGGAGGCCACGAGCACCGCATACAGCAGCTTGTGGACTTCTATGTACCTTGTCTTGGCATCATGAAGTACTTCGCTGATTTAGTAGACAGGCCTCTGGATGTTTCGAACCCTCTCTCTTAGGCCTGGGAGGTCTTCATCCATTGGCCCTGGCCCGCCGGGGGTGAGTGGACCCACGGGGGCCTCCGGGAGCTGGGACCCGGAGGCCCCCAAACTATCTTGGTCCCCCGGGGGGCCCCGGGGGTCTTGAGGGATCTCCGGGAGGTTCCGTTGGGCCCCCGGGGGGTCCCACAGGACCCTCGGGGGTTTATCTCGGGGGTCCGGGAGACCGCCCTGGACCTCCGGGAGGCCGACCTGAACCTCCGGGAGGTTGCCTTGGAGGTCCGAGAGACCGTCTTGGTCCTGCAGGGCCTCCTGGCGTCTATCTTCTGCTGCAGGAGCAGGTTGTGAAGATGAGAGGTCCGGCCGCTCTGCGGCGAGGACCATACTCACCACTTCAGTTGTCGCCGCGATGTAGAGCAGCAGGTGCTCTCCGGGCTCAGGGGCTACCATGATAGGTAGGGTCGTCAGGAGTCGTTTCAACTCCTGGAAAGCCTCTTCTGCCTCATCGGTCCAGGCAAATGGGCCAGACTTGCGCAGGAGCTTAAAGAAAGGGAGTGCCCGCTCTGCTAGCCTCGGTATAAACCGACTCAGCGCTGCTAGGCATCCCGTGAGTTTCTGGACATCCTTGACGCGGGCAGGAGGCCGCATCAAGTCGATGGCCTTGATCTTCTCTGGGTTGGCCTCAATCCCCCGGTTCGAGACCAGGAATCCTAAGAGCTTCCGAGAGGACACACCGAACACACATTTGTCGGGGTTCAGCTTGGTGCGCGTAGAGCGCAATTTATCAAAAACTAAAGCTAGGTTATCTAACAAAGATGAACCCTGCTTGACCTTGACAACAATGTCATCGACGTACCCCTCAACTAAGTCTCTTATTAACTCCCCAAAGCTTTTGTGCATCGCTCGCACAAAGGTGGGGAGTGCATTCTTTAGGCCGTAAGGCATAGACACATAACAATAAAGGCCATCTACTGTGATGAAGGAGGTGTGCTCTTCATCCTCCCTAGACATGGGGATCTGATGGAAACCCGAGTAGGCGTCTAGGAAGCACAGCATATCACAGCCTGATGTTGAGTCTACTATTTGATCTATTCTAGGGAGAGGGAATGGATCTTTGGGACATGCCTTATTGAGACTGGTGTAGTCGATGGACATCCGGAGCTTCCCGCCGGCCTTCGGGACAACGACGGCGTTCGTCAACCACCGGGGGTGGTGGACCTCCCGTATAAAGCCAGCGTCCAGCAGCTTCTTGATTTCTTCACGAATGAAGTTCTGCCGCTCGATGGACTGCTTGCGGGGCTTCTGTTGAACCGGCCGGGCGTCGGGGAAGACTTTTAAGTGGTGCTCGATCACCTCCCTGGGGATCCCCGGCATCTGTGACGGCTGCCATGCAAACACGTTAACATTGTGCCGGAGGAAGGTGACGAGCGCGCCGTCCTATTTGCTATCCAGGCCCCCGACTACCCCGGTGGTCTGGGTGGCTTCGGCGCTGACTTGGACGACCTTTAAGGGGACGCCGTCCTTGTCGAGGGGTTACACGCGGGGTGCTGTGGCGGAGGCACGGTGGCATGCGCTCGGGTGGAACTGGTCCGGCTCTGCATTGCCAGGGGCTGGTGCCCCAGCTGTTGCGAGCGCTTGGAGTTTCTCTAAGGCCGACACTGCAGCAGTGCGGTCTCCACGAATCCTGACGATGCCCGTTGGTGTAGGCATCTTTAGGACGAGGTAGCCGTAGTGGGCTACTGCCATGAATCGGTACAGGGCCGGCCTGCCGATTATGGCGTTGAAGGGGAGGTCGATCTCCGCTACGTCGAATAGAATGTACTCTGTCCGATAGCTGTCCGGAGCTCCGAAGGTCACCGGGAGGCTGATGTTGCCGTAGGGAACGACCTGTCCCGGCCCTACCCCTGAGAACGGGCTCGACGGGGTGAGCTTGGCCATCGGGATCTGTGGCCTCTGGAAAGCTGCACGGCTGATGAGGTTCAGCCCAGCTCCACCATCTACCAAAACGTGGTACATCCTCACGTTGGCGATGGTCGGAGCTACCAAGAGCGGTAGTTGGGCGGCCCCAGCCATTTTCCTGGGGCAGTCGGTGGCGTCAAAGCTGATGGGGGTTCCCATCCACTTGAGGTGCGGTGCGGCACTTGGGAGTGGAGCCACCGACGCTACCGCTCGGCGCAGAGTCTTGACTGCGCTTCGAGACGAGGGGTCGGCGGACCCGCCGTATATGACGTAGAGCTTCTTTCGACGCTCATCGTCACTGGAGCTGGAGTCCTCATGGCTGCGTACCGCCTTCACGGCGCGCTGAGGCTCCTGGAACTCCACTGGGTGGTCGACGCTGTCTGGGACGTCAACCTTCTGCTTGCCCTCCCTTGGACGGAAAGGTGGGGCGTCAGCCCGCTGCTGCTTCCCTTTGCGGAAGCGCTCTGCGAGCTTCCGGATCTCCCAGCAGTCGGCAGTAGTGTGGCGACAGCTGCCGTGCACGGGGCATATCTTGTCTTGATCACCTTCCGGCATTGGTGATCTTCGCTGCCTCTTGTCGGGGCGCGGCCCCCGAGCCACTGAGTGTCGCTGCTGCGACAACTGGAGCTGCGGTCGGTGATTCTATCTTGCCTCTGCCTCGGCTCTTGGCCTTCTTGCTGCCTCCATAGGGAGCAGGGCCAGATCCGGGCTGTCCTCCTGACTCGGAGGACGACAGTGAGTGCCAGTTTCGCCCTTCGGCCGCTCTGGCGCACTTGTCTGCCAGGCTGAGGAGCTCGGAGACGTCACGGACCTCTCTGGTCGTGAGCTTCTCGAGCATCTTCTTGTCCCGGACGCCTTGTCGGAACGCCACCACCACAGAAGCATTTTGGATGTGTGGGATGGTGTTCCGCATCTGGGAGAACCGCTGGATGAAGGAGCGCAGTGACTCCCCCGGTTGTTGCTGGATGGCGTGGAGGTCGAGCTCCGTGCCAGGCCGGGTGTAGGAACTACCGAAGTTGGCGATGAACTGCCGGCAGAGCTCTCCACAGGAAGTTATGGAACCCTGGGAGAGGTTCATGAGTCAAGACCGAGCTGGACCGGTCAAGGCGACAGGGAAGTAATTGGCCATGATGGCCTCATTCCCCCCTGCGGCAAGTACGGCGGTGGAGTAGATCTGGAGGAACTCCGCCGGGTTGACGCTGCCGTCGTACTTCTCAGGCAGGTGCGGCCGAAACTTGCGCGGCCACTTCACGAAGCTAAGGTGGGGCGCGAGGGCCGCACATCCTGCTTCTGTTGCCGCAGGTATTGGTGCCGCGAACGCTTGGTTCGCACCGGGCACAGTGTACCCCGGTATGGGCAAGGTTGCGCCATAGGCCGGGGGCGCCGTTTGCAGGACATATGACTGTGGCATATTCTGCACGGCGTAAGCCTGGGGCAGAGATCGCGTGGCGAAAGTCTGCTCTTCAGGCTGGGTCGAGGCTGACGTCATGCTGTCGCCAGCCTCTTGGTTGCGACGCCTTTCTCGGCGTTGCTCGAGGTATACCCGGGCATCTTGACCCAAGTGACACTGTTCCAGCTCTATCCTCAGATCCGTCGACTGGAGCCTGGTGGAGCTGGAATCTGCCGTCTGCTCGTCAACCATTGGCGTGCACATCAGCGTCACAGCCAGTTGGCCGGAGCGTCGTCTCCGCTGAAGTCGAGGGCTTGCGGCGGCGACGACGAGACGGTCTACCTCGCAGATCCACTGCTGGGTTGCTGCCTGAGGCGCGTCCCCAGCAGGTGGATTATGCAGTAGCGCTCTTGCTGCAGCTAGCGCACCCCCACCGGGTACGCTCAGCGCTACTGAAGACCTGACGCTGGTTGGAGCCTGCATTGCCGGGGTCGGCGCTGCCAGAGCCGGTTGCTGGCTCCCAGCTTGTACCGACACACTCCGTCCTGAGTGTGTTGACATGTACTCCCCTCTGGTCGCGGTTTGCCGCGGACACGGGGGAGGAGAGTTTGCCGCTGAAGGAAGCTTCGTCATCTTCGTCTGCGGAAACTCGTCGCGCAAGGGGAAAAGTCCCCCTACCTGGCGCGCCAAATGTCAAAGTGTTCGGTCGACACTTCCCCCGGGCCTGCACTGGGTAGCCCGCGGAGGTTCTCTTTTCGGTGGGGCTAGTCCCTTGCGGAGAGCTTGCTCGTATGGACGAGTTAGTAACAGCTTGACACGGCGAGTTTTACGTGGTTCAGGCCGCCGGAGCGTAAAACCCTACGTCCACGACGAGCTATGGAGCTCGCTGTATTGCTTGCTGCTCAGAACCGGAGTCTTGAGCTTGGGGGTGAGTTACAGCTTGGGTGTGAATGGCTAGCGTATGAGTTGCGGGAATGCGAACCCTTGCTATCGTCGCCTACCCGAGTCTTTTATAGTCCAAGACTTGGGTGGCTTACAAGGGGGGCCCGGGACCCAACAGGTGGTCCCGGGGAGATTGACTGTGATCTACCGTATCTGCAATTATGCCGGTAGTTGTCTCTGGCGAAGGCTTCCGAGTCTTCGTCTTGCAGCCCTGCCCATGCCGCATGCTAGTCGTAGTGGATGATGATGGCGGGGGCGGCATGGGATGTCTTGTCGCTGCGTTTATTGGCTGGCAGGCTCTGACACCGCGCGCCAGTCTGTGATGCGACTGGGCGCAACGGCACCTGACAGAGGCGTGCTCCGCCTCTCCGCGTCTTGGGAAGACGCGGGCCTTGAATACCTTGTACGGGCAAGGTATGGGGCGTCTTTACGCCCGCTGCCTATCGCTCGGGGGCAGGCAGCGCCGTTCTGCTGGCCACGTGGCAGACCCGGAGCCTTTCTTAGAGGAGAGGGGGGGGGGTCGACCCCGTGGGACACGTGGAGCCTTCGGACCTCTCCCCGCGGAGGGGGAGGTTCGGCTTCTGTCGGCCATGTGGCGGGCCCGGAGCTCCTCTCTGAGGAGAGGGAGGTCAGGCCCCGCCGGACACATGGCACCTTCGGACCTCTCTCCCGCGGAGGTGGAGGTCCGGCTTCTGTATGCCACGTGGCGGGCCCGGAGCTCTCCTCTGAGGAGAGGGAGGTCCGGCCCCGCTGGACGCGTGGCGCCTTCGGAGCTCTCCCTGCGGAGAAGGGTGAGTTCCTTAGGCATTTTCCCCTGTGCGCAGGGGTACCCCATATCGCGGGTACCGACAAAGACCAAGAACCGGGGCGGTGGCAAGATGAAGTCACCGGCCGCGGCTCCCGTTGCTGCAGCAGCGGCATCCAGTGGAGCTCGGGGGCCGAGCCCCAACAAAAGGCAGCGACAGTCACCGGCTCCAGATGGTGACCAAGGCGAGCTATGCCCCGTGCACGGCAGCTGTCGCCATACTGCTGCCGAGTGCCGGGAGATTCAGAAGCTCGTGGAGCGCTTCCGCAAAGGGAATCAGCTGTAGACTGATGCCCCACCCTTCCGTCAAAGGGAGGGCAAGCAGAGGGCCGACGCCCCAGACAATGTGGACCACCAAGTGGAGTCCCAGGAGCCTCAGCGCGCCGTGAAGGCGGTGCGCAACCATGAGGACTCCAGCTCCAGCGATGACGAGCGTCGAAAGAGGCTCTACGTCATCTATGACGGGTCCGCTGACCCCTCGTCCCAAAGCGCGGTTAAGACTTTGCGCCGAGCGGTAGCGTCGGTGGCTCCACTCCCAGGTGCCTCACCGCACCTCAAGTGGATGGGACCCCCCATCAGCTTTGATGCCACTAACTGCCCCAGGAACATGGCTGGGGCCGGCCAACTACCGCTCTTGGTAGCGCCCACCATTGCCAACGTGAGGGTGTACCACGTTTTGGTAGATGGCGGAGCTGGGCTGAACCTCATCAGCCGCGCAGCTTTCCAGAAGCTGCAGATCCCGATGGCCAAGCTCACCCCGTCGAGCCCGTTCTCAGGGGTAGGGCCGGGACAAGTCGTCCCCTACGGCAACATCAGCCTTCCGATGACCTTTGGGGCACCGGACAGCTATCGGACAGAGTACATTCTGTTCGACATAGCGGAGATCGACCTCCCCTTCAACGCCATAATCAGCAGGCCAGCCCTGTACCGGTTCATGGCAGCGGCCCACTACGGCTACCTCGTCTTGAAGATGCCTACACCAACAGGCATCCTCAGGATTCGTGGAGACCGCACTGCTGCAATGTCGGCCTTGGAAAAACTCCAGGCACTTGCGACAGCTCGAGCGCCAGCCCCTGGCAGTGCAGAACCAGACCGGCTCCACCCGAGTGCACGCCACCGTGCCTCGGCCGCAGCACCCCTTGTCCAACCCCTCAACGAGGGCGACGTCCCCCTAAAGGTTGTCCAAGTCAGCGCCGACGCTGCCCAGACCACCCAGGGAGCCGGGGGCCTGGATAGCAAATAGGAAGGCGCGCTCATCACCTTCCTCCGGCACAACGTCGACGTGTTTGCATGGCAGCCGTCGCAGATGCCGGGGATCCCTAGGGAGGTGATTGAGCACCACTTGAAGATCGTCCCCGACGCCTGGCCAATCCGACAGAAGCCTCGCAAGCAGTCCATCGAGCGGCTGAACTTCATCCGAGAAGAGATCAGGAAGCTGCTGGATGCTGGCTTCATACGGGAAGTCCACCACCCCCGGTGGTTGGCGAACCCCGTCGTTGTCTCTAAGGCCAGTGGGAAGCTCCGGATGTGCATCGACTACACCAGTCTCAATAAGGCATGTCCCAAAGATCCATTCCCTCTCCATAGAATAGATCAAATAGTAGACTCGATATCAGGCTGCGATGTGCTGTGCTTCCTAGATGCCTACTCGGGGTTCCGTCAGATCCCTATGTCTAGAGAAGATGAAGAGCACACCTCCTTCATCACAGTAGACTGCCTATATTGTTATGTCTCTATGCCTTATGGCCTAAATAATGCTCTTCCCACCTTTGTACGTGCAATGCACAAAACCTTTGGAGAGCTAATAAGAGACTTAGTTGTGGTGTATGTCGGTGACATCGTTGTCAAGGTCAGGCAGAGTTCATCCTTGTTAGATAACCTAGCCCTAGTCTTTGACAAATTGCGCTCCACGCACACCAAGCTGAACCCCGACAAGTGTGTGTTCAGCGTATCCTCTGGAAAACTCTTAGGATTCCTGGTCTCACACCGAGGGATTGAGGCCAACCCAGAGAAGATCAAGCACTTTATGCAGCCTCCCGCCCGCATCAAAGAAGTCCAGAAACTCACGGGATGCCTAGCCGCGCTGAGTCGGTTTATACCGAGGCTAGCAGAGCGAGCGCTCCCCTTATTTAAGCTCCTGCACAAATCCGGTCCATTTGCCTGGACTGACGAAGCAGAAGAAGCTTTCCAGAAGTTGAAACAACTCCTGACGACCCTACCTATCATGGTAGCCCCCAAGCCCGAAGAGCATTTGTTGCTCTACATCGCGGCGACAACTGAAGTGGTGAGTATGGTCCTCGTCGCAGAGCGGCCGGACCTCTCATCATCACAGCCTGCTCTGGTAGCAGGAGAGAGACACCAGGAAACCCCGGAGGTCCAAGACGGCCTCCCGGGCCTCAAGGACAACCTCCCGGAGGTCCAGGGCGGACCCTCGGACCCCCAAGAGAACCTCCCAGAGGTCCAACGGGACCTCCCTAAGGCCCAACGGGACCTCCCGGGAATCCAGCGGGACCTCCCGGAGCTCCCGGAAAAATAGCGGAACCTCCGGAAGCCCAAGGCGGCTTAGGAGCTCTCGAGTCCCAACTCCCAGAAGCCCCCCTGGACCCACCCACCTCCGGCAGGCCTGAGCCAATGGCTGAAGACCACTCAGACCTGGGAGAGAGGGTCCGGACCATCCAGAGGCCTATCTACTACATCAGCGAAGTCCTCCATGAGGCCAAGACAAGGTACCTGGAGGTCCACAAGCTGCTGTATGCAGTGCTCGTGGCGTCCAGGAAGCTCCGCCGCTACTTTCAGGCCCACCGGGTCTCGGTGGTCACCTCCTATCTGCTGAAGGTGATCCTTCACAGCCCCCACGCGACTAGCAATGTCGCAAAATGGGCAGCGGAGCTGGCGGAGTTTGAGTTGGACTTCCTTCCTCGCCATGCAGTCAAGAGCCAAGCGCTGGCTGACTTCGTGGCTGAGTGGACGCCAAGGAAGGCTGACCCAGGGGGCCACGAAGACGGTGAACCAAAGCACTGAGTTCCGGTCTTCACCGGGCCTCACTGGACGCTCTTCTTCGACGGCTCCTCGCGAAAGCAGGGGGCCGGTGCCGGTGTACTGCTTCTCATGCCATCGGGGGAGCAGTTTGGGTACATGGTGTGTCTCAATTTCAAGGCAACCAACAACATGGCAGAGTATGAAGCACTCATGTTTGGCCTACAGACAGCCCTGTCTCTGGGCGCTCGCCAGTTGTTGGCACAGGGCGACTCCCAGCTGGTTATCAAGCAAGTTAAGGGTGAATGCTCCTGCAATGACCCACAGCTAGCTGCTTATCTGCTCCACGTGCAGATGTTGGAGAAAGACTTCATCGCCTTGGACCTGCGCCATATACCGTGCGCTAGCAATGCCGCAGCTGACGACCTCTCAACGAAGGCCTCCACCGGAGCCCCTGTGCCCGAAGGAGTCTTCGAGAGGACGTTGCCGCGGCCCACAGCCTGGCCCGCCGAGCTGGACGAAGAGGGCTGGACCAGCACCTCGAAGCTGGCGGTCCCGGCGGCCCTGCAACCATGGACGCCGCCAAGGATCGTAAGCGTCACTGGGGACTCCGTGCAACACAGCGCACAAGATCCAGAAGCTCAAGTCAGACCCGGTGCATGGATCATGGAGATCCGGGACTACTTGAAAGATAACATCCTCCCCGATGAACGTGTATCCGCTGAACGGATCGTGCGCATGGCTAAGAGATATGCGCTGGTAGAAGGGGATCTCTACCGGCGTGGCGCCAACCACGTCCTATTGCGGTGCATAACCCAGGGGGAAGGCTGTGACTTGCTCGCAGTAGTCCACGGAGGCGAGTGCTGGGAACGCTCATCGTCCCGCACGCTGGTCGGTTAAGCCATCTGGCATGGCTCCTACTGACCGAGAGCCACCTGGACGCCGTCAAACCGGTTAGGAGATGCAATGCATGCCAGGTCCACGCCGAGAAGACCCACACAACCGGTGCAGACGCCGCACCCAGAGCCGTCGGAGGATACCGGCTCCTCTATGTCGAGGGCCAGCCGGACTTCCCAGGGCCGGGTCACGGGAATTACCCTTCTACATGGTATGCGGGGCCGAAGCCATGCTTCCCCCTGACATCGCCATGGGGGTCCCTCCGTGTCCGTGCTTACGATGAAGCCATGCATGACCCGCTCTACATGAGGACATCTACCTCGTCGTCGAGGCAAGATGGCAAGCCACACTCCGGATCGCACGGAACCGGCGGGCCCCAGCGCTACCACCGCCGTTCCATGCATGGGAGCCCAGGACAGGCGCTCCGGCGCTACCACCAAAGGTCTGTGCGTGTCCGAGTGCTGCAGGAAGGCGACCTGGTGTTGCGGCGCATACTTTCTCGCGAAGGGACCCACAAACTCTCCCCCAGCTGGGAAGGCCCCTTCCGAGTCATGAAAGTGGGCCACCTCGGGTGCGTACGCCTTTTCACCGATGATGGGGATCCGCTCCCGAACCCCTGGAACATCGAACACCTCCGTAAGTTCTACCCTTAGAGCAATAGTAGGACAATCTCTTTTTTTTAATAGATCCCATAGAGTCCAGGAACAGCGCTCGGAGCAGCTAAGTCTCAGGGGACGGTCCAGGGCTACGTTCAGATTGGCCTGGTTCCGACCCTAAGCGCGTAGAGTCTTGCTTCCCTTTTTAATTGGGTGGGTCGCTGCCTCCATGTTTAGCCTGCCTTCCTCCTATGGAAATTTATAGGGAAAGAACCTGTCCTACTTTGCTCTTCCCTTATGCTCATGCAAATTACGTATTAATTTTTATGACCGCACTTCTTGGGTATGTTCACCATACACTCAGTCCCCTTTTCCCATTCTCACCTCTAGTCGGCATTTGCTATCCTGCCTGGGACGGTCGCGTTTGAGATACCTGCCGATGGTCAGGGGGCCCCGAGCCCCCGGCACGTCGCGCACTAAAATTCCCAAGCACCATGCACCGGATCAGAATCGTAAGCCAAATAAGACTATGAGATCGGGAAGGGGGGAGCCCCAAGGAGAATTACGTTTCCCTTATTTGTGTGCAGGACCCGTCAGCCTTGGCTCCCCGCAGGAGTATGGCAGGAGTACCCAAGCAATTGGCCACACCTACCAAGGGGCCGCTTTGGGACCGCGCAAGACTGAGAGATCCGAACCCCGCCCCCTCCGCAGGGGCGGGCTTCGGAGGCCCCACGTATCTGGTGGGGTCGGAGCCTCCCCTGCTCAGCGGGTAGCTCCGGACCCGCCACGTGGCCGGCAGAGCTGGGTCTCGCCCCATCCTCAGGGGTGAGCTCCGGAGGCTCCACGTGTCCCACGGGGCCGGGCCTCCCTCTCCTCAGAGGGGAGCTCCGGGCTTGCCACGTGGCCGGCAGATCCGGACCTCCCCACCCTCATGGGGCGAGCTCCAGAGACCTCCGAGGCCCTTAATACAATAAGGACCCGGGGAGGGTGTCTGTGCAGAGCTTCGAGATTGGTGAAGGCCTCTGAGTACCTTGCGGAGCTGAGGGCTCGGCCAGGCGAAACCAAGAAGAAGAGAAAAGCATCACAGGCACAAAGGGTCACAAGATTCTATTTATTCATGGCTCCATGAGCTTGGCTACAGACTCGATAAAAAGAAAGAAAAAAGCCCTAGGGTCCCCCTGGCTCGCGCCGGAACCTAGAGGCTACAAGGACGGCCAAGAAACGCAAGCACTCCAATGGGCCCTGAACACCGACTTCCGAGCCGGGGTAGGACCACCAGAGCCCGCCGTCGCCGCCGACGCCTGCTCCTCAGTCGCCTGGACTGACGGAGTAGGGGATGCTCCAGAAGCTCCCCTCGACGATCAGTAGGTTCCCTGGAGACTCAACCGCTTGAGGAGGGAGGACGCGACGCCTGGGAACCTTCGGCCTGTTGTCACTTAAAAGGAGTCCCGTCAGGATGATGAGCCCGAGACCTCTTGGGATCACTACTGGACGGAGCGCCATCTCCAGAAGCAGGTGGTGCAGGCGCCCTGGTTCCCTGACTTGGCACAGATGCCGCCACCAGAGGAGATCGAGCGCGTTTCTTCTCCGGGGGCGGGTTGGAAGCCATGACAGGGGAGAGCTCAAGGACAGGGAAGACAAAGGCGCAAGAGTCCAAGGAAAACCGTTGGGAAGTGCGAAGTGAAATCGCGATACGGGTAAGATCCCCCTTTAAAACTTCCCAGGTGCGATTCGAAACTCTTCGAATACGCCGCATGGGCAACTGCTTCGGCTCTAAGGCCAAGCGCCGATGACAAGTGGACCCAAGTCGTCCAGCTGAAGTGGTGGCCCAAAAAGTCAGTCTCCCAAGGAGACGAGACAACAAGACGCTTCGGCGGTTCTCGAAAAAAGTTCCGCAACGTGCAGAAGTGGCAGCCTTGGGAACCGCTGCAGTAAAAGCAACCATCAAGTGGGCGCACGCTCTCACGATCCCGCGACTGTTCATGCTCCGGCAACGGTCCACGCGGGACTTAGAGAAAGTGCGCGGAACGGAAGAGATGGAGTCCCCACCTCGGGCTCGCTATCTCCCCCAAGATGGGCCCGGGGGCCACTGTCAGTACCCTCGATATGGGGTACCCCCGCGCACAAGGGAAAATGCCTAAGGATCTCGCCCTTCTCTACAGGGAGAGCTCTGAAGGCGCCACGTGTCCAGCGGGGCCGGACTTCCGTCTCCTCAGAGGAGAGCTCCGGACCCGCCACGTGGCCAGCAGCAGCCGGACCTCCCCCCTCCGCGGGGAGAGCTCCGAAAGCGCCACGTGCCCCGCGGAGCCGGACCACTCTCTCCTCAGAGGAGATCTCCGGGCCCGCCACGTGGCCGGCAGAAGCCGGACCTCCCCCCTCCGCGGGGAGATCTCCGAAGGCTCCACGTGTCCCACAGGGCCGGACCTCCATCTCCTCAGAGGAGGGCTCCGGGCCCACCACGTGGCCAGCAGGACAACGCTGCCTGCCCCTGCGCGGTAGGCGGCGGGCGTAAAGACGCGCCATACCTTGCCCGTACATGGTATTCAAGGCCCGCGCCTTCCCAAGACGAGGAAACGTGGAGCACGCCACTGTCAGGTGCCGTTGCGCCTAGTCACATCGCACACTGGCGCGCTGTGTCAGAGCCTGCCCGCCAATAAACACAGCGATAAGACATCCCCTGCCGCCCCTGCCATCATCAACCACTACGACTAGCTTGCGGCATGGGCAGGGCGGCAGAACAAAGACTCGGATGCCTTTGCTAGAGACAACTACCGGCATTACTGCAGATATGGTAGATGACAGGAAATCTCCCGGGGACCACCTGTCGGGTCCCGGGCCCACTTTGTAAGCCGCTCGTGCCTTGGACTATAAAAGGCTCGTGTAGGCAACGTTAGCAAGGGTTCACACTCCAGCCATTCGCACCCTTAGGTTCGAACTCTGTGAACTTGCACCCTAGACTTCACTCACCCTCAAGCTCAGGACTCCGGTTCTGAGCAGCAAGCAATACAGCGAGCACCTCTGCTCACCATGGACGTAAGGTTTTACGCTCCTGCAGCCCGAACCACATAAAACTCGCCGTGTCAAGCTTCTCCCTCACTCGTCCCTAACGCTTAAGCTCTCCGCAAGCGACTAGCCCCTCCGAAAAAAAACCTCCGCGGGCTGCCCAGAGCAGGTCCGGGGGAAGTGTCAACCACACACTTCGACATGCGCATGGAGCGCAGTTTGTCAAAGACTAGAGCTAGGCTATCTAACAAGGATGAGCTCTGCCTGACCTTGACAATGATGTCATCGACATACACCTCAACTAAGGCTCTTATTAGCTCTCCAAAGGTTTTGTGTAGAGCACGTACAAAGGTGGGGAGAGCATTCTTTAGACCATAAGGCATAGAGACATAACAATACAGGCCGTCTACTGTGATGAAAGAAGTGTGTTCTTCATCTTCTCTAGACATAGGGATTTGATGAAAACCCAAGTAGGCATCTAGGAAGCATAGCATATCACAGCCTGATGTAGAGTCTACTATTTGATCTATTCTAGGGAGAGGGATTAGATCTTTAGGACATGCCTTTTTGAGACTCGTGTAGTCGATGCACATCCGGAGCTTCCCGCGGGCCTTCGGGACGACGACAGGGTTCGCCAACCACCGGGGGTGGTGGACTTCCTGTATGAAGCCAGCGTCCAGCAGCTTCTTGATTTCTTCATGGATGAAGTTCTGCCGCTCGATGGACTTCTTGCGGGGCTTCTGTTGGACTGGTCGGGCGTCGGGGAAGATCTTCAAATGGTGCTCGATCACCTCCCTAGGGATCCCCGGCATCTGCGACGGTTGCCATGCAAACACGTCGACGTTGTGCCGGAGGAAGGCTACCCGGGTGGTCTGGGCAGCATGGGCGCCGACTTGGACGACCTTCAGGGGGACGTCGCCCTCGTTGAGGGGTTGCACACGGGGTGCTGAGGTCGAGGCACGGTGGCGTGTACTCGGCTGGAGATGGCCTGGTTCTGCACCGCCAGGAGCTGGTGCTCGGGCTGCTGCAAGCGCTGGGAGCTTCTCCAAGGCTGACACTGCAGCAGAGCGGTCTCCACGAATCTTGAGAACACCTGTTGGTGTAGGCATCTTCAAGACAAGGTAGCCGTAGTGGGCTACTTCCATGAACCGGTACAGGGCTAGCCTGCTGATGATGGAGTTGAAGGGGAGGTCGATCTCCGCCACGTCAAACAGAATGTATTCTGTTCGATAACTGTCCGGTGCCCCCAAAGGTCACCAGAAGGCTGATGTTGCCGTAGGGGATGACCTGTCCCGGCCCGACCCTGAGAACAGGCTCGATGGGGTGAGCTTGGCCATCGGGATCTGCAGCTTCTGGAAAGCTGCGCGGCTGATGAGGTTCAGCCCAGCCCCGCCATCTGCCAGGACGTGGTACATCTTCACGTTGGCGATGGTGGGTGCCACCAAGAGCGGTAGCTGGCCGGCCCCAGCCATGTTCCTGGGGCAGTCGGTGGCGTCGAAGCTGATGGGGGTTCCCATCCACTTGAGGTGCGGCGCGGCACTTGGGAGAGGAGCCACCGACGCTACTGCTCTGTGCAGAGTCTTGACTGCGCTTCGGGACGAGGGGTCAGAGGACCCGCCGTAGATGACGTAGAGCGCCTTCCGGCGTTTGTCGTCGCTGGAGCTGGAGTCCTCACTGTTGTGCACCGCCTTTACGTCGCGTTGAGGCTCCTGGAACTCCGTCTGGTGGTCGACGTTGTCTTGGGCGTCGACCTTCTGCTTGCCCTCCCTTTGACGGAAGGGAGGGGCGTCAGCACGCGGCTGCTTCACCCTGCGGAAGCACTCCACGAGCTTTTGGATCTCCCGGCACTCAGCAGCAGTATGGCTGCTGGTGTTGTGCACGGGGCACGGCTCTCCTTGGTCACCGTCCTGGGCTGGTGACTGTCGCGGCCTCTTGTCGTGGCGTGGCCCCCGAGCTCCAGTGGGTGCTGCAGCTGCTGCAACTGGGGCTTCGGTCGGCATCATGATCTTGCCGCCGGCCTTCTTGACCTTTCTACCGCTCCCATGGGGGGCAACATTTGGTCTGGGCTGTTCTCCGTCTTTGGAGACTCACTGTGAGTGCCAGTTACGCCCTTCTGCTGCCTGGCGCACTTGTCTGCCAGGCTGAAGAGCTCTGAGACGTCGCGCACTTCTCTGGTCGCGAGCTTCTCGAGCATCTTCTTGTCCCTTACACCCTGTCGGAATGCCACCACCACAAGCATTCTGGATATGGGGGTTGGTGTTCCGCACTTGGGAGAACCGCTGGATGAAGGAGCGCAGTGTCTCTCCAGGTTGTTGTTGGATGGTGTGGAGGTCGAGCTCCGTGCCAGGCCGGGTGTAGGAGCTGCCAAAGTTCACAGTAAACTGTCGGCAGAGCTCTCCCTAGGAGGTTATGGAACCCTGGGGGAGATTCATGAGCCTAGACCGTGATGGGCCAGTCAAGGCGACGGGGAAGTAGTTGGCCATGACGGCCTCATCCCCTCCTGCAGCAAGGATGGCGGTGGAGTAGATTTGGAGGAACTCCGCCGGGTTGACGCTGCCATCGTACTTCTCGGGCAGGTGCAACCGGAACTTGCGCGGCCACTTCGCGAAGCGAATGTGTGGCACTAGGGCCACACATCCTGCTCCTGTTGCTGCAGGTGTTGGTGCTGCGAACGCTTGGTTCGCCGTTGGCACCGTGTACCCCAGTATGGGCAAGGCTGCGCCATAGACCGGGGGTGCCACTTGCAGGGCATATGGCTGAGGCATATGCTGCGTGGCGTATGCCTGGGTCAGAGATCGCGTAGCGAACGTCTGCAGGCCAGGCTGAGTCAAGGCGGTCGACATGCTATCGCCGACCTCACGGTTGCGACGCCTCTCTCGGCATCGCTTGATGGTCAGGCGGGCGTCTTCGCCCAGGTGACATCGCTCCAGCTCCGACCTCAGGTCCTTAGATGGCAGCCTGGTGGAGCGGGAGTCTACTGTCTGCCCGTCAACCATTGGCGTGTGCGTCAGCGACACACCTGGTTGACCGGGACGTCGTCCCCGCCGAAGTCGAGGGATGGCGGTGGCGGTGACGAGACGGTCTACGTCGCAAATCCACTGCTAGGTCGCTGACTGAGGCGCGTCCCCAGCAGGTGGATTGCGCAGTAGCGCTCGTGCTGCAGCTAGTGCACTCCCGTGGGAGACACTCAGCGCTGCAGTGGATCTTGGGCTCGCTGGAGTCGGCGCTGCCGGAGTCCGCTGCTGGCTTCCAGTTTGCACCGACACACTCCGTTCTGAGTGTGTCGAGACGTAGTCCCTACTGGTCACTGTTCGTCGTGAATGTGGGCAGGGAGAGCTTGCCGCTGAAGGAAGCTTCGTCATCATCGTCGGCGAAAAATCGTCGCGCAAGGGAAAAGACACCCTACCTGGCACGCCAAATGTCGAAGTGTGTTGTCGACACTTCCCCCGGGCCTGCTCTGGGCAGCCCGCGGAGGTTCTTTGTCGGAGGGGCTAGTCACTCACGGAGAGCTTACGCGTTAGGGACGATGGAAGGAGAAGCTTGACACAGAGATTTTTTACGTGGTTCAGGCCGCCGGAGCATAAAACCCTACGTCTACGGTGAGCAGAGGTGCTCGTTGTATTGCTTGGCGCTCAGATCCGGAGTTCTGAGCTTGAGGATGACCTGAGTGCTAGAATGTCTAGGGAACTAGTGTGTAAAGAGTCGAACCCTCAGGTGCGAATGGCTGAGGTGCGAACCCTTGCTAACATCGCCTACCGAGCCTTTTATAATCCAAGGCTCGGGTGGCTTAAAAGGTGGGCCCGGGACCCGACAGGTGGTCCCAGGGAGATTGCTTGCCATCTACCGTATATTGCAGTTACGCTGGTAGTTGTCTCTGGCGAAGGCTTCTGAGTCTTCGTTCTGCCGCCCCGCCCATGCCGCAAGCTAGTCGTAGTGGTTGGTGATGGCAGGGGTGGCAGGGGATGTCTTGTCGCTGTGTTTATTGGCGTACAGCCTCTGACACGACGTGTCAGTCTTCATTGCGACGTGACTGGGCGCAACGGCACCTGATAGAGGCATGTTCCGCGTCTCCGCGCCTTGGGAAGGCGCGGGTCTTGAATACCTTGTACGGACAAGGTATGGCGCGTCTTTACTCTTGCTGCCTACCGCATAGGGGCAGGTAGCGCGGCTCTGCTGGCCACGTGGCGGGCCTAGAGCTCTCCTCTGAGGAGAGAGTGGTCCGGCCCTGCTGGACACGTGGAGCCTTCAGAGCTCTCCCCGCGGAGGGGGGAGGTCCGGCTCTGCTGGCCACGTGGCAGGCCCGGAGCTCTCCTCTGAGGAGAGGGAGGTCCGGCCCCTCTGGACACGTGGATCCTTCAGAGCTCTCCCTGGGGATGGGGAAGGTCCGGTTCTGCTGGCCACATGGCGGGCCCGGAGCTCTCCTCTGAGGAGAGAGAGGTCCGGCCCTGCTGGACACGTGGAGCCTTTGGAGCTCTCCCCGCGGAGGGGGGATGTCCATCTCTGCTGGCCACGTGGCGGGCCCGGAGCTCTCCTCTGAGGAGAGGGAGGTCCGTCCCCGCGGGACACATGGCGCCTTCGGAGCTCTCCCTGCGGAGAAGGGCGAGGTCCTTAGGAAGTTTCCCCTGTGCGCGGGGGTACCCCATATTAAGAGTACCGACAACTTTCATCGGACAATTGTAACGTATAAATTTTATTCACCATATATCCGCATGCGATAAAGCCCACATAGCCCCATACATAATAGAATGTAAATGATGTTTAATCCTTGCGGGTAACATGTGAGCCCATACGATGACATCTCCGTTCCTTAATAAACTTGAGAATCCATGTATGTCATGACAACAGTACGTATTAAAATGCTAATTATGAATCTTTCATGTGCATATGCATATCGGGAGACAAAGATCGCCGAGGAGTTCAACTCGGAGGACATGGCGAGTGACTCTGTTTCTTCTGACTTTATATCTGAGCAAGGAAAGCCCCGGTCTACATTAGCCCTTTTATAAATATTTCCTTTTTACCTCAATATGTACTTAGTGTGATGTGATTGTGCATTAAGTTCTAGGATTTGGGTGATACTCTACGTGCATGGCTTATAAAACCATGGTTATTTTAGTGGGTAGATCAGCTACGTGATTACTTCGTGCTATGCTAATTAGACATATCTAACGGTAGAAGTCGGGTAGTCGAAAACTACTCGCGAGTTATAGGATTTTCTAGGAAATATGGTTAGGACAAGGAGTTCTAGGATCACAATGAAGAAATGGACACCGAACAGGTGGTAGGAAGCAACGGGACATGATCCTGTGTGTGTAGTTCTGTTTGTGTCGCTTAAAGACCGTGCCGTAGTCGGCCCTGTTGAACAAGTATTGAAGGTACAGGTAGCATCCTAGTGATATGGGCACTGTCGGTACCCGCGATATGGGGTACCCCCGCGCACAGGGGAAAATGCCTAAGGATCTCGCCCTTCTCCGCAGGGAGCTCTCCGAAGACACCACGCGTCCAGCGAGGCCGGAACTCCCTCTCCTCAGAGGAGAGCTCCAGGCTCGCCATGTGGCCTGCAGAAGACGGACCTCCCCCCTCCGCGGGGGAGAGGTCCGAAGGCGCCACGTGTCCAGCGGGGCCAGACCTCCCTCTCCTCAGAGGAGAGCTCTGGGCTGCCACGTGGCCGACAAAGCCAGACCTCCCCCCTCCGCGGAGAGAGGTCCGAAGGCCCCACGTGTCCTGCGGGGCCGGACACCCCTCTCCTCTGAAGAGAGCTCCGGGCCCGCCACGTGTCCAGCAAAGGAGCGCTGCCTGCCCCCGAGCGGTAGGCAGCGGGCATAAAGACGCCCCATACCTTGCCCGTACAAGGTATTCAAGGCCCGCACCTTCCCAAGACGCGGATACGCGGAGCACGCCTCTGTCAGGTGCCGTTGCGCCCAGTCACATCACAGACTGGCCCGCGGTGTCAGAGCCTGCCAGCCAATAAACACAGCGACAAGACATCCCCTGCCGCCTCCGCCGTCATCAACCACTACGACTAGCAGGCGGCATGGGCAGGGCAGCAAGACAAAGACTCTGAAGCCTTCGCCAGAGACAACCACCGACGTAACTGTGGATACAATAGTCGGCAAGCAATCTCCCCGGGACCACCTGTCGGGTCCCGTGCCCCCCTTGTAAGCCACGCGAGCCTTGGACTATAAAAGGCTCGGGTAGGCGACGTTAGCAAAGGTTCGCACTCTAGCCATTCGCACCCTGGGTTCGCACTCCCGCAACTCATACGCTAGGCATAACTCATCCTCAAGCTCAGGACTCCGGTTCTGAGCAACAAGCAATACAGCGAGCTCCTCAGCTCGCCGTGGACGTAGGGTTTTACGCTCCGGTGGCCTGAACCACGTAAAGCTCGCCGTGTCAAGCTCCTCCTTAACTCGTCTCTACGCTCAAGCTCTCCGCAAGTGACTAGCCCCTCCGAAAAAGAACCTCCGCGGGCTGCCCAGTGCAGATCCGGGGGAAGTGTGCCAAACCTAAGACACCTTCGCGACATGATATTAAGGGAGGCACATGATTCACCCTATTCCATACATCCGGGGAGCACCAAAATGTACAAGGACTTGAAAACTTGCTATTGGTGGGATGGTATGAAAAGGGATATAGCCGAATACGTTGCCCTATGCGACACATGCCAACGGGTAAAAGCCGAACATCAAAAACCCGCTGGATTGTTGCAACCTTTGAAAATACCTGAATGGAAATGGGAGGACATCAGTATGGACTTTATCGTCGGATTGCCAAGAACTCAGTCAGGATACGACTCCATCTGGGTCATTATGGACCGATTGACGAAAACCGCCCATTTTCTTCCGGTAAAGACCAGTTACAACGTTACACAGTTGGCAGAGTTGTACATGGAGCAGATCGTGTGCCGTCATGGAGTTCCGAAGAGGATAGTCTCAGATCGAGGTTCTCAGTTTACCTCTAGATTCTGGAGGAAGCTGCAGAAAGCCATGGGTACACGACTAGATTTTAGCTCCGCCTATCACCCACAAACAGATGGGCAAACCGAGAGGACGAACCAAATTTTGGAGGACATGCTGAGAGCTTGCGCCTTGAAACGTGGGCGTAGTTGGGATAGGAGTTTACCGTATGCTGAGTTCTCCTATAACAACAGCTATCAAGCTAGCTTGAAGATGTCGCCTTTCGAAGCCTTATATGGTAGACGGTATAGAACGCCACTGTTCTGGAACGAGACTGGAGAGAACCAGGTGTTTGGACCCGAAGTACTACAAGAGGCTGAAAAGCGAGTCCAAACGATACGGGAGAACTTAAAGGCTGCTCAGTCACGACAGAAAGGCTATGCGGACAACAGGCGAAGGAAGTTGACCTTTGAAGTTGGAGACTTCGTATACCTTAAGGTATCGCCTATCCGAGGCCAACGACGTTTTAATGTCAAAGGCAAGCTAGCACCTCGCTACATCGGACCATTTAAGATTTTGGATAAGCGAGGAGAAGTAGCCTATCAACTAGAGCTCCCAAACCACCTCTGCGACGTACATGACGTGTTTCATGTAACCCAGCTCAAGAAGTGCTTGAGAATACCAGAGGAACAAGTATCAATGGGAGAACTTAAACTTCAAGAGGACCTGACTTACGCAGAACACCCTATCCGAATCTTGGACGTAAAAGAAAGGGTCACCCGAAACAAGGTGATTCGATGGTGCAAGGTACAATGGAGCCATCACACTGAAGCTGAGGCCACATGGGAGCGTGAAGAGGATATTAAGGCTGAATTCCCCTATCTATTTTCTACTAACGAATCTCGAGGGCGAGATTCAATTTAAGGGGGGTAGATTTGTGACACCCTCATCTCGGGTGTCATCATATGTTCATGTTTTATGAAGAAGAAAAACATTTTAAGAAAAGAAGGAACAGAGACAAGTATCAAAAGGATAGCCAATAAAACTCTCCGAGAGCACCGAAGACAACTTCCACGACCAGCAGACCACGTGGCGTGTTCGGAACTCATTCCCGAGAGATAAGGAGAGGTCCGACGCTAAACTGGATACGTGGCAGGATCGGGGGTCACCTCCGCAATTGGAAAGAGGTCCGACCCTGTGGAACACGTGCTGCCGCGGAGATAGCCTCTGCGGAAGAAGCAAAGGCATTTTTCATAGGACACGCGTCATCCACGGAGCTAGTCCTCGCAGAAATAAGAGGACCAGTTGCGGGGGATACGTGTCAATCTCGGAGCTCATCTCAGAGAGAAGTCCGGATCTATTGAACACGTGTCGCCACCGGAGCTTATCTCCGGAGGTCCGTCGCTGCTAAACACGTGTCGACCTCGGGGCATGTCCCTGAGGGAAGGAAAAAGGTGGAAAGACCGGCACCCACACGTGGCGTGCGCGGAGCTCGTCTCCGAAGAAGAGGGAGGTCTCGCTCGTGACACGCGGCACAACCGGAGCTCGTCTCTGTGGGAGAAGAGATACCAGGCTCGGAAGGACACGTGGAGCTTCCGGAGCTCATCATTACGGAGGTAACGAGTCTGGAGCAGTTGTTACGCGTAAGGACACCGGTACACAATGGGAATCGATCCAAACTCCACAATGTTACCAAAGATAAGACGTCAGGATCCAACAAGATCTGAATAAAACTTTTATTCGGGATCCAATCAGATTAGGACTCTTCCCTTCCCGATTATAAATAGAACCCGAAACCTCTGGCCGAAACCACGAACTTCTCTTTCAACTCCTGAGCCGACGACTTAGAGCTCTAGCCCTAACTCGCCGAGCAAAACATCGCCGAAGCACAACAAGGGAGATCATCGGAGAAGAACCAAGCGGTCTGAGGAGGACCTCGAAGACAAGAAGAGCGTGAGGTAGGACTTCAATACCACCTTACGACATCATGTTGTTCATCTCTTGCTTCTGTTCTTCGATTCCTTTCGAACAGAAGCTTTCTCGAGGGCAGATCACTCGATGATCAGTTTGATCTAAAGACAAGATCATCGCCATGACCACCTTTGATCCGAATACCTCTGTCCATGCAAGCCATGCAAGAACACGGACAGATCAATCTAATCATAGGATAGCATGCATGTACATCATCGCATCTAGTTCAGGGTTTTGTGAATAATATTGATTGTTGTGAATCTTGTATGCACGTGAATCCTACATAGCAGGACAGGTTCAGGGAGCTGTCTACGACGAGCTGCAGCAACAAGGTTTTGAGAATCAAGAACAACCGGAACCGTAAGAACAAGGCAAGTGCTCCTTGACCATGTTGATCCTATGTTTTGGGTAAAACTATTTTGTTTTGCGAAAAGGTGTGTGTGCTGAGTCAAACATGATGGGAAACCCTTTTATAGGAGTTTACTAGTTTTGGTTAAACCACCCTTGTCACCTGGGAAGTTTTATGAGTCGGGTATGGTTTTTGTTTTATGCTTCGCTGAGTCCATGGGATTGGGAAGCGAGATAGATGTGTCTAGCTAACTGCACTCATAATAATAAGGAGAAACTGATGTTAATAATGAACATGGATCGGGGGGGGGGGGGAGATCTAGGCAAGCCTGGGTTTGTGTATGAGGTAGCATGAGATGGTGGTTTTACTTGCCATAGATCTAAGGACCGGTTCATGCATGCACATGCCAGGATAACAGTGCCACCACAAGGCCAAGTATGGGTGCGGCTTAGCTGAGTAATTAGGTAAGTTGCTAGAGTGTCATGGACTGTGGAAGGCGCGGGGAATGGGAGTCGAGTGAGGACTGCCCTGGGAACTGCATGGCACAAGAGGGGGCCCGTGGGTGGGAGAATTGGAGATTCTAGCCTGCCGGTGAAACCTTAGTGAGTCCATACATCTAGTAACCCCTTTGTAAAGGCTATTTTGTGATCTCTTGACCATACTCCGACGGATGTGTACTGGTATAATGGAGGTTCTGCAGTCGCCGACGGGTGACGAAATCACAAACTTGTGGGTAAAGAGGTGCAAACTCTGCAGAGTTATTAAAACTATCATAATAGCTGAGCTTACGGTCATGAGCACCTTGCTAAACTGCCATGATTAGTTGGGATGATTATTGGGATGGTTATTGGAATGGTTATTGGGAAGGTTCTCGGTTATGGTTATTGGTTTGGAACTGTTAAGTCTGGATGATGAGATGGTTGCATGACTGTTGGGTCATGACATGAGATTGGTCTCGGTGTGAGACGAGGTTGTTTTATGTGATGAGATGGTAGCAAATACGAGGAGGTATTCGTGAGTATGAGTAAAGGATTGGTTAATGTTCGGATGGAACACGGGAAGTGATGGAGGTATGTTGGTAATTTAACACATGCTGAGACTACATTCATCTAAAGTTAAGTTGCTGTTTTATCAATGGTTTTATAAATTTGCTTTTCTGCAAATAAGCCTTTTATACCTATCTTGTTTATAAGCTGCATATCATGTGTTATTCCCGCACTTGCTGAGTACATCATTGTGCTCAAACTTGCATTATTATTTCTCCATCAACAGCAAGAGAAGACTACTATGAAGACCGGGTAGAGCATTATGGCGTGTGATCTGTTCTCAACCTTGCCTGTGGAGGGAATAGAGATGGAGCCACTTCTGCTTAGTTTTGCTTCCGCATTAGTTTCTGCTTCCGCATCTAAATAAGAATTCCGCTGCGTAGAAATAAGGACTTCCGTTGTGAGCATGAGTCCAAGACTCATGAGGTGCTGTAATAAACTCTGTTATTCATGGTAATATATAATCTGAATTCGGTTTGTGGAACGTATGTGTGTGTGTGATAAACATCCTGGGCACACATATGCATTAGTTCTCGGTTCCGTGGTTTTCCACAGAATTGAGGGCGTCACAGATTGGTATCAGAGCCACGGGTTGACAGTAGGTTACACGCCTAAGATAGAAGACTTAGATTGATATTAGAGCCACGGGTGGACAGCAAGTTACACCCCTGAATAGAAGTCATAGGTAGCTAAGCCACACTGACCAAGGGAATCATCCTAGGGTGAATAACTTAGATTGGCTTTGAAACCACCTTGGCATAGGGAACCATCCTTGAATAGGAGTTGAGTGGGCCCTTGTAATGATTAATTGTGAATATGTGCTTAGTGTGAATGGTGGGACGTCTCAAAAACGTTGTCCATATCCACACGTAAGAAGAAAGAGGAGTGAAATGCTTCGGCACTTGATCACATCCTCATAAGGGCTAATATATATAGTCCAACTCACCTTGATGCATATAAGACCTACCTAATCATCTAACCTTCTATTCTATTTCGTTCCCCCTCACACATGGTGAGAGGAAACGCCAGCCGAAGGAACGTCCAGGAAGGTGACCATGAGGAAGTTCCTGCTAACCCTGGAGCTGGCGAAAACAACCTAGAAAGGTTGATGGCCATGCAAAACCAGCTTATGCAAACCATGATCCAAACTTCGGGTCAGTTGCAGGCCAACCAACACCCCGTTCCGGCACCACCGCCACCACCACCACCGGCTCATAACAGGCTGGGAGAGTTCATGAGGACTCGACCACCCACCTTTGCTCAAGCAAGCGATCCAATGGAGGCCGATGATTGGTTGAAATCCATGGAGAAGAAGCTTGCCATTGTTCAGTGCAACGACCGAGAGAAGGTTCTCTTTGCATCGCACCAACTGATGGGAGCAGCTGCTGACTGGTGGGATGCCTTGAGCAACGCCCATGCCAACCCGGAGACAATCACTTGGACTGAGTTCAAGGAAAGTTTCCGCTCCCACTACATCCCTGTTGGCGTAATGATGATCAAGAGGCAGGAGTTTGAAGGTCTCCGCCAAGGGCAGAAAAGTGTGAACGAGTATCTCAACAAGTTCATACAACTGTCCCGATATGCCCCCGAAGATGTCAACTAAGATCAGAGGAAGCAGTACCTGTTCATGAGAGGGTTGAACAATGAGATCCAGGTTCAGCTCCTCAACAATGACTACGTAAGCTTCCAGAAGCTAGTTGATAAGGCTATTGTGGTTGAAAACAAGATCCGAGAGATCGAGCGCGAGTGCAAAAGGAAGATCCCATACCAGCCCCAAGGGAGCAACGTACGACCTAGATACATGCCCCCTGCACCGCAGTATGGATCGACCACTCCTACGTACCGCCCTGGTCAGCCACCACAGCAACGGCCCGTTGCACCGGCACCTCGTGTGCCCATGCCTCCTGCGCCCCGGCCTAACAATGGCGCTCCTGTTCAAAACCCCCGCCCCAACGTACCTGCTGCCGTAGGCAACAGGGCATGCTTTCCATGCGGGGAAGTAGGCCACTTCGCTAACCAGTGCCCAAAGAGAGGCCCTGGACAGCAAGGTAACGTGCCCAAGTAGAACCAGCGACCAAACGGAGGAGACAACCAAGGGAACCGTGGACCACAGAACTATGCTCGTGGCCACGTTAACCATGTCACTGCTGAGGAAGCACAACAGGCTGAGGACGTCGCAATTGGTATGTTCCTTGCCAACTCCAACCCAGCCACCATTTTATTTGATTCTGGAGCATCGCATTCCTTCATATCGTCCAAATATGTTGCCAAACATCATCTACCCGTATCCCACTTAGAATGTGATATGTTAGTTAATTCTCCCGGAGGAGAAATGAGGACTAGTATAGTATGTCCTAAGGTAAGCCTTAAAATAAGGGGGGTAGATTTCCTTGCCAACCTTATTGTCTTGGACTCCCATGGAATTGACATCATACTCGGAATGGACTGGTTAAGCAAGCACAATGGAGTAATCCAATGCGCTGAGAGAAGCGTGCAGTTGACAAACGAACACGGTATCCGTGTCGAGTTTGAGTCAGCCCCGCAGGCGACCGAACGAGCGGATCTGAACCATGTTGAAGGAGTAGCATTGGACAACATTCCAGTGGTTCAGAAATTTTCGGATGTGTTCGCGGAAGAACTTCCAGGTAAGCCACCTGACCGGGATATTGAGTTTGCCATAGATTTGGTACCTGGAACTGCACCCATAGCTAAGAGACCGTATAGGATGCCCGTCAACGAGTTAGTTGAACTAAAGAAGCAAATTCAAGAACAGTTGGAGAAGGGTTTTATCCGGCCAAGTTCGTCACCATGGGGAGCCCCGGTACTTTTCGTGGACAAGAAGGACGAAACCCAAAGAATGTGCGTGGACTACAGGTCTCTCAACGAAGTAACAATCAAGAATAAATACCCTCTGCCCCGTATAGAGGACCTGTTCGATCAAATGAAAGGAGCCCAAGTGCTCTCCAAGATTGATCTTCGGTCAGGATATTTCCAGCTGAAGATTAAGCCCTCCGATATACCTAAGACAGCCTTTCGGACGCGGTATGGTTCATATGATATACCATTATGTCCTTTGGATTAACGAATGCACCCGCATACTTCATGTACCTTATGAATAAGGTTTTCATGGAGTACTTGGACAAGTTCGTCGTGGTTTTCATCGACGACATTATGGTGTATTCAAAAAGTAAGGAGGAGCATGAAGAACATCTGAGATTGACCTTGCAGAAGTTGCGTGAGCATCAGTTGTATGCCAAGCTCAACAAGTGTCAATTTTGGCTTAAGGAAATATCCTTCCTAGGCCACATCATCTCCAAGGAAGGGGTATCGGTTGATCCTGGAAAGGTGAGAGATGTTCTGAAGTGGGACCAACCGAAGAGCGTGAGGGATATTCGGAGTTTCCTTGGGATGGCAGGATACTATCGGCGCTTCATTAAAGACTTCTCTAAAATAGCAAAACCTATGACGGAGTTGCTAATGAAGGGAAAAGTCTTTCAATGGACACAAGCCTGCCAAGAAAGTTTTGAGGAACTCAAGAAAAGGCTAACCACAGCACCAGTTCTGGTATTGCCAGACGTAAGCAAGAGCTTTGACATATATTGTGACGCATCCAGACAAGGGCTCGGGTGTGTACTCATGCAGGAAGGACAAGTGGTAGCCTATGCCTCACGACAATTAAAGAAGCATGAGCTTAACTATCCTACACATGATTTGGAGTTAGCAGCAGTGGTGCATGCATTGAAGATTTGGAGACATTATATCCTTGGTCATCGATGTGAGATCTATACGGATCATAAAAGCCTCAAGTACATATTTACACAAACGGACTTGAATTTGAGGCAACGTCGATGGTTAGAACTTATAAAGGATTATGATGTGGGAATCAACTACCACCCCGGGAAGGCCAATGTGGTCGCTGACGCATTGAGCAGAAAGGGAGCATGCCACCAACTCACAGTTCGGGAGCTACCACCCGAACTTTGAAAGGAGTTCGAACGGTTACACCTCGGATTCTTGAATAGCATGGAAATGATGGAGATCCACTCCTCATTGGAGCAAGAAATAAGAAAGGGACAAGCAACGGACGAGGGGATCAAGGAAAGAATCCGACAAGGGATAGAGAAGGATTTCAAAGAGGATGAAAAGGGTATGCTTTGGCTAGGAAAAAGGATTTGTGTGCCAAACCTAAGACACCTTCGCGACATGATATTAAGGGAGGCACATGATTCACCCTATTCCATACATCCGGGGAGCACCAAAATGTACAAGGACTTGAAAACCTTCTATTGGTGGGATGGTATGAAAAGGGATATAGCCG
The DNA here is from genome assembly GCA_030760725.1 of Neostapfia colusana. Classification (NCBI taxonomy): domain Eukaryota; kingdom Viridiplantae; phylum Streptophyta; class Magnoliopsida; order Poales; family Poaceae; genus Neostapfia; species Neostapfia colusana. Next base: position 18,566,704 of record JASWHV010000018.1, on the reverse strand, counting down.
AATACGTTGCCCTATGCGACATATGCCAACGGGTAAAAGCCGAACATCAAAAACCCGCTGGATTGTTGCAACCTTTGAAAATACCTGAATGGAAATGGGAGGACATCAGTATGGACTTTATCGTCGGATTGCCAAGAACTCAGTCAGGATACGACTCCATCTGGCTCATTATGGACCGATTGACGAAAACCGCCCATTTTCTTCCGGTAAAGACCAGTTACAACGTTACACAGTTGGCAGAGTTGTACATGGAGCAGATCGTGTGCCGTCATGGAGTTCCGAAGAGGATAGTCTCAGATCGAGGTTCTCAGTTTACCTCTAGATTCTGGAGGAAGCTGCAGAAAGCCATGGGTACACGACTAGATTTTAGCTCCGCCTATCACCCACAAACAGATGGGCAAACCGAGAGGACGAACCAAATTTTGGAGGACATGCTGAGAGCTTGCGCCTTGAAACGTGGGCGTAGTTGGGATAGGAGTTTACCGTATGCTGAGTTCTCCTATAACAACAGCTATCAAGCTAGCTTGAAGATGTCACCTTTCGAAGCCTTATATGGTAGACGGTATAGAACGCCACTGTTCTGGAACGAGACTGGAGAGAACCAGGTGTTTGGACCCGAAGTACTACAAGAGGCTGAAAAGCAAGTCCAAACGATACGGGAGAACTTAAAGGCTTCTCAGTCACGACAGAAAGGCTATGCGGACAACAGGCGAAGGAAGTTGACCTTTGAAGTTGGAGACTTCGTATACCTTAAGGTATCGCCTATCCGAGGCCAACGACGTTTTAATGTCAAAGGCAAGCTAGCACCTCGCTACATCGGACCATTTAAGATTTTGGATAAGCAAGGAGAAGTAGCCTATCAACAAGAGCTCCCAAACCACCTCTGCAACGTACACGACGTGTTTCATGTATCCCAGCTCAAGAAGTGCTTGAGAATACCAGAGGAACAAGTATCAATGGGAGAACTTAAACTTCAAGAGGAGCTGACTTACGCAAAACACCCTATCCGAATCTTGGACGTAAAAGAAAGGGTCACCCGAAACAAGGTGATTCGATGGTGCAAGGTACAATGGAGCCATCACACTGAAGCTGAGGCCACATGGGAGCGTGAAGAGGATATTAAGGCTGAATTCCCCTATCTATTTTCTACTAACGAATCTCGAGGGCGAGATTCAATTTAAGGGGGGTAGATTTGTGACACCCTCATCTCGGGTGTCAGCATATGTTCATGTTTTATGAAGAAGAAAAACATTTTAAGAAAAGAAGGAACAGAGACAAGTATCAAAAGGATAGCCAATAAAACTCTCCGAGAGCACCAAAGACAACTTCCACGACCAGCAGACCACGTGGCGTGTTCGGAACTCATTCCCGAGAGATAAGGAGAGGTCCGACGCTAAACTGGATACGTGGCAGGATCGGGGGTCACCTCCGCAATTGGAAAGAGGTCCGACCCTGTGGAACACGTGCTGCCGCGGAGATAGCCTCTGCGGAAGAAGCAAAGGCATTTTTCATAGGACACACGTCATCCACGGAGCTAGTCCTCGCAGAAATAAGAGGACCAGTTGCGGGGGATACGTGTCAATCTCGGAGCTCATCTCAGAGAGAAGTCCGGATCTATTGAACACGTGTTGCCACCGGAGCTTATCTCCGGAGGTCCGTCGCTGCTAAACACGTGTCGACCTCGGGGCATGTCCCTGAGGGAAGGAAAAAGGTGGGAAGACCGGCACCCACACGTGGCGTGCGCGGAGCTCGTCTCCGAAGAAGAGGGAGGTCTCGCTCGTGACATGCGGCACAACCGGAGCTCGTCTCTGTGGGAGAAGAGATACCAGGCTCGGAAGGACACGTGGAGCTTCCGGAGCTCGTCATTACGGAGGTAACGAGTCTGGAGCAGTTGTTACGCGTAAGGACACCGGTACACAACGGGAACCGATCCAAACTCCACAATGTTACCAAAGATAAGACGTCAGGATCCAACAAGATCTGAATAAAACTTTTATTCGGGATCCAATCAGATTAGGACTCTTCCCTTCCCGATTATAAATAGAACCCGAAACCTCTGGCCGAAACCACGAACTTCTCTTTCAACTCCTGAGCCGACGACTTAGAGCTCTAGCCCTAACTCGCCGAGCAAAACATCGCCGAAGCACAACAAGGGAGATCATCGGAGAAGAACCAAGCGGTCTGAGGAGGACCTCGAAGACAAGAAGAGCGTGAGGTAGGACTTCAATACCACCTTACGACATCATGTTGTTCATCTCTTGCATCTGTTCTTCGATTCCTTTCGAACAGAAGCTTTCTCGAGGGCAGATCACTCGATGATCAGTTTGATCTAAAGACAAGATCATCGCCATGACCACCTTTGATCCGAATACCTCTGTCCATGCAAGCCATGCAAGAACACGGACAGATCAATCTAATCATAGGATAGCATGCATGTACATCATCGCATCTAGTTTAGGGTTTTGTGAATAATATTGATTGCTGTGAATCTTGTATGCACGTGAATCCTACATAGCAGGACAGGTTCAGGGAGCTGTCTACGACGAGCTGCAGCAACAAGGTTTTGAGAATCAAGAACAACCGGAACCGCAAGAACAAGGCAAGTGCTCCTTGACCATGTTGATCCTATGTTTTGGGTAAAACTATTTTGTTTTGCGAAAAGGTGTGTGTGCTGAGTCAAACATGATGGGAAACCCTTTTATAGGAGTTTACTAGTTTTGGTTAAACCACCCTTGTCACCTGGGAAGTTTTATGAGTCGGGTATGGTTTTTGTTTTATGCTTCGCTGAGTCCATGGGATTGGGAAGCGAGATAGATGTGTCTAGCTAACTGCACTCATAATAATAAGGAGAAACTGATGTTAATAATGAACATGGATCGGGGGGGGGGGGGGGGGGAGATCTAGGCAAGCCTGGGTTTGTGTATGAGGTAGCATGAGATGGTGGTCTTACTTGCCATAGATCTAAGGACCGGTTCATGCATGCACATGCCAGGATAACAGTGCCACCACAAGGCCAAGTATGGGTGCGGCTTAGCTGAGTAATTAGGTAAGTTGCTAGAGTGTCATGGACTGTGGAAGGCGCGGGGAATGGGAGTCGAGTGAGGACTGCCCTGGGAACTGCATGGCACAAGAGGGGGCCCGTTGGTGGGAGAATTGGAGATTCTAGCCTGCCGGTGAAACCTTAGTGAGTCCATACATCTAGTAACCCCTTTGTAAAGGCTATTTTGTGATCTCTTGACCATACACCGATGGATGTGTACTGGTATAATGGAGGTTCTGCAGTCGCCGATGGGTGACGAAATCACAAACTTGTGGGTAAAGAGGTGCAAACTCTGCAGAGTTATTAAAACTATCATGATAGCCGAGCTTACGGTCATGAGCACCTGGCTAAACTGCCATAATTAGTTGGGATGATTATTGGGATGGTTATTGGAATGGTTATTGGGAAGGTTCTCGGTTATGGTTATTTGTTTGGAACTGTTAAGTCTTGATGATGAGATGGTTGCATGACTGTTGGGTCATGACATGAGATTGGTCTCGGTGTGAGAAGAGGTTGTTTTATGAGATGAGATGGTAGCAAATACGAGGAGGTATTCGTGAGTATGAGTAAAGGATTGGTTAATGTTCGGATGGAACACGGGAAGTGATGGAGGTATGTTGGTAATTTAACACATGCTGAGACTACATTCATCTAAAGTTAAGTTGCTGTTTTATCAATGGTTTTATAAATTTGCTTTTCTGCAAATAAGCATTTTATACCTACCTTGTTTATAAGCTGCATATCATGTGTTATTCCCGCACTTTCTGAGTACATCATTGTGCTCAAACTTGCATTATTATTTCTCCATCAACAGCAAGAGAAGACTACTATGAAGACCGGGTAGAGCATTATGGCGTGTGATCTGTTCTCAACCTTGCCTGTGGAGGGAATAGAGACGGAGTCACTTCTTCTTAGTTTTGCTTCCGCATTAGTTTCTGCTTCCGCATCTAAATAAGAATTCCGCTGCGTAGAAATAAGAACTTCGGTTGTGAGCATGAGTCCAAGACTTATGAGGTGATGTAATAAACTCTGTTATTCGTGGTAATATATAATCTGAATTCGGTTTGTGGAACGTATGTGTGTGTGTGATAAACATCCTGGGCACACATATGCATTAGTTCTGGATTCCGTGGTTTTCCACAGAATTGAGGGCGTCACACACCACGTGTCCAGTGGGGCCGGACCTCCCTCTCCTCAAAGGAGAGATCCGGGCTCGCCACGTGGCCTATAGCAGCCAGACCTCCCCCCTCCGTGGGGAGAGCTCCGAAGGCGCCACGCGTCCGGCGGGGCCGGACCTCCCTCTCCTCAGAGGAGAGCTCCGGGCTCACAATGTGGCCTGCAGAAGGCGGACCTCCCCCTCCGCGGGAGAGAGGTCCGGAGGTGCCACGTGTCCAGCAGGGCCGGACCTCCCTCTCCTCAGAGAGGAGCTCCGGGCTCGCCACGTGGCCGACAGAAGCCAGACCTCCCCCTCCGAGGGGAGAGATCCGAAGGCTCCACGTGTCCTGCGGGGCCGGACCCCCCCTCTCCTTTGAGGAAGACTCCGGGCCCGCCACGTGGCCAGCAGAACGGCGCTGCCTGCCCCCGAGCGGTAGGCAGCGGGCGTAAAGACACCCTATACCTTGCCCGTACAAGGTATTCAAGGCTCACGTCTTCCCAAGGCGCAGAGACGCGGAGCACACCTCTGTCAGGTGCCGTTGCGCTCAGTCGCATCACAGACCGGCCCGCAGTGTCAGAGCCTGCCAGCCAATAAAAGCAGCGACAAGACACCCCATGCCGCCCCCGCTGTCATCAACCACTACAACTAACATGCGGCATGGGCAGGGCTGCAAGACGAAGACTCAGAAGCCTTTGCCAGACACAACTACCGGCATAACTGCAGATACGGTAGATAACAGTCAATCTCCCCGGGACCACCTGTCGGGTCCTGGGCCCCCCTTGTAAGTCATCCGAGTCTTGGACTATAAAAGGCTCGGGTAGGCAACGTTAGCAGGGGTTCGCACTCTAGCCAATCGCACCCAGGGTTCGCATCCCTGCAACTCACACTCTAGCCATTCACACCCAAGCTGTAACTCACCCCCAAGCTCAGGACTCCGGTTCTGAGCAGCAAGCAATACAGTGAGCTCCATAGCTCGCCGTGGACGTAGGGTTTTACGCTCCGGCGGCCTGAACCACGTAAAACTCGCCGTGTCAAGCTCTTACTAACTCGTCCATACGCTCAAGCTCTCCGCAAGGGACTAGCCCCACCAAAAAAAGAACCTTTGCGGGCCGCCCAGTGCAGGCCCGGGGGAAGTGTCGACCGAACACTTCGACATTTGGCGCGCCAGGTAGGGAACTTTTTCCCTTGCGTGACGAGTTTCCGCCGACGAAGATGACCAAGCTTCCTTCAGCGGCAAACTCTCCTCCCTCGCGTTCGTGGCGAACCGTGACCAGGGGGGAGTACATGTCGACACACTCAGGACGGAGTGTGTCGGCGCAAGCTGGGAGCCAGCAGCCGGCTCTGGCAGCGCCGACCCCGGCAATGCAGGATCCAACCAGCGTCAGGTCTTCAGTAGCGCTGAGCGTACCCGGCGGGGGTGCGCTAGCTTCAGCAAGAGCGCTACGGCACAATCCGCCTGCTGGGGACGCGCCTCAGGCAGCGACCCAGCAGTGGATTCGCGAGGTAGACCGTCTCGCCGTCACCGCTGCAAACCCTCGACTTCGGCGGGGATGACGCTCCGGCCAACCGGCTGTGTCGCTGATGCGCACGCCAATGGTTGGCGAGCAGACGGCAGATTCCAGCTCCACCAGGCTCCAGTCGACGGATCTGAGGACAGAGCTGGAACGGTGTCACTTGGGCCAAGGTTCCCGGGTATACCTCGAGCAACATCGAGAAAGGCATCACAACCAAGAGGCTGGCGACAAACTCTCCTCCCCCGCGTTCGCGGCGAACCGTGACCAGGGGGGAGTACATGTCGACACACTCAGGACGGAGTGTGTCGGCTCAACCTGGGAGCCAGCAGCCGGCTCTGGCAGCGCCGACCCCGGCAATGCAGGCTCCGACCAGCATGAGATCTTCTGCAGCGATAAGCGAACCCCACAGGGGTGCACTAACTGCAGCAAGAGCGCTACTGCGCAACCCAGCTGCTGGGGACGCACCTCATTCAGTAACCCAGCAGTGGATACGCGAGGTAGACCGCCTCGTCGTCGCTGCTGTAAACCCTCGACTTTGGCAGGGACGATGCTCCGGTCAACCGGCTGAGTCGCTGACGCGCACGCCAACGGTTGACGGGCAGACGGCGGACTCCAGCTCCACCAGGCTTCCGTTGACGGATCTGAGGGCAGAGCTGGAGCGATGCCACTTGGGCCAAGATGCCCGAGTGTTCCTCGAGCGACGTCGAGAAACGCGTCGCATCCAAGAGGCTGGCGACAGCATGACGTCGGCCTCGACCCAGCCTGAAGGTCAGATCTTCGCCACGCGAGCTCTGCCCCAGGCGTACGCCACGCAGCATATGCCACAATCATATGCCCTGCAAACGGCGCCCTCGGTCTATGGAGCAGCCTTGCCCATACCGGGGTACACTGTGCCAGCGGCGAACCAAGCGTTCGCAGCGCCAACACCTGCAGCAACAGGAGCAGGATGTGCGGCCCTGGCACCCCACCTTCGCTTTGCGAGGTGGCCGCGCAAGTTTCGGCCGCACCTGCCCGAAAAGTACGACGGCAGCGTCAACCCGGCGGAGTTCCTCCAAATCTACTCCACCGCCGTACTTGCCACAGGAGGGGATGAGGCTGTCATGGCCAACTACTTCCTCGTCGCCTTGACCGGCCCAGCCCGGTCTTGGCTAATGAACCTCCCTCAGGGTTCCATAACTTCCTTGGGAGAGCTCTGCCGGCAGTTCATCGCCAACTTCGGCAGCTCCTACACCCGTCCCGGCGCGGAGCTTGACCTCCACGCCATCAAGCAACAACCTGGGGAGTCACTGCGCTCCTTCATCCAGCGGTTCTCCCAGGTACGCAACACCATCCCGCACATTCGAAGTGCTTCTGTGGTGGTAGCGTTCCGGCAGGGTGTCCGGGATGAGAAGATGCCTGAGAAGCTTGCGACCAGAGAGGTCTGCGATGCCTCTGAGCTCTTCAGCCTGGCGGACAAGTGCGCCAGAGCAGCCGAAGGGCGGGATTGGCACTCACTGCCAGCTTCCGAAGCCGGAAGACAGCCCAAAGACGGTGTAGTTCAAGCTGAGCTCCAGACCACGTAAGACAGCCAAGAGCGAAGCACTGGCCGACTTTGTGGCTGAGTGGACGCCAACGAAGGCTGACCCAGGGGGCTGCGAAGACGGTGAACCAATGTACCGAGCTCCGGTCTTCACCGGGCCTCACTGGACGCTCTTCTTCGACGGCTCCTCGTGAAAGCAGGGGGCCAGTGCCGGCGTACTGCTTCTCATGCCATCGGGGGAGCAGTCTGGGTACATGGTGCGTCTCAATTCCAAGGCAACCAACAACTTGGCAGAGTATGAAGCACTCATCTTTGGCCTAAAAGACAGTCCTGTCTCTGGGCGCTCGCCAGTTGTTGGCGCAATGCGACTCCCAGCTAGTTATCAAGCAAGTTAAGGGTGAATGCCCCTGCAATGACCCACAGCTAGCTGCTTATCTGCTCCACGTGCGGATGTTGGAGAAAGACTTCCTCGCCTTGGACCTGCGCCATGTACCGTGCGCTGGCAAGGCCACAACTGACGACCTCTCATCGAAGGCCTCCATCGGAGCCCCTGCGCCTGAAGGAGTCTTTGAGAGGACGTTGCTGCGGTCCACAGCCCGGCCCGCCGAGCCGGGCGAAGGGGGCTGAACCAGTGCCTCAAAGCTAGGCAGTCCCGGCAGCCATGGATGCCGCCAAAGGATCGTAAGCGTCACTGGGGACTCCGTGCAACCCAGGGCTCAAGATCCAGAAGCTCAAGTAGTCCAGATACATGGACCACGGAGGTCCGGGACTCCTTGAAGGACATCCTTCCTGATGAACGTGCATTCGCTGAACGGGTGGTGCGGATGGCTAAGTGCTACGCGCTAGTATCTTTACTGGTGTGGCGCCAAGACATCCTATTGCGGTGCATAACCCAGGAGGAAGGCTGCGAATAGCTCGCAGTAGTCCAAGGAGGCTAGTGCTGGGAACGCTCATCGTCCCGCACGCTGGTCGGTTAAGCCACCCGGCATGGCTCCTACTGACCGAGAGCCACCTGGACGCCGTCAAACCGGTTAGGGATGCAATGCGTGCCAGGTCCACGCCAAGCAGACCCACACAACCGGTGCAGACGCGCACCCAAAGCCGTCGGGGGATATTGGCTCCTCCATGTCGAGGGCCAGCCGGACTTCCCAGGGCCGGGTCACGGGAACTACCCTTCGACATGGTATGCGGGGCCGAAGACATGCTTCCCCCTGAGATCGCCATGGGGGTCCCCCCGTGTCCGGCGTACGACGAAGCCACGCATGACCCGCTCTGCGTGAAGACAGGCGCTCCGACGCCACCCCAGTAAGTTCACCATGCTTACTTAGGTGTTTATTTAAATTACACATTAATTTATATGAACACCTCCCCACGCTCTAGACAGTGTGCGTCCATTGTACACTCGGTTCCTCTTTCCACTCATGCATAGTCGATATTTGTCGTCCTGCCGAAGGCGGTGGTGCTTGGGGTACCTGCCAGAGGCCCGGTGGCCTTTTGGATCTCCCCTGTAAGGGTACTGTACCGCCAGTTGGTCTCCTCCGAGAAATGACCTACGCTAGACCGGGGGGTCAGGAGCCTTGCTTTGCCCGGTCTTGCATCCAAAGCATGCGCACTCTGCCCCCCGGCGCTGCGGTCTGAGTACCAGGGGGCCTGACGGTTACACCCTGACTGGGGCTGGGGCCAGACCTCCTGGACCAAGTGCACTGGATTACCCAAGCCCCGTATTCTGGCCTGGGACAGTAAGCCAAATGAGACTAAGGGACAGGAAGGGGGGACCACTGAGCAGTTCCGGACCTCCGCCCCCACAGCTGGGCCGAGCTCCGAGGCCATCCCTCGCCTTCTTTTCAGAGGCGAGCGCTGATGCCGGACCTCACGCCCTTCGCTGGCCTGAGCTCCGATGACTTCCGGACTCCGCCTCCACAGCCAGGCCGAGCTCCGAGGCCAGCCCTCGCCCTCCTTTCAGAGGCGAGCGCTGATGCCAGACCTCACGCCCTTCGCTGGCCTGAGCTCCGATGACCTCCGGACCTCACACCCTTCACTGTCCTGAGCTCCGATGACTTCCGGACTCCGCCCCCATAGCTGGGCCGAGCTCCAAGGCCAGCCCTCGCCCTCCTTTCAGAGGCGAGCGCTGACGCCGGACCTCATGCCCTTCGCTGGCCTGAGCTCCGATGACTTCCGGACTCCGCCTCCACAGCCAGGCCAAGCTCCGAGGCCAGCCCTCGCCCTCCTTTCAGAGGTGAGCGCTAATGCCAGACCTCACGCCCTTCGCTGGCCTGAGTTCCGATGACTTCCAGACCTCCGCCCCCACAGCTGGGCCGAGCTCCGATGCCAGCCCTTGCCCTCCTTTCAGAGGCGAGCCCTGATGCCGGACCTCACGCCCTTCGTGGACCTGAGCTCCGATGGCTTCCGGACCTCCGCCCCCACAGCCGGGTCGAGCTCCGATGCCAGGCTTCACCCTCTCCTAAGAGGCTGAACTCCGGAGCCGTCAAGACCCTGCCAGCACAGGGAGTACTCAAGACAAGAAAGTGCACGGGTAGGAGAAGGCCTCACCTCGGGCTCGTTACCTCCCCCGAGGAGAGCCCGGGGGCCACTGTCGGTACCCGCGATATGGGGTACCCCCGCGCACAGGGGAAAATGCATAAGGATCTCGCCCTTCTCCGCAGGGAAAGTTCCGAAGGCGCCTTGTGTCCAGTGGGGCCGGACCTCCCTCTCCTCAGAGGAGAGCTCCGGGCTCGCCACGTGGCCTACAGCAGCCAGACCTCCCCCCTCCATGGGGAGAGCTCCAAAGGCGCCACGCGTCCGGCGGGGCCGGACCTCCCTCTCCTTAGAGGAGAGCTCCGGGCTTGCCACGTGGCCTGCAGAAGCCGGACCTCCCCCTCCTCGGGAGAGAGGTCCGGAGGTGCCACGTGTCCAGCAGGGCCGGACCTCCCTCTCCTCAGAGAGGAGCTCCGGGCTCGCCACGTGGCCGACAGAAGCCAGACCTCCCCCTCCGAGGGGAGAGGTCCGAAGGCTCCACGTGTCCTGCGGGGCCGGACCCCCCTCTCCTCTGTGGAAGGCTCCGGGCCCGCCATGTGGCCAGCAGAACGGCGCTGCCTGCCCCCGAGCGGTAGGCAGCGGGCGTAAAGATGCCCTATACCTTGCCCGTACAAGGTATTCAATGCTCGCGTCTTTCCAAGGCGCGGAGACGCGGAGCACGCCTCTGTCAGGTGCCGTTGCGCCCAGTCGCATCACAGACCGGCCCGCAGTGTCAGAGCCTGCCAGTCAATAAAAGCAGCGACAAGACACCCCATGCCGCCCCCGCCGTCATCAACCACTACGACTAACATGCGGCATGGGCAGGGCTGCAAGACGAAGACTCAGAAGCCTTCGCCAGAGACAACTACCGGCATAACTTCAGATACGGTAGATAACAGTCAATCTCCCCGGGACCACCTGTCGGGTCCTGGGCCCCCCTTGTAAGTCATCCGAGTCTTGGACTATAAAAGGCTCGGGTAGGCAACGTTAGCAGGGGTTCGCACTCTAGCCAATCGCACCCAGGGTTCGCATCCCCGCAACTCACACTCTAGCCATTCACACCCAACTGTAACTCACCCCCAAGCTCAGGACTCCGGTTCTGAGCAGCAAGCAATACAGCGAGCTCCATAGCTCGCCATGGACGTAAGGTTTTACACTCCGGCGGCCTGAACCATGTAAAACTCGCCGTGTCAAGCTCTTACTAACTCGTCCATACGCTCAAGCTCTCCGCAAGGGACTAGCCCCACCGGAAAAAGAACCTCCACGGGCCGCCCAGTGCAGGCCTGGGGGAAGTGTCGACCGAACACTTCGACAGGCATTAACACAGAAACCTTTTCTACTTCGCTCTCTCTCATGTGCTCATTTAAATTAAGCATTAATTTTTATGATCGCACTCTCTATGTATGTTCATCGTACATCTAGCTCCCTCTCTTCCACGCTCATCCATAGTCAGCATTTACGATCCTTCCGAAGAAGGCTGCGCTTGAGGCACCTGCCGATGGCCAAGTGGGTCTCTCGGGCCTCCCCCAGTCAGGTGTTGCGGTGCTAGTTGGTCACCTCCAGGAAAGGCCTGCGCCATGCATGGGGGGTCCAGGGTGTGTATTGCGCATCCTGCCCTGCGGAGGTCCAGGGGAGTACAGCCGCTTTGCCTGGTTCCGTACCCAAAGACTGTGCACTCTGCTTCCCCGGCGCACGGTCCGGTACTAGGGATCGGACGATCGTACCCGGACCTTGGAGGGAGCCGGAGCTCCGGCGCCTCGCGCACAGAATTGCCCAAGCCCCGTATAATGGATCAGGATCGTAAGTCGAATAAGACTAAGAGACGGGAGGGGAGGACCCCCCCAAGGAGAATTACGTTTCCTCTACCTGTGTGCAGGACCTCCAGGTTACCGCAACGTGGGTTGCATGAAGCGGGGGGCAAGGAGCTACTAACTACTCCAGCATAGGATCGGAAGGTCTGGGTCCCGCCCCTTCCACAGGGGCGAGGCCCGAAGGCCCCACGTGTCCAGCGGGTCCGGAGCTCCCGCCTCGCAGAGGGGGGCTCCAGACCCGCCACGTGGCTGGCGGAAACCAAACCTCCCCCCCTGAGGGGTGCTCCGAAAGCCCCACGTGTCCAGCGGGGCCGGAGCTCCCACCTCCTTAGAAGGGGCTCCGGACCCGCCACGTGGCCGGCAGATCCGGACCTCCCCATGGGGCGAGCTGTGACACCCTCATCTCGGGTGTCAGCATATGTTCATGTGTTAGGAAGAAGAAAACATTTTAAGAAAAGATGGAACAATGACAAGTACCAAAAGGATAGCCAATAAAGCTCTCAGAGAGCACCGAAGGCAACTACCGCGGCCAACCGGCCACGTGGCGTGTTCGGAGCTCGTCCTGTAAGGTAAAGAGAGATCCGCTGCTGAAAGAGCTACGTGGCAGGTTCGGGGCTCGTCGCCACAAAGGAAAAAGGTTCGACCCTGTGGGACACGTGTTGCCCGCGGAGCTAGCCTCTGCGGAAGAAGCAAAGGCATTTTTCGTAGGACACATGTCATCCTCGGAGCTAGTCCTCATGGAAATAAGAGGACCCGTCGCCGGGGTACGTCCCGATCTCGGAGCTCATCTCAGAGGAATCCGGATCTATCGAACACGTGTCGCCACCGGAGCTTATCTCCGGGAGGTCTTTCATTGCTAGACACGTGTCGACCTCGGGGCATGTTCCTGAGGAAGGAAGAAGACCGGCGCCAACACGTGGCGTGCGCAGAGCTCACCCCCAAAAGAGGGGGAGGTCTCGGTCGATTAACACGTGGGCCAACCGGAGCTCGTCTCTGCGGAGAAGTAGATACCAGGCCCCGGAAGGACACGTGGAGCTTCCGGAGCTCGTCACCGCGGAGGTAACGAGTCTGGAGCGGTTTTTACGCGTAAAAATACCGGTACGCAACAGAAACCGATCTAAACTCCACGATGTTACCAAAAATAAGATGTCAGGATCCAACAAAGATCTGGATAAGACTCTTATTCGGGATCCAATCAGATTAAGACTCTTCTCTTCCCGATTATAAATAGAACCCAAAACCTCTGGCCGAAACCACAAACTTCTCTTTCAACTCCTGAGCCGACGACTTAGAGCCCTAGCCCTAACTCGCCGAGCAAAACATCGCCGAAGCGTAACAAGGGAGATCATCGGAGAAGAACCAAGCGGTCTGAGGAGGACCTCGAAGACAAGAAGAGCGTGAGGTAGGACTTCAATACCACCTTACGGCATCATTGTGTTCGTCTCTTGCATCTGCTTTTCAATTCCTTTCGAACAGAAGCCTTCTCGTGGGCAGATCACTCGATGATCAGTTTGATCTAAGGACAAGATCATCGCCACGTCCACCTTTGATCCGAACACCTCTGTCCATGCAAGCCATGCAAGAGCACACCAACCTAATAACAATCATAGGATAGCATGCATGTGCATCATCGCATCTAGTTTAAGGTTTGCGCATGATATTGATTGCTGTGAATCTTGTATGCACGTGACCCTACATAGCAGGACAAGCTCAGGAAGCTGTCTACGACGAACTGCAGCGACCAGGTTGTGAGACCCAAGAACAACCGGAACCGCAAGTACAAGGCAAGTACTCCTTGACCATATTGATCCTATATTTTGGGTAAAACTATTTTGTTTTGCGAAAAGGTGTGCGTACTGAGTCAAACATGATGGGAAACCCTTTTATAGGAGTTTACTAGTCTTGATTAAACCACCCTTGTCACCTGGGAAGTCTATGAGTCGGGTATGGTTTTTGCTTTATGCTTCGCTGAGTCTATGGGATTGGGAAGCGAGATAGATGTGTCTAGCTAACTGCACTCGTGTTGATAATGAGAAACTGATGTTAATAATGGACATGGATCGGAGGGATATCTAGGCAAGACTGGGTTTGTGAATGCGGTAGCATGAGACGGTGGTTTACTTGCCGTAGATCTAAGGACCGGTTCATGCATGCACATGCCAGGATAACAGTACCACCACAAGGCCAAGTATGGGTGCGGCTTAGCTGAGTAATTAGGTAAGTTGCTAGAGTGTTATGGACTGTGGAAGGCGCGGGGAATGGGAGTCGAGTGAGGACTGCCCTGGGAACTGCATGGCACAAGAGGGGGCCCCTGGGTGGGAGAATTGGAGATTCTAGCCTGCCGGTGAAACCTTAGTGAGTCCATACATCTAGTAACCCCTTTGTAAAGGCTATTTTGTGATCTCTTGACCATACACTGACGGATGTGTACTGGTATAATGGAGGTTCTGCAGTCGCCGACGGGTGACGAAATCACAAACTTGTGGGTAAACAGGTGCAAACTCCGCAGAGTTACTAAAACTATCATGATAGCCGAGCTTACGGTCACGAGCACCTGGCTAAACTGCCATGATTAGTTGGGATGATTTTTAGGATGGTTATTGGGAAGGTTCTTGGTTATGGTTATTGGTTTGGAACTGTTGAGTCTGGATGATGAGATGGTTGCATGACTGTTTGGACATGACATGAGATTGGTCTCGGTGTGAGACAAGGTTGTTTTATGAAGTGAGATGGTAGCGAATACGAGGAGGTATTCGTGAGTATGAATAAAGGATTGGTTAATGTTTGGATGGAACATGGGAAGTGATGGAGGTATGTTGGTAATTTAATTCATGCTGGGATTACATTCATCTAAAGTTAAGTTGCTGTTTTATCATGGTTTTACAAGTTTGCTTTTCTGCAAATAAGCCTTTTTATGCCTACCTTGTTTATGAGCTGCATATCATGTGTTTTCCCGCACTTGCTGAGTACATCATTGTACTCAAACTTGCATTATTATTTCGTCATCAACAGCAAGAGAAGGCTACTATGAAGACCAAGTGGAGCATTATGGCGTGTGATCTATTCTCAACCTTACCTGTGGAGGGAGTAGAGATGGAGCCACTTCTGCTTAGTTTTGCTTCCGCATAAAAATAAAGATTTCCGCTGCATAGAAATAAGACTTCCTCTGTAAGCATGAGTTCAAGATTCATGAGGTATTGTAATAAACTCTGTTATTCGTGGTAATATATAATCTGAATTCAGTTTGTGGAACGTATGTGTATGTGTGATGAACATCCTGGGCACACATATGCATTAGTTCTCGGTTCCGTGGTTTTCCCACAGAATTGAGGGCGTCACACGAGCTCTGGAGACCTCCAGGGTCCTTAATACAGCAAGGACCCGGAGAAGGTGCCTGTGCAGAGCTTCGAGATTGGTAAAGGCCTCTGAGTGCCTTGCGGAGCTAAGGACTCAGCCAGGCAAAACCATGAAGAAGACAAAAAGCATCACAGGCACAAACATTCAAAAGAGTCTATTTATTCATGGCTCCACGAGCTGGTCTACAGACTCGATAAAAAGAAAGAAGTGAGTCCTAAGGGCCTCCTGGCTCGCGTCAGAACCTGGAGGCTACAAGGGCGGCCACTTCCCCGACTTCGGCCCTGGCCATCTCCTCCCGCTCCGCGGCAGGACCGTCTTTCACTGGCTCCAGTGAGAAGGAAGGGTCCCGGCTCTTGAAGCAGGCCAGCACATGCATGGCAACCTCCAAGGCCAGGCTCCGTCCCTCTGCCTCAAGCTCGCTGGCAACCACTGAGTCCAGCATCCTCAGCTTGGCGCCAAGTGACTCCAGTGCGGGAATCACTTCAGCCACCTTCAGCGCAGGAGCCACCGCCTTCACCGGGCTAAAGCCAAGAGGGACCAAGGCGGACCCCGCCTGGTCAACGAAGTTCAAAACTGCACGGGCCTCGGAGCACCGCGAAGCCAAGAGCTCCTCTACCTCGCGGCGGGCTGCTCGCAGGGCGTCACGGCTTCTCTCGGAGGACTCCTTCTCCCTGGACGCCAGGGAGCTTTCCCGAAGGCGCAGAGACTGGGCAAGCCGCTCCAGCTCAGAAACCCGGAAGTCGGCAGCCAATTCCCGATCCAGAACCGCCTGGCGTTCGCGGGAGACCTGCTCCTCCCTCATTGTGACGCCCTCAATTCTGTGGAAAACCACGGAACCGAGAACTAATGCATATGTGTGCCCAGGATGTTCATCACACATACACATACGTTCCACAAACTGAATTCAGATTATTTATTACCATGAATAACAGAGTTTATTACGACACCTCATGAGTCTTGGACTCATGCTCACAGCGGAAGTCTTAATTCTATGCAGCGGAAATCTTTATTTTAAAGCGGAAGCAATTTAGCTAATGCAGAAGCAAATCTAAGCAGAAGTGGCTCCATCTCTACTCCCTCCACAGGCAAGGTTGAGAACAGATCACACGCCATAATGCTCTACTTGATCTTCATAGTAGTCTTCTCTTGCTGTTGATGAAGAAATAATAATGCAAGTTTGAGCACAATGATGTACTCAGCAAGTGCGGGAATAACACATGATATGCAGCTCATAAACAAGGTAGGTACAAAAGGTTTATTTGCAGGAAAGCAGATTTATAAAACCATGATAAAACAGCAACTTAACTTTAGATGAATTTAATCCCAGCATGTATTAAATTACCAATATACCTCCATCACTTCCCGTGTTCCATCCGAACATTAACCAATCCCTTACTCATACTCGCGAATACCTCCTCGTATTCGCTACCACCTCACCTCATAAAACAACCTTGTCTCGCACCGAGACCAATCTCATGTCATGACCCATCAGTCATGCAACCATCTCATCATCCAGACTCAACAGTTCCAAACCAAACCATAACCAAACCAATAACCATAATCAAGAACCTTCCCAATAACCATTCCAATAACCATCCCAATAACCATCCCATCTAATCATGGCAGTTTAGCCAGGTGCTCGTGACCGTAAGCTCGGCTATCATGATAGTTTTTTAATAACTCTGCAGAGTTTGCACCTCTTTACCCACAAGTTTGTGATTTCGTCACCCGTCGGCGACTGCAGAACCTCCATTATACCAGTACACAACCGTCGGTGTATGGTCAAGAATCACAAAATAGCCTTTACAAAGGGGTTACTAGATGTATGGAGTCACTAAGGTTTCACCGGCAGGCTAGAATCTCCAATTCTCCCACCCACGGGCCCCCTCTTGTGCCATGCAGTTCCTAGGGCAGTCCTCACTCGACTCCCATTCCCCGCGCCTTCCACAGTCCATAACACTCTAGCAACTTACCTAATTACTCAGCTAAGCCGCACCCATACTTGGCCTTGTGGTGGCACTGTTATCCTGGCATGTGCATGCATGAACCGGTCCTTAGATCTACGGCAAGCAAAACCACCATCTCATGCTACCTCATTCACAAACCAAGGCTTGCCTAGATCTCCCTCCAATCCTTGTTCATTAACATCATCAGTTCCTTATTATCATTATGAGTGCAGTTAGCTAGACACATCTATCTCGCTTCCCAATCCCACAAACTCAGCGAAGCATAAAGCAAAAACCATACCCGACTCATAAACCTCCCAGGCGACAAGGATGGTTCAACCAAAACTAGTAAACTCCTAAAAAAAGGGTTTTCCCATCATGCTTGACTCAGCACACACACCTTTTCGCAAAACAAAATAGTTTTACCCAAAACATAGGATCAACATGGTCAAGGAGCACTTGCCTTGTTCTTGCGGTTCCGGTTGTTCTTGATTCTCAAAACCTTGTTGCTGCAGCCCGTCGTAGACAGCTTCCTGAGCTTGTCCTGCTATGCAGGATTCACGTGCATACAAGATTCACAGCAATCAATATCATGCACAAACCCTAAACTAGATGCGATGATGCACATGCATGCTATCCTATGATTAGTTTTATTAGATTGATATGTACGTGTTCTTGCATGGCTTGCGTGGTCAGAGGTGTTCGGATCAAAGGTGGACGTGGCGATGATCTTGTCTCTTAGATCAAACTGATCATCGAGTGATCTGCCCACGAGAAAGCTTCTGTTCGAAAGGAATTGAAGAACAGATGCAAGGGATGAACACAATGATATCGTAAGGTGGTATTGAAGTCCTACCTCACGCTCTTCTTGTCTTCGAGGTCCTCCTCAGGCCGCTCGGTTCTTCTCTGATGGTCTCCCTTGTTGCGCTTCGGCGATGTTTTGCTCGGCGAGTTAGGGCTAGGGCTCTAAGTCGTCGGCTCAGGAGTTGAAAGAGAAGTTTGTGGTTTCGGCCAGAGGTTTTGGGTTCTATTTATAATCAGGAAGAGAAGAGTCCTAATCTGATTGGATCCTGAATAAGAGTCTTATTCAGATCTTTGTTGGATCCTGACGTCTTATCTTCGGTAACATCGTGGAGTTTAGATCGGTTTCCGTTGCGTACCGGTATCTTCACGCGTAAAAACCGCTCCAGGCTTGTTACCTCCGCGTTGATGAGCTCCGGAAGCTCCACGTGTCCTCCGGGCCTGGTATCTCCTCGTCCGCAGAGACGAGCTCCGATTGTGCCGCGTGTCAATCGACCGAGACCTCCCCCTCCTTTGGAGGTGAGCTCCGTGCGCGCCACGTGTTGGTGCCGGTCTTCCCCCTCTCCTTCCCTCAGGGACATGCCCCGAGATCGACACGTGTCTAGCAGTGACGGACCTCCCGGTGATAAGCTCCGGTGGCGACACGTGTTCAATAGATCCGGACTTCTCTGAGATGAGCTCCGAGATTGACACGTATCCCTCGCGACTGGTCCTCTTATTTCCGTGAGGACTAGCTCCGAGGATGACACGTGTCCTATGAAAAATGCCTTTGCTTCTTCCGCAGAGGCTAGCTCCGCGGGCAGCACGTGTCCCACAGGGTCGAACCTCTTTCCAATCGCGGAGGTGACCCCCGAGCCTGCAACGTAGTCAGTTTAGCGTCGGACCTCCCCCAATCTCTCGGGAATGAGCTCCGAACACACCACGTGGTCTGCTGGTTGTGGAAGTTGCCTTCGGCGCTCTCGGAGAGCTTTATTGGCTATCCTTTTGATACTCATTTATGTTCCTTCTTTTCTTAGAATGTCTTCTTTCTTCATAAAACATGAACATATGCTGACACCTGAGATGAGGGTGTCACAAATCTACCCCCCCTTAATTTGAATCTCGCCCTCGAGATTCGTTAGTAGGAAATAGATGGGGAAATTCTGCCTTGATATCCTCTTCACGTTCCCATGTGGCTTCAGCTTCGGTGTGATGACTCCATTGTACCTTGCACCATCGAATCACTTTGTTTCAGGTGACCCTTTCCTTTACGTCCAAGATTCGGACAGGGTGTTCTGCGTAGGTCAGGTCTTCTTGAAGTTCAAGTTCTCCCATTGACACTTGTTCCTATGGTATTCTCAAGCACTTCTTGAGCTGGGATACATGAAACATGTTATGTACATCGGAGAGGTGGTTTGGGAGCTCTAGTTGGTAGGCTACTTCTCCTCGCTTGTCCAAAATCTTAAATGGTCCGATGTAGCGAGGCGCTAGTTTGCCTTTGACGTTAAAACGTCGTTGGCCACGGATAGGCGATACCTTAAGGTATACGAATTCTCCTACTTCAAAGGTCAACTTCCTACGCCTATTGTCCGCATAGCCTTTCTGTCGTGACTGAGCAGCCTTTTAAGTTTTCCCGTATCGTTTGGACTTGCTTTTCAGCCTCTTGTAGTACTTCGGGTCCAAACACCTGGTTCTCTCCAGTCTCGTTCCAGAACAGCGGCGTTCTACACCGTCTGCCATATAAGGCTTCGAAAGGCGACATCTTCAGGCTAGCTTGGTAGCTGTTGTTATAGGAGAACTCGGAATACGGTAAACTCCTATCCCAACTACGCCCACGTTTCAAGGCGCAAGCTCTCAGCATGTCCTCCAAAATTTGGTTCATCCTTTCGGTTTGCCCATCTGTTTGTGGGTGATAGGCGGAGCTAAAATCCAATCGTGTACCCATGGCTTTCTGCAGCTTCCTCCAGAATCTAGAGGTAAACTGGGAACCTCGATCTGAGACTATCCTCTTTGGAACTCCATGACGGCACACGATCTGCTCCATGTACAACTCTGCCAACTGTGTAACGTTGTAACTGGTCTTTACCGGAAGAAAATGGGCGGTTTTCGTCAATCGGTCTACAATAACCCAGATGGAGTCGTACCCTGACTGAGTTCGTGGCAGTCCGACGATGAAGTCCATACTGATGTCTTCCCATTTCCATTCAGGTATTTTCAAAGGTTGCAACAATCCAGCGGCCTTTTGATGTTCAGCTTTCACCCATTGGCATGTGTCGCATAGGGCAACGTATTCGGCTATATCCCTCTTCATACCATCCCACCAATAGCAAGTTTTAAGTCCTTGTACATTTTGGTGCTCCCTGGATGTATGGAATAGGGTGAATCATGTGCCTCCCTTATTATCATGTCGCGAAGGTGTCTTAGGTTTGGCACACAATCCTTTTTCCTAGCCAAAGCGTACCCTTTTCATCCTCCTTGAAATCCTTTTCTATCCCTTGTCGGATTCTTTCCTTGATCTCCTTGATCCCCTCGTCCGTTGCTTGGCCCTCTCTTATTTCTTGCTCCAATGGGGAGTGGATCTCTATTATCTCCACGTTATTCAAGAATCTGAGGTGTAACCGTTCAAACTTCTTTCGTAGTTCGGGTGGTAGCTCCCGAATCGTGAGTTGGTGGCATGCTCCCTTTCTGCTCAATGCGTCAGCGACTACATTGGCCTTACCGGGATGGTAGTTGATTCCCACATCATAATCCTTGATGAGTTCTAACCATCGACGTTGCCTCAAATTCAAGTCCGTTTGTGTAAATATGTACTTGAGGCTTTTATGATCCGTATAGATCTCACATCGATGACCAGGGATATAATGTCTCCAAATCTTCAATGCATGCACCACTGCTGCTAACTCCAAATCATGAGTAGGATAATTAAGCTCATGCTTCTTTAATTGTCGTGAGGCATATGCTACCACTTGTCCTTCCTGCATGAGTACACATACGAGCCCATGTCTGGATGCGTCACAACATATGTCAAAACTCTTGCTTACGTCTGGCAATACCAGAACTGGTGCTGTGGTTAGCCTTTTCTTGAGCTCCTCAAAACTTTCTTGGCAGGCTTGTGTCCATTGAAAGACTTTTCCCTTCATTAGCAACTCCGTCATAGGTTTTGCTATCTTGGAGAAGTCTTTAATGAAGCGCCGATAGTATCCTGCCATTCCAAGGAAACTTCAAATATCCCTCACGCTGCTCGGTTGGTCCCACTTTAGAACATCTCTCACCTTTCCAGGATCAACCGATACCCCTTCCTTGGAGATGATGTGGCCTAGGAAAGATATTTCCCTTAGCCAAAATTGACACTTGTTGAGCTTGGCATACAATTAATGCTCACGCAACTTCTGCAAGGTCAATCTCAGATGTTCTTCATGCTCCTCCTCACTCTTCGAATACACCATAATGTCGTCGATGAAAACCACGACGAACTTGTCCAAGTACTCCATAAAAACCTTGTTCATAAGGTACATGAAGTACGCGGGTGCATTCGTTAATCCAAAAGACATAACGGTATATTCATATGAACCATACCGTGTCCGAAAGGCTGTCTTAGGTATATCGGAGGGCTTAATCTTCAGCTGGAAATATCCCGACCGAAGATCAATCTTGGAGAATACTTGGGCTCCTTTCATTTAATCGAACAGGTCCTCTATACGGGGCAGAGGGTATTTATTCTTGATTGTCACCTCGTTGAGAGACCTGTAGTCCACGCACATTCTTTGGGTTCCGTCCTTTTTGTCCACGAAGAGTACCGGAGCTCCCCATGGTGACGAGCTTGGTCGGATAAAACCCTTCTCCAACTGTTCTTGAATTTGCTTCTTGAGTTCAACTAACTCGTTGACGGGCATCCTATATGGTCTCTTGGATATGGGTGCAGTTCCAGGTACCAATTCTATGGCAAACTCAATGTCCCGGTCAGGTGGCATGCCTGGAAGTTCTTCCGGGAACATGTCCGAAAATTCCTGGACCACTGGAATGTTGTCCAATGCTACTTCTTCAACATGGTTCAAATCCGCCCGTTCGGTTGCTTGCTGGGCTGACTTAAACTCGACACGGATACCGTGTTCGTTTGTCAACTGCACGCTTCTCTCAGCGCATTGGATTATTCCTTTGTGCTTGCTTAACCAGTCCATTCCGAGTATGATGTCAATTCCGTGGGAGTCCAAGACAATAAGGTTGGCAAGGAAGTCTACCCCCCTTATTTTAAGGCTTACTTTAGAACATACTATATTAGTCCTCATTTCTCCTCCGGGAGAATTAACTAACATAGCACATTCTAGGTGGGATACGGGTAGATGATGTTTGGCAACATATTCAGATGATATGAAGGAATGTGATGCTCCAGAATCAAATAAGATGGTGGCTGGGTTGGAGTTGGCAAGGAACATACAAATTGCGACGTCCTCAGCCTGTTGTGCTTCCTCAGCAGTGACATGAATAACGTGGCCACGAGCATAGTTCTGCGGTCCACGGTTCCCTTGGTTGTCCCCTCCGTTTGGTCGCTGGTTCTGCTTGGGCACGTTACCTTGCTGCCAAGGGCCTCTCTTCGGGCACTGGTTAGCGAAGTGGCCTACTTCCCCGCATGCAAAGCATGCCCTGTTGCCTACGGAAGCAGGTACGTTGGGGCGGGGGTTTTGAACAGAAGCGCCATTGTTAGGCCGGGGCGCAGGAGGCATGGGCACACGGGGTGCCGGTGCAACGAATTGTTGCTGTGGTGGCTGACCAGGGCGGTACGTAGGAGTGGTTGGTTCATACTGTGGTGCAGGGGGCATGTACCTAGGTCGTACGTTGCTCCCTTGGAGCTCATATGGCATCTTCCTTTTGCACTCTCGCTCGATCTCTCGGATCTTGTTTTCCACCACAATAGCCTTATCAACCAGCTTCTGGAAGCTTACGTAGTCATCGTTGAGGAGCTGAACTTGGATCTCATTGTTCAACCCTCTCATGAACAGGTACTGCTTCCTCTGATCTGAGTTGACATCTTCGGGGGCGTACCGGGACAGTTGTATGAACTTGTTGAGATATTCATTCACACTTTTCTGTCCTTGGCGGAGACCTTCAAACTGCTGCCTCTTGAGCATCATTACGCCAACAGGGATGTAGTGGGAGCGGAAACTTTCCTTGAACTCAGTCCAAGTGATTGTCTCCGGGTTGGCATGGGCGTTGCTCAAGGCATCCCACCAGTCAGCAGCTGCTCCCGTCAGTTGGTGCGACGCAAAGAGAACCTTCTCTCAGTCGTTGCACTGAACAATGGCAAGCTTCTTCTCCATGGATATCAACCAATCATCGGCCTCCATTGGATCGCTTGCTTGAGCAAAGGTGGGTGGTCGAGTCCTCATGAACTCTCCCAACCTGTTATGAGCCGGCGGTGGTGGTTGCGGTGGTGCCGGAACGGGGTGTTGGTTGGCCTGCAACTGACCCAAAGTTTGGATCATGGTTTGCATAAGCTGGTTTTGCATGGCCATCAACCTTTCTAGGTTGTTTTCGCCAGCTCCGGGGTTAGCAGGAACTTCCTCGTGGTCATCTTCCTGGACGTTCCTTCGGCTGGCGTTTCCTCTCACCATCTGTGAGAGAGAACGAAATAGAATGGAAGGTTAGAAGGTTAGGTAGGTCCTTTTAACTATATGCATCAAGGTGAGTGTGACTATATATATTAGCCCTTATGAGGACGTGAGCAATGCCGAAACATCTCACACCTCTTCCTTCTTATGTGTGGATATGGACAATGTTTTTGAGACGTCCCACAACCCACACTAAGCACATATTCATAAATAATCATCACAAGGGCCCACTCAATTCCTATTCAAGGATGGTTCCTGACACGACCCCAAGGTCCTGTCGAGCCAGGATCACGCTGAGGGGTGCTGCGTTGCACAGCACCGTATAACACACGTCAAAGGTACAAAGCGGAAGCGGAAATTCTATTACAAAAACAAGTTTATGAACATGTTTACAGCAAAATATGTCCAGTCTACACTTGCGGGCGTAGACTACGCATCAAGTTCACGTTCAGCCCTTGAACGCGTCCTTGCTAGCACACACACACACTAACTCTGCAGCGTGCACGACTCCCACTCGACGGGGTTCCCCTCCTGGGGTTCCGTCTCCTCCTCGGGAGTCCCTTCCTCATAGAACCCTGCAAAAGCTTCAAACACAAGCAGTGAGCACGAAGGCTCAGCAAGTCTGACCCGTCTCACCTAAGCATGGAACTTCTACATGAGTGGTGATGGGTACATGAGATAAAATTATTTGCAAAGGACTCGCCTAATTAGTAGAACCTTACTTTCAAGTTTTAGCAGCAGGTTGTGGAGAACCTTACGCTAAGGCACATGAGAGAGCCGCAATCAAACAAGAAACGCATTTCTCTCATGTACTTTGCCCAAAGTTGAAATGAACTTTAGTTAGCTCTAACTACAGCAACCCATTAGCAATCAAGTCCATCTTTCAATCAGCAACATTTTAACATGTAACTAGCCTATTCTTTCTACGTCACGGTACAGTGAACAAGTGGTACTCACTGACCGCGAGGGACGATGATTATAATCGATTTACACCTGCAGGGTTACCCGAACAACCCGTCACGTACGCCCGTACTCAATGTTGCCTACAACAACCATCACGGACGCCGTACGCGACTACCTTTCACCCGTCAGCCAAATATTGAACCAGTCCCATCGTCCCGAGCAAGAGGTCTCTGCACGCGCATCTCAGTGCCGCCAGCCGATTTACCCCTCAAGCTCTCAACCTACCCTCTGAACGACGGGCAATGCCTCAATACCCAGCTACCCGAGTTACATCAGTTTCCCGGTTCCCATATAGCCGGTAGGTCTTCGGTACTGTTCTAGCTTGTTCAACAGGCCTGCACACGGCTCGGTCCTCAATCGACACAAGCGGAGCTACAGCACACAGGCCCCAAAGTCCTGCTGCCCTTACCCTCCGCTTGGTCTCATTTTCTTGCCATGTGTTTCATGTGCTATCACTACCCGAGTCGAGTGCCTCTAGCCTATGCTCGCGAGTAGTTCCAACTACTCGACTTGTACCGAATCCTACTCTATCTTAGCATTGCAGTAGCTAACGGGGTTTGCCATCCTAAACCCAACCCATAGTTTTCTTTGCTATGCATTTAGGTTTCCAAACAAGACTCTAATGCAAAGAGTAAAGTAACCAAGTATGTGCTCAAAACAATAAAAATTTGCAAAAAGGTTAATGCAAACCGGAGCTTGCCTTGCTGCTCTTGGTCATAGGCTAGCTGCTCCTCCGGAGTTACGAAGTCTAGGACTTCGGGTTCCTCCTCGACCTTAGCGACTACATGATGGAAGGAATACATGTATCAATTTAAATGCATTTGTATTAAGTTTTGAAGTTGTGAAGTCTATAATCCTTGACAGACCCAATGACTGTGAAACTTTTACTGTGGCTTGGTTACAACCTAAACAGAGACTTGGTCAAGTTTTAGTTGCAGCAAAGCTCAATTGAGCCCTCCACAACTAATTATGTCCTTGACCTTAATTGGAACTCTTAGGGTGTTCTAGGGATTTTCATGAAACAAACTATGACCTTCTGAAAATTAGATTTTCAGAGGGTTCTAATGGAGTTGGTCTCACTTAATTTGGAAGTTCCTAACTAAAGATATGAGCTAAACAATTTCAGAGAAAATTCTGAAAATGTTCCTGAACATTTTCTATTTTCTCTGGAACAGTTTCACTAATCACACCATTAGGTGGATCAAATGAGCTCCAATGGATCTGAAATTTTTATGGTAGTTCAGGGATATTTTGGTGAACATCCCAGCAAAATTTCAGGATTTTCCTCCAAAGGATTCTCCAGTTAAAATTCCTAACAGTTTAAATTTGAGGAATTAATTCTGGAAAATTAAGGGTTTTCAAGAAGTGAAATTTGATTTACTGGAAAGTACTCGGAGAGCTGATTCCGGCAAAATTTGGTTCACTCAATTTGGAGTTTTCTAGCCAAAGTTATGAGGAGTTGAAGTTTGGAAGAATTCTGAAAATCGGGGGAAAAGTTTAAACTCTCGGGGCCCGCGGGGACACGTGTCGAGCGCGGAGGTGTCCGGCACACCGGGGATACCACACGTGTCGAGCGCGGAGGTGTCTGGCACACCGGAGCTCACAGGGTATTTGCGCGCCAGCACAGCCGATCCCCGGCCACACCCGATCCCGATTTAAATTCTTCAGCCGCTGACACGTGGGTCAGCAGGCTTCGTCTTCCTCCCGCTGTTCTCTCGCGCCTGTGCCGCCGACCTCGCCGGAGCAGACTCAGGGCTCGCCGGCTCGCCGCTGCCGGACCTCCCATGGTCTGAAACTCGCCGCCAGGGGGTTGTCGACGTCGAGGAACGCGTCGGTGGTGTCAGGTCGGGCTGGGGGCGACCGGAAATAGCTCGGCGACGTGCTGCGGCCTCGGTTGAGGTTCGGCGCTGTCGACCGTGGGTCCTAACCCGCTAACACCTCGAACAAACGGCCTTATTGCATCAGCGTACCTCTAGGAAGCTCGACAAGGTGTCAAAAGGGTTCAGAGATGGCGGCAAGTTGGTCGGCACCGTGTGACCGATCGTGCCCGCCATGACCGCCCTCGATCGAGCTCGAATTTCGTCACTCCTATACAGTTTCACGCCACAGATGCAGAAAGGAAATTGATCGCCGGCTAGTCCAGTGTCTAAGTGCAAGATTTGATGACCTCCGAAAGATCATATGAGCGAGAATTTAAAGAAACCGTACCGGAAGCTCGGGTTACGGTCGCCGGAGCAAAAACTAGAAATTCTCTGCGGATTCTTCACGGTTGGCTGCCAAACTTGGAGGAGAGCAGCACGGTGGTTGCGCGCTCCTGTTGCCTCTCTTGCGGGACCGTGAAAACGCCTGTGGAACGCTGCCCACGGGCGCCTGACTCTCGGCTGAGGCTAGGTCGCCGCGGTGGCGATCGTCTTCGGGCAAAGGAGGTCGGAGCTCGGGTTTTCTAGCGTTGGGGAGGTGGAGTGCGACCTCAGGTGGCTTTCTAGCAGCTCAGGAACGAAGGAGGAGATGGTTTTGCTGGTTTTCCCGATTGAGCAGAGAGCTGCGGCGAGAAACAATGCCGCTGCTCGGGTTTGCCCACGAGAAGATAAAGCCGGCCGACTCCTGCTCGGCTGAGGCGGTGCCGGTCGCGTGGGGGCGCGAGCAAGCCGCCCTGGGCGCCAGCGCGCGGAGAGGGAAGCAGCTGGTGGCGCCAGTAGCTGCTCGGTGGCACAGCCGACACCTGCTCGGTGGAATTTCCCACCGAGACTCTGACTTTGGTTGCAAGTTTCTCCTTCTTCCCTCTATGACATGTGGGTCCCACCCGGGGTTTTAACCTCTGAAATTTACTCCTAATCACTGTAGTGAACAGTGAACCCCATAATACCCATGGTGATTCAGATTATTCACCCTTGAGCCATTCGAATTGAATAGGATTCGAATTGGGTTTGGTTTGAGTGAATTTCAGCACAAGTGCAGTTTTGAATTCAAAAGAAGTTTGAATTTGCCCCACTTAGTTCATGTCAAGATCAACTCCAAATGGAGTGAAAATTGGTGTGTGGGCTCACAAAAATATGCTGAGTAAGAATATGCCTCCCACTTTCAAATTCATGGGATAAAAACAGTTTGAATTTGAATATGGTTTCAAACTGCCCTCTCTCTAATTATACCCAAAATGACCTAAAAAAGGTTTTGAATTTGGGTGAAACATGGCATGGACATCCTTACCAAAGTGTAGGAGTTTTCATATGTCCAGCCCATCTATAGCACATGTGGGAAATACCACTTTTGCAATATGTGAGTTTGTTCTCTATTGAGCATGTTGATAATTGTTACTTGTTCTTCATTTGTGTTCATCATCCATCCTCAAATGAGGTGTGTGGTGTGGTGATGAACACTGCAAATGTGTGTCAAAAACTGAGGCCCTTACATAGGGATTTCGGAGCCCTCCCACCGAGGGGGGAGGTCCGGTTTCTGCCTACCACGTGTCAAAACTGAGGCCCTTACATTCCTCCCCCCTTAAAAGAATCTCGTCCCGAGATTATAAGGCGAAAAGGTGAGAGAGGATGGTGGAAAATTACCGGATATGCGACGTGAAAAATTTGGGGTAGTTAGTGTAAGGGCCTCAGTTTTGACACACATTTGCAGTGTTCATCACCACACCACACACCTCATTTGAGGAAGGATGATGAACACAAATGAAGAGCAAGTAACAATTATCAACATGCTCATTAGAGAACAAAACTCACACATTGCAAAAGTGGTATTTCCCACATGTGATATAGATGGGCTGGACATATGAAAACTCCTACACTTTACTAAGGATGTCCATGCCAAGTTTCACCCAAATTCAAAACCTTTTTGAGGTCATTTTGGGTATAGTTAGGAAGAGGGCAGTTTGAGATCATATTCGAATTCAAACTGTTTTTATCCAATGAATTTAAAAGTGGGGGGCATATTCTTACTCAGCACATTTTTGTGAGCTCACACACAAATTTTCACTCCATTTGGAGTTGATCTTGACATGAGCTAAGTGGGAGAAATTCAAACTTTATTTGAATTTCAAACTGAACTTGTGCTGAAATTCATTCAAACCAAACCTCATTTAAACTTTGATCAATTCAAATAGCTCATGGGTGAATAATTTGAATTGCCAAGGGTAGTATGGGGTTCACTGTTTACAACAGTGATTAGGAGTAAATTTCAGAGGTTAAAATGGGGGGTGGGACCCACATGTCAGCCTCTACTTCAACACAAACCGACTGAAACACAGCTCAATCGGTTCCCGGGTGCAGTGTGCGCGCGCCACCGAGGGTGGGCAGCCGGCGCCAGCTCCTGCTGCGCGCCCCAAGCCGGAGACCAGTCACCGGGCTACTTATTCCCTCCCCGGCGTGCTTCGGTCACCCATTCCCCTAGCTGCCGACGTGCACGACCTGTTCTTCCACTGCCATCGCCGCCGCCCGAGCTCACGTTTGATCAAGCCCGATCACTCGCGAGCACAGCCTCCTCCACAGAAAAACGGCACCAAGAGATCGTGAGCAACCTCCTAGACCCTGTGTTGTCCAGTGAGCATGCGTCCCCGAGCTGTATGAGCCGTTTCTCCGGCGAGCCGAGCATCGCCGCCGATCGGGCTCTCGTGCACAGCACAACCCAGCCGCTGTCACGTCCTCTTCTCTACATAAGAAAGGTGCGTGATTGTATGTAGATGGAGTAGCCGAAAGCCGTTTGGCGATTGATCAAACCTCGGCCGAGAATTTCCAAGTTTACTCGTGATCAGTTCATAAGGACCGAGCTCACCTTCGGGTAAAATTCGTGCTCTATACACGAGGGTTGGGCAAGCTCGTTCCCTAGTAGATTCTACGCATGATAGCGCCCATGCCCGAACTGGAATCAGAGGAAACCATCGAGAATCGGCCATGATATGGCTGTTTTCCCCGCCGCCATGGCTGAACACCTCGGCTCACCGTCGAGAGCCTAGTTGCCGGTATTTCTAGCTTCCACCCAGCCCTGGTTCGTGTTTACCATGCTCCACTGATGCTCTCCGACCGATTCCCGGTCGATTTGGTGCACGGGAGAGCGGGACCGACCTCACCGGAACCTAGCAGGTGCTGTCACCGGTGCGCACGGGTTTCCGGTCATCGCCGGCGGCCGGCGACCCCACCATCGAGTCCAGGGGATCAGTTAAGGGGCAGGCGGCGAGTTTCGGGCCGGGGGGTGGCCGGGAACTCAGTTCCGGCGAGAGTCGCCGGAGATCGCCGCCACCACGCAGTTGGCGCGAGGAGGGAGAAGACGCACTGTGTGCGGGGCCCACAAGCCAGAGTTTAAACTTTTTCCCGAATTCCAGTTTCAGTTCAAACTTCAAATCCTTATAACTTTAGCTAGAAAGCTCCAAATTGAGTGAACCAAATTTTGCTGGATTCAGCACTCTGAGCACTTTCCAGCAAATCAAGTTTCACTTCATGAAATTCCTTAATTCTCCAGAATTAAATCCTCAAAATTTAAACTATTAGGAATTTTAACTGGAGAGTCCTTTGGAGGAAAATCCTGAAATTTTGCTGGGATGTTCACCAAAATATCCCTGAACTACCATAAAAATTTCAGACCCATTGGAGCTCATTTGATCCACCTAATGGTGTGATTAGTGAAACTGTTCCAGAGAAAATAGAAAATGTTCAGAAACATTTTCAGAATTTTCTCTGAAATTATTTAGCTCATATCTTTATCTAGGAACCTTCAAATTAAGTGAGACCAACTCCATTAGAACCCTCTGAAAATCTAGTTTTCAGAAAGTCATAGCTTGTTCCATGGAAATTCCTAGAACACCCTAAGAGTTCCAATTAAGGTCAAGGATATAATTAATTGTGGAGGGCTCAAATGAGCTTTGCTGCAATTAAAACTTGACCAAATCTCTGTTTAGGTTGTAACCAAGCCACAGTAAAAGTTTCACAGTCATTAGGTCTGTCTAGCAAGGGTTATAGACTTCACAACTTCAAAGTTAATATAAATGCATTTAAATTGATACATATGTTTCTTATATCATGTAGTCGCTAAGGTCGAGGAGGAACCCGAAGTACTAGACTTCGTTACTCCGGAGGAACAGCTAGCCTACGACCAAGAGCAGCAAGGCAAGCTCCGGTTTGCATTAACCTTTTTACAACTTTTTATTGTTTTGAGCACATACTTGTTTCCTGTATTCTGTGCATTAGAGTCTTGTTTGGAAGCCCCACTGCATAGCCAAGAGAACCATGGGTTGGGTCTAGGATTGCAACCCCGTTAGCTACTGCATTGCTAGGATAGAGTAGGATTCGGTACAAGTCGAGTGGTTGGAACTACTCGCGAGAATAGGCTAGAGGCACATTGCTCGGGTAGAGATAGCACATGATACACATGGCAAGAAAATGAGACCGAGCGGAGAGTAAGGGCAGCAGGACTTTGGGGCCTGTGTGCTATAGCTCCGCTTGTGTCGATTGAGGACCGAGCCGTGTGCGGGCCTGTTGAACAAGCTAGAACAGTACCGAAGACCTACCGGCTATATGGGAACCGGGAAACCGATGTAACTCGGGTAGCTGGCTGTTGAGGCATAGCTGGTCGTTCAGAGGGTAGGTTGAGAGCTCGAGGTGTAAATCGGCTGGTGGCACTGAGATGCGCGTGCAGAGACCTCTTGCTCGGGACGATTGGACTGGTTCAACATTTGGCTAACGGGTGAAAGGTAGTCGCGTACGGCGTCCGTGATGGTTGTTGTAGGCAACATCGAGTACGGGCGTAGGTGACGGGTTGTTCGGGTAACCCTGCAGGTGTAAATCGATTATAATCGCCGTCCCTCGCGGTCAGTGAGTACCACTTGTTCACTGTACCGTGACGTAGAAAGAACAGGCTAGTCACATGTTAAAATGTTGCTGATTGAAAGCTAGACATTGATTGTTAATGATATGCTGTAGCTTAGAGCTAACTAAAGTTCTTTTCAACTTTGGGCAAAGTACATGAGAGAAATGCGTTTCTTGTTTGATTGCGGCTCTCTCATGTGCCTTAGCGTAAGGTTCTCCACAACCTGCTGCTAAAACTTGAAGGTAAGGTTCTACTAATTAGGTGAGTCCTTGCAACTGATTTTTACCTCATGTAACCCATTACCCTCATGTAGAAGTTCCATGTTTAGGTGAGACGGGTCAGACTTGCTGAGCCTTCGTGCTCACTGCTTGTGTTTGAACCTTTTGCAGGGTTCTATGAGGAAGGGACTCCCGAAGAGGAGACGGAACCCCAGGAGGGGAACCCCGTCGAGTGGGAGTCGTGCACGCCGCAGAGTTAGTGTGCGTGTGTGCTAGCAAGGACACGTTCGAGGGCTGAACGTGCACTTGATGCTTAGTCTACGCCCGCGAGTGTAGACTGAACTTATTTTGCTGTAAACATGTTCATAAACTTGTTTATGTAATAAAATTTCGCTTCCGCTTAGTACCTTTGACGTGTGTTATACGGTGCTGTGCACCGCAGCACCCATCAGTGTGATCCTGGCTCGACAGGACCAATGGGGTCGTGTCAGCGCTGGTATCAGAGCTCGCTTGAGGTTTAACACAGTACAAAGGTCTTCTTTTTCAAAAATCCAGTGAGGAACGAGTTAGTAGCCCGTATAAGTATGTTATTAGCATATAGAAAGTGGCATATTAACCTATTTGTTATGTCGGAAAATCGTGCATCCCGGGACGTTCATGTCTTGGGGGGTGCACGTAAGCGCTGTCCACCAGTGCGCACAAGCTGAAGGGTGGAGCCCCACGGGTGGCAGGTAACCCGACCCGCTTTGATATCCTCTACGACTCTTCATGTCGTTTGGGGTATTCGAGCAACGTCTGTCCCTGGCGTGCGTGGTGCAATTTGGGAGACCCCGTCACGTGGTCTGAAACGTGAACACGTAACTCAAGGCGTGTTTGGCTTGAGAACATCCGGGCGAGTGATGACGGCCGGTTGTACGAACTGTATGGATTCCGGGCTCGGTGTGCAACCGAGTCTGATGATTGTTTGAGTTTCTGCAGGTAGCCTGACCACGAAACGGTAGACGTGTAGCATCCGTGTGCGAGTGACGTTTAGTGCCACTGAAATAACGAAGCCGGCTAAGTCCGGTATAGGTTTTTCTTTGTGAGGACGTAGTACCGACATAATCTGGTGACGCATCGACGTCACACCCCATTAAATAAACAACTTCATTTAAAAACTGGAAGGTTTTGATCCAAAGTAGTAAAACTTGATGTAACTCCTTCCCTTGAACAGGATATTCAAAGTTAACAAGTTTTCAACTTATAGGTTGTTAAGTACAGAGCACTCTGTTTTCAGCTGAATCAAGGCTGAAGTTAATCAGAGGTTAGAGGTTGAGTTCTTTCGATGTTGGGGTCGTATGATACATTTCTGGAAAGCGTTGGAAGAGCTTTACAACTCTCCTGTTGAGGTCCAGAGGTGTTTCATCCCTTAACCACTCGAAAAATGCAGTAGAGTAGAAACTGTCCAGAAAACAGGACAGAGCAAAGAATCTCTGTAAACTCTCTGTAAATTAAGCATAACGTCCTGCTTAAAAGTCCAAAAATAGGAAATGAGGTAGTTCTGGAAAGCTTATGAGAGGGGTTACAACTTTGTAACAGAAAGTTTTGTCAGATTAGGAACAGAATTAACTGGGATTCTTGGATCAAATCAGTACCTAAAGCAGGGATGTGCTGTCCAATTTTCTCCAGGAATTCTGTTAACTTTGACATCTCATAACTTTTGAACCAGGACAGATATTAGGCCAACCAAATACTTTCTGGAAAGCTATTGAAGTTAACTTTAACTTTGATGTTGAGCTCCAGAATTGGTTTTGCCTTCAACATGGCCTAAATCAGGTTAAAATGGAAGCTGGTCAGGGCTGTCATGGGAACAGCAGATCAACAGTCAAATTTGTGTAAAATTTGAACTATATTTCCAAGTTTTATGGGTTCAATGACATGTTTTATGTTATAACTCAGAGGTTTACTGTTTAAATAAATATTTGACAATTCTCAAATATATTTTTACAGATGGCAGCAGATAAACAGTTGGAGAACGGGTGGGTGGTTTCCCACTGTTCTGACTGTAGCGGCTACCCGGAAGCATTGTGGCAAATGCTCCAATATTTCGGGTATAATCAGATGCCACAGTACTTAGCCAAAGAAGAAGGCGAAGAGGGGAACAAGACATGGACAATCCATGTCAAAGTCCCTGCAGGACCTATGCCACCCGGTTGGGTGCCATTCACCGTCACAGTGAGAGGAAGACAACCGGAAGGGATGTGGCAAGTGGCAGCCCGTGACACTATGTCACGTTTCTGCTAACTACACGTGCAGGCTATGGAGGGCACTCCATACGCACTCGTTCCGGTGGAGGGACGAGCTCAGCATGTGTGGGAAGGGAGGTACCTGGAAGCAACGGACCCGAGTTGCCCAAGGTACAACCCCGCGGAAGCAAATCTCAGCCTCCAGATGAGGGCGGGAAACGCCGTGATGGACAGCCAAGCTGTTCATACAGAGCATCTCGCCACAAAGCTCAAGGAGAGCACAAGCAGTGGAGATCATTTTGAGAGTGCTCACAGCGCACTCCGCAATGTGCTCCTTCCGACGATCAAGCGACTGAAAGAACAACACAATCAGTCGCGTCGTCTGAAGAAGGCAAGGAAGAAGAGCCGTGTTGACATCGCGGCGTTGCAAGAGCTGGTGCAGACCCTAACCCAGCAGAATGAGGACCTTGCTCAAGAGCGGGACGACGCTATTGAGGAAGGACAAGGCTGGGAAGAGGACTACAACCAAGCTTTGGACGAGGTGCAAGCTTTGCAGGACCTCGTACCTCCGGTATTGGGCGTACCGGTGGTCTTGGGCCTTCCAGCAATGGGAGAACCCGGGATGGGAGAATAGGTGGTAGACCCAGAGCCACCAGCAGAGGTACCGGAGGAGGACGACCCACAGGTGGTCGAGTTCTACTCCGAGTAGGGGGTTACGGTTGCCAAGTAGGGCAGCCAGGGTAGCGTAACCCAACTTTTGTAATCGGTGGCATGTCGTGTAGACAGTAGCGTATGTATAGGTAGTGACGACATGAGCACGACTTCTCGGAGACCCGAGAATAATGTATCTTGTATAAAGTTTATGCTTTATCAATATATGTGAATGTTGTGCAAATTAATCATGCGTCGCTTCAATACCTACTGTTGCTTATGGAAATTTTAAGTAAGACATGTGCTAATCGCTGCTGTTTTGAATTTCAGAATGACGTGTACTTGTGCCAACCCGGACGTTGGGGGTACCAGTCAAGGGGGAGAGACCTCCCAACTACCTCCCGAGGACTCCTCGGGACAGCAGCAGCAACAGCAACAGCAAACACCGCCACCGCCACTGCCAACAGTTACATTGGCCGACATAGTCGCGGCAATGGCGGGTTCACATCAGCAGCACACGGAGCTGCTGCAGACTTTAATTGCGAATACGTCTCGCCCGGAGAGACGTCAAGACCGTGAGGAGCGTCAACAGAGCTCCTACTCCGACTTCCTGGCAACTCATCCCCCGGTATTCTCAAGGGCGGATGAACCACTTGACGCGGACAACTGGCTCCGCGCCATAGAGATGAAGTTCGGGCTGCTCCAAATCAACGAGCAGCGCAAGACTCAGTTCGCGGTCCAGCAGCTCCAAGGATCCGCGAGCGCGTGGTGGGCCAACTTCTGTGCTTCACAGCCCACCGACCGAGTGATGACCTGGGCGGAGTTCCGGACGGCCTTCAGGGCCTATCATATACCGCCAGGTCTGATGAAGAGGAAGACGCAGGAGTTCCTACACCTGCAACAAGGGAGCCGGAACGCGCTGGAATACTCCAGGGCGTTTAACGATCTCGCGCTATATGCATCGTATCATGCTGATACCGACGAGAAGCGGCGGGACCATTTCTACCAGGGGCTTAACCCGCTCCTGAAGGACAAATTGGCGATGTTCAGTCGCGGCAGCCTCAACGACATCATTGATGCTGCAATTGTTCAGGAGGACTCCGGCAAGGAGTTGGCGGCGGCAGAGCGAAAGCGAAGCGCGCCGCAGAGCAGCGGAGAAGGAGGCGGTCCTTCTCAGAAGTTTCGGATGGTGAATCGCCCACCATCAGGTCCACGCTGGCAGCCACCACAGCGGTCGATGCCGTTCTGCAGTCGGCCGTATTCTTCACCGGCATTCCGGCCGGCACTGCCAGTACCACCGCAACAACAAAAGCAGCAGCGGGCGATGCCGCGTGCGTTTGCACCTCCGCAACGCATGCCGGGCTTTCGTCCACCGAGCACTCCACGAGCAGCGGCCACATGTTACAAGTGTGGTCGTCCAGGACACTTCTCGAGCAGTTGCCAGGAGGGGCAAGGCGGCGGAGTGGCACCACAGTTTCCGGGGAGGAATCAACCCCGGAACCCTACTAATGCGCGGCGGGCCAACCCTAGGCCCGGCACTGTCCACCAGCTTGCCATTGAGGACGTGCCGGAGGGCGAGCCAATCCTTGCGGGTATGTTCCAACTCTACCAGCATCCCGCTATAGTACTATTTGATTCAGGCGCCACACATAGCTTCATTAGCCAAGCTTTCATCGATAAATATAGCTTGCAAATACTACCCACCGATAGTCCTTATGTGATCTGTTCACCGGGTGGGAAAATTTCAGCAAGCATGATGGTCCCAAAAGCGCCATTGTGCTTAGAGGGTAGAGTTTACCCTACGTCTCTCATAATCATAGAGGGACAAAAGGTCGATGTCATCTTAGGGATGTCGTGGTTAACCCGCCACAGCGCTGTTTTAGACACCGTCCTCCGAGTCGTGCACTTGAACTCAGAAGTGCATGAGTCTCACTCATTATTTCTGGACAGTCCAGAAATAAAACTTCCAAGTGTCTATCAAGTCACAACCATCAGATTGGAAGATATTCCGGTGGTCCGAGAGTTCCCTGATGTATTCCCGGACGATTTGCCGGGGATGCCGCCTGATAGAGAGGTGGAGTTCAAGATTGAACTTGCACCGGGAACCATTCCAATATCCCGAAGGCCGTACAAGATGGCGCCCAAGGAGTTGGCTGAACTGAAGACTCAGCTCACGGACCTTCTGGAGAAGGGTTTTATTAGGCCGAGCTCCTCACCATGGGGCTGTTCGGCATTATTTGTCAAAAAGAAGGATGAGACGTTGCGGCTTTGCGTGGACTATCGTCCATTAAATGCCGTAACCATCAAGAACAAGTACCCGTTGCCACGGATCGACATGTTGTTTGATCAGTTGGTCGAAGCAATGATCTTTTCCAAGATGGATTTAAGATCCGGGTACCATCAGATTAAGATAAGGGCTGAGGACATTCCGAAGACGGCTTTCTCGACGAGGTACGAACTTTATGAGTACCTTGTCATGTCCTTCGGCCTCACCAATGCTCCAGCTCACTTCATGTACTTAATGAACTCGGTGTTCATGCCAGAGCTGGACAAGTTTGTCGTGGTCTTCATCGACGACATCCTAGTATATTCCAAGTCGGAGGAAGATCACAAGAAACATCTGCGTATAGTCTTGCAACGGCTGCGGGATCACAAGTTATACGTGAAATTCAGCAAATGCGAGTTTTTGATATCGCAAGTGCCTTTCCTCGGGCATATCATCTCAGCGGAGGGTATCGCTGTGGACCCGAGCAAGATCACTCAAGTGCTGAATTGGAAATCCCCGAGAACTGTTCATGAGGTACGGAGTTTCCTCAGACTCGCGGGATATTATCGGAGGTTCATTCCAAACTTCTCGAAGATTGCCAAGCCAATGACGGAGCTGCTGAAGAAGGCTACCAAATATGTTTGGAGTCCAACATGTGAAGCAGCATTCAAGGCTTTAGTCAAGCACCTGAAATCAGCACCGGTTTTGGCGCAGCCAGACACAACAAAACCGTTCGATGTGTACTGCGATGCATCCGGCATTGGGCTCGGATGTGTGCTGATGCAAGACCGAAGAGTGGTCGCATATGGATCACGGCAGCTTAGAAACCATGAGCAAAATTATCCAACTCACGACTTGGAGCTCGCTGCCGTGGTACTTGCACTAAAAATATGGAGGCACTACCTACTCGGTAACCTCGTACATTTATATACCGACCACAAAAGCCTCAAGTACATATTCACTCAGAAGGAGCTGAACATGAGGCAACGAAGATGGTTAGAACTGATAAAGGATTACGAGATAGAAATCCATTATCATCCGGGCAAGGCAAACGTAGTGGCAGATGCGCTGAGCCGCAAGTCACACGTCAAAACTCTGACCATCACACCGTTGGAAGAGAGCGAACCACCACTACATGTGATTCCACACGGAGCTCTCTACAACCTAGCTTTGATCCCCACCATCCGTGAAGAGATAGCGGCAGCCCAGAAGAATGACAAGGGCATGTCACATTAACGGAGACGTGTAGACAGTGGGGAGTTGAAATGTTTCCGGAAGGACGGAGACGGCATCCTATGGTTCAAGGACCGGATCGTCGTACCCTGAAACCCGGAACTACGGAAGAAGATCTTTGATGAGGCTCACTTATCAAAGTTCTCTATTCACCCCGGCAGCAACAAGATGTATCAAGAACTCAGAAGCAAGTTTTGGTGGACACGGATGAAGCGAGAGACTGCAAAATACGTGTCCGAGTGTAATACATGTCGAAGGGTGAAGGCAGATCACATGAGAAAACCGGGACTGCTACAACCACTGGGCATCCCTGCCTGGAAGTGGGAGGATGTGAGCATGGATTTCATCGTCGGTTTACCCACCACCTTACAGAAACATGATTCCGTGTGGGTGATCGTTGATTGGCTCACCAAAGTTGCCCATTTCATCCCGGTCAACACCAACTACAACGCCAAGAAGTACGCTGAACTTTACATCTCCCGGATCCTATGCTTGTACGGCGTACCCCGTACTATCATTTCGGATCGGGGCACTCTATTTGTGTCCCGTTTTTGGGAGCAGCTGCACGCTGCCTTGGGGACGAAACTGATCCGTAGTTCAGCCTACCACCCGCAGACGGATGGGCAAACGGAGCGGGTAAATCTAATCTTAGAAGACATGCTACGAGCTTGCGCTATCAACCACGGCAAGAATTGGGATGATCACTTGCCGTTAGCCGAGTTCTCGTACAACAATGGGTACCAAGCACGCATCAAGATGGCACCTTACGAGGCGCTATACGGTAGGAAATGCCGCACACCGTTGAACTGGTGTGAGTCTGGCGAAAGGGTTACCTTCGGGATTGACCTCGTCAACAACGCGGAAGAAAAGGTTCGACTGATTCAAGTGAACCTAAAAGCCGCTCAATCCCGACAGAAACAGTATGCGGACCGGAGAAGGCGCCCATTACAATTCGAAGTTGGAGATCACGTATATCTACGGGTGTCTCCAATGAAGGGCGTAAACAGATTTGGGGTGAGGGGAAAGTTAGCACCCCGCTTCATCGGTCCATTCTAGATTACCGAAAGATGTGGATCGGTGGCATACCGGCTGAAATTACCAGAAGCACTTTCCGGTGTGCACGACGTCTTTCACATTTCTCAGCTGAGGAAGTGTCTCAAGCTATCAACTACCGTTCAGCTGGAAAACATTGAAGAACTGCAACCGGATCTCACCTATCGGGAGGAACCGGTGCAGATTATTGATCAAAAAGGACCGAACCACACACAACCGTACGTTGTGGTTCTACAAGGTTCTATGGAGTAATCACTCCATGGATGAAGCGACATGGGAGAGCGAAGAATTCCTTCGCACTAACTACCCCAGCTTTTTCACGTCGCTTATCCGGTAATTTTCCACCGTCCTCTCTCTCATTTTCACCTTATAATCTCGGGACGAGATTCTTTTAAGGGGGGAGGAATGTAAGGGCCTCAGTTTTGACACACATTTGCAGTGTTCATCACCACACCACACACCTCATTTGAGGAAGGATGATGAACACAAATGAAGAGTAAGTAACAATTATCAACATGCTCATTAGAGAACAAACTCACACATTGCAAAAGTGGTATTTCCCACATGTGATATAGATGGGCTGGACATATGAAAACTCCTACACTTTACTAAGGATGTCCATGCCAAGTTTCACCCAAATTCAAAACCTTTTTGAGGTCATTTTGGGTATAGTTAGGAAGAGGGCAGTTTGAGATCATATTCGAATTCAAACTGTTTTTATCCAATGAATTTAAATGTGGGGGGCATATTCTTACTCAGCACATTTTTGTGAGCTCACACACAAATTTTCACTCCATTTGGAGTTGATCTTGACATGAGCTAAGTGGGAGAAATTCAAACTTTATTTGAATTTCAAACTGAACTTGTGCTGAAATTCATTCAAACCAAACCTCATTTGAACTTTGATCAATTCAAATGGCTCATGGGTGAATAATTTGAATTGCCAAGGGTAGTATGGGGTTCACTGTTTACAACAGTGATTAGGAGTAAATTTCAGAGGTTAAAATGGGGGTGGGACCCACATGTCAGCCTCTACTTCAACACAAACCGACTGAAACACAGCTCAATCGGTTCCCGGGTGCAGTGTGCGCGCGCCACCGAGGGGGAGCAGCCGGCGCCAGCTCCTGCTGCGCGCCCCAAGCCGGAGACCAGTCGCCGGGCTACTTATTCCCTCCCCGGCGTGCTTCGGTCACCCATTCCCCGAGCTGCCGACGTGCACGACCTGTTCTTCCACTGCCATCGCCGCCGCCCGAGCTCACGTTTGATCAAGCCTGATCACTTGCGAGCACAGCCTCCTCCACAGCAAAACGGCACCAAGAGATCGTGAGCAACCTCCTAGACCCCGTGTTGTCCAGTGAGCAAGCGTCCCCGAGCTGTACGAGCCGTTTCTCCGGCGAGCCGAGCATCGCCGCCGATCGGGCTCTCGTGGACAGCACAACCCAGCCGCTGTCACGTCCTCTTCTCTACACAAGAAAGGTGCGTGATTGTATGTAGATGGAGTAGCCGAAAGCCGTTTGGCGATTGATCAAACCTCGGCCGAGAATTTCCAAGTTTACTCGTGATCGGTTCATAAGGACCGAGCTCACCTTCGGGTAAAATTCGTGCTCTATACACGCGGGTTAGGCAAGCTCGTTCCCTAGTAGCTTCTACGCATGATAGTGCCCATGCCCGAACTGGAATCAGAGGAAACCGTCGAGAATTGGCCATGATATGGCCGTTTTCCCCGCCGCCATGGCTGAACACCTCGGCTCACCGTCGAGAGCCTAGTTTCCGGTATTTCTAGCTTCCACCCAGCTCTGGTTCGTGTTTCCCATGCTCCACTGATGCTCTCCGACCGATTCCCGGTCGATTTGGTGCACGGGAGAGCGGGAGCGACCTCACCGGAACCCTAGCAGGTGCTGTCACCGGTGCACACGGGTTTCCGGTCATCGCCGGCGGCCGGCGACCCCACCATCGAGTCCAGGGGATCAGTTAAGGGGCAGGCGGCGAGTTTCGGGCCGGGGGGTGGCCAGGAACTCAGTTCCGGCAAGAGTCGCCGGAGATCGCCGCCGCCGCGCAGTTAGCGCGAGGAGGGGGACGACGCACTGTGTGCGGGGCCCACAAGCCAGAGTTTAAACTTTTTCCCGAATTCCAGTTTCAGTTCAAACTTCAAATCCTTATAAATTTAGCTAGAAAGCTCCAAATTGAGTGAACCAAATTTTGCTGGATTCAGCTCTCCGAGCACTTTCCAGAAAATCAAGTTTCACTTCATGAAATTCCTTAATTCTCCAGAATTAAATCCTCAAAATTTAAAATATTAGGAATTTTAACTGGAGAGTCCTTTGGAGGAAAATCCTGAAATTTTGCTGGGATGTTCACCAAAATATCCCTGAACTACCATAAAAATTTCAGACCCATTGGAGCTCATTTGATCCACCTAATGGTGTGATTAGTGAAACTGTTCCAGAGAAAATAGAAAATGTTCAGAAACATTTTCAGAATTTTCTCTGAAATTATTTAGCTCATATCTTTAGCTAGGAACCTTCAAATTAAGTGAGACCAACTCCATTAGAACCCTCTGAAAATCTAGTTTTCAGAAAGTCATAGTTTGTTTCATGGAAATTCCTAGAACACCCTAACAGTTCCAATTAAGGTCAAGGATATAGTTAATTGTGGAGGGCTCAAATGAGCTTTGCTGCAACTAAAACTTGACCAAATCTCTGTTTAGGTTGTAACCAAGCCACAGTAAAAGTTTCACAGTCATTAGGTCTGTCTAGCAAGGGTTATAGACTTCACAACTTCAAAGTTAATATAAATGCATTTAAATTGATACATATGTTTCTTATATCATGTAGTCGCTAAGGTCGAGGAGGAACCCCAAGTCCTAGACTTCGTTACTCCGGAGGAACAGCTAGCCTACGACCAAGAGCAGCAAGGCAAGCTCCGGTTTGCATTAACCTTTTTACAACTTTTTATTGTTTTGAGCACATACTTGTTTCCTGTATTC
The DNA here is from genome assembly GCA_030760725.1 of Neostapfia colusana. Classification (NCBI taxonomy): domain Eukaryota; kingdom Viridiplantae; phylum Streptophyta; class Magnoliopsida; order Poales; family Poaceae; genus Neostapfia; species Neostapfia colusana. The sequence continues at coordinate 18,525,062 of JASWHV010000018.1, read as the reverse complement.
TGTGCATTAGAGTCTTGTTTGGAAGCCCCACTGCATAGACAAGAGAACCATGGGTTGGGTCTAGGATTGCAACCCCGTTAGCTACTGCATTGCTAGGATAGAGTAGGATTTGGTACAAGTCGAGTGGTTGGAACTACTCGCGAGAATAGGCTAGAGGCACATTGCTCGGGTAGAGATAGCACATGATACACATGGCAAGAAAATGAGACCGAGCGGAGAGTAAGGGCAGCAGGACTTTGGGGCCTGTGTGCTATAGCTCCGCTTGTGTCGATTGAGGACCGAGCCGTGTGTGGGCCTGTTGAACAAGCTAGAACAGTACCGAAGACCTACCAGCTATATGGGAACCGGGAAACCGATGTAACTCGGGTAGCTGGGTGTTGAGGCATAGCTGGTCGTTCAGAGGGTAGGTTGAGAGCTCGAGGTGTAAATCGGCTGGCGGCACTGAGATGCGCGTGCAGAGACCTCTTGCTCGGGACGATTGGACCGGTTCAACATTTGGCTAACGGGTGAAAGGTAGTCGCGTACGCTGTCCGTGATGGTTGTTGTAGGCAACATCGAGTACGGGCGTAGGTGACGGGTTGTTCGGGTAACCCTGCAGGTGTAAATCGATTATAATCGCCGTCCCTCGCGGTCAGTGAGTACCACTTGTTCACTGTACCGTGACGTAGAAAGAACAGGCTAGTCACATGTTAAAATGTTGCTGATTGAAAGCTGGACATTGATTGTTAATGATATGCTGTAGCTTAGAGCTAACTAAAGTTCTTTTCAACTTTGGGCAAAGTACATGAGAGAAATGCGTTTCTTGTTTGATTGCGGCTCTCTCATGTGCCTTAGCGTAAGGTTCTCCACAACCTGCTGCTAAAACATGAAGGTAAGGTTCTACTAATTAGGTGAGTCCTTGCAACTGATTTTTACCTCATGTAACCCATTACCCTCATGTAGAAGTTCCATGTTTAGGTGAGACGGGTCAGACTTGCTGAGCCTTCGTGCTCACTGCTTGTGTTTGAAGCTTTTGCAGGGTTCTATGAGGAAGGGACTCCCCAAGAGGAGACGGAACCCCAGGAGGGGAACCCCGTCGAGTGGGAGTCGTGCATGCCGCAGAGTTATTGTGCGTGTGTGCTAGCAAGGACACGTTCGAGGGCTGAACGTGCACTTGATGCTTAGTCTATGCCCGCGAGTGTAGACTGAACTTATTTTGCTGTAAACATGTTCATAAACTTGTTTATGTAATAAAATTTCGCTTCCTCTTTGTACCTTTGACGTGTGTTATACGGTGCTGTGCAACGCAGCACCCCTCAGCGTGATCCTGGCTCGACAGGACCAATGGGGTCGTGTCAGTTAGTGCGAAGGAATTCTTCGCCCTCCCATGTCGCTTCGTCCATGGAGTGATTACTCCATAGAACCTTGTAGAACCACAACGTACGGTTGCGTGTGGTTCGGGCCTTTTCATCAATAATCTGCACCGGTTCCTCCCGATAGGTGAGATCCGATTGCAGTTCTTCAATATCCTCCAGCTGAACGGTAGTTGATAGCTTAAGACACTTCCTTAGCTGGGAAATGTGAAAGACGTCGTGCACACCGGAAAGTGCTTCTGATAATTTCAGCCGGTATGCCACTGATCCACATCTTTCGGTAATCTGAAATGGACCGATGAATCGGGGTGCCAACTTTCCTCTCACCCCAAATCTGTTTACGCCCTTCATTGGAGACACCCGTAGATATACGTGATCTCCAACTTCGAATTGTAATGGGCGCCTTCTCCGGTCCGCATATTGTTTCTGACGGGATTGAGCGGCTTTTATGTTCGCTTGAATCAGTCAAACTTTTTCTTCCGCATTGTTGACAAGGTCAACCCCGAAGGTAACCCTTTCGCCAGATTCACACCAATTCAGTGGTGTGCGGCATTTCCACCCGTATAGCGCCTCGTAAGATGCCATCTTGATGCTGGCTTGGTACCCATTATTGTACGAGAACTCGGCTAACGGCAAGTGATCATCCCAATTCTTGCCGTGGTTGATAGCGCAAGCTCGTAGCATGTCTTCTAAGATTTGATTTACCCGCTCCGTTTGTCCATCCGTCAGCGGGTGGTAGGCTGAACTATGGATCAGCTTCGTCCCCAAGGCAGCGTGCAGCTGCTCCCAAAAACGGGACACAAATAAAGTGCCCCGATCCGATATGATGGTACGGGGTACGCCGTACAAGCATAGGATCCGTGAGATGTACAGTTCAGCGTACTTCTTGGCGTTGTAGTTGGTGTTGACCGGGATGAAATGGGCAACTTTGGTGAGCCGATCGATGATCACCCACACAGAATCATGTTTCTGTAAGGTGGTGGGTAAACCGACAATGAAGTCCATGCTCACATCCTCCCACTTCCAGGCAGGAATGCCCAGTGGTTGCAGCAGTCCCGGTTTCCGCATATGATCTGCCTTCACCCTTCAACATGTATTGCACTCTGACACGTATTTTGCAACTTCGCGCTTCATCCGTGTCCACCAAAACTTCCTTTGGAGTTCTTGATACATCTTGTTGCTGCCGGGGTGAATAGAAAACTTTGACAAGTGAGCCTCATCAAAGATTTTCTTCCGTAATTCCGGGTTTCGGGGTACGACAATCCGGTCCTTGAACCATAGGACGCCGTTTCCGTCCTTCCGGAAACATTTCAACTCCCCACTGTCTACACGTCTCCGCAAATGTGACATGCCCTTGTCATTCTTCTGGGCTGCCGCTATCTCTTCACGGATGGTGGGAATCAAAGCTAGGTTTTAGAGAGCTCCGTGTGGAATCACATGTAGGGGTAGTTCGCTCTCTTCCAACGGTCTGATGGTCAGATTGTTGACGTGTGACTTGCGGCTTAGCGCATCTGCCACTATGTTTGCCTTGCCCGGATGATAATGGATCTCTATTTCGTAATCCTTTATCAGTTCTAACCATCTTCGTTGCCTCATGTTCAGCTCTTTCTGAGTGAATATGTACTTGAGGCTTTTGTGGTCGGTATATAAATGTACGAGGTTACCGAGTAGGTAGTGCCTCCACATTTTTAGTGCAAGTACCATGGCAGCGAGCTCCAAATCGTGAGTTGGATAATTTTGCTCATGGTTTCTAAGCTGCCGTGACCCATACGCGACCACCTTTCGGTTTTGCATCAGCACACATCCGAGCCCAATGCCGGATGCATCGCAGTACACATCGAACGGTTTTGTTGTGTCTGGCTGCGCCAAAACCGGTGCTGATGTCAGGTGCTTGACTAAAGCCTTGAATGCTGCTTCGCATGCTGGACTCCAAACATATTTGGTAGCCTTCTTTAGCAGCTCTTTCATTGGCTTGGCAATTTTCGAGAAGTTCGGAATGAACCTCCGATAATATCCCGTGAGTCCGAGGAAACTCCGCACCTCGTGAACAGTTCTCGGGGATTTCCAATTCAGCACTTGAGTGATCTTGCTCGGGTCCACAGCGATACCCTCCGCTGAGATGATATGCCCGAGGAAAGGCACTTGCGATATCCAAAACTCGCATTTGCTGAATTTTGCGTATACCTTGTGATCCCGCAGCCGTTCTAAGACTATACACAGATGTTTCTTGTGATCTTCCTCCGACTTGGAATATACCAGGATGTCGTCGATGAAGACCACGACAAACTTGTCCAGCTCCGGCATGAATACCGAGTTCATTAAGTACATGAAGTGAGCCGGAGCATTGGTGAGGCCGAAGGACATGACCAGGTACTCATACAGTCCGTACCTCGTTGAGAAAGCCGTCTTTGGAATGTTCTCAGCCCTTATCTTAATCTGATGGTACCTGGATCTTAAATCCATCTTGGAAAAGATCCTTGCTTCGACCAACTGATCAAACAATATGTCGATCCATGGAAACGGGTACTTGTTCTTGATGGTTACGGCATTTAATGGACGATAGTCCACGCAAAGCCGCAATGTCTCATCCTTCTTCTTGACAAATAATGCCGAACAGCCCCATGGCAAGGAGCTCGGCCTAATAAAACCCTTCTACAGAAGGTCCGTGAGCTGAGTCTTCAGTTCGGCCAACTCCTTGGGCGCCATCTTGTACGGCCTTCGGGATATTGGCATGGTTCCCGGTGCAAGTTCAATTTTGAACTCCACCTCTCTATCGGGTGGCATCCCCGGCAAATCGTCCGGGAATACGTCAGGGAACTCTCGGACCACTGAAATATCCTCCAATCTGATGGTTGTGGCTTGATAGACACTTGGAAGTTTTATTTCTGGACTGTCCAGAAATAATGAGTGAGAACCGTGCACCTCTGAGTTTAAGTGCACGACTCGAAGGACGGTGTCTAAAACAGCGCCGTGGCGGGTTAACCACGACATCCCTAAGATGACATCGACCTTCGGTCCCTCTAAGATAATGAAAGACGTGGGGTACACTCTGCCCGCTAAGCATAATGGTGCTTTGGAGACCATTACGCTTGCTGAAATCTTCCCACCCGGTGAACAAATTAAATATGGACTATCGGTGGGTAGTATTGGCAAACTGTGTTTAGCAATGAAAGCTTGGCTAGTAAAATTATGCATGGCGCCTGAATCAAACAGTACTATAGCGGGATGCTGGTGGAGTTGGAACATACCGGCAAGGATTGGCTCGCCCTCCGGCACGTCCTCAATGGCAAGCTGGTGGACGGTGCCGGGCCTAGGGTTTGCCCGCCACGCATTAGTAGGGTTCCGGGGTTGATTCCTCCCCAGAAACTGCGGTGCCACTCCGCCGCCTTGCCTCTCTGGGCAACTGCTCGCGAAGTGTCCTGGACGACCACACTTGTAACATGTGGCCGCTGCCGGTGGAGTGCTCGGTGGACGAAAGCCCGGCATGCGTTGCTGAGGTGCAAACGCACGCGGCATCGCCCGCTGCTGCTGTTGTGGTTGCGGTGGTGCTGGCAGTGCCGGCTGGAATGCCGGTGAAGAGTACGGCCGACTGCGGAACGGCATCGACCGCTGTGGTGGTTGCCAGCGTGGACCTGATGGTGGGCGATTCACCATCCAAAACTTCTGAGAAGGACCGCCTCCTTCTCCACTGCTCTGCGGTGTGCTTCGCTTTCTCTCCGCCGCCGCTAACTCCTTGCCGGAGTCCTCCTGAACAATCGCAGCATCAATGATGTCGTTGAGGCTGCCGCGATTGAACATCGCCAACTTGTCCTTCAGGAGCGGGTTAAGCCCCTGGTAAAAATGGTCTCGCCGCTTCTCGTCTGTATCTGCGTGATACGACGCGTAGAGCGCGAGATCGTTGAACGCTCTGGAGTATTCCAGCGCGTTCCGGCTTCCTTGCTGCAGGTGTAAGAACTCCTGCATCTTCCTCTTCATTAAACCTGGCGGTATATGATAGGCCCTGAAGGCCGTCCAGAACTCCGTCCAGGTCATCACTCGGTCGGTGGGCTGTGAAGCACAGAAGTTGGCCCACCACGCGCTCGCGGATCCTTGAAGCTGCTGGACCGCAAACTGAGTCTTGCGCTGCTCACTGAGCTGGAGTAGCCCGAACTTCATCTCTATGGCGCGGAGCCAGTTGTCCGCGTCAAGTGGTTCATCCGCCCTTGAGAATACCGGGGGATGAGTTGCCAGGAAGTCGGAGTAGGAGCTCTGTTGAAGCTCCTCACGGTCTTGACGTCTCTCTGGGCGAGACGTATTCGCAATTAAGGTTTGCAGCAGCTCCGTGTGCTGCTGATGTGAGACCGCCATTGCCGCGACGATGTCGGCCAATGTAACCGTTGGCAGTGGCGGTGGCGGTGTTTGCTGTTGCTGTTGCTGCTGCTGTCCCGAGGAGTCCTCGGGAGGTGGTTGGGAGGTCTCTTCCCCTTGACTGGTACCTCCAACGTCAGGGTTGGCACGAGTACGCGTCATTCTGAAATTCAAAATAGCAGCGTTTACACATGTCTTACTTAAAATTCCATGAGCAACAGTAGGTATTGAAGTGACACATGATTAATTTGTACAACATTCACATATATTGATAAAGCATAGACTTTATACAAGATACATTATTCTCGGATCTCCGAGAAGTCGTGCTCATGTCGTCACTACCTACACATACGCTACTGTCTACACGACATGTCACCGATTACAAAAGTTGGGTTACGCTACCCGGGCTGCCCTACTTGGCAACCGTAACCCCCTACTCGGAGTAGAACTCGACCTCCTGTGGGTCGTCCTCCTCCGGTACCTCTGCTGGTGGCTCTGGATATACCACCTCTTCCCCCATTCCGGGTTCTCCCATTGCTGGAAGACCCAAGACCACCGGTACGCCTAACACCGGAGGTACGAGGTCCTGCAATGCATGCACCTCGTCCATAGCCTGGTTGTAGTCCTCTTCCCAGCCTTGTCCTTCCTCAATAGCGTCGTCCCGCTCTTGAGTAAGGTCCTCATTCTGCTGGGTTAGGATCTGCACCAGTTCTTGCAACGCCGGGATGTCAACACGGCTCTTCTTCTTTGCCTTCTTCAGACGACGCAACTGATTGTGCTGTTCATTCAGTCGCTTGATCGTCGTAAGGAGCACATTGCGGAGTGTGCTGTGAGCACTCTCGAAATGATCTCCACAGCTTGTGCTCTCCTTGAGCTTTGTGGTGAGATGCTCCGTATGAACAGCTTGGCTGTCCATCACGGCGTTTCCCGCCCTCACCTGGAGGCTGAGAGTTGCCTCCGCGGGGTTGTACCTTGGGCAACTAGGGTCCGTTGCCTCCAGGTACCTCTCTTCCCACACATGCTGAGCTCGTCCCTCCACCGGAACGAGTGCGTATGGAGCACCCTCCATAGCCTGCACGTGTAGTTGGCAGAAGCGTGACATAGTGTCACGGGCTGCCACTTGCCATATTCCTTCCGGTTGTCTTCCTCTCACCGTGACGGTGAACGGCGCCCAACCGGGTGGCGTAGGTCCTGCAGGGACTTCGACATGGATCGTCCACGTCTTGTTCCCCTCTTCGCCTTCTTCCTTGGTGAAGTATTGCGGCATCTGGTTGTACCCGAAATATTGGAGCATTTGCCACAATACTTCCGGGTAGCCGCTATGGCGAGAACAGTGGGACATCACCCACCCGTTCTCCAATTGCTTATATGCTGTCATCTCTAAAAATATATTTGAGAAATGTCAAATATTTATTTAAACAGTAAACCTCTGAGTTATAACATAAAACATGTCATTGAACCAATAAAACTTGGAAAACATAGTTCAAATTTTAGACAAATTTGACTGCTGATCTGCTGTTCCCATGATAGCCCTGACCAGTTTCCATTTCAACCTGATTTAGGCCATGTTCAAGGCAAAACCAGTTCTGGGGCTCAACATCAAAGTTAGGGCTAACTTCAATAGCTTTCCAGAAAGTATTTGCTTGGTCTAAGATCTGTCCTGGTTCAAAAGTTATAAGATGTCAAAGTTAACAAAAATTCTGGAGAAAATTGGACAGCACCTCCCTGCTTTAGGTACTGATTTGATCCAAGAATCCCAGTTAATTCTGTTCCTAATCTGACAAAACTTTCTGTTACAAAGTTGTAACCCATCTAATAATCTTTCCAGAACTACCTCATTTTCTATTTTTTGGATTTTTAAGCAGGAAGTTATGCTTAGTTTACAGAGAGTTTACAGAGAGTCTTTGCTCTGCCCTGTTTTCTGGACAGTTTTAACTCTACTGCATTTTTCGATTTGTTAAGGGATGAAACACCTCTGGACCTCAACATAAGAGTTGTAAAGCTCTTCCAACGATTTCCAGAAATGTATCATACGACCCCAAACTCGAAAGAACTAAACCTCTAACCTCTGATTAACTTCAGCCTTGATTCAGCTGAAACAGAGTCCTCTGTCCTTAACAACCTATAAGTTGAAAACTTGTTAACTTTGAATATCTTGTTCAAGGGAAGGAGTTACATCAAGTTTTACTACTTTACACCAAAACCTTCAAGTTTTAAATGAAGTTGTTCATTTAATGGGGTGTGACGTCAATGCGTCACCAGATTATGTCGGTACTACGTCCTCACAAATAAAAACCTATACCGGACTTAGCCGGCTTCGTTATTCCAGTGGCACTAAACGTCACTCGCACACGGATGCTACACGTCTACCGTTTCGTGGTAAGGCTACCTGCAGAAACTCAGGCAATCATCAGACTCGGCCGTACACCGAGCCCGGAATCCATACAGTCCGTACAACCCGCCGTAATCACTTGCCCGGATGTTCTCAAGCTAACCACGCCTTGAGTTACGTGTTCACGTTTCAGACCACGTGACGGGGTCTCCCAAGTTGCACCACGCACGCCAGGGATAGACGCTGCTCGAATACCCCAAACAACATGAAGAGTCGTAGAGGATACCAAAGCGGGTCGGGTTACCTGCCACCCGTGGGGCTCCACCCTTCAGCTTGTGCGCACTGGTGGACAACGCTTATGTGTACCCCCCAAGACATAAACGTCCCGAGATACACGATTTTCCGACATAACAAATAGGTTAATATGCCACTTTCTATAGGCTAATAAGATCCTTATACGGGCTACTAACTCGTTCCTCACTGGATTTTTGAAAAAGAAGATCTTTGTACTGTGTTAAACCTCAAGCGAGCTCTGATACCAACGCTGACACGACCCCAAGGTCCTGTCGAGCCAGGATCACGCTGAGGGGTGCTGAGTTTCACAGCACCGTATAACACACGTCAAAGGTACAAAGCGGAAGCGGAAATTCTATTACAAAAACAAGTTTATGAACATGTTTACAGCAAAATATGTCCAGTCTACACTCGCGGGCGTAGACTACGCATCAAGTTCACGTTCAGCCCTTGAACGCGTCCTTGCTAGCACACACACACACTAACTCTGCGGCATGCATGACTCCCACTCGACGGGGTTCCCCTCCTGGGGTTCCGTCTCCTCCTCGGGTGTCCCTTCCTCATAGAACCATGCAAAAGCTTCAAACACAAGCAGTGAGCACGAAGGCTCAGCAAGTCTGACCCGTCTCACCTAAGCATGGAACTTCTACATGAGGGGTGATGGGTACATGAGATAAAATTATTTGCAAAGGACTCACCTAATTAGTAGAACCTTACTTTCAAGTTTTAGCAGCAGGTTGTGGAGAACCTTACGCTAAGGCACATGAGAGAGCCGCAATCAAACAAGAAACGCATTTCTCTCATGTACTTTGCCCAAAGTTGAAATGAACTTTAGTTAGCTCTAACTACAGCAAGCCATTAGCAATCAAGTCCATCTTTCAATCAGCAACATTTTAACATGTAACTAGCCTATTCTTTCTACGTCACGGTACAGTGAACAAGTGGTACTCACTGACCGCGAGGGACGGCGATTATAATCGATTTACACCTGCAAGGTTACCCGAACAACCCGTCACGTACGCCCGTACTCGATATTGCCTACAACAACCATCACGGACGCGGTACGCGACTACCTTTCACCCGTCAGCCAAATATTGAACCGGTCCCATCGTCCCGAGCAAGAGGTCTCTGCACGCGCATCTCAGTGCCGCCAGCCGATTTACACCTCAAGCTCTCAACCTACCCTCTGAACGACGGGCAATGCCTCAATACCCAGCTACCCGAGTTACATCAGTTTCCCGGTTCCCATATAGCCGGTAGGTCTTCGGTACTTTTCTAGCTTGTTCAAAAGGCCCGCACACGGCTCGGTCCTCAATCGACACAAGCGGAGCTACAGAACACAGGCCCCAAAGTCCTGCTGCCCTTACCCTCCGCTTGGTCTCATTTTCCTGCCATGTGTTTCATGTGCTATCACTACCCGAGTCGAGTGCCTCTAGCCTATGCTCGCGAGTAGTTCCAACAACTTGACTTGTACCGAATCCTACTCTATCTTAGCATTGCAGTAGCTAACGGGGTTTGCCATCCTAAACCCAACCCATGGTTTTCTTGGCTATGCATTTAGGTTTCCAAACAAGACTCTAATGCAAAGAGTAAAGTAACCAAGTATGTGCTCAAAACAATAAAAATTTGCAAAAAGGTTAATGCAAACTGGAGCTTGCCTTGCTGCTCTTGGTCGTAGGCTAGCTGCTCCTCCGGAGTTACGAAGTCTAGGACTTCGGGTTCCTCCTCGACCTTAGCGACTACATGATGGAAGGAATACATGTATCAATTTAAATGCAGTTGTATTAAGTTTTGAAGTTGTGAAGTCTATAATCCTTGACAGACCCAATGACTGTGAAACTTTTACTGTGGCTTAGTTACAACCTAAACAGAGACTTGGTCAAGTTTTAGTTGCAGCAAAGCTCAATTGAGCCCTCCACAACTAATTATGTCCCTGACCTTAATTGGAACTCTTAGGGTGTTCTAGGGATTTTCATGAAACAAACTATGACCTTATGAAAACTAGATTTTCAGAGGGTTCTAATGGAGTTGGTCTCACTTAATTTGGAAGTTCCTAACTAAAGATATGAGCTAAACAATTTCAGAGAAAATTCTGAAAATGTTCCTGAACATTTTCTATTTTCTCTCGAACAGTTTCACTAATCACACCATTAGGTGGATCAAATTAGCTCCAATGGATATGAAATTTTTATGGTAGTTCAGGGATATTTTGGTGAACATCCCAGCAAAATTTCAGGATTTTCCTCCAAAGGATTCTCCAGTTAAAATTCCTAACAGTTTAAACTTTGAGGAATTAATTCTGGAAAATTAAGGGTTTTAAAGAAGTGAAATTTGATTTGCTGGAAAGTACTCGGAGAGCTGATTCCGGCAATATTTGGTTCACTCAATTTGGAGTTTTCTAGCCAAAGTTATGAGGACTTGAAGTTTGGAAGAATTCTGAAAATCGGGGGGAAAGTTTAAACTCTCGGGTCCCGCGGGGACACGTGTCGAGCGCGGAGGCGTCCGGCACACCGGGGATACCACACGTTTTGAGCGCGGAGGTGTCCGGCACACCGGAGCTCACAGGGTATTTGCGCGCCAGCACAGCCGATCCCCGGCCACACCCGATCCCGATTTAAATTCTTCAGCCGCTGACACGTGGGTCAGCCAGCTTCGTCTTCCTCCCGCTGTTCTCTCGCGCCCGCGCCGCCGACCTCGCCGGAGCAGACTCGGGGCTCGCCGGCTCGCCGCTGCTGGACCTCCCATGGTCTGAAACTCGCCGCCAGGGGGTTGTCGACGTCGAGGAACACGTCGGTGGTGTCAGGTCGGGCTGGGGGTGACCGGAAATAGCTCGGCGACGTGCCGCGGCCTCGGTTGAGGTTCGGCGCTGTCGACCGTGGGTCCTAACCCGCCAACACCTCGAACAAACGGCCTTATTGCATCAGCGTACCTCTAGGAAGCTCGACAAGGTGTCAAAAGGGTTCAGGTATGGCGGCAAGTTGGTCGGCACCGTGTGACCGATCGTGCCCGCCATGACCGCCCTCGATCGAGCTCGAAATTCGTCACTCCTAGACAGTTTCACGCCACGGATGCAGAAAGGAATTTGATCGCCGGCTAGTCCAGCGTATAAGTGCAAGATTTGATGACCTCCGAAAGATCATAGAGCGAGAATTTAAAGAAACCGTACCTGAAGCTCGGGTTACGGTCGCCAGAGCAAAAACGAGAAATTCTCTGCGGATTCTTCACGGTTGGCTTCCAAACATGGAGGAGAGCAGCGCGGTGGTTGCGCGCTCCTGTTGCCTCTCTTGCGGGACCGTGAAAACACCTGTGGAACGCTGCCCACGGGCGCCTGACTCTCGACTGAGGCTAGGTCGCCGCGGTGGCGATCGTCTTCGGGGAAAGGAGGTCGGAGCTCGGGTTTTCTGGCGTTGGGGAGGTGGAGTGCGACCTCAGGTGGCTTTCTAGCAGCTCAGGAACGAAGGAGGAGATGGTTTTGCTGGTTTTCCCGATTGAGCAGAGAGCTGCGGCGAGAAACAATGCCGCTGCTCGGGTTTGCCCACGAGAAGATAAAGCCGGCCGACTCCTGCTCGGCTGAGGCGGTGCCGGTCGTGTGGGGGCGCGAGCAAGCCGCCCTGGGCGCCAGCGCGCGGAGAGGGAAGCAGCTGGTGGCGCCGGTAGCTGCTCGGTGGCACAGCCGACAGCTGCTCGGTGGAATTTCCCACCGAGACTCTGACTTTGGTTGCAAGTTTCTCCTTCTTCCCTCTATGACATGTGGGTCCCACCTGGGGTTTTAACCTCTGAAATTTACTCCTAATCACTGTAGTGAACAGTGAACCCCATAATACCCCTGGTGATTCAGATTATCCACCCTTGAGCCATTCGAATTGAATAGGATTCGAATTGGGTTTGGTTTGAGTGAATTTCAGCACAAGTGCAGTTTTCAATTCAAAAGAAGTTTGAATTTGCCCCACTTAGTTCATGTCAAGATCAACTCCAAATGGAGTGAAAATTGGTGTGTGGGCTCACAAAAATGTGCTGAGTAAGAATATGCCTCCCACTTTCAAATTCATGGGATAAAAACAGTTTGAATTTGAATATGGTTTCAAACTACCCTCTCTCTAATTATACCCAAAATGATCTCAAAAAGGTTTTGAATTTGGGTGAAACTTGGCATGGACATCCTTAGCAAAGTGTAGGAGTTTTCATATGTCCAGCCCATCTATAGCACATGTGGGAAATACCACTTTTGCAATATGTGAGTTTGTTCTCTATTGAGCATGTTGATAATTGTTACTTGTTCTTCATTTGTGTTCATCATCCATCCTCAAATGAGGTGTGTGGTGTGGTGATGAACACTGCAAATGTGTGTCAAAACTGAGGCCCTTACAGTTCCCTATGTCAAGGTGGTTTCAAGGCCAATCTAAGCTATTCACCCTAGGATTCATCCTTTGGTCAGCGTGGCTTTGGCTACCTGTGACTTCTATTTAGGGGTGTAACTTGCTGTTAACCCGTGACTCTAATATCAATCTAAGGTTTCTATCTAGGCGTGTAACCTACTGTTAACCCGTGGCTCTGATACCAATCTGTGACGCCCTCAATTCTGTGGAAAACCATGGAACCGAGAACTAATGCATATGTGTGCCCAGGATGTTCATCACACATACACATACGTTCCAGAAACTGAATTCAGATTATTTATTACCACGAATAACAGAGTTTATTACAGCACCTCATGAGTCTTGGACTCATGCTCACAGCGGAAGTCTTAATTCTATGCAGCGGAAATCTTTATTTTAAAGCTGAAGCAATTTAGCTAATGCGGAAGCAGATCTAAGCAGAAGTGGCTCCATCTCTACTCCCTCCACATGCAAGGTTGAGAACAGATCACACGTCATAATGCTCTACTTGATCTTCATAGTAGTCTTCTCTTGTTGTTGATGAAGAAATAATAATGCAAGTTTGAGCACAATGATGTACTCAGCAAGTGCGGGAATAACGCATGATATGCAGCTCATAAACAAGGTAGGTACAAAAGGTTTTGTTGAAGTGTTCAGTCGACACTTCCCCCGGGCCTGCACTGGGCAGCCCGCGGAGGTTCTTTTTTCGGTGGGGCTAGTCTCTAGCGGAGAGCTTGCGCAGATGGACGAGTTAGTAAGAGCTTGACACGGCGAGTTTTACGTGGTTCAGGCGGCCGGAGCGTAAAACCCTACGTCCACGGCGAGCTATGGAGCTCGCTGTATTGCTTGCTGCTCAGGGCCGGAGTCCTGAGCTTAGGGGTGAGTTACAGCTTGAGAGTGTATGGCTAGCATATGAGTTGCAAAGTGCGAACCCCTGCTATCGACGCCTACCCGAGCCTTTTATAGTCCAAGGCTCGGGCAGCTTACAAGGGGGGCCGGGACCCGACAGCTGGTCCCGGGAAGATTGTCTAACATCTACCGTATCTGCAGTTATGCCGGTAGTTGCCTCTGGTCGAAGGCTTCTGAGTCTTCATCTTGCCACCCTGCCCATGCCGCATGCTAGCCGTAGTGGTTGATGACGGCGCAGGCGGCATGGGGTGTCTTGTTGCGGTGTTTATTGGCTGGCAGGTTCTGACACCGCGCGCCACTCTGTGATGCGACTGGGCGCAATGGCACCTGACAGAAGCGTGCTCCGCGTCTCCGCGTCTCGGGAAGACGCGGGCCTTGAATACCTTGTACGGGCAAGGTATGGGGCGTCTTTACGCCCGCTGCCTATCACTCGGGGGCAGGCAGCGCCGTTCTGCTGCCACGTGGCGGGCCCGGAGCCCTTCTCAGAGGAGAGGAGGGCCCGTTCCGCGGGGCACGTGGAGCCTCCGGACCTCTCCCCACGGAGGGAGAGGCTCGGCTTCTGTTGGCCACATGGCGGGCCCGGAGCTCTCCTCTGAGGAGAGGGAGGTCCGGCCCCGCTGGACGCGTGGCGCCTTCGGACCTCTCTCCCGCGGAGGGTGAGGTCCGGCTTCTGTATGCCACGTGGCGGGCACGGAGCTCTCCTCTGAGGAGAGGGAGGTCCGGCCCCGCCGGACGCGTGGCGCCTTCGGAGCTCTCCCTGCGGAGAAGGGCGAGTTCCTTAGGCATTTTACCCTGTGCGCGGGGGTACCCCATATCTCAGGTACCGACAGTGGCCCCCGGGCCCATCTCGGGGGAGATAGCGAGCCCGAGGTGGGACCTCTGTCTCTTCCGATCCCCGCACTTTCTCTAAGTCCCGAATTGACCGCTGCCGAAGCACGAACGGCCGCGGGATCGTGGGAGCGTGCGCTCAATTGATGGTTGCTTTTACTGCGGCGGTTCCCAAGACCACCACTTCTGCATGTTGCGGCTCTTTCTTCGGGAACTGCCGAAGTGCCTTGCCGGCTTGTCTTCTGGGGCGTCTGACTCCTTGACCCATCGCTTCAGTTGGGCGGCTTGGGTCCACCTTTCATCAGCGCCCGGTCTCGGAGCCAACGAGGTCGCCGATGTGATGTTTCCGGAGGTTTTCGAATTACCTCGAACCATCCCTGGAAAGTTTTAAAAGGGGATGTCACCCACATCGCGGCTTCCCTTCGCATTGTGCTCGTACTTCCCTTGAACTCTTGCGCCCCGGCTCTCCTGCCCTTGCGCCCTCTTTCCCCATGGCTTCCAACTTGCTCCCGACGCGCCTCGTTCGTTCTTCCGAGCTCGGGCCAGTGCGCAGGCTGCTGGGCTGGCGCTCAGAAGAGCAGAAACATCGGCTTCGCCGAGGATCTCTCCCCCTGGTCCTGGAAAAGGGGGAGATAGTCTTCTTCACCGCTTATGCTCTGGCGCGGTTCGTTCCGCCGATTTCTTTCTTCTTTGTCACCCTGCTGGAGACATATGGTCTCCAGCTCCACCATCTTTCCCCCAACTCCTTTGCAATGGCTGCTGTTTTTGTCCACTTCTGCGAGATGTTCGTGGGGGTGCACGCCTTCGTGACGCTCTTCCACCACTTCTTCGTGCTGCGGACGACTGGGCGCGGCTCAAAGACTCAGATTGGGGCATACTACTTCCAGCATCGCTGCAAAGACCCCAAGGTCTCCGGATACCTTCTGCCCTTCAGCGCATCAAGGTGGGAAAACTGGAGGGAGAGCTGGGTGGTAGTGCAGACCGACGAGCACGATCGCCTACAACTCCCAACCGCCAGCCCAACCACCGATCGCCGCTTCTGGGAGGAGATCCCTGAGCTGGAGCAGGAGTACTCCCCGGTCTTGGAGCGGATCCGGTTCTTGGCCAACGAGGGGCTGACGTCTCTAATGGTGCTGATGGACTTTATGTCGCGCCGTATTGCTCCCTTGCAGCAGCGTAGCCGCCCAGCGTGGTACTACACCGGCGAGCAGGACTGTACCAGGCTGGAGAGGGGCCCCGGCTCTGACCCTTCCGACGAGGAGCTGAACGAGATGGTGAGCAAGGTGAGCGGTGACTACATTCCCAGTGGCGACACCGCCCTTCCGCCCTCTGCCACCCCCCTCTTCTTGGAGCCTCATAGGAGGTCAGAGCTCCTGCGGAAGATGCCGAACCTTGATGATATCGGGATCGCCGTCCGGCAGGTCGGAGATGCCTTCCGGGGTATCACCATTCCAGGAACCGAGCACCCCAGGTCAGGGCATGAGGCATCCGCTGCTGTCAAACCCTCCCCCAGAGCCGACGGAACCCAAGCCGCCGATAAAGGGAAAGGAAAAGAGCCGGCCCCCGGGCATCTAGAGAAGAAACGCGGCCGGTCTCCTCCGAGGGTGCCGCCTGTGCCGAGTCAGGGTGCCGGAGCTACTTTGCTCCCATCTCCCGGAGGTGCTGGTCCATCGGGTGGCGACCCGAAGAGGTCCCGAGTGTCCCTCCCCGGCGGGTCTCTCCCCAGACAGCAGCCGTCCAAATCAGCCCAAGTACCTCGCCATCCTTCCTCAAGCGGAGGGGCTCCCAGGACGGATGTTGGTCGGGCGACGCCGGCGAGTGCGCCGGGGATCCAGGCGTCCCATTCCGCGACCGTTCCAGCCGCTGGTCCCGGCGGTTCAGCTATAGGCCAGAGGCCAGTGCTGCAAGCTCGTTGGAGCGCTCATGCCGCCCAGTAAGTGTTGCTCTTTCTGGCTTGTAGGAGCAGAGCTCTTGTCTCTTCTCTTATTCTGAGGGCTTCTTCTTCTTGCAGGGACCGACCAGCTGCCGGGGGCGGGCCTCTTATCCGGCCGCCTTCAACCGACGGAAGCTCCGCGCCTCAGCACCTGGGGGCCGTGGCGGCTCCCATGGCTCCCAAATCGACAGGGGCACCCTCTGCGCCAGCGTGTTCATTTTCCGCGGTGGCCGCATCTGCTCCTACCCGCCCTCCTTCACCAGTCCAGAAGCCAGGTCTTGAGACCGGGAGGGCTGCTGTAGGTGCGCCTGCTGGCCCCCTGGCTTCCTTAGGACAGCGCCCCACCGTGGTTGTTGAGGCGCCGGCGCCCCCGCCGGTCTTAGACTCGTCAGGGGGGTCCAGCGGCGCAACTCCTATCCCCCCTGCTCCGGCGCCCGTGTGGGACGCCCTGGGGCGTGTCCAGACCAGCGCCCGGCAGCTCCAATCTGCCTTTGAGCAGGAGCGGAAGGCATTGGCCGGCGAGAGGGAACGCCTTCTCAGCTGGCAGCAGCGGGCCCGGGAGGCTAAGGCGGACCTTGACTCAAGGCAGTCAAGGCTTGAGGCCATGAGTGCTCTGCTTGGCACTCAGAAGAAGGCCATTAGCCGCTTGGAGTCAGAGGCCCAGCGGGTTCGTGCCACCTACCGCGAGGCTCTGGCCCAAGCTGAAGCCAAAGCCAAGGAGCGTTCCGCTGCCGCGGAGGAGTTGCAGCTGCAGGTAGCCCGTCGGGAGCACGCCGTCGCTGATCGGGAACGCGCCGCTGCGGCCGAGGAGGAGAAGACCACCGCCCGGCTGAGGGCCAAGGTGGAGGAGCTAAGGGCTCGGTCCGAGGAGCTGGAGCTCTGTGAGTCGGCTGTCGCCGCGAGGGAGGAGCAGTTCTCCAAGGAGCGCCAGGCGGAGATGGATCGCGAGCTGGCGGCTCGCCAAGAGGTAGAAAGGCTCCAGTCCTTGCGGACTGCCGAGGCCCAGGCAGTCTGGTGCTTCATTGCCAAGGCGGGGTCCGCCTTGGCTCCTCTTGGTTTCAGCCCTGTGCAGGTGGAGACTCCAGCGCGGCCGATGTCCGAAGCGACCCCGGCCCTTGAGTCTCTCGGCGATGAGCTAGGTCGGCTCGAATCAGTGATCGCCGACGAGCTGGAAGCGGAAGGTCGGGGCCTTGCGAAGGAGGTTGCTATGCATGTTCTGTCGTGCTTCATTAGCCGAGACCCTTCCTTTTCTCTGGGGCCGGTTCATCTAGGACCCGTCGCCGATCAGGAGGAAGCTGCCAGGGCCGAAGTCGAGGACTTAGCTGCCCTCGTGGCCTCTAGGTTTCATCGGGAGTCCGGGGACTTTTAGACATCTTCCCTCGTGGCCACAAGGCCCTGTACTTTCTTTTTTTATTTTTGTTGAGTCTGTAGCCCAGCTCGTGGCATGACAAGCGGTATTCACCGCTTCTGCCCAAAACCGGTCTGACGTCTTGTATTCATCCAACATTGTTCTCGCCATTTCGATCAATGTTCGGTTTTTCCTTTCGGCCACCCCATTCTGTTGAGGAGAATAGGGTGCCGAGAATTCATGCTTTATACCTTCTTCATTGAGATATTCTTCAACTTGGGTGTTCTTGAATTCTGTCCCATTGTCACTTCTGATATTCTTTACTGTTGATGAGAATTCATTTTGAGCTCTTTTCAAGAACTTCTTAAGGATTCCTTGAGTTTCTGATTTATCATACAAGAAAAATACCCAGGTAAATCTTGAAAAATCATCAACAATTACTAAACCGTATTTGTCACCGCCGATGCTGATGTACGCAATTGGACCAAAGAGATCCATGTGGAGAAGTTCCAGCGGTTTAGCGGTGGTCATCACATTCTTGGCGGGGTGTGATGCTCCAACCTGTTTTCCTGCTTGACAAGCGCTGCACGGCCTGTCTTTTTCAAAAACCACATCCTTAAGACCACGGATGTGACCACCTTTTAGAAGTTTCTGCAGATTTCTCATTCCAACATGGGCTAGCCGTCTATGCCACAGCCATCCCATGTTGGTCTTAGCAACCAAGCAAGTGTTGAGTTCGGCTTTATCTTTGTTGAAGTCAACAAGATAAAGCTTTCCCTTCAACAATCCCTTGAATGCAATCGAGCCATCGCTTCTCCTAAAGACGGTCACACCCTCATTAGTGAATAAACAGTTGTAACCTTTGTCGCATAGTTGAGATATTGATAAAAGATTATAATCTAGAGAATCTACATGTAAAACATTAGATAAGGTGTGTTGAGAGGATATTTCAATGTTACCACTACCAAGGACCTTTCCTTGGCTGTTATCTCCAAAGTATATTCCTTCACTTGGATCCTTGTTGCACTCGTATTCCACAAACATACTTCTCTCTCCGGTCATATGATTTGTGCATCCGCTGTCTAGCACCCACTTAGATCCACCGGAGGAGTAAGCCTGCAAAACAGAATTATTTCTGGGTTTTAGGTACCCAAGCTTGCTTGGGTCCTCTCAGGTTAGTCACAAGAGTCTTGGGCACCCACACACAAGTTTTTAAGTTCTTGTGGCGTGGCCCTGTATATTTAGCAATGACTTTTCCATACTTGTTTTTCATGAGAACATAAGAAGCATCAAATGTATGGAATAATGTTTGTAGCTCAGATTCATGGGATTTTTCTTTAACAAAAATGATTCTATTCTTAGCATGATTAGAGGTAGACATGTGTCTATTCCTGTCAAAGCCAAGTCCATCTTTGACATTGGAAGGTCTAGTGATCATATATGCACTTCTTGCATATTTGATCTTCTCCTTATCAAAGATGCCGTTTTGAGAAGAATGCATGTCATGTGGGGTTAAAGCATTAGAAATTACATTCTTCTTACTAGAGCAACTGCAGGTTCTTACAGTTGTCGAGCGCATATCTTTGGAGGAAGAGCTCTTGGAGGAAGAGGAGTCACTTTGTTTGAGGGACTCAACTTGCACCTCAAGGATTTTGTTAACTTTTGACAAGTTAGCAAGTTCTTCCTTGATTGCAATGTGCGAGTTCTCTAACTTTGAGTAAGTTTCCTTACTCAAGGTTAGCTCTAACTCAAGTGACTCATTCTTCTCTCTTTCAAGCTCAAGAAGCTTTTCAACTTCTTGATATCTCTTCCTCTCAAGGATGAGCATATCTTCTTGTCGGTTGACAAGTTCCTCCTTTTCAAAGATTTCGTTCGACAACATTTCCATTTTCTTTAAAGCAATTTTACTTAGCCCTCTAAATAATTCTTCATTATCACTAGAGCTATCAAAGTCATCAATGGAGGAATTTAGTATAGGAGGAGTAAGTCTAACCTTTTTCTTGCCTTCCTTAGCCATAAGACAAGTGTGGATGTTCATGTCCCGTCCTCCCATGTTCGGTAAGAGTGTGGCTCTCGTAGTTGGTTTCTTGACTGCGATTGTGGCCACCTCTTCTTCTTCATCGGAGGAGGACTCGTCGTTTGAGTCCCACTCCTTCCCAATGTGAGCTTGATGGGCTTGTCTTCTTTTTCTGAAATTTTTCTTTTCTTGAGATCTTGTTTCCTTCTTCTTTTTGTTTTCCTCATAAGTACAGTCCACCATGAAGTGACCATACTCTCCGCAGTTGTAGCAAGTGCGTCGAGCCTTGGATTTTCCTTTATCCTTGCTTTTGCCTTCATGTGAATTGTTGCCGTGTCTTCTCTTCATCATGCGTTTGAACTTTTTGATGAAGAGTACCATTTCTTCGTCATCAAGATCGGTGCTTTCATCGCTTGTATCTCCATCGTCTTGGGTCTGCACATTGCTTTGAGGGCAACTTCTTTCTTTTTAGAAGAGGTGAGCTCGGCTAAGTCTTTGACGTATTGAGCCTCTTTCTCCATCATTTCATGATTTATGATCTTTCCCAATAACTCATCGGGAGTCATTTTGTGAAACCCGGGGCTTTCTCTAATCATTGAGCAAAGTGTGACGTTTGTTGGCATGAAGGCTCTAATCATTCTTTTGACCACTTCGTGATCTGTCCATTTCTTACTTCCATACGCACGAATTCTGTTGATGAGTGCTTTCATCCGGTTGTACATGTCTTGAGGTGATTCGCCTTCTTCAATAGCAAATCTTCCCAACTCTCCTTCAAGCATTTCGATTTTGGCTTCACGAACTGACCTATTTCCTTCGTGAGCTGTCTTGAGGGTATCCCAGATTTCTTTTGCACTTTCTAACCCATCGATCTTGGTGAATTCCTCTCTGCTTAGTGATGATGCAATCACGGCGACGGCTTGTGCATTTCTGTGAATCTCCTGTTCTTGTTCTGGGGTGAGTTCATCATCCGTGTCCGGAATATCGATGCCTGTGCAAACAATGTGCCACAGACTAGGGTTCAGGGACATCAGATGCATCTTCATGTTGTACTTCCACATGGTGTAGTCACTTCCATCAAACTGTGGAGGCCTTCCCATAGGAATAGAGAGATAATGATTATTTGAATTGAGTCGGTTGTAGTTGTAAGGATACCGGGAGTAGTCGTGATGACCACTCCCCATCGTCTTTTGTTCCTCTTTTCCTTTTTGTGCCAGCAGTTTCTTTCTCAGGAGTGCTTTTAGCTGCCTCACTTCTTCATCGTCATGTGGGTTTTTTTTCAGCACATCGAAGGCTTTGGCTTCTTGCTCCTCATCGTTGTTGCTCGTCTTCGGGATATCGTTGTTCTTCTCAGAGGCCATTGATATCTCCGAGATGTGAGTCTCGTTGATGGATAACTTGGCTCTGATACCAATTGAATGTGGCCTAGAGGGGGGGTGAATAGGCCTTTAAAGAATTCCTGCACACTTAATAAAGTTGTTAGAAATTTGACTGACCGGACTAGTCCGGTTGTGTGGGCGGACTAGTCCGGTGTGCTGAATTGTTTGAGTTGATTAAGTGTGTCTCACAAGTTTTATCTTATAGCAGCGGAATAAGAACAACAGTTTTTATAACTTAAATTTATAGTATGGATGCACGTGCAAACTTGTAAAGAACTCAAACGATGACTAGCAAACTAGTAATCTAATGTGTCAAGATGTAAACCAAATGAGAGACAAAAGACACGAATTTTTACCGAGGTTCGATCTCACCAAGAGATCTACGTCCTCGTTGAGGAAGCTCACACAGAGGCGGGTACTCAACCCTTTTCCTCTTCAAGTCACCACACAGGCCGACTTGACTTCACTATCAAGTGTAATCACCGTTTTTATGGGGCTACCTCACACGTTGAGGGCTCCCACAAGAATTACAATGAGAAGTTGATCAAATACACTCAAAAAGATTACAATTCAGAATATGAGTGTAGAGAGATCAAACCCCAAGAGCTCACAACGAAGGAACGACGATCTCCCAATCCCAAATCCAAGTATTTTATTGATCTTCACCTTTTTGCACCTTAGATGTGTGGGGAGATGTGTTTTTGGGCTCTTGGGACAGGTGGCGGCGCTAGGGTTTCAAGTTTTGACAGTATGAGTCGTGTCTTATTGGGGAAAAGCCGAAGGACCTCTTTTTATAGGCTTTTCCAAAAAGTTTCCGTTGTTAAACCTACTACCGGACTAGTCCGGTATATGATCGGACTTGTCCGGCCTACTTCCAGTGGGTTAACTGGACTAGTCCGGTCCACAAACCGGACTTGTCCGGTACTATGTGAGATGGGTTTTCAGAAACTTTAGCGGACTAGTCCTGTTGCTGGATGGACTAGTCCGTAGTCCTCTAAGGAGGACAACAGAGACATGACCGGACTAGTCCGGTCTAAAACCGGACTTGTCCGGTTGCGTTCCAGTGAGCTGACCGGACTAGTCCGGTTCACAAGGCGGACTAGTCCGGTGCACTATGTTTGCGTCTTTCAGAAAGTTAAACGGACTAGTCCGGTCCATGAACGGACTAGTCCGGTTTTCAGAGGATTTTAGTTGATTTTTAAACCCCTTACCCCTACGCAAAGTCATGAGCTCTTGGGATGTGTCTCTCTCACACACCACCTATACATTTATATCTACTTTGCTTCTCTAAATTTCACTAACTTCTTCCTTTTCGGGCACCACTCTATTTTTCACCTTTTTGTGTGTGTGCCGAGCCAGTTCACTTTGTTTATCCAGCAATCATCTTAATAGTTTCATTAGGATCTCATATGTTCGTCATCAATTAGCCAAAACCCACAAGGGATATCCTAGATGCACTTACAATCTCCCCCTTTTGGAGATTGATGACATCCATTTGAGATATCACAATTGAGAATAAAAGGTTGATTTTCATAAGGTGCGTACACATGAGAACAATAAAGAATTCACAAAAAACTTCTCACATATGTACACACCTTATGGTGGGGTGCCTCACAGGTGCAAAATGTGCTAAATTAAAGACAACCAGTAGTGAACATGTAAGTGGGCATTAGAGCATAGTACTTCACACATAGGAAAAGAAATAGTGCATTACAAGATTAGGTACATGTCCTTGATCACACAAGATCTTAATGACTAATACTAGATAGAAAAATAGTCCAAGTCTAATCTCAATCTTTCATCTCAATCTCTCCCCCTTTGGCATCAAGACACCAAAAAGAGAAAAAAAAATTGAGGGAAGTCACTCATCGCTGCCTCCTCCGTCAGTCTCAGTCTGATCTTCATCTTCATCATCCACGGGAGCAGGATCTTCCTCTGAGTCCTGGGAGGCAGGCGGTGATCCAACAGGCTCAATCTCAAGCTTTGCACAGATAGACTTGATATTTGCATTGACGTACTGTTGATGTCTCTTCCTTGCAAGCTTTTCTTTGCGTTGTCTGTCTTCGATCTTACGGCAGCAGGCAAAGATAGAGGATAGCATCTTGAGGATGCCGCTAGATGATTCTTGGGCAGGTGGAGAGCCAGGAGGAGCAGCTGCAGACCTAGTGTCATCATGAGCTTGCTTTGATCTCCTCTCCACTGGTGGAGAGGACGGGGCAGCTGGAGCCGGAGGGAGAGTGTACTCGGTGGGTTTTTGCGGCTTCAACCCCGTATGCTTGACATCCTTGACAAACTCGAGTCCTGTGACCTTCTCAATCATGTACATGATATACGGTGCGTATCCACAGGACCTATTGGGGGTAATTGAGATGTTCACAATGTCATTGTAGATATACTCAAAGACATTGAATGGTCTCCTCCCACTAATGACTTTCATGAGAGTTCTCAAGGTTCCTTGTATAGTTCCTGCATCTCCATCCTTCGGAGCTATCGTCTTTCTCAAGACTCTATTTAGAACCACAAAGAAGGGCTTTAGATATTTGATGGTTGGAGGGACATATGGCATCCTTGTGTCATAGAGAAATTCAAGTTCCTCCTTCTCCAGGGGTTTCAGATTATGAATGACCAGTTCATGATCCAAAGTGTTTTGGAGGTGAAGAATCCTAGCAAATTCATCATAAGTGACACTGTACCTTGAACCATGAGTCATCCAAGTAAGACTGTCTCCATCATCCCGAGCAAAGTAGAGAGTGGAGTAAAACTGAGTAATGACTTCATTGTTCCAGTCATACTCAAAGGATAGCAGGTCCGTCAGACCGTGCCTCTCTAAGGCCTCCACCATCTCACGAAATGCGGGATACTTCTTCGACTTCAGGTAGTCAACATTCAGCCATTGACTCTCTACTACGGGATTCTTCATCTTCATGTACACATGCTCGTAGTAGTCTGCATGGAAGTTGCTCCAGAACCTAGGATCAGAACATTGTTTAGGTCGTCCATACACTTCAATCTTTCTGAAGTTATCAGCTAGCTCATTCCCTTTTCCAGTGAAATCTTCACTTGAAGGCTGCCTGTTGCGATGAACGGGATTTTCAATTTCAAGGGCCCAATGGGGCCACTAGCAAGTCCCTTCCCTTTATTGAGAACTCTTCTTGGCCCTGATGAGCCCTCAGCAGCATCTTTCCTTTGAGGCCTTTTGATAATGACTTTTCTCTTCTTAGGAAGATTGTCGTCGGAGGGTGGATAGTGAGCATTGACGTCATGTCTCTTCTTCATCACTCCCTCCTTAGCTCTCCTCACTCTTTCACGTTGAACTTCTTCGTCAATGTGAAAAAAGCTGTCATCTGATCCTGATGACATGATGCCTGATAAGGAGTTTAAGGATTAGATGCAAACGGACACCTTATCGACTTCAAATGGGAATGTAGGAGTTCAGCTGTCAGAAACCGGACTTGTCCGGTTTCAGAGTGCGGACTAGTCCGGTGGACCGGACTTGTCCGCATCTGGACGCCGGACTAGTCCGGCCTAGCATAAGAACCCTAACTTGAGTGTTTTATTTGAAGCAAATCTCCTATCTATGGATACAAGGGTAGGAAAGTGGTAGAAATACATCTATTTATGCAATGTACATCCTTTTGAAATCAAAGGAAACTAGCTAGAGCTAGAAAAATTGAGATTTTGGGTTTTGGGGGGATTTACCAAGATTTGAAGATTCTCATTGAAGGAGTGGAAATCAATCCGGATGTGTCCGGAAAGTAGGATCCCCTCGTTGAGAAGAGGCTTTTTCATGGAGAAAACTCCGAGTTTGAGGGCTCAACTCGAAAATCACTTTGAGAGCTAGGGTTTAGGAGAGAGGGTGTTGCAAAGTGATTATGAGTGGAGAGGGAGGCGTTTGGTCCGGCTGACTGCTTCTATATCCGACTGACCAGACTAGTCCGGTCCTGGTAGCGGACTAGTCCGGTACCTCTGAGTTTAATCTAATTGTTGTCTGTCCGGACTAGTCCGGTTGGGAATCGGACTAGTCCGTTTTCAACAGACTTGATATATAGATAACTAATAGTGATCCAAGGACAACAATTTTGCAAGTAGTCTTGGTGATTACGACCAGTATACAATCAACAATCAAACAATGGTCATAATCCACAAGATTTATTCATTAAGAATAGTTTTCTGAGTACAAAGGAGAGGAGGAGCATTTTTGACAGTACGGAGGAACAATTTTAGTTGCAACCAGGTATGCAATGTTTCAAGCCACATTTCGAGAGCCAAGAATGTTTAGCTCATTTCTTAGTTCACAGAACCTTTTCTCATCTAATGGTTTGGTAAAAATATCTGCAAGTTGTTTTTCAGTCCTAACATGTGAAATAGCTATGTCACCTTTTAATGAATGATCTCTAAGAAAGTGATGACGGATGTCTATGTGCTTAGTTCTTGAGTGCTCTACCGGGTTGTGTGCAATTTTTATAGCACTTTCATTATCGCATAGAAGCGGGATATGACTTAGATTGTAGCCGTAGTCCCTAAGAGTTTGTTGCATCCAGAGCAGTTGCGCACAGCAACTACCGGCTGCAACATACTCTGCTTCCGCTGTGGAAAGAGCAATGGAGTTTTGCTTTTTAGATGACCAAGAAACTAGGGACCTACCAAGAAATTGACAAGTCCCTGACGTGCTCTTTCTATCGACTTTGCATCCCGCATAGTCAGCGTCGGAGTACCCTATCAAGTTAAACTTGGATCCTTTGGGATACCAAAGGCCCAAGTTGAGTGTGTGCACAAGATACCTTAGGATTCTTTTTACAGCAATTAAGTGACACTCTTTGGGTGCGGCTTGAAACCTTGCACAGATGCAAACACTAAGCATAATATCTGGCCTAGATGCACATAAGTATAGTAAGGAACCAATCATGGACCGATATACCTTTTGGTCCACATTTGGACCATCTTCATTGAGGTCGAGATGTCCGTTGATGGCCATGGGTGTCTTGATGCGATTGGCTTTGTCCATATTGAATTTCTTGATAATGTCTTGTGTATATTTAGTTTGGCTTATAAATGTACCTTCTCTCAGTTGCTTCACTTGAAATCCCAAGAAGAACTTCAATTCACCCATCATTGACATCTCGAACCTGTCTGTCATTATTTTGCTAAATTCTTCACAGAAGGACTTGTTAGTGGATCCAAAGATAATGTCATCAACATAAATTTAACATACGAATAAATGATCATCAAGATGTTTAGTAAAGAGTGTATAGTCAGCTTTACCAATTTTGAATCCATTTTGAATCAGAAAATCTCTAAGGCACTCATACCAGGCTCGAGGAGCCTGTTTGAGGCCATAGAGAGCCTTACGCAGTTTATAGACATGGTTGGGATACTTCTGATCTTCGAACCCCGGTGGCTGCTCCACATAGACTTCCTCCTTTATCGGACCATTCAGAAAGGCACTCTTGACGTCCATTTGATACAACTTAAAATTATGGTGAGTAGCATATGCCAATAAAATGCGAATGGACTCAAGTCTAGCTACAGGAGCGAAGGTTTCATCGAAATCCAAACCTTCCACTTGAGAATAACCTTTGGCCACCAACCTTGCTTTATTTCTTGTCACTACTCCATGTTCATCTTGTTTGTTCCGAAAGACCCATTTGGTTCCAACGATGTTCGCCCTTGGTCTTTCCACCAGCTCCCACACTTCATTTCTTTTGAAGTTGTTCAGCTCCTCTTGCATCGCAATCACCCAGTCTGGATCCCTTAAGGCTTCTTCTACCCTGTATGGCTCCAGAAAAGACACAAAAGAATAATGTTCACAAAAATTTGCAATTTGAGATCTAGTAGTTACTCCCTTAGCAATATCTCCAATGATACTGTTGACAGGATGGTCCCTTTGCACACACTGATGTACTCTTGGGTGTGGATTTTGTATAGTTGTTTGTTCTTCATTGTCTTCATGTGTCATGTCTCCCCCTAGATCATTGCTTCCATGATCATCTTAATTTTCTTGATCTTTCTCAACTTGATCTTGTGTAGGAGCTCCCCCTTGATCATTGCTTCCTTGATGAAATTCATCTTGTGTCTCCTCTCGTGGTAGGATATCACCAAGTGCCATTTTCTTCAGGGCTTCACATGGAGCTTCCTCCTTATCTAGCATAGACTTATCGACTTGCTCCACTTGTGAGCCGTTAGTTTCATCGAACACTACGTCACGCGCTACTTCAACAAGGCCGGACACTTTGTTGAAGACACGATAGGCGTAGGCGTTCGATTCATATCCGAGCAAGAATCCTTCATCGGACTTCGAAGCAAACTTCGAGGCCCTTGGTTTCTTGTTCAGAATAAAACATTTGCAACCAAAAACTTTGAAATAAGAAACGTTAGGCTTTTTACCCGTGAGAAGCTCATATGGAGTTTTCTTCAGAAGTCGATGAAGGTACAACCGATTTGTGGCATGACAAGCGGTATTCACCGCTTCTGCCCAAAACCGGTCTGACGTCATGTATTCATCCAACATTGTTCTCGCCATTTCGATCAATGTTCGGTTTTTCCTTTCGGCCACCCCATTCTGTTGAGGAGAATAGGGTGCCGAGAATTCATGCTTTATACCTTCTTCATTGAGATATTCTTCAACTTGGGTGTTCTTGAATTCTGTCCCATTGTCACTTCTGATATTATTTACTGTTGATGAGAATTCATTTCTAGCTCTTTTCAAGAACTTCTTGAGGATTCCTTGAGTTTCTGATTTATCATACAAGAAAAATACCCAGGTAAATCTTGAAAAATCATCAACAATTACTAAACCGTATTTGTTACCGCCGATGCTGATGTACGCAATTGGACCAAAGAGATCCATGTGGAGAAGTTCCAGCGGTTTAGCGGTGGTCATCACATTCTTGGCGGGGTGTGATGCTCCAACCTGTTTTCCTGCTTGACAAGAGTTGCACGGCCTGTCTTTTTCAAAAACCACATCCTTAAGACCACGGATGTGACCACCTTTTAGAAGTTTCTGCAGATTTCTCATTCCAACATGGGCTAGCCGTCTATGCCACAGCCATCCCATGTTGGTCTTAGCAACCAAGCAAGTGTTGAGTTCGGCTTTATCTTTGTTGAAGTCAACAAGATAAAGCTTTCCGTTCAACAATCCCTTGAATGCAATCGAGCCATCGCTTCTTCTAAAGACGGTCACACCCTCATTAGTGAATAAACAGTTGTAACCTTTGTCGCATAGTTGAGATATTGATAAAAGATTATAATCTAGAGAATCTACATGTAAAACATTAGATAAGGTGTGTTGAGAGGATATTTCAATGTTACCACTACCAAGGACCTTTCCTTGGCTGTTATCTCCAAAGTATATTCCTTCACTTGGATCCTTGTTGCACTCGTATTCCACAAACATACTTCTCTCTCCGGTCATATGATTTGTGCATCCGCTGTCTAGCACCTACTTAGATCCACCGGAGGAGTAAGCCTGCAAAACAGAATTATTTCTGGGTTTTAGGTACCCAAGCTTGCTTGGGTCCTCTCAGGTTAGTCACAAGAGTCTTGGGCACCCACACACAAGTTTTTAAGTTCTTGTGGCGTGACCCTGTATATTTAGCAATGACTTTTCCATACTTGTTTTTCATGAGAACATAAGAAGCATCAAATGTATGGAATAATGTTTGTAGCTCAGATTCATGGGATTTTTCTTTAACAAAAATGATTCTATTCTTAGCATGATTAGAGGTAGACATGTGTCTATTCCTGTCGAAGCCAAGTCCATCTTTGACATTGGAAGGTCTAGTGATCATATATGCACTTCTTGCATATTTGATCTTCTCCTTATCAAAGATGCCGTTTTGAGAAGAATGCATGTCATGTGGGGTTAAAGCATTAGAAATTACATTCTTCTTACTAGAGCAAGTGCAGGTTCTTACTGTTGTCGAGCGCATATCTTTGGAGGAAGAGCTCTTGGAGGAATAGGAGTCACTTTGTTTGAGGGACTCAACTTGCACCTCAAGGATTTTGTTAACTTTTGACAAGTTAGCAAGTTCTTCCTTGATTGCAATGTGCGAGTTCTCTAACTTTGAGTAAGTTTCCTTACTCAAGGTTAGCTCTAACTCAAGTGACTCATTCTTCTCTCTTTCAAGCTCAAGAAGCTTTTCAACTTCTTGATATCTCTTCCTCTCAAGGATGAGCATATCTTCTTGTCGGTTGACAAGTTCCTCCTTTTCAAAGATTTCGTTCGACAACATTTCCATTTTCTTTAAAGCAATTTTACTTAGCCCTCTAAATAATTCTTCATTATCACTAGAGCTATCAAAGTCATCAATGGAGGAATTTAGTATAGGAGGAGTAAGTCTAACCTTTTTCTTGCCTTCCTTAGCCAAGACAAGTGTGGATGTTCATGTCCCGTCCTCCCATGTTCGGTAAGAGTGTGGCTCTCGTAATTGGTTTCTTGACTGCGATTGTGGCCACCTCTTCTTCTTCATCGGAGGAGGACTCGTCGTTTGAGTCCCACTCCTTCCCAATGTGAGCTTGATGGGCTTGTCTTCTTTTTCTGAAATTTTTCTTTTCTTGAGATCTTGTTTCCTTCTTCTTTTTGTTTTCCTCATAAGTACAGTCCACCATGAAGTGACCATACTCTCCGCAGTTGTAGCAAGTGCGTCGAGCCTTGGATTTTCCTTTATCCTTGCTTTTGCCTTCATGTGAATTGTTGCCGTGTCTTCTCTTCATCATGTGTTTGAACTTTTTGATGAAGAGTACCATTTCTTCGTCATCAAGATCGGTGCTTTCATCGCTTGTATCTCCATCGTCTTGGTCTTCACGAGTTTCTTTGAGTTTGGGTCTGCACGTTGCTTTGAGGGCAACTTATTTCTTTTTAGAAGAGGTGAGCTCGGCTAAGTCTTTGACGTATTGAGCCTCTCTCTCCATCATTTCATGATTTATGATCTTTCCCAATAACTCATCGGGAGTCATTTTGTGAAACCCGGGGCTTTCTCTAATCATTGAGCAAAGTGTGACGTTTCTTGGCATGAAGGCTCTAATCATTCTTTTGACCACTTCGTGATCTGTCCATTTCTTACTTCCATCGCACGAATTCTGTTGATGAGTGCTTTCATCCGGTTGTACATGTCTTGAGGTGATTCGCCTTCTTCAATAGCAAATCTTCCCAACTCTCCTTCAAGCATTTCGATTTTGGCTTCACGAACTGACCTATTTCCTTCGTGAGCTGTCTTGAGGGTATCCCAGATTTCTTTTGCACTTTCTAACCCATCGATCTTGGTGAATTCCTCTCTGCTTAGTGATGATGCGATCACGGCGACGGCTTGTGCGTTTCTGTGAATCTCCTGTTCTTGTTCTGGGGTGAGTTCATCATCCGTGTCCGGAATATCGATGCCTGTGCAAACAATGTGCCACAGACTAGGGTTCAGGGACATCAGATGCATCTTCATGTTGTACTTCCACATGGTGTAGTCACTTCCATCAAACTGTGGAGGCCTTCCCATAGGAATAGAGAGATAATGATTATTTGAATTGAGTCGGTTGTAGTTGTAAGGATACCGGGAGTAGTCGTGATGACCACTCCCCATCGTCTTTTGTTCCTCTTTTCCTTTTTGTGCCAGCAGTTTCTTTCTCAGGAGTGCTTTTAGCTGCCTCACTTCTTCATCGTCATGTGGGTTTTCTTTCAGCACATCGAAGGCTTTGGCTTCTTGCTCCTCATCGTTGTTGCTCGTCTTCGGGATATCGTTGTTCTTCTCAGAGGCCATTGATATCTTCGAGATGTGAGTCTCGTTGATGGATAACTTGGCTCTGATACCAATTGAATGTGGCCTAGAGGGGGGTGAATAGGCATTTAAAGAATTCCTGCACACTTAATAAAGTTGTTAGAAATTTGACTGACCGGACTAGTCCGGTTGTGTGGGCGGACTAGTCCGGTGTGCTGAATTGTTTGAGTTGATTAAGTGTGTCTCACAAGTTTTATCTTATAGCAGCGGAATAAGAACAACAGTTTTTATAACTTAAATTTATAGTATGGATGCACGTGCAAACTTGTAAAGAACTCAAACGATGACTAGCAAACTAGTAATCTAATGTGTCAAGATGTAAACCAAATGAGAGACAAAAGACACGAATTTTTACCGAGGTTCGATCTCACCAAGAGATCTACGTCCTCGTTGAGGAAGCTCACACAGAGGCGGGTACTCAACCCTTTTCCTCTTCAAGTCACCACACAGGCCGACTTGACTTCACTATCAAGTGTAATCACCGTTTTTATGGGGCTACCTCACACGTTGAGGGCTCCCACAAGAATTACAATGAGAAGTTGATCAAATACACTCAAAAAGATTACAATTCAGAATATTGACACGACCCC
Organism: Neostapfia colusana; assembly: GCA_030760725.1. NCBI lineage: Eukaryota > Viridiplantae > Streptophyta > Magnoliopsida > Poales > Poaceae > Neostapfia > Neostapfia colusana. Next base: position 18,493,596 of record JASWHV010000018.1, on the reverse strand, counting down.
ATTGGTCCTGTCGAGCCAGGATCACGCTGAGGGGTGCTGCGTTGCACAGCACCGTATAACACACGTCAAAGGTGCAAAGCGGAAGCGGAAGCTTTATTACATAAACAAGTTTATTAACATGTTTACATCAAAATAAGTTTAGTCCACACTCGCGGGCGTAGACTAAGCATCAAGTGCACGTTCAGCCCTCGGACGTGTCCTTGCTAGCACACACGCACACTAACTCTGCGGCGTGCACGACTCCCACTCGACGGGGTTCCCCTCCTGGGGTTCCGTCTCCTCTTCGGGAGTCCCTTCCTCATAGAACCCTGCAAAAGCTTCAAACACAAGCAGTGAGCACGAAGGCTCAGCAAGTCTGACCCGTCTCACCTAAACATGGAACTTCTACATGAGGGTAATGGGTTGCATGAGGTAAAAATCATTTGCAAGGACTCGCCTAATTAGTAGAACCTTACTTTCAAGTTTTAGCAGCAGGTTGTGGAGAACTTTACGCTAAGGCACATGAGAGAGCCGCAATCAAACAAGAAACGCATTTCTCTCATGTACTTTGCCCAAAGTTGAAAAGAACTTTAGTTAGCACTAAGCTACAGCATATCATTAACAATCAATGTCCAGCTTTCAATCAGCAACATTTTAACATGTAACTAGCCTATTCTTTCTACGTCACGGTACAGTGAACAAGTGGTACTCACTGACCGCGAGGGACGGCGATTATAATCGATTTACACCTGCAGGGTTACCCGAACAACCCGTCACGTACGCCCGTACTCGATGTTGCCTATAACAACCATCACGGACGCCGTACGCGACTACCTTTCACCCGTTAGCCAAATATTGAACCGGTCCCATCGTCCCGAGCAAGAGGTCCCTGCACGCGCATCTCTGTGCCGCCAGCTGATTTACACCTCGAGCTCTCAACCTACCCTCTGAACGACGGGCAATGCCTCAACACCCAGCTACCCGAGTTACATCAGTTTCCCGGTTCCCATATAGCCGGTAGGTCTTCGGTACTGTTCTAGCTTGTTCAACAGGCCCGCACACGGCTCGGTCCTCAATCGACACAAGCGGAGCTACAGCACACAGGCCCCAAAGTCCTGCTGCCCTTACTCTCCGCTCGGTCTCATTTTCTTGCCATGTGTTTCATGTGCTATCTCTACCCGAGCAATGTGCCTCTAGCCTATTCTCGCGAGTAGTTCCAACTACTCGACTTGTACCGAATCCTACTCTATCCTAGCAATGCAGTGGCTAACGGGGTTTTCAATCCTAAACCCAACCCGTGGTTTTCTTGGCTATGCAGTTGGATTTCCAAACACGACTCTAATGCACAGAACAAAGGAAACAAGTATGTGCTCAAAACAATAAAAATTTGTAAAAAAGGTTAATGCAAACCGGGGCTTGCCTTGCTGCTCTTGGTCGTAGGCTAGCTGTTCCTCCGGAGTAACGAAGTCTAGGACTTCGGGTTCCTCCTCGACCTTAGCGACTACATGATAAGAACAATGTATGTATTAATTAAATGCCTTTGCATTAACTTTGAAGTTGTGAAGTCTATAAACCTTTTTAGACAGACCTAATGACTGTGAAACTTTTACTGTGGCTTGGTTACAACCTAAACAAAGACTTGGTCAAGTTTTAGTTGCAGTGAAGCTCACTTGAGCCCTCCACAAATAATTATGTCCTTGACCTTAATTGGAACCCTTAGGGTGTTCTAGGGATTTTCATGAGACAAACTATGACTTTCTGAAAATTAGATTTTTAGAGGGTTCTACTGGAGTTGGTCTCACTTAATTTGGAAGTCTCTAACTAAAGATATGAGCTAAACAATTTCAGAGAGAATTCTGAAAATGTTTCTGAACATTTTCCATTTTCTCTGGAACAGTTTTACTAATCACACCATTAGGTGGACTAAATGAGCTCAAATGGATCTGAAATTTTTATGGTAGTTCAAGGATATTTTGGTGAACATCTCAGCAAAATTTCAGGATTTTCCTCCAAAGGATTCTCCAGTTAAAATTCCTAACAGTTTAAACTTTGAGGAATTAATTCTGGAGAATTAAGGAATTTCATGAAGTGAAACTTGATTTTCTGGAAAGTACTCAGAGAGCCGAATCCAGCAAAATTTGGTTCACTCAATTTGGAGCTTTCTAGCCAAAGTTATAAGGATTTGAAGTTTGAAGGAAATCTGAAAATCGGGGAAAAGTTTAAACTCGCGTGTGGGCCCAGGGGACACGCGTCGCACGCCGAAGCGATAGCACACCGCGGCCCACAAGGCTTTTGCGCGCCAGCACACCCGATCCCGGCCGCAGCCGGATCCCGATTCAAAATATCGGCCGCTGACAGCTGGGGTCCACCCCCTTCTTCAACCTCGCGACACCCGCGCTCCGCCGCCGAGGGACCTCGCCGGAGAGCTCGCCGCTGGCTGCTGTACCGCTCCAAACTTCTTGATTCTGGCCGCCCCTGCCTACTTTTACTTGGGGAACATGATCCGAGGGTCAGCTGCTCATGACAACGGCCGGAGCATGGTCGGCGACGAGCCGCCATATCGGAACGACTTCGGCCATGTCGGCTGATGCTCCTAGTGCCTCAGCTACTTGGGAAACCGGTCGGGGAGCATCAGTGGACCTCAGAGCAGGTCGACATGAACTCGGGGCAGCTCGGGGAAGGCCCGAAATAGGTCCTCACCGTGCGCCCGATACCCCCCGTGCGTTCCGCCATTAGTAGACCTTGAATTACGCCGGGCACAGAAGTTCTCCGGCCCAGAGTTGTGAAGGCAACTTGTGCGTCACCGTGTCTGGTTCGTGTGGGAGTGGTCTGAGGCCCTCTAATCCTTCATAGAGCACGAATTAAACAGAATCGTACCCGAAGGTCGTTCTGCACACAGAAAGGGGAAAAGTGGAAATTCGCCGCCGGTGAGCAACCACTCGAGCTGTGGCTCGGGGATGAGCAGCACCGATCACTTGCGCGTCCAAGGGTGCCTTGGCTCGGGCGTGACAACGCCCAGGTTGGGCTGTCCACGAGAGCCCGAGGTGCGGCGGTTTCCAGTTCCGAGTTTGATCTTTCGGCACAGCCGATATCACTCGGTTTCAATCGATTTCTATCAATGGGAAGGATGGAGGATGGTTGCTAGTACCTTGCTGGGACCTTGGAATGGAAAGAGGAGCTGCGATCGGCTTGATCAAGCAGGAACTCGAGCGGCGGCGATGGCAGTGGGAAAAGCAGTCGCGCACGTCGGTAGCTCGGGGAAATGGTGACTGAGGCACGCCGGGGAGGGAATAAATAGCTCGGCCGGCTGGCCTCCGGCTTGGGGCACGCAGCAGGAGCTGGCGCCGGCTGCCCCCTTCGGTGGCGCGCGCGCACAGCTGCCGGGAACCGACTGAACTGTGGTTCAGTCGGTTTGCTTTGAGGCTGAGGCTGACATGTGGGTCCCACTTCTCTTTTAACCTCTGAAATTTATTCCTAACAGCTGTGGTAAACAGTGAACCCTATTCTACCCTTGGCAATTCAAATTATTCACCCAAGAGCCATTTGAATTGATCAAAGTTCAAATGAGGTTTGGTTTGAATGAATTTCAGCACAAGTGCAGTTTGAAATTCAAATAAAGTTTGAATTTCTCCCCCTTAGCTCATGTCAAGATCAACTCCAAATGGAGTGAAAATTGGTGTGTGAGCTCACAAAAATGTGCTGAGCAAGAATATGCCTTCCACTTTTAAATTCAGTGGGTGAAAACAGTTTGAATTTGAATATGTTTTCAAACTGCCCCTTTCCTATCTACACCCAAGATGACCTCAAAAAGGTTTTGAATTTGGGTGAAACTTGGCATGGACATCCTTAGCAAAGTGTAGGAGTTTTCATATGTCCAGCCCATCTATATCACATGTGGGAAGTACCACTTTTGCAATGTGTGAGTTTGTTCCCTAATGAGCATGTTGATAATTGTTACTTGCTCTTTATTTGTGTTCATCATTCTTCCTCAAATGAGGTGTGTGGTGTGGTGATGAACACTGCAAATGAGTGTCAAAAACTGAGGCCCTTACATTCCTCCCCCCTTAAAAGAATCTCGTCCCGAGATTATAAGGTGAAATGAGAGAGAGGACGGTGGAAAATTACCGAATATGCGACGTGAAAAAGTCGGGGTAGTTAGTGCGAAGGAATTCTTCGCTCTCCCATGTCGCTTCGTCCATGGAGTGATTACTCCATAGAACCTTGTAGAACCACAACGTATGGTTGCGTGTGGTTCGGGCCTTTTCATCAATAATCTGCACCGGTTCCTCCCGATAGGTGAGATCCGGTTGCAGTTCTTCAATGTCTTCCAGCTGAACGGTAGTTGATAGCTTGAGACACTTCCTCAGCTGGGAAATGTGAAAGACGTCGTGCACACCGGAAAGTGCTTCTGGTAATCTTAGCCGGTATGCCACCGATCCACATCTTTCGGTAATCTGGAATGGACCGATGAATCGGGGTGCCAACTTTCCCCTCACCCCAAATCTGTTTACGCCCTTCATTGGAGACACCCGTAGATATACGTGATCCCCAACTTCGAATTGTAATGGGCGCCTCCTCCGGTCCGCATACTGTTTCTGTCGGGATTGAGCGGCTTTTAGGTTCGCTTGAATTAATCGAACCTTTTCTTCCGCGTTGTTGACAAGATCAATCCCGAAGGTAACCCTCTCGCCAGATTCACACCAGTTCAGTGGTGTGCGGCCTCTCCTGCCGTATAGCGCCTCGTAGGGCGCCATCTTGATGCTGGCTTGGTACCCATTGTTGTACGAGAACTCGGCTAATGGCAAGTGATCATCCCAATTCTTGCCGTGGTCGATAGCGCAAGCTCGTAGCATGTCTTCTAGGATTTGATTTACCCGCTCCGTTTGCCCATCCGTCTGCGGGTGGTAGGCTGAACTACGGATCAGCTTCGTCCCCAGGGCAGCGTGTAGCTGCTCCCAAAAACGGGACACAAATAAAGTGCCCCGGTCCGATACGATGGTACGGGGTACGCCGTATAAGCATAGGATCCGTGAGATGTACAGTTCAGCGTACTTCTTGGCGTTATAGTTGGTGTTGACCGGGATGAAATGGGCAACTTTGGTGAGCCGATCGACGATCACCCACACAGAATCATGTTTCTGTAAGGTGGTGGGTAAACCGACGACGAAATCCATGCTCACGTCCTCCCACTTCCAGGCAGGAATGCCCAGTGGTTGCAGCAGTCCCGGTTTCCGCATGTGGTCTGCCTTCACCCTTCGACATGTATCACACTCGGACACGTATTTCGCAGTCTCTCGCTTCATCCGTGTCCACCAAAACTTTCTCCTGAGTTCTTGATACATTTTGTTGCTGCCGGGGTGAATAGAAAACTTTGATAAGTGAGCCTCATCAAAGATTTTCTTCCGTAACTCCGGGTTTCGGGGTACGACGATCCGGTCCTTGAACCATAGGACGCCGTCTCCGTCCTTCCGGAAACATTTCAACTCCCCACTGTCTACACGTCTCCGCAAATGTGACATGCCCTTGTCATTCTTCTGGGCTGCCGCTATCTCTTCACGGATGGTGGGGATCAAAGCCAGGTTGTAGAGAGCTCCATGTGGAATCACATGTAGTGGTGGTTCGCTCTCTTCCAACGGTGTGATGGTCAGATTATTGACGTGTGACTTGCGGCTTAGCGCGTCTGCCACAACGTTTGCCTTGCCCGGATGATAATGGATCTCTATCTCGTAATCCTTTATCAGTTCCAACCATCTTCGTTGCCTCATGTTCAGCTCCTTCTGAGTGAAGATGTACTTGAGGCTTTTGTGGTCGGTATATAAATGTACGAGGTTACCGAGTAGGTAGTGCCTCCACATTTTCAGTGCAAGTACCACGGCAGCGAGCTCCAAGTCATGAGTTGGATAATTTTGCTCATGATTTCTAAGCTGCCGTGACCCATACGCGACCACCCTTCGGTCTTGCATCAGCACACATCCGAGCCCAATGCCGGATGCATCGCAGTACACATCGAACGGTTTTGTTGTGTCTGGCTGCGCCAAAACCGGTGCTGATGTCAGGTGTTTGACTAAAGCCTTGAATGCTGCTTCACATGCTGGACTCCAAACATACTTGGTAGCCTTCTTCAGCAGCTCTGTCATTGGCTTGGCAATCTTCGAGAAGTTCGGAATGAACCTCCGATAATATCCCGCTAGTCCGAGGAAACTCCGTACCTCATGAACAGCCCTCGGGGATTTCCAATTCAGCACTTGCGTGATCTTGCTCGGGTCCACAGCGATACCCTCTGCTGAGATGATATGCCCGAGGAAAGGCACTTGCGATATCCAAAACTCGCATTTGCTGAACTTTGCGTATAACTTGTGATCCCGCAGCCGTTGCAAGACTATACGCAGATGTTTCTCGTGATCTTCCTCCGACTTGGAATATACCAGGATGTCGTCGATGAAGACCACGACAAACTTGTCCAGCTCCGGCATGAACACCGAGTTCATTAAGTACATGAAGTGAGCTGGAGCATTGGTGAGGCCAAAGGACATGACCAGGTACTCATAAAGTCCGTACCTTGTCGAAAAAGCTGTCTTTGGAATGTCCTCAGCCCTGATCTTAATCTGATGGTACCCGGATCTTAAATCCATCTTGGAAAAGACCTTTGCTTCGACCAACTGATCAAACAACATGTCGATCCGTGGCAACGGGTACTTGTTCTTGATGGTTACGGCATTTAATGGACGGTAGTCCACGCAAAGCCGCAACGTTTCATCCTTCTTTTTGACAAATAATGCCGAACAGCCCCATGGCGAGGAGCTCGGCCTAATAAAACCCTTCTCCAGAAGGTCCGTGAGCTGAGTCTTCAGTTCAGCCAACTCCTTGGGCGCCATCTTGTACGGCCTTCGGGATATTGGCATGGTTCCCGGTGTAAGTTCAATCTTGAACTCCACCTCTCTATCGGGTGGCATCCCCGGCAAATCATCCGGGAATACATCAGGGAATTCTCGGACCACTGGAATGTCTTCCAATCTGATGGTTGTGGCTTGATAGACACTTGGAAGTTTTATTTCTGGACTGTCCAGAAATAATGAGTGAGAACCGTGCACCTCTGAGTTTAAGTGCACGACTCGGAGGACGGTGTCTAAAACAGCGCCGTGGCGGTTTAACCACGACATTCCTAGGATGACATCGACCTTTTGCCCCTCTAAGATAATGAGAGACGTGGGGTACACTCTACCCGCTAAGCATAATGGTGCTTTGGAGACCATTACGCTTGCTGAAATCTTCCCACCCGGTGAGCAAATTAAATATGGACTATCGGTGGGTAGTATTGGCAAGCTGTGTTTAGCAATGAAAGCTTGGCTAATAAAATTATGCGTGGCGCCTGAATCAAATAGTATTATAGCGGGATGCTGGTGGAGTTGGAACATACCCGCAAGGATTGGCTCGCCCTCCGGCACGTCCTCAATGGCAAGCTGGTGGACAGTACCGTGCCTAGGGTTCGCCCGCCGCGCATTAGTAGGGTTCCGGGGTTGATTCCTCCCCGGAAACTGTGGTGCCACTCCGCCGCCTTGCCTCTCCGGGCAACTGCTCGCGAAGTGTCCTGGACGACCACACTTGTAACATGTGGCCGCTGCTGGTGGAGTACTCGGGGGACGAAAGCCCGGCATGCGTTGCGGAGGTGCAAACGCACGCGGCATCGCCCGCTGCTGCTGTTGTTGTTGCGGTGGTGCTGGCAGTGCCGGCCGGAATGCCGGTGAAGAATACGGCCGACCGCGGAACGGCATCGACCGCTGTGGTGGCTGCCAGCGCGGACCTGATGGTGGGCGATTCACCATCCGAAACTTCTGAGAAGGACTGCCTCCTTCTCCGCTGCTCTGCGGCGCGCTTCGCTTTCGCTCTGCCGCCGCTAACTCCTTGCCGGAGTCTTCCTGAACAATCGCAGCATCAATTATGTCGTTGAGGCTGCCGCGATTGAACATCGCCAGCTTGTCCTTCAGGAGCGGGTTAAGCCCCTGGTAAAAGTGGTCCCGCCGCTTCTCGTCCGTATCTGCGTGATACGACGCGTAGAGTGCGAGATCGTTGAATGCCCTGGAATATTCCAGCGCGTTCCGGCTCCCTTGTTGCAGGTGTAGGAACTCCTGCGTCTTCCTCTTCATCAAACCGGGCGGTATATGATAGGCCCTGAAGGCCGTCCGGAACTCCGCCCAGGTCATCACTCGGTCGGTGGGTTGTGAAGCACAAAAGTTGGCCCACCACGCGCTCGCGGATCCTTGGAGCTGCTGGACCGCGAACTGAGTCTTGCGCTGCTCGCTGATTTGGAGCAGCCCGAACTTCATCTCTATGGCGCGGAGCCAGTTGTCCGCGTCAAGTGGTTCATCCGCCCTTGAGAATACAGGGGGATGAGTCGCCAGGAAGTCGGAGTAGGAGCTCTGTTGGCGCTCCTCGCGATCTTGACGTCTCTCCGGGCGAGACGTATTCGCAATTAACGTTTGCAGCAGCTCTGTATGCTGCTGATGTGAACCCGCCATTGCCGCGACAATGTCGGCCAATGTAACCGTTGGCAGTGGCGGTGGCGGTGTTTGCTGTTGCTGTTGCTGCTGCTGTCCCGAGGAGTCCTCGGGAGGTGGTTGGGAGGTCTCTCCCCCTTGGCTAGTACCTCCAACATCGGGGTTGGCACGAGTACGCGTCATTCTGAAACACAGCAGCAATTAGCACATGTCTTACTCAAAATTCCATAAACAGGAGTAAGTATTGAAGCGACGCATGATTAACTTGCACAACATTCACATATATTGATAAAGCATAAACTTTATACAAGATACATTATTCTCGGATCTCCGAGAAGTCGTGCTCATGTCGTCACTACCTATACATACGCTACTGTCTACACGACATGTCACCGATTACAAAAGTTGGGTTACGCTACCCTAGCTGCCCTACTTGGCAACCGTAACCCCCTACTCGGAGTAGAACTCGACCTCCTGTGGGTCGTCCTCCTCCGGTACCTCTGCTGGTGGCTCGGGGTCTACCACCTCTTCTCCCATTCCAGGTTCTCCCATGGCTGGAAGACCCAAGACTACCGGTACGCCCAATACCGGGGGCACGAGGTCCTGCAATGCATGCACCTCGTCCATAGCCTGGTTGTAGTCCTCTTCCCAGCCTTGTCCTTCCTCAATAGCGTCGTCCCGCTCTTGAGCAAGGTCCTCATTCTGCTGGGTTAGGGTCTGCACCAGCTCTTGCAACGCCGCAATGTCAACACGGCTCTTCTTCTTTGCCTTCTTCAGACGACGCAACTGATTGTGTTGTTCATTCAGTCGCTTGATCGTCGGAAGGAGCACATTGCGGAGTGCACTGTGAGCACTCTCAAAATGATCTCCGCGGCTTGTGCTCTCCTTGAGCTTGGTGGCGAGATGCTCCGTATGAACAGCTTGGCTGTCCATCACAGCGTTTCCCGCCCTCATTTGGAGGCTGAGATTTGCCTCCGCGGGGTTGTACCTTGGGCAACTCGGGTTTGTTGCCTCTAGGTACCTCTCTTCCCACACATGCTGAGCTCGTCCCTCCACCGGAACGAGTGCGTATGGAGTTCCCTCCATAGCCTGCACGTGTAGTTGGCAGAAACGTGACATAGTGTCACGGGCTGCCACTTGCCACATCCCTCCCGGTTGTCTTCCTCTCACCGTGACGGTGAATGGCACCCAACCGGGTGGCGTAGGCCCTGCAGGAACCTCGACATGGATCATCCACGTCTTGTTCCCCTCTTCGCCTTCTTCCTTGGCGAAGTATTGCGGCATCTGGTTGTACCCGAAATATTGGAGCATTTGCCACAATGCTTCCGGGTAGCCGCTATGGTCAGAGCAGTGGGAAACTACCCACCCGTTCTCCAACCGTTTATCTGCTGCCATCTATAAAAATATATTTGAGAAATGTCAAATATTCATTTGAACAGTAAACCATCGAGTTATAACATAAGATATGTCATTGAACCCCTAAAACTTGGAAACATAGTTCAAATTTTTAAACAAATTTGACTGCTGATCTGCTGTTCCCATGACAGCCCTGACCAGTTTCCATATCAATCTGATTTAGGCCAGGTTAAAAGCAAAACCAGTCCTGGAGCTCAACATCAAAGTTAAAGTTAACTTCAATAGCTTTCCAGAAAGTATTTGGTTGGCCTAAGATCTGCTCTGGTTCAAAAGTTATGAGATGTCAAAGTTAACAGAATTTCTGGAAACAATTGGACAGCACCTCCCTGCCTTAGGTACTGATTTGATCCAAGAATCCCAGTTAATTCTGTTCCTAATCTGACAAAACTTTCTGTTACAAAGTTGTAACCCATCTCATAAGCTTTCCAGAACTACCTCATTTCCTATTTTTGGATTTTTATGCAGGAAGTTATGCTTAATTTACAGAGAGTCTTCAGAGAGTCATTGCTCTGTCCTGTTTTCTGGACAGTTTCAACTCTACTGCATTTTTCGAGTGGTTAAGGGATGAAACACCTCTGGAACTCAACAGAAAAGTTGTAAAGTTCCTCCAAAGCTTTCCAGAGATGTATCATACGACATCAACCTCGAAAGAACTCAACCTCTAACCTCTGATTAACTTCAGCCTTGATTCAGCTGCTAACAGAGTGCTCTGTCCTTAACATCCTATAAGTTGAAAACTTATTAGCTTTGAATATCCTGTTCAAGGGAAGGAGTTACATCAAGTTTTACTACTTTGGATCAAAACCTTCAAATTTTTAAATGAAGTTGTTCATTGAGTTGGGTGTGACGTCGATGCGTCAACAGATCATGTCGGTACTACGTCCTCACAAAGAAAAACCTATACCGGACTTAGCCGGCTTCGTTAGTTTAGTGGCACTACTCGTCACTCGCACACGGATGCTACACGTCTACCGTTTCGTGGTAAGGCTACCTGCAGAAATTCAACCAATCATCAGACTCGGCTGCACACCGAGCCCGGAATCCATACGGTTGGTACATCCGGCCGTCATCACTCGCCCGGATGTTCTCAAGCCAAACACGCCTTGAGTTACGTGTTCACGTTTCAGACCACGTGACGGGGTCTCCCATGTTGCACCACGCACGCCAGGGACAGACGTTGCTCGAATACCCCAAACGACATGAAGAGTCGTAGAGGATATCAAAGCGGGTCGGGTTACCTGCCACCCGTGGGGCTCCACCCTTCAGCTTGTGCGCACTGGTGGACAGCGCTTACGTGCACCCCCCAAGACATGAACGTCCCGAGATGCACGATTTTCCGACATAACAAATAAGTTAATAAGCCACTTTCTATATACTAATAACATCCTTATACGGGCTACTAACTCGTTCCTCACTGGATTTTTGAAAAAGAAGACCTTTGTACTGTGTTAAACCTCAAGCGAGCTCTGATACCACGCTGACACGACCCCATTGGTCCTGTCGAGCCAGGATCACGCTGAGGGGTGCTGCGTTGCACAGCACCGTATAACACACGTCAAAGGTGCAAAGCGGAAGCGGAAGCTTTATTACATAAACAAGTTTATTAACATGTTTACATCAAAATAAGTTTAGTCCACACTCGCGGGCGTAGACTAAGCATCAAGTGCACGTTCAGCCCTCGAACGTGTCCTTGCTAGCACACACGCACACTAACTCTGCGGCGTGCACGACTCCCACTCGACGGGGTTCCCCTCCTGGGGTTCCGTCTCCTCTTCGGGAGTCCCTTCCTCATAGAACCCTGCAAAAGCTTCAAACACAAGCAGTGAGCACGAAGGCTCAGCAAGTCTGACCCGTCTCACCTAAACATGGAACTTCTACATGAGGGTAATGGGTTGCATGAGGTAAAAATCATTTGCAAGGACTCGCCTAATTAGTAGAACCTTACTTTCAAGTTTTAGCAGCAGGTTGTGGAGAACTTTACGCTAAGGCACATGAGAGAGCCGCAATCAAACAAGAAACGCATTTCTCTCATGTACTTTGCCCAAAGTTGAAAAGAACTTTAGTTAGCACTAAGCTACAGCATATCATTAACAATCAATGTCCAGCTTTCAATCAGCAACATTTTAACATGTAACTAGCCTATTCTTTCTACGTCACGGTACAGTGAACAAGTGGTACTCACTGACCGCGAGGGACGGCGATTATAATCGATTTACACCTGCAGGGTTACCCGAACAACCCGTCACGTACGCCCGTACTCGATGTTGCCTATAACAACCATCACGGACGCCGTACGCGACTACCTTTCACCCGTTAGCCAAATATTGAACCGGTCCCATCGTCCCGAGCAAGAGGTCCCTGCACGCGCATCTCTGTGCCGCCAGCTGATTTACACCTCGAGCTCTCAACCTACCCTCTGAACGACGGGCAATGCCTCAACACCCAGCTACCCGAGTTACATCAGTTTCCCGGTTCCCATATAGCCGGTAGGTCTTCGGTACTGTTCTAGCTTGTTCAACAGGCCCGCACACGGCTCGGTCCTCAATCGACACAAGCGGAGCTACAGCACACAGGCCCCAAAGTCCTGCTGCCCTTACTCTCCGCTCGGTCTCATTTTCTTGCCATGTGTTTCATGTGCTATCTCTACCCGAGCAATGTGCCTCTAGCCTATTCTCGCGAGTAGTTCCAACTACTCGACTTGTACCGAATCCTACTCTATCCTAGCAATGCAGTGGCTAACGGGGTTTTCAATCCTAAACCCAACCCGTGGTTTTCTTGGCTATGCAGTTGGATTTCCAAACACGACTCTAATGCACAGAACAAAGGAAACAAGTATGTGCTCAAAACAATAAAAATTTGTAAAAAAGGTTAATGCAAACCGGGGCTTGCCTTGCTGCTCTTGGTCGTAGGCTAGCTGTTCCTCCGGAGTAACGAAGTCTAGGACTTCGGGTTCCTCCTCGACCTTAGCGACTACATGATAAGAACAATGTATGTATTAATTAAATGCCTTTGCATTAACTTTGAAGTTGTGAAGTCTATAAAACTTTTTAGACAGACCTAATGACTGTGAAACTTTTACTGTGGCTTGGTTACAACCTAAACAAAGACTTGGTCAAGTTTTAGTTGCAGTGAAGCTCACTTGAGCCCTCCACAAATAATTATGTCCTTGACCTTAATTGGAACCCTTAGGGTGTTCTAGGGATTTTCATGAGACAAACTATGACTTTCTGAAAATTAGATTTTTAGAGGGTTCTACTGGAGTTGGTCTCACTTAATTTGGAAGTCTCTAACTAAAGATATGAGCTAAACAATTTCAGAGAGAATTCTGAAAATGTTTCTGAACATTTTCCATTTTCTCTGGAACAGTTTTACTAATCACACCATTAGGTGGACTAAATGAGCTCAAATGGATCTGAAATTTTTATGGTAGTTCAAGGATATTTTGTTGAACATCTCAGCAAAATTTCAGGATTTTCCTCCAAAGGATTCTCCAGTTAAAATTCCTAACAGTTTAAACTTTGAGGAATTAATTCTGGAGAATTAAGGAATTTCATGAAGTGAAACTTGATTTTCTGGAAAGTACTCAGAGAGCTGAATCCAGCAAAATTTGGTTCACTCAATTTGGAGCTTTCTAGCCAAAGTTATAAGGATTTGAAGTTTGAAGGAAATCTGAAAATCGGGGAAAAGTTTAAACTCGCGTGTGGGCCCAGGGGACACGCGTCGCACGCCGAAGCGATAGCACACCGCGGCCCACAAGGCTTTTGCGCGCCAGCACACCCGATCCCGGCCGCAGCCGGATCCCGATTCAAAATATCGGCCGCTGACAGCTGGGGTCCACCCCCTTCTTCAACCTCGCGACACCCGCGCTCCGCCGCCGAGGGACCTCGCCGGAGAGCTCGCCGCTGGCTGCTGTACCGCTCCAAACTTCTTGATTCTGGCCGCCCCTGCCTACTTTTACTTGGGGAACATGATCCGAGGGTCAGCTGCTCATGACAACGGCCGGAGCATGGTCGGCGACGAGCCGCCATATCGGAACGACTTCGGCCATGTCGGCTGATGCTCCTAGTGCCTCAGCTACTTGGGAAACCGGTCGGGGAGCATCAGTGGACCTCAGAGCAGGTCGACATGAACTCGGGGCAGCTCGGGGAAGGTCCGAAATAGGTCCTCACCGTGCGCCCGATACCCCCCGTGCGTTCCGCCATTAGTAGACCTTGAATTACGCCGGGCACAGAAGTTCTCCGGCCCAGAGTTGTGAAGGCAACTTGTGCGTCACCGTGTCTAGTTCGTGTGGGAGTGGTCTGAGGCCCTCTAATCCTTCATAGAGCACGAATTAAACAGAATCGTACCCGAAGGTCGTTCTGCACACAGAAAGGGGAAAAGTGGAAATTCGCCGCCGGTGAGCAACCACTCGAGCTGTGGCTCGGGGATGAGCAGCACCGATCACTTGCGCGTCCAAGGGTGCCTTGGCTCGGGCGTGACAACGCCCAGGTTGGGCTGTCCACGAGAGCCCGAGGTGCGGCGGTTTCCAGTTCCGAGTTTGATCTTTCGGCACAGCCGATATCACTCGGTTTCAATCGATTTCTATCAATGGGAAGGATGGAGGATGGTTGCTAGTACCTTGCTGGGACCTTGGAATGGAAAGAGGAGCTGCGATCGGCTTGATCAAGCAGGAACTCGAGCGGCGGCGATGGCAGTGGGAAAAGCAGTCGCGCACGTCGGTAGCTCGGGGAAATGGTGACTGAGGCACGCCGGGGAGGGAATAAATAGCTCGGCCGGCTGGCCTCCGGCTTGGGGCACGCAGCAGGAGCTGGCGCCGGCTGCCCCCTTCGGTGGCGCGCGCGCACAGCTGCCGGGAACCGACTGAACTGTGGTTCAGTCGGTTTGCTTTGAGGCTGAGGCTGACATGTGGGTCCCACTTCTCTTTTAACCTCTGAAATTTATTCCTAACAGCTGTGGTAAACAGTGAACCCTATTCTACCCTTGGCAATTCAAATTATTCACCCAAGAGCCATTTGAATTGATCAAAGTTCAAATGTGGTTTGGTTTGAATGAATTTCAGCACAAGTGCAGTTTGAAATTCAAATAAAGTTTGAATTTCTCCCCCTTAGCTCATGTCAAGATCAACTCCAAATGGAGTGAAAATTGGTGTGTGAGCTCACAAAAATGTGCTGAGCAAGAATATGCCTTCCACTTTTAAATTCAGTGGGTGAAAACAGTTTGAATTTGAATATGTTTTCAAACTGCCCCTTTCCTATCTACACCCAAGATGACCTCAAAAAGGTTTTGAATTTGGGTGAAACTTGGCATGGACATCCTTAGCAAAGTGTAGGAGTTTTCATATGTCCAGCCCATCTATATCACATGTCGGAAGTACCACTTTTGCAATGTGTGAGTTTGTTCCCTAATGAGCATGTTGATAATTGTTACTTGCTCTTTATTTGTGTTCATCATTCTTCCTCAAATGAGGTGTGTGGTGTGGTGATGAACACTGCAAATGAGTGTCAAAAACTGAGGCCCTTACAAATATGAGTGTAGAGAGATCAAACCCCAAGAGCTCACAACGAAAGAACGACGATCTCCCAATCCCAAATCCAAGTATTTTATTGATCTTCACCTTTTTGCACCTTAGATGTGTGGGGAGATGTGTTTTTGGGCTCTTGGGACAGGTGGCGGCCCTAGAGTTTCAAGTTTTGACAGTATGAGTCGTGTCTTATTGGGGAAAAGCCGAAGGACCTCTTTTTATAGGCTTTTCCAAAAAGTTTCCGTTGTTAAACCTACTACCGGACTAGTCCGGTATATGATCGGACTTGTCCGGCCTACTTCCAGTGGGTTAACCGGACTAGTCCGGTCCACAAACCGGACTTGTCCGGTACTATGTGAGATGGGTTTTCAGAAACTTTAGCGGACTAGTCCTGTTGCTGGATGGACTAGTCCGTAGTCCTCTAAGGAGGACAACAGAGACATGACCGGACTAGTCCGGTCTAAAACCGGACTTGTTCGGTTGCGTTCCAGTGACCTGACCGGACTAGTCCGGTTCACAAGGCGGACTAGTCCGGTGCACTATGTTTGCGTCTTTCAGAAAGTTAAACGGACTAGTCCGGTCCATGAACGGACTAGTCCGGTTTTCAGTGGATTTTAGTTGATTTTTAAACCCCTTACCCCTACGCAAAGTCATGAGCTCTTGGGATGTGTCTCTCTCACACACCACCTATACATTTATATCTACTTTGCTTCTCTAAATTTCACTAACTTCTTCCTTTTCGGGCACCACTCTATTTTTCACCTTTTTGTGTGTGTGCCGAGCCAGTTCACTTTGTTTATCCTGCAATCATCTTAATAGTTTCATTAGGATCTCATATGTTCGTCATCAATTAGCCAAAACCCACAAGGGATATCCTAGATGCACTTACACCTAGTCTTCTTCTTGGCTTTTCCTGACTAAGTCCTTAGCTCCGCAAGGACTCGGAGGCCTTGACCAATCTCGAAGCTCTGCATAGACACCTTCTCCGGGTCCTCACTGTATACTAAGGGTTCCGGAGGTCTCCAGGACCCGCCTCACGAGATCGGAGGGGGGTCCGGGCCTGTTGGTCACGTGGCGGGCCCAGAGCTCCCGCCTGAGGTGAGGTCCGGGCTTGCGGGGCACGTGGAGTCCTCGGACCTCTCCCCGCAGAGGGGGGAGGTCCGACTTCTGTAGACCACGCGGCGGGCCCAGAGCTCCCCTCAAGGAGGTGGAAGGTCTGGCCCTGCTGGACACGTGGGGCCTTCGGGCCTCGCCTCTGTGAGGTCTAGTTCTTTGATCTTACCTTGGGGTTTTGGCCTTGCGCGATCCCGTAGCGGCCCCCTGGTAGGTGCGTTCTATTGGATGGATGTGCCTACCATACTCCTGCGGGGAGCTGAGGCTGAGAGGTCCTGCACACAAGTAAGGAAAAAGTAATTCTCCTTGGGGGCTCCCCCCCTCTATCTTTTAGTCTTATTTGGCTTACGGTCCCCGTCCACTTATATGGTGCTTGGGAACTACCGTGCGCGAAGTGCCGGGGGCTTGGGGCCCCCCTGGCTTCTGGCCGGTACCTCCCACACAACCGCTTTTGGCAGGGCAGCAAATGCCGACTAAAGATGAGAATGAGAAGAGGGAGTTGAGCGCATAGTGAGCACGCGCTAGTAGGGTAATCATAAAAATTTAATAAGTAAATTAAATGAGTACCAAAGAAGAGCAACGTAGGGCAGGTTTCTTTTCATATAAATTTCCATATGGGGAAGGCGGGCCGCATATGTAGGCCACGACCCACCTCAAGGGAAGCAAGACTCTACACGCTTGGGGTCGGAACCAGGCGAAGCTGAACGTAGTCCTGGACCGTCCCCTGAGGCTTAGCTGCTCCAAGCACTGTTCCTGGACTTTTATGGAATTTATTGTAAAAAGAAGGGTCTGTCCTATTATTGCTCTAGGGGTAGAACTTTCAGCGGTGTTCTGTGTTCCGAAGGTTCGGGAGCGGGTCCCCATCCTCGGTTCTGGGGAATGGTCCCAGGCCCAGGATGTCCAGCCCCAGTATGGCAAATGGCCATGTGGGCTGGATCATCTGTACCGTCCAAGCCGGTGTATGGATCTGCTTGGCATGGAACAGGCACGCCTGGCAGCTCTCGACCAGCTCGACGGCATCCTGGAGTGTTGCCGGCTAGTAGAAGCCATGCCGAAAGGCTTTACCGACAAGCGTGCGTGAGGAAGAGTGACTACCACATTCGCCTCCATGGATCTCAGCGAACAAGTCGCAGCCTTCCCCCTGGGTTATGCACCGCAATAGGATGTGGTTGGCGCCACGTCGGTAGAGATCCCCCTCTACCGCCATGTGTCTCTTAGCCATACGCACAATACGTTCAGCGGATACACGTTCATCAGGGAGGATATTGTCTTTCAAGTAGTCCCGGACCTCCGTGATCCATGCATCGGGTCTGACTTGAGCATCTGGATCTTGAGCGCTGGGTTGCACGGAGTCCCCAGTGACGCTTGTGATCCTTGGCGGCGCTCATGGCCGCCGGGACTGCCAGCTTCGAGGTGCTGGTCTAGCCCCCTTCGCCCGGCTCGGCGGGCCGGGCTGTGGGTCACGGCAACGTCCTCTCGAGGCCCCCTTCAGGCACAGTGGCTCTGGTGGCAGTGGGGGCCATCGTTGAAAGGTCGTCAGCTGCGGCCTTGCTAGCGCGCGGTACGTGGTGCAGGTCCAAGGCGAGGGGGTCTGTCTCCGCCGTCTTGGTTGATAACCAGACTGGGGATTGCCCTGAGCCAACGACTAACGAGAAGGATGAGCACTCCATACTCTGCTATGTTGTTGGCTGCCTTGGAATTGAAACGCGCCACATACCCAGACTGCTCCCCCTGATGGCGTGAGGAACAGTACGCTAGCATCGGCCCCCTGCTTTCGCGAGGAGCCGTTGACGAACATCATTTGATAAGGCCTGGTGAAGGTCAGGGCTCAGGGTCCTGTTTCATCGTCTTCGTGGCCCCCTGAGCGTGCGTCTACTTCAGCCACAAGTGAACTAATGCTCTGTTAATGTCTGTATGATGGGAAAGGGAACCTAGATAAAACTCCAGTAGCTCCGACGCCCATTTGGCGGCATCGTGGAGCTGAGGGGGATGGCTTTTAGCCTGGGGAGACCGCCGGGTGCCCGACACCCAGGGGTCCTCAGGCTGCTTTGGACCTTGCGGGAAGCTCCGCTGTCGTCCCGGGAGTTCCGGGAGGTCCGGCTGGTCCTCCGGTAGGTTGTGTCGGGGATCCGAGGTCTGGTCTTCTGGTGCTTGCTTCTTGGTAGCGGAACAGATTACTTTGGTATGGGGTTAAAGCCATTGCGCGAAAACCAGAAATTCGTGGGACCCCTAGCCATGCCGAGTCGGCTTACGCCGGGATTAGAAGGTAGAGGTCGCCCTTCAACTACTTCAGACACAGGGGTCTGATGGGGGCCCTAGCAAGCATTTGGGAAGCGCAGCGTATCACAGCCTGGTATCGAGTCTACTATTTGCTCTATCATAGGAAGAGAAAATAGGTCTTTGGGCATGCCTTATTGAGACTGGTGTAGTGGATGCGCTTCCGGAGCTTCTCGCTGGCCCTCGGGATAATAACACGGTTTGCCAAGCGCCGGGAGCGGCGGACTCTCCGTCTCGTCGGACGGCTGGACGTCGGGAAAGACCTTCAAGTAGTGCTCCATCACCTCCCTAGGGATCTCTGGCCTCGGTGACGGCTGTCATGCAGCACATCGACCTCATGCCGGAGGGGGGCAACGAGCGCGCCTTCCTATATACTACCCGGGCCCCCGGCTACCCGGGTGGTCTGGGTGGCATCGGCGCTGATTCGGACGAGCCTTGTGGATACGTCGTCCTTATCAAGGGGTTGCATGCGGGGTGCGGTGGTAGAGGCACGGTGGCGTGCACTCAGGTGGAGCTGGTTTGGTTCTGTACTGCCGAGGGCTGGCGCTCTAGTTGCTGTAAGCGCCCAAAGCCTTTCCAAGGCTAATACTGCGGTAGCACGGTCTCCACAAACCTTGAGGACGCCTGTTGGTGTAGGCATATTCAAGACAAGGTAGCCGTAGTGGGCTATTGCCATGAATCAGTACAGGGCTGGCCTACCGATTATGGCATTGAAGGGGCGGTCAATCTCGTCCACGTCGAACAGAATGTACTCTGTCCGGTAGCTGTCCGGTGCCTCAAAGGTCACCGAGAGGCTGATGTGGCCGTAGGGAACGACCTGTCCCGGCCCTACCCCTGAGAACGGGCTTGATGGGGCGAGCTTGGCCATCGGGATCTCCAGCTTCTGGAAGGCAGCGTGACTGATGAGGTTCAGTCCAGCCCCACCATCCACCAAAACGTGGTACATCTTCACGTTGGCGATGGTAAGGGCCACCACGAGCGGCAGTTGACCGGCCCCAGCCATGTTCCTGGGGCAGTCGGTGTCATCGAAGCTGATGGGGGTTCCCATCCACCTGAGGTGCCGTACTGCACTTGGAAGGGGAGCCACCGACGCTACCGCTCGGCGCAAGGCCTTAGCCATGCTTCGGGACAGGGGGTCAGTGGACCCACCGAAGATGTCACAGGACATCTTCCAGTGCTTGTCGTCACTGGAGCTGGAGCTCCCATGACTGCGCACTGCCTTTACGGCGCGCGGGAGCTCCTGGAACTCCACCTGGCGGTCGTCGCCGTCTCGGGCCTCGACCTTCTGCTTGCCCTCCCTTTGACTATAGGGTGGGGCATCAGTTAGGGGCTGCTTCCCCTTCCGGAAGCGCTCCGCGAGCTTCTGGATTTCCTGGCATCTGGAGGAATTCCACCGGGTTGATGCTGCCGTCGTACTTCTCAGGCAAGAGCGGTCGAAACTTGCGCGGCCATTTTGTGAAGCGAAGGCGGGGCGCGAGGGCCGCACACCCTGCTTCTGTCGCCGCAGGTTCTGATGCCGCGAACGCTTGGTTCGCGCTGAGCACCGCATGCCCCAGCAACCGGGGGCATACGCTCCGGTGCCCGCTCTTCGCTGCGGCTAGCGCACCCTCACTAGGTACACCCAGCGCTACTGAAAGCCTGACGCTGGTCGGAGCCTGCATTGCCGGGGTCGGCGCTGCCAGAGCCGGTTGCTGGCTCCCAGTGCAGGTATCGGTGCCGTGAATGCTTGGTTCTCCGCTGGCACAATGTGCCCCGGTATGGACAAGACCGCTCCATAGACCGGGGACGCTGTTTGCAGGGCATATGGTGGTGGCATATGCTGCACGACGTATGCCTGGGGCAGAGCTCACGTAGCGAAGGTCTGCCCTTCAGGCTGGGTTGAGGCCGACGTCATGTTGTCGCCAGCCTCCTGAGTGCGACGCCTTTCTTGACGTCGCTCGAGGAACACTCAGGCATCTTGGCCTAAGTGGCACCGTTCCAGCTCTGTCCTCAGGTCCGTCAACGGAAGCATGGTGGAGCTGGAATCCCGTCGTCTGGCCGTCAACCGTTGGCATGCGCGTCAGCGACACAGCCGGTTGGTCGTAGCGTCGTCCCCACCGAAGCCAATGGTTCGCAGCAGCGACGACAAGACGGTCTACCTTGCGAATCCACTGCTGGGTCGCTGCCTGAGGCGCGTCCCCAGCAGGTGGATTGCGCAGTAGCGCCGTTGCTGCGGCTAGCGCACCCCCACCGGGTACGCCCGGTGCTACTGAAGGCCTGACGCTAGATGGAGCCTGCATTGCCGGGGTCGGCGCTGCCAGAGCCGGTTGCTGGCTCCCAGCTTGCCCTGTCACACTCCGTCCTGAGTGTGTCATCATGTACTTTCCCCTGGTCACGGTTTGCCGCGAACGTGGGGGGGGGGGAGAGTTTGCCGCTGAAGGGAGCTTGGTCATCTTCGTCGGCGGAAACTCGTCGCGCTAGGGGAAAAGCCCCCTTCCTGGCGCGCCAAATGTCAAAGTGTTCGGTCGACACTTCCCCCGGGCCTGCACTGGGCAGCCCACGGAGGTTCTTTTTTCGGAGGGGCTAGTTCCTAGCGGAGAGCTTGCGCAGATGGACGAGTTAGTGAGAGCTTGACACGGAGAGTTTTACGTGGTTCAGGCCGCCGGAGCGTAAAACCCTACGTCCACGGCGAGCTATGGAGCTCGCTGTATTGCTTGCTGCTCAGGGCCGGGGGCCTGAGCTTGGGGGTGAGTTACAGCTTGACAGTGTATGGCTAGTGTATGAGTTGCAAAATGCGAACCCCTGCTATCGACGCCTACCCGAGCCTTTTATAGTACAAGACTCGGGCGGCTTACAAGGGGTGCCGGGACCCGACAGGTGGTCCCGGGAAGATTGTCTATTATCTACCGTATCTGTAGTTACGCCGGTAGTTGCCTCTGGTCGAAGGCTTCTGAGTCTTCGTCTTGCCGCCCTGCCCATACCGCACGCTAGTCGTAGTGGTTGATGACGGCGCAGGCGGCATGGTATGTCTTGTCGCAGCGTTTATTAGCTGGCAGGTTCTGACACCGTGCGCCAGTCTGTGATGCGACTGGGCGCAACGGCACCTGACAGACGCGTGCTCCGTGTTTCCGCGTCTTGGGAAGACGCGGGCCTTGAATACCTTGTACGGGCAAGGTGTGGGGCGCCTTTACGCCCGCTGCCTACCGCTCGGGGGCGGGCAGCACCGTTCTTCTGGCCACGTGGCGGGTCCAGAGCCCTTCTCTGAGGAGAGAAGGGTCCGGCCTGCGGGGCACGTGGAGCCTCCAGACCTCTCCCCGTGGAGGGGGAGGTCCGGCTTCTGTATGCAACATGGCGGGCCCGGAGCTCTCCTCTGCGGAGAGGGGGGTCCGGCCCCACTGGACGCGTGGCGTCTTCGGACCTCTCTCCCGCGGAGGGGGAGGTCCGGCTTCCGTATGCCACATGGCGGGCCCGGAGCTCTCCTCTGAGGAGAGGGAGGTCCGGCCCCACCGGCCGCGTGGCGCCTTCGGAGCTCTCCCTGCGGAGAAGGGCGAGTACCTTAGGCATTTTACCCTGTGCGCGGGGGTACCCCATATCTCAGGTACCGACAGTAGCCGTAGTGGGCTACTGCCATGAATCGGTACAGGGCTGGCCTGCCGATTATGGCGTTGAAGGGGAGGTCAATCTCGGCCACGTCGAACAGAACGTACTCTGTCCGGTAGCTGTCCGGTGCCCCAAAGGTCACCGGGAGGCTGATGTGGCCGTAGGGGACGACCTGTCCTGGCCCTACCCCTGAGAACGGGCTCGATGGGGCGAGCTTGGCCATCGGGATCTGCAGCTTCTGGAAGGCTGCACGACTGATGAGGTTCAGTCCAGCCCCGCCATCCACCAAAACATGGTACATCTTCACATTGGCGATGGTGGGGGCCACCACGAGCGGCAGTTGGCCGGCCCCATCCATGTTCCTGGGGCAGTCGGTGTCATCGAAGCTGATGGGGGTTCCCATCCACCTGAGGTGCGGTGCTGCACCTGGGAGGGGAGCCACCGACGCTACCGCTCGACGCAAGGCTTTAGCCATGCTCCGGGACGGGGGGTCAGCGGACCCGCCGAAGATGACATAGAGCATCTTCCGGTGCTCGTCATCAGTGGAGCTGGAGCTCCCATGATTGCGCACTGCCTTTACGGCGTGCTGAAGCTCCTGGAACTCCACCTGGCGGTCGACGCCGTCTCGGGCCTCGACCTTCTGCTTGCCCTCCCTTTGATTGTAGGGTGGGGCATCAGTGGGGGGCTGCTTCCCTTTCCGGAAGCGCTCCACGAGCTTCTGGATTTCCCGGCATTCGGCAGCGGTATGATAACTGGTGCCATGCACAGGGCATAATTCATCCTGGCCCCCGTCTGGGGTCGGTGATTGTCGCGGCCTCTTGTCAGGGCGCGGCCCCCGAGCTCCACTGGGCGCCGCCGTTGCGGCAACGGGGACCGCGGCTGATGACTTTATCTTGCTTCCGCCTCCGCTCTTGATCTTCCTGCCGCTTCCATACGAAGCGTCGCCGGATCCCGGCTGACCCCCTGGCTTGGGGGCCGGCAGAGAGTGCCAGTTCCGCCCTTCGGCTGCTCTGGCACACTTGTCCGCCAGGCTGAAGAGTTCTGAGACATCGCGGACCTCCCTGGTCGCGAGCTTCTCGAGCATCTTCCTGTCCCAAATGCCTTGCCGGAACGCCACCACCACAGAAGCGTTCTGGATGTGAGGGATGGTGTTCCGCACCTGGGAGAACCGCTGGATGAACGAGCACAGCGACTCCCCTGGTTGTTGTTGGATGGCGTGGAGGTCGAGCTCCGTGCCAGGGCGGGTGTATGAGCTGCCGAAGTTGGCGACGAACTGCCGGCAGAGCTCTCCCCAGGAAGTTATGGACCCCTGAGGTAGATTCATGAGCCAAGACCGAGCTGGGCCGGTCAAGGCGACGGGGAAGTAGTTGGCCATGACAGCCTCGTCCCCTCCTGCGGCAAGTACGGCGGTGGAGTAGATCTGGAGGAACTCCGCCGGGTTGACGCTACCGTCGTACTTCTCGGGCAGGTGCGGCCGGAACTTGCGCGGCCACTTCGCGAAGCGAAGGTTGGGTGCAAGGGCCGCACATCCTGCTCCTGCTGCTGCAGGTATTGGCGCTGCGAACGCTTGGTTCGCTCTTGGCACCGCGTATCCCGGCATGGGCAAGGCTGCACCATAGACCGGGGGCGCTGCTTGTGGCGCATATGGTTGTGGCATATGCTGCGCGGCATATGCCTGAGGCAGGGCTCGCGTGGCGAAGACCTGCCCTTCAGGTTGTGTCGAGGCCGACGACATGCTGTCGCCAGCCTCATGGTTGCAACGCCTTTCTCGGCGTCGCTCGAGGTACACCCGGGCGTCCTGGCCCAAGTGGCACCGTTCCAGCTCCCTTCTCAGGTCCGTCGACAGGAGCCTGGAGGAGCTGGAATCCGCCGTTAGCCCGTCAACCGTGGGCATGGCGTCAGCGACACAGCCGGTTGTCCTGGGCGCCGTCCTCGCCGAAACCGAGGGTTCGCGGCGGCGACGACGAGGCGGTCCACCTCGCGGACCCATTGCTGGGTCGCTGAATGGGGCGCATCCCCCGCAGGTGGGTTGCGCAGCAGCGCCCTTGCTGCAGCTAGCGCACCCCCATGGTGTACGCTCAGCGCTGCAGAAGATCTCACACTGGTCGGAGCCTGCATCGCCGGAGTCGGCTGCTGGCTACCAGCTTGTGCCAACACACTCCGTCCTGAGTGTGTCGACATGTACTCCCCAGTGGTCACGGTTGGCCGTGAACGCGGAGGGGGAGAGTTTGCCTCTGAAGGAAGCTTGGTCATCTTCGCAGGCGGAAACTCATCGCGCTAGGAGAAAAGCCCCCTACCTGGCGCGCCAAATGTCGAAGTGTTCAGTCGACACTTCCCCCGGGCCTGCACTGGGCAGCCCGCGGAGGTTCTTTTTTTGGTGGGGCTAGTTCCTAGCGGAGAGCTTGCGCAGATGGACGAGTTAGTAAGAGCTTGACACGGCGAGTTTGTCGAAGTGTGCGATCGACACTTCCCCCGGGCCTGCACTGGGCAGCCCGCGGAGGTTCTTTTTTCGGAGGGGCTAGTTCCTAGCGGAGAGCTTGCGCGGATGGACGAGTTAGTGAGAGCTTGACACGGGAAGTTTTACGTGGTTCAGGCCGCCGGAGCGTAAAACCCTACATCCACGGCGAGCTATGGAGCTCGCTGTATTGCTTGCTGCTCAGGGCCGGGGGCCAGAGCTTGGGGGTGAGTTACAGCTTGAAAGTGTATGGCTAGCGTATGAGTTGCAGAATGCGAACCCTTGCTATCGACGCCTACCCGAGCCTTTTATAGTCCAAGGCTCGGGCGGCTTACAAGGGAAGCCGGGACCCGACAGGTGGTCCCGGAGAGATTGTCTATTATCTACCGTATCTGTAGTTATGCCGGTGGTTGCCTCCGGTCGAAGGCTTCTGAGTCTTCCTTTTGCCGCCCTGCACATGCCGTGCGCTAGTCGTAGTGGTTGATGACGGCGCAGGCGGCATGGGATGTCTTGTCGCGGCGTTTATTACCTGTCAGGTTCTGACACCACGCGCCAGTCTGTGATGCGACTGGATGCAACGGCACCTGACAGGCGCGTGCTCCGCGTTTCCGCGTCTTGGGAAGACGCGGGCCTTGAATACCTTGTACGGGCAAGGTGAGGGGTGCCTTTACGCCTGCTGCCTACCGCTCGGGGGCAGGCAGCACCGTTCTTCTAGCCACGTGGCGGGTCCGGAGCTCTTCTCTGAGGAGAGGGAGGTCTGGCTCCTCTGGACGCGTGGCGCCTTCGGACCTCTCTCCCACGGAGGGGGAGGTCCGGCTTCTGCATGCCATGTGGCGGGCCCGGAGCTCACCTCTGAGGAGAGGGAGGTCCGGCCCCGCTGGACGCGTGGTGTCTTCGGACCCCTCTCCCGCGGAGGGGGAGGTCCGGCTTCTGTATGCCACGTGGCGGGCCCAGAGCTCTCCTCTGAGGAGAGGGAGGTCCGGCCCCGCCAGACGCGTGGCGCCTTCGGAGCTCTCCCTGCGGAGAAGGGCGAGCACCTTAGGCATTTTACCCTGTGCGCGGGGGTACCCCATATCTCAGGTATTGACAGTGGCCCCCGTGCCCATCTCGGGGGAGATAGCGAGCCTGAGGTGGGACCTCCGTCTCTTCCGATCCGCGCACTTTCTCTAAGTCCCGACTTGACCGCTGCCGGAGCACGAACGGCCGTGGGGTCGTGAGAGCGTGTGCCCACTTGATGATTGCTTTTACTGCATAGACGGGAGCCCCGGCCATGTTGAGCACGCGGGGCTTTCGGAGCTCATCCACCGCGGGGGGAGGTCCGGCTTCCGTCTGCCACGTGGCGAGCCCGGTGCCCCTCTCAAGGAAGGAGAGAGTTCTGGGCCCGCTGGACACGTGGGGCCACCGGGTCCTGCCCCCTCTAGCCCTGGGTCGAAGTAGTTGGTAGCTCCTTTCCCCCTACTTCACGCAGTCCCCATTGCCGCAACCTGGAAGTCCTGCACACAGGTAGAGGAAACGTAATTCTCCTTGGGGGCTCCCCCTCCCTTGTCTCACAGTCTTATTTGACTTACAGCCCCCAACCATACGCTTGATGCTTCGGGATTTGTATAGAGGGGGAGCTGAGCACATGGCAGCCATGCACTGCAAGGGTGATAAAAAATAACTCAATTCACAATTCAAATGAGTACAAGGAAAGTGCAAAGTAGGGCAGACTTCTTTTCGTACAACCTTCCATAGGAGGAAGGCAGGCTAAACATGGAGGCCACGACCCACCCCATTAAGAGGGGAAGCAAGACTCTACGTGCTTGGAGTCGGAACCAGGCAAAGCTGAACGTAGTCCTGGGCCGTCCCCTGGGGTTTAGCTGCTCGGAGCGCTGCTCCTGCACTCTATGGGGTTCATTATGAAAAGAAAGTACTGACCTATTTTTGCTCTTAGGGGTAGAACTTACGGAGGTGTTCTATGTTCCAAGGATTCGGGAGCAGGTCCCCATCCTCGGTGGAAAGGCGCACACACCCGGGGCGGCATACTTTCGTGACTCGGAAGGGGCCTTCCCAACTAGGGGAGAGTTTGTGGGCCCCTTCGCGAGAAAGTATGCGCCGCAACACCAGGTCACCTTCCTGCAGCTCCCGGGCACGCACAGACCTCTGGTGGTAGCGCCGAAGCGCCTGTCTGTACCGCGCGTTACGGAGTGCCGCATGTAATCGGACCTCGTCGACGAGGTCGATTTCTCCACGCCGGAGGATGTCCTGCGTGGCTTTGTCGTAAGCCCGGACACGGTGAGACTTCATGGTGACTTCTGGAGGAAGTACAGCTTCGGCCCCGTACACCATGAAGAAGGGTGTCTCCCCGGTGGCCCGGCTCTGGGATGTCCGGTTAGCCCATAGCGTGCTCGGAAGTTCATCTACCCAATTGGCACCATGTTTCTTCAGGCTGGCGAAGGTACGAGTCTTGAGGCCCCGGAGAATCTCCGCATTGGCCCTCTCGACTTGCCCATTGCTCTTCGGGTGAGCGACCGAGGCATAGCATACCTGAATGCCAAGGTCCTCGCAGTAGTCTTGGCACGCTGCGCTGGTGAACTGGGTCCCATTGTCAGTGATGATCCTGTTTGGGACCCCGAACCGGCAGACAATGGATCTGATGAATTTTACTGCTGATTGTTTATTGATGGTGACAACTGGTGTAGCTTCCGGCCACTTGGTGAACTTGTCGATGGCGACATAGAGGTACCGGAACCCCCCGACGGTTCTGGGGAATAGCCCCAGGATGTCCAACCCTCATACGGCAAACGACCACGAGGGCGGGATCATCTGTACTGCCTGAGCCGGTGTATGGATCTGCTTGGCGTGGAACTGGCACGCCTTGCAGCTCTCGACCAGCTTGACGGCATCCTGGAGTGCTGTCGGCCAGTAGAAGCCATGCCGGAAGGCTTTACCGACAAGCGTGCGTGAGGAAGAGTGACTCCCACATTCGCCTCCATGGATCTCAGCGAGCAAGTCGCAGCCTTCCCCCTGGGTTATACACCGCAATAGGATGTGGTTGGCGCCACGTCGGTAGAGATCCCCCTCTACCAGCGCGTACCTCTTAGCCATACGCACAATCCGTTCAGCGGTTGCATGTTCATCAGGGAGGATATTGTCCTTCAAGTAGTCCCGGATCTCCGTGATCCATGCATCGGGTCTGACTTGAGCTTCTGGATCTTGAGCGCTGGGTTGCACGGAGTCCCCAGTGACGCTTACAATCCTTGGCGGCGCCCACGGTTGTAGGGCCACCGGGACCGCCAGCTTCGAGGTGCTGGTCAAGCCCCCTTCGCCCGGCTCAGCGGGCCGGGCTGTGGGCCGCAGCAACGTCCTCTCGAAGACTCCTTCGGGCGCAGGGGCTCCGGTGGAAGCCTTCGTTGAAAGGTCATCGGTTGCGGTATTACCGGCGCGCGGTACGTGGTGCAGGTCCAAGGCGAGGAATTCTTTCTCCAACATCTGCACGTGAAGCAGATATGCAGCTAGCTGGGGGTCATTGCAGGAGCATTCGCCCTTGACTTGCTTGATGACCAGCTGGGAGTCGCCCTGTGCCAACAACTGGCGAGCGCCTAAAGACAGGGCTGTCTGCAGGCCAAAGATGAGTGCTTCATACTCCGCCATGTTGTTGGTTGCCTTGAAATTGAGACGCACCATATACCCAAACTGTTCCCCCGATGGCATGAGGAGCAGTACGCCGGCACCGGCTCCCTGCTTTCGCGAGGAGCCGTCGAAGAAGAGTGTCCAGTGGGGTTCGGTGAAGACCGGAGCTTGGTGCTCCGGTTCTCCGCCCCCATGGCCCCCTGGGTCAGCCTCAGTTGGTGTACACTCTGCCACGAAGTCAGCCAATGCTTGGCTCTTGACTGCATGGCGTGGAAGGAAGTCCAGCTCAAACTCCGCCAGCTCCGCCGCCCATTTAGCAACGTTGCCCGTCGCATGGGGGCTGTGAAGAATTGTCTTCAGTGGTTACGAGGTGACTACCGAGACCCGGTGGGCCTGGAAGTAATGGCGGAGCTTTCTGGAGGCAACGAGCACCGCATACAGCAGCTTGTGGACTTCCAGGTACCTTGTCTTGGCATCATGAAGTACTTCGCTGATGTAGTAGACAGGCCTCTGTACGGTTCGAACCCTCTTTCTCAGGTCTGGGAGGTCCTCGTCCATTGGCCCACTGGAGGTGGGCGGACCCACGGGGGCCTCCGGGAGCTGGGACCCGGTGGCCCTTAAGCTATCTTGATTGTCCGGGAGCTCCAGGGGGTCTTGGGGGACCTCTGGGAGGTCCCATTTGGCCCCCGGGGGGTCCCGTGGGGCCCCTGGGGGTTTATCTTGGAGGTCCGGGAGACTGCCCAGGACCTTCGGGAGGCCGACCTGGACCTCCGGGAGGTTGTCCTGGAGGCCCGGGAGACCGTCTTGGTCCTGCGGGGCCTCCTGGCGTCTGTCTTTTGCTACCGGAGCAGGTTGTGAAGATGAGGGGTCCGGCCGCTCTGCGACGAGGACCATACTCACTACTTCAGTTGTCGCCGCGATGTAGAGCAACAGGTGCTCTCCGGGCTCAGGGGCTACCATGATTGGTAGGGTCGTCAGGAGTCGCTTCAACTCCTGGAAAGCCTCTTCCGCTTCGTCAGTCCAGGCAAAGGGGCCTGACTTGCGCAGGAGCTTAAAGAAAGGGAGTGCCCGATCTGCTAGCCTCGGTATAAACTGACTCAGCGCGGCTAGACATCCTGTGAGTTTCTGGACATCCTTGATGCGGGCAGGGGGCCGCATCAAGTCGATGGCCTTGATCTTCTCTGGGTTGGCCTCAATCCCCCGGTGCGAGACCAGGAACCCTAAGAGCTTCCCAGAGGACACGCCGAACACACATTTATCTGGGTTCAGCTTGGTGCGCGTAGAGCGCAATTTGTCAAAGACTAAGGCTAGGTTATCTAGCAGGGACGGACCCTGCTTGACCTTGACAACTATGTCATCGACATACACCTCAACCAGGTCTCTTATTAACTCCCCAAAGGTTTTGTGCATTGCCCGCACAAAGGTGGGGAGTGCATTCTTTAGGCAGTAAGGCATAGACACATAGCAATAAAGGCCGTCCACTGTGATGAAGGAGGTGTGCTCCTCGTCCTTCCTAGACATGGGGATCTGATGGAAACCCGAGTAGGCGTCTAGGAAGCACAGCATATCACAGCCTGACGTTGAGTCTACTATTTGGTCTATTCTAGGGAGAGGGAATGAATCTTTAGGACATGCCTTATTGAGACTGGTGTAGTCGATGCACATCCGGAGCTTCCCGCCAGCCTTCGGGACAACGACGGGGTTCGCCAACCATCGTGGGTGGTGGACCTCCCGTATGAAGCCAGCGTCCAGCAGCTTCTTGACTTCCTCACGGATGAAGTTCTGCCGCTCAATAGACTGCTTGCGGGGCTTCTGTTGAACCGGCCGGGCGTCGGGGAAGACTTTCAAGTGGTGCTCGATCACCTTCCTGGGGATCCCCGGCATCTGTGACGGCTGCCATGCAAACACGTCGACGTTGTGCCGGAGGAAGGTGACGAGCGCGCCTTCCTATTTACTATCCAGGCCCCCGGCTACCCGGGTGGTCTGGGTAGCTTCGGCGCCGACTTGGACGAGCTTTAAGGGGACGCCGCCCTCGTCGAGAGGTTGCACCCGGGGTGCTGTGGTGGAAGCACGGTGACGTGCACACGGGCGGAGCTGGTCCGATTCCGTATTGCCGGGGGCTGAGGCCCCAGCTGTCGCGAGTGCTTAGAGCTTCTCCAGTGCTGACACTGCAGCAGTGTGGTCCCCACGAATCCTGAGAACACCTGTCGGTGTTGGCATCTTCAGGACAAGGTAGCCGTAATGGGCTACAGCCATGAACCGGTACAGGGCTGGCCTGCCGATTATGGCGTTGAAGGTGAGGTCTATCTCCGCTACGTCGAACTGGATGTACTCTGTTCGATAGCTGTCCGGAGCCCCGAAGGTCACCGGGAGACTAATGCTGCCGTAGGGGATAACCTGTCCCGGCCCTACCCCTGAGAACGGACTCGACGGGGTGAGCTTGGCCATCGGGATTTGCAGCTTCTGGAAAGCTGCACGGCTGATGAGGTTCAGCCCAGCCCCTCCATCCACCAAAACGTGGTACATTCTCACGTTGGCGATGGTAGGGGCCACCAGGAGCGGCAGTTGGCCGGCCCCAGCCATGTTCCTGGGGCAGTCGGTGGCATCAAAGCTGATGGGGGTCCCCATCCACTTTAGGTGCGGTGCAGCGCTTGGGAGTGGCGCCACCGACGCTACCGCTCGGCGTAGAGTCTTGACTGCGCTTCGGGACGAGGGGTCGGCGGACCCGCCGTATATGACATAGAGCTTCTTCCGACGCTCATCGCCGCTGGAGTCGGAATCCTCGTGATTGCGTGCCGCCTTCACGACACGCGGAGGCTCCCGGATCTCCTCTGGGTGGTCGATGTTATCTGGAACATCCACCCTCTGCTCATCTTCCTTTGGACGGAAGGGCAGGTCATCAGCCCGCTGCCGCTTCTCCTTGCGGAAGCGCTCTGTGAGCCTTCGGATCTCCCGGCACTCGGCAGCAGTGTGGCGACAGCTGCCGTGCACGGGGCACATATTGTCTTTATCACCTTCTGAGATTGGTGATCTTCGCTGCTTCTTGTTGGGGCGCGGCCCCCGAGCCCCACCGAGCGTCGCTGCAGTGACGACTGGGGCTGCGGTCGGTGACTCTATCCTGCTTCTGCCTCGGCCCTTGGCCTTCCTGCTGCCTCCACAGGGAGTAGGACTGGATCCGGGCAGTCCCCCTGACTCGGAGGATGGCAGCGAGTGCCAGTTCCATCCTTCGGCAGCTCTGGCGCATTTGTCTGCCAAGCTGAAGAGCTCTGAGACGTCGCGGACCTCCCTGGTCGCGAGCTTCTCGAGCATCTTCTTGTCCCGGACGCCTTGCCGGAACGCCACCACCACAGAAGCATTTTGAATGTGTGGGATGGTGTTCCGCACCTGGGAGAACCGCTGGATGAAAGAGCGCAGCGACTCCCCAGGCTGCTGCTGGACGGCGTGGAGGTCGAGCTCCGTGCCAGGCCGGGTGTAGGAGCTGCCGAAGTTGGCTACGAACTGTCGGCAAAGCTCTCCCCAGGAGGTGACGGAACCTTGGGGGAGGTTCATGAGCCAAGACCGGGCTGGACCGGTCAAGGCGACAGGGAAGTAATTGGCCATGACGGCTTCATTCCCTCCTCCGGCAAGTACGGCAGTGGAGTAGATCTGGAGAAACTCCGCCGGGTTGACGCTGCCGTCGTACTTCTCGGGCAGGTGTGGCCGAAACTTGCGCGGCCACTTCGCAAAGCGAAGATGGGGCGCGAGGGCTGCACACCCTGCTTCCGTCACCGCAGGTTTTGGTGCCGCGAACGCTGAGTTCGCACCAGGCACAGTGTACCCCGGTACGGGCAAAGCTGCACCATAGGCCGGGGGCGCCATCTGCAGTACATATGACTGTGGCATATTCTGCACAGCGCAGGCCTGGGGCAGAGATCGCATGGCGAAGGTCTGCTCTTCATGCTGGGTCGAGGCCGACGTCATGCTGTCGTCAGCTTCTTGGTAGCGACGCCTTTCTCGGCGTTGCTCGAGGTATACCCGGGCATCTTGGCCCGAGCGACACCGCTCCAGCTCTGTCCTCAGATCCATCGATTGAGGACTGGCAGAGCTGGAATCTGCCGTCTGTTCATCAACCGTCAGCGTGCGCATCAGCGACACGGCCGGCTGGTTAGAGTGTCGTCTCCGCCGGAGTCGCGGGCTTGCGGCAGCGACGACAAGACGGTCTACCTCGAGAATCCACCGCTGGGTCGCTGCCTGAGGCGCGTCTCCAGCGGGCGGATTGTGCAGTAGCACTCTTGCTGCAGCTAGCGCGCCCCTTCCGGGTACGCCCGGCGCTACTGGAGATATGACGCTGGTTGGAGCCTGCATTGCCGGGGTCGGCACTGCCAGAGCCGGTTGCTGGCTCCCAGCTTGTACTGACACACTCCGTCCTGAGTGTGTTGGCTTGTACTCCCCCCTAGCCGCGGCTCGCCGCGGAGGCGGGGGAGGTGAGCTTGCCGCCGAAGGGAGCTTGGTCATCTTCGTCGGCAGAAACTCGTCGCGCTAGGGGAAAAGCCCCCTACCTGGCGCGCCAAATGTCGAAGTGTGCGATCGACACTTCCCCCGGGCCTGCACTGGGCATCCCGCGGAGGTTCTTTTTTCGGAGGGTCTAGTTCCTAGCGGAGAGCTTGCGCGGATGGATGAGTTAGTGAGAGCTTGACACGGGAAGTTTTACGTGGTTCAGGCCGCCGGAGTGTAAAACCCTACGTCCACGGCGAGCTATGGAGCTCGCTGTATTGCTTGCTGCTCAGGGCCGGGGGCCAGAGCTTGGGGGTGAGTTACAGCTTGAAAGTGTATGGCTAGCGTATGAGTTGCAGAATGCGAACCCTTGCTATCGACGCCTACCCGAGCCTTTTATAGTCCAAGGCTCGGGCGGCTTACAAGGGAAGTCGGGACCCGACAGGTGGTCCCGGAGAGATTGTCTAT
Organism: Neostapfia colusana; assembly: GCA_030760725.1. Lineage (NCBI taxonomy): Eukaryota > Viridiplantae > Streptophyta > Magnoliopsida > Poales > Poaceae > Neostapfia > Neostapfia colusana. The sequence goes on along the minus strand of JASWHV010000018.1, from coordinate 18,460,208 downwards.
TATCTACCGTATCTGTAGTTATGCCGGTGGTTGCCTCCGGTCGAAGGCTTCTGAGTCTTCCTTTTGCCCCCCTGCCCATGCCGTGCGCTAGTCGTAGTGGTTGATGACGGCGCAGGCGGCATGGGATGTCTTGTCGCGGCGTTTATTACCTGTCAGGTTCTGACACAACGCGCCAGTCTGTGATGCGACTGGACGCAACGGCACCTGACAGGCGCGTGCTCCGCGTTTCCGCGTCTTGGGAAAACGCGGGCATTGAATACCTTGTACGGGCAAGGTGAGGGGTGCCTTTACGCCCGCTGCCTACCGGTCGGGGGCAGGCAGCACCGTTCTTCTAGCCACGTGGCGGGTCCGGAGCTCTTCTCTGATGAGAGGGAGGTCTGGCCCCTCTGGACGCGTGGCGCCTTCGGACCTCTCTCCCGCGGAGGGGGAGGTCCGGCTTCTACATGCCACGTGGCGGGCCCGGAGCTCACCTCTGAGAAGAGGGAGGTCCGGCCCCGCTGGACGCGTGGTGTCTTTGGACCCCTCTCCCGCGGAGGGGGAGGTCCGGCTTCTGTATGCCATGTGGCGGGCCCGGAGCTTTCCTCTGAGGAGAGGGAGGTCCGGTCCCGCCAGACGCATGGAGCCTTCGGAGCTCTCCCTGCGGAGAAGGGCGAGCACCTTAGGCATTTTACCCTGTGCGCGGGGGTACCCCATATCTCAGGTACCGACAGAGTTTTACGTGGTTCAGGCCGCCGGAGCGTAAAACCCTATGTCCACGGCGAGCTATGGAGCTCGCTGTATTGCTTGCTGCTCAGGGCCAGAGTCCTGAGCTTGGGGGTGAGTTACAGCTTGAGAGTGTATGGCTAGCGTATGAGATGCAAAGTGCGAACCCTTGCTATCGTCGCCTACCCGAGTCTTTTATAGTCCAATACTCGGGCAGCTTACAAGGGGGGCCGGGACCCGACAGTTGGTCCCGGGAAGATTGTCTATCATCTACCATATCTGCAGTTATGCCGGTAGTTGTCTCTGGTCAAAGGCTTCTGAGCCTTCATCTTGCCGCCCTGCCCATGCCGCATGCTAGTCGTAGTGGTTGATGACGGCGCAGGCGGCATGGGATGTCTTGTCGCGGTGTTTATTGGCTGGCAGGTTCTGTCACCGCTCGCCAGTCTGTGATGCGACTGGGCGCAACGGCACCTGACAGAAGCGTGCTCCGCGTCTCCGCATCTCAGGAAGACGCGGGCCTTGAATACCTTGTACGGGCAAGGTATGGGGCGTCTTTACGCCCGCTGCCTATCGCTCGGGGGCAGGCAGCGCCGTTCTGCTGCCACGTGGCGGGCCCGGAGCCCTTCTCAGAGGAGAGGAGGGCCCATTCCGCGGGGCACGTGGAGCCCCCGGACCTCTCCCCGCGGAGGGGGAGGCTCGGCTCCTGTTGGCCATGCGGCGGGCCCGGAGCTCTCCTCTGAGGAGTGGGAGGTCCGGCCCCGCTGGACGCGTGGCGCCTTCGGATCTCTCTCCCGCGGAGGGGGAGGTCTGGCTTCTGTATGCCACGTGGCGGGGCCAGAGCTCTCCTCTGAGGAGAGGGAGGTCTGGCCCCGCCGGACGCGTGGCGCCTTCGGAGCTCTCCCTGTGGAGAAGGGCGAGTTTCTTAGGCATTTTACCCTGTGCGCGGGGGTACCCCATATCTCAGGTACCGACAGAGGTGAATGTGGAAGTCACTCTTCCTCAGGCACGCTGTCGGTACACTCGATATGGGGTACCCCCGCGCACAGGGTAAAATGCATAAGGTACTCGCCCTTCTCCGCAGGGAGAGCTCCGAAGGCGCCACGCGTTCGGCGAGGCCGGACCTCCCTCTCCTCAGAGGAGAGCTCCGAGCCCGCCACGTGGCATACAGAAGCCGGACCTCCCCCTCCGTGGGAGAGAGGTCCGAAGACGCCACGCGTCCAGCGGGGCCGGACCTCCCTCTCCGCAGAGGAGAGCTCCGGGCCCGCCACGTGGCATATAGAAGCCGGACCTCCCCCTCCGTGGGAGAGAGGTCAGAAGACGCCACACGTCCAGCGGGGCCGGACCTCCCTCTCCGCAGAGGAGAGCTCCGGGCCCGCCACGTGGCATACAGAAGCTGGACCTCCCCCTCCGCGGGGAGAGGTCCGGAGGCTCCACGTGCCCCGCAGGCCGGACCCTTCTCGCCACAGAGAAGGGCTCCGGACCCGCCACGTGGCCAGAAGAACTGTGCTGCCTGCCCCCGAGCGGTAGGCAGCGGGCGTAAAGGCGCCCCACACCTTGCCCGTACAAGGTATTCAAGGCTCACGTCTTCCCAAGACGCGGATACGCGGAGCACGCGTCTGTCAGCTGCTGTTGCCCCAGTCGCATCACAGACTGGCGCGCAGTGTCAGAGGCTGCCAGCCAATAAACACAGTGACAAGACATTCCATGCCGCCCCCGCCGTCATCATCCACTACGACTAGCATGCGGCATGGGCAGAGCTACAAGACGAAGACTCAGAAGCCTTCGGCAGAGACAACTACCGGCATAACTGCAGATACGGTAGATATCAGTCAATCTCCCCGGGACCACCTGTTGGGTCCCGGCCCCCTTATAAGCCACCCGAGTCTTGGACTATAAAAGGCTCGGGTAGGCGACGTTAGCAGGGGTTCGCACTCTAGCCATTCGCACCCTGGGTTCGCATTCTGCAACTCATACGCTAGCCATACACTGTCAAGCTGTAACTCACCCCCAAGCTCTGGCCCCCGGCCCTGGGCAGCAAGCAATACAGCGAGCTCCATAGCTCGCCGTGGACGTAGGGTTTTACGCTCCGGCGGCCTGAACCACGTAAAACTTCCCGTCTCAAGCTCTCACTAACTCGTCCATCCGCGAAAGCTCTCCGCTAGGAACTAGCCCCTCCGAAAAAAGAACCTCCGCGGGCTGCCCAGTGCAGGCCCGGGGGAAGTGTCGATCGCACACTTCGACATTTGGCACGCCAGGTAGGGGGCTTTTCTCCTAGCACGACGAGTTTCCGCCGACGAAGATGACCAAACTTCCTTCAGCGGCAAACTCTCCCCCTCCGTGTTCATGGCGAACCGTGACCAGGGGAGAGTACATGATGACACACTCAGGACGGAGTGTGTCAGGGCAAGCTGGGAGTCAGCAACCAGCTCTGGCAGCGCCGACCCCGGCAATGCAGGCTCCATCCAGCGTCAGGCCTTCAGTAGCGCCGGGCGTACCCGGTGGAGGTGCGCTAGCCGAAGCAAGGGCGCTACTGCACAATCCGCCTGCTGGGGACGCGCCTCAGGCAGCGACCCAGCAGTGGATTCGCGAGGTAGACCGTCTTGTCGTCGCCGCCGCAAACCATTGACTTCGGCGGGGACGACGCTCCGACCAACCGGCTGTGTCGCTGACGCGCACGCCAACGGTTGATGGGCAGACGGTGGGTTCCAGCTCCACCAAGCTTCCGTCGACGGACCTGAGGACAGAGCTGGAACCATGCCACTTGGGCCAAGATGCCCGAGTGTTCCTCGAGCGACGTCGAGAAAGGCGTCGCACTCAAGAGGCTGGCGACAACATGACGTCGGCCTCGACCCAGCCTGGAGGGCAGACCTTCGCTACGTGAGCTCTGCCCCAGGCGTACGCCGCACAGCATAAGCCACAACCATGTGCTCTGCGAGCGGCGTCCCTGGCCTATGGCGCAACCTTGCCCATACCGGGGTACACTGTGTACCTGCACTGGGAGCCAGCAACCGGCTCTGGCAGCGCCGACCCCGGCAATGCAGGCTCCAACTAGTGTCGGGTCTTCAGTAGCGCTGGGCGTACCCGGCGGGGGGTGCGCCAGCTGCAGCAAGAGCGCTACTGCGCAATCTGCCTGCTGGGGACGCACCTCAGGCAGCGACCCAGCAGTGGATTCGAGAGATAGACCGTCTCATCGTCGCCGCCGCAAACCCTCGACTTCGGCAGGGACGACGCTCCGGCCAACCGGCCGTGCCGCTGATGCGCATGCCAATGGTTGGCGAGCAGACGGTGGACTCCAGCTCCACCAGGCTTCCGTCGACGGACCTGGGGGCAGAGCCAGAGCGATGCCACTTGGGCCAAGATGCCCGAGTGTTCTTCGAGCGACGTCGAGAAAGGCGTCGCAACTAAGAGGCTGGCGACAGTATGACGTCGGCCTCGACCCAGCCTGAAGGGCAGATCTTCGCCACGCGAGCTCTGCCCCAGGCATACGCCGCGCAGCATATGCCACAACCATATGCCCAGCAAACGGCGTCCCCGGTCTATGGAGCAGCCTTGCCCATACCGGGGCACACTGTGCCAGCGGCGAACCAAGCGTTCGCGGCACCAATACCTGCACTGGGAGCCAGCAACCGGCTCTGGCAGCGCCGACCCCGGCAATGCAGGCTCCGACCAGTGTCAGGTCTTCAGTAGCGCTGGGCGTACCCGGTGGGGGTGCGCTAGCCGCAGCAAGAGCGCTGCTACTCAATCCGCCTGCTGGGGACGCGCCTCAGGCAGCGACCTAGCAGCGGATTCGCGAGGTAGACCGTTTCGTCGTCGCCGCCACAAACCCTCAACTTCGGCGGGGACAACGCTCCGGCCAACCTGCTGTGTCGCTGATGCGCACGCCAATGGTTGGTGAGCACACGGCAGATTCCAGCTACACTAGGCTCCGGTTTTGGCCGTACCTGCCCGAAAAGTTCGACAGCAGCGTCAACCCGGCGGAGTTCCTTCAGGTCTACTCCACCGCCGTACTTGCCGCAGGAGGGGATGAGGCCGTCATGGCCAACTACTTCCCCGACGCCTTGACCGGCCCGACCCGGTCTTGGCTCATGAACCTCCCTCGGGGTTCCATAACTTCCTGGGGAGAGCTCTGCCGGCAGTTCATCGCTAACTTCGGCAGCTCCTACAACCGTCCCGGCACGGAGCTTGACCTCCAAGCCATCAAGTAACAACCTGGGGAGTCGCTGCGCTCCTTCATCCAGCGGTTCTCCCAGGTACGCAACACCATCCCGCATATTCAAAGTGCTTCTATGGTGGTGGCACTTCGACAGTGTCCGAGACGAGAAGATGCTTGAGAAGCTTGCGACCAAAGAGGTCTGCGATACCTCTGAGCACTTCAGCCTGGCGGACAAGTGCGCCAGAGCAGCCGGTGGGCGGAGCTGGCACTCACTGCCAGCTTCCGAAGCCGGAAGACAGCCCGAAGACGGCGGAGTTCAAGCTGAGCTCCCGACCACGTCAGACAGCCAAGAGCCAAGCACTGGCTGACTTCGTGGCTGAGTGGACGCCAACGAAGGCTGACCCAGGGGGCCGCGAAGATGGTGAACCAAAGTACCGAGCTCCGGTCTTCACCGGGCCTCACTGGACGCTCTTCTACGACGGCTCCTCACGAAAGCAGGGGGCCGGTGCCGGCGTACTGCTTCTCATGCCATCGGGGGAGCAGTCTGGGTACATGGTGCGTTTCAATTCCAAGGCAACCAACAACTTGGCAGAGTATGAAGCACTCGTCTTTGGCCTAAAAGACAGTCCTGTCTCTGGGCGCTCGCCAGTTGTTGGCACAGGGCGACTCCCAGCTAGTTATCAAGCAAGTTAAGGGTGAATGCCCTTGCAATGACCCACAGCTAGCTGCTTATCTGCTTCACGTGCAGATGTTGGAGAAAGAATTCCTCGCCTTTGACCTGCGCCATGAACCGCGCGCTGGCACGGCCGCAGCTGACAACTTCTCAATGAAGACCTCCATCGGAGCCCCCGTGCACGAAGGAGTCTTCGAGAGGATGTTGCTGCGGTCCACAGCCCGGCCCGCCGAGCCGGGCGAAGGGGGCTGAACCAGTGCCACAAAGCTAGGCAGTCCCGGCGGCCCTGGATGCCGCCAAAGGATCGTAAGAGTCGCTGAGGACTCCGTGCAACCCAGCGCTCGAGATCCAGAAGCTCAAGTAGTCCCGATGCATGGACCACGGAGGTCCGGGACTCCTTGAAGGACATCCTTCCTGATGAACGTGCATCCGCTGAACGGGTGGTGCGGACGGCTAAGTGCTACGCGCTGGTATCTTTACTGGCGTGGCGCCTCGGCATCCTATTGCAGAGCATAACCCAGGAGGAAGGCTGCGACTAGCTCGCAGTAGTCCAGGGAGGCGAGTGCAGGGAACGCTCATCGTCCCGCGCGTTGGTCAGATAAGCCACCCGGCATGGCTCCTACTGACCGAGAGCCACCTGGACGCCGTCAAACTGGTTAGGGATGCAATGCGTGCCAAGTCCACGCCAAGCAGACCCACACAACCGGTGCAGACGCGCACTCAGAGCCGTCGGGGGATACCGGCTCCTCCATGTCGAGGGCCAGCCAAACTTCCCAGGGCCGGGTCACGGGAACTACCCTTCCACATGGTATGCAGGGACGAAGCCATGCTTCCCCCTGATATAGCCATGGGGGTCCCCCCGTGTCCGGCGTACGACGAAGCCACGCATGACCCGCTCTGCGTGAAGACAGGCGCTCCGACGCCACCCCAGTAAGTTCACCATGCTTACTTAGGTGTTTATTTAAATTACGCATTAATTTATATGAACACCTCCCCACGCTCTAGACAGTGTGCGACCATTGTACACTCGGTTCCTCTTTCCTGCTCTCATGCATAGTCGATATTTGCCATCCTGCCGAAGGCGGTAGTGCTTGGGGTACCTGCCAGAGGCCCGGTGGCCTTTCGGATCTCCCTCTATAAGGGTACTGCACCGCCAGTTGGTCTCCTCCGAGAAAAGACCTACGCTAGAATGGGGGGTCAGGAGCCTTGCTTTGCCCGGTCTTGCACCAAAAGCATGTGCACGCTGCCTCCCGGCGCTACGGTCTGAGTACCAGGGGGCCGGGCGGTTACACCCTGACTGGGGCTGGGGCCAGACCTCCGGGACCAAGTGCACTGGATTACCCAAGCCCCGTATTCCAGCCTGGGACAGTAAGCCAAATGAGACTAAGGGATAGGAAAGGGGGGACCACTGAGCAGTTCCGGACCTCCGCCCCCACAGCTGGGCCGAGCTCCGAGGCCAGCCCTCGCCCTCCTTTCAGAGGCGAGCGCTGACGCCGGACCTCACGCCCTTCGCTGGCCTGAGCTCCGATGACTTCCGGACTCCGCCCCCACAGCTGGGCCGAGCTCCGAGGCCAGCCCTTGCCCTCCTTTCAGAGGCAAGCGCTGATGCCGGACCTCACGCCCTTCGCTGGCCTGAGCTCTGACGACTTCCGGACTCCGCCCCCACAGCCAGGCCGAGCTCCGAGGCCAGCCCTCGTCCTCCTTTCAGAGGCGAGCGCTGACGCCGGACCTCACGCCCTTCGCTGGCCTGAGCTCCGATGACTTCCAGACTCCGCCTGCACAGCCAGGCCGAGCTCCGAGGCCAGCCCTCGCCCTCCTTTCAGAGGCGAGCGCTGATGCCGGACCTCACGCCCTTCGCTGGCCTGAGCTCCGATGACTTCCGGACCTCCGCCCCCACAGCCGGGCCGAGCTCCGATGTCAGGCTTCACCCTCTCCTAAGAGGCTGAACATCGAAGCCGTCAAGACCCTGCCAGCACAGGGAGTACTCAAGACAAGAAAGTGCGCGGATCAGAAGAGACGAAGGTCCCACCTCGGGCTCGCTATCTCCCCCGAGATGGGCCCGGGGGCCACTGTCGGTACACTCGATATGGGGTACCCCCGCGCACAGGGTAAAATGCCTAAGGTACTCGCCCTTCTCCGTAGGGAGAGCTCCGAAGGCGCCACGCGTTCGGCGGGGCCGGACCTCCCTCTCCTCAGAGGAGAGCTCCGAGCCCGCCACGTGGCATACAGAAGCCGGACCTCCCCCTCCGTGGGAGAGAGGTCCGAAGACGCCACGCGTCCAGCGGGGCCAGACCTCCATCTCCGTAGAGGAGAGCTCCGGGCCCGCCACGTGGCATACAGAAGCCGGACCTCCCCCTCCGTGGGAGAGAGGTCCGAAGACGCCACGCGTCCAGCGGGGCCGGACCTCCCTCTCCGCAGAGGAGAGCTCCGGGCCCGCCACGTGGCATACAGAAGCTGGACCTCCCCCTCCGCGGGGAGAGGTCCGGAGGCTCCACGTTCCCCGCAGGCCGGACCCTTCTCGCCTCAGAGAAGGCTTCGGACCCGCCACGTGGCCAGAAGAACGGTGCTGCCTGCCCCCGAGCTGTAGGCAACGGGCGTAAAGGCGCCCCACACCTTGCCCGTACAAGGTATTCAAGGCCCGCGTCTTCCCAAGACGCGGATACGCGGAGCACGCGTCTGTCAGCTGCCATTGCGCCCAGTCGCATCACAGACTGGTGTGCAGTGTCAGAGGCTGCCAGCCAATAAACGCAGTGACAAGACATCCCATGCCGCCCCCGCCGTCATCATCCACTACGACTAGCATGCGGCATGGGCAGAGCTACAAGACGAAGACTCAGAAGCCTTCGGCAGAGACAACTACCGGAATAACTGCAGATACGGTAGATATAAGTCAATCTCCCAGGGACCACCTGTCGGGTCCCGGCCCCCTTGTAAGCCACCCGAGTCTTGGACTATAAAAGGCTTGGGTAGGCGACGTTAGCAGGGGTTCGCACTCTAGCCATTCGCACCCTGGGTTCGCATTCTGCAACTCATACGCTAGCCATACACTGTCAAGCTGTAACTCACCCCCAAGCTCTGGCCCCCGGCCCTGGGCAGCAAGCAATACAGCGAGCTCCATAGCTCGCCGTGGACGTAGGGTTTTACGCTCCGGCGGCCTGAACCACGTAAAACTTCCCGTGTCAAGCTCTCACTAACTCATCCATCCGCGCAAGCTCTCCGCTAGGAACTAGCCCCTCCGAAAAAAGAACCTCCGCGGGCTGCCCAGTGCAGGCCCAGGGGAAGTGTCGATCGCACACTTCGACACATGCTTGTCGGTAAAGCCTTCCGGCATGGCTTCTACTGGCCGACAGCACTCCAGGATGCAGTCAAGCTGGTCGAGAGCTGCAAGGCGTGCCAGTTCCACACCAAGCAGATCCATACACCGGCTCAGGTGGTACAGATGATCCCGCCCTTGTGGCCATTTGCCGTATGGGGGCTGGACATCTTGGGACCATTTCCCAGAACCGTCGGGGGATTCCGGTACCTCTATGTCGCCATCGACAAGTTCACCAAGTGGTCAGAAGCTACACCAGTTGTCACCATCAACAAACAATCCGCAGTAAAGTTCATCAAGTCTATTGTCTGCCGGTTCGGGGTCCCGAACAGAATCATCACCGACAACGGGAACCAGTTCACCAGCGCAGCCTTCCAAGACTACTGCGAAGACCTGGTGTGCTATGCCTCTGTCGCCCACCCAAAGAGCAATGGGCAAGTCGAGAGGGCCAACGCGGAGATTCTCCGGGGCCTTAAGACTCGCACCTACGCCAGTCTGAAGAAACATGGTGCCAATTGGGTAGATGAGCTTCCGAGCACACTATGGGCTAACCGGACATCCCAGAGCCGGGCCACCGGAGAGACACCCTTCTTCATGGTGTATGGGGCCGAAGCTGTACTTCCCCCAGAAATTACCATGAAGTCTCACCGTGTCCGGGCTTACGACGAAGCCGCGCAGGACAACCTCCGGCGTAGAGAAATTGACCTCGTCGACGAGGTCCGATTGCATGCAGCACTCCGTAGCGCGCGGTACAGACAAGGGCTTCGGCGCTACCACCAGAGATCTGTGCGTGCCCGGGAGCTGCATGAAGGTGACCTGGTGCTGCGGCGCATACTTTCTCGCGAAGGGGCCCACAAACTCTCCCCTAGTTGGGAAGGTCCCTTCCGAGTCGCGAAAGTATGCCGCCCCGGGTGTGTGCGCCTTTCCACCGAAGATGGGGACCTGCTCCCAAACCCTTGGAACATAGAACACCTCCATAAGTTCTACCCCTAGAGCAAAGATAGGACAGTACTTTCTTTTCGTAATAAACTCCATAGAGTCCAGGAACAGCGCTCGGAGTAGCTAAGCCCCAGGGGACGGTACAGGACTACGTTCAGCTTTGCCTGGTTCCAACTCCAAGCGCGTAGAGTCTTGCTTCCCCTCTTAATGGGGCGGGTCGTGGCCTCCATGTTTAGCCTGCCTTCCTCCTGTGGAAAGTTATACGAAAAGAAACCTGTTCTACTTTGCTCTTTCCTCGTACTCATTTAAATTGTGTACTAAGTTTTTTATGACTACCCTTGCGGTGCATGGCTGCCATGTGCTCAGCTCCCCCTTCTCATTCTCACCACTAGTCAGCATTTGCTGCCCTACCAGAGGCGGTTGCTTCGGAGGTACCTGCTGATAGTCGAGGGGCCCCCGAGCCCCTGGCACTTCGCGCACTACAGTCCCCAAGCACCGAGCATATGGTTAGGGGCCATAAGTCAAATAAGACTATGAGATAAGGGAGGGGGAGCCCCCAAGGAGAATTACATTTTCCCTACTTGTGTGCAGGACCTCTCGGCCTCGAATCCCTACAGGGATGTGGTAGGAGCACCTGACCAATGGGACGCCCCTGCCAGGGGGCCACTACGGGATCACGCAAGACCGGAACTCCAAGGCAAGACCGAAGGATCCACGGGTCCAGCGGGACCGGACCCCCCCCCCTCTCTGAGGGGAGGGGCCCGGAGACCCCACGTGTACCACGGGTCCGGACCTCCCTCTCCTCGGAGGAGAGCTCCGGATCCGCCACGTGGCCGGCTGATCCGGGCCTCCCCATCCTCATGAGGCGGGGCCCGAGGACCTCCGGGGCCCTTAATATAATGGGGACCCGGGGAAGGTGCCGGAGCAGAACGTCGAGATTGGTGAAGGCCTCTGAGCACCTTGCGGACCTAAGGGCTCGGTCAGGCAAAACCAGGAAGAAGACGGAAAACATCACAGGCACGAAGGGTCATAATAGTTCATGTGTTCATGGCTCCATGAGCTGGGCTACAAACTCGATGAAAAATAAAGAAACAAGCCCCAAAGTTCCCCTGACACGACCAGAGTCTAGAAGTTGCAAGAACGACCGTGTCACCAGGCTTCAGCCCTGACGGCGCTCTCCCGCTCCATGACCCGAGCGCAGGAACCGCCTCCCTCATCACCAGCGCAAAGGTCGGTGTCATCAAGGGTGCTCCTGAGGCCCCCTCCACAGCTTCAGCGGTCTTCTTGGAGACTCTACCACCTGGGATCCTCCTTGGTGCATCGGCGGTTTCCTTCTCCTGAAGATCCCTCATCACCGGCGCAAAAGCCGGTGTCATCAAGGGTGCTCCTGAGGCCCCCTCCGCAGCTTCAGCGGTCTTCTTGGAGACCCTGCTGCCTGGAACTCTCCTAGGTGCTTCAGCGGTTTCTTTGAAGACTGCACCATCTGAGAAGGGACGCAACGCCAGGGAGCTTTCTGCCTGCCATCACCAAGGAAGGGCCCCGTCGGGAGGACAAACCAGAGACCCCTTGGAGTCGCCACCTCTAGAGGCAAGGCAGGCAGGCTCCCTGGGTCCCAGACTTGGTGCAGACGCCATCGCTGGAGGAAATCGAGAGCGATTCTCCCCCATAAAGGCGGGTTAGGAGCCATGGAAGAAGACAAGACTGCAGAGACTCGAGGGAGGCGCAAGGGCTGGAAGCCTTATAAGGGGAGCATACCCACGTGGCGGTTTCTTTTCACACCTTCCAGGTACGAGTCAAAGCAATTCGAAACTCTTCGGATACACCGCATCGGCAACCGCTTCGGCTCCGAGACCGAACGCCGATGATAGATGGACCCAATCCACCCAACTGAAGCGGTGGGCCAAGGAGTCAGTCTCCTGAGAAGATGAGCCGGCAAGGCACTTTGGCGGTTCCCGAAGAAAGCGCCGCAACGTGCAGAAGTGGCAGTCTTGGGAACCGCCACAGTTAAAGCAACCATCAAGTGGGCGCACGCTCCCACTATCACGCGGCCGTTCCTGCTCCGGCAGCGGTCAATGCAGGACTTAGAGAAAGTGCGCGGATCAGAAGAGACGGAGGTCCCACCTCAGGCTCGCTATCTCCCCCGAGATGGGCCCGGGGCCACTGTCGGTACCCGCGATATGGGGTACCCCCGTGCACAGGGGAAAATGCCTAAGGAACTCGCCCTTCTCCGCAAGGAGAGCTCCGAAGGCGCCATGCGTCCGGCGGGGCCGGACCTCCCTCTCCTCAGAGGAGAGCTCTGGGCCTGCCACGTGGCATACAGAAGCCGGACCTCCACCTCCGGGGGAGAGAGGTACGAAGGTGCCACGTATCCGGCGGGGCCGGACCTCCCTCTCCTCAGAGAGGAGCTCCGGCCCCGCCACGTGGCCGACAGAAGCCGAACCTCACCCTCCGCGGGGAGAGGTCCGAAGGCTCCACGTGTCCCGCAGGGTCGACCCCCCTCTCCTCTGAGGAAGGCTCCGGGTCCGCCACGTGGCCAGCAGAACGGCGCTGCCTGCCTCCGAGCGGTAGGCAGCGGGCGTAAAGATGCCCCATACCTTGCCCGTACAAGGTATTCAAGGCCCGCGTCTTCCCAAGTCGCGGAGACGCGGAGCACGCCTCTGTCAGGTGCCGTTGCGCCCACTCGCATCACAGAATGGCACGCGGTGTCAGAGCCTGCCAGCCAATAAACGCAGCGACAAGACATCCCATGCCGCCCCCGCCGTCATCATCCACTACGACTAGCATGCGGAATGGGCAGGGCTGCAAGACGAAGACTCGGAAGCCTTCGCCAGAGACAACTACCGGCATAACTGCAGATACGGTAGATCACAGTAAATCTCCCCGGGACCACCTGTCGGGTCCCGGGCCCCCCTTGTAAGCCACCCAAGTCTTGGACTATAAAAGACTCGGGTAGGCGACGATAGCAAGGGTTCGCATTCCCGCAACTCATACGCTAGCCATTCACACCCAAGCTGTAACTCACCCCCGAGCTCAGGACTCCGGTTCTGAGCAGCAAGCAATACAGCGAGCTCCATAGCTCGCCGTGGACGTAGGGTTTTACGCTCCGGCGGCCTGAACCACGTAAAACTCGCCGTGTCAAGCTCTTACTAACTCGTCCATACGCGCAAGCTCTCCGCAAGAGACTAGCCCCACCGAAAAAAGAACCTCCACGGGCTGCCCAGTGCAGGCCCGGGGGAAGTGTCGACCGAACACTTCGACAACCGTCAAAGGACCAAGCGCGTCAGGGACCTGCAAGAAGGCAACCTGGTGCCGCGGCACACACTTTCCCGAGAAGGACCTATAAACTCTCCCCCAGCCAGGAAGGTCCCTTCCGAGTCACGAAAGTTGCCGTCCCAGGTACACATGCCTTTCAACCAAAGATGGGATCCGTTCCCGAACCCTTGGATCATGGAACAACACAGTAAGTTCTACCTCCTGAGCATTAGTAGAACAGGGCCATACCCTTCTGTAATAAATCCCATAGAGTCCAGGAACAGCGCTCGGAGCAGCTAAGTCTCAAGGGACGGTCCAGGACTACATCCAGCTTGGCCTGGTTCCGACCCCAAGCGCATAGAGTCTTGCTTCCCTTCTTAATGGGGCGTGTCGTTGCCTCTATGTACAGCCTGCCTTCCTCCTATGGGCATTTACACAGAAACCTGTTCTACCTCGCTCTCACTCATGTGCTCATTTAAATTACGCATTAATTTTTATGACCACACTTTCTATGTATGCTCACCGTACATTTAGCTCCCCTTTTTCCCGCGCTCATCCATAGTCAGCATTTGCTATCCTACCGAAGGCGGTTGCGCTTGAGGCACCTGCCGATGGCCAGGGGGCCTCCGAGCCTCCTTCAGTCAGGTGTTGCGATGCCAGTTAGTCACCTCCAGGAAAGGCCTGCACCGTGCATGGGGGGTCCAGGGTGCGTATCCCGCTCAGCCGGCTCTGTACCCAAAGCGTGCGCACCCTGCCCTCTGGAGGTCCAGGGGAGTACAACCGCTTTCCCTGGTTCCGTACCCAAAGCCTGTGCACTCTGCTTTCCCGATGTACGGTCCGGTACTAGGGGCCGGACGGTCGTACCCGGACCTTGGAGGGAGCCGGAGCCCTGGTGCCTCGTGCACAGAATTGCCCAAGCCCCGTATACCGGGCTAGGACCGTAAGCCGAATAAGACTAAGAAACGGGAAGGGGATAATCCCCCGAGGAGAATTATGCTTCCTCTACCTGTGTGCAGGACCTCCAGGTTATAGCTACGGGGGCTGCATGAAGGGGGGGGGGCAAGGAGCTATCGACTACTCCAGCGCAAGACCGGAGGAACCTGGTTTCGCCCCTTCGGCAGGGACAAGACCCGAAGGCCACACGTGTCCAGTGGAGCCGGAGCTCCCCACTTCTCAGGAGGGGCTCTGGGCCTGCCACGTGGCCGGCAGAAGCCGGACCTCCCCCTCCGAGGGGAGGGCTATGAAGGCCCCACGTGTCCAGCGGGGCCGGAGCTCCCGTCTCCTCAGGAGGAGCTCCGGGCCCGCCACTTGGCCGGCAGAAGCCGGACCTCCTCCTCTGATCGGAGAGCTCCGAAGGCTCCACGTGTCCCGCGGGGCCGGACCTCCCCCTCCTAAAATAGGAGCTCTGGGCCCGCCACGTGGCCGGCATATCCGGACCTCCCCATTCTCACGGGGCGAGCTCCGGAGACCTCCGGAGCCCTTTATACAATAAGGACCCGGGGAAGGTGTCTGTGCAGAGCTAAGGGCTTGGCCAGGCAAAACCAAAAAGAAGACAAAAGCATAACAGGCACAAAAGGTCACAAGAGTCTATTTATTCATGGCTCCATGAGCTGGACTACAGACTCAATAAAAAGAAAAAGAGGGAGATACAAGCTCTAGGGTCCCCCTGGCTCGCGCCAGAACCAAGAGGCTATAAGGGCAGCCACATCCCCGACTTCAGCCGTGGCGGTCTCCTCCCGCTCCACGGCAGGGCCCAGTCTCGTTGGCTCCAGTGAGAAAGAAGGGTCCCGGCTCCTGAAGCATGCCAGCACATGCGTGGCAACCTCCACGGCCAGGCCCCGTCCCTCTGCCTTGAGCTCGCCGGCGACCACCGCATCTAGCCTGCTCGGCTTGAAGCCGATTGACTCCAGCGTGGGGATCACTTCAGCCACCTTCAGCACAGGAGTTGCCGCCTTCACCGGGCTGAAGCCAAGGGGGACCAAGGCGGACCCTGCCTGGTCAACGTAGCTCGAGACCGCACGGGCCTCGGAAGACCGTGAGGCCAAGAGCTCCTCTACCTCGCGGCGGGCTGCCCGCAGGGCGTCGCGGCTTCTCTCGGAGAATTCCTTCTCCTTGGCCGCCTGGGAGCTTTCTTGAAGACGGAGAGTCTGGGCAAGCCGCTCCAACTCTGAAGCCCGGAAGTCGACAGCCAACTCCCGATCCAGGATTGCCTGACATTCCCGGGAGACCTGCTCTACCCTCATGGCAAGGTCTGCCTTCCAGGCCTCTAGATCCCTAGCCCGAGCTCGCAGGTCGCCTTCGCCCGCCACCAGCCGTGCGGCGACCCTCTCCGCCTCGGCTGCCACGGAGCGCTCCTGATCCTCAACGGCGCGCTTACGGCGCGCCAGCCTCTGCCGTACCTCCTCAAGGGTAGAGAAGTTCTCCTCGGCCTGGGCATGCGCCTCAAGGGCCTCCCTGTGGAGCCGCCGTGTCTCGGAGTCCAGACGGTCGACAACCCACTTCTATCAGTCAAGGAGCGCCTCCATGAAGTCAAGCGACTCCCGCCTAGAGTCGAGCTCACCCTTGACCTTCACGGTCCGCTCCCGCAAAAGGTTCCCCCAGGTGAGGAGGCGATCTCTCTCAACCACCTGCTCCTCTCTCTCACAACCGAGCGCGGCCAAGACCTGCCGAACGCTCGTCTGGGCGAGCGTAAGAGCATCGGCCAAGGGCAGTGGGGCAGCAGAGGCTGGAGCGGCGCCCCCGACTTCCTCCATCACGTCGTATTCAAGAGAAGACGACGCACCGGCAACTGGGATGAGACGCCGGTAAGGAGAAGCCGGCATCGGGACTTCGACAACCGGACCCGCCGAAGCCTCACCGGCAGCTGGATCCTGAGCCGGTGGAGAAGGACGAGTGGAGGGGGTCGACGCTGCCACAGAAGCCGGGCCGCCTAGTGCAGGAGGAACCTGCGCTGGCTTGGGGGCCACGACAACCGTCTCGGCTTCCGAGCACTGTGGCGCAGACTCCCCATCAGTCGGGGACGGCCGAGAAACGCGAGCACTCCAACGGGCTCTAAACCCCGGCTTCCGAGCTGGGGTAGGACCACTAGAGCCCACCGTCGCCCCCGACGGATGCTCCGCAGTCGCCCGGACTGACGGAGCAGGGGATGCTCCTAAAGATCCCCTCGACACATCAGCAGTCTCCTTGGAGGCTCCAGCGCCTGAAGCCCTCCTTGGCGCGTCAGCAGTTTCCTTGGAGACTCCACTGCCTGAAGCCTTCCTCAACGCATCAGCAGTTTTCTTGGAGACTCCTCCCCCTGAGGAGGGAGGACGCGACGCCAGGGAATTTCAGCCTGTCGTCGCTCAAGAGGAGTCCCGTTGGGATGATGAGCCCGAGACCTCTTGGGGTCGCCAACGGACGGAGCGCCATCTCCAGAAGCAGGCCGTGCAGGCGCCCTGGTTCCCTGACTCAGCACAGACGCTGCCACCGGAGGAGATTGAGCGCGCTTCTTCTCTGGAGGCGGGTTGGAAGCCATGGCAGGAGACAAAGGCGCAAGAACTCACTGAAAGTGCAAAGCGCTGGGGAGTGCGAACAGAAGCCGCAGGGAGAGCTCCGAAGGCGCCACGTGTCTAGTGGGGCTAGACCTCCCTCTCCTCAGAGGAGAGCTCCGGACTCGCCACGTGGCCAACTGAGCCGGACCTCCTCCCTCCGTGGGGAGAGCTCCGAATGCTCCACGTGTCCCGTGGGGCCGGGCCTCCCTCTCCTCAGAGGAGAGCTCCGGGCCCGCCACATGGCCAGCAGAAGCCGGACATCCCCCCTCCGCAGGGAGAGCTCCGAGGACTCCACGTGTCCTGCAGGGCCGGACCTCCCTCTTCTCAGAGGGGAGCTCCGGGCCCGCCACATGGCCAGCAGAACAACGCTGCCTGCCCCCGCGCGGTAGGCAGCGGGCGTAAAGACGCGCCATACCTTGCCCGTACAAGGTATTCAAGGCCCGCGCCTTCCCAAGACGTGGAGACGCGGAGCACGCTTCTGTCAGGTGCCGTTGCGCCCAGTCACATCGCAGACTGGCGCGCCGTGTCAGAGCCTGCCCACCAATAAACACAGCAACAAGACATCCCCTGCCGCCCCTGCCATCATCAACCACTACGACTAGCTTGCGGCATGGGCAGGACGGTAGAACAAAGACTCGGAAGCCTTTGCCACAGACAACTACCGACATAACTGCAGATACGGTAGTCGGCAGGCAATCTCCCTGGGACCACCTGTTGGGTCCCGGGCCCACCTTGTAAGCCACTCGAGCCTTGGACTATAAAAGGCTTGGGTAGGCAACGTTAGCAAGGGTTCGAACTCTGTGAACTCACACTCTAGACATCACTCACCCTCAAGCTCAGGACTCCGGTTCTGAGCAACAAGCAATACAACGATCACCTCTGCTCATTTTGGACGTAGGGTTTTACGCTCCGGCCGCCTGAACCACATAAAACTCCCCGTGTCAAGCTTCTCCATCACTCGTCCCTAATGCTGAACTCTCCGCAAGTATCTAGCCCCTCCGAAAAAGAACCTCCGCGGGCTGCCCAGAGTTGGTCCGAGAGAAGTGTCGACCACACACATCGACAGCCCTCTCGACTTGCCCATTGCTCTTTGGGTGAGCAATGGAGGCATAGCACACCTGGATGCCAAGGTCTTCGCAGTAGTCTTGCAATGCTGCGCTGGTGAACTGGGTCCTGTTGTCGGTGATGATTCTGTTCAGGACCCCGAAACGGCAGACGATTGACTTGATGAACATGACCGGAGATTGCTTGTTGATGGTGATGACGGGTGTAGCTTCCGGCCACTTGGTGAACTTGTCGATGGCGACGTAGAGGTACCGGAATCCCCTGACGGCTTTGGGGAATTGCCCCAGAATGTCCAACCCCCACACCACGAACGGCCACGAGGGCGGGATCATCTGTACCGCCTGAGCCGGTGTGTGGATATGCTTGGCATGGAACTGGCATGCCTTGCAGCTCTTGACCAGCTTGACGGCATCCCGGAGTGCTGTCGGCCAGTAGAAGCCATGCCGGAAGGCTTTACCGACAAGCGTGCGTGAGGAAGAGTGACTCCCACATTCGCCTCCATGGATCTCAGCGAGCAAGTCGCAGCCTCCTCCCTGGGTTATGCACCACAATAGGACGTGGTTGGCGCCACGCCGGTAGAGATCCCCTTCTACCAGCGCGTATCTTTTAGCCATGCGCACGATCCTTTCAGTGGATACACGTTCATCAGGGAGGATATTGTCTTTCAAGTAGTCCCGGATCTCTGTGACCCATGCATCGGGTCTGACTTGAGCTTCTGGATCTTGAGCGCTGGGTAGCACGAAGTCCCCAGTGACGCTTACGATCCTTGGCGGCGTCCATGGTAGCAGGGCCGCCAGGACTGCCAGCTTCGAGGTGCTGGTCCAGCCCCCTTCGCCCGGCTCGGCAGGCCGGGCTGTGGGCCGCAGCAACGTCCTATCGATGATTCCTTCGGGCACGGGGGCTCCGGTGTAGGCCTTCGTTGAGAGGTCATCAGCCGCGGCATTGCCAGCACGCGGTACATGGCGCAGGTCCAAGGCGAGGAAGTCTTTCTCCAGCATCTGCACGTGGAGCAGATAAGCAGCTAGTTGCGGGTCATTGCAGGAACATTCACCCTTGACTTGCTTAATGACTAGCTGGGAGTCGCCCTGTGCCAACAACTGGCGAGCGCCCAAAGACAAGGCTGTCTTCATGCCAAAGATGAGTGCTTCATACTCTGCCATGTTGTTGGTTCCCTTGAAATTGAGACGCACCATGTACCCAAACTGCTCCCCCGATGGCATGAGAAGCAGTACGCCGTCACCGGCCCCCTGCTTTCACGAGGAGCCGTTGAAGAAAAGCGTCCAGGGAGGCCCGGTGAAGACCGAAGCTCGGGGCTTTGGTTCACCGTCTTCGTGGCCCCCTGGGTTGGTCATTGTTGGCGTCCATTCGGCCACGAAGTCAGCCAGTGCTTGGCTTTTGATCGCGTGGTGAGGAAGGAAGTTCAGCTCGAACTCCGCCAGCTCCGCTGCCCATTTAGCGACATTGCCGGTCGCGTTGGGGCTGTAAAGAATGGCCTTCAGCGAGTGTCAAAGTGTGTAGCCAACACTTCCCCCGGGCCTGCTCTGGGCAGCCCACGGAGGTTCTTTTTCAGAGGGGCTAGTCACTCGCGGAGAGCTTCAGCGTTAGGGACGATTGAGGGAGAAGCTTGACACAGGGAGTTTTACATGGTTCAATCCGCCGGAGTGTAAAACCCTACGTCCACGGTGAGCAGAGATGCTCGCTGTATTGCTTGCTGCTCAGAACCGGAGTCCGGAGCTTGAGGGTGTGAGATGGCTAGAGTGCGAGTCAACAGAGTTTGAACCCTTGCTAACGTCGCCTACCCGAGCCTTTTATAATTCAAGGCTCGAGCGGCTTACAAGGTGGGCCCGGGACCCAATAGGTGGTCCCGGGGAGATTGCCTGCCGTCTACCGTATATGCAGTTATGCCGGTAGTTGTCTCTAGCGAAGGCTTCCGAGTCTTCGTTCTGCCGCCCTGCCCATGTCGCAAGCTAGTCGTATTGGTTGATGATGGCAGGGGTGGCAGGGGATGTCTTGTCGCTGTGTTTATTGGCGGGCAGGCTCTGAGACGCCGCGCCAGTCTGTGTTGCGACTGGGCGCAACGGCACCTGACAGAGGCATGCTCCGCGTCTCCGCGCCTTGGGAAGGTGCGGGCCTTGAATACCTTGTACGGGCAAGGCATGGCGCGTCTTTACTCCAGCTGCCTACCGCGCGGGGGCAGGCAGCGTTGCTCTGCTAGCCACGTGGCGTGCCCGGAGCTCTCCTCTGAGGAGAGGGAGGTCTGGCCCCGCGGGACACGTGGAGCCTTCGGAGTTCTCCCCGCGTAGGGGGGAGGTCCGGCTGCTGCTGGCCACGTGGCGGGCCCGGAGCTCTCCTCTGAGGAGAGGGAGGTCCGGCCCCGCAGGACACGTGGAGCCTTCGGAGCCCTCCCCGCGGAGGGGGGAGGTCTGGCTCAGTTGGCCACGTGGAAGGTCCGGAGCTCTCCTCTGAGGAGAGGGAAGTCCAGCCCCGCTGGACACGTGGCGCCTTCGGGGCTCTCCCTGCGGAGAAGGGCGAGGTCCTTAGGCATTTTCCCCTGTGCGTGGGGGTACTCCATATCGAGGGTACCAACAGTGGCCCTCGGGCCCATCTCAGGGGAGATAGCGAGCCCGAGGTGGAGCCTCCGTCTCTTCCATTACGCGTACTTTCTCGAAGTTCCGCATTGACCGTTGCCGGAGCATGAACAGTCGCGGGATCGTGGGAGCGTGCGCCCACTTGATGGTTGCTTTTACTGTGGCGGATCCCAAGGCTGCCACTTCTGCTCGTCGCAACGCTTTTTTTGGGAACCGCCGAAGCGTCTTGCCGGCTCGTCTCCTTGGGAGACTGACTCCTTGGCCCACCGCTTCAGCTGGACGACTTGGGTCCACTTGTCATCGACGCTTGGTCTTGGAGCCAAAGCGGTTGCCCAAGCGGCGTATTCGAAGAGTTTTGAATCGCTTTGAATCGCACCTGGGAAGTTTTAAAAGGGGATCTTACCCGCATTGCGGCTTCCCTTCGCACTTCCCAGCGCTTGCACTTTCCTTGAGTTCTTGCGCCTTTGTCTTCTGCAATGGCTTCCAATCTGCCTCAGGAGAAGAAGCGCGCTCGATCTCCTCCAGCGGCGGCGGCTGCGCCAAGTCAAGGATCCAGGGCGCCTGCACGCCCTGCTTCTGGAGATGGCGCCCCGTCCGGTGGCGACCCCAAGAGGTCTCGGGATCATCATCCCGACAGGACTCCTCTTGAGCGACGACGGGCTGAAAGTTCCCGGGCGTCGCGTCCTCCCTCCTCAGGCGGTGGAGTCTCGAAGGAAACTTCTGACGCGTCGGTGCCCAGGGGCGATCCAAGAACTCAGGTGCCCCGGGTTTCAGGAGCCGGGCCGGCATCGAGGGCGGCTTCAGAAGCATCCCCTGCTCCGTCAGTCCGGGCGACTGAGGGGCAGCCGTCGGCGGCGACGGCGGGCTCTAGGGGTCCTACCCCGGCTCGGAAGCCGGGGTTTAGAGCCCGTTGGAGCGCTCGTGTCTCTCGGTTAGTGACGCCTACTGGGTTCTTGAGCTTATGCTGTCTTCGTCTTACTTAACCTAGGAGTTTCCCATGTTTGCAAGGAGTCCCCGAGTGCCGGTAACGCTCCCGTTTCCCAGCCATCCCTGACTGACGGGGGGTCTGCGCCGCAGCGCTCGGAAGCCGGGACCGTTGCCGCGGCACCCAAGCCAGCTCAAGTTTCTCTGTACCCGTCAGCCTGGATTCTATGGCAGCGTCGACTCCTCTTGCCGAGACGGTTGCCGCGGCCCCCAAGCCGGCGCAAGTTCCTCCAGTACCAGTCGGGCCGACTTCTATGGCAGCATCGACTCCCTCCACTCGTCCTTCTTCACCGGCTCAGGAGCCGGCTGTCAGTGAGGGTTCGGCGGGTTTGGCTGTCGAAGTCCCGACTCCTGTTGCCGGAGCGGAAGGAACTGCCTCCGGCCTTACGGTGGGCATCGAACCAGGGCATAATGGGAGCTTGCCCGTCCCGGCGCCGGCTTCTCCTGACCGGCATCTCATGCCGGTTGCTGGTGCTTCGTCTTCTCTTGAAGACGACGTGATGGAGGAGGTCGGGGGCGCCACTCCGGCCTCTGCTGCCCCACTGCCCCTGGCAGACGCTCTCGTGCTCGTCCAGACGAGCGTCCGGCAGGTCTTGGCCGCGCTCGTTCGCGAGCAAGAGGAGCAGGTGGTCGAGAGGGATCGCCTCCTCACCTGGGGGAACCTTTTGAGGGAGCGGACCGCGGAGGTCAAGGGGAAGCTCGACTCCAGGCGGGAGTCGCTTGATATCATGGAGGCGCTCCTCGACCGACAGAAGCGGGCCGTCGACCGTCTAGACTCCGAGACGCGGCGGCTCCACAAGGAGGCCCTTGAGGCGCATGCCCGGGGCTAGGAGAACTTCTCTGCCCTGGAGGAGGTGCGGCAGAGGCTGGCACGCCGTGAGCGCGCCGTTGCGGATCAGGAGCGCTCCGTGGCAGCCGAGGTGGAGAGAGTCGCCACGCGGCTGGCGGCGGGTGAGGGCGACCTGCGAGCCCGGGCTACGGAGCTAGATGCCCGGAAGGCAGACCTTGCCACGAGGGAGGAGCCGGTTTCCCGGGAGCACCAGGCGATCCTGAATTGGGAGCTGGCTGCCAACTTCCGAGCTTCAGAGTTGGAGCGGCTCGCCCGGAACCTCCGCCTTCGGGAAAGCTCTCTGGCGGCCAGGGAAAAGGAATTCTCAGAGGGGAGCCACGACGCCTTGCTGGCAGCCCGCCACGAGGTAAAGGAGCTCTTGGCCTCACGGTCTGCCGAGGCCCGTGCGGTCTCGAGCTTCGTCGACCAAGCAGGGTCCGCCCTGGTCCCCCTTGGTTTCAGTTCGGTGAAGACAGTGGTCCCTGCGCTGAAGGTGGCCGAGGTGATCCCCGCGCTCGAGTCAATTGGCACCAAGCTGAGCAGGCTAGATGCGGTGGTCGCCGGCGAGCTCGAGGCAGAGGGACGGGGCCTGGCCGTGGAGGTTGCCACGCACGTGTTGGCGTGCTTCCGGAGCCG
The DNA here is from genome assembly GCA_030760725.1 of Neostapfia colusana. Taxonomy (NCBI): domain Eukaryota; kingdom Viridiplantae; phylum Streptophyta; class Magnoliopsida; order Poales; family Poaceae; genus Neostapfia; species Neostapfia colusana. The sequence continues at coordinate 18,437,544 of JASWHV010000018.1, read as the reverse complement.
GGATCCTTCCTTCTCGCTAGAGCCAGCGAGACAGTGCCCTTCCACGGAGCGAGAGGAAGCTGCCAGGGCTGAAGTTGGGGACATGGCTGCCCTTGTAGAATCTAGGTTCCGGCACGAGCCAGGGGAACCCTAGGACTTGTATCTCTTTTTTTTATTGAGTCTGTAGTCCAGCTCATGGAGCCTTGATTAAATAGACTCTTGTGACTTTTCTCGTCTGTGTGCTCTTGTCTCCTTCTTGGTTTTGCCTGGTCGAGCCCTTAGCTCTGCAAGGTACTCAGAGGCCTTCACCAATCTCGAAGCTCTGTACAGACACCTTCCTCGGGTCCTTATTGTATTAAGGGTCCCGGAGGTCTCCGGAACTCGCCCCATGAGAATGGGGAGGTCTGGATCTGCCGACCACGTGGCGGGCCCGGAGCTCCCCTCTAAGGAAAGGGAGGTCCGGCCCCGTGGGACACGTGGAGCCTTCGGAGCTCTCCCCGTGGAAGGGGAGGTCCGGCTTCTGCCGGCCACGCGGCGGGCCCGAAGCTCTTCCTGAGGAGAGGGGAGCTCTGGCCCCGCTGGACACGTGGGGCCTTTGGGACTCGTCCCTACGGAAGGGGCGAAACCTGGATCCTACGGTCTTGCGCTGGAGTAGTCGATAGCTCCTTGCTCCCCCCTTCATGCGGTCCCCGCAGCTAGAACCTGGAGGTCCTGCACACAGGTAGAGGAAGCGTAATTCTCCTCCGGGGGTTCACCCCTCCCCGTCTCTTAGTCTTATTCGGCTTACGGTTCTAGTCCGGTATACGGGGCTTGGGCAATTATGTGCGCGAGGTACTGGGGCTCTGGCTCCCTCCGAGGTCAGGGTACGACCGTCCGGACCCTAGTACCGGACCGTACGCCGGGGAAGTAGAGTGCACAGGCTTTGGGTACGGAACAAGGCAAAGCGGTTGTACTCCCCTGGACCTCCGGAGGGCAGGGTGCGCACGCTTTGGATACAGTGCCGACTAAGCGGGATACGCACCCTGGACCCCCCATGCACGGCTCAGGCCTTTCCTGGAGATGACCAACTTGCACCGCAACACCTGACTGGGGGAGGCCTGAGAGGCTCCCTAGCCATCGGCAGGTGCCTCAAGCGTAACCGCCTTCGGTAGGATAGCAAATGCTGACTATGTATGAGAGCGGGAATGGGGAGCTAAATGTACGGTGAGCATACACAGAAAGTGCGGTCATAAAAATTAATGCGTAATTTAAATGAGCACATAAGTGAGAGCGAGGTAGAACAGGTTTCTGTGTAAATGCCCATAGGAGGAAGGCATGCTGTACATGGAGGCAACGACCCACCCCATTAAGAAGGGAAGCAAGACTCTACGCGCTTGGGGTCGGAACCAGGCCATGCTGGACGTAGTCCTGGACCATCCCCTGAGGCTTAGCTGCTCCGAGTGCTGTTCCTGGACTATATGGAATTTATTACAGAAAGGTAAAGTGTGACACCCTCATCTCGGGTGTCAGCATAGGTTCATGTTTTATGAAGAGGAAACACTTTAAGAAAAGTAGGGACAGAGAAAAATATCAAGAGGATAGCCAATAAGAGCCGAATCCAGCTCTTACTGCGGCCGCTGGCCACGTGGCGTGTTCGGAGCTCATCCCTGCGAGGTGGGGAGAGGTCCGCCGCTAAAATAGCTACATGGCAGGTTCGGGACTCGTCTCCGCAAAGGGGAGAGGTCCGATCCTGTGGGACACGTGTTGCCCACAGAGCTAGCCTCTGCGGAAGAAGCAAAGTCATTTCCGCAAGACACATGTCATCCTCGGAGCTAGTCCTCGCGGAAATCAGAGGACCAGTCGCGCGGGATACGTGTCGATCTCGGAGCCCGCCTCCGAGAGGTCCTGCTCTATTGGACACGCGTCGTCACCGGAGCTTATCTCCGGGAGGTCTGTCGCTGCTGGACACGTGTCGACCACGGGACATGTCCCTGAAGAAAGAAGAAAGGAAAGACAGGCGCCAACACGTGGCCTGCGCGGAGCTCACCTCCAAAGGAGGGGGAGGTCTTGGTCGATTGACAAGCGGCACAACCGGAGCTCGTCTCTGCGGAAAAGGAGAGACCAGGCCCCGGAAGGACAAGTGGAGCCTCCGGAGCTCATCACCGCGAAGGTAACGAGTTCTGGAGTGGCTGTTACGCGTAAGAATACCGGTACGTAAAAGAAACCGACCTGTATTCCGCAACGTTACCATACCAAATCAACTAAAGATAAGATGATAGGATCCAACGACGATCTGAATAAGACTCTTATTCGGGATACAATCAGATTAGGACTCTTCTCTTCCCAATTATAAATAGAACCCAGAACCTCTGGCCGAAACCACAAACTTCTTTTCCAACTCCTGAGCCGACGACTTAGAGCCCTAGCCCCAACTCGCCGAGAAAAGCCATCGCCGGAGTGCGGCAAGGAAGATCGCCGGAGGAAAGCCCAGCGGTCTGAGGAGGACCTCGAAGACCGGGAGGAACGTAAGGTAGGCCCCAACACCACCCTACGATATCATTGTATTTTCCTTGCATCTGTTCTTTGATTCCTTTCAAGCATAAGCCTTTTCGTGGACAGATCACTTGATGATCAGATTGATCTAAAGACAAGAACATTGCCACGTCCACCTTTGATCCGAACACCTCTGTCCATGCAAGCCATGCAAGAACACACCAATCTAATAAAAATCATAGGATAGCATGCATATGCATCATCGCATCTAGTTTAAGGTTTGTGCATGATATTGATTGCTGTGAATCTTGTATGCACGTGATCCTACCTAGCAGGACAAGCACAGGGAGCTGTCTACGACGAACTGCAGCAACCAGGTTTTGAGATTCAAGAACAGCCGGAACCACAAGAACAAGGCAAGTGCTCCTTGACCATATTGATCCTATGTTTTGGGTAAAACTGTTTTGTTTTTGCGAAAAGGTGTGCGTACTGAGTCAAACATAATGGGAAAACCTTTTCTAGGAGTTTACTAGTTTTGGTTAAACCACCCTTGTCGCCTGGGAAGTTTTATGGGTCGGGTATGGTTTTTGCTTTATGCTTCGCTGAGTATATGGGATTGGGAAGCGAGATAGATGTGTCTAGCTAACTGCACTCGTATTGATAATGAGAAACTGATGTTAATAATGGATATGGATCGGAGGGAGATCTAGGCAAGACTGGGTTTATGAATGAGGTAGCATGAGATGGTGGTTTACTTGCCGTAGATCTAAGGACCGGTTCATGCATCCACATGCCAGGATAACAGTGCCACCACAAGGCCATGTATGGGTGCGGCTTAGCTGAGTAATTAGGTAAGTTGCTAGAGTGTTATGGACTGTGGAAGGCGCGGGGAATGGGAGTCGAGTGAGGACTGCCCTGGGAACTGCATGGCACAAGAGGGGGCCCGTGGGTGGGAGAATTGGAGATTCTAGCCTACCGGTGAAACCTTAGTGAGTCCATACATCTAGTAACCCCTTTGTAAAGGCTATTTTGTGATCTCTTGACCATACACCGACGTATGTGTGCTGGTATAATGGAGGTTCTGCAGTCACCGACGGGTGACGAAATCACAAACTTGTGGGTAAAGAGGTGCAAACTCTGCAGAGTCTAAAACTATCATGATAGCCGAGCTTACGGTCACGAGCACCTGGATAAACTGCCATGATTAGTTGGGATGGTTATTGGGAAGGTTCTTGGTTAAGGTTATTTGTTTGGTTATGGTTTGGTCGTTGGGACTGTTGAGTCCGGGTGATAAGATGGTTGCATGACTGTTGAGTCATGGCAACGAGATTGGTCTCGGTGTGAGACGAAGTTGTTTTGAGATGGTAGCGAATACGGGGAGGTATTCGTGAGATGGTAACAAATACAAGGAGGTATTCGTGAGTATGAATAAAGGTTGGTTAATGTTCGGATGGAACACGGGAAGTGATGGAGGTATGTTGGTGATTTAATACATGATGGGATTACATTCATTTAAATTTAAGTTGCTGTTTTATCATGATTTTATAAATTTTCTTTTCTACAAATGAGCCTTTTTATACCTACCTTGTTATGAGCTGCATATCATGTGTTTTTCCCGCACTTGCTGAGTACATTATTGTACTCAAACTTGCATTATTACTTCATTATCAGCAGCAGGAGAAGCCTACTATGAAGACCAAGTGGAGCATTATGGCGTGTGATCTGTTCTCAACCTTGCCTGTCGAGGGAGTAGAGATGGAGCCACTTCTGCTTAGATTTGCTTCCGCATTTGCTGAATTGCTTCCGCATTAGTTAGAAGACTTCCGCTGTGTAGAAATAAGACTTCCGCTGTAAGCATGAGTCCAAGACTCATGTGGTATTGTAATAAACTCTGTTATTCGTGGTAATATATAATCTGAATTCAGTTTGTGGAACGTATGTGTATGTGTGATGAACATCCTGGGCACACATATGCATTAGTTCTCGGTTCCGTGGTTTTCCCACAGAATTGAGGGCGTCACAGATTGGTATCAGAGCCACGGGTTGACAGTAGGTTACATGCCTAGATAGAAACCTTAGATTGATATTAGAGCCACGGGTTAACAGCAAGTTACACCCTAAATAGGAGTCACAGGTAGCTAAGCCACGCTGACGAAAGGAAGCATCCTAAGGTGAATAGCTTAGATTGGCCTTTAAACCCACCTTGACATAGGAAACCATCCTTGAATAGGAGTTGTGTGGGCCCTTGTGATGATTATTTGTGATTGTGTGCTTAGTGTGAGTTGTGGGACGTCTCAAAACGTTGTCCATATCCACACGTAAGAAGAAAGAGGTGTGAGATGTTTCGGCACTTGCTCACATCCTCATATGGGCTAATATATGCATAGTCCAACTCACCTTGATGCATATAGTTAGAGGGAATCTACCTAACCTTCTAACATTCTATTCTATTTCGATCTATCTCACAGATGGTGAGAGAAAACGCCGGCCGAAGGAACGTCCAGGAGGATGACCATGATGAAGTTCCTGCTAACCCAGGAGCTGGCGAAAACCATCTGGAAAGGTTGATGGCCATGCGAAACCAGCTTATGCAAACCATGATCCAATCTTTGGGTCAGTTGCAGGCCAACCAAAACCCCGTTCTGGCACCGCCGCCACCACCACCGCCGGCTCATAACAGGTTGGGAGAGTTCATGAGGACTCGACCACCCACCTTTGCTCAAGCTAGTGATCCCATGGAGGCCGATTATTTGTTAAAATCCATGGAGAAAAAGCTTGCCATTGTTCAGTGCAATGACCGAGAGAAGGTTCTCTTCGCATCGCACCAACTTACGGGAGCCGCTGCTGACTGGTGGGATGCCCTGAGCAACGCTCATGCCAACCCAGAGACAATCACTTAGACTGAGTTCAAGGAAAGTTTCCGCTCTCACTATATCCCTGCTGGTGTAATGATGATCAAAAGGAAGGAGTTCGAAGGTCTCCGCCAAGGACAGAAAAGTGTGAATGAATATCTCAACAAGTTCACACAACTGTCCCGGTATGCCCCGGAAGATGTCAACTCAGATCAGAGGAAGCAGTACCTGTTCATGAGAGGGTTGAACAATGAGATCCAGGTTCAGCTCCCCAACAATGACTACGTAAGCTTCTAGAAGCTGGTTGACAAGGCCACAGTAGTTGAAAACAAGATCCGAGAGATCGAGCGAGAGTGCAAGAGGAAGATGCCATACCAGCCCCAAGGGAGCAACGTACGACCTAGGTACATGCCCCCTGCACCGCAGTATGGATCGACCACTCCTGCGACCGCCCTGATCAGCCACCACAGCAACAATTCGTTGCATCGGGACCTCGTGTGCCCATGCCTCCTGCGCCCCGACCTAACAATGGCGCCCTTGTCCAAAACCCCCGCCCCAACGCACCTGCTGCCGTAGGCAACAGAGCATGCTTTGCATGCGGGGAGGTAGGCCACTTCGCGAACCAGTGCCCGAGGAGAGGCCCTGGACAGCAAGGTAACGTGCCCAAGCAGAACCAGCGACCGAACGGAGGAGACAATCAAGGGAACCATGGACAGCAGAACTATGCTCGTGGCCACGTGAACCATGTCACTGCCGAGGAAGCACAACAGGCTGAGGACGTCGCAATTGGTATGTTCCTTGCCCACTCCAACCCAGCCACCATCTTATTTGATTCTGGACCATCACATTCCTTCATATCATCCAAATACGTTGCCAAACATCATCTACCCGTATCTTACTTAGAATGTGCTATGTTAGTTAATTCTCCCGGAGGAGAAATGAGGACTAATATAGTATGTCTGAAAGTAAGCCTTAAAATAAAGGGGGTAGACTTCCTTGCCAACCTTATTGTCTTGGACTCCCAAGGGATTGACATCATACTCGGAATGGATTGGCTAAGCAAGCACAACGGAGTAATCCAATGTGCCGAAAGGAGCGTGCAGGTTACAAACGAGCACGGTATTTGTGTCGAGTTTGAGTCAGCCCAACAAACAACCGAACGGGCAAATTTGAACCACGTCAAAGGAGCAACACTGGACAACATTCCAGTGGTTCAGGAATTTTCGGACGTGTTCCCGGAAGAGCTTCCAGGTATGCCACCTGACCGGGACATCGAGTTTGCCATAGATTTGGTACCCGGAACTGCACCCATAGCCAAGAGACCCTATAGGATGCCCGTCAACGAGCTAGTTTAACTCAAGAAGAAAACTCAAGAACAATTGGAAAAGGGTTTTATCCGTCCAAGCTCGTCACCATGGGGAGCTCCGGTGCTCTTCGTAGACAAGAAGGATGGAACCCAAAGGATGTGCGTGGACTATAGGTCTCTCAACGAGGTAACAATCAAGAACAAATACCCTCTGCCCCGTATAGAGGACCTGTTCGACCAAATGAAAGGAGCCCGAGTGTTCTCCAAGATTGATCTTCGGTTGGGATACTTCCAGCTGAAGATTAAGCCCTCCGATATACCTAAGACAGCCTTTCGGACATGGTATGGTTCGTATGAATATACCGTTATGTCTTTTGGATTGACGAATGCACCCGCATACTTCATGTACCTTATGAACAAGGTTTTCATGGAGTACTTGGACAAGTTAGTCGTGGTTTTCATCGATGACATTATGGTGTATTCAAAAAGTGAGGAGGAGCATGAAGAACATCTGAGATTGACCTTGCAGAAGTTGCGTGAGCATCAATTGTATGCCAAGCTCAACAGTGTCAATTTTGGCTAAAGGAAATATCTTTCCTAGGCCACATTATCTCCAAGGAAGGGGTATCGGTTGATCTTGGAAAGGTGAGAAATGTTCTGAAGTGGGACCAACTGAAGAGCGTGAGGGATATTCTGAGTTTCCTTGGGATGGCAGGATACTATCAACGCTTCATTAAAGACTTCTCTAAAATAGAAAAACCTATGACGGAGTTTCTAATGAAGGGAAAGGTCTTTCAATGGACACCAGCCTGCCAAGAAAGTTTTGAGGAACTCAAGAAAAGGCTAACCACAGCACCGGTTCTAGCATTGCCAGACGTAAGCAAGAGCTTTGACATATATTATGACGCATCCAGACAGGGGCCCGGATGTGTGCTCATGCAGGAAGGACAAGTGGTAGCCTATGCCTCACGGCAATGAAAGAAGCACGAGCTTAATTATCCTACACATGACTTGGAGTTAGCAGCAATAGTGCATGCATTGAAAATTTGGAGACATTATATCCTTGGCCATCGATGTGAGATCTATACGGATCATAAAAGCCTCAAGTACATATTTTTACCCAAACAGATTTAAATTTGAGTCAACGTCGATGGTTAGATCTTATCAAGGATTATGATGTTGGAATCAACTACCACCCCGGAAAGGCCAATGTAGTAGCTGATGCATTGAGCCGAAAGGGAGCATGTCACCAACTCACGGTTCGGGAGCTACCACCCGAACTACGTAAGGAATTCGAACGGTTACACCTCGGATTCTTGAATAACATGGAAATAATAGAGATCCATTCCTCATTGGAGCAAGAAATAAGAGAGGGCCAAGCAACGGATGAGGAGATCAAGGAAAGAATCCGACAAGGAATAGAGAAAGATTTCAAGGAGGATGAAAAGGGTACGCTTTGGCTAGGAAAAAGGATTTGTGTGCCAAACATAAGACACCTCCGCGACATGATATTGAAGGAGGCACATGATTCCCCCTATTCCATACATCCTGGAAGAACCAAAATGTACAAAGACTTGAAAAGTTGTTATTGGTGGGATGGTATGAAGAGGGATATAGCCGAATACGTTGCCCTATGCGACACATGCCAACGCGTTAAGGCCAAACATCAAAAACCCGCTGGATTGTTGCAACCCTTGAAAATACCCGAATGGAAGTGGGAGGACATCAGTATGGATTTCATCGTCGGATTGCCACGTACTCAGTCGGGATACGACTCCATCTGGGTCATTGTGGACCGAATGACGAAAACTGCCCATTTTCTCCCTGTAAAGACCAGTTACAACGTTGCACAATTGGTAGAGTTGTACATGGAGCAGATCGTGTGCCGTCACGGAGTTCCGAGGAGGATAGTCTTGGATCGTGGTTCTCAGTTTACCTCTAGATTCTGGAGGAAGCTGCAGAAAGCCATGGGTACACGACTGGATTTTAGCTCCGCCTATCACCCACAAACAGATGGACAAACCGAAAGGACAAGCCAAATTTGGAGGACATGTTGAGAGCGTGCGCCTTGAAACGTGGGCATAGTTGGGATAGGAGTTTACCGAATGCCGAATTCTCCTATAACAACAGCTATCAAGCTAGCTTGAAGATTTCGCCTTTCGAAGCATTATATGGTAGACGGTGTAGAACGCCACTGTTTTGGAATGAGACCGGAGAGAACCAGGTGTTTGGACCCGAAGTGCTACAAGAAGCTGAAAAGCAAGTCCAGACGGTACGGGAGAACTTAAAGGCTGCTCAGTCACGACAGAAAGGCTATGCGGACAATAGGCGTAGGAAGTTGACCATTGAAGTAGGAGACTTCGTATATCTTATGGTGTCGCCTATCCGAGGACAACAACGTTTCAACATCAAAGGCAAGCTAGCACCTCGCTACATCGGACCATTTAAGATTCTGGATAAGCGAGGAGAAGTAGCCTATCGACTAGAGCTCCCAACCCACCTCTCCGACGTACATGACGTGTTTCATATATCCCAGCTCAAGAAGTGCTTAAGAATACCAGAGGAACAAGTATCAATGGGAGAGCTTGAACTTCAAAAGTACCTGACCTATGCGGAACACCCGGTCGGAATCTTGGACGTAAAGGAAAGGGTCACCCGGAACAAGGTGATTCGATGGTGCAAGGTACAATGGAGCCATCACACCGAAGCTGAAGCCACATGGGAGCGTGAAGAGGATATCAAGGCAGAATTCCCCATCTATTTTCTACTAACGAATCTCGAGGGCGAGATTCAATTTAAGGGGGGTAGATTTGTGACACCCTCATCTCGGGTGTCAGCATAGGTTCATGTTTTATGAAGAGGAAACACTTTAAGAAAAGTAGGGACAGATAAAAATATCAAGAGGATAGCCAATAAGAGCCGAATCCAGCTCTTACCGCGGCCGCTAGCCACGTGGCGTATTCGGAGCTCGTCCCTGCGAGGTGGGGAGAGGTCCGCCGCTAAAATAGCTACGTGGCAGGTTCGGGACTCGTTTCCGCAAAGGGGAGAGGTCCGATCCTGTGGGACACGTGTTGCCCACGGAGCTAGCCTCTGCGGAAGAAGCAAAGGCATTTCCGCAAGACACGTGTCATCCTCAAAGCTAGTCCTCACGGAAATCAGAGGACCAGTCGCGCGGGATACGTGTCGATCTCGGAGCCCATCTCCGAGAGGTCCTGTTCTATTGGACACGCGTCGTCACCGGAGCTTATCTCGGGGAGGTCTGTCGCTGCTGGACACGTGTCGACCTCGGGGCATGTCCCTGAAGAAAGAAGAAAGGAAAGACCGGCGCCAACACGTGGCGTGCGCGGAGCTCACCTCCAAAGGAGGGGGAGGTCTCGGTCGATTGACACGCGGCACAACCGGAGCTCGTCTCTGCGGAAAAGGAGAGACCAGGCCCCGGAAGGACACGTGGAGCCTCCGGAGCTCATCACCGCGAAGGTAACGAGTTCTGGAGCGGCTGTTACGCGTAAGAATACCGGTACATAAAGGAAACCGACCTGTATTCCGCAACGTTACCATACCAAATCAACTAAAGATAAGATGATAGGATCCAACGACGATCTGAATAAGACTCTTATTCGGGATACAATCAGATTAGGACTCTTCTCTTCCCGATTATAAATAGAACCCAGAACCTCTGGCCGAAACCACAAACTTCTTTTCCAACTCCTGAGCCGACGACTTAGAGCCCTAGCCCCAACTCGCCGAGAAAAGCCATCGCCGGAGCGCGGCGAGGAAGATCACCGGAGGAAAGCCCAGCGGTCTGAGGAGGACCTCGAAGACCGGGAGGAACGTAAGGTAGGCCCCAATACCACCCTACTATATCATTGTATTTTCCTTGCATCTGTTCTTTGATTCCTTTCGAACAGAAGCCTTTTCGTGGACAGATCACTTGATGATCAGATTGATCTAAAGACAAGATCATTGCCACGTCCACCTTTGATCCGAACACCTCTGTCCATGCAAGCCATGCAAGAACACACCAATCTAATAAAAATCATAGGATAGCATGCATATGCATCATCGCATCTAGTTTAAGGTTTGTGCATGATATTGATTGCTGTGAATCTTGTATGCACGTGATCCTACCTAGCAGGACAAGCTCAGGGAGCTGTCTACGACAAACTGCAGCCACCAGGTTTTGAGATTCAAGAACAACCGGAACCGCAAGAACAAGGCAAGTGCTCCTTGACCATATTGATCCTATGTTTTGGGTAAAACTATTTTGTTTTTGCGAAAAGGTGTGCGTACTGGGTCAAACATGATGGGAAAACCTTTTATAGGAGTTTACTAGTTTTGGTTAAACCACCCTTGTCGCCTGGGAAGTTTTATGGGTCGGGTATGGTTTTTGCTTTATGCTTCGCTGAGTCTATGGGATTGGGAAGCGAGATAGATGTGTCTAGCTAACTGCACTCGTATAGATAATGAGAAACTGATGTTAATAATGGATATGGATCGGAGGGAGATATAGGCAAGACTGGGTTTGTGAATGAGGTAGCATGAGATGGTGGTTTACTTGCCATAGATCTAAGGACCGGTTCATGCATGCACATGCCAGGATAACAGTGCCACCACAAGGCCAAGTATGGGTGCGGCTTAGCTGAGTAATTAAGTAAGTTGCTAGTGTTATGGACTGTGGAAGGCGTGGGGAATGGGAGTCGAGTGAGGACTGCCCTGGGAACTGCATGGCACAAGAGGGGGCCCGTGGGTGGGAGAATTGGAGATTCTAGCCTGCCGGTGAAACCTTAGTGAGTCCATACATCTAGTAACCCCTTTGTAAAGGCTATTTTGTGATCTCTTGACCATACACCGACAGATGTGTACTGGTATAATGGAGGTTCTGCAGTCACGGATGGGTGACGAAATCACAAACTTGTGGGTAAAGAGGTGCAAATTCTGCAGAGTCTAAAACTATCATGATAGCCGAGCTTACGGTCACGAGCACCTGGATAAACTGCCATGATTAGTTGGGATGGTTATTGGGATGGTTATTGAGAAGGTTCTTGGTTAAGGTTATTGGTTTGGTTATGGTTTGGTCGTTGGGACTGCTGAGTCCGGGTGATAAGATGGTTGCATGACTGTTGAGTCATGGCAACGAGATTGGTCTCGGTGTGAGACGAAGTTGTTTTGAGATGGTAGCGAATACGGGGAGGTATTCGTGAGATGGTAGCGAATACAAGGAGGTATTTGTGAGTATGAATAAAGGTTGGTTAATGTTCAGATGGAACACGGGAAGTGATGGAGGTATGTTGGTGATTTAATGCATGCTGGGATTACAAGTTTGTGACGCCCTCAATTCTGTGGAAAACCACGGAACCGAGAACTAATGCGTATGTTTGCCCAGGATGTTCATCACACATACACATACGTTCCACAAACTGAATTCAGATTATATATTACCACGAATAACAGAGTTTATTACAGCACCTCATGAGTCTTGGACTCATGCTCACAGAGGAAGTCCTTATTTCTACGCAGCGGAAATCTTATTTAAATGCGGAAGCAAAAACCAATGCGGCAGCAAAACTAAGCAGAAGTGGCTCCATCTCTACTCCCTCCACAGGCAAGGTTGAGAACAGATCACACGCCATAATGCTCTACTCGGTCTTCATAGTAGTCTTCTCTTGCTGTTGATGAAGAAATAATAATGCAAGTTTGAGTACAATGATGTACTCAGCAAGTGCGGGAATAACAAATGACATGCAGCTCATAAACAAGGTAGGTATATGTCGAAGTGTTCGGTCGACACTTCCCCCGGGCCTGCACTGGGCAGCCCGCGGAGGTTCTTTTTTTGGAGGGGCTAGTTCCTAGCGGAGATCTTGCGCAGATGGACGAGTTAGTGAGAGCTTGACACGGAGAGTTTTACGTGGTTCAGGCCGCCGGAGCGTAAAACCCTACGTCCACGGCGAGCCATGGAGCTCGCTGTATTGCTTGCTGCTCAGGGCCGGGGGCCTGAGCTTGGGGGTGAGCTACAGCTTGAGAGTGTATGGCTAGCGTATGAGTTGCAAAATGCGAACCCTTCCATCGACGCCTACCCGAGCCTTTTATAGTCCAAGACTCAGGCGGCTTACAAGGGGTGCCGGGACCCGACAGGTGGTCCCGGGAAGATTGTCTATAGTCTAACGTATCTGTAGTTACGCCGGTAGTTGCCTCTGGTCGAAGGCTTCTGAGTCTTCGTCTTGCCGCCCTGCCCATGCCGCACGCTAGTCGTAGTGGTTGATGATGGCGCAGGCGGCATGGGATGTCTGGTCGCAGTGTTTATTAGCTGGCAGGTTCTGACACCGTGCGCCAGTCTGTGATGCGACTGGGCGCAACGGCACCTGACAGACGCATGCTCCGCGTTTCCGCGTCTTGGGAAGACGCGGGCCTTGAATACCTTGTACGGGCAAGGTGTGGGCGCCTTTATGCCCGCTGCCTACCGCTCGGGGGCGGGCAGCACCGTTCTTCTGGCCACGTGGCGGGTCCGGAGCCCTTCTCTGAGGAGAGAAGGGTCCGGCCTGCGGGGCACGTGGAGCCTCCGGACCTCTCCCCGCGGAGGGGGGGTCCGGCTTCTGTATGCCACGTGGCAGGCCCGGAGCTCTCCTCTGCGGAGAGGGAGGTCCGGCCCCGCTGGACGCGTGGCGTCTTCGGACCTCTCTCCCACGGAGGGGGAGGTCAGGCTTAGGTATGCCACATGGCGGGCCCGGAGCTCTCCTCTGAGGAGAGGGAGGTCCGGCCCCGCCGGCCGCGTGGCGCCTTCGGAGCTCTCCCTGCGGAGAAGGGCAAGTACCTTAGGCATTTTACCCTGTGCGCGGGGGTACCCCATATCTCAGGTACCGACAGTGGCCCCCGGGCCTATTTCGGGGGAGATAGCGAGCCCGAGGTGGGACCTCCGTCTCTTCCGATCCGCGCACTTTCTCTATGTCCCGAATTGACCGCTGCCGGAGCACGAACGGCCGCGGGGTCATGAGAGCGTGCGCCCACTTGATGATTGCTTTTACTGCAGCGGTTCCCAAGGCTGCCACCTCTGCACGTTGAGGCGCTTTCTCCGGGAACCGCCGGAGTGCCTTGCCGGCTCATCTTCTCAGGAGACTGACTCCTTGACCCCACCGCTTTAGTTAAGCGGCTTGGGCCCAGCTTTCATCGGCGCCCAGTCTCGGATCCGATGAGGTCGCCAATGCGATGTTTCTGGAGGTTTTCAAATTACCTCGAACCATCCCTGGAAAGTTTTTAAAAGGGGATCTCACCCGCATCGCGGCTTCCCTTCGCATTGCGCTCGTACTTCCCTTGAACTCTTGTGCCCCGGCTCTCCTGCCCTTGCGCCTTCTTTCGCTATGGCTTCCAACTTGCTTCCGACGCGCCTCGTTCGCTCCTCTGAGCTCGGGCCAGTGCGCAGGCTGCTGGGCTGGCGCTCGGAAGAGCAGAAGCATCGGCTCCGCCGAGGATCTCTCCCCCTGGTCCTGGAAAAGGGGGAGATAGTCTTCTTCACCGCTTATGCTCTGGCGGGGTTCGTTCCGCCGATTTCTTCCTTCTTTGTCACCCTGCTGGAGACATACGGTCTCCAGCTCCACCATCTCTCCCCCAACTCCTTCGCAATGGCGGCAGTTTTTGTTCACTTCTGCGAGATGTTCATGGGGGTGCACGCCTCCGTGACGCTCTTCCGCCACTTCTTTGTTCTGCGGACGACTGGACGCGGCTCAAAAACCCAGATGGGGGCATATTACTTCCAGCATCGCTGCAAAGACCCCAAGGTCTCCGGATACCTCCTGCCCTTCAGCGCATCAAGGTGGGAGAACTGGAGGGAGAGCTGGGTGGTAGTGCGGACCGACGAGCACGATCGCCTACATATCCCAACCGCCAGCCCAACCACCGATCGCCACTTCTGGGAGGAGATCCCTGAGCTGGAGCAGGAGTACACTCCGGTCTTGGAGCGGATCCGGTTCTTGGCCAACGAGGGGCTGACATGTCTAATGGTGCTGATGGACTTTGTGTCACGCCGCATTGCTCCCTTGCAGCAATGCAGCCGCCCCACGTGGTACTACACCGGTGAGCAGGACTGTACCAGGCTGGAGAGAGGTCCCGACTCTGTCCCTACCGACGAAGAGCTGGAGGAGATGGTGAGCAAGGTGAGCGGTGACTATATTCCCAGCGGCGTCCCCGTCCTTCCGCCTTCTGCCACCCCCCTCTTCTTGGAGCCTCAGAGGAGGTCGGAGCTCCTGCGGAAGATGCCGAACCTTGATGATATCGGGATTGCCGTTCATCAGGTCGGGGATGCCCTCCGGGGTATCACCATTCCAGGAGCCGAGCACCCCGGATCAGGGCATGAGGCATCCGCTGCTGCCAAACCCTCCCCCAGAACCGACGGAACCCAAGCCGCCGATAAAGGGAAAGGAAAAGAGCCGGCACCCGGGCATCTAGAGAAAAAATGCGCTCGGTCTCCTCCGAGGGTGCTGCCTGTGCCAAGCCAGGGTGCCGGAACTACTTTGCTTCCATCTCCCGGAGGTGCTGGTCCATCGGGTGGCGACCCGAAGAGGTCCCGAGTGTCCCTCCCCGGCGGGTCTCTCCGCAGACAGCAGCCGTCCGAATCAGCCCAAGTATCTCGCCATCCTCCCTCGAGCGGCGGGGCTCCCAGGATGGATGTTGGTGGGGCGACGCCGGCGAGCGCGCCGGAGGCCCAGGCGTCCCATTCCGCGACCGTTCCAGCCGCTGGTCCTGGCAGTTCAGCTATAGCCCAGAGGCCAGTGCTGCAAGCTCGCTGGAGCGCTCATGCCACCCAGTAAGTGTTATTCTTTCTGACTTATAGGAGCAGAGCTCCTGCCTCTTATTTTATTCTGAGGGCTTCTTCTTCTTTGCAGGGACCGACCGGCTGCCAGGGGCGGGCCTCTTATCCGGCCGCCTTCAACCAGCGGGGGCTCCGCGCCTCGGCACCTGGGGACCGCGGCGGCCCCCATAGCTCCCAAATCGACGGGGGCAGTGGCCTTCGTGGCCGCATCTGCTCCTACCCGCCCTCCTTCACCAGCCCAGAAGCCAGGTCTTGAGACCGGGAGGGCTGCTGTAGGTGTGCCTGCTGGCCCCCTAGCCTGCTTAGGACAGCGCCCCCCCGTAGCTGCCGAGGCGCCGGCGCTCCCGCCGGTCTTGGACTCGTCCGGGGGGTCCAGCGGCGCGGCTCCTGCTCCCCCTGCTCCGGTGCCCGTGTGGGACGCCCTGGAGCGTGCCCAGACCAGCACCCGGCAGCTCCAATCTGCCTTTGAGCAGGAGCGGAAGGCATTGGCCATCGAGAGGGAACGCCTTCTCAGCTGGCAGCAGCGGGCCCGGGCGGACCTCGACTCAAGGCAGTCAAGGCTTGAGGCCATGAGTGCTCTGCTTGGCACCCAGAAGAAGGCCATTACCCGCTTGGAGTTAGAGGCCCAGCGGGTTCGTGCCACCTACCGCGAGGCTCTGGCCAAAGCTGAAGCCAAAGCCAAGGAGTGTTCCACCGCCGCGGAGGAGTTGCAGCTGCAGGTAGCCCGTCGGGAGCACGCCGTCGCTGATCGGGAACGCGCTGCTGCGGCCGAGGAGGAGAAGACCACCGCTCGGCTTAAGGCCAAGGTGGAGGAGCTAAGGGCTCGGACTGAGGAGTTGGAGCTCTGTGAGTCGGCTGTCACCGCGAGGGCGGAGCAGTCTTCCAAGGAGCTTCAGGCGGCGATGGATCGCGAGCTAGCGGCTCGCCAAGAGGTAGAAAGGCTCCAGTCCCTGCGGACTGCCGAGACCCAGGCGGTCTGGTGCTTCATTGCTAAGGCGGGATCCGCCTTGGCTCCTCTTGGTTTTAGCCCTGTGCCGGTGGAGACCCCAGCACGGCCGGTGTCCGAAGCGGCCCCAGCCCTTGAGTCTCTCGGCGACGAGCTAGGTCGGCTCGAATCAGTGATCGCCGACGAGCTGGACGCGGAAGGTCGGGGCCTTGCGAAGGAGGTTGCGATGCACGTTCTGTCGTGCTTCGTTAGCCGAGACCCTTCCTTTTCCTTGGGGCCGGTCCGTTTAGGACCCACCGCCGACCAGGAGGAGGCTGCCAGGGCCGAAGTCGAGGACTTAGCTGCCCTCGTGGCCTCTAGGTTTCACCGGGAGTCCGAGGACCCTTAGGCATCCGCCCTTGTATCCACAAGGCCCTGTACTTCCTTTTTTATTTTTGTTGAGTCTGTAGCCCAGCTCGTGGAGCCTTTGTATGGACAGACTCCTGTTTCTTTCTGTGTCTGCATGCCCTAGTCTTCTTCTTGGCCTTTCCTGACCGAGCCCTTAGCTCCGCAAGGACTCGGAGGCCTTGACCAATCTCGAAGCTCCGCATAGACACCTTGTCCGGGTCCCCACTGTATACTAAGGGTTCTGGAGGTCTCCAGGACCCGCCTCACGAGATCGAAGGGGGATCCGAGCCTGTTGGTCACGTGGCGGGCCCGGAGCTCCCGCCTGAGAGGAGGTCCGGGCTCGCAGGGCACGTGGAGGGCCCCGGGCCTCTCCCCGCAGAGGGGGGAGGTCCGACTTCTGTAGACCACGCGGCGGTCCCGGAGCTCCCCTCAAAGGGGTGAGAGGTCCGGCCCTGCTGGACACGTGGGGCCTTCGGACCTCGCCCCTGTGAGGGCTAGCCCTTTGATCTTACCTTAGGGTTTTTGGCCTACCGCGATCCCGTAGCGGCCCCCTGGTAGGTGCGTTCTATTGGGTGGATGCGCCTAACATACTCCTGCGGGGAGCTAGGCTGAGAAGTCCTGCACACAAGTAAGGAAAAAGTAATTCTCCTTGGGGGCTCCCCCCTCTATTCCTTAGTCGTATCTGCAGCAAACTCCGACTAAAGATGAAAATGAGAAGAGGGAGTTGAACGCATAGTGAGCACGCGTTAGTAGGGTAATCATAAAAATTTAATAAGTAAATTAAATGAGTACCAAAGAAGAGCAACGTAGGGTAGGTTTCTTTTCATATAAATTTCCATACGGGGGAAGGCGGGCCGCATATGTAGGCCACGACCCACCTCAAGGGAAGCAAGACTCTACGCGCTTGGGGTCGGAACCAGGCGAAGCTGAACGTAGTCCTGGACCGTCCCCTGAGGCTTAGTTGCTCCAAGCCCTGTTCACGGACTTTTATGGAAATTACTACAAAAAGAAAGGCCTGCCCTATTGTTGCTCTAGGGGTAGAACTTACAGCGGTGTTCCGTGTCATGAAGGTTCTGGAGCGGGTCCCTGTCATCGGTTCTGGGGAATGGTCCCAGGCCCGGGATGTCCAGCCCCAGCACGGCAAAAGGCCATGCGGGCTGGATCATCTGTACCGTCCAAGCCGGTGTATGGATCTGCTTGGCGTGGAACAGGCACGCCTAGCAGCTCTCGACCAGCTCGACGGCATCCTGGAGTGTTGCCGGCTAGTAGAAGCCATGCCAAAAGGCTTTACCGACAAGCGTGCGTGAGGAAGAATGACTCCCTCATTCGCCTCCATGGATCTCAGCGAACAAGTCGCAGCCTTCTCCCTGGGTTATGCACCGCAATAGGATGTGGTTGGCGCCACGTCGGTAGAGATCCCCCTCTACCGCCATGTGTCTCTTAGCCATACGCGCAATCCGTTCAGCGGATACACGTTCATCAGGGAGGATTTTGTCTTTCAAGTAGTCCCGGACCTCCGTGATCCATGCATCGGGTCTGACTTGAGCATCTGGATCTTGAGCGCTGGGTTGCACGGAGTCCCCAGTGACGCTTATGATCCTTGGCGGCGCTCATGGCCGCCGGGACTGCCAGCTTCGAGGTGCTGGTCTAGCCCCCTTCGCCCGGCTCGGCGGGCCGGGCTGTGGGTCGTGGCAACGTCCTCTCAAGGCCCCCTTCAGGCACAGTGACTCTGGTGGCAGTGGGGGCCCTCGTTGAAAGGTCGTCAGCTGCGGCCTTGCTAGCGCGCGGTACGTGGTGCAGGTCCAAGGCGAGGGGGTCTGTCTCCGCCGTCTTGGTTGATAACCAGACTGGGGATTACCCTGAGCCAACGACTAACGAGAAGGATGAGCACTCCATACTCTGCTATGTTGTTGGCTGCCTTGGAATTGAAACGCGCCACATACCCAGACTGCTCCCCCGATGGCGTGAGGAACAGTACGCTAGCATCGGCCCCCTTCTTTCGCGAGGAGCCGTTGACGAACATCATTTGATAAGGCCTGGTGAAGGTGAGGGCTCAGGGTCCTGTTTCATCGTCTTCGTGGCCCCCTGAGCGTGCGTCTACTTCAGCCACAAGTGAACTAATGCTCTGTTAATGTCTGTATGATGGGAAAGGGAACGTAGATTAAACTCCAGTAGCTCCGACGCCCATTTGGCGGCATCGCCCGCCGCGTGGAGCTGAGGGGGATGGCTTTTAGCCTGGGGAGACCGCCGGGTGCCCGACACCCGGGGGTCCTCAGGCTGCTTTGGACCTTGCGGGAAGCTCCGCTGTCGTCCCGGGAGTTCCGGTTGGTCCGGCTGGTCCTCCGGTAGGTTGTGTCCGGGATCCGAGGTCTGGTCTTCTGGTGCTTGCTTCTTGGTAGCGGAACAGGTTACTGTGGTATGGGGTTAAAGCCATTGCGCGAAAACCAGAAATTCGTGGGACCCCTAGCCATGCCGAGTCGGCTTACGCCGGGATTAGCAGGTAGGGGGCGCCTTTCAACTACTTCAGAGACAGGGGTCTGATGGGGGCCCTAGCAAGCATTTGGGAAGCGCAGCATATCACAGCCTGGTATCGAGTCTACTATTTGCTCTATCATAGGAAGAGAAAATAGGTCTTTGGGCATGCCTTATTGAGACTGGTGTAGTGGATGCGCTTCCGGAGCTTCTCGCTGGCCCTCGGGATAATAACACGGTTTGCCAAGCGCCGGGAGCGGCGGACTCTCCGTCTCGTCGGACGGCTGGACGTCCGGAAAGACCTTCAAGTAGTGCTCCATCACCTCCCTAGGGATCTCTGGCCTCGGTGACGGCTGTCATGCAGCACATCGACCTCATGCCGGAGGGGGGCAACGAGCGCGCCTTCCTATATACTACCCGGGCCCCCGGCTACCTGGGTGGTCTGGGTGGCATCGGCGCTGATTCGTACGAGCCTTGTGGAGACGTCGTCCTTATCAAGGGGTTGCACGCGGGGTGCGGTGGTAGAGGCACGGTGGCGTGCACTTAGGTGGAGCTGGTTTGGTTCTGTACTGCCGAGGGCTGGCGCTCTAGTTGCTGTAAGCGCCCGAAGCCTTTCCAAGGCTAATACTGCGGTAGCACGGTCTCCACAAACCTTGAGGACGCCTGTTGGTGTAGGCATCTTCAAGACATGGTAGCCGTAGTGGGCTATTGCCATGAATCGGTACAGGGCTGGCCTACCGATTATGGCATTGAAGGGGCGGTCAATCTCGGCCACGTCGAACAGAATGTACTCTGTCCGGTAGCTGTCCGGTGCCTCAAAGGTCACCGAGAGGCTGATGTGGCCGTAGGGAACGACCTGTCCCGGCCCTACCCCTGAGAACGGGCTTGATGGGGCGAGCTTGGCCATCGGGATCTGCAGCTTCTGGAAGGCTGCGTGACTGATGAGGTTCAGTCCAGCCCCACCATCCACAAAAACGTGGTACATCTTCACGTTGGCGATGGTAAGGGCCACCACGAGCGGCAGTTGGCCGGCCCCAGCCATGTTCCTGGGGCAGTCGGTGTCATCGAAGCTGATGGGGGTTCCCATCCACCTGAGGTGTGGTACTGCACTTGGAAGGGGAGCCACCGACGCTAATGCTCGGCGCAAGGCCTTAGCCTTGCTTCGGGACAGGGGGTCAGAGGACCCGCCGAAGATGTCACAGGACATCTTCCAGTGCTTGTCGTCACTGGAGCTGGAGCTCCCATGACTGCGCACTGCCTTTACGGCGCGCAGGAGCTCCTGGAACTCCACCTGGCGGTCGTCGCCGTCTCGGGCCTCGACCTTCTGCTTGCCCTCCCTTTGACTATAGGGTGGGGCATCAGTTAGGGGCTGCTTCCCCTTCCGGAAGCGCTCCGCGAGCATCTGGATTTCCCGGCATCTGGAGGAATTCCGCCGGGTTGATGCTGCCGTCGTACTTCTCAGGCAAGAGCGGTCGAAACTTGCGCGGCCATTTTGTGAAGCGAAGGCGGGGCGCGAGGGCCGCACACCCTGCTTCTGTCGCCGCAGGTTCTGATGCCGCGAACGCTTGGTTCGCTGAGCACCACATGCCCCAGCAACCGGAGGCATACGCTCCGGTGCCCGCTCTTCGCTGCGGCTAGCGCACCCTCACTAGGTACACTCAGCGCTACTGAAAGCCTGACGCTGGTCGGAGCCTGCATTGCCTGGGTCGGCGCTGCCAGAGCCGGTTGCTTGCTCCCAGTGCAGGTATCGGTGCCGTGAACGCTTGGTTCTCCGCTGGCACAATGTGCCCCGGTATGGACAAGACCGGTCCATAGACCGGGGACACTGTTTGCAGGGCATATGGTGGTGGCATATGCTGCGCGACGTATGCCTGGGGCAGAGCTCACGTAGTGAAGGTCTGCCCTTCAGGCTGGGTTGAGGCCGACGTCATGTTGTCGCCAGCCTCCTGAGTGCGACGCCTTTCTTGACGTCGCTCGAGGAACACTCAGGCATCTTGGCCTAAGTGGCACCGTTCCAGCTCTGTCCTCAGGTCAGTCAACGGAAGCTTGGTGGAGCTGGAATACCGTCGTCTGGCCGTCAACCGTTGGCGTGCGCGTCAGCGACACAGCCGGTTGGTCGGAGCGTCGTCCCCACCGAAGCCAATGGTTTGCAGCGGCGACGACAAGACGGTCTACGTTGCGAATCCACTGCTGGGTCGCTGCCTGAGGCGCGTCCCCAGCAGGCGGATTGCGCAGTAGCGCCGTTGCTGCGGCTAGCGCACCCCCACCGGGTACGCCCGGCGCTACTGAAGGCCTGACGCTGGATGGAGCCTGCATTGCCGGGGTCGGCGCTGCCAGAGCCGGTTGCTGGCTCCCAGCTTGCCCTGTCACACTCCGTCCTGAGTGTGTCATCATGTACTTTCCCCTGGTCACGGTTTGCCGCGAACGTGGGGGGGGGGGAGAGTTTGCCGCTGAAGGGAGCTTGGTCATCTTCGTCGGCGGAAACTCGTCGCACTAGGGGAAAAGCCCCCTACCTGGCGCGCCAAATGTCGAAATGTTCGGTCGACACTTCCCCCGGGCCTGCACTGGGCAGCCCGCGGAGGTTCTTTTTTCGGAGGGGCTAGTTCCTAGCGGAGAGCTTGCGCAGATAGACAAGTTAGTGAGAGCTTGACACGGAGAGTTTTACGTGGTTCAGGCCGCCGGAGCGTAAAACCCTACGTCCACGGCGAGCTATGGAGCTCGCTGTATTGCTTGCTGCTCAGGGCCGGGGGCCTGAGCTTGGGGGTGAGCTACAGCTTGAGAGTGTATGGCTAGCGTATGAGTTGCAAAATGCGAACCCCTGCTATCGACGTCTACCCGAGCCTTTTATAGTCCAAGACTCGGGCGGCTTACAAGGGGTGCCGGGACCCGACAGGTGGTCCCGGGAAGATTGTCTATTGTCTACCGTATCTGTAGTTACGCCGGTAGTTGCCTCTGGTCGAAGGCTTCTGAGTCTTCGTCTTGCCGCCCTACCCATGCCGCACGCTAGTCGTAGTGGTTGATGACGGCGCAGGCGGCATGGGATTCTTGTCGCAGTGTTTATTAGCTGGCAGGTTCTGACAACGTGCGCCAGTCTGTGATGCGACTGGGCGCAACGGCACCTGACAGACGCGTGCTCTGCGTTTCCGCTTCTTGGGAAGACGCGGGCCTTGAATACCTTGTACGGGCAAGGTGTGGGCGCCTTTACGCCCGCTGCCTACCGCTCGGGGGCGGGCAGCACCGTTCTTCTGGCCACGTGGTGGGTCCGGAGCCCTTCTCTGAGGAGAGAAGGGTCCGGCCTGCGGGGCACGTGGAGCCTCCGGACATCTCCCCGCGGAGGGGGAGGTCCGGCTTCTGTATGCCACGTGGCGGGCCCGGAGCTCTCCTCTGCGGAGAGGGAGGTCCGGCCCCGCTGGACGCGTAGCGTCTTCGGACCTCTCTCCCGCGGAGGGGGAGGTCAGGCTTCCGTATGCCACGTGGCGGGCCCGGAGCTCTCCTCTGAGGAGAGGGAGGTCCGGCCCCGCCGGCCGCGTGGCGCCTTCGGAGCTCTCCCTGAGGAGAAGGGCGAGTACCTTAGGCATTTTACCCTGTGCGCGGGGGTACCCCATATCTCAGGTACCGACAGTATAAAAGGCTTATTTGCAGAAAAGCAGATTTATAAAACCGTGATAAAGCAGCAACTTAACTTTAGATGAATGTAGTCCCAGCATGTATGAAATTACCAAAATACCTCCATCACTTCCTGTGTTCCATCCAAACATTAACCAATCCTTTACCCATACTCACGAATACCTCCTCGTATTCGCTACCATCTCACCTCATGAAACAACCTTGTCTCGCACCGAGACCAATCTCATATCATGACCCACCAGTCATGCAACCCTTTCATCATCCAGACATAACAATTCCAAACCAAACCATAACCAAAAACCATAACAAAGAACCTTCCCAATAACCATTCCAGTAACCATCCCATCTAATCATGGCAGTTTAGCCAGGTGCTCGTGACCGTAAGCTTGGCTATCATGATAGTTTTAATAACTCTGCAGAGTTTGCACCTCTTTACCCACAAGTTTGTGATTTCGTCACCCGTCGGCGATTGCAGAACCTCCATTATACCAGTACACAACCGTTGGTGTATGGTCAAGAGATCACAAAATAGCCTTTACAAAGGGGTTACTAGATGTATGGACTCACTAAGGTTTCACCGGCAGGCTAGAATCTCCAATTCTCCCACCCACCGGCCCCTTCTTGTGCCATGCAGTTCCCAGGGCAGTCCTCACTCGACTCCCATTCCCCGCGCCTTCCACAGTCCATAACACTCTAGCAACTTACCTAATTACTCAGCTAAGCCGCACCCATACTTGGCCTTGTGGTGGCACTGTTATCCTGGCATGTGCTTGCATGAACCGGTCCTTAGATCTACGGCAAGCAAAACCACCATCTCATGCTACCTCATTCACAAACCCAGGCTTGCCTAGATCTCCCTCCGATCCATGTTCATTAACATCATGTGACACCCTCATCTCGGGTGTCAGCATATGTTCATGTTTATGAAGAAGAAGAACATTTTTAGAAAAGAGGGAACAGAAACAAGTATCAAAAGGATAGCCAGTAAAGCTTTCTGAGAGCACCGAAGGCAACTTTCACGACCAGCAGACAACGTGGTGTGTTCGGAACTCATCCCCGAAGAGATTGGAGAGGTCCGACGCTAAACTGGATACGTGGCAGGCTCGGGGGTCACCTCCGCAATTGGAAAGAGGTCCGACCCTGTGGAACACGTGCTGCCGCGGAGATAGCCTCTGCGGAAGAAGCAAAGGCATTTTTCATAGGACACGCGTCATCCACGGAGCTAGTCCTCGCGGAAATAAGAGGACCAGTTGCGGGGGATACGTGTCAATCTCAGAGCTCATCTCAGAGAAGTCCGGATCTATCGAACACGTGTCGCCACCGGAGCTTATCTTCGGAGGTCCGTCGCTGCTGGACATGTGTCGACCTCGGGTCATGTCCCTGAGGGAAGGAAAAAGGTGGAAAGACCGGCACCCACACGTGGCGTGCGCAGAGCTCGTCTCCAAAGAAGAGGGAGGTCTAGCTCGTGACACGCGGCACAACCGGAGCTCGTCTCTGTGGCAGAAGAGATACCAGGCTCGGAAGGACACGTGGAGCTTCCGGAGCTCATCATTACGGAGGTAACGAGTCTGGAGCAGTTTTCACGCGTAAAGATACAAGTACGCAACGGGAACCGATCCAAACTCCACAATGTTACCAAAGATAAGACGTCAGGATCCAACAAGATCTGAATAAGACTTTTTATTCGGGATCCAATCAGATTAGGACTCTTCCCTTCCCGATTATAAATAGATCCCGAAACCTCTAGCCGCGAAACCACGAACTTCTCTTTCAACTCCTGAGCCGACGACTTAGAGCTCTAGCCCTAACTCGCCGAGCAAAACATCGCCGAAGCACAACAAGTGAGATCATCGGAGAGGAACCAAGCGGTCTGAGGAGGACCTCGAAGACAAGAAGAGCGTGAGCAGGACAGGTTCAGGGAGCTGTCTACGACGAGCTGCCGCAACAAAGTTTTGAGAATCAAGAACAACCGGAACCGCAAGAACAAGGCAAGTGCTCCTTGACCATGTTGATCCTATGTTTTGGGTAAAACTGTTTTGATTTGCGAAAAGGTGTGCGTACTGAATCAAACATGATGGGAAACCCTTTTATAGGAGTTTACTAGTTTTGATTAAACCACCCTTGTCACATGGGAAGTTTTATGAGTCGGGTATGGTTTTTGTTTTATGCTTCGTTGAGTCCATGGGATTGGGAAGCGAGATAAATGTGTCTAGCTAACTGCACTCATAATAATAAGGAGAAACTGATGTTAATAATGAACATGGATCGGGGGGGAGATCTAGGCAAGCCTGGGTTTGTGAATGTGGTAGCATGAGATGGTGGTTTTGCTTGCCGTAGATCTAAGGACCGGTTCATGCATGCACATGCCAGGATAACAGTGCCACCACAAGGCCAAGTATGGGTGCGGCTTAGCTGAGTAATTAGGTAAGTTGCTAGAGTGTCATGGACTGTGGAAGGTGCGGGGAATGGGAGTCGAGTGAGGACTGCCCTGGGAACTGCATGGCACAAGAGGGGGCCCGTGGGTGGGAGAATTGGAGATTCTAGCCTGCCGGTGAAACCTTAGTGAGTCCATACATCTAGTAACCCCTTTGTAAAGGCTATTTTGTGATCTCTTAACCATACACCAACGGATGTGTACTGGTATAATGGAGGTTCTGCAGTCGCCGATGGGTGACGAAATCACAAACTTGTGGGTAAAGAGGTGCAAACTCTGCAGAGTTATTAAAACTATCATGATAGCCGAGCTTACGGTCATGAGCACCTGGCTAAACTGCCATGATTAGTTGGGATGATTATTGGGATGGTTATTGGAATGGTTATTGGGAAGGTTCTCGGTTATGGTTATTGATTTGGAGCTGTTAAGTCTGGATGATGAGATGGTTGCATGACTGTTGGGTCATGATATGAGATTGGTCTCGGTGTGAGACGAGGTTGTTTTATGAGATGAGATGGTAGCAAATACGAGGAGGTATTCGTGAGTATAAGTAAAGGATTGGTTAATGTTCGGATGGAACACGGGAAGTGATGGAGGTATGTTGGTAATTTAACACATGCTGAGACTACATTCATCTAAAGTTAAGTTGCTGTTTTATCAATGGTTTTATAAATTTGCTTTTCTGCAAATAAGCCTTTTATACCTACCTTGTTTATAAGCTGCATATCATGTGTTATTCCCGCACTTGCTGAGTACATCATTGTGCTCAAACTTGCATTATTATTTCTCCATCAACAGCAAGATAAGACTACTATGAAGACCGGGTAGAGCATTATGGCATGTGATCTGTTCTCAACCTTGCCTGTGGAGGGAATAGAGATGGAGCCACTTCTGCTTAGTTTTGCTTCCGCATTAGTTTCTGCTTCCACATTTATTTAAGAATTCCGCTGCGTAGAAATAAGGACTTCCGTTGTGAGCATGAGTCCAAGACTCATGAGGTGCTGTAATAAACTCTGTTATTCGTGGTAATATATAATCTGAATTCGGTTTATGGAACGTGTGTGTGTGTGTGATAAACATCCTGGGCACACATATGCATTAGTTCTCGGTTCCGTGGTTTTCCACAGAATTGAGGGCGTCACAGATTGGTATCAGAGCCACGGGTTGACAGTAGGTTACACGCCTAAGATAGAAGCCTTAGATTGATATTAGAGCCACGGGTGGACAGCAAGTTACACCCCTGAATAGAAGTCATAGGTAGCTAAGCCACACTGACCAAGGGAAGCATCCTAGGGTGAATAACTTAGATTAGGCTTTGAAACCACCATTGGCATAGGGAACCATCCTTGAGTAGGAGTTGAGTGGGCCCTTGTAATGATTAATTGTGAATATATGCTTAGTGTAAGTGGTGGGACGTCTCAAAAACGTTGTCCATATCCACACGTAAGAAGAAAGAGGAGTGAAATGCTTCGGCACTTGATCCCATCCTCATAAGGACTAATATATATAGTCCGACTCACCTTGATGCATATAGTTGAAAGGACCTATCTAACCTTCTATTCTATTTCGTTCCCCCTCACAGATGGTGAGAGGAAACGCCAGCCGAAGGAACGTCCAGGAAGATGACCACGAGGAAATTCCTGCTAACCCCGGAGCTGGCGAAAACAACCTAGAAAGGTTGATGGCCATGCAAAACCAGCTTATGCAAACCATGATCCAATCTTTGGGTCAGTTGCAGGCCAACCAACACCCCGTTCCGGCACCACCGCCACCACCACCACTGGCTCATAACAGGCTGGGAGAGTTCATGAGGACTCGACCACCCACCTTTGCTCAAGCAAGCGATCCAATGGAGGCCGATGATTGGTTGAAATCCATGGAGAAGAAGCTTGCCATTGTTCAGTGCAACGACCGAGAGAAGGTTCTCTTTGCATCGCACCAACTGATGGGAGCAGCTGCTGACTGGTGGGATGCCTTGAGCAACGCCCATGCCAACCCGGAGACAATCACTTGGACTGAGTTCAAAGAAAGTTTCCGCTCCCACTACATCCCTGTTGGCGTAATGATGATCAAGAGGCAGGAGTTTGAAGGTCTCCGCCAAGGGCAGAAAAGTGTGAACGAGTATCTCAACAAGTTCATACAACTGTCCCGATATTCCCCCGAAGATGTCAACTCAGATCAGAGGAAGCAGTACCTGTTCATGAGAGGGGTGAACAATGAGATCCAGGTTCAGCTCCTCAACAATGACTACGTAAGCTTCCAGAAGCTAGATGATAAGGCTATTGTGGTTGAAAACAAGATCCGAGAGATCGAGCGCGAGTGCAAAAGGAAGATCCCATACCAGCCCCAAGGGAGCAACGTACGACCTAGATACATGCCCCCTGCACCGCAGTATAGATCGACCACTCCTACGTACCGCCCTGGTCAGCCACCACAGCAACGGCCCGTTGCACCGGCACCTCGTGTGCCCATGCCTCCTGCGCCCCGGCCTAACAATGGCGCTCCTGTTCAAAACCCCCGCCCCAACGTACCTGCTGCCGTAGGCAACAGGGCATGCTTTGCATGCGGGGAAGTAGGCCACTTCGCTAACCAGTGCCCGAAGAGAGGCCCTGGACAGCAAGGTAACGTGCCCAAGCAGAACCAGCGACCAAACGGAGGAGACAACCAAGGGAACCGTGGACCGCAGAACTATGCTCGTGGCCACGTTAACCATGTCACTGCTGAGGAAGGACAACAGGCTGAGGACGTCGCAATTGGTATGTTCCTTGCCAACTCCAACCCAGCCACCATTTTATTTGATTCCGGAGCATCGCATTCCTTCATATCGTCCAAATATGTTGCCAAACATCATCTACCCGTATCCCACTTAGAATGTGCTATGTTAGTTAATTCTCCCGGAGGAGAAATGAGGACTAGTATAGTATGTCCTAAGGTAAGCCTTAAAATAAGGGGGGTAGATTTCCTTGCCAACCTTATTGTCTTGGACTCCCATGGAATTGACATCATACTCGGAATGGACTGGTTAAGCAAGCACAATGGAGTAATCCAATGCGCTGAGAGAAGCGTGCAGTTGACAAACGAACACGGTATCCGTGTCGAGTTTGAGTCAGCCCCGCAGGCGACCGAACGAGCGGATCTGAACCATGTTGAAGGAGTAGCATTGGACAACATTCCGGTGGTTCAGAAATTTTCGGATGTGTTCCCGGAAGAACTTCCAGGTATGCCACCTGACCGGGATATTGAGTTTGCCATAGATTTGGTACCTGGAACTGCACCCATAGCTAAGAGACCGTATAGGATGCACGTCAACGAGTTAGTCGAACTAAAGAAGCAAATTCAAGAACAGTTGGAGAAGGGTTTTATCCGGCCAAGTTCGTCACCATGGGGAGCCCCGGTACTTTTCGTGGACAAGAAGGACGGAACCCAAAGAATGTGCGTGGACTACAGGTCTCTCAACGAAGTAACAATCAAGAATAAATACCCTCTGCCCCGTATAGAGGACCTGTTCGATCAAATGAAAGGAGCCCAAGTGTTCTCCAAGATTGATCTTCGGTCAGGATATTTCCAGCTGAAGATTAAGCCCTCCGATATACCTAAGACAGCCTTTCGGACGCGGTATGGTTCATATGAATATACCGTTATGTCCTTTGGATTAACGAATGCACCCGCATACTTCATATACCTTATGAATAAGGTTTTCATGGAGTACTTGGACAAGTTCGTCGTGGTTTTCATCGATGACATTATGTTGTATTCAAAAAGTAAGGAAGAGCATGAAGAACATCTGAGATTGACCTTGCAGAAGTTGCGTGAGCATCAGTTGTATGCCAAGCTCAACAAGTGTCAATTTTGGCTTAAGGAAATATCCTTCCTAGGCCACATCATCTCCAAGGAAGGGGTATCGGTTGATCCTGGAAAGGTGAGAGATGTTCTGAAGTGGGACCAACCGAAGAGCGTGAGGGATATTCGGAGTTTCCTTGGGATGGCAGGATACTATCGGCGCTTCATTAAAGACTTCTCTAAAATAGCAAAACCTATGACGGAGTTGCTAATGAAGGGAAAAGTCTTTCAATGGACACAAGACTGCCAAGAATGTTTTGAGGAACTCAAGAAAAGGCTAACCACAGCACCAGTTCTGGTATTGCCAGACGTAAGCAAGAGCTTTGACATATATTGTGACGCATCCAGACAAGGGCTCGGGTGTGTACTCATGCAGGAAGGACAAGTGGTAGCCTATGCCTCACGACAATTAAAGAAGCATGAGATTAACTATCCTACACATGATTTGGAGTTAGCAGCAGTGGTGCATGCATTGAAGATTTGGAGACATTATATCCTTGGTCATCGATGTGAGATCTATACGGATCATAAAAGCCTCAAGTACATATTTACACAAACGGACTTGAATTTGAGGCAACGTCGATGGTTAGAACTTATAAAGGATTATGATGTGGGAATCAACTACCACCCCGGGAAGGCCAATGTGGTCGCTGACGCATTGAGCAGAAAGGGAGCATGCCACCAACTCACGGTTCGGGAGCTACCACCCGAACTTCGAAAGGAGTTCGAACGGTTACACCTCGGATTCTTGAATAGCATGGAAATGATGGAGATCCACTCCTCATTGGAGCAAGAAATAAGAAAGGGACAAGCAACGGACGAGGGGATCAAGGAAATCAAGGAAAGAATCCGACAAGGGATATAGAAGGATTTCAAAGAGGATGAAAAGGGTACGCTTTGGCTAGGAAAAAGGATTTGTGTGCCAAACCTAAGACACCTTCGTGACATGATATTAAGGGAGGCACATGATTCACCCTATTCCATACATCTGGGGAGCACCAAAATGTACAAGGACTTGAAAACTTGCTATTGGTGGGATGGTATGAAAAGGGATATAGCCGAATACGTTGCCCTATGCGACACATGCCAACGGGTAAAAGCCGAACATCAAAAACCCGCTGGATTGTTGCAACCTTTGAAAATACCTGAATGGAAATGGGAGGACATCAGTATGGACTTTATCGTCGGATTGCCAAGAACTCAGTCAGGATACGACTCCATCTGAGTCATTATGGACCGATTGACGAAAACCGCCATTTTCTTCCGGTAAAGACCAGTTACAACGTTACACAGTTCGCAGAATTGTACATGGAGCAGATCGTGTGCCGTCATGGAGTTCCGAAGAGGATAGTCTCAGATCGAGGTTCTCAGTTTACCTCGAGATTCTGGAGGAAGCTGCAGAAAGCCATGGGTACACGACTAGATTTTAGCTCCGCCTATCACCCACAAACAGATGGGCAAACCGAGAGGACGAACCAAATTTTGGAGGACATGCTGAGAGCTTGCGCCTTGAAACGTGGGCGTAGTTGGGATAGGAGTTTACCATATGCCAAGTTCTCCTATAACAACAGCTATCAAGCTAGCTTGAAGATGTCGCCTTTCGAAGCCTTATATGGTAGACGGTGTAGAACGCCACTGTTCTGGAACGAGACTGGAGAGAACCAGGTGTTTGGACCCGAAGTACTACAAGAGGCTGAGAAGCAAGTCCAAACGATACGGGAGAACTTAAAGGCTGCTCAGTCACGACAGAAAGGCTATGCGGACAACAGGCGAAGGAAGTTGACCTTTGAAGTTGGAGACTTCGTATACCTTAAGGTATCGCCTATCCGAGGCAAACGACGTTTTAACGTCAAAGGCAAACTAGCGCCTCGCTACATTGGACCATTTAAGATTCTGGGTAAGCGAGGAGAAGTAGCCTATCAACTAGAGCTCCCAAACCACCTCTGCGACGTACATGACGTGTTTCATGTATCCCAGCTCAAGAAGTGCTTGAGAATACCAGAGGAACAAGTATCAATGGGAGAACTTAAACTTCAAGAGGACCTGACTTACGCGGAACACCCTATCCGAATCTTGGACGTAAAAGAAAGGGTCACCCGAAACAAAGTGATTCGATGGTGCAAGGTACAATGGAGCCATCACACTGAAGCTGAAGCCACATGGGAGCGTGAAGAGGATATTAAGGCTGAATTCCCCTATCTATTTTCTACTAACGAATCTCGAGGTCGAGATTCAATTTAAGGGGGGTAGATTTGTGACACCCTCATCTCGGGTGTCAGCATATGTTCATGTTTATGAAGAAGAAGAACATTTTTAGAAAAGAGGGAACAGAAACAAGTATCAAAAGGATAGCCAGTAAAGCTTTCTGAGAGCACCGAAGGCAACTTTCACGACCAGCAGACCACGTGGTGTGTTCGGAACTCATCCCCGAAGAGATTGGAGAGGTCCGACGCTAAACTGGATACGTGGCAGGCTCGGGGGTCACCTCCGCAATTGGAAATAGGTCCGACCCTGTGGAACACGTGCTGCCGCGGAGATAGCCTCTGCGGAAGAAGCAAAGGCATTTTTCGCGTCATCCACGGAGCTAGTCCTCGCGGAAATAAGAGGACCAGTTGCGGGGGATACGTGTTAATCTCAGAGCTCATCTCAGAGAAGTCCGGATCTATCGAACACGTGTCGCCACCGGAGCTTATCTTCGGAGGTCCGTCGCTGCTGGACACGTGTCGACCTCGGGGCATGTCCCTGAGGGAAGGAAAAAGGTGGAAAGACCGGCACCCACACGTGGCGTGCGCGGAGCTCGTCCCCGAAGAAGAGGGAGGTCTCGCTCGTGACACGCGGCACAACCGGAGCTCGTCTCTGTGGGAGAAGAGATACCAGGCTCGGAAGGACACGTGGAGCTTCAGGAGCTCATCATTACGGAGGTAACGAGTCTGGAGCAGTTTTCACGCGTAAAGATACCAGTACGCAACGGGAACCGATCCAAACTCCACAATGTTACCAAAGATAAGACGTCAGGATCCAACAAGATCTGAATAAGACTTTTTATTCGGGATCCAATCAGATTAGGACTCTTCCCTTCCCGATTATAAATAGAACCCAAAACCTCTGGCCAAAACCACGAACTTCTCTTTCAACTCCTGAGCTGACGACTTAGAGCTCTAGCCCTAACTCGCCGAGCAAAACATCGCCGAAGCACAAAACGGAGATCATCGGAGAAGAACCAAGCGGTCTGAGGAGGACCTCGAAGACAAGAAGAGCGTGAGCAGGACAGGTTCAGGGAGCTGTCTACGACGAGCTGCAGCAACAAGGTTTTGAGAATCAAGAACAACCGGAACCGCAAGAACAAGGCAAGTGCTCCTTGACCATGTTGATCCTATGTTTTGGGTAAAACTGTTTTGATTTGCGAAAAGGTGTGCGTACTGAGTCAAACATGATGGGAAACCCTTTTATAGGAGTTTACTAGTTTTGAGTAAACCACCCTTGTCACCTGGGAAGTTTTATGAGTCGGGTATGGTTTTTGTTTTATGCTTCGCTGAGTCCATGGTATTGGGAAGCGAGATAGATGTGTCTAGCTAACTGCACTCATAATAATAAGGAGAAACTGATGTTAATAATGAACATGGATCGGGGGGGGGGGATCTAGGCAAGCCTGGGTTTTTGAATGTGGTAGCATGAGATGGTGGTTTTGCTTGCCGTAGATCTAAGGACCGGTTCATGCATGCACATGCCAGGATAACAGTGCCACCACAAGGCCAAGTATGGGTGCGGCTTAGCTGAGTAATTAGGTAAGTTGCTAGAGTGTCATGGACTGTGCAAAGCGCGGGGAATGGGAGTCGAGTGAGGACTGCCCTGGGAACTGCATGGCACAAGAGGGGGCCTGTGGGTGGGAGAATTGGAGATTCTAGCCTGCCGGTGAAACCTTAGTGAGTCCATACATCTAGTAACCCCTTTGTAAAGGCTATTTTGTGATCTCTTGACCATACACCAACGGATGTGTACTGGTATAATGGAGGTTCTGCAGTCGCCGACGGGTGACGAAATCACAAACTTGTGGGTAAAGAGGTGCAAACTCTGCAGAGTTATTAAAACTATCATGATAGCCGAGCTTACGGTCATGAGCACCTGGCTAAACTGCCATGATTAGGTTGGATGATTATTGGGATGGTTATTGGAATGGTTATTGGGAAGGTTCTCGGTTATGGTTATTGGTTTGGAACTGTTAAGTCTGGATGATGAGATGGTTGCATGACTGTTGGGTCATGACATGAGATTGGTCTCGGTGTAAGACGAGGTTGTTTTATGAGATGAGATGGTAACAAATATGAGGAGGTATTCGTGAGTATGAGTAAAGGATTGGTTAATGTTCGGATGGAACACGGGAACTGATGGAGGTATGTTGGTAATTTAACACATGCTGAGACTACATTCATCTAAAGTTAAGTTGCTGTTTTATCAATGGTTTTATAAATTTGCTTTTCTGCAAATAAGCCTTTTATACCTACCTTGTTTATAAGCTGCATATCATGTGTTATTCCCGCACTTGCTGAGTACATCATTGTGCTCAAACTTGCATTATTATTTCTCCATCAACAGCAAGAGAAGACTACTATGAAGACCGGGTAGAGCATTATGGCGTGTGATCTGTTCTCAACCTTGCCTGTGGAGGGAATAGAGATGGAGCCACTTCTGCTTAGTTTTGCTTCCGCATTAGTTTCTGCTTCCGCATTTAAATAAGAATTCCGCTGCGTAGAAATAAGGACTTCCGTTGTGAGCATGAGTCCAAGACTCATGAGGTGCTGTAATAAACTCTGTTATTCGTGGTAATATATAATCTGAATTCGGTTTGTGGAACGTATGTGTGTGTGATAAACATCCTGGGCACACATATGCATTAGTTCTCGGTTCCGTGGTTTTCCACAGAATTGAGGGCGTCACATATCATCAGTTCCTCATCATCATTACGAGTGCAGTTAGCTAGACACATCTATCTCGCTTCCCAACCCCATGGACTCAGCGAAGCATAGAGCAAAAACCATACCCGACTCATAAACTTCCCAGGCGACAAGGGTGGTTTAATCAGAACTAGTAAACTCCTGTAAAAAAGGGTTTCCCATCATGTTTGACTCAGCACACACACCTTTTCGCAAAACAAAATAGTTTTACCCAAAACATAGGATCAACATGGTCAAGGAGCACTTGCCTTGTTCTTGTGGTTCCGGTTGTTCTTGATTCTCAAAATCTTGTCGCTGCAGCTTGACGTTGACAGCTTCCTGAGTTTGTCCTGCTATGTAGGATTCACGTGAATACAAGATTCACAGCAATCAATATCATGCACAATCCTTATACTAGATGCGATGATGCACATGCATGCTATCCTACGATTAGTTTTATTAGATTGATCTGTACGTATTCTTGCATGGCTTGCATGGTCAGAGGTGTTCGGATTAAAGGTGAACGTGGCGATGGTCTTGTCTTTTTAGATCAAACTGATCATCGAGTGATCTGCCCACGAGTAGGCTTCTGTTCGACAGGAATTGAAGAACAGATGCAAGAGATGAACACAATGATGTCGTAAGGTGGTATTGAAACCCTACCTCACGTTCTTCTTGACTTCGAGGTCCTCCTCAGACCGCTCGGTTCTTCTCCGATGATCTCCCTTGTTGTGCGTTGGCGATGTTTTGCTCGGCGAGTTAGGGCTAGGGCTCTAAGTCGTCGGCTCAGGATTTGAAAGAGAAGTTTGTGGTTTCGGCCAGAGGTTTTGGGTTCTATTTATAATCGGGAAGAGAAGAGTCCTAATCTGATTGGATCCCGAATAAGAGTCTTATTCAGATCTTTGTTGGATCCTAACGTCTTATCTTTGGTAACATCGTGGAATTTAGATCGGTTTATGTTGCGTATCGGTATCTTTACGCGTAAAAACCGCTCCAGAACTCGCTACCTCCGTGATGATGAGCTCCGGAAGCTCCACGTGTTCTCCGGGCTTGGTATCTCCTCATCCACAGAGACGAGCTCCGGTTGTGCCGCGTGTCAATCGATCGAGACCTCCCTCTTCTTCGGAGACGAGCTCCGCGCACGCCACGTGTGGGTGCCGGTCTTTCCGCCTTTCCTTCCCTCAGGGACATGCCCCGAGGTCGACACGTGTCCAGCAGCGACGGACCTCCGGAGATAAGCTCCGGTGGCGACACGTGTTCAATAGATCCGGACTTCTCGGAGATGGGTTCCGAGATCAACACGTATCCCGTGCGACTGGTCCCCTGACTTCCGCGAGGACTAGCTCCGAAGGTGTCATGTGTCCCATGAAAAATGCCTTTGCTTCTTCCGCAGAGGCTAGCTCCACGGGCAACACGCGTCCCACAGGGTTGGACCTCTTTCCAATTGCGGAGGTGACCCCCGAGCCTGCCACGTATCCAGTTTAGCGTCGGACCTCTCCCTATCTCTCGGGAATGAGTTCCGAACATGCCACGTGGTCTGCTGGTCGTGGAAGTTGCCTTCGGCGCTCTCAGAGAGCTTTACTAGCTATCCTTTTGATACTTGTTTCTGTTCCCTCTTTTCTAAAAATGTTTTTCTTCTTCATAAAACATGAACATATGCTGACACCCAAGATGAGGGTGTCACAAATCTACCCCCCTTAATTTGAATCTCGCCCTCGAGATTCGTTAGTAGAAAATAGATAGGGGAATTCAGCCTTAATATCCTCTTCACGCTCCCATGTGGCTTCAGCTTCAGTATGATGACTCCATTGTACCTTGCACCATCGAATCACTTTGTTTTGGGTGACCCTTTCCTTTACGTCCAAGATTCGGACAGGGTGTTCTACATAGGTCAGGTCTTCTTGAAGTTCAAGTTCTCCCATTGACACTTGTTCCTCTGGTACTCTCAAGCACTTCTTGAGCTGGGATACATGAAACACGTCATGTACGTCGCAGAGGTGGTTTGGGAGCTCTAGTTGATAGGCTACTTCTCCTCGCTTGTCCAAAATCTTAAATGGTCCGATGTAGCGAGGTGGTAGTTTGCCTTTGACGTTAAAACGTCGTTGGCCTCGGATAGGCGATACCTTAAGGTATACGAAGTCTCCTACTTCGAAGGTCAACTTCCTACGCCTATTGTCCGCATAGCCTTTCTGTCGTGACTGAGCAGCCTTTAAGTTCTCCCGTATCGTTTGGACTTGCTTTTCAGCCTCTTGTAGTACTTCGGGTCCAAACACATGGTTCTCTCCAGTCTCATTCCAGAACAGTGGCGTTCTACACCGTCTACCATATAAGGCTTCGAAAGGCGACATCTTCAAGCTAGCTTGATAGCTGTTGTTATAGGAGAACTCGGCATACGGTAAACTCCTATCCCAACTACGCCCACGTTTCAAGGCGCAAGCTCTCAGCATGTCCTCCAAAATTTGGTTCGTCCTCTCGGTTTGCCCATCTGTTTGTGGGTGATAGGCAGAGCTAAAATCTAGTCGTGTACCCATGGCTTTCTGCAGCTTCCTCCAGAATCTAGAGGTAAACTGAGAACCTCGATCTGAGACTATCCTCTTCGGAACTCCATGACGGCACACGATCTGCTCCATGTACAACTCTGCCAACTGTGTAACGTTGTAACTGGTCTTTACCGGAAGAAAATGGGCGGTTTTCGTCAACCGGTCCACAATGACCCAGATGGAGTCGTATCCTGACTGAGTTCTTGGCAATCCGACAATAAAGTCCAGACTGATGTCCTCCCATTTCCATTCAGGTATTTTCAAAGGTTGCAACAATCCAGCGGGTTTTTGATGTTCGGCCTTTACCCGTTGGCATGTGTCGCATAGGGCAACGTATTCGGCTATATCCCTCTTCATACCATCCCACCAATAGCAAGTTTTCAAGTCCTTGTACATTTTGGTGCTCCCTGGATGTATGGAATAGGGTGAATCATGTGCCTCCTTCAATATCATGTCGCGAAGGTGTCTTATGCTTGGCACACAAATCCTTTTTCCTAGCCAAAGCGTACCCTTTTCATCCTCCTTGAAATCCTATTCCATCCCTTGTCAGATTCTTTCCTTGATCTCCTTGATCCCCTCGTCCGTTGCTTGGCCCTCTCTTATTTCTTGCTCCAATGAGGAGTGGATCTTCATTATTTCCATGTTATTCAAGAATCCGAGGTGTAACCGTTCGAACTCCTTTCGAAGTTCGGGTGGTAGCTCCCGAACCGTGAGTTGGTGGCATGCTCCCTTTCTGCTCAGTGCGTCAGCGACCACATTGGCCTTCCCGGGGTGGTAGTTGATTCCCACATCATAATCCTTGATGAGTTCTAACCATCGACGTTGCCTCAAATTCAAGTCCGTTTGTGTAAATATGTACTTTAGGCTTTTATGATCTGTATAGATCTCACATCAATAACCAAGGATATAGTGTCTCCGAATCTTCAATGCATTCACCGCTGCTGCTAACTCTAAATCATGAGTAGGATAGTTAAGCTCATGCTTCTTTAATTGTCATGAGGCATAGGCTACCACTTGTCCTTCCTGCATGAGTACACACCCGAGCCCTTGTCTGGATGCGTCACAATATATGTCAAATCTCTTGCTTACGTCTGGCAATACCAGAACTGGTGCTGTGGTTAGCCTTTCCTTGAGTTCCTCAAAACTTTCTTGGCAGGCTTGCGTCCATTGAAAGATTTTTCCCTTCGTTAGCAACTCCGTCATAGGTTTTGCTATCTTAGAGAAGTCTTTAATGAAGCGCCGATAGTATCCTGCCATCCCAAGGAAACTCCGAATATCCCTCACGCTCTTCGGTTGGTCCCACTTCAGAACATCTCTCACCTTTCCAGGATCAACCGATACCCCTTCCTTGGAGATGATGTGGCCTAGGAAGGATATTTCTTTTAGCCAAAATTGACATTTGTTGAGCT
The DNA here is from genome assembly GCA_030760725.1 of Neostapfia colusana. NCBI lineage: Eukaryota > Viridiplantae > Streptophyta > Magnoliopsida > Poales > Poaceae > Neostapfia > Neostapfia colusana. Next base: position 18,399,549 of record JASWHV010000018.1, on the reverse strand, counting down.
TGGCATACAACTGATGCTCTCGCAACTTCTGCAAGGTAAATCTCAGATGTTCTTCATGCTCCTCCTCACTTTTTGAATACACCATAATGTCGTTGATGAAAACCACGACGAACTTGTCCAAGTACTCCATGAAAACCTTATTCATACAGTACATGAAGTATGCAGGTGCATTCGTCAATCCAAAAGACATAACGGTATATTCATATGAACCATACCGTGTCCGAAAGGCTGTCTTAGGTATATCGGAGGGCTTAATCTTCAGCTGGAAATATCCCGACCGAAGATCAATCTTGGAGAACACTTGGACTCCTTTCATTTGATCGAACAGGTCCTCTATACGGGGCAGAGGGTATTTATTCTTGATTGTTACCTCGTTGAGAGACCTGTAGTCCACGCACATTCTTTGGGTTCCGTCCTTCTTGTCCACGAAAAGCACCGGGGCTCCCCATGGTGACGAACTTGGACGGATAAAACCCTTCTCCAACTGTTCTTGAATTTGCTTCTTTAGTTCAACTAACTCGTTGACGGGCATCCTATATGGTCTCTTAGCTATGGGTGCAGTTCCAGGTACCAAATCTATGGCAAACTCAATGTCCCGGTCAGGTGGCATACCTGGAAGTTCTTTCGGGAACACATCCGAAAATTCCTGAACCACTGGAATGTTGTCCAATGCTACTCCTTCAACATGGTTCAGATCCGCCCGTTCGGTCGCTTGCTGGGCTGACTCAAACTCGACACGGATACCGTGTTTGTTTTTCAACTGCACGCTTCTCTCAGCGCATTGGATTACTCCATTGTGCTTGCTTAACAAGTCCATTCCGAGTATGATGTAAATTCCGTGGGAGTCCAAGACAATAAGGTTGGCAAGGAAGTCTACCCCCCTTATTTTAAGGCTTACCTTAGGACATACTATACTAGTCCTCATTTCTCCTCCGGGAGAATTAACTAACATGGCACATTCTAAGTGGGATACGGGTAGATGATGTTTGGCAACATATTCGGATGATATGAAGGAATGTGATGTTCCAGAATCAAATAAAATGGTGGCTGGGTTGGAGTTGGCAAGGAACATACCAATTGCGACGTCCTCAGCCTGTTGTGCTTCCTCAGCAGTGACATGGTTAACGTGGCCACGAGCATAGTTCCGCGGTCCACGGTTCCCTTGGTTGTCTCCTCCGTTTGGTCGCTGGTTCTGCTTGGGCACGTTACCTTGCTGTCCAGGGCCTCTCTTCGGGCACTGGTTAGCGAAGTGGCCTACTTCCCCGCAAGCAAAGCATGCCCTGTTGCCTACGGCAGCAGGTACGTTGGGGCGGGGGTTTTGAACAAGAGCGCCATTGTTAGGCCGGGGTGCAGGAGGCATGGGCACTCGAGGTGCCGGTGCAACAAACCGTTGCTGTGGTGGCTGACCAGGGCGGTACGTAGGATTGGTTGGTCCATACTGCGGTGCAGGAGGCGTGTACCTAGGTCGTACGTTGCTCCCTTGGTGCTGGTATGGCACCTTCCTTTTGCACTCGCGCTCAATCTCTCGGATCTTGTTTTCCACCACAATAGCCTTATCAACCAGCTTCTGGAAGCTTACGTAGTCATTGTTGAGGAGCTGAACTTGGATCTCATTGTTCAACCCTCTCATGAACAGGTACTGCTTCTTCTGATCCGAGTTGACATCTTCGGGGGCATACCGGGACAGTTATATGAACTTGTTGAGATATTCGTTCACACTTTTCTGCCCTTGGCGGAGACCTTCAAACTCCTGCCTCTTGAGCATCATTACGCCAACAGGGATGTAGTGGGAGCGGAAATTTTCCTTGAACTCAGTCCAAGTGATTGTCTCCGGGTTGGCATGGGCGTTGCTCAAGGCATCCCACCAGTCAGCAGCTGCTCCCATCAGTTGGTGCGACGCAAAGAGAACCTTCTCTCGGTCGTTGCACTGAACAATGGCAAGCTTCTTCTCCATGGATTTCAACCAATCATCGGCCTCCATTGGATCGCTTGCTTGAGCAAAGGTGGGTGGTCGAGTCCTCATGAACTCTCCCAACCTGTTATGAGCCGGCGGTGGTGGTGGCGGTGGTGCCGGAACGGAGTTTTGGTTGGCCTGCAACTGATCCAAAGTTTGGATCATGGTTTGCATAAGCTGGTTTTGCATGGCCATCAACCTTTCTAGGCTGTTTTCGCCAGCTCCTGGGTTAGCAGGAACTTCCTCGTGGTCATCTCCCTGGACGTTCCTTCGGCTGGCGTTTCCTCTCGCCATCTGTGAGAGACAACGAAACAGAATAGAAGGTTAGAGATTAGGTAGATCCTTTCAACTATATGCATCAAGGTGAGTTGGACTATATATATTAGTCCTTATGAGGATGTGAGCAAGTGCCGAAACATCTCACACCTCCCTCTTCTTATGTGTGGATATGGACAACGTTTTTGAGACGTCCCACCACTCACACTTAAGCACATATTCACAAATAATCATTACAAGGGCCCACTCAACCCCTATTCAAGGATGGTTTCCTATGTCAAGGTGGTTTCAAGGCCAATCTAGGCTATTCACCCTAGGATGCTTCCTTTGGTCAGTGTGGCTTAGCTACCTATGACTCCTATTCAGGGGTGTAACTTGCTGTTAACCGTGGCTCTAATATCAATCTAAGGTTTCTATCTAGGCGTGTGACCTACTGTCAACCCGTGGCTCTGATACCAATCTGTGACGCCCTCAATTCTGTGGAAAACCACGGAACCGAGAACTAATGTGTATGTGTGCCCAGGATGTTCATCACACATACACATACGTTCCACAAACTGAATTCAGATTATATATTACCACGAATAACAGAGTTTATTACAGCACCTCATGAGTCTTGGACTCATGCTCACAGCGGAAGTCCTTATTTCTACGCAGCGGAAATCTTATTTAAATGCGGAAGCAAAAACTAATGCGGAAGCAAAACTAAGCAGAAGTGGCTCCATCTCTACTCCCTCCACAGGCAAGGTTGAGAACAGATCACACGCCATAATGCTCTACTCGGTCTTCATAGTAGTCTTCTCTTGCTGTTGATGAAGAAATAATAATGCAAGTTTGAGTACAATGATGTACTAAGCAAGTGCGGGAATAACACATGACATGCAGCTCATAAACAAGGTAGGTATAAAAGGCTTATTTGCAGAAAAGCAGATTTATAAAACCGTGATAAAACAGCAACTTAACTTTAGATGAATGTAGTCCCAGCATGTATGAAATTACCAACATACCTCCATCACTTCCCGTGTTCCATCCAAACATTAACCAATCCTTTACCCATACTCACGAATACCTCCAAGTATTCGCTACCATCTCACCTCATGAAACAACCTTGTCTCGCACCGAGACCATTCTCATATCATGACCCACCAGTCATGCAACCCTTTCATCATCCAGACTTAACAATTCCAAACCAAACCATAACCAAAAACCATAACCAAGAACCTTCCCAATAACCATTCCAGTAACCATCCCATCTAATCATGGCAGTTTAGCCAGGTGCTCGTGACCGTAAGCTCGGCTATCATGATAGTTTTAATAACTCTGCAGAGTTTGCACCTCTTTACCCACAAGTTTGTGATTTCGTCACCCGTCGGCGACTGCAGAACCTCCATTATACCAATATACAACCGTCGGTGTATGGTCAAGAGATCACAAAATAGCCTTTACAAAGGGGTTACTAGATGTATGGACTCACTAAGGTTTCACCGGCAGGCTAGAATCTCCAATTCTCCCACCCACGGGCCCCCTCTTGTGCCATGCAGTTCCCAGGGCAGTCCTCACTCGACTCCCATTCCCCGCGCCTTTCACAGTCCATAACAATCTAGCAACTTACCTAATTACTCAGCTAAGCCGCACCCATACTTGGCCTTGTGGTGACACTGTTATCCTGGCATGTGCATGCATGAACCGGTCCTTAGATCTACGGCAAGCAAAACCACCATCTCATGCTACCTCATTCACAAACCCAGGCTTGCCTAGATCTCCCTCCGATCCATGTTCATTAACATCATCAGTTCCTCATCATCATTACGAGTGCAGTTAGCTAGACACATCTATCTCGCTTCCCAACCCCATGGACTCAGCGAAGCATAAAGCAAAAACCATACCCGACTCATAAACTTCCCAGGCGACAAGGGTGGTTTAATCAGAACTAGTAAACTCCTATAAAAAGGGTTTCCCATCATGTTTGACTCAGCACACACACCTTTTCGCAAAACAAAATAGTTTTTCCAAAACATAGGATCAACATGGTCAAGGAGCACTTGCCTTGTTCTTGTGGTTCCGGTGGTTCTTGATTCTCAAAATCTTGTCGCTGCAGCTCGACGTAGACAGCTTCCTGAGTTTGTCCTGCTATATAGGATTCACATGCATACAAGATTCACAGCAATCAATATCATGCGCAATCCTTATACTAGATGCGATGATGCACATGCATGCTATCCTACGATTAGTTTTATTAGATTGATCTGTACGTATTCTTGCATGGCTTGCATGGTCAGAGGTGTTTGGGTTAAAGGTGAACATGGCCATGGTCTTGTCTTTTTAGATCAAACTGATCATCGAGTGATCTGCCCACGAGAAGGCTTCTGTTCGAAAGGAATTGAAGAACAGATGCAAGAGATGAACACAATGATGTCGTAAGGTGGTATTGAAACCCTACCTCACGTTCTTCTTGACTTCGATGTCCTCCTCGGACCGCTCGGTTCTTCTCTGATGATCTCTCTTGTTGTGCTTTGGCGATGTTTTGCTCAGCGAGTTAGGGCTAGGGCTCTAAGTCGTCGGCTCAGGATTTGAAAGAGAAGTTTGTGGTTTCGGCCAGAGGTTTTGGGTTCTATTTATAATCGGGAAGAGAAGAGTCCTAATCTTATTGGATCCCGAATAAGAGTCTTATTCAGATCTTTGTTGGATCCTAACGTCTTATCTTTGGTAACATCGTGGAATTTAGATCGGTTTATGTTGCGTATCGGTATCTTTACGTGTAAAAACCGCTCCAGAACTCGCTACCTCCGTGATGATGAGCTCCGGAAGCTCCACGTGTTCTCCGGGCCTGGTATCTCCTCATCCGCAGAGACGAGCTCCGGTTGTGCCGCGTGTCAATCGATCGAGACCTCCCTCTTCTTCGGAGACGAGCTCCGCGCACGCCACGTGTGGGTGCCGGTCTTTCCGCCTTTCCTTCCCTCAGGGACATGCCCCGAGGTCGACACGTGTCCAGCAGCGACGGACCTCCGGAGATAAGCTCCGGTGGCGACACGTGTTCAATAGATCCGGACTTCTCGGAGATGGGTTCCGAGATCAACACGTATCCCGTGCGACTGGTCCCATGAATAATGCCTTTGCTTCTTCCGCAGAGGCTAGCTCCACGGGAAACACGCGTCCCACAGGGTCGGACCTCTTTCCAATTGCGGAGGTGACCCCCGAGCCTGCCACGTATCCAGTTTAGCGTCGGACCTCTCCCTATCTCTCGGGAATGAGTTCCGAACACGCCACGTGGTCTGCTGGTCATGGAAGTTGCCTTCGGCGCTCTCAGAGAGCTTTACTGGCTATCCTTTTGATACTTGTTTCTGTTCCCTCTTTTCTGGAAATGTTTTTCTTCTTCATAAAACATGAACATATGCTGACACCCGAGATGAGGGTGTCACAAAGTTAAGTTGCTGTTTTATCATGATTTTATAAATTTGCTTTTCTGCAAATGAGCCTTTTTATACCTACCTTGTTATGAGCTGCATATCATGTGTTTTTCCCGCACTTGCTGAGTACATCATTGTACTCAAACTTGCATTATTACTTCATCATCAGCAGCAGGGGAAGCCTACTATGAAGACCAAGTGGAGCATTATGGCGTGTGATCTGTTCTCAACCTTGCCTGTGGAGGGAGTAGAGATGGAGCCACTTCTGCTTAGATTTGCTTCCGCATTTGCTGAATTGCTTCCGCATTAGTTCGAAGACTTCCTCTGCGTAGAAATAAGACTTCCGCTGTAAGCATGAGTCCAAGACTCATGAGGTATTGTAATAAACTCTGTTATTCGTGGTAATATATAATCTGAATTTAGTTTGCGGAACGTATGTGTATGTGTGATGAACATCCTGGGCACACATATGCATTAGTTCTCGGTTCCGTGGTTTTCCCACAGAATTGAGGGCGTCACATAAAGGCCTGTTCCACTAATGCTCAGGAGGTAGAACTTACAGTGATGTTCCATGCTCCAAGGGTTCGGGAACGGATCCCATCCTTGGTGGAAAGGCGTATGTACCTGGGACGGCAACTTTCGTGACTCGGAAGGGACCTTCCCGGCTGGTGGAGAATTTATAGGTCCTTCACGGAAAAGTGTGTGCCGCGGCACCAGGTTGCCTTCTTCCAGCTCCCTGACACGCTTGGTCCTTTGGCGGTAGTGCTAGAGCACCAGCCGGGGCCGTGCGTTGTGGGGTGTTACCTGCAATCATGCTTCGCCGACGAGGTCGATATCTTCACGCTGGAGCAGGTCCAGCGCGGCTTCTCCCGGGAGCTCCGGGGTACTTTCCCCTTTTGGCTAAGGCCGTCAAGAGGTAGGAGGGCCCAGACTCTTCTTGGGAGACCTAGGATGTCTTTCCCCTTCTGGCTAAGGCCGTCAAGAGGTTGACAGATCCTGGGCGGCCCCCAGGAGGTGAGGCCGAGGCACAGAGACGTGCACTCGGGTAGAGCTGGCCCAGTTCTGCACCGCCGGGGCTGGTGCTTGGGCTGCTGCGACTGCTTGGAGCTTCTCCAAGGCTGATATCGCAGCAGTGCAGTCTCCACAGATCTTTCGGGGCAGCCGTAGTCAGTTACTGCCCTGGCACATCATCACTGGAGCTGGAGTCCTCAACATTGTGCACCGTCTTTATGGCGCACCGAGGCTCCTGAAACCCCACCTGGTGGCCGACGTTGTCTAGGGCATCGACCTTCTGCTTGCCCTCCCTTTGACGGAAAGGTGGGGCATCAGCTCGCAGCTGCCTCCCTTTGCGGAAGCGCTCTGTGAGCTTCTGGATGTCCCGGCACTCAGCAGCAGTATGGTAGCTGGTGCCGTGCACGGGGCATAGCTCGCCTTGGCCACCATCTGGAGCTGGTGACTGTCGCTGCCTTTTGTCGGGGTGTGGCCCCCGAGCTCCACTGGGTGCTGCTGCTGCAGCAACGGGAGCCGCGGTCGGTGGCTTCATCTTGCCCCCGCCCCGGTTCCTGACCTTCTTGCCGCTTCCATGATGAATGTGGCCTAGAGGGTGGGTGAATAGGCCTTACAAAGTTTCCTGCACACTTAATGTAGTTGTCAAAAACTTGCTTGACCGGACTAGTCCGGTTGTGTGAGCGTACTAGTCCGGTGTGCCTGAAGTATGTAGATTGTATTAAGTGTTGTTCAGGAAAATTAACTTGTTTAGCAGCGGAAATAAGAACAACAGTTATTTTATTTTGAGTTTACAATGTGAGGTGTGATTATGCCTGTGAATGAAACTTAGCAATTCAAATTATGAAGTTTAGCAACTAGATGTTCTAATCAACAAAAATAAAGAAGCACGCGAGACACAAATTTTACCGAGGTTTGATCTCACCAAGAGATCTACGTCCTCGTTGAGCAAGCTCACACAGAGCCAGATCTCTAACCCTTTCCCTCTTCAAGTCACCACACAATGCCGACTTGACTCCACTAGCACGGGTAATCACCGAGTTTGTGGGGCAACCTCACACGTTGAGGACTCCCACGAGAATTACAATGAAAAAGCGATCAAATACACTCAAAAAGATTACAATGCAGAATATGAGTGTAGAGAGATCAAACCCCAAGAGCTCACAACGAAGGAACGACGATCTCCCAATCCCAAATCCAAGTGTATAATTGATTTTCACCTTTTTTTGCACCTTAGATGTGTGGAGAGATGTGTTTTTGGGCTCTTGGGACAGGTGGCGGCGCTAGGGTTTGAGTTTCTAGCAGTGTGAGTCGTGTCTCCTGGTTGGAAGGCCGTGGATCACCAATTATATTATTTCCAAAAAAGTTATCGTTGTAAAACCTAATACCGGACTAGTCCGGTGTATGTTCGGACTTGTCCGATGCTATGTAAAGTGGGGTTCCAGAAAGTTTAGCGGACTAGTCCTGTCCCATGGACGGACTAGTCCGCAGTCCTCTAAAGAAGACAACAGAAACATGAGCGGACTAGTCCGGTCTAAAACCGGACTTTTCCGGTGCATTCCAGTAAGCTGACCGGACTAGTCCGGTCCATGAACGGACTAGTCCGGTTTCCAGTGGATTTTAGTTGATTTTTAAACCCCTTACCCTTACGCAAAGTCATGAGCTCTTGGGATGTGTCTCTCACACACACCCTATACATTTAAATCTACTTTGCTCTTCTAAGTTCCATTAAAGTCTTCCTTTTCGGACACCACTCTATTTTTCACCTTTTTGTGTGCACCGAGCTAGTTCACTTTGTTTGTCCTGCAATCATCTCAATAATTTCATTAGGATCTCATATGCTTGTCATCGATTCTCCAAAACCCACAAGGGATACCCTAGATGCACTTTCAATCTCCCCCTTTTTGGTGATTGATGACAACCATTTGAGATATCACAATTAAGAAGAAAAAATTGATTTTTCATAAAGTGTGCATATATGAGAATAAAGAATAACTAACAAGAAAAACTTCTCTCATATACGCACTCCTTATGGTGCTGTGCCTAACAAGTGTGTGATCAACAAAAATGTGATGAACGAGGATAAAAGATAACAACCATAGATGTAAGCATCACAATACTATGAAGCATCACACATAAGGTGAATAGTCAAATTACAATAGTTTTTAAAAATAAGTACAAGTCCTCGATCACAAGTCCTTAATAACTTATCCTAGATAGCTATTCTAGTCTCAATCTCTCCCCCTTTGGCATCAAGGCACCAAAAAGGGAAAATTGAGTGGAATCACTCATCGCCGTTCCCACTTTCACTCTCAGTCCTATCTTCATCTTACTCTTCACCTTGATCTTCATCATCTTGACCATGTAGAGGGTTAGCAGCTGAACCATCACCAAACCCAAAGGAGCTCAACTCTTGGTCAGTGAAAGTTGGCATTTCAGTGAAGTCTTCAGCTGAGTCCTCAGAAACCTCAAGTGACCCTTGTGGCTCAATTTCCAGTTTGGCACAGATGGCCTAGATATTGGCTTTTATATATCTTTGATGCTTCTTTCTGGCCAATCTCTCTTCATGTTGCTTAACTTCAACTTTGCGGCAAGAGGCAAAGATAGAAGATAGCATCTTGAAGATGCCACTTGAGGATTCCCGAGTAGATGAGGTTGCATGAGTGGTAGCTGCAGCCTCAGATCTTGTCTCCTCTTGAGCTCTCTTGGACCTTCTTTCTTCTCCGAGTGAGACAGGATCAGAAGGAGCAGAATATATAGTGGGCTTCTGAGGCCTAAGTCCAGTGTGAGGCACATCCTTTACAAACTCCAGTCCTGTCACTTTTTCAATCATGAACATTATGTAGGGTGCATAGCCGCAAGACCGGATGGGATTGATAGAGATATTGACAATGTCATTGTAAATGTACTCAAACACATTGAATGTCCTTTTCTTGCTTATGACCTTCATCAAGGTTCTGAGGGTGCCCTGAACAATCACTGCATCTCCCTCTTTGGGAGCTATAGTCTTCCTCAAGATCCGATTGAGAACTACAAAGAAAGGCTTCATGTATTTAGTGGTTGGAGGCTTGAATGGCATTCGTGTATCATAGAGAAAGTCCAGCTGATCTTTCTCCAGTGGTTTCAGGTTGTGAATTACAAGTTCATTGTCCAAGGTATTCTCAAGATGAAGGTATTCTTGCGAATTCTTCATAGGTGACACTGTACTGAGACCCATGTGACATCCAAATCATCCTGTCATTGTCATCACGAGCGAAGTAGAGAGTAGAGTAGAATTGCGTGATGACTTCATCATTCCAGTCACACTAGAAGGAGAATAGTTCTTTCAGCCCGTGAAGCTCGAGGGCTGTCACAACCTCCTGATAAGCTTGACATCTCTTGGACTAAAGATAAGCAATATCAACCCACTGACTTTCGACAACTGGATGCTTCATCTTCCGATACACATGTTCATAGTAGTCAGCATGAAAATTACTCCAAAATCTGGGGTCAGCTGACTCTCTGGGCTGATTATACACTTCTACTTTTCTGAACTTGTCAGCTAGTTCACCCCCTTTTCCAGTGTAATCATTACTCGAAGGTTGCCTGTTGCGATGAATGGGATTTTTCAGTTTTAGAGGCCCAATGGGGCCACTAGCAAGCCCCTTCCCTTTATTGGGAGCCCTCTTAGGTCCCGAGGAGCTCTCGGCAATAGCCTTTCTTTGAGGTTTCTTCACAATCACCTTCCTCTTCTTAGGCAAATTTTCATCGGAAGGTGGAGAGTGGACATTGACATCATGTATTTTCTTCATCACTCCCTCCTTGGCTCTCCTCACTCTTTCACGTTGAACATCTTCATCAAGGAGGAAAGAGCTGTCATCTGAGCCAGAAGACATGGTGCCTGATAAGGAGTTCAAGGATTAGATACGAATGGACTCATTATCGACTTCAAATAGGAATGTAGGGGTTCAACTGTCAGAGACCGGACTTGTCCGGTTTCAGAGTGCGGACTTGTCCGCATCTGTGCGCCGAACTAGTCCGGCCTGGCATAAGAACCCTAACATTTCCATTTGAATCAAATCTCCTATCTAAAGACACAAAGGCAGGAAAGTGGTAGGAATACATCTATGGAGGCAATGCACATTATTTTGAAATCAATGGAAACGAGCTAGAATTAGAAAAGTTTGAGAGCTAGGTTTTAGGGGGGAATTTACCAAGAATTGAAGATTCGCGTTGATGGAGCAAGAATCTATCCGGATGAGTCCGGAGAGGAGAATCCACTCGTCGAGGAGAGGATTTTCCACGAAGAAAACTTCGAGTTTGAGGGCTCAACCCGAAAATCACTTTGGGAGCTAGGGTTTAGGAGAGGGGGGAGACCAAATGCTTATGAGTGGAGAAGGAGGGGTCTGGGCCGGCCAAACGTTTATATATGCGACTGACCGGACTAGTCCGGTCATGATAGCGGACTAGTCCGGTGCCCCTGAGGTAACCTAACTATATCGTCTGTCCGGACTAGTCCGGTTAACAACCAGACTAGTCTGGTTCCAACAGACTTGATGCAGATAGTAAAGTTTAAAAGTGATCCAAGGACACTAATTTTTGCAAATAATCTTGGTAATTACAACCAGTAGGCAAGCAACAATCAAACAATGGTCATATTTCGCAAGATTTCTTCATTAAAATAGTTTTCTTAGAAGGAAAAGAGAGGAGGAGCAGTTTTTACAATAAAATGTAACATTTGAGGTTGCAACCAGGTATGCAACGTTTCAAGCCACGTTTCGAGAGTCAAGAATATTAAGTTCATTTCTTAGCTCACAAAACCTTTTCTCATCTAATGGTTTGGTAAAGATATCTGCGAGTTGTTTTTCAGTTCTAACATGTGAAATTTCAATGTCACCTTTTAAAGAATGATCTCTAATAAAGTGATGATGAATATCTATGTGCTTAGTTCTTGAGTGCTCTACTGGGTTATGTGCAATTTTTATAGTGCTTTCATTATCACATAGAAGCGAAATATGATTCAGATTGTAGCCGTAGTCTCTAAGAGTCTGTCGCATCCGAAGTAGTTGTGCACAACAACTACCAGCTGCAACATACTCTGCTTCCGCTGTTGAAAGAGCAATAGAGTTTTTCTTTTTAGATGACCAAGAAACTAGGGATCTGCCAAGAAATTGACAAGTCCCTGAAGTGCTGTTTCTATCGACTTTGCATCCTGCATAGTCGGCATCGGAATAACCTATTAAGTTAAACTTGGATCCTTTGGGATACCAAAGGCCCAAGTTAGGTGTGTGCACAAGATACCTTAGGATTCTTTTTACAGCTATTAAGTGACACTCTTTAGGTGCGGCTTGAAACCTTGCACACATGCATACGCTAAGCATAATATCTGGCCTAGATGCACATAAGTAAAGTAAGGAGCCGATCATTGACCTATATACCTTTTGGTCCACATTTGGACCTTCTTCATTGAGGTTGAGATGTCCGTTGATTGCCATGGGTGTCTTGATGGCCTTGACTTTGTCCATATTGAATTTCTTGAGGATGTCCTGTGTGTATTTGGTTTGGCTTATAAATGTGCCTTCTCTCAGTTGCTTCACTTGGAATCCCAAGAAGAACTTCAATTTGCCCATCATCGACATCTCGAACCTAGCTGTCATAATTTTGCTAAATTCCTCACAGAAAGACTTGTTAGTGGATCTAAAGATAATATCATCAACGTAAATTTGACATACAAATATATGATCATCAAAATGTTTAGTGAAGAGTGTATAGTCAACTTTACCAATTTTGAATCCATTTTGAGTTAGAAAATCTCTAAGGCACTCATACCAAGCTCGAGGAGCTTGTTTGAGGCCATAGAGAGCCTTACGCAGTTTATAGACGTGGTTAGGATACTCTTGGTCTTCGAATCCTGGTGGCTGCTCCACATAAATTTCCTCCTTTATCGGACCGTTGAGGAAGGCACTTTTGACGTCCATTTGATACAACTTAAAATTATGGTGAGTAGCATATGCCAATAAAATACGAATGGACTCAAGTCTAGCTACGAGAGCGAAAGTTTCGTCGAAGTCCAAATCTTCGACCTGAGAATAACCCTTGGCCACCAGCCTCGCTTTATTTCTTGTTACTATTCCATGTTCATCTTGCTTGTTCCAAAATACCCATTTGGTTCCAACGATGTTCGCCCTTGGTCTTTCCACCAGCTCCCACACTTCATTTCTTTTGAAGTTGTTCAATTCTTCTTGCATTGCAATCACCCAGTCTGGATCTCTTAAGGCTTCATCTACCCTGTATGGTTCTAGAAAAGAGATAAAAGAATAGTATTCACAGAAATTTGCAACGCGAGATCTAGTAGTTACTCCCTTAGCAATATCACCAATGATATTGTTGACATGATGGTCTCTTTGCACACTCTGATGTACTCTTGGGTGAGGAACTTGTGTAGCTGCTTGTTCTTCATCATCTTCATGTTCATTGTCTTCCCTAGATCATTGCTTCCATGATTATCTTGATCTTCTTGATCTTCCTCCACTTGATCTTGTGTAAAAGCTACCCCTTGATCATTGCTTCCATGATTATCTTGATCTTCCTCCACTCGATCTAGTGTAAAAGCTCCCCCTTGATCATTGCTTCCTTGTTGAGGTTCACCTTGTGCATTTGAGTCTTGCGTTTGATCTTGTGGTAGAATATCACCAAGTGCCATTTTCTTCAGCGCTTTACATGGAGCTTCCTCTTTATCTAGCATACACATATCGACTTGCTCCACTTGTGTGACGCCCTCAATTCTGTGGAAAACCACGGAACCGAGAACTAATGCATATGTGTGCCCAGGATGTTTATCACACACACACATACGTTCCACAAACCGAATTCAGATTATATATTACCACGGATAACAGAGTTTATTACAGCACCTCATGAGTCTTGGACTCATGCTCACAACGGAAGTCCTAATTTCTACGCAGCGGAATTCTTATTTAAATGAGGAAGCAGAAACTAATGCGGAAGCAAAACTAAGCAGAAGTGGCTCCATCTCTATTCTCTCCACAGGCAAGGTTGAGAACAGATCACACGCCATAATGCTCTACCCGGTCTTCATAGTAGTCTTCTCTTGCTGTTGATGGAGAAATAATAATGCAAGTTTGAGCACAATGATGTACTCAGCAAGTGCGGGAATAACACATGATATGCAGCTTATAAACAAGGTAGGTATAATATGCTTATTTGCAGAAAAGCAAATTTATAAAACCATTGATAAAACAGCAACTTAACATTAGATGAATGTAGTCTCAGCATGTGTTAAATTACCAACATACCTCCATCACTTCCCGTGTTCCATCCGAACATTAACCAATCCTTTACTCATACTCACGAATACCTCCTCGTATTTGCTACCATCCCATCTCATAAAACAACCTCGTCTCACACCGAGACCAATCTCATGTCATGACCCAACAGTCATGCAACCATCTCATCATCCAGACTTAACAGTTCCAAACCAATAACCATAACCGAGAACCTTCCCAATAACCATTCCAATAACCATCCCAATAATCATCCCAACTATTCATGGCAGTTTAGCCAGGTGCTCATGACCGTAAGCTCGGCTATCATGATAGTTTTAATAACTCTGCAGAGTTTGCACCTCTTTATCCACAAGTTTGTGATTTCGTCACCCGTTGGCGACTGCAGAACCTCCATTATACCAGTACACATCCGTCGGTGTATGGTCAAGAGATCACAAAATAGCCTTTACAAAGGGGTTATTAGATGTATGGACTCACTAAGGTTTCACAGGCAGGCTAGAATCTCCAATTCTCCCACCCACGGGCCCCCTCTTGTGCCATGCAGTTCCCAGGGCAGTCCTCACTCGACTCCCATTCCCCGCGCCTTCCACAGTCCATAACACTCTAGCAACTTACCTAATTACTCAGCTAAGCCACACCCATACTTGGCCTTGTGGTGGCACTGTTATCCTGGCATGTGCATGCATGAACCGGTCCTTAGATCTACGGCAAGCAAAACCACCATCTCATGCTACCACATTCACAAACCCAGGCTTGCCTAGATCCCCCCCCCCCCGATCCATGTTCATTATTAACGTCAGTTTCTTTTTATCAATACGAGTGCAGTTAGCTATGTATCTCGCTTCCCAATCCCATGGACTCAGCAAAGCATAAAGCAAAAACCATACCCAACTCATAAACTTCCCAGACGACAAGGGTGGTTTAATCAAAACTAGTAAACTCCTATAAAAGGGTTTCCCATCATGTTTGACTCAGCACACACATCTTTTCGCAAAACAAAATAGTTTTACCCAAAACATAGGATCAACATGGTCAAGGAGCACTTGCCTTGTTCTTGCGGTTCCGGTTGTTCTTGATTCTCAAAACCTTGTTGCTGCAGCTCGTCGTAGACAGCTCCCTGAACCTGTCCTGCTATGTAGGATTCACGTGCATACAAGATTCACAGCAATCAATATTATTCACAAAACCCTAAACTAGATGTGATGATGTACATGCATGCTATCCTATGATTAGATTGATCTGTCCGTGTTCTTGCATGGCTTGCATGGACAGAGGTATTCGGATCAAAGGTGGTCATGGCGATGATCTTGTCTTTAGATCAAACTGATCATCGAGTGATCTGCCCTCGAGAAAGCTTCTGTTCGAAAGGAATCGAAGAACAGATGCAAGAGATGAACAACATGATGTCGTAAGGTGGTATTGAAGTCCTACCTCATGCTCTTCTTGTCTTCGAGGTCCTCCTCAGACCGCTTGGTTCTTCTCCGATGATCTCCCTTGTTGTGCTTGGCGATGTTTTGCTCGGCGACTTAGGGCTAGAGCTCTAAGTCGTCGGCTCAGGAGTTGAAAGAGAAGTTCGTGATTTCGGCCAGAGGTTTTGGGTTCTATTTATAATCGGGAAGAGAAGAGTCCTAATCTGATTGGATCCCGAAAAAAAGTTTTATTCAGATCTTGTTGGATCCTGACGTCTTATCTTTGGTAACATTGTGGAGTTTGGATCGGTTCCCGTTGTGTACCGGTGTTCTTACGCGTAACAGCTGCTCCAGACTCGTTACCTCCGTAATGATGAGCTCCGGAAGCTCCACGTGTCCTTCCGAGCCTGGTATCTCTTCTCCCACAGAGACGAGCTCCGGTTGTGCCGCGTGTCACGAGCGAGACCTCCCTCTTCTTCGGAGACGAGCTCCGTGCACGCCACGTGTGGGTGCCGGTCTTTCCACCTTTTTCCTTCCCTCAGGGACATGCCCCGAGGTCGACACGTGTCCAGCAGTGACGGACCTCCGAAGATAAGCTCCGGTGGCGACACGTGTTCAATAGATCCGGACTTCTCGGAGATGGGTTCCGAAATTAACACATATCCCGTGAGACTGGTCCCCTAACTTCCGCGAGGACTAGCTCCGTGGATGACACGTGTCCTATGAAAAATGCCTTTGCTTCTTCCGCAGAGGCTATCTCCGCGGGCAGTACGTGTCCCACAGGGTCGGACCTCTTTCCAATTGCGGAGGTCACCCCCGAGCCTGCCACATATCCAGTTTAGCGTCGGACCTCTCCAATCTCTTCGGGGATGAGTTCCGAACACACCACGTGGTCTGCTGGTCGTGAAAGTTGCCTTCGGTGCTCTCAGAAAGCTTTACTGGCTATCCTTTTGATACTTGTTTCTGTTCCCTCTTTTCTAAAAATGTTCTTCTTCTTCATAAACATGAACATATGCTGACACCCGAGATGAGGGTGTCACAACTTGTGAGCCATTAGTTTCATCGAATACTACGTCACCTGCTACTTCAACAAGATGGGACACCTTGTTGAAGACACGATAGGCGTAGGCATTCGATTCATAGCCGAGCAAGAACCCTTCATCGGACTTTGAAGCGAACTTTGAAGCCCTCGGTTTCTTGTTCAGAATAAAACATTTACAACCAAAAACTTTGAAATAAGAAACATTAGGCTTTTTACCGGTAAGGAGCTCATATGGAGTTTTCTTCAGTAGTCGGTGAAGGTACAGCCGATTTTTGGCATGACAAGCGGTGTTCACCGCTTCTGCCCAAAATCGATCTGATGTTTTGTATCCGTCCAACATTGTTCTTGCCATTTCAATTAATGTTCTGTTCTTCCTTTCGGCCACCCCATTTTGTTGAGGAGAGTAGGGTGCCGAGAACTCATGCATTATCCCTTCTTCATCGATATACTCTTCAACTTGTGTATTCTTGAATTATGTCCCGTTGTCACTTCTGATGTTCTTCACGGTTGTTGAGAATTCGCTCTGGGCTCTTTTCAGGAACTTCTTGAGGATTCCCTGAGTTTCTGATTTATCATACAAGAAAAATACCCAGGTAAATCTTGAAAAATCATCAACAATTACTAAACCGTATTTGTTACCGCCGATACTTATGTAAGCAATTGGACCAAATAGATTCATATGAATAAGTTTGAGTGGTCTTGTAGTGGTCATTACGTTCTTGGCGGGGTGTGGTGCTCCGACTTGTTTTCCCGCCCGACAAGCGTTGCACGGCCTGTCTTTCTCAAAAACCACATCCTTTAGACCTCAGATGTGACCACCTTTTAGAAGTTTCTGCAGATTTCTCATCCCAACATGGGCTAGCTGTCTATGCCACAACCATCCCATGTTGGTCTTAGCAACCAAGCAAGTGTTGATTTCGGCTTTATCTTTGTTGAAATCAACAAGATAAAGCTTTCCCTTCAACATTCCCTTGAATGCAATCGAGCCATCGCTTCTTCTAAAAACGGTCACACCCTCGTTAGTGAATAAACAGTTATAACCTTTGTCGGATAGTTGAGATATTGACAAAAGGTTATAATCTAGGGAGTCTACATGTAAAACATTAGATAAAAGTGTGTTGAGGAGATATTTCTATGTTACCGCTACCAAGGACCTTTCCTTGGCTGTTGTCTCCAAAGTATATGCCTTCACTTGGATCCTCGTTGTACTCGTACTCCACAAACATATCTCTCTCTCCAGTCATGTGATTTGTGCATCCGCTATCTAGCACCCACTTAGATCTACCGGAGGAGTAAGCCTGCAAAAAAGAATTATTCCCTGGTTCTAGGTACCCAAGCTTGCTTGGGTCCTCTCAGGTTAGTCACAAGAGTCTTGGGCACCCACACACAAGTTTTTGAGTTCCTGTGGCGTGGCCCTGTGTATTTAGCAATAACTTTTCCATATTTGTTTTTCATAAGAACATAGGAAGCATCAAATGTACGAAACAATATTTGTAAATCAGATTCATGTGATTTTTCCTTAACAAAGGTGATTCTTTTCTTTGCATGATTAAGAGTGGACATGTGTTTGTTCCTGTCAAACCCAAGACCATCTTTGACGTTGGGAGGTCTAGTGACCATATATGCACTACGTGCATATTTGATCTTCTCCTTATCAAAGATGCCGTTTTGGGAAGGATGAATATCATGAGAAGTTGAAGTATTAGAAATGATATTTTTCTTACTAGAGCACGTGCAGGTTCCAATTGTTGTCGAACTCATATCTTTGGAGGAAGAGCTCTTGGAGGAAGATGAGTCACTTTGCTTGAGCAACTCAACTTGCACCTCAAGGATCTTGTTAACTCTTGACAAGTTAGCAAGCTCATCCTTGATTGCAATATGTGAGTCCTCTAGCTTTGAGTAAGTCTCCTTACTCAAGGCTAGCTCAAACTCAAGTGACTTGTTCTTCTCTCTTTCAAGCTCAAGAAGTTTTTCAACTTCTTGATATCTCTTCCTTTCACGGATGAGCATATCTTCTTGTCGGTTGACAAGTTCCTCCTTTTCAAAGATTTCGTTCGACAACATTTCCATTTTCTTTAAAGCAATTTTACTTAATCCTCTAAACATTTCTTCATTATCACTAGAGCTATCAAAGTCATCAATAGAGGTATTTAACGCAGGAGGAGTAAGCCTAACCTTTTTCTTGCCTTCTTTAGCCATAAGGCAAGTATGGTTGTTCATATCCCATCCTCCCATGTTTGGGAAGAGTGTAGCTCTCATGGTGGGTTTCTTAACAGCAATGGTGTCCATCTCCTCTTCTTCATCGGAGGAGGACTCATCGTTTGAGTCCCACTCCTTGCCAATGTGAGCTTGATGAGCTTGTCTCCTTTTTTCTGAAATTTTTCTTCTCATGTGCTTTTGTTTCCTTCTTCTTCTTGTTTTCTTCATAAGTACAGTCCACCATGAAGTGACCGTACTCTCCACAATTATAGCAAGTACGTCGAGGCTTGGATTTCCCTTTATCCTTGCTTTTCCCTTCATTTGAGTTGTTGCCACGTCTTCTCCTCATCATGCGCTTGAACTTTTTCATAAAGAGTACCATTTCCTCATCATCTAGATCGGTACTCACGTCGCTTGTATCTCCATCATCTTGGTCTTCACGAGTTTCTTTGAGTTTGGGTTTGCACGTTGCTTTGAGAGCAACTTCTTTCTTTTTGGAAGAGGTAAGCTCGGCTAAGTCTTTGAAGTATTGAGCCTCCTTCTCCATCATTTCATGATTTATGATCTTCCCCAATAACTCATCGGGAGTCATTTTGTGAAACCCAGGGCTTTCTCTAATCATTGAGCAAAGTGTGACGTTTCTTAGCATGAAGGCTCTAATCATCCTTTTGACCACCTCGTGATCAGTCCATTTCTTACTTCCATAGGAACGGATTTTGTTGATGAGTTCCTTCATCCGGTTGTACATGTCTTGAGGTTATTCGCCTTCTTCAATAGCAAATCTCCCCAACTCTCCTTCAAGCATCTCAATTTTGGCTTCACGTACAAACCTATTTCCTTCATGAGCTGTTTTGAGTGTATCCCAGATTTCTTTTGCACTCTCTAGTCCATCTATCTTGGTGAATTCTTCCCTGCTCAGTGACGATGTGATTACTGCAATGGCTTATGCATTTCTGTGAATCTCTTGTTTGTGTTCCGGAGTGAGTTCTTCATCCGTGTCCGAGATATCTATACCTGTGCAGACAATATGCCAAAGGCTAGGATTCAAGGATATTAGATGCATTTTCATGTTGTACTTCCACATGGTATAGTCACCTCCGTCAAACTGCGGGGCCCTTCCCATAGGAATGGAGAGATAGTGATTATTTGAATTGAGATGGTTGTAGTTGTGAGGATATCAGGAGTAGTCGTGATGACCACTCCCCATCGTCTTTTCTTCCTCTTTTCCCTTTTGTGCCATTAATTTCTTTCTCAGTAGTGCCTTTAGCTGTCTCACTTCATTGTCATGTGGACTTTCTTTCAGCACATCGAAGGCTTTGGCTTCCTGCTCCTCATCGTTGATGTTCGTCTTCGGGATATCGTTGTTCTTCTCAGAGGCCATTGATCTCTCCGAGATGTGAGTCTCGTTGGTGGAGAACCTTGCTCTGATGCCAATTGAATGTGGCCTAGAGGGGGGTGAATAGGCCTTACAGAGTTTCCTGCACACTTAATGTAGTTGTCAAAAACTTGCTTGACCGGACTAGTCCGGTTGTGTGAGCGGACTAGTCCGGTGTGCCTGAAGTGTGTAGATTGTATTAAGTGTTGTTCAGGAAAATTAACTTGTTTAGCAGCGGAAATAAGAACAATAGTTATTTTATTTTGAGTTTACAATGTGAGGTGTGATTATGCCCGTGAATGAAACTTAGCAATTCAAATTATGAAGTTTAGCAACTAGATGTTCTAATCAACAAAAATAAAGAGGCACGCGAGACACAAATTTTATCGAGGTTCGATCTCACCAAGAGATCTACGTCCTCATTGAGGAAGCTCACACAGAGCCGGGTCTCTAACCCTTTCCCTCTTCAAGTCACCACACAAGGCTGACTTGACTCCACTAGCACGGGTGATCACCGAGTTTGTGGGGCAACCTCAGACGTTGAGGACTCCCACGAGAATTACAATGAAAAAACGATCAAATACACTCAAAAAGATTACAATGCAGAATATGAGTGTAGAGAGATCAAACCCCAAGAGCTCACAACGAAGGAACGACGATCTCCCAATCCCAAATCCAAGTGTTTAATTGATGTTCACCTTTTTCGCACCTTAGATGTGTGGGGAGATGTGTTTTTGGGCTCTTGGGACAGGTGGCGGCGCTAGGGTTTGAGTTTCTAGCAGTGTGAGTCGTGTCTCCTCGTTGTAAGGCCGTGGATCACCAATTTATATGGTTTCCAAAAAAGTTATCGTTGTAAAACCTAATACCGGACTAGTCCGGTGTATGTTCAGACTTGTCCGGTGCTATGTGAAGTGGGGTTCCAGAACGTTTAGCGGACTAGTCCTGTCCCATGGACGGACTAGTCCGCAGTCCTCTAAAGAGGACAACAGAAACATGAGCGGACTAGTCCGGTCTAAAATCGGACTTGTCCGGTGCATTCCAGTAAGCTGACCGGACTAGTCCGGTCCATGAACGGACTAGTCCGGTGTCCAGTGGATTTTAGTTGATTTTTAAACCCCTTACCCTTACGCAAAGTCATGAGCTCTTGGGATGTGTCTCTCACACACACCCTATACATTTAAATCTACTTTGCTCTTCTAAGTTCCATTAAAGTCTTTCTTTTCGGACACCACTCTATTTTTCACCTTTTTGTGTGCACCGAGCTAGTTCACTTTGTTTGTCCTGCAATCATCTCAATAATTTCATTAGGATCTCATGTGCTTGTCATCAATTCTCCAAAACCCACAAGGGATACCCTATATGCACTTTCACATGGGAAGCAGCGCCAGATCTTGGCTAACCTCCTGACTCGGAGGCTGGCTGTGAGTGCCAGTTCCGCCCTTCTACTGCCCTGGCGCACTTGTCCGCCAGGCTGAAGAGCTCTGAGACGACGCAAACCTCTCTGGTCGCGAGCTTCTCAAGCATCTTCTCGTCCCGGACACCCTGCCAGAACGCCACCACCACAGAAGCATTTTGGATGTGCGGGATGGTGTTCCGTACCTGGGAGAACCGCTGGATGAAGGAGCGCAGCGTCTCATCAGGTTGTTGCTGGATGGCGTAAAGGTCAAGCTCCGTGCCAGGCCGGGTGTAGGAGCTGCCGAAGTTAGCAGTGAACTGCCGACAGAGCTCTCCCCAAGAGGTTATGGAACCCTGGGGGAGGTTCATGAGCCAAGACCGGGCTGGGCCGGTCAAGGCGACGGGGAAGTAGTTGGCCATGACGGCCTCGTCCCCTCCTGCAGCAAGGATGGCGGTGGAGTAGATCTGGAGGAACTCCGCCGGGTTGACACTGCCGTCGTACTTCTCGGGCAGGTGCGGCCGAAACATGCGTGGCCACCTCGCGAAGCAAAGGTGCGGCGCCAGGGCCGCACATCCTGCTCCTGTCGCTACAGGCGTTGGTGCCGCGAACGCTTGGTTCGCTGCTGGCACTGTGTACCCCGGCATGGGCAAGGCTGCGCCATAGACCGGGGGCGCCGTTTGCAGGGCATATGGATGGGGCATATGCTGTGTGGCGTATGCCTGGGGCAGAGATCGCGTGGCGAACGTCTACGCCTCAGGCAGGGTTGAGGCAGACGTCATGCTGTCGTCGGCCTCTTGGTTGCGATGCCTTTCTCGTCGTCGCTCAATGAACACTCGGGCATCTTTGCCCAAGTGGCATCGTTCCAGCTCCGTCCTCAGGTCCGTCGATGGGAGCCTGGTGGAGCGGGAATCTGCCGTCCGCCCGTCAACCGTTGGCGTGCGCGTCAGCGACACAGCCGGTTGGCCGGGGCGTCGTCCCCGCCGAAGGAAGCTTCATCATCTTCGCCGGCAGAAGCTCGTCACGCAAGGGAGAAGCCCCGTACCTGGCGCGCCAAATGTCAAAGTGTGTAGCCGACACTTCCCCCGGGCCTGCTCTGGGCAGCCCGCGGAGGTTCTTTTTCGGAGGGGCTAGTCACTCGCAGAGAGCGTCAGCGTTAGGGACGATTGAGGGAGAAGCTTGGCATGGGGAGTTTTACGTGGTTCAGGCCGCCGGAACGTAAAACCCTACGACCACGGTGAGCAGAGATGCTCGCTGTATTGCTTGCTGCTCAGAACCGGAGTGCTGAGCTTGAGGGTGTGAGATGGCTACAGTGCGAGTTAACAGAGTTCGAACCCTTGCTAACGTCGCCTACCTGAGCCTTTTATAGTTCAAGGCTCGAGCGGCTTACAAGGTGGGCCCGGGACCCGACAGGTGGTATCGGGGAGATTGCCTGCCGTGTACCGTATCTGCAGTTATGCCGGTAGTTGTCTCTGGCGAAGTCTTCCGAGTCTTCATTCTGCCGCCCTGCCCGTGCCGCAAGCTAGTCGTAGTGGTTGATGATGGCAGGGGCGGCAGGGGATGTCTTGTCGCTGTGTTTATTGGCGGGCAGGCTCTGACACGGTGCGCCAGTCTGTGATGCGACTGGGCGCAACGGCACCTGACAGAGGCGTGCTCCGCGTCTCCGCGCCTTGGGAAGGTGCGGGCCTTGAATACCTTTTACGAGCAAGGCATGGCACGTCTTTACTCCTGCTGCCTACCGCGCGGGGGCAGGCAGCGTTGCTCTGCTGGCCACGTGGCGGGCCCGGAGCTCTCCTCTGAGGAGAGGGAGGTCCAGCCCCGCGGGACACGTGGAACCTTCGGAGCACTCCCCGCGGAGGGGGGAGGTCCGGCTTCTGTTGGCCATGTGGCGGGCCCGTAGCTCTCCTCTGAGGAGAGGGAGGTCCGGCCCCGCGGGACACGTGGAGCCTTCGGAGCCCTCCCCGTGGAGGGAGTAGGTCTGGCTCAGTTGTTCACGTGGCGGGTCCGGAGCTCTCCTCTGAGGAGAGGGAGGTCCGGCCCCGCTGGACACGTGGCGCCTTCAGAGCTCTCCCTGCGGAGAAGGGCGAGGTCCTTAGGCATTTTCCCATGTGCGCGGGGGTACCCCATATCGAGGGTACCGACAGCGGGTATGAGGTGACCACTGAGATCCGGTGGGCTTGGAAGTAGTGGCGGAGCTTCCTGGACGCCACGAGTACTGCATACAGCAGCTTGTGGACCTCCAGGTACCTTGTATTGGCGTCGTGGAGGACTTCGCTGATGTAGTAGACAGGCCTCTGGATGGTCCGGACCCTCCCCCCTGGGCCTGAGATGTCCTCCTTCATTGACTCAGGCCGACAGGAGGTAGACGGGTCTGGGGGAGCCTCCGGGAGCTGGGACCCGGGGGCTTCTAGGTCGTCTTGGACCTCCGGGAGGCCGTCTTGTTCTCCTGGAAGGTCCCTCTGGACCTCCAGGGGTTTATCTTGGAGCTTCGGGAAGTCCCGTTGGACCTCCGGGAGGTCACCTTGGAGCTCCGGGAGGTCGTCTTGAGTCTCCGGGGTCTCCTGGTGCTTGTCTTCTGCTACCGGAGCAGGCTGCTGTGATGAGGGGTCCGGCCGCTCTGCGACGAGGACCATACTCACCACCTCTGTTGTTGCCGTGATGTAGAGCAGCAAGTGCTCTTCGGGCTCGGGGGCTACTGTCGGTACCCTCGATACGGGGTACCCTCGCGCACAGGGGAAAATGCCTAAGGACCTCACCCTTCTCCGCAGGGAGACCTCCGAAGGCGCCACGTGTCCAGCGGGGCCGGACCTCCCTCTCCTAAGAGGAGAGCTCCGGGTCTGGCACGTGGCCAGTAGAAGCCGGACCTCCCCCCTCCGTGGGGGGAGCTCCGAAGGCTCCACGTGTCCCGTGGGGCCGGACCTCCCTCTTCTCAGAGGAGACCAGGGCCGGATGGTGACCAGGGCGGGCTATGCCCCGTGCATGGTGCCGGCAACCATACTGCTGCCGAGTGCTTGGATATCCAGAGGCTTGCAGAGCGCTTCCGCAAAGGAAGACAGCAGAGAGCTGAAGGACCGCCCTACCCTCAGAGGGATGGCAAGCAGAAAGTCGACGCTCCAGTCAGCGCCGCCCACCAGGTGGGGTTTCAGGAGCCTCAGCGTGTCATAAACACAGTGCATAATGGTGAGGACTCCAGCTCCGATGGTGACGGGCAGGGGCGGTAGCCGGCTGTGGCTGCCGTCCCAGGTCAGTGGAGGCTGCACTGCTGCGGCGTCAACCTTGGAGAAGCCCCAAGTAGTCGCAGCAGCCCAAGCACCGACCACAATGGTGCAAGGTCGGGCCAGCCTCACCCGAGAGCACGCCTCCGTGCCTCGGTCATACCTCCCAGGGGCCGCCCAAGGTCAGTCAACTCCTTGAAGGCCTTGCCAGAAGGGGAAAGACACCTTGGGTCTCCCAAGAAGGGTCCAGGTCCACCTACCCCTTTAAGGCCTTAGCCAAAAGGGGAGAACTCCCCGGTGGCGCCCAGGAGAAGCCGCGCAGGACCTGATCCAGCGTGAAGATGACAACCTCGTCGACGAGACTCGGCTGCAGGTAGCACCCCACAACGCGCGGTCTCGGCTGATGCTCTAAGCACTACCGCCAAAGAACCGAACGCATCAGGGACCTGCAGAAGGGCAACCTGGTGTCGCGGCACGCTCTTTCCCGAGAAGGACCCATAAGCTCTCCCCCAGCAGGGAAGGTCCCTTCCAAATCATGAAAGCTGCCACCCCAGGTACACATGCCTTTCAACCGAGTGTGGGATCCGTTCCCAAAATCGTTGGCATGGAGCAACACTGTAAGTCCTACTCCCCGAGCATCAGTAGAACAAGGTCATTCCCTTCTGTAATGAATCCCATAGAATTTAGGAACAGAGCTTGGGGCAGCTAAGTCTCAAGGGACGGTACAGGACTATGTCCAGTTTAGCCTGGTTCCGACCCTAAGCGCGTAGAGTCTTGCTCCCCTTGTAGATGAGGCGGAACATTGTCTCCATGTACAGCCAGAATTCCACCTATGGGCATGAACACAGAAACCTGTTCTACTTAGCTCTCTCTCATGCGCTCATTTAAATTATGCATTAATTTTAATGATCGCACTATCTACGTATGTTCATCGTACATCTAGCTCCCCCTCTCCCGCGCTCATCCATAGTCAGTATTCGCTATCCTACCGAGGGCGGCCGCGCTTGAGGCACCTGCCGATGGCCGAATGAGTCTCTCGGGCCTCCCCCAGTCAGGTGTTGCGGTGCCAGTTGGTCACCTCCAGGAAAGGCCTGCGTTGTGCATGGGGGGTCCAGGGTGCGTATCCAACTTAGCAGGCCATGAGCCCAAAGCATGCACATGTGCACTCTGCATCCCCAGCGCATGGCCCGGTACTAGGGATCGGACGACCGTACACAGACCTCGGAGGGAGCCGGAGCTCCGGCGCCTCGAGCACAGAATTGCCCAAGCCCCGTATAACGGATCAGGATCGTAAGACGAATAAAACTAGGAGACGGGAGGGGAGGACCCCCCGAGGAGAATTACGTTTCCTCTGCCTGTGTGCAGGACCTCCAGGTTATGGCAACGGGGACTGCATGAAGCGGGGGGAAAGGAGCTATCAACTGCACTGGCCTAGGACTGGAAGGACCGGACCCCGCCCCTTCAGCAGGGGCGAGGCCCGAAGGCCCCACGTGTCCAGCGGGCCCGGAGCTCCCGCCTCCCATGAGGGGGGCTCCGGACTCGCCACGTGGCAGGCGGAAACCGGACCTCCCCCACCGGCGGGAGAGCTCCGAAAGCCCTACGTGTCCGGCAGGGCCAGAGCTCCCGCTTCCTAAGGAGGGGCTCCGGACCTGCCACGTGGTAGGCAGATTTGGAGCTCCCCATAGGGCGAGATCCGGAGACCCCCGGGGGCCCCTAACACAGTTAGGACCCGGGGAAGGTGTCTGCGCAGAGCTCCGAGATTGGAAAAGGCCTCTGAGTATCTTGCGGAGCTAAGGACTCGGTCAGGTAAGCCAAGAAGGAGAGAAAAGGCATCGCAGACACAAATATCTAAAAGAGTCAAATTATGTGAGGCTCCATGAGCTGAACTACAGACTCGATAAAGAGGGAGAAACAAGTCCTAAGGACCTCCCGGCTCACGCCGGAACCTAGCGGCTACAAGGGCGGCCACATTCTCGACTTCAGCCCTGGCAGCTTCCTCCCGCTCCGCGGCTGGGCCCTCTCTCGCTGGTTCCAGGGAGAAAGAGGGGTCGCGGCTCTTGAAGCATGCCAGAACATGTGACGCGACCTCTAAGGCTAGGCCGCGTCCCTCAGCCTCGAGCTCGCTGGCGACCACCGAGTCTAGCCTGTCCAGCTTGGCGCCGATCGACTCCAGCGCGGGGATCACCACCGCCACCTTCAACGCAGGATCCGCTGCCCTCACCGGACTGAAGCCGAGAGGGATCAGGGCGGACCCCGCTCGATCAACGAAGCTTCAGACCGCATGAGCCTCGGAGGACCGCAAGGCCAAGAGCTCCTCCACCTCGCGGCGGGCTGCCTGCAAGGCCTCTAGGTTCCTCTCGGAGAATTCCTTCTCATTGGCCGCCAGGGAGCTCTCCTGAAGGTTGAGAGTCTTGGCGAGCCGCTCCAACTCAGCAGCCTTGAAGTCGGCGGCCAACTCCCAATCCAAGACCGCCCGGCGTTCGCGGGAGACCTGTTCCTCCCTCAAGTCGAGGTCCGCCTTCAGAATCTCTAGCTACTCGATCCGAGCTCGAAGGTCATCCTCGCCCGCCGCCAGCTGCGCGGCGACCCTTTCTGCCTCGGCTACTGCGGAACGCTCCCGTTCCTCAACGGTGAGCTTACAGCGCTCCAACCGCTGCCGTATCTCCACAGCAGCAGAGAGGCTCTCCTCGGCCCGGGCGTGTGCCTCCAGGGCCTCCCTGTTGATCCGCTGCGATTCGGCGTCGATGCGGTTGACAGCCCGCTTCAGCCGGTCGAGGAGCACTTCCCTGAAGTCGAGCAACTCCTGCCTGGAGTCGAGCTCGCTCTTAACCTTCGCGGTCCTCTCCCGCAATAGGTTCCCCCAGGTGAGGAGGTGATCCCGTTCAACTGTATACTCCTCCCGCTCGCGACCTAGTGCAGCCAAGACCTGCCGGACGCTCGTCTCGGCAAGCTCAAGGCATCCGCCAGGGGCAATGGAGCAACGGAGGCCGGGGCAGTTCCACCGACCTCCTCCATCGCCTCGTTCTCAAGAGAGGTCGACGCACCAGCAACCGAGATGAGACGCCGGTCAGGAGAAGCTGGCGCCGAGGCCCTGGCAGCCGGACCTGCCGGGCTCTCTTTAGCTTCTGGCTCCTTGACCTGTGGAGAGGGGCGAGCCGGGGAAGATGGCGCTGGAATAAAGGCCGGGCCGCCTGGTGCGGGGTCGACCTGCACTGGACTGGGGGCCACAGCGGCTGTCTCGGCAGGAAGAGATGGCGCCGCCGCGGAGTCCGGGCACACCGGAATAGGAGAAGCTCGCGCTGGCTTGGGCGCCGCGGCGGCTGTCCTGGGTTCCGAGCGCAGTGGCGCAGACTCCCCGCCAGTCGGGGATGGCCGAGAAGCGCGGACACTCCAGCGGGCTCTGAACCCCGACTTCCGAGCCGGGGTAGGACTCCCAAAGCCCGCCGCCGTCACTGACGGCCGCTCTGAAGTTGCTTGAACTGGCGGAGCAGGGGACGCCCTAGAGGCTTCCCCCAGCTCATCAGCCCGAAGCCGCTTTGGGTCACCACCGGAGGGAGTCCCATCTCCAGAAACAGGAGGTACAGACACCCCAGTTTCCCGACTTGGCACGGACGCTGCCGCTGGAGGAGATCGAGCGCGCTTCTTCTCTGGTGGCGGGTTGGAGGCCATGACGAGGAAGGACTCAAGGGCAAGAGGGCAAAGGCGCAAGAGTCCGAGAAGAAGCGCAGAGAAGTGCGAAGGTAAGCCGCAATGTGGGTAAGATCCCCTCTAAAAACTTCTCGGGTGCAATTCCAAGCGATTCAGAACTCTTTGAATACACCGCATTGGCAACCGCTTCGGCTCCTAGACCGAGTGCCGATGACAGGTGAACCCAAGCTGCCCAACTGAAGTGGTGGGTCAAGGAGTCAGTCTCCTGAGAAGATGAGCCGGCAAGGCACTTCGGCGGTTCCCGAAGAAAGCGCCGCAACGTACAGAAGTGGCAGTCTTGGGAACCGCCGCAGTAAAAGCAACCATCAAGTGGGCGCACGCTCCCACGATCCTGCGGCCGTTCGTGCTCCGGCAGCGGTCGATTCGGGACTTAGAGAAAGTGTGCGGATCGTAAGAGACGGAGGTCCCACCTCGGGCTTGCTATCTCCCCCGAGATGGGCCCGGGGGCCACTGTCGGTACCTGCGATATGGGGTACCCACACGCACAGGGGAAAATGCCTAAGGAACTCGCCCTTCTCTGCAGGGAGAGCGCCAAAGGCGCCATGCGTCCGGCGGGGCCGGACCTCCCTCTCCTCAGAGGAAAGCTCCGGGCCCGCCACGTGGCATACAGAAGCCGGACCTCCCCCTCCGCGGGGAAAGGTCCGGAGGCTCCACGTGTCCTGCGGAGCCGGACCCCCCTCTTCTCTGAGGAGGGCTCCAGGCCCGCCACGTGGCCAGCAGAACGGCGCTGCCTGCCCCCGAGCGATAGGCAGCAGGCGAAAAGACGCCCCATACCTTGCCCGTACAAGGTATTCAAGGCCCGCGTCTTCCCAAGATGCAGAGACGCGGAGCACGCCTCTGTCAGGTGCCGTTGCGCCCAGTCGCATCACAGACTGGCGCGTTGTCAGAGCCTGCCAGCCAATAAACGCAGCGACAAGACATCCCATGTCGCCCCGGCCGTCATCATCCACTACGACTAGCATGCGGCATGGGCAGGGCTGCAAGACGAAGACTCAGAAGCCTTCGCCAGAGACAACTACCGGCATAACTGCAGATACGGTAGATGATAGACAATCTCCCCGGGACCACCTGTCGGGTCCCGGCCCCCCCTGTAAGCCACCCGAGTCTTGGACTAGAAAAGGCTCGGGTAGGCGACGATAGCAAGGGTTTGCATCTCTGCAACTCATACGCTAGCCATTCACTCCCAAGCTGTAACTCACCACCAAGCTCAGTACTCCGGTTCTGAGCAGCAAGCAATACAGCGAGCTCCATAGCTCGCCGTGGATGTAGGGTTTTACGCTCCGGCGGCCTGAACCACGTAAAACTCACCGTGTCAAGCTCTTACTAACTCGTCCATCCGCGCAAGCTCCCCGCAAGGGACTAGCCCCACCAAAAAAAGAACCTCCGCGGGCTGCCCAGTGCAGGCCCGGGGGAAGTGTCGACCGAACACTTCGACAAACCGCTTTGCCTGGTCATGAACCCAAAGCCTGTGCACTCTGCTTCCCCGGCGCACGGCCTGGTACAAGGGATCGGACGGTCGTACCCGGACCTCGGAGGGAGCCGGAGCTTCGGCGCCTCGCGCACAGAATTGTCCAAGCCCCGTATAACGGGTTGGGATCGTAAGCCGAATAAGACTAGGAGACGGGAGGGGAGGACCCCCCCGAGGTGAATTACGTTTCCTCTTCCTGTGTGCAGGACCTCCAGGTTACAGCAACGGGGACTGCATGAGGCGGGGGGTGAAGGAGCTACCAACTACTCCGACATAGGACCGGAAGGACCGGGCCCTGCCCCTTCAGCAGGGGCGAGGCCCGAAGGCCCCACGTGTCCAGCGGGCCCGGAGCTCCCGCCTCCCCAGAGGGGGGCTCCGGACTCGCCATGTGGCAGGCGGAAATCGGACCTAGCCCTCTCGGGGGGGGGGGCTCCGAAAGCCCCACGTGTCCAGCGGGGCAAGAGCACCCGCCTCCTCAGGAGGAGCTCCGGACCCGCCACGTGGCCGGCAGATCCGGACTTCCCCATGGGGCGAGGTCTGGAGACTCCCGGGGGCTCCTAATACAGTTAGGACCCGGGGAAGGTGTCTGTGCAGAGTTCCGAGATTGGTGGAGGCCTCTGAGTACCTTCCGGAGCTAAGGACTCACTCAGGCAAAGCCAAGAAGGAGCGAAAAGGCATCAGAGACACAAACATTCAAGAGAGTCTATTTATGCGAGGCTCCATGAGCTGGACTACAGACTCGATAAAAAGGGAGAAGCAAGTCGTTCCTCCCGGTTCACGCCGGAACCTAGCGGCTACAAGGGCGGCCACGTCCCTGACTTCAGCCCTGGCAGCCTCCTCCCGCTCCGTGGCTGGGCCCTCTCTCGCTGGCTCCAGGGAGAAAGATGGGTCCCGGCTCCTGAAGCATGCCAGCACATGTGAGGCGACCTCTAAGGCCAGGCCGCGTCCCTCGGCCTCAAGCTCGCTGGCGACCACCGAGTCTAGCCTGTCCAGCTTGGCGCCGATCGACTCCAGCGCGGGGATCACCTCCGCCACCTTCAACACAGGAGCCGCTGCCCTCACCGGACTGAAGCCAAGGGGGATCAGGGCGGACCCCGCCCGATTGATGAAGCTCGAGACCGCAAGCGCCTCGGAGGACCGCAAGGCTGAGAGTTCCTCTACCTCGCGGCGGGCTGCCTGCAGGGCGTCTTGGTTCCTCTCGGAGAACTCTTTCTCCTTGGCCGCCAGGGAGCTTTCCTGAAGGCGGAGAGTCTTGGCGAGCCGCTCCAATTCAGAAGCCCTGAAGTCGGCAGCCAACTCTCGATCCAGAATCGTCTGGCGTTTGCGGGAGACCTGCTCCTCCCTCATGGCGAGGTCTGCCTTCTGAGCCTCTAGCTCCCTGGCCCGAGCTCGCAGGTCATCCTCGCCCGCCGCCAGCTGCGCAGTGACCCTCTCCGCCTCAGCTGCCGTGGAACGCTCCCAGTCCTCAACGGCGAGTTTACGGCGCTCCAACAGCTGCCGTATCTCCTCCGCGGCAGAGAGGCTCTCCTCGGCCCGGGCGTGTGCCTCAAGGGCCTCCCTGTTGATCCGCCGCGATTCGGCGTCCAGGCGGTCGACAGACCGCTTCAGCCGGTCGAGGAGCACTTCCCTGAAGTCAAGAAACTCCTGCCTGGAGTCGAGCTCGCTCTTGACCTTCGCGGTCCGCTCCCGCAAAATGATCCCCCAGGTGAGGAGGCGATCCCTTTCAACCGTATGCTCCTCCCGCTCGCGACCAAGTGCTGCCAAGACCTGCCGGACGCTCGCTTCGGCAAGCGCGAAGGCATCCGGCAGAGGCAGTGGGGCAGCAGAGGCCGGAACAGCACCCCCGACCTCCTCCATCACCTCATCCTCAAGAGAAGTCGATGCACCAGCGACCGAGACAAGACGCCGGTCAGGAGAAGCTGGCACCGGGACTCCGGCAGCCAGACCCGCCGGACTCTCTCTGGCTTCTGGCTTCTTGACCTGTGAAGAGGGACGAGCGGGGGAAGTCGACGCTGAAATAGAAGCCGGGCCGCTTGGTGCAGGGTCGACCTGCGCTGGCCGGGGGGCCACGGTAGCCGTCTCGGCAGGAAGAGACGACGCTGCCGCGGAATCCGGGCACGCCGGAACAGGAGAAACTCGCGCTGGCTTGGGGGCCGAGGCAGCCGTCCTGGTTTCCGAGCGCAACGGTGCGGACTCCCCGCCAGTCGGGGACGGCCGGGAAGCGCGAACACTCCAGCGGGCTCTGAACCCTGACTTCCGAGCCGGGGTAGGACTCCCAGAACCCGCCGTCGTCACTGACGGTCGCTCCGCAGTCGCCTGGAGTGGCGGAGCAGGGGACGCTCCAGAAGCTCCCCCGGGCATCAGCCCAGGACCGCTTTGAGTCGCCGCCAGAAGGGGTGCCATCTCCAGCAGCAAGAGGTGTAGGCACCCTGGATCCCTGACTTGGCGCATATGCCGCCACTGGAGGAGATCGAGCGCGTTTCCTCTCTGGTGGCGGGTTGGAGGCCATGATGAGGGAGGACTCAAAGGCAAGAAGACAAAGGCACAACAGTCCAAGAAAAAGCGCTGAGAAGTGCGAAGGGAAGCCGCAATGCGGGTAAGATCCCTGTCGGTACCCTCGATATGGGGTACCCCCGCGCACAGGGGAAAATGCCTAAGGATCTCGCCCTTCTCCGCAGGGAGAGCTCCGAAGGCGCCACGCGTCCAGCGGGGCCGGACCTCCCTCTCCTCAGAGGAGAGCTCCGGGCCCACCACGTGGCATCCAGAAGCCGGACCTCCCCCTCCGCGGGAGAGAGGTCCGAAGGTGCCGTGTGTCCGGAGAGGCAGGACCTCCCTCTCCTCAGAGAGGAGCTCCGGGCTCGCTGCGTGGCCAACAGAAGCCGAACCTCCCCCTCCGCGGGGAGAGGTCCGAAGGCTCCACGTGTCCTGCGGGGCCGGACCCCCCTCTCTTCTGAGGAGGGCTCCGGGCCCGCCACGTGGCCAGCAGAACGGCGCTGCCTGCCCCCGAGCGATAGGCAGCGGGCGTAAAGACGCCCCATACCTTGCCCGTACAAGGTATTCAAGGCCCGCGCCTTCCCAAGACGCGGAGACGCGGAGCACGCCTCTGTCAGGTGCCGTTGCACCCAGTCGCATCACAGACTGGCGCGCAGTGTCAGAGGCTGCCAGCCAATAAACGCAGCGACAAGACATCCCATGCCGCCCCCGCCGTCATCATCCACTACGACTAGCATGCGGCATGGGCAGAGCTACAAGACGAAGACTCAGAAGCCTTCGGCAGAGACAACTACCGGCATAACTGCAGATACGGTAGATATCAGTCAATTTCCCCGGGACCACATGTCAGGTCCCGGCCCCCCTTGTAAGCCACCCAAGTCTTGGACTATAAAAGGCTCGGGTAGGCGACGTTAGCAGGGGTTTGGACTCTAGCCATCCGCACCCCTGGGTTCGCACTTTGCAACTCATACGCTAGCCATACACCCTCAAGCTGTAACTCACCCCTGAGCTCAGACCTCCGGTCCTGAGCAGCAAGCAATACAGCGAGCTCCATAGCTCGCCGTGGACGTAGGGTTTTACGCTCCGCCGGCCTGAACAACGTAAACTTCGCCGTGTCAAGCTCTCACTAACTCGTCCATCTGCGCAAGCTCTCCGCTAGAGACTAGCCCCACCGAAAAAAGAACCTCCGCGGGTTGCCCAGTGCAGGCCCGAGGGAAGTGTCGACTGAACACTTCGACATTTGGCGCGCCAGGTAGGGGTCTTTTCCCCTTGCGCGATGAGTTTCCGCTGACGAAGATGACCAAGCTTCCTTCAGAGGCAAACTCTCCCCCCTGCGTCCGCGGCAAACCGTGACCAGGGGAGAGTACATGATGACACACTCAGGACGGAGTGTGTCAGGGCAAGCTGGGAGCCAACAAACGGCTCTGGCAGCGCCCACCCCGGCAATGCAGGCTCCAACCAGCGTCAGACCTTCAGTAGCGCCGGGCGTACCCGGTGGGGGTGCGCTAGCAGCAGCAAGGGCGCTACTGCACAATCCGCCTGCTGGGGACGCGCCTCAGGCAGCGACCCAGCAGTGGATTCACAAGGTAGACCGTCTTGTCGTCGCCGCCGAAAACCATTGACTTCGGCGGGGACGACGCTCCGGCCAACCGGCTGTGTCGCTGACGCGCACGCCAACGGTTGACGGGCAGACGGCGGGTTCCAGCTCCACCAAACTTCCGTCGATGGACCTGAGGACAGAGCTGGAACGGTGCCACTTGGGCCAAGATGCCCGAGTGTTCCTCGAGCGACGTCGAGAAAGGCGTCGCACTCAAGAGGCTGGCGACAATATGACGTCGGCCTCGACCCAGCCTGGAGGGCAGACCTTCGCTACGCGAGCTCTGCCCCAGGCGTACGCCGCACAACACAAGCCACAACCATGTGCTCTGCAAGCGGCGTCCCCAGCCTATGGCGCAACCTTGCCCATACCGGGGTACACTGTGCCAGGCGCAACCAAGCGTTCGTGGCACCAGTACCTGCACTGGGAGCCAGCAATCGGCTCTGGCAGCGCCGACCCCGGCAATGCAGGCTCCAACCAGCATCAGGTCTTCAGTAGCGCTGGGCGTACCCGGCGGGGGTGCGCTAGACGCAACAAGAGCGCTACTGCACAATCCGCCTGCTGGGGACGCGACTCAGGCAGCGACCCAGCAGTGGATTCGCGGGGTAGACCGTCTTGTCGTCGCCGCCGCAAACCCTTGACTTCGGCGGGGACGACACTCCGGCCAACCGGCTGTGTCGCTGACGCGCACGCCAACGTATGACGGACAGACGGCGGGTTCCAGCTCCACCAGGCTTCCGTCGACGGACCTGAGGACTGAGCTGGAACGATGCCACCTGGGCCAAGACGCCTGAATGTTCCTCGAGCGGCGACGAGAAAGGCGTCGCAGCCAAGAGGCCGGCGTCAGCATGACGACTGCCTCAACCTTGCCTGAGGCGCAGACTTTCGCCACGCGAACTCTGCCCCAGACATACGCCACGCAGCATATGCCACAGCCATATGCCCTGCAAACGGCGCCCCCGGTCTATGGCGCAGCCTTGCCCATAGCGGGGTACACTGTGCCAGCGGCAAAGCAAGCGTTCGCGGCACCAACACCTGCAGCAACAGGGGCAGGATGTACGGCCCTGGAGCCCCACCTCCGCTTCACGAGGTGGCCGTGCATGTTTTGGCCGCACCTGCCCGAGAAGTACGACGGCAGCGTCAACCCGGCGGGGTTCCTCCAGATCTACTCCACCGCCGTACTTGCCGCAGGAGGGGATGAGGCCGTCATGGCCAAGCTTCTTCCCCGTCGCCTTGACCGGCCCAGCCCGGTCTTGGCTAATGAACCTCCCTCAGGGTTCCATAACTTCCTGGGGAGAGCTCTGCCGGCAGTTCATCGCCAATTTCGGCAGCTCCTACACCCGTCCCGGCACGGAGCTTGACCTCCAAGCCATCAAGCAACAACCTGGGGAGTCGCTGCGCTCCTTCATCCAGCGGTTCTCCCAGGTACGCAACACCATTCCACATATTCAAAGTGCTTCTGTGGTTGCGGCACATCGACAGTGTCCAGGACAAGAAGATGCTTGGGAGGCTTGCAACCAGAGAGGTCTGCGATGCCTCCGAGCCCTTCAGCCTGGCGGACAAGTGCGCCAGAGCAGCCGGAGGGCGGAGTTGGCACTCACCGCCAGCTTCCGAAGCCGGAAGACAGCCCGAAGGCGGCGGAGTTCAAGCTGAGCTCCCGACCACGTCAGACAGCCAAGAGCCAAGCACTGGATGACTTCGTGGCTGAGTGGACGCCAACGAAGGCTGACCCAGGGGGCCGCAAAGACGGTGAACCAAAGTACCGAGCTCCGGTCTTCACCGGGCCTCACTGGACGCTCTTCTTCAACGGCTCCTCGCGAAAGCAGGGGGCCGGTGCCAGCTGCTTCTCATGCCATCGGGGGAGCAGTCTGGGTACATGGTGCGTCTCAATTCCAAGGCAACCAACAACTTGGCAGAGTATGAAGCACTCATCTTTGGCCTAAAAGACAGTCCTGTCTCTGGGCGCTCGCCAGTTGTTGGCGCAGGGCGACTCCCAGCTAGTTATCAAGCAAGTTAAGGGTTAATGCCCCTGCAATGACCCACAGCTAGCTGATTATCTGCTTCACGTGCGGATGTTGGAGAAAGAATTCCTCGCCTTGGACCTGCGCCATGTACCGCGCGCTTGCACGGCCGCAGCTGATGACCTCTCAACGAAAGCCTCCATCGGAGCCCCTGCGCATGAAGGAGTCTTCGAGAGGATGTTGCTGCGGTCCACAGCCCGGCCCGCCGAGCCGGGCGAAGGGGGCTGAACCAGTGCCTCGAAGCTAGGCAGTCCCGGCGGCCCTGGATGCCGCCAAAGGATCGTAAGAGTCACTGGGGACTCCGTGCAACCCAGCGCTCAAGATCCAGAAGCTCAAGTAGTCCCGATGCATGGACCACGGAGGTCCGGGACTCCTTGAAGGACATCCTTCCTGATGAATGTGCATCCGCTGAACGGGTGGTGCGGATGGCTAAGTGCTACGAGCTGGTATCTTTACTGGCGTGGCGCCACGACATCCTATTGTGGTGCATAACTCCCGCACGTTGGTCGGTTAAGCCACCCGGCATGGCTCCTACTGACCGAGAGCCACTTGGACGCCGTCAAACCGGTTAGGGATGCAATGCGTGCCAGGTCCACGCCAAGCAGACCCACACAACCGGTGCAGACGCGCACCCAGAGCCGTCGGGGGATACCGGCTCCTCCATGTCGAGGGCCAGCCGGACTTCCCAGGGCCGGTTCACGGGAACTACCCTTCCACATGGTATGCGGGGCCGAAGCCATGCTTCCCCCTGATATAGCCATGGGGGTCCCCCGTGTCTGGTGTACGACGAAGCCACGCATGACCCGCTCTGCGTGAAGACAGGCGCTCCGACGCTACCCAGTAAGTTCACCATGCTTACTTAGGTGTTTATTTAAATTACGCATTAATTTATATGAACACCTCCCCACGCTCTAGACAGTGTGCGTCCATTGTACACTCGGCTCCTCTTTCCGGCTCTCATGCATAGTCGATATTTGCCGTCCTGCCGAAGGCGGTAGTGCTTGGGGTACCTGCCAGAGGCCCGGTGGCCTTTTGGATCTCCCCCTATAAGGGTACTGCACCGCCAGTTGGTCTCCTCCGAGAAAAGACCTACGCTAGAACGGGGGGTCAGGAGCCTTGCTTTGCCCGGTCTTGCACCCAAAGCATGCGCACTCTGCCTCCCGGCGCTATGGTCTGAGTACCAGGGGGCCGGGCGGTTACACCCTGACAGGGGCTGGGGCCAGACCTCCGGGACCAAGTGCACTGGATTACCCAAGCCCCGTATTCCGGCCTGGGACAGTAAGCCAAATGAGACTAAGGGATAGGAAAGGGGGGACCACTGAGCAGTTCCGGACCTCCGCCCCCACAGCTGGGCCGAGCTCCGAGGCCAGCCCTCGCCCTCCTTTCAGAGGCGAGCGCTGATGCCGGACCTCACGCCCTTCGCTGGCCTGAGCTCCGATGACTTCCAGACTCCGCCCCCATAGCTGGGCCGAGCTCCGAGGCCAGCCCTCGCCCTCCTTTCAGAGGCGAGCACTGATGCCGGAACTCATGCCCTTCGCTGGCCTGAGCTCCGATGACCTCCGGACCTCACGCCCTTCGCTGACCTGAGCCCCGATGACTTCCGGACTCCGCCCCCATAGCTGGGCCGAGCTCCGAGGCCAGCCCTCGCCCTCCTTTCAGAGGCGAGCGCTGACGCCGGACCTCACGCCCTTCGCTGGCCTGAGCTCCGATGACTTCCGGACTCCACCTCCACAGCCAGACCGAGCTCCGAGGCCAGCCCTCGCCCTCCTTTCATAGGCGAGCGCTGATGCCGGACCTCACGCCCTTCGCTGGCCTGAGCTCCGATAACATCCGGACCTCCGCCCCCACAGCCGGGCCGAGCTCCGATGCCAGGCTTCACCCTCTCCTAAGAGGCTGAACACCGAAGCCGTCAAGACCCTGCCAGCACAGGGAGTACTCAAGACAAGAAAGTGCGTGGATCAGAAGAGACGAAGGTCCCACCTCGGGCTCGCTATCTCCTCCGAGATGGGCCCGGGGGCCACTGTCGGTACCCTCGATATGGGGTACCCCCGCGCACAGGGGAAAATGCCTAAGGATCTCACCCTTCTCCGCAGGGAGAGCTCCGAAGGCGCTCGCGTCCAGCGGGGCCGGACCTCCCTCTCCTCAGAGGAGAGCTCCGGGCCCACCATGTGGCATACAGAAGCCGGACCTCCCCCTCCGCGGGAGAGAGGTCCGAAGGTGCCGTGTGTCCGGAGAGGCCGGACCTCCCTCTCCTAAGAGAGGAGCTCCGGGCTCGCCACGTGGCCAACAGAAGCCGAACCTCCCCCTACGCGGGGAGAGGTCCGAAGGCTCCCGTGTCCTGCGGGGCCGGACCCCCCTCTCTTCTGAGGAGGGCTCCGGGCCCGCCACGTGGCCAGCAGAACGGCGCTGCCTGCCCCCGAGCGATAGGCAGCGGGCGTAAAGACGCCCCATACCTTGCCCATACAAGGTATTCAAGGCCCGCGCCTTCCCAAGACGCGGAGGCGCGGAGCACGCCTCTGTCAGGTGCCGTTGCGCCCAGTCGCATCACGGACTGGCGCGCAGTGTCAGAGGCTGCCAGCCAATAAACGCAGCGACAAGACATCCCATGCCGCCCCCGCCGTCATCATCCACTACGACTAGCATGCGGCATGGGCCGAGCTACAAGACGAAGACTCAGAAGCCTTCGGCAGAGACAACTACCGGCATAACTGCAGATACGGTAGATATCAGTCAATCTCCCCGGGACCACCTGTTGGGTCCCGGCCCCCCTTGTAAGCCACCCGAGTCTTGGACTATAAAAGTCTCGGGTAGGCGACGTTAGCAGGGGTTTGGACTCTAGCCATCCGCACCCCTGGGTTTGCACTTTGCAACTCATACGCTAGCCATACACTCTCAAGCTGTAACTCACCCCCGAGCTCAGACCTCCGGTCCTGAGCAGCAAGCAATACAGCGAGCTCCATAGCTCGCCGTGGACGTAGGGTTTTACGCTCTGGCGGCCTGAACCACATAAACTTCGCCGTGTCAAGCTCCCACTAACTCGTCCATCTGCGCAAGCTCTCCGCTAGAGACTAGCCCCACCGAAAAAAGAACATCCGCGGGCTGCCCAGTGCAGGCCCGGGGGAATTGTCGACTGAACACTTCGACAATCCCCTCTTAAAACTTTCCAGGAACGATTCGAGGTGATTCGGAACTCTTCGAATACATCGCATCGGCGACCGCTTCGGCTCCAAGACCGAGCGCCGATGAGAGGTGGACCCAAGCCGCCCAACTGAAGCGGTGGGTCAAGGAGTCAGTCTCCTAAGAAGAGGAGGCAGCAAGGCACTCCGGCGGTTCCCGAAGAAAGTGCCGCAACGTGCAGAAGTGGCAGTCTTGGGAACCGCCGCAGTAAAAGCAACCATCAA
Source organism: Neostapfia colusana (assembly GCA_030760725.1). Lineage (NCBI taxonomy): Eukaryota > Viridiplantae > Streptophyta > Magnoliopsida > Poales > Poaceae > Neostapfia > Neostapfia colusana. The sequence goes on along the minus strand of JASWHV010000018.1, from coordinate 18,360,300 downwards.
GTGGGCGCACGCTCCCACGATCCCCCGACTGTTCGTGCTCCGGCAGCGGTCAATGTGGGACTTGGAGAAAGTGCGCAGAACAGAAGAGATGGTGGTCCCACCTCAGGCTCGCTATCTCCCCCGAGATGGTCCCGGGGGCCACTGTCGGTACCCGTGATATGGGGTACCCCCGCGCACAGGGGAAAATGCCTAAGGATCTCGCCCTTCTCTGCAGGGAGAGCTCCGAAGGCGCCACGCGTCCAGCGGAGCCGGACCTCCCTCTCCTCAGAGGAGAGCTCCGGGCCTGCCACGTGGCTTGCAGAAGCCGGACCTCCCCTCTCCACGGGGGAGAGGTCCGAAGGCGCCACGTGTCCAGCGGGGCCGGACCTCCCTCTTCTCAGAGGAGAGCTCCGGGCTTGCCACGTGGCCGACAGAAGCCGTACCTCCCCCTCCGCGGGGAGAGGTCCGAAGGCTCCACGTGCCATGTGGGCCGGACCCCCTATCGTCTGAGGAGGGCTCCGAGCCCGCCATGTGTCTAGCAGAAGAGCGCTGCCTGCCCACGAGCGGTAGGTAGCGGGCGTAAAGACGCCCCATACCTTGCCCGTACAAGGTATTCAAGGCCCGCGCCTTCCCAAGACGCGGAGACGCGAAGCACGCCTCTGTCAGGTGCCGTTGCACCCAGTCGCATCACAGACTGGCGCGCGGTGTCAGAGCCTGCCAGCCAATAAACGCAGCGACAAGACATCCCATGCCGCTCCCGCCGTCATCAACCACTACGACTAGCGTGCGGCATGGGCAGGGCGGCAAGACAAAGACTCAGAATCCTTCACCAGAGAAAACTACCGACATAACTGCGGATACGATAGTCTGCAGGCAATCTCCCCGGGACCACCTATCGGGTCCCGGGCCCCCCTTGTAAGCCACCCGAGCCTTGGACTATAAAAGGCTCGGGTAGGCGACGTTAGAAAGGGTTCGCACTCCCACAACTCATACGCTAGACATCAGTCATCCCCAAGCTCAGGACTCCGGTTCTGAGCAGCAAGCAATACAGCGAGCTCCTCAGCTCACCGTGGACGTAGGGTTTTACGCTCCGGCGGCCCGAACCACGTAAAACCTGCCGTGTCAAGCTTTTCCTTAAATCGTCCATACGCTTAAGCTCTCCGCAAGAGACTAGCCCCTCCGAAAAAGAACCTCCGCGGGCTGCCCAGTGCAGGTCTGGGGGAAGTGTCGACCGCACACTTCGACAACGAGGCTCGATTACATGCGGCACTCCGCAACGCACGGTACCGACAGACGCTCCGACGCTACCATCAAGGGTCTGTGCGTGCCCGGGAGCTGCAGGAAAGCGACCTTGTGTTGCGGCGCATACTTTCTCGTGAAGGGACCGACAAACTCTCCCCTATCTGGGAAGGTCCTTTCCGAGTAACCAAAGTGTGCCGTCCCGGGTGCGTACGCCTTTCCCTTGAGGATGGGGATCCGCTCCAGCACCCTTGGAACATAGAACACCTCCGTAAGTTCTACCCCTAGAGCAATAGTAGGATAGCCTCTTCCTTTTGTAATAGATTCCATAGAGTCATGGAACAGCGCTCGAAGCAGCTAAGTCTCAGGGGACGGTCCAGGACTACGTTCAGCTTGGCCTGGTTCCGACCCTAAGCACGTAGAGTCTTGCTTCCCTTCTTAATGGGGCGGGTCGTTGCCTCCATGTTTAGCCTGCCTCCCTCCTATGGAAATTTATATGAAAAGAAACCTGTCCTACTTTGCTCTTCGCCTATGCTCATTTAAATTACGTATCATTTTTATGACCGCACTTCCGGTGTATGCTCACCATGCACTCAACTCCCTTTTCTCATTCTCACCTCCAGTCTGCATTTGCTGCCCTACCAAAGGCAGTTGCGTTTGAGGTACCTGCCGATGGCCAGGGGGCCCCGAGCTCCCGGCACTTCGCGCACGGTAGTTCCCACGCACCGTACAAAAGGGACCATAAGACAAATAAGACTATGAGATAGGGAAAGGGGAGCCCCAAGGAGAATTACGTTTCCCTTACTTTTGTGCAGGACCTCTCGGCCCTAGCTCCCCGCAGGAATATGGTAGGAGCACCCCACCAATGGGCCACACCTACCAGGGGGCCGCTACGGTATCGCGCAAGACCGGAGCTCCAAGGCAAGACCGAAGGATCCGGACCTCGCCCCCTCCGCAGGGGCGAGCCCCGAAGGCCCCACGTGTCCAGCGAGGCCGGAGCTCCCCTCCCCTCAGGGGGGCTCCGGGCCCGCCATGTGGCCGGCAGAGGCCGGACCTCCCCTTCCGAGGGGAGAGCTCCGAAGCCTCCACGTGTCCCACGGGGCCGGGCCTCCCTCTCCTTAGAAGGGAGCTCCGGGCCTGCCACATGGCTAGCTGATCCGGACCTCCCCATTCTAATGGGGCGAGTTCCGGAGACCTCCGGGACCCTTAATACAGTAAGGACCCGGGGAAGGTGTCTGTGCAGAGCTTCGAGATTGGTGAAGACCTCTGAGTACCTTGCGGAGCTAAGGGCTCGGCCAGGCAAAACCAAGAAGAAGACTAAAGCACACAAGACACAGAAGATAACAAGAGTCTATTCATTCGAGGCTCCATGAGCTGGGATACAGACTCAACACAAAAAAAAAAGAGAGAAGGTACATGGCCTTTTGGCCACGGGGGCGGATACCTAAGAGTCCCCGGACTCTCGTTGGAACCTAGAGGCCACAAGGGAGGCCACATCCTCGACCTCGGCCCTGGCGGCTTCCTCCCGCTCGGCGGCGGGCCCTAGACGGACTGGCTCCAGAGAGAAGGGAGGGTCTTGGCTCTGGAAGCACGCCAACACATGCGTAGCGACCTCCTTCACCAGGCCTCGGCCCTCCACCTCAAGCTCATCGGCGATCACCGCTTCTAGCCGGCCCAACTTGCCGCCGATGGACTCAAGCGCCGGGATTGCCTCAGACACCTCCTGCGCTGGAGCCCCCGTCTGCACTGGGATGAAACCAAGAGGAACCAAGGCAGACCCTGCCTCGGTAACAAAGCTCCAGACCGCCTAGGCCTCGACAGGCTGCGAAGCCTGGAGCTTCTCTAACTCTTGATGGGCCACCAGCTCGCGATCCAGCGCCGCCTGGAGCTCCCGGGAGGATTGCTCCTCCCTCGCAGCAGCAGCCGGCTCGCGGAGCTCCAGCTCCTCAGCCCTGGCCCTCAGCTCGCCCTCTCTGGCCTTCAGCCGTGCGGCAAGCTTCTCCTCCTCGGCTGCCACGGCACGTTCCCGGTCGGCGATGGCGCACTCTCGACGAGCTACCTGCAGCCGCAACTCCTCCGCGGCAGCAGAGCGCGCCTCGGCCTTGGCTTCGGCCTGGGCCAGAGCTTCGCGGAAGGAAGCGCGGAGCCACCGGGTCTCTGATTCCAGGCGGCCGACGGCTTTCTTCTGAGCGTCGAGCAGGGCACCCATGGCCTCAAGCCTTGACTGCCTCGAGTCGAGCTCTGCTATAGCCTCCTGGGTCCGCTGCAGCAGGAGGTGCTCCCAACTAAGAAGGCGCTCCCTCTCTCCAGCCAGCGCCCCCCGCTCCCGCTCAAAGGCGGCCTGGAACTGTCGGGTGCCAGTCTGAACACGCTCCAAGGCATCCCACATGGGCACTGGGACGGCGGGGGCAGGAGTCGTGCCCCTGACCTCCCCTGTTGCGTCTACGACCGGCGAAAGTGCTGGTGCCTCAGCAACTGAAGCAAGATGCTGACCCGGGGGAGCCAGGGAGCCAGCAACTGCACCTACGGCGGCCCTTCCAGCCTCAGCACCAGACTTCCGGGCTGGTGAAGGAGGACGAACAGGTGCTGCCGCAGCCACCGCAGAGGGCGAACCCGCCGGCACAAAAGAAGCCCCCGCCGACTTGGGGGCCATTGGAACCACCGCAATTCCCAGATGCTGCGGCGCGGAGCCTCTGCCAACTGGAGATGGCCGGGTAATAGGCCCGCCCCTGGCAGCCGGTCGGTCCCTGCAGGAAAAGAAAGCTTTCAGGCTAAGAGAGGAGAAGAGAACGCTATTCCTACAAGCCAGAAAGAGCAACACTTACTGGGCGACGTGAGCGCTCCTATGGGCTTGTAGCCCCGGCCTCTGGGCCACAGTTGAACCGCCAGGACCTGCGGCTGGGACGTTCGTGGGCTGTGGCGTCTGGACCCCCGGCACACTCCCCGGCGTCGCCCCACCGGCGTCCATCCTAGAAGCCCCTCCACCTGACGAAGTGTGGTGGGACGCTTGGGGTTCTTCGGACTGCCGCTGTCCAGGAAGAGACCCGCTGGAGTGGGACACCCGGGGTCTCTTTGGGTCGCCACTCGATGGACCAGCGCCTCCGGGAGATGGGTGCAAGGGTGCACCGGCCCCCTGACTCGGCGCAGGCAACGCCCTCGGAGGAGACCGGGCATGTTTCTTCTCCGGCTGCCCATGGGCCGGCTCCTTCCCCTTCCCCTTGTCGGCGGATTCAGTTCCGCCGGCCCTCGGGGCGGGTTGGGCAGCGACAGATGCCTCGCGCTCCGATCAGGAGCGCTCGGTCCTCGGGATCGAGGTGCCCCGGAGGGTATCCCCAACCTGACGGATGGCGATCCCGATGTCGTCGAGGTTCGGCATCTTCTGAAGTAGCTCTGACCTCCTCTGCGGCTCTAAGAAGAGGGGAGTGGCAGAGGACGGGAAGGCGGGGTCGCCACTGGGGATGAAATCGCCGCTCACCTTGCCCACCATCTCGTACAGCTCCTCATCGGAAGGATCGAAGCCGAGACCCCTCTCCAACCTGGTACAGTCCTGCTCACCAGTGTAGTACCATGCCGGGCGGTTGCGCTGCTGCAAGGGCGTAATACGGTGCAACATGAAATCCATTAGCATCATCAGGGACGTTAGCCCCTCGTTGGCCAAGAACCGGATCCGCTCCAAGACAGGTGCGTACTCCTGCTCCAGCTCTGGGACCTCCTCCCAGAAGCGATGCTCGGTGGTTGGGCTGGCGGTTGGGAGCTGCAGGTGATCGTGCTCGTCGGTCTGCACGACCACCCAGCTCTCCCTCCAGTTTTCCCACCTCGACGTACTGAAAGGTAGAAGGTACCCAGAGACCTTTGGGTCCTTGCAGCGATGCTGGAAATAGTATGCTACCATCTGGGTCTTCGAGCCGCGCCCAGTCGTCCACAAGACGAAGAAGTAGTGGAAGAGCATCACTGAAGCGTGCACCCCCACAAACATCTCGCAGAAATGGATGAAGACAGCGGCCATCACGAAGGAGTTGGGGGAAAGGTGGTGGAGCTGGAGACCATACGTCTCCAGCAATGTGACAAAGAAGGAAGAAATTGGCGGGACGAACCCCGCCAGGGCGTAGGCAGTAAAGAAGACCATCTCCCACCTTTCCAGGAGCAGGGGGAGAGATCCCCGGCGGAGCCGGCGTTTCTGCTCCTCCGTGTGCCAGCCCAGCAGCCTGCGCACTGGTCCAAGCTCGGCAGAACGAACGAGACGCGATGGGAGCAGGTTAGAAGCCATGGCGGGGGAGAGATCAAGGACAGGAAGACAAAGGCGCAAGAGTTCAAGGAAGGTGCAAGCACTGGGAAGTGCAAAGGGAAGCCTCGATGCGGGTAAGATCCCCTTTTAAAACTTTCCAGGTACGATTCAAAGCGATTCGAAACTCTTTGAATACGCTGCATGGGCAACCTCTTCGGCTCCAAGACCGAGCGCCGATGACAAGTGGACCCAAGTCATCCAGCTGAAGCGGTGGGCCAAGAAGTCAGTCTCCCAAGGAAACGAGCTGGCAAGGCGCTTCGGCGGTTCCCGAAAAAAGCGCCGCAACGTGCAGAAGTGGCAGCCTTGGGAACCGCTGCAGTAAAAGCAACCAGCAAGTGGGCGCACGCTCCCACGATCCCGTGACTGTTCGTGCTCCGGCAACGGTCAACGCGGGACCTAGAGAAAGTGCGCGGAACAGAAGAGACGGAGGCCCCACCTCGGGCTCGCTATCTCCCCCGAGATGGGCCCGGGGGCCACTGTCGGTACCCTCGATACGGGGTACCCTCGCGCATAGGGGAAAATGCCTAAGGACCTCGCCCTTCTCCGCAGGGAGAGCTCCGAAGGCGCCACATGTCCAGCGGGGCCGGACCTACCTCTCCTCAGAGGAGAGCTCCGGGCCTGCCACGTGGCCAGCAGAAGCCGGACCTCCCCCCTCCGTGGGGGGAGCTCCGAATGCTCCACGTGTCCCGTGGGGCCGGACCTCCCTCTTCTCATAGGAGACCTCCGGGCCCGCCACGTGGCCAGCAGAAGCCGGACCTCCCCCCTCCGCGGGGAGAGCTCCGAGGACTCCAAGTGTCCCGCGGGGCCAGATCTCCCCCTCCTCAGAGGAGAGCTCCGGACCCGCCACGTGGCCAGCAGGACAATGCTGCCTGCCCCCGCGCGGTAGGCAGCGGGCGTAAAGACGCGCCATGCCTTGCCCGTACGAGGTATTCAAGGCCCGCGCCTTCCCAAGACACGGATAAGCGGAGCACGCCTCTGTCAGGTGCCGTAGCGCCCAGTCACATCGCAGACTGGTGCACCGTGTCAGATCCTGCCCGCCAATAAACACAACATCAAGACATCCACTGCTGCCCCTGCCTGCATCAACCACTACGACTAGCTTGCGGCATGGGCAGGGTGGTAGAACGAAGACTCGGAAACCTTCGCCAGAGACAACTACCGGCATAACTGCAGATACGGTAGATGGCAGGAAATCCCCCCGGGACCACCAGTCGGGTCCTGGGCCCACCTTGTAAGCCGCTCGAGCCTTGGACTATAAAAGGCTCGGGTAGGCAACGTTAGCAAGGGTTCGAACTCTGTGAACTCGTACCCTAGACATCACTCACCCTCAAGCTCAGGACTCCGGTTCTGAGCAGCAAGCAATACAGCGAGCACCTCTGCTCACCGTGGACGTAGGGTTTTACGCTCCGGCGGCTCAAACCACGTAAAACATGCCGTGTCAAGCTTCTCCCTCACTTGTACCTAACGCTGAAGCTCTCCACAAGCATCTAGCCCCTCCGAAAAAGAACCTCCACGGGCTGCCCAGAGCAGGTCCGGGGGAAGTGTCGATCACACACTTCGACAGCTACCGTGATGGGTAGGGTCGTCAGGAGCTGCTTCAACTCCTGGAATGCTTCCTCTGCTTCGTCGGTCCAAGCAAAAGGACCGGATTTGCGCAGGAGCTTATAGAAGGGAAGTGCCTGCTCTGCTAGCCTCGGTATAAACCGACTCAGCGCGGCTAGGCATCCCGTGAGTTTCTGGACATCCTTGATGCGGGCGGGGGGACGCATCAGGTCGATGGCCTTGATCTTCTCTGGATTGGCCTCAATCCCTCGGTGTGAGACCAGGAATCCTAGGAGCTTCCCAGAGGATACGCCAAACACAGATTTGTCGGGGTTAAGCTTAGTGCACGTGGAGCGCAGTTTGTCAAAGACTAGAGCTAGGTTATCTAACAAGGATGAGCTCTGCCTGACCGTGACAACGATGTCATCGACATACACCTCAACTAAGTCTCTTATTAGCTCTCCAAAGGTTTTGTGCATAGCACGTACGAAGGTGGGGAGAGCATTCTTTAGACCATAAGGCATAGAGACATAACAATACAGGCCGTCTACTGTGATGAAAGAAGTGTGTTCTTCATCTTCTCTAGACATAGGGTTTTGATGAAAGCCCGAGTAGGCGTCTAGGAAGCATAGCATATCACAGCCTGATGTAGAGTCTACTATTTGATCTATTCTAGGGAGAGGGAATGGATATTTAGGACATGCCTTATTGAGACTGGTGTAGTCGATGCACATCCGGAGCTTCCCGCCGGCCTTCGGGACGACGACGGGGTTCGCCAACCACCGGTGGTGGTGGACTTCCCGTATGAATCCAGTGTCCAGCAGCTTCTTGATTTCTTCACGAATGAAGTTCTACCGCTCGATGGACTGCTTGCGGGGTTTCTGTTGTACTGGCTGGGCGTCAGGGAAGATCTTCAGATGGTGCTTGATCACCTCCCTAGGGATCCCCAGCATCTGCAACGGTTGCCATGCAAACACGTCGATGTTGTGCCGGAGGAAGGTGATGAGCGCGCCTTCCTATTTGCTGTCCAGGCCCCTGGCTACCCGGGTGGTCTGGGCAGCATTGGCGCCGACTTGGACGACCTTCAGGGGGATGTCGCCCTCGTCGAGGGGCTGCACACAGGGTGCTGAGGTCGAGGCAGGGTGGCGTGCACTCGGGTGGAGCTGGCCCGGTTCTGCGCCGCCAGGAGCTGGTGCTCGGGCTGCCGCAAGCGCTTGGAGCTTCTCCAAGGCTGACACTGCAGCAGTGCGGTCTCCATGAATCTTGAGAACACCTGTTGGTGTAGGCATCTTCAAGACGAGGTAGCCGTGGTGGGCTACTGCCATGAACTGGTACAGGCTGGCCTGCCGATGATGGTTTGAAGGGGAGGTCGATCTCCGCCACGTCGAACAGAATGTACTCTGTTCGATAACTGTCCGGTGCTCCAAAGGTCACCGGAAGGCTGATGTTGCCATAGGGGACGACCTGTCCCGGCCCGACCCCTGAGAATGGGCTCGATGGGGTGAGCTTGGCCATCGGGATCTGCAGCTTCTGGAAAGCTGCACGGCTGATGAGGTTCAGCCCAGCCCCGCCATCTACCAGGACGTGGTACAACTTCACGTTGGCGATGGTGGGGGCTACCAAGAGCGGTAGCTGGCCGGCCCCAGCCATGTTCCTGGGGCAGTCGGTGGCGTCAAAGCTGATGGGGGTTCCCATCCACTTGAGGTGCGGCGCGGCACTTGGGAGAGGAGCCACCGACGCTACTGCTCTGCGCAGAGTCTTGACTGCGCTTCGGGACGAGGGGTCAGAGGACCCGCCGTAGATGACGTAGAGTGCCTTCCGGCGTTCGTCGTCGCTGGAGCTGGAGTCCTCACGGTTGCGCACCACCTTCACGGCGCGTTGAGGCTCCTGGAACTCCGTTTGGTGGTCAACGTTGTCTTGGGCATCGACCTTCTGCTTGCCCTCCCTTTGACGGAAGGGAGGGGCGTCAGCACGCGGCTGCTTCCCTCTGCAGAAGCGCTCCGCGAGTGTCGGTACCCTCAATACCAGGTACCCCCACGCACAGGGTGAAACCGCCTAAGGACCTCGCCCCCTCCACAGGGGCAAGCTCCGAAGGCACTACGTGTCTGGCAGGGCCGGAGCTCTCCTCTCCTCAGAGGATAGCTCTAGGCCTGCCATGTGGCCCAGGAGGCCGGACCTCGCCCCCTCCGCCGGGGCGAGCTCCGAAGGAGCCAGGTGTCTAGTAGGGCCAGAGCTTCCCTCCCCTCGGAGGATAGCTCCAGGCCTGCCACGTGGCCCAGAAGGCCGGACCTCGCCCCCTCCGCCGGGGCGAGCTCCGAAGGAGCCACGTGTCCAGTAGGGCCAGAGCTTCCCTCCCCTCAGATGATAGCTCCGGGCCTGCCACATGACCTAGAAGGCCGGACCTCGCCCTCTCCGCGGGGGGTGAGCTCCGAAGGCTCCACGTGTCTGGCGGGGCCAGAGCTCCTCCTCCCCTCAGATGAGAGTTCCGGGCCTGCCACGTGGCCAGCAGAGCAGCGCTGTCCGCCCAGTGCGGTAGGCAGCAGGAGTAAAGGCGCGCGATGCCTTTACCGTACAAGGCATTCAAGACCCGCGCCTTCCCAAGACATGGAGGCGCGGCGCACGCCAGGCAGGTGCCACTGTGACCAGTCACAGTCAAGACAGGCACACAGTGTCAGAAGCTGCAGTCCATTGATGGCAGCAACAAGACACGAACAAGACACGCCCTACCGTCCCTGCCATCACCAATGGCTGCACGCTACACCTAGCCTGCAGCATGGGCAGGGTGGCAGGACGAGGACTTCGACGCCAGCGCCAAGACATAGAAGCTGGTAGGAAATCACCCCGGGGCCACCTGTCGGGTCCCCAGGGCCCACCTTGTAAGCCACCCAAGCCTTGGACTATAAAAGGCTCGGGTAGGCAACGTTAGCAAGGGTTCAAACTCTGTGAACTCGCACCCTAGACATCACTCACCCTCAAGCTCAGGACTCTTGTTCTAGCAGCAAGCAATATAGCGAGCACCTCTGCTCACCGTGGACGTAGGGTTTTAAGCTCCGGCGGCCCGAACCACGTAAAACTCGCTGTGTCAAGCTTCTCCCTCACTCGTCCCTAACGCTGAAGCTCTCTGCAAGTGTCTAGCCCCTCCGAAAAAGAACCTCCGCGGGCTGCCCAGAGCAGGCCCGGGGGAAGTGTTGACCACACACTTCAACATTTGGCGCACCAGGTAGGGGGCTTTTCCCTTGCGCGACGAGCTTTTGCCGGCAAAGATGACCAAGTTTCCTTGAGCGGCAAGCTCTCCGCCCCCGCGTTCACGGCGGACCGTGACTAGCGGGGACTACGTCCTGACACACTCTGGACGGAGTATGTCGGCGCAAGCTGGAAGCCAGCGCCGACTCCGGCAATGCAGGCTCCAGCAATCGTGAGATCCTCTGCAGCGCTGAGCATCCCCCACGGGGGCGCACTAGCTGCAGCAAGAGCGATACTGCACAATCCACCAGCTGGGGACGCTCATCGGTCAGCGACCCAGCAGTGGATTCGCGAGGTAGGTCGTCTCGTCGTCGCCGTCGCAAACCCTCGACTTCAGCGAGGACGACGTTCCGGCCAACCGGCTGTGTCGCTGACGCGCACGCCAACGGTTGACGGGCAGACGGCAGATTCCAGCTCCACCAGGCTCCCATCGACGGACCTGAGGATAGAGCTGGAACGATGCCACTTGGGCCAAGATGCCCGAGTGTTCCTCGAGCGACGACGAGAAAGGCGTCGCAACCAAGAGGCCGGCAACAGCATGACATCTGCCTCAACCCTGCCTGAGGCGCAGATTTTTGCCACGCGATCTCTGCCCCAGGCATACGCCACACAGCATATGCAACAGCCATATGCCCTGCAAACGGCGCCCCCGGTCTATGGCGCAGCCTTGCCCATACCGGGGTGCACTGTGCCAGCAGCGAAACCAAGCGTTCGTGGCACCAACGCCTGTGGCAACAGGAGCAGGATGTGCGGCCCTGGCGCCCCACCTTCGCTTCGCGAGGTGGCCGTGCAAGTTTCGGCCGCACCTGCCCAAGAAGTACTGTCGAAGTGTTCGGTCGACACTTCCCCCGGGCCTGCACTGGGCAGCCCGCGGAGGTTCTTTTTTTGGTGGGGCTAGTCCCTTGCGGAGAGCTTGCGCGTATGGACGAGTTAGTAAGGGCTTGACACGGCGAGTATTACGTGGTTCAGGCCCCGGAGCGTAAAACCCTACGTCCACGGCGAGCTATGGAGCTCGCTGTATTGCTTGCTGCTCAGAAACGGAGTCCTGAGCTTGGGGGTGAGTTACAGCTTGGGTGTGTATGGCTAGCGTGTGAGTTGCGGGAATGCGAACCCCTGCTATCATCGCATACCCGAGTCTTTTATAGTCCAAGACTCGGGTGGCTTACAAGGGGGGCCCGGGACCCGACAGGTGGTCCCGGGGAGATTGTCTGTCATCTACCGTATCTGCAGTTATGCCTGTAGTTGTCTTTGGCGAAGGCTTCTGAGTCTTCGTCTTGCAGCCCTGCCCATGCCTCATGCTAGTCGTAGTGGATGATGACGGCGGGGGCGGCATGGGATGTCTTGTCGCTGCGTTTATTGGCTGGCAGGCTCTGACACCGCGCGCCAGTCTGTGATGCGACTGGGCGCAACAGCACCTGACAGAGGCGTGCTCCGCGTCTCCGCGTCTTGGGAAGACGCGGGCCTTGAATACCTTGTACGGGCAAGATATGGGGCGTCTTTACGCCTTCTGCCTATCGCTCGGGGGCAGGCAGCGCCGTTCTGCTGGCCACGTGGCGGACCCGGAGCCCTCCTCAGAGGAGAGGGGGGGTCCGGCCCCGCGGGACACATGGAGTCTTCGGACCTCTCCCTGCAGAGGGGGAGGTTCGGCTTCCCTCGGCCACGTGGCGGGCCCGGAGCTCCTCTCTGAGGAGAGGGAGGTCCGGCCCCGCCGGATACGTGGCACCTTCGGACCTCTCTCCCGCGGAGGGGGAGGTCCGGCTTCTGTATGCCACGTGGCGGGCCCAGAGCTCTCCTCTGAGGAGAGGGAGGTCCGGCCCCGCCGGACGCGTGGCTCCTTCGGAGCTCTCCCTGCGGAGAAGGGTGAGTTCCTTAGGAATTTTCCTCTGTGCGCGAGGGTACCACATATCGCGGGTACCGACAGTGGCCCCCGGGCCCATCTCGGGGGAGATAGCGAGCCCGAGGTGGGACCTCTGTCTCTTCTGATCCGTGCACTTTCTCTAAGTCCCGCATTGACCGCTGCTGGAGCACGAACGGCCGCGGGATCGTGGGAGCGTGCGCCCACTTGATGGTTGCTTTTACTGCGGCGGTTCCCAAGACTGCCACTTCTGCACGTTGCGGCGCTTTCTTCGGGAACCGCCGAAGTGCCTTGCCGGCTCGTCTTCTCAGGAGACTGACTCCTTGGCCCACCGCTTCAGTTGGGTGGCTTGGGTCCACCTGTCATCGGCGCTCGGTCTCGGAGCCGAAGCGGTTGCCGATGCGGCGTACTCGAAGAGTTCCGAATCGCTTGGAATTGCACCCGGGAAGTTTTTAGAGGGGATCTTACCGACATTGCGGCTTCCCTTCGCACTTCTCAGCTCTTCTTCTCGGACTCTTGCGCCTTTGCCCTCTTGCCCTTGAGTCCTCCCTCGTCATGGCCTCCAACCCGCCACCAGAGAAGAAGCGCGCTCGATCTCCTCCAGCGGCGGCGTCCGTGCCAAGTCGGGAACCTGGGTTGTCTGCACCTCCTGTTTCTGGAGATGGTACTCCCTCTGGTGGCGACTCAAAGAGGCCTCGGCCTGATGCGTTGGGGGGAGCCTCTGGGGCGTCCCTTGCTCCGCCAGTTCAAGCAACTGCGGAGCGGCCATCATTGACGGCGGCGGGCTCTGGGAGTCCTACCCCGGCTCGGAAGTCGGGGTTCAGAGCCCGCTGGAGTGTCTGCGCTTCCCGGCCATCCCCGACTGGCGGGGAGTCTGTGCCGTTGCGCTCGGAACCCGGGACAGCTGCCGCGACCCCCAAGCCAGCGCGAGCTTCTCCTGTTCCGGTGTGCCCGGACTCCGCGGCGGCGTCATCTCTTCCTGCCGAGACGGCCACCGCGGCCCCCAGGCCAGTGCAGGTCGACCCTGCACCAGGCGGCCCGGCCTTTATTCCAGCGCCACCTTCCCTGGCTCGCCCCTCTCCACAGGTCAAGAAGCCAGAAGCTAAAGAGAGCCTGGCAGGTCCGGCTGCCAGAGCCCCGGCGCCAGCTTCTCCTGACCGGCATCTCGTCTCGGTCGCTGGTGCGTCGACTCCTCTTGAGGATGAGGTGATGGAGGAGGTCGGGGGAACTGCCCCGGCCTCTGTTGCTGCATTGCCCCTGGCGGATGCCTTCACGCTTGCCGAGACGAGCGTCCGGCAGGACTTGGCTGCACCAGGTCGCGAGCGGAAGGAGTATACAGTTGAACGGGATTGCCTCCTCACCTGGGGGAACTGTCGGTACCTGAGATATGGGGTACCCCGCGCACAGGGTAAAATGCCTAAGGAACTCGCCCTTCTCCGCAGGGAGAGCTCCGAAGGCGCCACGCGTCCGGCGGGGCCGGACCTCCCTCTCCTCACAGGAGAGCTCCGGGCCCGCCACGTGGCATACAGAAGCCGGACCTCCCCCTCCGCGGGAGAGAGGTCCGAAGGCGCCACGCGTCCAGCGGGACCGCCCCCCCCTCTCCTCAGAGGAGAGCTCCGGGCCCGCCACGTGGCCAACAGGAGCCCAGCCTCCCCCTCCGTGGGGAGAGGTCCGGAGGCTCCACGTGCCCCACGGAACGGGCTCTCCTCTCCTCTGAGAAGGGCTCCGGGCCCGCCACGTGGCAGCAGAACGGCGCTGCCTGCCCGCGAGTGGTAGGCAGCGGGCGTAAAGACGCCCCATACCTTGCCCGTACAAGGTATTCAAGGCCCGCGTCTTCCCGAGAGGCGGAGACGCGGAGCACGCTTCTGTCAGGTGCCGTTGCGCCCAGTCGCATCACAGACTGGCGCACGGTGTCAGAACCTGCCAGCCAATAAACACCACGACAAGACACCCCATGCCGCCTGCGCCGTCATCAACCACTACGACTAGCATGCGGCATGGGCAGGGCGGCAAGATGAAGACTCAGAAGTCTTCGACCAGAGGCAACTACCGGCATAACTGCAGATACGGTAGATGTTAGACAATCTTCCCGGGACCACCTGTCGGGTCCCGGCCCCCCTTGTAAGCTGCCCGAGCCTTGGACTATAAAAGGCTCGGGTAGGCGTCGATAGCAAGGGTTCGCACTTTGCCACTCATACGCTAGCCATACACTCTCAAGCTGTAACTCACCCCCAAGCTCAGGACTCCGGCCCTGAGCAGCAAGCAATACAGCGAGCTCCATAGCTCGTCGTGGACGTAGGGTTTTATGCTCCGGTGGCCTGAACCACGTAAAACTCGCCGTGTCAAGCTCTTTCTAACTCGTCCATCTGCGCAAGCTCTCCGCTAGAGACTAGCCCCACAGAAAAAAAAACCTCCGCGGGCTGCCCAGTGCAGGCCCGGGGGAAGTGTCGACTGAACACTTCGACATATGGCGCGCCAGGTAGGGGGGCTTTTCTCCTAGCGCGACGAGTTTCCGCCGACGAAGATGACCAAGCTTCCTTCAGCGGTGAACTCTCCCCCCTCGCCTCTGCGGCAGACCGCGACCAGGGGGGAGTACATGTCGACACACTCGGGACGGAGTGTGTCGGTACAAGCTGGGAGCCAGCAACCGGCTCTGGCAGCGCCGACCCCGGCAATGCAGGCTCCAACCAGCTTCAAGTCTTCAATAGCGCTGGGCGTGCCCAGTGGGGGTGCGCTAGCTGCAGCGAGAGCGCTACTGTACAATCCGCCGGCTGGGGACGCGCCTCAGGCAGCGACCTGGCAGTGGATCCGCGAGGTAGACCGTCTCGTCGTCGCCGCCGCAAACCCTCGACTTCGACGGGGACGACGCTCTGGCCAACCGGTCATGTCGCTGATGCGCGCACCATTGGTTGACGAGCAGACGGCAGACTCCAGCTCTACCAGCCCCCAATCGACAGATCTGAGGACAGAGCTGGACCGGTGTCGCCTGGGTCAAGATGTCCGGGTATACCTCGAGCGGCGCCGAGAAAGGCGTCACCACCAAGAGGCTGACGACAGCATGACGTCGTCCTCGACCCAGCCTGAAGAGCAGACCTTCGCCACGCGATCTCTGCCCCAGGCCTGCGCCGTGCAGAATATGCCACAGTCATATGTCCAGCATATGGCGCCCCCGGCCTATGGTGCAGCCTTGCCCATGCCGGGGCACGAGGTGCTCAGTGCGAACCAAGCGTTCGCAGCACCAGAACCTGCAGTGACAGAAGCAGGGTGTGCGGCCCTCGCGCCCCACCTTCGCTTCGCAAAGTGGCCGCGCAAGTTTCGGCCGCACCTGCCCGAGAAGTACGACGGCAGCGTCAACCCGGCGGAGTTCCTCCAGATCTACTCCACCGCCGTACTTGCCGCAGGAGGGAATGAAGACGTCATGGCCAATTACTTCCCTGTCGCCTTGACTGGCCCAGCTCGGTCTTGGCTCATGAACCTCCCCCAGGGTTCCGTAACTTCCTGGGGAGAGCTTTGCTGACAGTTCATAGCCAACTTCGGCAGTTGCTACACCCGGCCTGGCACGGAGCTCGACCTCCACGCCATCTAACAACAACCTGGGGAGTCGCTGCGCTCTTTCATCCAGCGGTTCTCCCAGGTGCGGAACACCATCCCACACATTCAAAATGCTTCTGTGGTGGTGGCGTTCCGGCAAGGCGTCTGAGACAAGAAGATGCTTGAGAAACTCGTGACCAGGGAGGTCCGCGATGCCTCAGAGCTCTTCAGCTTGGCGGACAAGTGCGCCAGAGCAGCCGAAGGACGGAACTGGCACTCACAGCCGTCCTCCGAGTCAGGAGGGCTGCCCGGATCTGGTCCTACTCCCTATGGAGGCAGCAGGAAGACCAAGAGACGAGGCAGAAGCAATATAAGATCACCGGCCGCGACCCCAGTCGTCACTGCAGCGACGCTCAGTGGGGCTCGGGGGCCGCGCCCTGACAAGAGGCAGCGAAAGTCACCGATCCCGGAAGATAGCCAAGACAATATGTGCCCAGTGCATGGCAGCTGTCGCCACACAACTGCCGAGTGCCGGGTGATCCGAAGGCTCGCAGAGCGCTTCCGCAAGGGGAAGCAGCAGCGGGCTGATGCCCTGCCCTTCCGTCCAAAGGAAGACAAACAGGGGGTGGATGTTCCAGACAACATCGACCACTGAGAGGAGATCCAGGAGCCTCAGTGTGTCGTGAAGGCGGCACGCAATCATGAGGACTCCAGCTCCAGTGATGATGAGCGTCGGAAGAAGCTCTACGTCATATACGGCGGGTCTGCCGACCCCTCGTCCCGAAGCGCAGTCAAGACTCTGCGCCGAGCGGTAGCGTCGGTGGCGCCACTCCCAAGTGCTGCACCGCACCTTAAGTGGATGCGGACCCCCATCAGCTTTGACGCCACCGACTGCCCCAGGAACATGGCTGGGGCCGGCCAACTGCCGCTCCTGGTAGCCCCTACCATCGCCAACGTGAGAATGTACCACGTTTTGGTAGATGGAGGAGCTCGGCTGAACCTCATCAGCCGTGCAGCTTTCCAGAAGCTGCAGGTCCCGATGGCCAAGCTCACCCCGTCGAGCCCGTTCTCAGGGGTAGGGCCGGGACAGGTTATCCCTTACGGCAACATTAGTCTCCCGGTGACCTTCGGGGCTCCGGACAGCTATCGAACAGAGTACATTCTGTTCGACGTAGCGGAGATAGACCTCCCTTTCAACGCCATAATCGGCAGGCCAGCCCTGTACCGGTTCATGGCTGTAGCCCACTACGGCTACCTCGTCCTGAAGATGCCAACACCGACGGGCGTTCTCAGGATTCGTGGGGATCGCACTGCTGCAGTGTCGGCCCTGGAGAAGCTCCAAGCGCTCGCAACAGCCGGGGCATCAGCCCCCGGCAATACGGAGCCGGACCAGCTCCGCCCGAGCGCACGTCACCGTGCTTCCGCCACAGCACCCCAGGTGCAACCTCTCGACGAGGGCGGCGTCCCCTTAAAGGTCGTCCAAGTCGGCGCCGAAGCTACCCAGACCACCCGGGTAGCCGGGGGCCTGGATAGCAAATAGGAAGGCGCGCTCGTCACCTTCCTTCGGCACAACGTCGACGTGTTTGCATGGCAGCCGTCACAGATGCCGGGGATCCCCAGGGAGGTGATCGAGCACCACTTGAAAGTCTTCTGTCGAAGTGTGCGGTCGACACTTCCCCCGGGCCTGCACTGGGCAGCCCGCGGAGGTTCTTTTTTCGGAGGGGCTAGTCCCTAGCGGAGAGCTTGCGCAGATGGAACGAGTTAGTAAGAGCTTGACACGGAGAGTTTTACGTGGTTCAGGCCGCCGGAGCGTAAAACCCTACGTCCACGGCGAGCTATGGAGCTCGCTGTATTGCTTGCTGCTCAGGGCCGAAGGCCTGAGCTTGGGGGTGAGTTACAGCTTGAGAGTACATGGCTAGCGTATGAGTTGCAAAATGCGAACCCTTGCTATCGACGCCTACCCGAGCCTTTTATAGTCCAAGACTCGGGGCGGCTTACAAGGGGAGCCGGGACCCGACAGGTGGTCCCGAGAAGATTGTCTATTATCTACCGTATCTGCAGTTATGCCGGTAGTTGTCTCTGGCTGAAGGCTTCTGAGTCTTCATCTTGCCGCCCTGCCCATGCCGCATGCTAGTCGTAGTGGTTGATGACGGCGCAGGCGGCATGGGATGTCTTGTCGCGGTGTTTATTGGCTGACAGGTTCTGACACCGCGCGCCAGTCTGTGATGCGACTGGGCGCAACGGCACCTGACAGAAGCGTGCTCCGCGTCTTGGGAAGACGCGGGCCTTGAATACCTTGTACGGGCAAGGTATGGGGCGTATTTACGCCCGCTGCCTACCGCTCGGGGCAGGCAGCATCGTTCTGCTGCCACGTGGCGGGCCCGGAGCCCTTCTCAGAGGAGAGGAGGGTCAGTCCCGCGGGGCACGTGGAGCCTCCGGACCTCTTTCCGCGGAGGGAGAGGCTCAGCTTCTGCTGGGCACGTGGCGGGCCCGGAGCTCTCCTCTGAGGAGAGGGAGGTCCAGCCCCGCTGGACACGCGGCGCCTTCGGAACTCTCTCCCGCGGAGGGGGAGGTCCGGCTTCTGTATGCCACGTGGCGGGCCCGGAGCTCTCCTCTGAGGAGAGGGAGGTACGGCCCCGCCGGACGCGTGGCGCCTTCGGAGCTCTCTCTGCGGAGAAGGGCGAGTTCCTTAGGCATTTTACCCTGTGCGCGTGGGTACCCCATATCTCAGGTACCGACAGTGGCCCCCGGGCCCATCTCGGGGGAGATAGCGAGCCCGAGGTGGGACCTCCATCTCTTCCGATCCGCGCACTTTCTCTAAGTCCCGAATTGACCGCTGCCGGAGCACGAACGGCCTCGGGATCGTGGGAGCGCGCGCTCACTTGATGGTTGCTTTTACTGCGGCGGTTGCCAAGACTGCCACTTCTGCACGTTGCGGCGCTTTCTTCGGGAATCGCCGAAGTGCCTTGCCGGCTCATCTTCTCAGGAGACTGACTCCTTGACCCCACCACTTTAGTTAAGCGGCTTGGGCCCACCTCTCATCGGCACTCAGTTTAGGAACCGAAGCGGTCGCTGACGCGGGGTATCCAAAGAGTTCCGAATCGCTTGGGATTGCACCCGGGAAGGTGCTAAATGAAACCTCCATGTGGGTACATTCCTCTTATAAGGCTTCCTGCCCCTGCGCTTCCCTCAGGTCCTGCAGTCTTGTCTTCTTCCATGGCTCTTAACCCGCCTTATTGGGGGAAGAATTGCTCTCAGCTCCCTCCAGCGGTTGCGTCTGCACCAAGCCTGGGACTCAGGGAGCCTGCCTGCCCTGCCCCTGAGGGTGGTGGAGTCTTCAAAGGAACCGCTGAAGCATCGAAGATAATCCCAGGCGGCAGGGTCTCCAAGAACACCGCTGAATGCTGCGGAGAGGGCCTCAGGAGCACCCTTGACGACTCCAGCTTTTGCGCAGGTGATGAGGGTTGGGGGCTCCAGGGGCACCCTTGACGACACCGGCTTTTGTGCAGGTGATGAGGGAACTTCAGGAGAAGGAAACCGCCGATGCACCGTGGAGAATCCCAGGCGGTAGAGTCTCCAAGAAGACCGCTGAATACTGCGGAGGGGGCCTCAGGAGCTCCCGTGGTGTCACTGGTTTTTGCGCCGGTGATGAGGGAGGCGATTCCTGCGCTCTGGTCATAGAGCGAGAGAGTTCCGCTAGGGCTGAAGCCTGGCGACGCGGCCGTTGTTGCAACTTCTGGATTCTGGTCGTGTCGGGAGACCCTTGGGGCTTGTTTCTTTCTTCTTATCAAGTCTGTAGTTCAGCTCATGGAGCCTTGCTTAATTTGACTCTTTTGGATATTTGTGTCTGTGATGCTTTTCCTCTCCTTCTTGGCTTTGCCTGACCGAGTCCTTAGCTCTGCAAGGTACTCAGAGGCCATCTCCAATCTCAGAGCTTTGCACAGACACCCTCCCCGGGCCCTAACCGTGTTAGGAGCTCCCGGAGGTCTCCGGATCTCGCCCTATGGGGAGCTCCAAATCTGCCTGCCACGTGACGGGTCCGGAGCTCCTCCTTAAGAGGCGGGAGCTCCGGCCATGTTGGACACGTAGGGCTTTCAGAGCCCCCCTACCGAGGGGGGGGTCCGGTTTCCGCCCGCCACGTGGCGAGCCCGGGGCCCTCCTCAAGGGAGGAGAGAGTTCCGGGCCTGCTGGACAAGTGGGGCCCCCGGGTCCCGCCCCTTCTGGAGGGGCAGGTCCCGGTCCTTCCAGTCCTAGGTTGGAGTAGTTGGTAGCTCCTTTCTCCCTGCTTCATGCAGTCCCTGTTGCCGCAACCTGGAGATCCTGCACATAGGTAGAAGAAACGTAATTCTCCTTGGGGGCTCCCCTTCCCTTATCTCATAGTCTTATCTGACTTACAGCCCCTAACCATATGTTTGGTGCTTGGGGACTTGTAGAGAGGGGAGCTGAGCACATGGCAACCATGCACTGCAAGGGTGATTAAAAAACTCAATTCACAATTTAAATGAGTACAAGGAAAGAGCAAAGTAGAGCAGATTTCTTTTCGTACAACTTTCCATAGGAGGAAGGCAGGCTTAAACATGGAGGCCACGACCCACCCCATTAAGAGGGGAAGCAAGACTCTACGCGCTTGGAGTCGGAACCAGGCAAAGCTGAACGTAGTCCTGGACCGTCCCCTGGGGTTTAGCTGCTCTGAGCGCTGCTCCTGGACACTATGGAGTTTATTACGAAAAGAAAGTACTGTCCTATTTTTGCTCTAGGGGTAGAACTTACGGACGTGTTCTATGTTCCAAGGGTTCAGGAGCAGGTCCCCATCCTCTGTGGAAAGGCGCACACACCCGGGGTGGCATACTTTCGCTACTCGGAAGGGGCCTTCCCAACTAGGGGAGAGTTTGTGGGCTCCTTCGCGAGAAAGTATGCGCCGCAACACCAGGTCACCTTCCTGCAGCTCCCGGGCACGCACAGACCTTTGGTAGTAGCGCCGAAGCGCTTGTCTGTACCGCGCATTACGGAGTGCCGCATGTAATCGGACCTCGTCGACGAGGTCGATTTCTCCACGGCGGAGGTTGTCCTGCGTGGCTTCGTCGTAAGCCCGGACACGGTGAGACTTCATGGTGATTTCTGGGGGAAGTACAGCTTCAGCCCCGTACACCATGAAGAAGGGTGTCTCCCCGGTGGCCCGGCTCTGGGATGTCCGGTTAGCCCATAGTGTGCTCGGAAGCTCATCTACCCAATTGACACCATGTTTCTTCAGGTTTGCGAAGGTGCGAGTCTTAAGGCCCCGGAGAATCTCCACGTTGGCCCTCTCAACTTGCCCATTGCTCCTCGAGTGGGCGACAGAGGCATAGCATACCTGAATACCAAGGTCCTCGCAGTAGTCTTGGAATGCTGCGCTGGTGAACTGGGTCCCGTTGTCGGTGATGATCCTGTTTGGGACCCCGAACCGGCAGACAATGGACTTGATGAATTTTACTGCGGATTGTTTGTTGATGGTGACAACTGGTGTAGCTTCCGGCCACTTGGTGAACTTGTCGATAGCGACATAGAGGTACCGGAATCCCCCGACGGTTCTGGGGAATGGTCCCAGGATGTCCAGCCCCCATACGGCAAACGGCCACGAGGGCGGGATCATCTGTACCGCCTGAGCCTGTGTATGGATCTGCTTGGCGTGGAACTGGCACGCCTTGCAGCTCTCGACCAGCTTGACGGCATCCTGGAGTGCTGTCGGCCAGTAGAAGCCATGCCGGAAGGCTTTACCGACAAGCGTGCGTGAGGAAGAATGACTTCCACATTCGCCTCCATGGATCTCAGCAAGCAAGTCGCAGCCTTCCCCCTGGGTTATGCACCGCAATAGGATGTGGTTGGCGCCACGCCGGTAGAGATCCCCCTCTACCAGCGCGTACCTCTTAGCCATACGCACAATCCGTTCAGCGGTTGCATGTTCATCAGGGAGGATATTGTCCTTCAAGTAGTCCCAGATCTCCGTGATCCATGCATCGGGTCTGACTTGAGCTTCTGGATCTTGAGCGCTGGGTTGCACGGAGTCCCCAGTGACGCTTACGATCCTTGGCGACATCCATGGCTGTAGGGCCGCCGGGACCGCCAGCTTCGAGGTGCTGGTCAAGCCCCCTTCGCCCGGCTCGGTGGGCCGGGCTGTGGGCCGCAGCAACGTCCTCTCGAAAACTCCTTCAGGCGCAGGGGTTCCAGTGGAAGCTTTTGCTGAAAGGTTGTCGGCTGCGGCATTACCAGCGCGCGGTACGTGGTGCAGGTCCAAGGCGAGGAATTCTTTCTCCAACATCTGCACGTGAATCAGATACGCTGCTAGCTGTGGGTCATTGCAAGAGCATTCGCCCTTGACTTGCTTGATGACCAGCTGGGAGTCGCCCTGTGCCAAGAACTGGCGAGCGCCTAAAGACAGGGCTGTCTGCAGGCCAAAAATGAGTGCCTCATACTCCGCCATGTTGTTGGTTGCCTTGAAATTGAGACGCACCATATACCCAAACTGTTCCCCCGATGGCATGAGGAGCAGTACGCCGGCACCGGCCCCCTTCTTTCGCGAGGAGCCGTCGAAGAAGAGTGTCCAGTGGGGTTCGGTGAAGACCGGAGCTTTGGGCTCTGGCTCTCCGCCTCCATGGCCCCCTGGGTCAGTCTTCGTTGGTCTCCACTCCGCCACAAAGTCAGCCAGTGCTTGGCTCTTAACTGCATGACGTGGGAGGAAGTCCAGCTCAAACTCCGCCAGCTCCGCCGCCCATTTAGATACGTTGCCAGTCGCATGGGGGCTGTGAAGAATTGTCTTCAGCGGATACGAGGTGACTACCGAGACCCGGTGGGCCTGGAAGTAGTTGCGGAGCTTCCTGGAGGCCACGAGCACCGCATACAGCAGCTTGTGGACTTCTAGGTACCTTGTCTTGGCCTCATGAAGTACTTCACTGATGTAATAGACAGGCCTCTGTATAGTTCGGACCCTCTCTCTTAGGCTTGGGAGCTCCTCGTCCATTGGCCTCGGCCCGCTGGAGGTGGGTGGACCCACGGGGGCCTCCGGGAACTGGGACCCGGAGGCCCTCAAGCTTTCTTGATCATCCGGGAGCTCCGGGGGGTCTCGAGGGATCTCCGGGAGATCCAATTGGACCCTGGAGATTTTTCTTGGGGGTCCGGGAGGCCGTCCTGGGCCTCCGGGAGGTCGTCTTGGACCTTCAGGGGGTCCGGGAGACCGTCTTGGCCCTGCGGGCCCCCCTGGTGTCTGTCTTCTGCTACCGGAGCAGGTTGCGCGGGTGAGAGGTCTGGTCGCTCTGCGACGAGGACCATACTCACCACTTCAGTTGTCGCCGCGATGTAGAGCAGCAGGTGCTCTCCGGGCTCAGGGGCTACCATGATAGGCAGGGTTGTCAGGAGTCGCTTCAACTCCTGGAAAGCCTCTTCTGCTTCGTCAGTCCAGGCAAAGGGGCCTGACTTGCGCAGGAGCTTAAAGAAAGGGAGTGCCCACTCTGCTAGCCTCGGTATAAACCGACTCAGAGCGGCTAGACATCCCGTGAGTTTCTGGACATCCTTGACGCAGGCAGGGGGCCGCATCAAGTCGATGGCCTTGATCTTCTCTGGGTTGGCCTCAATCCCTCGGTGCGAGACCAGGAACCCTAAGAGCTTCCCAGAGGACACACCGAACACACATTTATCTGGGTTCAGCTTGGTGCGCGTAGAGCGCAACTTGTCAAAGACTAAAGCTAGGTTATCTAGTAGGGATGAACCCTGCTTGACCTTGACAACTGTGTCATCGACATACACCTCAACCAGGTCTCTTATTAACTCCCCAAAGGTTTTGTGCATTGCCCGCACAAAGGTGGGGAGTGCATTCTTTAGGCCGTAAGGCATAGACACATAGCAATAAAGGCCGTCTACTGTGATGAAGGAGGTGTGCTCCTCGTCCTCCCTAGACATGGGGATCTGATGGAAACCCGAGTAGGCGTCTAGGAAGCACAGCATATCACAGCCTGACGTTGAGTCTACTAATTGATCTATTCTGGGGAGAGGGAATGGATCTTTAGGACATGCCTTATTGAGACTGGTGTAGTCGATGCACATCCGGAGCTTCCCGCCGGCCTTCGGGACAACAACGGGGTTCGCCAACCATCGAGGGTGGTGGACCTCCCGTATGAAGCCAGCGTCCAGCAGCTTCTTGACTTCTTCACGGATGAAGTTTTGCCGCTCGATGGACTGCTTGCGGGGCTTCTGTTGAACCGGCCGGGCGTCGGGGAAGACTTTCAAGTGGTGCTCAATCACCTCCCTCGGGATCCCCGGCATCTGTGATGGCTGCCATGCAAACACGTCGACGTTGTGCCGGAGGAAGGTGACGAGCGCGCCTTCCTATTTGCTATCCAGGCCCCCGGCTACCCGGGTGGTCTGGGTAGCTTCGGCGCCGACTTGGACGACCTTTAAGGGGACGCCGCCCTCGTCGAGAGGTTGCACTCGGGGTGCTGTGGTGGAAGCACGGTGGCGTGCGCTCGGGCGGAGCTCGTCCGGCTCCGTATTGCCGGGGGCTGATGCCCCAGCTGTTGCGAGTGCTTGGAGCTTCTCCAGGGCCGACACTGCAGCAGTGCGGTCCCCACGAATCCTGAGAACGCCCGTCGGAGTTGGCATCTTTAGGACGAGGTAGCCGTAGTGGGCTACAGCCATGAACCGATACAGGGCTGGCCTGCCGATTATGGCGTTGAAGGGGAGGTCTATCTCCGCTACGTCGAACAGAATGTACTGTGTTCGATAGCTGTCCGGAGCCCCGAAGGTCACCGGGAGACTAATGTTGCCGTAGGGGATAACCTGTCCCGGCCCTACCCCTGAGAACGGGCTCGACGGGGTGAGCTTGGACATTGGGACCTGCAGCTTCTGGAAAGCTGCACGGCTGATGAGGTTCAGCCCAGCCCCTCCATCTACCAAAACGTGGTACATTCTCACGTTGGCGATGGTAGGGGCCACCAGGAGCGGTAGTTGGCCGGCCCCAGCCATGTTCCTGGGGCAGTCGGTGGCGTCAAAGCTGATGGGGGTCCCCATCCACTTAAGGTGCGGTGCAGCACTCGGGAGTGGCGCCACCGACGCTACCGCTCGGCGCAGAGTCTTGACTGCGCTTCGGGACGAGGGGTCGGCGGACCCGCCGTATATGACGTAGAGCTTCTTCCGACGCTCGCCGTCGCTGGAGCCGGAGTCCTCACGATTGCATGCCGCCTTCACGACACGCTGAGGCTCCTGGATCTCCTTTGGGTGGTCGATGTTGTCTGGAACATCCACCCCCTGCTCATCTTCCTTTGGACGGAAGGGCAGGGCATCAGCCCGCTGCCGCTTCCCCTTGCGGAAGCGCTTTGCGAGCCTTCGGATCTCCCGGCACTCGGCAGTAGTGTGGCGACAGCTGCCGTGCACGGGGCACATGTTGTCCTGGCTATCTTCCGGGGTCGGTGACTTTCCCTGCCTCTTGTCAGGGCGCGGCCCCCGAGCCCCACTGAGCATCGCCGCAGTGACAACTTGGGTCACGGCCGGCGGTCTTATCTTGCTTCTGCCCCGGCTCTTGGTCTTCCTGCTGCCTCCATAGGGAGTAGGACCAGGCCCGGGCAGCCCTCCTGACTCGGAGGATGGCTGTGAGTGCCAGTTCCGTCCCTCGGCTGCCCTGGCGCACTTGTCCGCCAGACTGAAAAGCTCAGAGGCATCGCAGACCTCCCTGGTCGCGAGTTTCTCAAGCATCTTCTTGTCTCGGACGCCTTGTCAGAACGCCACCACCACAGAAGCATTTTGAATGTGTGGGATGGTGTTCCGCACCTGGGAGAACCGCTATATGAAAGAGCGCAGCGACTCCCCAGGTTGTTGGTAGATGGCGTGGAGGTCAAGCTCCGTGCCAGGCCGGGTGTAGGAACTGCCGAAGTTGGCTATGAACTGTCAGCAAAGCTCTCCCCAGGAAGTTACGGAACCCTGGGGGAGGTTCATGAGCCAAGACCGAGCTGGGCCAGTCAAGGCGACAGGGAAGTAATTGGCCATGACGGCTTCATTCCCTCCTGCGGCAAGCACGGCGGTGGAATAGATCTGGAGGAATTCCGCCGGGTTGACCCTGCCGTCGTACTTCTCGGGCAGGAGCGGCCGAAACTTGCGCGGCCATTTCGTGAAGCGAAGGTGGGGCGCGAGGGCCGCACACCCTGCTTCTGTCGCCGCAGGTTCTGATGCCGCGAACGCTTGGTTCGCACTGAGCACCGCATGCCCCGGCATGGGCAAGGCTGCACCATAGGCCGGGGGTGCCATATGCAGGACATACGGCTGTGGCATATTCTGCACGGCACAGGCCTGGGGCAGAGATCGCGTGGCGACGGTCTGCTCTTCAGGCTGGGTCGAGGCCGACGTCATGCTGTCGTCAGCCTCTTGGTGGCGACGCCTTTCTCGGCGCCGCTCGAGGTATACCCGGGCATCTTGACCCAGGTGACACCGTTCCAGCTCTGTCCTCAGATCTGTTGACTGGGGGCTGGTAGAGCTGGAGTCTGCCGTCTGCTCGCCATCCAATGGTGCGCGCATCAGCGACACGACCGATTGGCCAGAGCGTCGTCCCCGCCGAGGTCGAGGGCTTGCGGCAGCGACGACGAGACGGTCTACTTCTCGGATCCACTGCCGGGTCGCTGCCTGAGGCGCGTCCCCAGCGGGCGGATTGTACAGTAGCGCTCTCGCCGCAGCTAACGCACCCCCACTGGGCACGCCGAGCGCTACTGGAGACTTGAAGCTGGTTGGAGCCTGCATTGCCGGGGTCGGCGCTGCCAGAGCCGGTTGCTGGCTCCCAGCTGGTACCGACACACTCCGTCCCGAGTGTGTCGACATGTAGTCCCCCCTGGTCGCGGTCTGCCGCAGAGGCAAGGGGGGGAGAGTTTTCCGCTGAAGGAAGCTTGGTCATCTTCGTCGGTGGAAACTCGTCGCGCTAGGAGAAAAGTCCCCTACCTGGCGCGCAAAATGTCGAAGTGTGCGGTCGACACTTCCCCCCGGCCTGCACTGGGCAGCCCGCGGAGGTTCTTTTTTCGGAGGGGCTAGTCCCTAGCGGAGAGCTTGCGCAGATGGAACGAGTTAGTAAGAGCTTGACACGGCGAGTTTTACGTGGTTCAGGCCGCCGGAGCGTAAAACCCTACGTCCACGGCGAGCTATGGAGCTCGCTGTATTGCTTGCTGCTCAGGGCCGAAGGCCTGAGCTTGGGGGTGAGTTACAGCTTGAGAGTATATGGCTAGCGTATGAGTTGCAAAATGCGAACCCTTGCTATCGACGCCTACCCGAGCCTTTTATAGTCCAAGACTCGGGCGGCTTACAAGGGGAGCCGGGACCCGACAGGTGGTCCCGGGAAGATTGTATATTATCTACCGTATCTGCAGTTATGCTGGTAGTTGTCTCTGGCTGAAGGCTTCTGAGTCTTCATCTTGCCGCCCTGCCCATGCCGCATGCTAGTCGTAGTGGTTGATGACGGCGCAGGCGGCATGGGATGTCTTGTCGCGGTGTTTATTGGCTGACAGGTTCTGACACCGCGCGCCAGTCTGTGATGCGACTGGGCGCAACGACACCTGACAGAAGCGTGCTCCGCGTCTCCGCGTCTTGGGAAGACGCGGGCCTTGAATACCCTGTACGGCCAAGGTATGGGGCGTATTTACGCCCGCTGCCTACCGCTCGGGGCAGGCAGCGTCGTTCTGCTGCCACGTGGCGGGCCCGGAGCCCTTCTCAGAGGAGAGGAGGGTCAGTCCCGCGGGGCACGTGGAGCCTCCGGACCTCTCTCCGCGGAGGGAGAGGCTCGGCTTCTGCTGGGCACCTGGCGGGCCCGGAGCTCTCCTCTAAGGAGAGGGAGGTCCGGCCCCGCTGGACACGCGGCGCCTTCGGACCTCTCTCCCACGGAGGGGGAGGTCCGTCTTCTGTATGCCATGTGGCAGGCCCGGAGCTCTCCTCTGAGGAGAGGGAGGTCCGGCCCCGCCGGACGCGTGGCGCCTTCGGAGCTCTCTCTGCGGAGAAGGGCGAGTTCCTTAGGCATTTTACCCTGTGCGCGGGGGTACCCCATATCTCAGGTACCGACATCTTCCCCGACGCCCGGCCGGTTCAACAGAAGCCCCGTAAGCAGTCCATCGAGCGGCAAAACTTCATCCGTGAAGAAGTCAAGAAGCTGCTGGACGCTGGCTTCATACGGGAGGTCCACCACCCCCGATGGTTGGCGAACCCCGTCGTTGTCCCAAAGACCGGCGGGAAGCTCCGGATGTGCATCGACTAAACCAGTCTCAATAAGGCATGTCCCAAAGATCCATTCCCTCTCCCTAGAATAGATCAAATAGTAGACTCAACCAGGCTGTGATATGCTGTGCTTCCTAGACGCCTACTCGGGTTTCCATCAGATCCCCATGTCTAGGGAGGACGAGGAGCACACCTCCTTCATCACAGTAGACGGTCTTTATTGCTATGTGTCTATGCCTACGGCCTAAAGAATGCACTCCCCACCTTTGTGCGGGTGATGCACAAAACTTTTGGGGAGTTTATAAGAGACCTAGTTGAGGTGTATGTCGATGACATAGTTGTCAAGGTCAAGCAGGGTTCATCCTTACTAGATAACCTAGCTTTAGTCATTGACAAGTTGCGCTCTACGCGCACCAAGCTGAACCCAGATAAATGTGTGTTCGGCGTGTCCTCTGGGAAGCTCTTAGGGTTCCTGGTCTCACACCGAGGGATTGAGGCCAACCTAGAGAAGATCAAGGCCATCGACTTGATGCGGCCCCCTGCCCGCGTCAAGGATGTTCAAAGACTCACGTGATGTCTAGCTGCGCTGAGTCGGTTTATACCGAGGCTAGCAGAGCGGGCACTCCCTTTCTTTAAGCTCCTGCGCAAGTCAGGCCCTTTTGCCTGGACTGACGAAGCAGAAGAGGCTTTCCGGGAGTTGAAGCGACTCCTGACGACCCTACCTATCATGGTAGCCCCTGAGCCCGGGGAGCACTTGCTGCTCTACATTGCGGCGACAACAGAAGTGGTGAGTATGGTCCTTGTCGCGGAGCGGCCAGACCCCTCACCCTCGCAACCTGCTCCGGTAGCAGAAGACAGACGCCAGGAGGCCCCGCAGGGCCAAGACGGTCTCCCGGACCCCCCGGAGGTCCAGGTCGACCTCCCGGAGGCCCAGGACGGTCTCCCGGACCCCCAAGATAAATCTTCAGGGGCCAATTGGGATCTCCCGGAGGTCCCTCAAGACCCCCCGGAGCTCCCGGATGATCAAGATAGCTTAAGGGCCTCCGGGTCCCAGTTCCTGGAGGCCCCCGTGGGTCCACCCACCTCCAGCGGGCCGGGGCCAATGGACGAGGACCTCCCAAGCCTAAGAGAGAGGGTTCGAACCATACAGAGGCCTGTCTACTACATCAGCGAAGTACTTCATGATGCCAAGACAAGGTACCTAGAAGTCCACAAGCTGCTGTATGCGGTGCTCGTGGCCTCCAGGAAGCTCCGCCATTACTTCTAGGCCCACCGGGTGTCGGTAGTCACCTCGTATCCGCTGAAGACAATTCTTCACAGCCCCCATGCGACTGGCAACGTTGCTAAATGGGCGGCAGAGCTGGCGGAGTCTGAGCTGGACTTCCTCCCACGCCATGCAGTCAAGAGCCAAGCACTGGCTGACTTTGTGGCGGAGTGGACACCAACGAAGACTGACCCAGGGGGCCATGAAGGCGGTGAGCCAGAGCACCAAGCTCCGGTCTTCACCGAACCCCACTGGACACTTTTCTTCGACGGCTCCTCGCGAAAGCAGGGGGCCGGTGCCGGCGTACTGCTCCTCATGCCATCGGGGGAACAGTTTGGGTATATGGTGCGTCTAAATTTCAAGGCAACCAAAAACATGGCGGAGTATGAAGCACTCATCTTTGGCCTGCAGACAGCCCTGTCTTTAGGCGCTCGCCAGTTGTTGGCACAGGGCGACTCCCAACTGGTCATCAAGCAAGTCAAGGGCGAATGCTCCTGCAATGACCCGCAGCTAGCTGCGTATCTGCTTCACGTGCAGATGTTGGAGAAAGAATTCCTCGCCTTGGACCCGCATCACGTACCGCGCGCTGGTAATGCCGCAGCTGACAACCTTTCAACGAAGGCTTCCACCGGAGCCCCCGCGCCCGAAGGAGTTTTCGAGAGGACGTTGCTGCGGCCTACAGCCCGGCCCGCCGAGCCGGGCGAAGGGGGTTGACCAGCACCTCGAAGCTGGCGGTCCCGGCGGCCCTACAGCCATGGATGCCGCCAAGGATCGTAAGCGTCACTGGGGACTCCGTGCAACCCAGCGCTCAAGATCCAGAAGCTCAAGTCAGACCCAATGCATGGATCATGGAGATCCGGGACTACTTGAAGGACAATATCCTCCCTGATGAACATGCAACCGCTGAACGGATTGTGCGTATGGCTAAGAGGTACGCGCTGGTAGAGGGGGATCTCTACCGGCGTGGCGCCAACCACATCCTATTGCGGTGCATAACCCAGGGGGAAGGCTGCGACTTGCTCGCTGAGATCCATGGAGGCGAATGTGGAAGTCATTCTTCCTCACGCACGCTTGTCGGTAAAGCCTTCCGGCATGGCTTCTACTGGCCGACAGCACTCCAGGATGCCGTCAAGCTGGTCGAGAGCTGCAAGGCGTGCCAGTTCCACGCCAAGCAGATCCATACACCGGCTCAGGCGGTACAGATGATCCCGCCCTCGTGGCCATTTGCCGTATGGTGGCTGGACATCCTGGGACCATTCCCCAGAACCGTTGGGGGATTCCGGTACCTCTATGTCGCCATCGACAAGTTCACCAAGTGGCCGGAAGCTACACCAGTCGTCACCATCAACAAACAATCCGCAGTAAAGTTCGTCAAGTCTATTGTCTGCCGGTTCGGGGTCCCAAACAGAATCATCACCGACAACGGGACCCAGTTCACCAGCGCAGCATTCCAAGACTACTGCGAGGACCTTGGTATTCAGGTGTGCTATGCCTCTATCGCCCACCCGAGGAGCAATGGGCAAGTTGAGAGGGCCAACGAGGAGATTCTCCGGGGCCTTAAGACTCGCACCTTCGCCAGCCTGAAGAAACATGGTGCCAATTGGGTAGATGAGCTTCCGAGCACACTATGGGCTAACCGGACATCCCAGAGCCGGGCCACCGGGGAGACACCCTTCTTCATGGTGTATGGGGCTGAAGCTGTACTTCCCCCAGAAATCACCATGAAGTCTCACCGTGTACGGGCTTACGACGAAGCCATGCAGGACAACCTCCGGCGTGGAGAAATCGACCTCATCGACGAGGTCCGATTACATGCGGCACTCCGTAACGCGCGGTACAGACAAGCGCTTCGGCGCTACCACCAGAGGTCTGTGCGTGCCCGGGAGCTGCAGGAAGGTGACCTGGTGTTGCGGCGCATAATTTCTTGCGAAGGGGCCCACAAACTCTCCCCTAGTTGGGAAGGCCCCTTCCGAGTCGCGAAAGTATGCCGCCCCGGGTGTGTGCGCCTTTCCACCGAGGATGGGGACCTGCTCCCGAACCCTTGGAACATAGAACACCTCCGTAAGTTCTACCCCTAGAGCAAAAATAGGACAGTACTTTCTTTTCGTAATAAACTCCATAGAGTCCAGGAGCAGCGCTCGGAGCAGCTAAGCCCCAGGGTACGGTACAGGACTACGTTCAGCTTTGCCTGGTTCTGACTCCAAGCGCGTAGAGTCTTGCTTCCCCTCTTAATGGGGCGGGTCGTGGCCTCCATGTTTAGCCTGCCTTCCTCCTGGGGAAAGTTGTGCGAAAAGAAATCTGCTCTACTTTGCTCTTTCCTCGTACTCATTTAAATTGTGTATTGAGTTTTTTAACCACCCTTGCAGTGCATGGTTGCCATGTGCTCAGCTCCCCCTCTCTACAAGTCCCCAAGCACCAAGCATATGGTTAGGGGCTATAAGTCAAATAAGACTATGAGATAAGGGAGGGGGAGCCCCCAAGGAGAATTACGTTTCCTCTACCTGTGTGCAGGGCTTCCAGGCTATGGCGACAGGGACAACATAAAGCAGGGGGAAAGGAGCCGTCAGAAGCACCGGCCCAGGACTGGAAGGACCGGGCCCCGCCACTTCGGCAGGGGCGAGGCCCGAAGGCCCCGCGTGTCCAGTGGGCCCGGAGCACTCTCTGAGGAGGGCTCCGGGCTCGCCACGTGGCAGGCGGAAACCGGACCTCCCCCCCTCTCGGTGGGAGGGCTCCGAAAGCCCTACATGTCCAACATGGCCGGAGCTCCCGCCTCTTAAGGAGGGGGTCCGGACCCGCCACGTGGCAGGCAGATTTGGAGCTCCCCAAAGGGCGAGATCCGGAGACCCCCTGGGGCCGCTAACGCGGTTAGGACCCGGGGAGGGTGACTATGCAGAGCTCCGAGATTGGAGATGGCCTCTGAAGTGCCTTGCGAAGCTAAGGACTCAGTCAGGCAAAACCGAGAAGGAGCATCACGATCACAAATGTCTTAAAAGAGTCAAACTATGTGAGGCTCCATGAGCTGGACTACAGACTCGATAAAAAGAAAGAAACAAGTCCCAAGGGTCTCCCGACGCGACCAGAATCCAGAAGTTGCAACAACGGCCGCATCACCAGGCTTCAGCCCTGGCGGAACTCTCTCGCTCTATGACCAGAGCGCAGGAATCGCCTCCCTCATCACCGGCGCAAAAACCAGTGACACCACGGGAGCTCCTGAGGCCCCCTCCGCAGTATTCAGCGGTCTTCCTGGAGACTATGCCGTCTGGGATCCTCCATGGAGCATCGGCGGTTTCCTTCTCCTGAAGTTCCTTCATCATCGGCGTAAAAGCCGGTGTCGTCAAGGGTGCCCCTGGAGCCCCCATCCCTCATCACCTGCGCAAAAGCTGGAGTCATCAAGGGTGCTCCTGAGGCCCCCTACGCAGTATTCAGCGGTCTTCTCGGAGACTCTGCCGCCTGGGATTCTCCTCGGTGCTTCAGCAGTTCCTTTGAAGACTCCACCACCTGGGAAGGGACACAACGCCAAGGAGCTTTCTGCCTGCTGTTACCAAGGAAGGGCCCCGTCGGGAGGACAAACCAGAGACCCCTTGGCGGCGCCACCCTCAGAGGCAGGGCAGGCAGGCTCCCTGAGTCCCAGGCTTGGTGCAGACGCAACCGCTGGAGGGAACCGAGAGCAATTCTCCCCCCATAAGGCGGGTTAAGAGCCATGGAAGAAGACAAGACTGCAGAGACCCGAGGGAGGCGCAGGGGCTGAAAGCCTTATAAGGGGAACGTACCCACATGGGGGTTTCATTTCACACCTTCCCGGGTGCAATCCCAAGCGATTCGGAACTCTTCGAATACCCCGCATCGGTGACCGCTTCGGTTCGTAGACCGAGTGCCGATGACGGGTGGGCCCAAGACGCCTAACTAAAGCGGTGGGTTCAAGGAGTCAGTCTCCTGAGAAGATGAGCCGGCAAGGCACTTCGGCGGTTCCCGAAGGAAGCGCCGCAACGTGCAGAAGCGGCAGTCTTGGGAACCGCCGCAGTAAAAGCAACCATCAAGTGAGCGCACGCTCCCACGATCCCGCGGCCGTTTGTGCTCCGGCAGCGGTCAATTCCGGACTTAGAAAAAGTGTGCGGATCGAAAGAGACGGAGGTCCCACCTCGGGCTCGCTATCTCCCCCGAGATGGGCCCGGGGGCCACTGTCGGTACCTGAGATATGAGGTACCCCCGCGCACAGGGTAAAATGCCTAAGGAACTCGCCCTTCTCCGCAGGGAGAGCTCCGAAGGCGCCACGCGTCCGGCGGGGCCGGACCTCCCTCTCTTCAGAGGAGAGCTCCGGGCCCGCCACATGGAATACAGAAGCAGGACCTCCCCCTCCGCGGGAGAGAGGTCCGAAGGCGCCACGCGTCCAGCGGGACCAGACCCCCCCTCTCCTCAGAGGAGAGCTCCGGGCCCGCCACGTGGCCAACAGGAGCAGAGCCTCCCCCTCCGCGGGGAGAGGTCCGGAGGCTCCACGTGCCCCGTGGAACGGGCCCTCCTCTCCTCTGAGAAGGGCTCCGGGCCCACCACGTGGCAGCAGAACGGCGCTGCCTGCCCCCGAGTGATAGGCAGCGGGCGTAAAGACGCCCCATACCTTTCCCGTACAAGGTATTCAAGGCCCGCATCTGTCAGGTGCCGTGGCGGGCCCGGAGCTCCTCTCTGAGGAGAGGGAGGTCCGGCCCCGCCGGATACGTGGCACCTTCGGACCTCTCTCCCGCGGAGGGGGAGGTCCGGCTTCTGTATGCCACATGGCGGGCCCAGAGCTCTCCTCTGAGGAGAGGGAGGTCCGGCCCCGCCGGACCCGTGGCGCCTTCGGAGCTCTCCCTGCGGAGAAGGGCGAGTTCCTTAGGAATTTTCCCCTGTGTGCGGGGGTACCCCATACCGCGGGTACCGACAAGTACGACGGCAGCGTCAACCTGGTGGAGTTCCTCCAGATCTACTCCACCGCTGTCCTTGCTGCAGGGGGGACGAGGCCGTCATGGCCAACTACTTCCCCATTGCCTTGACCGGCCCAGCCCGGTCTTGGCTCATGAACCTCCCCCAGGGTTCCATAACCTCCTGGGAAGAGCGCTGCCGGCAGTTCACCGACAACTTCGGCAGCTGCTACACCCGGCCTGGCACGGAGCTCGACCTCCACGCCATCCAGCAACAACCTGGAGAGACGCTGCGCTCCTTCATCCAGCGGTTCTCCCAGGTACGCAACACCATCCCACACATTCAAAGTGCTTCTGTGGTGGTGGCGTTCCGGCAAGGTGTCTGGGACGAGAAGGTGCTCGAGAAGTTGGCCACCAGGGAGGTGCAAGAAATGTCGGAGCTCTTCAGCCTGGCGGACAAGTGCGCCAGAGCAGAAGACGGGCGTCATTGGCACTCACTGCCAGCCTCTGAAGCCGGAAGACAGCCCGAAGACGGCGGAGTTCAAGCTGAGCTCCCGACCACGTCATACATTCAAGAGCCAAGCACCGACTGACTACGTGGTCAGGTGGACACCACCACCAAGAATCCCAGGGGGGGCCCTGAAGATGGAGAACCAGAGCCCCAAGCATCGGTCTTCACCGAGCCCCACTGGACGTTCTACCTCGATGGCGTGCTGCTCCTCATGCCAACGGGGGAGCGGTTTGGGTACCTTGGACCTGTGCCATGCACCGCGCGCCGACGACACCGTCGCCAACAACCTGACAGCGAAGGTCTCCACCGGAGCCCCGGAGCTCCAAGGAGCCTTCGATGGGACGTTGCCGCGACTCACAGATCGGAGTGCCGACCGGGCGAAGCGGGCGAGACCAGCACCTCGAAGCTTGCGGTCCCGGCGGCCATGCAGCCATGGTGCCAGCCAAAGGATCGTATGCGCCTTGGGGACTCCGTGCTACCCAGCGCCCAAGATCCAGAAGCTCAAGTAGTCCCGATGCATGGACCACGGAGGTCCGGGACTCCTTGAAAGATATCCTTCCTGATGAATGTGCATTCGCTGAACGTATTGTGCGGATGGCTAAGTGCTACGTGCTGGTATCTTTACTGGCATGGCGCCACGGCATCCTATTGCGGTGCATAACCCAGGAGGAAGGCTGTGACCAGCTCGCAGTAATCAACGGAGGCGAGTACTGGGAATGCTCATCGTCCCGCACACTGGTCGGTTAAGCCATCCGGCATGGCTCCTACTGACCGAGAGCCACCTGGACGCCGTCAAACCGGTTAGGAGATGCAATGCGTGTCAGGTCCACGCCGAGCAGACGCACACAACCGGTGCAGATGCCGCACCCAGAGCCGTCGGGGGATACTGGCTCCTCTATGTCGAGGGCCAGCCGGACATCCCAGGGCCGGGTCACGGAAATTACCCTTCTACATGGTATGCGAGGCCGAAGCATACGACGAAGCCAGATTGCCATGGGGGTCCCCCCGTGTCAGAGCATACGACGAAGCCACGCATGACCCGCTCTGCATGAGGACATCTACCTCGTCGTCGAGGCAAGATGGCAAGCCACGCTCCGGATCGCACGGAACCGGCGGGCCCCAACGCTACCACCGCCGTTCCATGCATGGGAGCCCAGGACAGGCGCTCCGATGCTACCCCAGTATGTTCACCATGCTTACTTAGGTGTTGTCGAAGTGTGCGATCGACACTTCCCCCGGGCCTGCACTGGGCAGCCTGCGGAGGTTCTTTTTTCGGAGGGGCTAGTTCCTAGCGGAGAGCTTGCGCGGATGGACGAGTTAGTGAGAGCTTGACACGGGAAGTGTTACGTGGTTCAGGCTGCCGGAGCGTAAAACCCTACGTCCACGGCGAGCTATGGAGCTCGCTGTATTGCTTGCTGCTCAGGGCCGGG
Source organism: Neostapfia colusana (assembly GCA_030760725.1). NCBI lineage: Eukaryota > Viridiplantae > Streptophyta > Magnoliopsida > Poales > Poaceae > Neostapfia > Neostapfia colusana. The sequence continues at coordinate 18,324,322 of JASWHV010000018.1, read as the reverse complement.
GGCCTGAGCTTGGGGGTGAGTTACAGCTTGAGAGTGTATGGCTAGCGTATGAGTTGCAGAATGCGAACCCTTGCTATCGACGCCTACCCGAGCCTTTTATAGTCCAAGGCTCGGGTGGCTTACAAGGGAAGCCGGGACCCGACAGGTGGTCCCGGGGAGATTGTCTATTATCTACCGTATCTGTAGTAATGCCGGTGGTTGCCTCCGGTCGAAGGCTTCTGAGTCTTCCTTTTGCCGCCCTGCCCATGCCGTGCGCTAGTCGTAGTGGTTGATGACGGTGCAGGTGGCATGGGATGTCTTGTCGCGGCGTTATTACCTGTCAGGTTCTGACACCACGCGCCAGTCTGTGTTGCGACTGGACGCAACGGCACCTGACAGGCGTGTGCTCCGTGTTTCCGCGTCTTGGGAAGACGCGGGCCTTGAATACCTTGTACGGGCAAGGTGAGGGGTGCCTTTACGCCCGCTGCCTACCGCTCGGGGGCAGGCAGCACCGTTCTTCTAGCCACGTGGCGGGTCCGGAGCTCTTCTCTGAGGAGAGGGAGGTCCGGCCCCTCTGGACGCGTGGCGCCTTCGGACCTCTCTCCCACGGAGGGGGAGGTCCGGCTTCTGCATGCCACGTGGCGGGCCCGGAGCTCACCTCTGAGGAGAGGGAGGTCCGGCCCCGCTGGACGCGTGGTGTCTTCGGACCCCTCTCCCGCGGAGGGGGAGGTCCGGCTTCTGTATGCCACGTGGCGGGCCCGGAGCTCTCCTCTGAGGAGAGGGAGGTCCGGCCCCGCCAGACGCGTGGCGCCTTCGGAGCTCTCCCTGCGGAGAAGGGCGAGCACCTTAGACATTTTACCCTGTGCGCGGGGGTACCCCATATCTCAGGTACCGACAGTGGCCCCCGGGCCCATCTCGGGGGAGATAGCGAGCCCGAGGTGGGACCTCCGTCTCTTCCGATCCGCGCACTTTCTCTAAGTCCCGACTTGACCGCTGCTGGAGCACGAACGGCCGCGGGGTCGTGAGAGCGTGCGCCCACTTGATGATTGCTTTTACTGCGGTGGTTCCCAAGGCTGCAACTTCTGCACGTTGCGGCGCTTTCTTCGGGAACCGCCGAAGGGCCTTGCCGGCTCATCTTCCCAGGAGACTGACTCCTTGACCCCACCGCTCCAGTTAAGCGGCTTGGGCCCACCCGTCATCGGCACTCGGTCTAGGAACCGAAGCGGTTGCGGGTGCGGGGTATTCGAAGAGTTCCGAATCGCTTGGAACTGCACCGGGAAGCTTTTTAGAGGGGGTCTAACCCACATTGTAGCTTCCCTTCGCACTTCTCTGCGTTTCTTCTTGGACTCTTGAGCTTTTGCTTTCTTGCCTTTGAGCTCTCCCTTGCCATGGCTTCCAACCCGCTGCCTGAGAAGAAACGCGCCCGATCTCCTCCAGCAACGGTGCCGGTGCCAAGTCGGGATTCTGGGGTGCCTGACACTCCCTCCGGTGGCGACTCGAAGAGGCCCCGGGCTGATGTGCTAGGGGAAGCCTCTGTGGCGTCCCCTGTTCCGCCAGTCCAAGCGACTGCGGAGCGGTCGTCGGAGACGGTAGCGGGCTCTGGAAATCCTACCCCGGCTTGAAAGTCGGGTTTCAGAGCCCGCTGGAGTGTCCACGCTTCCCGGCCTTCCCCGTCTTGCGGGGAATCTGTGCCGATGCGCTCGGAGCCCGGGGCGACTGCTGCGGCCCCCAGGCCAGCACGGACTTCTCCTGTTCCGGTGTGCCCGGACTCCGCGGCGGCGCCGTCTCTTCCTGCCGAGACGGTTACTGCGGCCCCCGAGCCAGCACAGGTTGATCCTGCACTAGGCGGCCTGGCTTCTTCTCCAGCTCCGTCTTCCCCGGCTCGTCCCTCTCCTCAGGTCAAGGAGCCTGAAGCTGAAGAGAGCCCGGCTGGCCCGGCTGCCAGGGCCGCTGGGCCAGTTTCTCCTGATCGGCGTCTCGTCTCGGCGGCTGGCGCGCCGGCTCTTCCCGAGGACGAGGTAATGGAGGAGGTCGGAGGGACTGCCCCAGCTTCTGTTGCTCCATTGCCTCTGGCGGACGCCTTCGCGCTCGCCGAGTCGAGCGTCCGGCAGGTCTTGGCTGCGCTAGGGCGCGAGCGGGAGGAGTATACGGTTGAACGGGACCGCCTCCTCACCTGGGGAACCTTTTGCGGGAGAGGACCGCGAAGGTTAAGAGCGAGCTCGACTCCAGGCGGGAGTTGCTCGACTTCTGGGAAACGCTCGTCGACCGGATGAAGCGGGCTGTTGACCGCATGGACACCCAGTCGCGGCGGATCAACAGGGAGGCCCTGGAGGCTCACGCCCGGGCCGAAGAGAGCCTCTCTTCTGCTGTGGAAATACGGCAGCGGTTGGAGCGCCGCGAACTCGCCGTTGAGGAGCGGAAGCGTTCCGTGGCAGCTGAGGCAGAGAGGGTCGCCGCGCAGCTGGCTGCAGGCGAGGATGACCTCCGAGCTCGGATGGAGGAGCTGGAGATTCTGAAGGCAGACCTTGACTTGAGGGATGAACAGGTCTCCCATGATCGCCGGGCGGTCTTGGACCGCGAGTTGACTGCCGGCTTCAGGGCCGCTGAGTTGGAGCGGCTAGCCGAGACCCTCCGCCTTCGGGAGAGTTCCCTGGCGGCCCAGGAGAAGGAATTCTCCGAGAGGAACCTGGAGGCTCTGCGGGCGGCCCGCCGCGAGGTGGAGGAGCTCTCAGCCCTACGGTCCTCCGAGGCCCTTGCGGTCTCAAGCTTCGTGGATCGGGCGGGGTCCGCCCTGATCCCTCTTGGTTTCAGTCCGGTGAGGGCCGCAACTCCCGCATTGCAGGTGGCAGAGGTGACCCCTGCATTGGAGTCGATCGGCGCCAAGCTGGACAGACTCGACTCGGTGGTCGCCAGCGAGCTTGAAGCCGAGGGCCGCGGCTTAGCTTTAGAGGTCGCCTCGCATGTGCTGGCATGCTTCAAGAGCCGTGACCCCTCTTTCTCACTGGAGCCAGCAAGAGAGGGCCCAGCCGCGGAGCGGGAGGAAGCTGCCAGGGCTGAAGTCGAGGATGTGGCCGCCCTTGTAGAAGCAAGGTTCTGGCGAGTGTCGGGTGGTCCTTAGGACTTGCTTTTCCCTTTTTTATCGAGTCTGTAGTCCAGCTCAAGGAGCCTTGCTTAATTTGACTCTCTTGGATACTTGTGTCTGTGATGCTTTTCCCTCCTTCTTGGCTTTGCCTGGCTGAGTCCTTAGCTCCGCAAGGTACTCAGAGGTCATTTCCAATCTCGGAGCTTCGCTCAGACACCCCCCCGGGTCCTAACCGTGTTAGGGGCCCCCGGAGGTGTCCGAACCTCACCCTATGGGGGGCTCCAAATCTGCCGGCCACGTGGTGGGTCCGGAGCTCCTCCTCAAGAGACGGGAGCTCCGGTCATGTTGGACACGTAGGGCTTTCGGAGCCCTCCCGCTGAGGGGGGAGGTCCGGTTCCTGCCTGCCACGTGGCGAGCCCGAAGCCCTCCTCAAGGGAGGTGAGAGCTCCGGGCCTGCTGGATACGTGGGGCCTTCGGGTCCCGCCCCTGCTGAAGGGGCAGGACCCGGTCCTTCCAGTCCCAGGCCGGAGTAGTTGGTAGCTCCTTTCCTCCTGCTTCATGCAGACCCTGTTGCCGCAACCTGGAGGTCCTGCACATAGGCAGAGGAAACGTAATTCTCCTCGGGGGGTCCTCCCCTCCCGTCTCCTAGTCTTATCCGTTTTATGATTCTGATCCGTTATACGGGGCTTGGGCAATTCTGTGCACGAGGCGCCGGAGCTCCGGCTCCCTCCGAGGTCCGGGTACGGCCGTCCGATCCCTAGTACCGAGCCATGCGCTGGGGAAGCAGAGTGCACGTGCTTTGGGTTCATGACCAGGCAAAGCGGTTGTACTCCCCTGTACCTCCGGAGGGCAGGATGCGCATGCTTTGGGCTCATGGCCTGCTAAGCTGGATACGCACCCTGGACCCCCCATGCACAACGCAGGCCTTTCCTGGAGGTGACCAACTGGCACCGCAACACCTGACTGGGGGAGGCCCGAGAGACTCACTCGGCCATCGGCAGGTGCCTCAAGCGCAGCCGCCTTCGGTAGGATAGCGAATGCCGACTATGGATGAGCGCAGGACAGGGGGAGCTAGATGTACGATGAACATACAAAGATAGCGCGGTCATAAAAATTAATGCATAATTTAAATGAGCGCATGAGAGAGAGCTAAGTAGAACAGGTTTCTGTATTCATGCCCATAGGTGGAATTCTGGCTGTACATGGAGGCAATATTCCGCCTCGTCTACAAGGGAAGCAAGACTCTACGCGCTTAGGGTCGGAACCAGGCTAAACTGGACGTAGTCCTGTACCGTCCCTTGAGACTTAGCTGCCCCAAGCTCTGTTCCTAAATTTTATGGGATTCATTACAGAAGGGAATAATCCTGTTCTACTGATGCTCGGAAGTAGGACTTACAGTGTTGCTTCATGGCAATAGTCTTTTGGGAACGGATCCCACACTTGGTTGAAAGGCATGTGTACCTGGGGCGGCAGCTTTCATGATTCTGAAGGGACCTTCCCTGCTGGGGGAGAGTTTATGGGTCCTTTTTGGAATAGAGCGTGCCGCGACACCAGGTTGCCCTTCTGCAGGTCCCCGATGCGTTCGGTTCTTTGGCGGTAGTGCTTAGAGCATCAGCCGAGACCGCGCGTTGTGGGGTGTTACCTGCAGCCGAGTCTCGTCGACGAGGTTGTCATCTTCGCGCTGGATCAGGTCCTGCGCGGCTTCTCCTGGGGCCCCCCGGGGAGTTCTCCCCTTCTGGCTAAGGCCTTCAAGGGGTAGGTGGACCCGGGCTCGTCTTGGATGACCCAAGGCGTCCTCCCCTTCTGGCAAGGCCTTCAAGGGGTTGACAGATCTTGGGCGGCCCCCGGGAGGTATGTACGAAGCACGGAGGCGTGTCGCAGTTGGCACCATCAGAGTTGGAGTCCTCGCCGTTATGCACTGTCTTAATGACGCTGAGGCTCCTGGAACCCCACCTGATGGGCGGCAGTGACTGGGGCATCGACCTTCTGTTTGCCATCCCTCTGAGGGTAAGGCGGTGCTTCAGCTCTCTGCTGTCTTCCTTTGCGGAAGCGCTCTGCGAGCCTCTGGATATTCTAGCACTCGGCAGCAGTATGGTTGCCGGCGCCATGCACGGGGCATAGTCCGCCCTGGTCACTGTCTGGGGCCGGTGACTGCCGCTGCCTTTTGTCGGGGCGTGGCCCCCGAGCTCCACTAGCCGTCGCTGCTGCGGCGACGGGAGCCATGAACGATGACTTCATCTTGCCACTCCCCTGGTTCTTGGCCTTCTTGCCACCCCCATAGGCAGCAGCGCCAGACCCGGGTTGTCCACCTGGCTCGGAGGTCGGCAGAGAGTGCCAGTTCCGCCCTTCAGCTGCTCTGGCGCATTTGTCCGCCAGACTGAAGAGCTCAGAGACGTCGCGGACCTCTCTTATCGCGAGCTTCTCAAGCATTTTCTCGTCCCGGACACCTGTCGGAACGCCACCACCACAGAGGCACATTGGATATGTGGGATGGTGTTGCGTACCTGGGAGAACCGCTGGATGAAAGAGCGCAGCGACTCCCCCGGTTGTTGCTTGACGGCATGGAGGTCAAGCTCCGTGCCGAGACGGGTGTAGGAGCTGCCGAAGTTGGCAATGAACTGCCGGCAGAGCTCTCCCCAGGAGGTTATGGACCCCTGAGGTAAATTCATGAGCCAAGACCAAGCTGGGCCGGTCAAGGCGACGGGGAAGTAGTTGGCCATGACAGCCTCATCCCCTCCTGCGGCGAGTACGGCGGTGGAGTAGATCTCGAGGAACTCCGCCGGGTTGACGCTACCATCGTACTTCTCGGGCAGGTGCGGCCGGAACTTGCGCGGCCACCTCGCGAAGCGAAGGTGGGGCGCAAGAGCCGCACATCCTACACCTGCTGCTGCATGTATTTGTGACACCCTCATCTCGGGTGTCAGCATATGTTCATGTTTATGAAGAAGAAAAACATTTTTAGAAAAGAGGGAACAGAAACAAGTATCAAAAGGATAGCCAGTAAAGCTCTCTGAGAGCGCCGAAGGCAACTTTCACGACCAGCAGACCACGTGGTGTGTTCGGAACTCATTCCCGAGAGATAGGGAGAGGTCCGACGCTAAACTGGATACGTGGCAGGCTCGGGGGTCACCTCCGCAGTTGGAAAGAGGTCCGACCCTGTGGGACACGTACTGCCCACGGAGATAGCCTCTGCGGAAGAAGCAAAGGCATTTTTCATAGGACACGTGTCATCCACGGAGCTAGTCCTCGCGGAAATAAGAGGACCAGTTGCGGGGGATACGTGTCAACCTCGGAGCTCATCTCAGAGAAGTCCGGATCTATCGAACACGTGTCGCCACCGGAGCTTATCTCCGGAGGTCCGTCGCTGCTGAACACGTGTTGACCTCGGGGCATGTCCCTGAGGGAAGGAAAGGCGGAAAGACCGGCACCCACACGTGGCGTGCGCGGAGCTCACCTCCGAAGAAGAGGGAGGTCTCAATCGATTGACACGCGGCACGACCGGAGCTCGTCTCTGCGGACGAGGAGATACCAGGCCCGGAGGACACGTGGAGCTTCCGGAGCTCATCGTCACGGAGGTAACGAGTTTTGGAGCGGCTGTTACGCGTAAGGACACCGGTACGCAACGGGAACCGATCTAAAATTCACGATCCTTACCGAAGATAAGACGTCAGGATCTAACAAAGATCTGAATAAGACTCTTATTCGGGATCCAACTCAGACTAGGACTCTTCTCTTCCCGAATATAAATAGAACCCAAAACCGATAGCCGAAACCACAAACTTCCCTTTCGACTCCTGAGCCGACGACTTAGAGCTCTAGCCCTAACTCGCCGAGCAAAACATCGCCGAAAGCACAACAAGGGAGATCATCGGAGAAGAACCAAGCGGTCTGAGGAGGACCTCGAAGACAAGAAGAGTGTGAGGTAGGACTTCAATACCACCTTACGACATCATGTTGTTCGTCTCTTTGCATCTGTTCTTCGATTCCTTTCGAACAGAAGCCTTTTCGTGGACAGATCACTTGATGATCAGTTTGATCTGTAAACAAGATCATCGCCACGACCACCTTTGAAACTAACACCTCTGTCCGTGCAAGCCATGCAAGGGCACCCCAATCTAATAAAAATCATAGGATAGCATGCATGAGCATCATCGCATCTAGTTTAGGGTTTGTGCATGATATTGATTGCTGTGAATTTTGTATGCACGTGAATCCTACATAGCAGAACAAGCTCAAGAAGCTGTGTACGACGAGCTGCAGCAACAAGGTTTTGAGAATCAAGAACAACCGGAACCGCAAGAACAAGGCAAGTGCTCCTTGACCATGTTGATCCTATGTTTTGGGTAAAATTATTTTGTTTTGCGAAAAGGTGTGTGTGCTGAGTCAAACATGATGGGAAACCCTTTTATAGGAGTTTACTAGTTTTGGTTAAACCACCCTTGTCACCTGGGAAGTTTTATGAGTCGGGTATGATTTTTGTTTTATGCTTCGCTGAGTCCATGGGATTGGGAAGCGAGATAGATGTGTCTAGCTAACTGCACTCATAATAATAAGGGGAAACTGATGTTAATAATGAACATGGATCGGAGGGAGATCTAGGCAAGACTGGGTTTGTGAATTGTAAGGGCCTCAGTTTTTGACACCCATTTGCAGTGTTCATCCCCACACCACACACCTCATTTGAGGAAAAATGATGAACACAAATAAAGAGCAAGTAACAATTATCAACATGCTCATTAGGGAACAAACTCACACATTGCAAAAGTGGTACTTCCCACATGTGATATAGATGGGCTGGACATATGAAAACTCCTACACTTTGCCAAGGATGTCCATGCCAAGTTTCACCCAAATTCAAAACATTTTTGAGGTCATCTTGGGTGTAGATAGAAATGGGGCAGTTTGAAAACATATTCAAATTCAAACTGTTTTCACCCACTGAATTTAAAAGTGGAAGGCATATTCTTGCTCAGCACATTTTTGTGAGCTCACACACCAATTTTCACTCCATTTGGAGTTGATCTTGACATGAGCTAAGGGGGAGAAATTCAAACTTTATTTGAATTTCAAACTGCACTTGTGCTGAAATTCATTCAAACCAAACCTCATTTGAACTTTGATCAATTCAAATGGCTCTTGGGTGAATAATTTGAGTTGCCAAGGGTAGAATAGGGTTCACTGTTTACCACAGCTGTTAGGAATAAATTTCAGAGGTTAAAAGAGGAGTGGGACCCACATGTCAGCCTCAGCCTCAAAGCAAACCGACTGAACCACAGTTCAGTCGGTTCCCGGCTGTTGTGCGCGCGCGCCACCGAAGGGGGCAGCCGGCGCCAGCTCCTGCTGCGTGCCCCAAGCCGGAGACCGGCCGACCGGCCTATTTATTCCCTCCCCGGCGTGCTTCAGTCGCCATTCCCCGAGCTGCCGACGTGCACGATCCATTTCTCCACTGCCATCACCGGCGCTCGAGTTCCTGCTTGATCAAGCCGATCGCAGCTCCCTCTTTCCATTCCAAGGTCCCAGCAAGGTACTAGCAACCATCCTCCATCCTTCCCATTGATAGAAATCGATTGAAACCGAGTGATATCGGCTGTGCCGAAAGATCAAACTCGGAACTGGAAACCGCCGCACCTCGGGCTCTCGTGGACAGCCCAACCTGGGCGTTGTCACGCCCGAGCCAAGGCACCCTTGGACGCGCAAGTGATCGGTGCTGCTCATCCCCGAGCCACAGCTCGAGTGGTTGCTCACCGGCGGCGAATTTCCACTTTTCCCCTTTCTGTGTGCAGAACGACCCTCGGGTACGATTCTGTTTAATTCGTGCTCTAGAAAGGATTAGAGGGCCTCAGGCCACTCCCACACGAACTAGACACGGTGACGCACAAGTTGCCTTCACAACTCTGGGCCGGAGAACTTCTGTGCCCGGCGTAATTCAAGGTCTACTAATGGCGGAACGCACGGGGGGTATCGGGCGCACGGTGAGGACCTATTTCGGGCCTTCCCCGAGCTGCCCCGAGTTCATGTCGACCTTCTCTGAGGTCCACTGATGCTCCCCGACCGATTTCCCAAGTAGCTGAGGCACTAGGAGCATCAGCCGACATGGCCGAAGTCGTTCCGATATGGCGGCTCGTCGCCGACCATGCTCCGGCCGTTGTCATGAGCAGCTGACCCTCGGATCATGTTCCCCAAGTAAAAGTAGGCAGGGGCGGCCAGAATCAAGAAGTTTGAAGCTGTACAGCAGCCGGCGGCGAGCTCTCCGGCGAGGTTCCTCGGCGGCGGAGCGCGGGTGTCGCGAGGTTGAAGAAGGGGGTGGACCCCAGCTGTCAGCGGCCGATATTTTGAATCGGGATCCGGCTGCGGCCGGGATCGGGTGTGCTGGCGCGCAAAAGCCTTGTGGGCCGCGGTGTGCTGTCGCCTCGGCGTGCGACGCGTGTCTCCTGGGCCCACGCGCGAGTTTAAACTTTTCCCCGATTTTCAGATTTCCTTCAAACTTCAAATCCTTATAACTTTGGCTAGAAAGCTCCAAATTGAGTGAACCAAATTTTGCTGGATTCAGCTCTTTGAGTACTATCCAGAAAATCAAGTGTCACTTCATGAAATTCCTTAATTCTCCAGAATTAATTCCTTAAAGTTTAAACTGTTAGGAATTTTAACTGGAGAATCATTTGGAGGAAAATCCTGAAATTTTGCTGAGATGTTCACCAAAATATCCTTGAACTACCATAAAAATTTCAGATCCATTTGAGCTCATTTAGTCCACCTAATGGTGTGATTAGTAAAACTGTTCCAGAGAAAATAGAAAATGTTCAGAAACATTTTCAGAATTTTCTCTGAAATTGTTTAGCTCATATCTTTAGTTAGAGACTTCCAAATTAAGTGAGACCAACTCCATTAGAACCCTCTGAAAATCTAGTTTTCAGAAAGTCATAGTTTGTCTCATGAAAATCCCTAGAACACCCTAAGGGTTCCAATTAAGGTCAAGGACATAATTATTTGTGGAGGGCTCAAATGAGCTTTGCTGCAACTAAAACTTGACCAAGTCTTTGTTTAGGTTGTAACCAAGCCACAGTAAAAGTTTCACAGTCATTAGGTCTGTCTAGTAAGAGTTATAGGCTTCACAACTTCAAAGTTAATACAAAGGCCTCTAAATTAATACATACATTGTTCTTATCATGTAGTCGCTAAGGTCGAGGAGGAACCCGAAGTCCTAGACTTCGTTACTCCGGAGGAACAGCTAGCCTACGACCAAGAGCAGCAAGGCAAGCCCCGGTTTGCATTAACCATTTTATAAATTTTTATTGTTTTGAGCACATACTTGTTTTCTTTATGTTGTGCATCAGAGTCTTGTTTGGAAACCCCACTGCATAGCCAAGAAAACCATGGGTTGGGGTTTAGGATTGCAAACCCCGTTAGCCACTGCATTGCTAGGATAGAGTAGGATTCGGTACAAGTCGAGTAGTTGGAACTACTCGCGAGAATAGGCTAGAGGCACATTGCTCGGGTAGAGATAGCACATGATACACATGGCAAGAAAATGAGACCGAGCGGAGAGTAAGGGCAGCAGGACTTTGGGGCCTGTGTGCTGTAGCTCCGCTTGTGTCGATTGAGGACCGAGCCGTGTGCGGGCCTGTTGAACAAGCTAGAACAGTACCGAAGACCTACCGGCTATATGGGAACCGGGAAACTGATGTAACTCGGGTAGCTGGGTATTGAGGCATTGCCCGTCGTTCAGAGGGTAGGTTGAGAGCTCGAGGTGTAAATCAGCTGGCGGCACAGAGATGCGCGTGCAGGGACCTCTTGCTCGGGACGATGGGACCGGTTCAATATTTGGCTAACGGGTGAAAGGTAGTCGCGTACGGCGTCCGTGATGGTTGTTGTAGGCAACATCGAGTACGGGCGTACGTGACGGGTTGTTCGGGTAACCCTGCAGGTGTAAATCGATTATAATCGCCGTCCCTCGCGGTCAGTGAGTACCACTTGTTCACTGTACCGTGACGTAGAAAGAACAGGCTAGTTACATGTTAAAATGTTGCTGATTGAAAGTTGGATCTTGATTGTTAATGATATGTTGTAGCTTAGTGCTAACTAAAGTTCTTTTCAACTTTGGGCAAAGTACATGAGAGAAATGCGTTTCTTGTTTGATTGCGGCTCTCTCATGTGCCTTAGCGTAAAGTTCTCCACAACCTGCTGCTAAAACTTGAAAGTAAGGTTCTACTAATTAGGCGAGTCCTTGCAAATGATTTTTTTTACCTCATGCAACCCATCACCCTCATGTAGAAGTTTCATGTTTAGGTGAGACGGGTCAGACTTGCTGAGCCTTCGTGCTCACTGCTTGTGTTTGAAGCTTTTGCAGGGTTCTATGAGGAAGGGACTCCCGAAGAGGAGACGGAACCCCAGGAGGGGAACCCCGTCGAGTGGGAGTCGTGCACGCCGCAGAGTTAGTGTGCGAGTGTGCTAGCAAGGACACGTTCGAGGGCTGAACGTGCACTTGATGCTTAGTCTACGCCCGCGAGTGTGGACTAAACTTATTTTGATGTAAACATGTTAATAAACTTGTTTATGTAATAAAGCTTCCGCTTCCGCTTTGTACCTTTGACGTGTGTTATACGGTGTTGTGCAACGCAGCACCCCTCAGCGTGATCCTGGCTCGACAGGACCAGTGGGGTCGTGTCAGCGTGGTATCAGAGCTCGCTTGAGGTTTAACACAGTACAAAGGTCTTCTTTTTCAAAAATCCAGTGAGGAACGAGTTAGTAGCCCGTATAAGGATGTTATTAGTATATAGAAAGTGGCTTAGTAACCTATTTGTTATGTCGGAAAATCGTGCATCTCGGGACGTTCATGTCTTGGGGGGTGCACGTAAGCGCTGTCCACCAGTGCGCACAAGCTGAAGGGTGGAGCCCCACGGGTGGCAGGTAACCCGACCCGCTTTGATATCCTCTACGACTCTTCATGTCGTTTGGGGTATTCGAGCAACGTCTGTCCCTGGCGTGCGTGGTGCAACATGGGAGACCCCGTCACGTGGTCTGAAACGTGAACACGTAACTCAGGGCGTGTTTGGCTTGAGAACATCCGGGCGAGTGATGACGGCCGGGTGTACAAACTGTATGGATTCCGGGCTCGGTGTGCAGCCGAGTCTGATGATTGTTTGAGTTTCTGCAGGTAGCCTTACCACGAAACGGTAGACGTGTAGCATCCGTGTGCGAGTGACGAGTAGTGCCACTGAACTAACGAAGCCGGCTAAATCCGGTATAGGTTTTTCCTTTGTGAGGACGTAGTACCGACATAATCTGGTGACGCCTCGACGTCACACCCAACAAAATGAACAACTTCATTTAAAATTTGATGGTTTTGATCCAAAGTAGTAAAACTTGATGTAACTCCTTCCCTTGAACAGGATATTCAAAGTTAATAAATTTTCAACTTATAGGATGTTAAGGACAGAGCACTCTGTTTTCAGCTAAATCAAGGCTGAAGTTAATCAGAGGTTAGAGGTTGAGTTCTTTCGAGGTTGGGGTCGTATGATACATTTCTGGAAAGCTTTGGAGGAGCTTTACAACTTTTCTGTTGAGTTCCAGAGGTGTTTCATCCCTTAACCACTCGGAAAATGCAGTAGAGTTGAAACTGTCCAGAAAACAGGACGGAGCAAAGACTCTCTGTAGACTCTCTGTAAATTAAGCATAACGTCCTGCATAAAAATCCAAAAATAGAAAATGAGGTGGTTCTGGGAAGCTTATGAGATGGGTTACAACTTTGTAACAGAAAGTTTTGTCAGATTAGGAACAGAATTAACTGGAATTCTTGGATCAAATCAGTACCTAAGGCAGGGAGGTGCTGTCCAATTGTTCCCAGAAATTCTGTTAACTTTGACACCTCATAACTTTTGAACCAGAGCAGATCTTAGGCCAACCAAATACTTTCTGGAAAGCTATTGAAGTTAACTTTAACTTTGATGTTGAGCTCCAGGACTGGTTTTGCTTTTAACCTGGCCTAAATCAGATTAATATGGAAACTGGTCAGGGCTGTCATGGGAACAGCAGATCAGCAGTCAAATTTGTTTAAAAATTTGAACTATGTTTCCAAGTGTTAAGGGTTCAATGACATATCTTATGTTATAACTCAATGGTTTACTGTTTAAATAAATATTTGACATTTCTCAAATATATTTTTACAGATGGCAGCAGATAAACGGTTGAAGAACGGGTGGGTAGTTTCCCACTGTTCTGACCGTAGCGGCTACCCGGGAGCATTGTGGCTAATGCTCCAATATTTCGGGTACAACCAGATGCCGCAATACTTCGCCAAGGAAGAAGGCGAAGAGGGGAACAAGACGTGGACGATCCATGTCGAGGTTCCTGCAGGGCCTACGCCACCCGGTTGGGTGCCATTCACCGTCACGGTGAGAGGAAGACAACCGGAAGGGATGTGGCAAGTGGCAGCCCGTGACACTATGTCACGTCTCTGCCAACTACACGTACAGGCTATGGAGGGAACTCCATACGCACTCGTTCCGGTGGAGGGACGAGCTCAGCATGTGTGGGAAGAGAGGTACCTAGAGGCAACGAACCCGAGTTGCCCAAGGTACAACCCCGCGGAGGCAAATCTCAGCCTCCAAATGAGGGCGGGAAACGCTGTGATGGACAGCCAAGCTGTTCATACGGAGCATCTCGCCACCAAGCTCAAGGAGAGCACAAGCCGTGGAGATCATTTTGAGAGTGCTCACAGTGCACTCCGCAATGTGCTCCTTCCGACGATCAAGCGACTGAATGAACAACACAATCAGTTGCGTCGTCTGAAGAAGGCAAAGAAGAAGAGCCGTGTTGACATTGCGGCGTTGCAAGAGCTGGTGCAGACCCTAACCCAGCAGAATGAGGACCTTGCTCAAGAGCGGGACGACGCTATTGAGGAAGGACAAGGCTGGGAAGAGGACTACAACCAGGCTATGGACGAGGTGCATGCATTGCAGGACCTCGTGCCCCCGGTATTGGGCGTACCGGTAGTCTTGGGTCTTCCAGCCATGGGAGAACCTGGAATGGGAGAAGAGGTGGTAGACCCCGAGCCACCAGCAGAGGTACCGGAGGAGGACGACCCACAGGAGGTCGAGTTCTACTCCGAGTAGGGGGTTACGGTTGCCAAGTAGGGCAGCTAGGGTAGCGTAACCCAACTTTTGTAATCGGTGACATGTCGTGTAGACAGTAGCGTATGTATAGGTAGTGACGACATGAGCACGACTTCTCGGAGATCCGAGAATAATGTATCTTGTATAAAGTTTATGCTTTATCAATATATGTGAATGTTGTGCAAGTTAATCATGCGTCGCTTCAATACTTACTCCTGTTTATGGAATTTTGAGTAAGACATGTGCTAATTGCTGCTGTGTTGAATTTCAGAATGACGCGTACTCGTGCCAACCCCGATGTTGGAGGTACTAGCCAAGGGGGAGAGACCTCCCAACCACCTCCCGAGGACTCCTCGGGACAGCAGCAGCAACAGCAACAGCAAACACCGCCACCGCCACTGCCAACGGTTACATTGGCCGACATTGTCGCGGCAATGGCGGGTTCACATCAGCAGCATACAGAGCTGCTGCAAACGTTAATTGCGAATACGTCTCGCCCAGAGAGACGTCAAGATCGTGAGGAGCGCCAACAGAGCTCCTACTCCGACTTCCTGGCGACTCATCCCCCTGTATTCTCAAGGGCGGATGAACCACTTGACGCGGACAACTGGCTCCGCGCCATAGAGATGAAGTTCGGGCTGCTCCAAATCAGCGAGCAGCGCAAGACTCAGTTCGCGGTCCAGCAGCTCCAAGGATCCGCGAGCGCGTGGTGGGCCAACTTTTGTGCTTCACAACCCACCGACCGAGTGATGACCTGGGCGGAGTTCCGGACGGCCTTCCGGGCCTATCATATACCGCCCGGTTTGATGAAGAGGAAGACGCAGGAATTCCTACACCTGCAACAAGGGAGCCGGAACGCGCTGGAGTACTCCAGAGCGTTCAACGATCTCGCACTCTACGCGTCGTATCACGCAGATACGGACGAGAAGCGGCGGGACCACTTTTACCAGGGGCTTAACCCGCTCCTGAAGGACAAGCTGGCGATGTTCAATCGCGGCAGCCTCAACGACATAATTGATGCTGCGATTGTTCAGGAAGACTCCGGCAAGGAGTTGGCGGCGGCAGAGCGAAAGCGAAGCGCGCCGCAGAGCAGCGGAGAAGGAGGCGGTCCTTCTCAGAAGTTTCGGATGGTGAATCGCCCACCATCAGGTCCGCGCTGGCAGCCACCACAACGGTCGATGCCGTTCCGCGGTCGGCCGTATTCTTCACCGGCATTCCGGCCGGCACTGCCAGCACCACCGCAACAACAACAGCAGCAGCGGGCGATGCCGCGTGCGTTTGCACCTCCGCAACGCATGCCGGGCTTTCGTCCACCAAGTACTCCACCAGCAGCGGCCACATGTTACAAGTGTGGTCGTCCAGGACACTTCGCGAGCAGTTGCCCGGAGAGGCAAGGCGGCGGAGTGGTACCACAGTTTCCGGGGAGGAATCAACCCCGGAACCCTACTAATGCGCGGCGGGCAAACCCTAGGCCCGGCACTGTCCACCAGCTTGCCATTGAGGACGTGCCGGAGGGCGAGCCAATCCTTGCGGGTATGTTCCAACTCCACCAGCATCCCGCTATAGTACTATTTGATTCAGGCGCCACGCATAATTTTATTAGCCAAGCTTTCATTGCTAAACACAGCTTGCCAATACTACCCACCGATAGTCCATATTTAATTTGTTCACCGGGTGGGAAGATTTCAGCAAGCGTAATGGTCTCCAAAGCACCATTATGCTTAGCGGGTAGAGTGTACCCCACGTCTTTCATTATCTTAGAGGGACAGAAGGTCGATGTCATCCTAGGGATGTCGTGGTTAAACCGCCACGGCGCTGTTTTAGACACCGTCCTCCGAGTCGTGCACTTAAACTCAGGAGTGCACGGTTCTCACTCATTATTTCTGGACAGTCCAGAAATAAAACTTCCAAGTGTCTATCAAGCCACAACCATCAGATTGGAAGACATTCCAGTGGTCCGAGAATTCCCTGATGTATTCCCGGATGATTTGCCGGGGATGCCACCCGATAGAGAGGTGGAGTTCAAGATTGAACTTGCACCGGGAACCATGCCAATATCCCGAAGGCCGTACAAGATGGCGCCCAAGGAGTTGGCTGAACTGAAGACTCAGCTCACGGACCTTCTGGAGAAGGGTTTTATTAGGCCGAGCTCCTCGCCATGGGGCTGTTCGGCATTATTTGTCAAAAAGAAGGATGAAACGTTGCGGCTTTGTGTGGACTACCGTCCATTAAATGCCGTAACCATCAAGAACAAGTACCCGTTGCCACGGATCGACATGTTGTTTGATCAGTTGGTCGAAGCAAAGGTCTTTTCCAAGATGGATTTAAGATCCGGGTACCATCAGATTAAGATCAGGGCTGAGGACATTCCAAAGACAGCTTTTTCGACAAGGTACGGACTTTATGAGTACCTGGTCATGTCCTTTGGCCTCACCAATGCTCCAGCTCACTTCATGTACTTAATGAACTCGGTGTTCATGCCGGAGCTGGACAAGTTTGTCGTGGTCTTCATCGACGACATCCTGGTATATTCCAAGTCGGAGGAAGATCACAAGAAACATCTGCGTATAGTCTTGCAACGGCTGCGGGATCACAAGTTATACGCAAAGTTCAGCAAATGCGAGTTTTGGATATCGCAAGTGCCTTTCCTCGGGCATATCATCTCAGCGGAGGGTATCGCTGTGGACCCGAGCAAAATCACGCAAGTGCTGAATTGGAAATCCCCGAGAACTGTTCATGAGGTACGGAGTTTCCTCGGACTCGCGGGATATTATCGGAGGTTCATTCCGAACTTCTCGAAGATTGCCAAGCCAATGACAGAGCTGCTGAAGAAGGCTACCAAATATGTTTGGAGTCCAGCATGTGAAGCAGCATTCAAGGCTTTAGTCAAGCACCTGACATCAGCACCGGTTTTGGCGCAGCCAGACACAACAAAACCGTTCGATGTGTACTGCGATGCATCCGGCATTGGGCTCGGATGTGTGTTGATGCAAGACCGAAGGGTGGTCGCGTATGGGTCACGGCAGCTTAGGAATCATGAGCAAAATTATCCAACTCACGACTTGGAGCTCGCTGCCGTGGTACTTGCACTGAAAATGTGGAGGCACTACCTACTCGGTAACCTCGTACATTTATATACCGACCACAAAAGCCTCAAGTACATATTCACTCAGAAGGAGCTGAACATGAGGCAACGAAGATGGTTAGAACTGATAAAGGATTACGAGATAGAGATCCATTATCATCCGGGCAAGGCAAACGTTGTGGCAGACGCGCTAAGCCGCAAGTCACACGTCAATAATCTGACCATCACACCGTTGGAAGAGAGCGAACCACCACTACATGTGATTCCACATGGAGCTCTCTACAACCTAGCTTTGATCCCCACCATCCGTGAAGAGATAGCGGCAGCCCAGAAGAATGACAAGGGCATATCACATTTGCGGAGACGTGTAGACAGTGGGGAGTTGAAATGTTTCCGGAAGGACGGAGACGGCGTCCTATGGTTCAAGGACCGGATCGTCGTACCCCGAAACCCGGAGTTAAGGAAGAAAATCTTTGATGAGGCTCACTTATCAAAATTTTCTATTCACCCCGGCAGCAACAAGATGTATCAAGAACTCAGAAGCAAGTTTTGGTGGACACGGATGAAGCGAGAGACTGCAAAATACGTGTCCGAGTGTGATACATGTCGACGGGTGAAGGCAGACCACATGCGGAAACCGGGACTGCTGCAACCACTGGGCATTCCTGCCTGGAAGTGGGAGGACGTGAGCATGGATTTCGTCGTCGGTTTACCCACCACCTTACAGAAACATGATTCTGTGTGGGTGATCGTCGATCGGCTCACCAAAGTTGCCCATTTCATCCCGGTCAACACCAACTACAACGCCAAGAAGTACGCTGAACTGTACATCTCACGGATCCTATGCTTATACGGCGTACCCCGTACTATCGTATCGGACCGGGGCACTTTATTTGTGTCCCGTTTTTGGGAGCAGCTCCACGCTGCCTTGGGGACGAAGCTGATCCGTAGTTCAGCCTACCACCCGCAGACGGATGGGCAAACGGAGCGGGTAAATCAAATCTTAGAAGACATGCTACGAGCTTGCGCTATCGACCACGGCAAGAACTGGGATGATCACTTGCCGTTAGCCGAGTTCTCGTACAACAATGGGTACCAAGCCAGCATCAAGATGGCGCCCTACGAGGCGCTATACGGGAGAAAATGCCGCACACCATTGAATTGGTGTGAGTCTGGCGAGAGGGTTACCTTCGGGATTGATCTTGTCAACAACGCGGAAGAAAAGGTTCGAGTAATTCAAGCGAACCTAAAAGCCGCTCAATCCCGACAGAAACAGTATGCGGACCGGAGAAGGCGTCCGTTACAATTCGAAGCTGGAGACCACGTATATCTACGAGTGTCTCCAATGAAGGGCGTAAACAGATTTGGGGTGAGAGGAAAGTTAGCACCCCGATTCATCGGTCCATTCCAGATTACCGAAAGATGTGGATCGGTGGCATACCGGCTAAGATTACCAGAAGCACTTTCCGGTGTGCACGACGTCTTTCACATTTCCCAGCTGAGGAAGTGTCTCAAGCTATCAACTACCGTTCAGCTGGAAGACATTGAAGAACTGCAACCGGATCTCACCTATCGGGAGGAACCGGTGCAGATTATTGATGAAAAGGCCCGAACCACACGCAACCGTACGTTGTGGTTCTACAAGGTTCTGTGGAGTAATCACTCCATGGATGAAGCGACATGGGAGAGCGAAGAATTCCTTCGCACTAACTACCCCGACTTTCTCACGTCGCATATCCGGTAATTTTTCCACCGTCCTCTCTCTCATTTTCACCTTATAATCTCGGGACGAGATTCTTTTAAGGGGGGAGGAATGTAAGGGCCTCAGTTTTTGACACCCATTTGCAGTGTTCATCCCCACACCACACACCTCATTTGAGGAAAAATGATGAACACAAATAAAGAGCAAGTAACAATTATCAACATGCTCATTAGGGAACAAACTCACACATTGCAAAAGTGGTACTTCCCACATGTGATATAGATGGGCTGGACATATGAAAACTCCTACACTTTGCCAAGGATGTCCATGCCAAGTTTCACCCAAATTCAAAACATTTTTGAGGTCATCTTGGGTGTAGATAGAAATGGGGCAGTTTGAAAACATATTCAAATTCAAACTGTTTTCACCCACTGAATTTAAAAGTGGAAGGCATATTCTTGCTCAGCACATTTTTGTGAGCTCACACACCAATTTTCACTCCATTTGGAGTTGATCTTGACATGAGCTAAGGGGGAGAAATTCAAACTTTATTTGAATTTCAAACTGCACTTGTGCTGAAATTCATTCAAACCAAACCTCATTTGAACTTTGATCAATTCAAATGGCTCTTGGGTGAATAATTTGAGTTGCCAAGGGTAGAATAGGGTTCACTGTTTACCACAGCTGTTAGGAATAAATTTCAGAGGTTAAAAGAGGAGTGGGACCCACATGTCAGCCTCAGCCTCAAAGCAAACCGACTGAACCACAGTTCAGTCGGTTCCCGGCTGTTGTGCGCGCGCGCCACCGAAGGGGGCAGCCGGCGCCAGCTCCTGCTGCGTGCCCCAAGACGGAGACCGGCCGACCGGCCTATTTATTCCCTCCCCGGCGTGCTTCAGTCGCCATTCCCCGAGCTGCCGACGTGCACGATCCATTTCTCCACTGCCATCACCGGCGCTCGAGTTCCTGCTTGATCAAGCCGATCGCAGCTCCCTCTTTCCATTCCAAGGTCCCAGCAAGGTACTAGCAACCATCCTCCATCCTTCCCATTGATAGAAATCGATTGAAACCGAGTGATATCGGCTGTGCCGAAAGATCAAACTCGGAACTGGAAACCGCCGCACCTCGGGCTCTCGTGGACAGCCCAACCTGGGCGTTGTCACGCCCGAGCCAAGGCACCCTTGGACGCGCAAGTGATCGGTGCTGCTCATCCCCGAGCCACAGCTCGAGTGGTTGCTCACCGGCGGCGAATTTCCACTTTTCCCCTTTCTGTGTGCAGAACGACCCTCGGGTACGATTCTGTTTAATTCGTGCTCTAGAAAGGATTAGAGGGCCTCAGGCCACTCCCACACGAACTAGACACGGTGACGCACAAGTTGCCTTCACAACTCTGGGCCGGAGAACTTCTGTGCCCGGCGTAATTCAAGGTCTACTAATGGCGGAACGCACGGGGGGTATCGGGCGCACGGTGAGGACCTATTTCGGGCCTTCCCCGAGCTGCCCCGAGTTCATGTCGACCTTCTCTGAGGTCCACTGATGCTCCCCGACCGATTTCCCAAGTAGCTGAGGCACTAGGAGCATCAGCCGACATGGCCGAAGTCGTTCCGATATGGCGGCTCGTCGCCGACCATGCTCCGGCCGTTGTCATGAGCAGCTGACCCTCGGATCATGTTCCCCAAGTAAAAGTAGGCAGGGGCGGCCAGAATCAAGAAGTTTGAAGCTGTACAGCAGCCGGCGGCGAGCTCTCCGGCGAGGTTCCTCGGCGGCGGAGCGCGGGTGTCGCGAGGTTGAAGAAGGGGGTGGACCCCAGCTGTCAGCGGCCGATATTTTGAATCGGGATCCGGCTGCGGCCGGGATCGGGTGTGCTGGCGCGCAAAAGCCTTGTGGGCCGCGGTGTGCTGTCGCCTCGGCGTGCGACGCGTGTCTCCTGGGCCCACGCGCGAGTTTAAACTTTTCCCCGATTTTCAGATTTCCTTCAAACTTCAAATCCTTATAACTTTGGCTAGAAAGCTCCAAATTGAGTGAACCAAATTTTGCTGGATTCAGCTCTTTGAGTACTATCCAGAAAATCAAGTGTCACTTCATGAAATTCCTTAATTCTCCAGAATTAATTCCTTAAAGTTTAAACTGTTAGGAATTTTAACTGGAGAATCATTTGGAGGAAAATCCTGAAATTTTGCTGAGATGTTCACCAAAATATCCTTGAACTACCATAAAAATTTCAGATCCATTTGAGCTCATTTAGTCCACCTAATGGTGTGATTAGTAAAACTGTTCCAGAGAAAATAGAAAATGTTCAGAAACATTTTCAGAATTTTCTCTGAAATTGTTTAGCTCATATCTTTAGTTAGAGACTTCCAAATTAAGTGAGACCAACTCCATTAGAACCCTCTGAAAATCTAGTTTTCAGAAAGTCATAGTTTGTCTCATGAAAATCCCTAGAACACCCTAAGGGTTCCAATTAAGGTCAAGGACATAATTATTTGTGGAGGGCTCAAATGAGCTTTGCTGCAACTAAAACTTGACCAAGTCTTTGTTTAGGTTGTAACCAAGCCACAGTAAAAGTTTCACAGTCATTAGGTCTGTCTAGTAAGAGTTATAGGCTTCACAACTTCAAAGTTAATACAAAGGCCTCTAAATTAATACATACATTGTTCTTATCATGTAGTCGCTAAGGTCGAGGAGGAACCCGAAGTCCTAGACTTCGTTACTCCGGAGGAACAGCTAGCCTACGACCAAGAGCAGCAAGGCAAGCCCCGGTTTGCATTAACCATTTTATAAATTTTTATTGTTTTGAGCACATACTTGTTTTCTTTATGTTGTGCATCAGAGTCTTGTTTGGAAACCCCACTGCATAGCCAAGAAAACCATGGGTTGGGGTTTAGGATTGCAAACCCCGTTAGCCACTGCATTGCTAGGATAGAGTAGGATTCGGTACAAGTCGAGTAGTTGGAACTACTCGCGAGAATAGGCTAGAGGCACATTGCTCGGGTAGAGATAGCACATGATACACATGGCAAGAAAATGAGACCGAGCGGAGAGTAAGGGCAGCAGGACTTTGGGGCCTGTGTGCTGTAGCTCCGCTTGTGTCGATTGAGGACCGAGCCGTGTGCGGGCCTGTTGAACAAGCTAGAACAGTACCGAAGACCTACCGGCTATATGGGAACCGGGAAACTGATGTAACTCGGGTAGCTGGGTATTGAGGCATTGCCCGTCGTTCAGAGGGTAGGTTGAGAGCTCGAGGTGTAAATCAGCTGGCGGCACAGAGATGCGCGTGCAGGGACCTCTTGCTCGGGACGATGGGACCGGTTCAATATTTGGCTAACGGGTGAAAGGTAGTCGCGTACGGCGTCCGTGATGGTTGTTGTAGGCAACATCGAGTACGGGCGTACGTGACGGGTTGTTCGGGTAACCCTGCAGGTGTAAATCGATTATAATCGCCGTCCCTCGCGGTCAGTGAGTACCACTTGTTCACTGTACCGTGACGTAGAAAGAACAGGCTAGTTACATGTTAAAATGTTGCTGATTGAAAGTTGGATCTTGATTGTTAATGATATGTTGTAGCTTAGTGCTAACTAAAGTTCTTTTCAACTTTGGGCAAAGTACATGAGAGAAATGCGTTTCTTGTTTGATTGCGGCTCTCTCATGTGCCTTAGCGTAAAGTTCTCCACAACCTGCTGCTAAAACTTGAAAGTAAGGTTCTACTAATTAGGCGAGTCCTTGCAAATGATTTTTTTTACCTCATGCAACCCATCACCCTCATGTAGAAGTTTCATGTTTAGGTGAGACGGGTCAGACTTGCTGAGCCTTCGTGCTCACTGCTTGTGTTTGAAGCTTTTGCAGGGTTCTATGAGGAAGGGACTCCCGAAGAGGAGACGGAACCCCAGGAGGGGAACCCCGTCGAGTGGGAGTCGTGCACGCCGCAGAGTTAGTGTGCGAGTGTGCTAGCAAGGACACGTTCGAGGGCTGAACGTGCACTTGATGCTTAGTCTACGCCCGCGAGTGTGGACTAAACTTATTTTGATGTAAACATGTTAATAAACTTGTTTATGTAATAAAGCTTCCGCTTCCGCTTTGTACCTTTGACGTGTGTTATACGGTGTTGTGCAACGCAGCACCCCTCAGCGTGATCCTGGCTCGACAGGACCAGTGGGGTCGTGTCATGAATGAGGTAGCATGAGATGGTGGTTTTGCTTGCCGTAGATCTAAGGACCGGTTCATGCATGCACATGCCAGGATAACAGTGCCACCACAAGGCCAAGTATGGGTGCGGCTTAGCTGAGTAATTAGGTAAGTTGCTAGAGTGTTATGGACTGTGGAAGGCGCGGGGAATGGGAGTCGAGTGAGGACTTCCCTGGGAACTGCATGGCACAAGAGGGGGCCCGTGGGTGGGAGAATTGGAGATTCTAGCCTGCCGGTGAAACCTTAGTGAGTCCATACATCTAGTAACCCCTTTGTAAAGGCTATTTTGTGATCTCTTGACCATACACCGACGGTTGTGTACTGGCATAACGGAGGTTCTGTAGTCGCCGACGGGTCACGAAATCACAAACTTGTGGGTAAAGAGGTGCAAACTCTGCAGAGTTACTAAAACTATCATGATAGCCGAGCTTACGGTTACGAGCACCTGGCTAAACTGCCATGATTAGATGGTATGTTTACTGGGATGGTTACGGGAATGGTTATTGGGAAGGATCTTGGTTATGGTTTTTGGTTATGGTTTGGTTTGGAATTGTTAAGTCTGGATGATGAAAGGGTTGCCTGACTGATGGGTCATGATATGAGATTGGTCTCGGTGCGAAACGCGGTTGTTTTATGAGGTGAAATGGTAGCGAATACGAGGAGGTATTCGTGAGTATGAATAAAAGATTGGTTAATGTTCGGATGGAACACGGGAAGTGATGAAGGTATGTTGGTAATTTAATACATGCTGGGACTACATTCATCTAAAGTTAAGTTGCCGTTTTATCGTGATTTTATAAATTTGCTTTTCTGCAAATAAGCCTTTTATACCTACCTTGTTTATGAGCTGCATATCATGTGTTATTCCCGCACTTGCTGAGTACATCATTGTGCTCAAACTTGCATTATTATTTCTTCATCAACAGCAAGAGAAGACTACTATGAAGACCGAGTAGAGCATTATGGCGTGTGATCTGTTCTCAACCTTGCCTGTGGAGGGAATAGAGATGGAGCCACTTCTGCTTAGTTTTGCTTCCGCATTAGTTTTTGCTTCCGCATTTGAATAAGAATTCCGCTGCATAGAAATAAGGACTTCCGCTGTGAGCATGAGTCCAAGACTCATGAAGTGTTGTAATAAACTATGTTATTCGTGGTAATATATAATCTGAATTCAGTTTGTGGAACGTATGTGTATGTGTGATAAACATCCTGGGCACACATATGCATTAGTTCTCGGTTCCGTGGTTTTCCACAGAATTGAGGGCGTCACAGATTGGTATCAGAACCACGGGTTGACAGTAGGTCACACGCCTAGATAGAAACCTTAGATTGATATTAGAGCCACGGGTTAACAACAAGTTACACCCCTGAATAGGAGTCATAGGTAGCTAAGCCACACTGACCAAAGGAAGCATCCTAGGAAGAATAGCCTAGATTGGCCTTGAAACCACCTTGACATAGGAAACCATCCTTGAATAGGAGTTGAGTGGGCCCTTGTAATGATTATTTGTGAATATGTGCTTAAGTGTGAGTGGTGGGACGTCTCAAAAACGTTGTCCATATCCACACATAAGAAGAGGGAGGTGTGAGATGTTTCGGCATTTGCTCACATCCTCATAAGGGCTAATATATATAGTCCAACTCACCTTGATGCATATAAGACCTACCTAATCTTCTAACATTCTATTCTATTTCGTTCCCCCTCACAGATGGTGAGAGGAAACGCCAGCCGAAGGAAAGTCCAGGAAGATGACCACGAGGAAGTTCCTGCTAACCCCGGAGCTGGCAAAAACAACCTAGAAAGGTTGATGGCCATGCAAAACCAGCTTATGCAAACCATGATCCAAACTTTGGGTCAGTTGCAGGCCAACCAACACCCCGTTCCGGCACCACCGCCACCACCACCACCGGCTCATAACAGGCTGGGAGAGTTCATGAGGACTCAACCACCCACCTTTGCTCAAGCAAGCGATGCAATGGAGGCCGATGATTGGTTGAAATCCATGGAGAAAAAGCTTGCCATTGTTCAGTGCAACGACCGAGAGAAGGTTCTCTTTGCATCGCACCAACTGATGGGAGCAGCTGCTGACTGGTGGGATGCCTTGAGCAACGCCCATGCCAACCCGGAGACAATCACTTGGACTGAGTTCAAGGAAAGTTTCTGCTCCCACTACATCCCTGTTGGCGTAATGATGCTCAAGAGGCAGGAGTTTGAAGGTCTCCGCCAAGGGCAGAAAAGTGTGAACGAATACCTCAACAAGTTCATACAACTGTCCCGGTATGCCCCCGAAGATGTCAACTCAGATCAGAGGAAGCAGTACCTATTCATGAGAGGGTTGAACAATGAGATCCAAGTTCAGCTCCTCAACAATGACTACGTAAGCTTCCAGAAGCTGGTTGATAAGGCTATTGTGGTGGAAAACAAGATCCGAGAGATCGAGCGCGAGTGCAAAAGGAAGATGCCATACCAGCCCAAAGGGAGCAACGTACGACTTAGGTACATGCCCCCTGCTCCGCAGTATGGACCAACCACTCCTACGTACCGCCCTGGTCAGCCACCAAAGCAACGGTTTGTTGCACCGGCACCTCGTGTGCCCATGCCTCCTGCGCCCCGGCCAAACAATGGCGCTCCTGTTCAAAACCCCCGCCCCAACGTACCTGCTGCCGTAGGCAACAGGGCATGCTTTGCATGCGGGGAAGTAGGCCACTTCGCTAACCAGTGCCCGAAGCGAGGCTCTGGACAGCAAGGTAACGTGCCCAAGCAGAACCAGCGACCAAACGGAGGAGACAACCAAGGGAACCGTGGACCGCAGAACTATGCTCGTGGCCACGTTAACCATGTTACTGCTGAGGAAGCACAACAGGCTGACGACGTCGCAATTGGTATGTTCCTTGCCAACTCCAACCCAGCCACCATTTTATTTGATTCCGGAGCATCGCATTCCTTCATATCATCCAAATGTGTTGCCAAACATCATCTACCCGTATCCCACCTAGAATGTGCTATGTTAGTTAATTCTCCCGGAGGAGAAATGAGGACTAGTATAGTATGTCCTAAGGTAAGCCTTAAAATAAGGGGGGTAGACTTCCTTGCCAACCTTATTGTCTTGGACTCCCACGGAATTGACATCATACTCGGAATGGACTGGTTAAGTAAGCACAATGGGGTAATCCAATGCGCTGAGAGAAGCGTGCAATTGACAAACGAACACGGTATCCGTGTCGAGTTTGAGTCAGCCCCGCAAGCGACCGAACGGGCGGATCTGAACCATGTTGAAGGAGTAGCATTTGACAACATTCCAGTGGTTCCGGAATTTTCGGATGTGTTCCCGGAAGAACTTCCAGGTATGCCACCTGACCGGGATATTGAGTTTGCCATAGATTTGGTACCTGGAACTGCACCTGTAGCTAAGAGACCATATAGGATGCCCGTCAACGAGTTAGTAGAACTCAAGAAGCAAATTCAAGAACAGTTGGAGAAGGGTTTTATCCGTCCAAGCTCGTCACCCTGGGGAGCTCCGGTACTCTTCATGGACAAGAAGGACGGAACCCAAAGAATGTGCGTGGACTACAGGTCTCTCAACGAGGTAACAATCAAGAATAAATACCCTCTGCCCCGTATAGAGGACCTGTTCGATCAAATGAAAGGAGCCCAAGTGTTCTCCAAGATTGATCTTCGGTCGGAATATTTCGAGCTGAAGATTAAGCCCTCCGATATACCTAAGACAGCCTTTCGGACGCGGTATGGTTCATATGAATATACCGTTATGTCTTTTGGATTGACGAATGCACCCGCATACTTCATGTACCTTATGAATAAGGTTTTCATGGAGTACTTGGACAAGTTCGTCGTGATTTTCATCGACGACATTATGGTGTATTCAAAAAGTGAGGAGGAGCATGAAGAACATCTGAGATTGACCTTGCAGAAGTTGCGAGAGCATCAATTGTATGTCAAACTCAACAAGTGTCAATTTTGGCTAAGGGAAATATCTTTCCTAGGCCACATCATCTCCAAGGAAGGGGTATCGGTTGATCCTGGAAAGGTGAGAGATGTTCTTAAGTGGGACCAACCGAAGAGCGTGAGGGATATTCGGAGTTTCCTTGGGATGGCAGGATACTATCGGCGCTTCATTAAAGACTTCTCTAAAATAGCTAAACCTATGACGGAGTTGCTAACAAAGGGGAAGAACTTTCAATGGACACAAGCCTGCCAAGAAAGTTTTGAGGAACTCAAGAAAAGGCTAACCACAGCACCAGTTCTGGTACTGCCAGACGTAAGCAAGAGCTTTGACATATATTGTGACGCATCCAGACAAGGGCTCGGGTGTGTACTCATGCAGGAAGGACAAGTGGTAGCCTATGGCTCACGACAATTAAAGAAGCACGAGCTTAACTATCCTACTCATGATTTGGAGTTAGCAGCAGTGGTGCATGCATTGAAGATTTGGAGACATTATATCCTTGGTCATCGATGTGAGATCTATACGGATCATAAAAGCCTCAAGTACATATTTACACAAACGGACTTGAATTTGAGGCAACGTCGATGGTTAGAACTCATCAAGGATTATGATGTAGGAATCAACTACCACCCCGGGAAGGCCAATGTGGTCGCTGACGCATTGAGCAGAAAGGGAGCATGCCACCAACTCACGGTTCGGGAGCTACCACCCGAACTACGAAAGGAGTTCGAACGGTTACACCTCGGATTCTTGAATAACATGGAGATAATAGAGATCCACTCCCCATTGGAGCAAGAAATAAGAGAGGGCCAAGCAACGGACGAGGGGATCAAGGAGATCAAGGAAAGAATCCGACAAGGGATAGAAAAGGGTTTCAAGGAGGATGAAAAGGGTACGCTTTGGCTAGGAAAAAGGATTTGTGTGCCAAACTAAGACACCTTCGCGACATGATATTGAAGGAGGCACATGATTCACCCTATTCCATACATCCAGGGAGCACCAAAATGTACAAGGACTTGAAAACTTGCTATTGGTGGGATGGTATGAAGAGGGATATAGCCGAACACGTTGCCCTATGCGACACATGCCAACGGGTAAAAGCTGAACATCAAAAACCCGCTGGATTGTTGCAACCTTTGAAAATACCTGAATGGAAATGGGAGGACATCAGTATGGACTTTATTGTCGGATTGCCACGAACTCAGTCAGGATACGATTCCATCTGGGTCATTGTGGACCGGTTGACGAAAACCGCCAATTTTCTTCCGGTAAAGATCAGTTGCAACGTTACACAGTTGGCAGAGTTGTACCTGGATCAGATCGTGTGCCGTCATGGAGTTCCGAAGAGGATAGTCTCAGATCGAGGTTCTCAGTTTACCTCTAGATTCTGGAAGAAGCTGCAGAAAGCCATGGGTACACGACTGGATTTTAGCTCTGCCTACCACCCACAAACAGATGGACAAACCGAGAGGACGAACCAAATTTTGGAGGACATGCTGAGAGCTTGCGCCTTGAAACGTGGGCGTAGTTGGGATAGGAGTTTACCGTATGCCGAGTTCTCCTATAACAACAGCTATCAAGCTAGCTTGAAGATGTCGCCTTTCGAAGCCTTATATGGTAGACGGTGTAGAACGCCACTGTTCTGGAACGAGACTGGAGAGAACCAGGTGTTTGGACCCGAAGTACTACAAGAAGCTGAAAAGCAAGTCCAAGCGATACGGGAGAACTTAAAGGCTGCTCAGTCACGACAGAAAGGCTATGCGGACAATAGGCGTAGAAAGTTGACCTTTGAAGTTGGAGACTTCGTATACCTTAAGGTATCGCCTATCTGAGGCCAACGACATTTTAACGTCAAAGGCAAACTAGCGCCTCGCTACATCGGACCATTTAAGATTTTGGGTAAGCGAGGAGAAGTAGCCTATCAACTAGAGCTCCCAAACCACCTCTCCGACGTACATGACGTGTTTCATGTATCTCAGCTCAAGAAGTGCTTGAGAATACCAGGGGAACAAGTGTCAATGGGAGAACTTAAACTTCAAGAGGACCTGACTTACGCAGAACACCCTATCCGAATCTTGGACGTAAAGGAAAGGGTCACCCGAAACAAAGTGATTCGATGGTACAAGGTACAATGGAGTCATCATACTGAAGCTGAAGCCACATGGGAGCGTGAAGAGGATATTAAGGCTGAATTCCCCTATCTATTTTCTACTAATGAATCTCGAGGGCGAGATTCAATTTAAGGGGGGTAGATTTGTGACACCCTCATCTCGGGTGTCAGCATATGTTCATGTTTATGAAGAAGAAAAACATTTTTAGAAAAGAGGGAACAGAAACAAGTATCAAAAGGATAGCCAGTAAAGCTCTCTGAGAGCGCCGAAGGCAACTTTCACGACCAGCAGACCACGTGGTGTGTTCGGAACTCATTCCCGAGAGATAGGGAGAGGTCCGACGCTAAACTGGATACGTGGCAGGCTCGGGGGTCACCTCTGCAGTTGGAAAGAGGTCCGACCCTGTGGGACACGTACTGCCCACGGAGATAGCCTCTGCGGAAGAAGCAAAGGCATTTTTCATAGGACACATGTCATCCACAGAGCTAGTCCTCGCGGAAATAAGAGGACCAGTTGCGGGGGATACGTGTCAATCTCGGAGCTCATCTCAGAGAAGTCCGGATCTATCAAACACGTGTTGCCACCGGAGCTTATCTCCGGAGGTCCGTCACTGCTGAACACGTGTCGACCTCAAGGCATGTCCCTGAGGGAAGGAAAGGCAGAAAGACCGGCACCCACACGTGGCGTGCGCGGAGCTCACCTCCGAAGAAGAGGGAGGTCTCAATCGATTGACACGCGGCACGACCGGAGCTCGTCTCTGCGGACGAGGAGATACCAGGCCCGGAGGACACGTGGAGCTTCCGGAGCTCATCGTCACGGAGGTAACGAGTTTTGGAGCGGCTGTTACGCGTAAGGACACCGGTACGCAACAGGAACCGATCTAAAATCCACGATCCTTACCGAAGATAAGACGTCAGGATCTAACAAAGATCTGAATAAGACTCTTATTCGGGATCCAACTCAGACTAGGACTCTTCTCTTCCCGATTATAAATAGAACCCAAAACCTCTGGCCGAAACTACAAACTTCCCTTTCGACTCCTGAGCCGACGACTTAGAGCTCTAGCCCTAACTAGCCGAGAAAAACATCGCCGAAAGCACAACAAGGGAGATCATCGGAGAAGAACCAAGCGGTCTGAGGAGGACCTCGAAGACAAGAAGAGCGTGAGGTAGGACTTCAATACCACCTTACGACATCATGTTATTCGTCTCTTTGCATCTGTTCTTCGATTCCTTTCGAACAGAAGCCTTTTCGTGGACAGATCACTTGATGATCAGTTTGATCTAAAAACAAGATCATTGCCACGACCACCTTTGAACCGAACACCTCTGTCCGTGCAAGCCATGCAAGGGCACCCCAATATAATAAAAATCATAGGATAGCATGCATGAGCGTCATCGCATCTAGTTTAGGGTTTGTGCATGATATTGATTGCTGTGAATTTTGTATGCACGTGAATCCTACATAGCAGAACTAGCTCAGGAAGCTGTGTACGACGAGCTGCAGCAACAAGGTTTTGAGAATCAAGAACAACCGGAACCGCAAGAACAAGGCAAGTGCTCCTTGACCATGTTGATCCTATGTTTTGGGTAAAACTATTTTGTTTTGCGAAAAGGTGTGTGTGCTGAGTCAAACATGATGGAAAACCCTTTTATAGGAGTTTACTAGTTTTGGTTAAACCACCCTTGTCACCTGGGAAGTTTTATGAGTCGGGTATGATTTTTGTTTTATGCTTCGCTGAGTCCATGGGATTGGGAAGCGAGATAGATGTGTCTAGCTAACTGCACTCATAATAATAAGGGGAAACTGATTTTAATAATGAACATGGATCGGAGGGAGATCTAGGCAAGACTGGGTTTGTGAATGAGGTAGCATGAGATGGTGGTTTTGCTTGCCGTAGATCTAAGGACCGGTTCATGCATGCACATGCCAGGATAACAGTGCCACCACAAGGCCAAGTATGGGTGTGGCTTAGCTGAGTAATTAGGTAAGTTGCTAGAGTGTTATGGACTGTGGAAGGCGCGGGGAATGGGAGTCGAGTGAGGACTACCCTGGGAACTGCATGGCACAAGAGGGGGCCCGTGGGTGGGAGAATTGGAGATTCTAGCCTGCCGGTGAAACCTTAGTGAGTCCATACATCTAGTAACCCCTTTGTAAAGGCTATTTTGTGATCTCTTGACCATACACTGACGGTTGTGTACTGGTATAATGGAGGTTCTGCAGTCGCCGACGGCTGACGAAATCACAAACTTGTGGGTAAGGAGGTGCAAACTCTGCAGAGTTACTAAAACTATCATGATAGCCGAGCTTACGGTTACGAGCACCTGGCTAAACTGCCATGATTAGATGGGATGTTTACTGGGATGGTTACGGGAATGGTTATTGGGAAGGATCTTGGTTATGGTTTTTGGTTATGGTTTGGTTTGGAATTGTTAAGTCTGGATGATGAAAGGGTTGCCTGACTGATGGGTCATGATATGAGATTGGTCTCGGTACGAAACGCGGTTGTTTTATGAGGTGAAATGGTAGCGAATACGAGGAGGTATTCGTGAGTATGAATAAAAGATTGATTAATGTTCGGATGGAACACGGGAAGTGATGAAGATATGTTGGTAATTTAATACATGCTGGGACTACATTCATCTAAAGTTAAGTTGCCGTTTTATCATGATTTTATAAATTTGCTTTTCTGCAAATAACCCTTTTATACCTACCTTGTTTATGAGCTGCATATCATGTGTTATTCCCGCACTTGCTGAGTACATCATTGCGCTCAAACTTGCATTATTATTTCTTCATCAACAGCAAGAGAAGACTACTATGAAGACCGAGTAGAGCATTATGGCGTGTGATCTGTTCTCAACCTTGCCTGTGGAGGGAATAGAGATGGAGCCACTTCTGCTTAGTTTTGCTTCCGCATTAGTTTTTGCTTCCGCATTTGAATAAGAATTCCGCTGCGTAGAAATAAGGACTTCCGCTGTGAGCATGAGTCCAAGACTCATGAAGTGTTGTAATAAACTATGTTATTCGTGGTAATATATAATCTGAATTCAGTTTGTGGAACGTATGTGTATGTGTGATAAACATCCTGGGCACACATATGCATTAGTTCTCGGTTCCGTGGTTTTCCACAGAATTGAGGGCGTCACAGATTGGTATCAGAGCCACGGGTTGACAGTAGGTCACACGCCTAGATATAAACCTTAGATTGATATTAGAGCCACGGGTTAACAACAAGTTACACCCCTGAATAGGAGTCATAGGTAGCTAAGCCACACTGACCAAAGGAAGCATCCTAGGAAGAATAGCCTAGATTGGCCTTGAAACCACCTTGACATAGGAAACCATCCTTGAATAGGAGTTGAGTGGGCCCTTGTAATGATTATTTGTGAATATGTGCTTATGTGTGAGTGGTGGGACGTCTCAAAAACGTTGTCCATATCCACACATAAGAAGAGGGAGGTGTGAGATGTTTCGGCATTTGCTCACATCCTCATAAGGGCTAATATATATAGTCCAACTCACCTTGATGCATATAAGACCTACCTAATCTTCTAACATTCTATTATATTTTGTTCCCCCTCACAGATGGTGAGAGGAAACGCCAGCCGAAGGAACGTCCAGGAAGATGACCACGAGGAAGTTCCTGCTAACCCCGGAGCTGGCGAAAACAACCTAGAAAGGTTGATGGCCATGCAAAACCAGCTTATGCAAACCATGATCCAAACTTTGGGTCAGTTGCAGGCCAACCAACACCCCGTTCCGGCACCACCGCCACCACCACCACCGGCTCATAACAGGCTGGGAGAGTTCATGAGGACTCGACCACCCACCTTTGCTCAAGCAAGCGATCCAATGGAGGCCGATGATTGGTTGAAATCCATGGAGAAAAAGCTTGCCATTGTTCAGTGCAACGACCGAGAGAAGGTTCTCTTTGCGTCGCACCAACTGATGGGAGCAGCTGCTGACTGGTGGGATGCCTTGAGCAACGCCCATGCCAACCCGGAGACAATCACTTGGACTGAGTTCAAGGAAAGTTTCCGCTCCCACTACATCCCTGTTGGCGTAATGATGCTCAAGAGGCAGGAGTTTGAAGGTCTCCGCCAAGGGAAAAAAAGTGTGAACGAATACCTCAACAAGTTCATACAACTGTCCCGGTATGCCCCCGAAGATGTCAACTCAGATCAGAGGAAGCAGTACCTGTTCATGAGAGGGTTGAACAATGAGATCCAAGTTCAGCTCCTCAACAATGACTACGTAAGCTTCCAGAATCTGGTTGATAAGGCTATTGTGGTGGAAAACAAGATCCGAGAGATCGAGCGCGAGTGCAAAAGGAAGATGCCATACCAGCCCCAAGGGAGCAACGTACGACCTAGGTACATGCCCCCTGCACCGCAGTATGGACCAACCACTCCTACGTACCTCCCTCTCCTCAGAGGAGAGATCCAGGCCCGCCACGTGGCCAACAGAAGGCGAGCCTCTCCCTCCGCCGGGAGAGGTCCGGAGGCTCCACGTGCCCCGCGGGACTGACCCTTCTCTCCTCTGAGAAGGGCTCCGGGCCCGCCACGTAGCAGCAGAACGACGCTGCCTGCCCCGAGCGATAGGCAGCGGGCGTAAAGACGCCCCATACCTTGCCCGTACAAGGTATTCAAGGCCCGCGTCTTCCCAAGACGCGGAGCACGCTTCTGTCAGGTGCCGTTGCGCCCAGTCGCATCACAGACTGGCGCGCGGTGTCAGAACCTGCCAGCCAATAAACACCACGACAAGACATCCCATGCCGCCTGTGCCGTCAGCAACCACTACGACTAGCATGCGGCATGGGCAGGGCAGCAGGATGAAGACTCAGAAGCCTTCGACCAGAGGCAACTACCGGCATAACTGCAGATACGGTAGATGATAGACAATCTTCCCAGGACCACCTGTCGGGTCCCGGCCCCCCTTGTAAGCTGCCCGAGCCTTGGACTATAAAAGGCTCGGGTAGGCGTCGATAGCAAGGGTTCGCACTTTGCAACTCATACGCTAGCCATACACTCTCAAGCTGTAACTCACCCCCGAGCTCAGGCCTCCGGTCCTGAGCAGCAAGCAATACAGCGAGCTCCATAGCTCGCCGTGGACGTAGGGTTTTACGCTCCGGCGGCCTGAACCACGTAAAACTCGCCGTGTCAAGCTCTTACTAACTCGTCCATCTGCGCAAGCTCTTCGCTAGAGACTAGCCCCACCGAAAAAAGAACCTCCGCGGGCTGCCCAGTGCAGGCCCGGGGGAAGTGTCGACTGAACACTTCGACATTTGGCGCGCCAGGTAGGGGGGCTTTTCTCCTAGCGCGACGAGTTTCCGCCGACGAAGATGACCAAGCTTCCTTCAGCGGCAAACTCTCCCCCTCCGCGTTCACGGTGAACCGTGACCACCGGGGAGTACATGTCGACACACTCAGGACGGAGTGTGTCGGCACAAGCAGGTAGCCAGCAGCCGACTCCGGCAACGCCGACTCCGGCTATGCAGGCCCCGACCAGTGTGAGATCTTCTGCAGCGCTGAGCGTACACCATGGAGGTGCGCTAGCTGCAGCAAGAGCGCTGCTGCGCAACCCACCTGCGGGGGATGCGCCCCATTCAGCGACCCAGCAATGGGTCCGCGAGGTGGACCGCCTCGTCGTCGCCGCCGCGAACCCTCGGTTTCGGCGAGGACGGCGCCCAGGACAACCGGCTATGTCGCTGACGCGCACACCCACGGTTGACGGGCTAACGGCGGATTCCAGCTCCTCCAGGCTCCTGTCGACGGACCTGCGAAGGGAACTGGAACGGTGCCACTTGGGCCAGGACGCCCGGGTGTACCTCGAGCGACGCCGAGAAAGGCGTCGCAACCATGAGGCTGGCGACAGCATGTCGTCGGCCTCGACACAACCTGAAGGGCAGGTCTTCGCCACGCGAGCCCTGCCTCAGGCATATACTGCGCAGCATAAGCCACAACCATATGCGCCGCAAGCAGCAGCCCCGGTCTATGGTGCAGCCTTGTCCATGCCGGGATACGCGGTGCCAAGTGCGAACCAAGCGTTCGCAGCGCCAGTACCTGCAGCAGCAGGTGCAGGATGTGCGGCCCTTGCACCCCACCTTCGCTTCGCGAGGTGGCCACGCAAGTTCCGGTCGCACCTGCCCGAAAAGTACGACGGTAGCGTCAACCCGGCGGAGTTCCTCCAGATCTACTCCACCGCCGTACTTGCCGCAGCAGGGGACGAGGCTGTCATGACCAACTACTTCCCCGTCGCCTTGACCGGCCCAGCTCGGTCTTGGCTCATGAATCTACCTCAGGGGTCCATAACCTTCTGGGGAGAGCTCTGCCGGCAATTCGTCGCCAACTTTGGCAGCTCCTACACCCGTCCCAGCACGGAGCTTGACCTCCACGCCGTCAAGCAACAGCCTGGGGAGTCGCTGCACTCTTTCATCCAGCGGTTCTCCCAGGTGCGCAACACCATACCGCATGTTCAGAACGCT
This sequence comes from Neostapfia colusana, assembly GCA_030760725.1. Lineage (NCBI taxonomy): Eukaryota > Viridiplantae > Streptophyta > Magnoliopsida > Poales > Poaceae > Neostapfia > Neostapfia colusana. The sequence continues at coordinate 18,288,621 of JASWHV010000018.1, read as the reverse complement.
TCTGTGGTGGTGGCGTTCCGGCAAGGCGTTCGGGACAGGAAGATGCTCGAGAAGCTCGCGACCAGGAAGGTCCGCGATGCCTCTGAACTCTTCAACCTGTCGGACAAGTGTGCCAGAGCAGCCGAAGGGCGGAACTGGCACTCTCTGCCGGCCCCCAAGCCAGGGGGTCAGCCGGGATCCGGCGGCGCTTCGTACGGAAGTAGCATAAAATCATCAGCCGCGGTTCCTGTTGCCGCAACGGCGGCGCCCAGTGGAGCTCGGAGGCCGCGCCCTGACAAGTGGCCGCAGCAATCACCGGCCCCAGACGGGGGCCAGGATGAATTATGCCCTGTGCATGGCACCAGTTATCATACCGCTACCGAATGCCAGGAAATCCAGAAGCTCGCGGAGCGCTTCCGGAAAGGGAAGCAGCCTCTAACTGATGCCCCACCCAACGATCAAAGAGGCGGCAAGCAGAAGGTCGAGGCCCGAGACGGCGTCGACCGCCAGGTGGAGTTCCTGGAGTTTCAGCACGCCGTAAAGGCAGTGCGCAGTCATGGGAGCTCCAGCTCCAGTGATGACGAGCACCGGAAGATGCTCTATGTCATCTTTGGCGGGTCCACTGACCCCCTGTCCCGGAGCACGGCTAAGGCCTTGCGTCGAGCGGTTGCGTCGGTGGCTCCCCTCCCAGGTGCAGCACCGCACCTCAGGTGGATGGGAACCCCCATCAGCTTCGATGACACCGACTGCCCCAGGAACATGGCTGGGGCCGGCCAACTGCCGCTCGTGGTGGCCCCCACCATCGCCAACATGAAGATGTACCACGTTTTGGTCGATGGCGGGGCTGGGCTGAACCTCATCAGTCGCGTAGCCTTCCAGAAGCTGCAGATCCCGATGGCCAAGCTCGCCCCATCGAGCCCGTTCTCAGGGGTGGGACCGGGACAGGTCGTTCCCTACGGCCACATCAGCCTCCCGGTGACCTTTGGGCCACCGGATCGCTACCGGACAGAGTACGTTCTGTTCGACGTGGCCGAGATTGACCTCCCCTTCAGCGCCATAATCGGCAGGCCAGCCCTGTACCGATTCATGGCAGTAGCCCACTAAGGCTACCTTGTCTTGAAGATGCCTACACCAACAGGCGTCCTTAAGGTTTGTGGAGACCGTGCTGCTGCAGTGTTAGCCTTGGAAAAGCTTCAGGCGCTTACAGCGACTAGAGCGCCAACCCTCGGCAGCGCAGAACCAAACCAGCTCCACCCAAGTGCACGCCACCGTGCCTCTACCACAGAACCCCGCGTGCAACCCCTCGATGAGGACGACGTCCCCACAAGGCTCGTCCGAATCAGCGCCGATGCCACCCAGACCACCCGGGTAGCCGGGGGCCTGGATAGCAAATAGGAAGGCGCGCTCGTTGCCCCCCTCCGGCACAATGTCGATGTGCTGCATGACAGCCGTCGCCGAGGCCAGAGATCCCTAGGGAGGTGATTGAGCAATACTTAAAGGTCTTTCCCGATGTCCAGCCGTCCGACAAGACGGAGAGTCCGCCGCTCCCGGCGCTTGGCAAACCGCGTTGTTATCCCGAAGGCCAGCGAGAAGCTCCGGAAGCGCATCCACTACACCAGCCTCAATAAGGCATGCCCTAAAGACCTATTTTCTCTCCCTATGATAGACCAAATAGTAGACTCGATGTCGGGCTGTGATATGCTGCGCTTCCCAAATGCTTGCTAGGGCTCCCATCAGACCCCTGTGACTGGAGTAGTTGAAGGGCACCCTTCACCTGCTAACCCTGGCATAAACCGACTCGGCGTAGCTAGGGGTCCCGCGAATTTCTGGTCTTCGCGCCAATGGCTTTGACCCCATACCACCGTAACCTGTTTCGCTACCAAGAAGCAAGCACCAAAAAACCCCGGAGGCCCAAACCGGACCTCGGATCCCCGACACAACCTCCCGGAGGACCAGCAGGACCTCCTGGAGGTGCAATGGGACCCCTCCCCGGAGGCCCAGCAGGACCCCCCGGAGCTCCTGGGACATCAGTGGAGCTTCCCGGAAGGTCCAAAGCAGCCTGGGAACCTCCGAGTATCGAGCACCCGGCGTTGTCCCCGGGCTGAAAGCTATCCTCCACAGCCCCCACGTGACGGACAATGCCGCCGAATGGGCGGCGGAGCTACTGAAGTTTGACCTAGGCTCCCTTTCCCGTCATGCAGACATTAACCGAGCACTAGTTGACTTGTGGCTGAAGTAGATGCACGCTCAGGGGGCCACGAAGACGGTGAAACAGGACCCTGAGCCCTGACCTTCACCAGGCCTTACCGAATGATGTTCGTCTACGGCTCCTTGCGAAAGCAGGGGGCCGATGCTAGCGTACTGTTCCTCACACCATCGGGGGAGCAGTCTGGGCATCTGGTGCGTTTTAATTCCAAGGCAGCCAGCAACATAGAAAAGTATGAAGAGCTCATCCTTCTTGCTAGTCGTTGGCTCAGGGCAACTCCCAGTCTGGTTATCGACCAAACTGGTGGAGACAGACCTCCTCGCCTTGGACCAGCACCACGTACCGCGCGCTAGCAAGGCCGCAGCTGACGACCTTTAAACGAAGACCCCCACCGGAGCCACTGTGCCCAAAGGGGGCTCTGAGAGGACGTTGCCGCGGCCCACAGCCCGGCCCGCCGAGCCGGACGAAGGGGGCTAGACCAGCACCTCGATGCTGGCGTCCCGACGGCAATGGACGTCGCCAAGGATCACAAGCGTCACTGGGGACTCCGTGCAACCCATCGCTCAAGATCCAGATGCTCAAGTCAGACCCGATGCATGGATCACGGAGGTCCGGGACTACTTGAAAGACAATATCCTCCCTGATGAACGTGTATCCGCTGAACGGATTGTGCGTATGGCTAAGAGACACATGGCGGTAGAGGGGGATCTCTACCGACATGGAGACAACCACATCCTATTGCGGTGCATAACCCAGGGGGAAGGCTGCGACTTGTTCGCTGAGATCCATGGAGGCGAATGTGGGAGTCACTCTTCCTCACGCACGCTTGTCAGTAAAGCCTTTCGGCATGGCTTCTACTAGCCGGCAACACTCCAGGATGCCGTCGAGCTGGTCGAGAGCTGCTAGGCGTGCCTGTTCCACGCCAAGCAGATCCATACACCGGCTCGGACGGTACAGATGATCCAGCCCACATGGCCATTTGCCATACTGGGGCTGGACATCCCGGGCCTGGGACCATTCCCCAGAACCGAGGACGGGGACCCGCTCCCGAACCTTCGGAACACGGAACACCGCTGTATGTTCTACCCCTAGAGCAACAATAGGACAGACCCTTCTTTTTATAATAAATTCCATAAAAGTCCAAGAACAGGGCTTGGAGCAACTAAGCCTCAGGGGACGGTCCAGGACTACGTTCAGCTTTGCCTGGTTCCGACCCCAAGCGCGTAGAGTCTTGCTTCCCTTGAGGTGGGTCGTAGCCTACATATTCGGCCCGCCTTTCCCCATATGGAAATTTATATGAAAAGAAACCTGGCCTATGTTGCTCTTCTTTGGTACTCATTTAATTTACTTATTAAATTTTTATGATTACCCTGCTAGCGCGTGCTCACTATGCGTTCAACTCCCTCTTCTCATTCTCATCTTTAGTCGGAATTTGCTGCCCTTCCAAAGGAGGTTGCGCGGGAGGTACCGGCCGAAAGCCAGGGGGGGCCCCAAGCCCCCGGCACTTTGCGCACGGACCTCTCAGCCTCAGCTCCCCGCAGGAGTATGGTAGGCGCATCCATCCAATAGAACGCACCTACCAGGGGGCCGCTACGGGATCGCGCAAGGCCAAAAACCCCAAGGTAAGAGCAAAGAGCTAGACCTCACAGGGGCGAGGCCCGAAGGCCCCACGTGTCCACCAGGGCCAGACCTTCCACCTCCTTGAGGGGAGCTCCGGGACCGCCGCGTGGTCTACAGAAGTCGGACCTCCCCCCTCTGTGGGGAGAGGCCCGAGGACTCCACGTGCCCTGCAAGCCCGGACCTCCCCTCAGGCGGGAGCTCCGGGTCCGCCACGTGACCAACAGGCCCGGACCCCCCTCCGATCTCGTGAGGCGGGTCCTGGAGACCTCCGGAACCCTTAGTATACAGTGAGGACCCGGAGAAGGCGTCTATGCAGAGCTTCGAGATTGGTCAAGACCTCCGAGCCCTTGCGGAGCTAAGGACTCGGTCAGGAAAAGCCAAGAAGAAGACTAGGACATGCAGACACAGAAAGAAACAGGAGTCTGTCCATACGAAGGCTCCACGAGCTGGGCTACAGACTAAACAACAATAAAAAAGGATGTACAGGGCCTTGTGGACACGAGGGCAGATGCCTAGGAGTCCATGGACTCCAGATGAAACCTAGAGGCCACGAGGGCAGCTAAGTCCTCGACTTCGGCCCTGGCAGCTTCCTCCCGATCGGCGACGGGTCCTAGACGAACCGGCCCCAGAGAAAAGGAAGGGTCTCGGCTAACGAAGCCTGACAGAACGTGCATAGCAACCTCCTTCGCGAGGCCCTGACCTTCCGCTTCCAGCTCGTCGGCGATCACTGATTCGAGCCGACCTAGCTCGTCGCCGAGAGACTCAAGGGCCAGGGCCGCTTCGGACATCGGCCGCGCTGGGGTCTCCACCTGCACAGAGCAGAAACCAAGAGGAGCCAAGGCGGATCCCGCCTTGGCATTGAAGCACCAGACCACCTGGGCCTCGGCAGTCCGCAAGGACTGGAGCCTCTCTACCTCTTGGCGAGCCGCTAGCTCGCGATCCATCGCCGCCTGACGCTCCTTGGAGAACTGCTCCTCCCTCGCGGCGACAGCCGACTCACGGAGCTCCAGCTCCTCGGACTGAGCCCTTAGCTCCTCCACCTTGGCCCTCAGCCGGGCGGTGGTCTTCTCCTCCTCGGCCGCAGCGGCGCGTTCCCGATCAGCGACGGCGTGCTCCCGACGGGCTACCTGCAGCTGCAACTCATCTGCGGCGGTGGAACACTACTTGGCTTTGGCTTCAGCTTGGGCCAGAGCCTCGCGGTAGGTGGCACGAACCCGCTGGGCCTCTGACTCCAAGCGGCTAATGGCCTTCTTCTGAGTGCCAAGCAGAGCACTCATGGCCTCAAGCCTTGACTGCCTTGAGTCAAGGTCCGCCCGGGCCCGCTGCTGCCAGATGAGAAGGCGTTCCCTCTCGCCGGCCAATGCCTTCTGCTCCTGCTCAAAGGCAGATTGGAACTGCCGGGCGCTGGTCTGGACACGCCCCAGGGCGTCCCACACGGGCGCCGGAGCAGGGGGGATAGGAGTTGCGCCGCTGGACCCCCCTGATGAGTCTAAGACCGGCGGGGGCGCCGGCGCCTCAGCAACCACGGTGGGGCGCTGTCCTAAACAGGCCAGGGGGCCAGCAGGCGCACCTACAGCAGCCCTCCCGGTCTCAAGACCTGGCTTCTGGACTGGTGAAGGAGGGCGGGTAGGAGCAGATGCGGCCACCGCGGAAAATGAACCCGCTGGTGCAGAGGGTGCCCCCGTCGATTTGGGAGCCATGGGAGCCGCCACGGTCCCCAGGTGCTGAGGTGCGGAGCTTCCGCCGGTTGAAGGCGGCCGGATAAGAGGCCCGCCCCTGGCAGCCGGTCGGTCCCTGCAAGAAGAAGAAGCCCTCAGAATAAGAAAAGAGGCAAGAGCTCTGCTCCTATAAGCCAGAAAAAACAACACTTACTGGGCGGCATGAGCGCTCCAGCGAGCTTGCAGCACTGGCCTCTGGGCTATAGCTGAACCACCGGGACCAGCGGCTGGAACGGTTGCGGAATGGGACGCCTGGATCCCCGGCGCACTCGCCGGCGTCACCCCACCAACATCCATCCTGGGAGCCCTCCGCTTGACGAAGGATGGCGAGGTACTTGGGCTGATTTGGACGGCTGCTTTCTGGGGAGAGACCCGCCGGGGAGGGACACTCGGGACCTCTTCGGGTCGCCACCCGATGGACCAGCACCTCCGGGAGATGGGAGCAAAGTAGCTCCGGCACCCTGACTCGGCACAGGCGGCACCCTCGGAGGAGACCAGGCGCGTTTCTTCTCTAGATGCCCGGGGGCCGGCTCTTTTCCTTTCCCTTTGTCGGCGGCTTGGGTTCCGTCGGCTCTGGGGGAGGGTTTGACAGCAGCGGATGCCTCATGCCCTGACCCGGGGTGCTCGGTTCCTGGAATGGTGATACCCCGGAAGGCATCCCCGACCTGCCGGACGGCTATCCCGATATCATCAAGGTTCGGCATCTTCCGCAGGAGCTCTGACCTCCTCTGAGGCTCCAAGAAGAGGGGGGTGGCAGAGGGCGGAAGGGCGGGGTCGCCACAGGGAATATAGTCACCGCTCACCTTGCTCACCATCTCGTTCAGCTCCTCGTCGGAAGGGTCAGAGCCGGGGCCTCTCTCCAGCCTGGTACAGTCCTGCTCGCCAGTGTAGTACCACGCTGGGCGGCTACGCTGCTGCAAGGGAGCAATACGGCGTGACACAAAGTCCATCAGCACCATTAGAGACGTCAGCCCCTCGTTGGCCAAGAACTGGATCCGCTCCAAGACCGGGGTGTACTCCTGCTCCAGCTCAGGGATCTCCTCCCAGAAGCGGCGATCGGTGGTTGGGCTGGCGGTTGGCAGTTGTAGGCGATCGTGCTCATCGGTCTGCACTACCACCCAGCTCTCCCTCCAGTTTTCCCACCTTGATGCGCTGAAGGGCAGGAGGTATCCGGAGACCTTGGGGTCTTTGCAGCGATGCTGGAAGTAGTATGCCCCCATCTGAGTCTTTGAGCCGCGCCCAGTCGTCCGCAGCACAAAGAAGTGGCGGAAGAGCGTCACGGAGGCGTGCACCCCCACGAACATCTCGCAGAAGTGGACAAAAACAGCAGCCATTGCGAAGGAGTTGGGGGAAAGATGGTGGAGCTGGAGACCGTATGTCTCCAGCAGGGTGACAAAGAAGGAAGAAATCGGCGGAACAAACCCCGCCAGAGCATAAGCGGTGAAGAAGACTATCTCCCCCTTTTCCAGGATCAGGGGGAGAGATCCTCGGTGAAGCCGATTGTCGGTACCTGAGATATGGGGTACCCCCGCGCACAGGGTAAAATGCATAAGGTGCTCGCCCTTCTCCGCAGGGAGAGCTCCGAAGGCGCCACGCGTCTGGCGGGGCCGGACCTCCCTCTCCTCAGAGGAGAGCTCCGGGCCCACCATGTGGCATACAGAAGCCGGACCTCCCCCTCCGCGGGAGAGAGGTCCGAAGACGCCACGCGTGCAGCGAGGCCGGACCTCCCTCTCCTCAGAGGTGAGCTCCGGGCCCGTCACGTGGCATGCAGAAGCCGGACCTCCCCCTCCGCGGGAGAGAGGTCCGAAGGCGCCACGCGTCCAGCGGGGCCGGACCTCCCTCTCCTCAGAGAAGAGCTCCGGACCCGCCGCGTGGCTGGGAGAATGGTGCTGCCTGCCCCCGGGCGATAGGCAGCGGGCGTAAAGGCGCCCCTCACCTTGCCAGTACAAGGAATTCAAGGCCCGCGTCTTCCCAAGACGCGGAAACGCGGAGCACGCGCCTGTCAGGTGCCGTTGCGTCCAGTCGCATCACAGACTGGCGCGCGGTGTCAGAACCTGACAGGTAATAAACGCCGCGACAAGACATCCCATGCCGCCTGCGCCGTCATCAACCACTACGACTGGCGCACAGCATGGGCAGGGCGGCAAAAGGAAGACTCAGAAGCCTTCGACCAGAGGCAACCACCGGCATAACTACAGATACGGTAGATAATAGACAATCTTCCCGGGACCACCTGTCGGGTCCCGGCTTCCCTTGTAAGCCGCCCGAGCCTTGGACTATAAAAGGCTTGGGTAGGCGTCGATAGCAAGGGTTCGCATTCTGCAACTCATACGCTAGCCATACACTCTCAAGCTGTAACTCACCCCCGAGCTCAGGCCCCCGGCCCAAAGCAGCCAGCAATACAGCGAGCTCCATAGCTCGCCGTGGACGTAGGGTTTTACGCTCCGGCGGCCTGAACCACGTAAAACTTCCTGTGTCAAGCTCTCACTAACTCGTCCATCCGCGCAAGCTCTCCGCTAGGAACTAGCCCCTCCGAAAAAAGAACCTCCGCGGGCTGCCCAGTGCAGGCCCGGGGGAAGTGTCGATCGCACACTTCGACATTTGGCGCGCCAGGTAGGGGGCTTTTCCCCTAGCGCGACGATTTTCCGCCAACGAAGATGACCAAGCTCCCTTCAGCGGCATGCTCTCCCCCCCCCCCCCCCGCATTCACGGCGAACCGTGACCAGCGGAGAGTACATGTCGACGCACTCAGGACGGAGTGTGTCGGCACAAGCGGGTAGCCAGCAGCCGACTCCGGCTATGCAGGTCCCGACCAGCGTGAGGTCTTCTGCAGCGCTGAGCGTACACCATGGAGGTGCGCTAGCTGCAGCAAGGGTGCTGCTGCGCAACCCACCTGCAGGGGATGCGCCCCATTCAGCAACCCAGCAATGGGTCCGTGAGGTGGACCGCCTCGTCGTCACCGCCGCGAACCCTCGGTTTCGGCGAGGGCGGCGCCCAGGGCAACAAGCTGTGTCGCTGACGCGCACACCCACGGTTGACGGGCTAACGGCGGATTCCAGCTCCTCCAGGCTCCTGTCGACGGACCTGCGAAGGGAACTGGGGCGGTGCCACTTGGGGCAGGACGCCCGAGTGTACCTCGAGCGACGTCGAGAAAGGCGTCGCAACCATGAGGCAGGCGACAGCATGTCATTGGCCTTGACACAACCGGAAGGGCAGGCCTTCGCCATGCGAGCCCCGCCTCAGGCATATGCTGCGCAACATATGCCACCACCATATGCGCCGCAAGTAGCGGCCCCGGCCTATGGTGCAGCCTTGCCCATACCGGGATACGTGGTGCCAGGTGTAAACCACCTGCTCGCAGCACCAGTACCTGCAGCAGCAGGTGCAGGATGTGCGGCCCTTGCGCCCCACCTTCGCTTCGCAAGGTGGCCGCGCAAGTTTCGCCCGCACTTGCCCGAGAAGTACGACGGAAGTGTCAACCCGGCGGAGTTCCTCCAGATCTACTGCACTGCCGTACTTGCTGCAGGAGGCGATGAGGCTGTCATGGCCAACTACTTTCCCGTCGCCTTGACCGGCCCAGCCCGGTCCTGGCTCATGAATCTACCCCAGGGGTCCATAACCTTCTGGGGTGAGCTCTGCCGGCTGTTCGTCGCCAACTTCGGCAGCTCCTACACCCGCCCCGGCACGGAGCTCGATCTCCACGCCGTCAAGCAACAACCTGGGGAGTCGCTGCGCTCTTTCATCCAGCGGTTCTCTCAGGTGCGCAACACCATCCCACATATCCAAAGCGCCTCTGTGGTGGTGGCGTTCCGACAGGGTGTCCGGGACAAGAAAATGCTCGAGAAGCTCGCGACCAGAGAGGTCCGCGACGTCTCGGAGCTCTTTAGCCTGGCGGATAAGTGCGCCAGGGCAGCCGAAGGGCGGAACTGGCACGCACTACCGACCTCCGAGTCAGGAGGGCAGCCCGGGTCCGGTGCTGCTGCCTATGGGGGTGGCAAGAAGACCAAGAACCGGGGGAGTGGAAAGATGAAGCCACCATTCACGGCCCCCGTCGCCGCAGCTGCGACAACCAGCGGAGCTCGGGGGCCGCGCCCCGACAAGAGGCAGCGGCAATCACCGGCCCCAGACAGTGGCCAGGGCGGGCTATGCCCCGTGCATGGCACCTGCAACCATACAGCTGCCGAGTGCTGGGAGATCCAGAGGCTCGCAGAGCGCTTCCGTAATGGAAGACAGCAGAGGGCTGAAGCACCACCCTACCCTCAGAGGGATGGCAAACAGAAGGCCGATGCCCCAGTCACCGCTGCCCACCAAGTGGGGTACCAGGAGCCTCAGCGTGTCATAAAGACAGTGCATGACGGTGAGGACTCCAGTTCTGACGTTGACGGGCCAAGGTGTTAGCCAGCTGCGGCACGCCTCCGTGCCTCGAACATACCTCTCGGGGGCCGCCTAGGGTCCGTCAACCCCTTGAAGGCCTTGCCAGAAGGGGGAGACGCCTTAGGTCATCCAAGGCGAGCCCGGGTCCACCTACCCCTTGAAGGCCTTAGCCAGAAGGGGAGAACTCCCCGGGGGCCCCGGAGAGAAGCCACGCAGGACCTGATCCAGCGTGAAGACAACAACTTCGACAAGACTCGGCTTGCAGGGAACACCCCACAACGCACGGTCTCGGCTAATGCTCTAAGCACTACCGCCAAAGAACCAGACGCGACGGGGGCCCGCAAGAAGGCAGCCTGGTGAAGCGGCACGCTATATTCCAAGAAGGACCCATAAGCTCTCCCCCAGCAGGGAAGGTCCCTTCCGAATCATGAAAGCTGTCGCCCCAGGTACACATGCCTTTCAACCGAGAGTGGGATCCATTCCCAAAAATCCTTACCATGGAGCAACACTGTAAGTCCTACTTACTGAGCATCGGTAGAACAGGGTTATTCACTTCTGTAATAGACCCCATAGAACTTAGGAACAGAGCTTGGGGTAGCTAAGTCTCAAGGGACGGTACAGGACTACGTACAGTTTAGCCTGGTTCTGACCCTAAGCGCGTAGAGTCTTGCTTACCTTGTAGACGAGGCGGAACATTGCCCCCACGAACAGCCAGAATTCCACCTATGGGCGCGAATACAGAGACCTGTTCTACTTAGCTCCTTCTCATGCGCTCATTTAAATTACGCATTAATTTTTATGATCGCACTATCTCTGTATGTTCATCATACGTCTAGCTCGCCCTCTCCTGCGCTCACCCATAGTTGGCATTTGCTATCCTCCCGAAGGCGGCTGCGCTTGAGGCACCTGCCGATGGCCGAGTGAGTCTCTCGGGCCTCCCCCAGTCAGGTGTTGCGGTGTCAGTTGGTCACCTCCAGGAAAGGCCAGCGTTGTGCATGGGGGGTACAGGGTGCGTATCCAGCTTAGCCGGCCCAGAGCCCAAAGCATGCGCATCCTGCTCCCCGGAGGTCCAGGGGAGTACGTCCGCTTTGCCTGGTCATGAACCCAAAGCGCGTGCACTCTGCTTCCCCAGCGCATGGCCCGGTACTAGGGATCGGACGGCCATACCCGGACCTCGGAGGGAGCCGGAGCTCCGGCGCCTCGTGCACAGAATTGCCCAAGCCCCGTATAGAGGGCCAGGACCATAAGACGGATAAGACTAGGAGACACGAGGGGAGGACCCCCCGAGGAGAATTACGTTTCCTCTACCTGTGTGCAGGACCTTCAGGTTACGGCAACAGGGACTGCATGAAGCGGGGGGAAAGGAGCTACCAACTACTTCGACCCAGGGCTAGAGGGGGCGGGACCCAGGGGTCCCACGAGTCCAGCAGGCCCGGAACTCTCCCCTTCCTTGAGAGGCGCTCCGGGCTTGCCACGTGGCAGATGGAAGCCTGACCTCCCCCCGCGGTGGAAGAGCTCCGAAAGCCCTGCGTGCTCAACATGGCCGGGGCTCCCGTCCCCGCAGTAAGAGCAATCATCAAGTGGGCGCACGCTCTCACGACCCTGCAGCCGTTCGTGCTCCGGCAGCGGTCATGTCGGGACTTAGAGAAAGTGCGCGGATCGGAAGAGACGGAGGTCCCACCTCGGGCTCGCTATCAACCCCTCCAAGGCATAAGCGGTGAAGAAGACTATCTCCCCCTTTTCCAGGATCAGGGGGAGAGATCCTCGGTGAAGCTGATTGTCGGTACCTGAGATATGGGGTACCCCCGCGCACAGGGTAAAATGCCTAAGGTGCTCGCCCTTCTCCGCAGGGAGAGCTCCGAAGGCGCCACGCGTCTGGCGGGGCCGGACCTCCCTCTCCTCAGAGGAGAGCTCCGGGCCCGCCACATGGCATACAGAAGCCGGACCTCCCCCTCCGCGGGAGAGAGGTCTGAAGACGCCACGCGTCCAGCGAGGCCGGACCTCCCTCTCCTCAGAGGTGAGCTCCGGGCCCGTCACGTGGCATGCAGAAGCCGGACCTCCCCCTCCGCGGGAGAGAGGTCCGAAGGCGCCACACGTCCAGCGGGGCCGGACCTCCCTCTCCTCAGAGAAGAGCTCCGGACCCGCCGCGTGGCTGGGAGAACGGTGCTGCCTGCCTCCGGGCGGTAGGCAGCGGGCGTAAAGGCGCCCCTCACCTTGCGAGTACAAGGAATTCAAGGCCCATGTCTTCCCAAGACGCGGAAACGCGGAGCACGCGCCTGTCAGGTGCCGTTGCATCCAGTCGCATCACAGACTGGCGCGTGGTGTCAGAACCTGACAGGTAATAAACGCCGCGACAAGACATCCCATGCCGCCTGCGCCGTCATCAACCACTACGACTGGCGCACAGCATGGGCAGGGCGGCAAAAGGAAGACTCAGAAGCCTTCGACCGGAGGCAACCACCGGCATAACTACAGATACGGTAGATAATAGACAATCTTCCCGGGACCACCTGTCGGGTCCCGGCTTCCCTTGTAAGCCGCCCGAGCCTTGGACTATAAAAGGCTCGGGTAGGCGTCGATAGCAAGGGTTCGCATTCTGCAACTCATACGCTAGCCATACACTCTCAAGCTGTAACTCACCCCCGAGCTCAGGCCCCCGGCCCTGAGCAGCCAGCAATACAGCGAGCTCCATAGCTCGCCGTGGACGTAGGGTTTTACGCTCCGGCGGCCTGAACCACGTAAAACTTCCTGTGTCAAGCTCTCACTAACTCGTCCATCCGCGGAAGCTCTCCGCTAGGAACTAGCCCCTCCGAAAAAAGAACCTCCGCGGGCTGCCCAGTGCAGGCCCGGGGGAAGTGTCGATCGCACACTTCGACACCGATGTTTCTGCTCTTCTGAGCGCCAGCCCAGCAGCCTGCGGCACTGGCCTGAGCTCGGAAGAGCGAACGAGGCGCGTCGGGAGCAAGTTGGAAGCCATGGCGAAAGAGGGCGCAAGGGCAGGAGAGCCGGGGCGCAAGAGTTCAAGGGAAGTACGAGCGCAATGCGAAGGGAAGCCGCGATGCGGGTGAGATCCCCTTTTAAAACTTTCCAGGGATGGTTCGAGGTAATTTGAAAACCTCCGGAAACATCACGTCGGCGACCTCGTTGGCTCCGAGACCGGGCGCCGATGAAAGGTGGACCCAAGCCGCCCAACTGAAGCGGTGGGTCAAGGAGTCAGACGCCCCAGAAGGCAAGCCGGCAAGGCACTTCGGCAGTTCCCGAAGAAAGATCCGCAACGTGCAGAAGTGGTGGTCTTGGGAACCGCCGCAGTAAAAGCAACCATCAATTGGGCGCACGCTCCCACGATCCCGTGGCCGTTCGTGCTCCGGCAGCGGTCAATTCGGGACTTAGAGAATGTGCACGGATCGGGAGAGACGGAGGTCCCACCTCGGGCTCGCTATCTCCCCCGAGATGGGCCCGGGGGCCACTGTCGGTACCTGAGATATGGGGTACCCCCACGCACAGGGTAAAATGCCTAAGGAACTCGCCCTTCTCCGCAGGGAGAGCTCCGATGGCGCCACGTGTCCGGCGGGGCCGGACCTCCCTCTCCTCAGAGGAGAGATCCGGGCCCACCACGTGGCATACAGAAGCCGGACCTCCCCCTCAGTGGGAGAGAGGTGCGAAGGCGCCGCGTGTCCAGCGGGGCCGGACCTCCCTCTCCTCAGAGGAGAGCTCCGGGCCCGCCACGTGGCCAACAGAAGCCAAGCCTCTCCCTCCGCGGGGAGAGGTCCGGAGGCTCCATGTGCCCCACGAGACTGACCCTTCTCTCCTCTGAGAAGGGCTCCGGGCCCGCCACGTAGCAGCAGAACGACGCTGCCTGCCCCATACCTTGCCCGTACAAGGTATTCAAGGCCCGCGTCTTCCCAAGATGCGGAGACGCGGAGCACCCTTCTGTCAGGTGCCATTGCGCCCAGTCGCATCACAGACTGGCGCTTGGTGTCAGAACCTGCCAGCCAATAAACACCACGACAAGACATCCCATGCCGCCTGTGCCGTCATCAACCACTACGACTAGCATGCGGCATGGGCAGGGCGGCAGGATGAAGACTCAGAAGCCTTCGACCAGAGGCAACTACCGGCATAACTGCAGATACGGTAGATGATAGACAATCTTCCCGGGACCACCTGTCGGGTCCTGGCCCCCCTCGTAAGCTGCCCGAGCCTTGGACTATAAAAGGCTCGGGTAGGCGTCAATAGCAAGGGTTCGCACTTTGCAACTCATACGCTAGCCATACACTCTCAAGCTGTAACTCACCCCCGAGCTCAGGCCTCCGTTCCTGAGCAGCAAGCAATACAGCGAGCTCCATAGCTCGCTGTGGACGTAGGGTTTTACGCTCCGGCGGCCTGAACCACGTAAAACTCGCCGTGTCAAGCTCTTACTAACTCGTCCATCTGCGCAAGCTCTCCGCTAGAGACTAGCCCCACCGAAAAAAGAACCTCCGCGGGCTGCCCAGTGCAGGCCCGGGGGAAGTGTCGACTGAACACTTCGACAGCCGTCCTCGCCGAAACCGAGGGTTCACGGCGGCGACGACGAGGCGGTCCACCTCGCGGACCCATTGCTGGGTCGCTGAATGGGGCGCATCCCCTGCAGGTGGGTTGCGCAGCAGCGCTCTTGCTGTAGCTAGCGCACCCCCATGGTGTACACTCAGCGCTGCAGAAGATCTCACAATGGTCGGAGCCTGCATCGCCGGAGTCAGCGTTGCCGGAGTCGGCTGCTGGCTACCAGCTTGTGCCAACACACTCCGTCCTGAGTGTGTCGACATGTACTCCACAGTGGTCACGGTTCGCCGTGAACGTGGAGGGGGAGAGTTTGCCGCTGAAGGAAGCTTGATCATCTTCGTCGGCGGAAACACGTCGCGCTAGGAGAAAAGCCCCCTACCTGGCGCGCCAAATGTCGAAGTGTTCGGTCGACACTTCCCCCGGGCCTGCACTGGGCAGCCCGCGGAGGTTCTTTTTTCGGTGGGGCTAGTTCCTAGCGGAGAGCTTGCACAGATGGACGAGTTAGTAAGAGCTTGACACGGCGAGTTTTACGTGGTTCAGGCCGCCGGAGCGTAAAACCCTACGTACACGGCGAGCTATGGAGCTCGCTGTATTGCTTGCTGCTCAGGGCCGGAGTCCTGATCTTGGGGGTGAGTTACAGCTTGAGAGTGTATGGCTAGCGTATGAGTTGCAAAGTTCGAACCCTTGCTATCGACGCCTACCCGAGCCTTTTATAGTCCAAGACTCGGGCAGCTTACAAGGGGGGCCGGGACCCGACAGGTGGTCCCAGGAAGATTGTCTATTATCTACCGTATCTGCAGTTATGCCGGTAGTCGCTTCTGGTCGAAGGCTTCTGAGTCTTCATCTTGCCGCCCTGCCCATGCCGCATGCTAGTCGTAGTGGTTGATGACGACGCAGGCGGCATGGGATGTCTTGTCGCGGTGTTTATTGGCTGGCAGGTTCTGACACCGCGCGCCAGTCTGTGATGCGACTGGTCGCAACGGCACATGACAGAAGCGTGCTCCGCGTCTCCACGTCTCGGGAAGATGCGGGGCTTGAATACCTTGTATGGGCAAGGTATGGGGCGTCTTTACGCCCGCTGCCTATCGCTCGGGGGCAGGCAGCGCCGTTCTGCTGCCACGTGGCGGGCCCGGAGCCCTTCTCAGGGGAGAGGAGGGCCCGTTCCGCGGGGCAGGTGGAGCCTCCGGACCTCTCCCCGCGGAGGGGGAGGCTCGGCTCCTGTTGGCCACGTGGCGGGCCCGGAGCTCTCCTCTGAGGAGTGGGAGGTCTGGCCCCGCTGGACGCGTGGCGCCTTCGGACCTCTCTCCCGCGGAGGGGGAGGTCCGGCTTCTGTATGCCACGTGGTGGGCCCGGAGCTCTCCTCTGAGGAGAGGGAGGTCCGGCCCCGCCGGACGCGTGGCGCCATCGGAGCTCTCCCTGCGGAGAAGGGCGAGTTCCTTAGGCATTTTACCCTATGCGCGGGGGTACCCCATATCTCAGGTACCGACACAGAGGACACACCGAACACACATTTGTCGGGGTTCAGCTTGGTGCGCGTAGAGCGCAACTTGTCAAAAACTAAGGTTAGGTTATCTAACAAAGATCAACCCTGCTTGACCTTGACAACTATGTCATCGACGTACACCTCAACTAAGTCTCGTATTAACTCCCCAAAGGTTTTGTGCATTGCTCGCACAAAGGTGGGGAGTGCATTCTTTAGGCCGTAAGGCATAGACACATAACAATAAAGGCCATCTACTGTGATGAAGGAGGTGTGCTCTTCATCCTCCCTAGAGATGGGGATCCGATGGAAACCCGATTAGGCGTCTAGGAAGCACAGCATATCACAACCTGATGTTGAGTCTACTATTTGATCTATTCTAGGGAGAGGGAATGGATCTTTGGGACATGCATTATTGAGACTGGTGTAGTAGATGCACATCCGGATCTTCCCGCCGGCCTTCGGGGCAACGACGGGGTTCGCCATCCACCGGGGGTGGTGGACCTCCCGTATGAAGCCAGCGTCCAGCAGCTTCTTGATTTCGTCAAGAATGAAGTTTTGCCGCTCGATGGACTGCTTGCGGGGCTTCTGTTGAACTGGCCGGGCGTCGGGAAAGACTTTTAAGTGGTGCTCGATCACCTCCCTTGGGATCCCTAGCATCTATGACGTCTGCCATGCAAACACGTCAACGTTGTGCCGGAGGAAGGTGACAAGCGCGCCTTCCTATTTGCTACCCAGGCCCCCGGCTACCCGGGTGGTCTGGGTGGCTTCGGCGCCGACTTGGACGACTTTTAAGGGGACACCGCCCTTGTCGAGGGGTTGCACCCGGGGTGCTGTGGCGGAGGCACGGTGGCGTGTGCTCGGGTGGAGCTGGTCCGGCTCTGCACTGCCAGGGGCTGGTGCCCCAGCTGTTACGAGCGCTTGAAGTTTCTCTAAGGCCAACACTGCAGCAGTGCGGTCTCCACGAATCCTGAGGACGCCCGTCGGTGTAGGCATCTTCAGGACGAGGTAGCCGTAGTGGGCTACTGCCATGAATCGATACAGGGCTGGCCTGCCGATTATGGCGTTGAAGGGGAGGTCGATCTCCGCTACGTCGAACAGAATGTACTCTGTCCGATAGCTGTCCGGAGCTCCGAAGGTCACCGGGAGGCTGATGTTGCCATAGGGAACGACCTGTCCCGGCGCTACCCCTGAGAACGGGCTTGACGGGGTGAGCTTGGCCATCGGGATCTGCAGATTCTGGAAAGCTGCACGGCTGATGAGGTTCAGCCCAGCTCCACCATCTACCAAAACGTGGTACATCCTCACATTGGCGATGGTCGGAGCTACCAAGAGTGGTAGTTGGCCGGCCCCAGCCATGTTCCTGGGGCAGTCGGTGGGGTCAAAGCTGATGGGGGTCCCCATCCACTTGAGGTGCGGTGCGGCACTTGGGAGTGGAGCCACCGACGCTACCGCTCGGCGCAGAGTCTTGACTGCGCTTCGGGACGAGGGGTCGGCGGACCCGCCGTATATGACGTAGAGCTTCTTTCAACGCTCATCGTCGCTGGAGCTAGAGTCCTCATGGTTGCGTGCCGCCTTCACGGCGCGCTGAGGCTCCTGGAACTCCACTGGGTGGTCGACGCTGTCTGGGACGTCGACCTTCTGCTTGCCCTCCCTTGGGTGGAAGGGTGGGGCATCAGTCCGCTGCTGCTTCCCTTTGCGGAAGCACTCTGCAAGATTTCGGATCTCCCGGCACTCGGCAGTAGTGTGGCGACAGCTGCCGTGCACGGGGCATATCTTGTCTTGATCACCTTCTGGGATTGGTGATCTTTGCTGCCTCTTGTCGGGGCGCGGCCCCCGAGCCCCACTAAGTGTCGCTGCAGCGACGACTGGAGCTGCGGTCGGTGATTCCATCTTGCCTCTGCCTCGGTTCTTGGCCTTCTTGCGGCCTCCATAGGGAGTAGGACCAGATCCGGGCTGTCCTCCTGACTCGGAGGACGGCAGTGAGTGCCAGTTTCGCCCTTCGGCTGCTCTGGCGCACTTGTCTGCCAGGCGGAAGAGCTCGGAGACATCGCGGACCTGTCTGGTCGCGAGCTTCTCGAGCATCTTCTTGTCCCGGACGCCTTGCCGGAACGCCACCACCACAGAAGCATTTTGGATGTGTGGGATGGTATTCCGCACCTGGGAGAACCGTTTGATGAAGGAGCGCAGCGACTCCCCCGGTTGTTGCTGGATGGCGTGGAGGTCGAGCTCCGTGCCAGGCCGGGTGTAGGAACTGCCGAAGTTGGCGATGAACTGCCGGCAGAGCTCTCCCCAGGAAGTTATGGAACCCTGGGGGAGGTTCATGAGCCAAGACCGGGTTGGACCGGTCAAGGCGACAGGGAAGTAATTGGCCATGACGGCTTCATTCCCTCATGCGGCAAGTACGGCGGTGGAGTAGATCTGGAGGAACTCCGCCGAGTTGACGCTGCCGTCGTACTTCTCGGGCAGGTGCGGCCGAAACTTGCGCGGCCACTTCGTGAAGCGAAGGTGGGGCGCGAGGGCCGCACATCCTGCTTCTGTTGCCGCAGGTACTGGTGCCACGAACGCTTGGTTCGCACCGGGCACAGTGTACCCAGGTATGGGCAAGGCTGCGCCATAGGCCGGGGGCGCCGTCTGCAGGACATATGACTGTGGCATATTCTGCACGGCATAGGCCTGGGGCAGAGATCGCGTGGCGAAAGTCTGCTCTTCAGGCTGGGTCGAGGCCGACGTCATGCTGCCGCCAGCCTCTTGGTTGCGACGCCTTTCTCGGCGTTGCTCGAGGTATACCCAGGCATCTTGACCCAAGTGACACCGTTCCAGCTCTGTCCTCAGATCCGTCGACTGGAGCCTGGTGGAGCTGAAATCTGCCGTCTGCTCATCAACCATTGGCGTGCGCATGAGCGACACGGCCGGTTGGCCGGAGCGTCGTCCCCGCTGAAGTCGAGGGTTTGCGGCAGCGATGATGAGACGGTCTACCTCGTGAATCCACTGCTGGGTCGCTGCCTGAGGCGCGTCCCCAGCAGGCAGATTGTGCAGTAGCGCTCTTGCTGCAGCTAGCGCACCCCCACCGGGTACGCCCAGCGCTACTGAAGACCTGACGCTGGTTGGAGCCTGCATTGCCGGGGTCGGCGCTGCCAGAGCCGGTTGCTGGCTCCCAGCTTGTACCGACACACTCCATCCTGAGTGTGTTGACAAGTACTCCCCCCTGGTCGCGGTTCGCCGCGGACGCGGGGGAGGAGAGTTTGCCGCTGAAGGAAGCTTGGTCATCTTCGTCGGCGGAAACTCGTCGAGCAAGGGAAAAGCCCCCTACCTGGCGCGCCAAATGTCGAAGTGTTCGGTCGACACTTCCCCCGGGCCTGCACTGGGCAGCCCGCGGAGGTTCTTTTTTTGGTGGGGCTAGTCCCTTGCGGAGAGCTTGAGCGTATGGACGAGTTAGTAAGAGCTTGGCACAGCGAGTTTTACGTGGTTCAGGCCGCCGGAGCGTAAAACCCTACGTCCACGGCGAGCTATGGAGCTCGCTGAATTGCTTGCTGCTCAGAACAGGAGTCTTGAGCTTGGGGATGACTGATGTCTAGCGTATGAGTTGCGAGAGTGTGAACCCTTGCTATCGTCGCCTACCCGAGTCTTTTATAGTCCAAGACTCGGGCGGCTTACAAGGGGGGCCCGGGACCCGACAGGTGGTCCTGGGGAGATTGACTGTTATCTACCGTATCTGCAGTTATGCCGGTAGTTGTCTCTGGCGAAGGCTTCTGAGTCTTCGTCTTGCAGCCCTGCCCATGCCGCATGCTAGTCGTAGTGGATGATGACGGCGGGGGTGGCATGGGATGTCTTGTCGCTGCGTTTATTGGCTTGGTAGGCTCTGACACTGCACGCCAGTCTGTGATGCGACCGGGCGCAACGGCACCTGACAGAGGCGTGCTCCGCGTCTCCGCGTCTTGGGAAGAAGCGGGCCTTGAATACCTTGTACGGGCAAGGTATGGGGCATCTTTACGCCCGCTGCCTATCGCTCGGGGGCAGGCAGCGCCGTTCTGCTGGCCACGTGGCGGGCCCGGAGCCCTCCTCAGAAGAGAGGGGGAGTCCGGCTCCGCAGGGGACGTGGAGCCTTCGGACCTCTCCCCATGGGGGAGGTTCGGCTTCTGTCAGCCATGCGGCGAGCCCGGAGCTCCTCTCTGAGGAGAGGGAGGTCCGGCCCCGCCGGACACGTGGCACCTTCGGACCTCTCTCCCGCGGTGGGGGAGGTCCGGCTTCCGTATGCCACGTGGCGGGCCCGGAGCTTTCCTCTGAGGAGAGGGAGGTCCGGTCCCGCCGGATGCGTGGCGCCTTCGGAGCTCTCCCTGCGGAGAAGGGCGAGTTCCTTAGGCATTTTCCCCTGTGCGCGGGGGTACCCCATATCACAGGTACCGACAGCCTCCATGTACAGCCTGACTTCCACCTATGGGCATTAACACAGAAACTTGTTCTACTTCGCTCTCTCTCATGTGCTCATTTAAATTATACATTAATTTTTATGATTGCACTCTCTATGTATGTTCATCGTACATCTAGCTCCCTCTCTCCCGCGCTCATCCATAGTCAGCATTTGCTATCCTACCGAGGGCGGCTGCGCTTGAGGCACTTGCCGATGGCCAAGTGAGTCTCTCGGGCCTCTCCCAGTCAGGTGTTGCGGTGCCAGTTGGTCACCTCCAGGAAAGGCCTGCGTTGTGCATGGGGGGTCCAGGGTGCGTATCCCGCTTAGCCGGCTCCGTGCCCAAAGCGTGTGCATCCTGCCCTCCGGAGGTCCAGGGGAGTACAGCCGCTTTGCCTGGTCATGAACCCAAAGCCTGTGCACTCTGCTTCCCCGGCGCACGGCCCGGTACTAGGGATCGGACGGTCGTACCCGGACCTCGGAGGGATCCGGAGCTCCGGCGCCTCGCGCACAGAATTGCCCAAGCCCCGTATAACGGATCAGGATCGTAAGCCGAATAAGACTAGGAGACGGGAGGGGAGAACCCCCCCGAGGAGAATTACGTTTCCTCTCCCTGTGTGCAGGACCTCCAGGTTACAGCAACGGGGACTGCACGAAGCGGGGGGAAAGGAGCTACCAACCACTCCGACATAGGACTGGAAGGACCGGGTCCTGCCCCTTCAGCAGGGGCGAGGCCCGAAGGCCCCACGTGTCAAGCGGGCCCGGAGCTCCCGCCTCCCCAGAGGGGGGCTCCGGACTCGCCACCTGGCAGGCGGAAACTGGACCTTCCCCTCTGGGGGGGGGGGCTCCGAAAGCCCCACGTGTTCAGCGGGGCAAGAGCTCCCGCCTCCTCAAGAGGCGCTCTGGACCCGCCACGTGGCCAGCAGATCTGGACCTCCCCATGGAGCGAGATCCGGAGACCCCCCGGGGGCCCCTAATACAGTTAGGACCCGGGGAAGGTGTCTGTGCAGAGCTCCGAGATTGGTGAAGGCCTCTGAGTACCTTGCGGAGCTAAGGACTCGGTCAGGCAAAACCAAGGAGAGAAAAGGCATCACAGGCACAAACATTCAAGAGAGTCTATTTATTCGAGGCTCCATGAGCTGGACTACAGACTCGATAAAAAGAAAGAAAAAAGCCCTAGGGTTCCCCTGGCACGACCAGAGCCTAGAAGTTGCAAGAACGGCTACGTCACCAGGCTTCAGCCCTGGCGGCGTTCTCCCGCTCCGTGACCCGAGCGCAGGAATCACCTCGGCCATCACCAGCGCAAGGGCCGGTGTCATCAAGGATGCTCCTGAAGCCCCATCCGCTGCTTCAGCAGTTTCCTTGGAGACTCCTCAGTTTCCTTGGAGACTCCTCCCATCACCAGCGCAAGGGCCGGTGTCATCAAGGATGCACCTGGCAGCGTTCTCCCGCTCCATGACCCGAGCACAGGAATCACTTCGGCCATCACCAGCGCAAGGGCCGGTGTCATCAAGGATGCTCCTGAAGCCCCCTCCGCTGCTTCAGCAGTTTCCTTGGAGACTCCTCCCATCACCAGCGCAAGGGCCGGTGTCATCAAGGGTGCTCCTGAAGCCCCCTCTGCTGCTTCAGCGGTTTTCTTGGAGACTCTGCCGCCTGGAGTCCTCCTTGGTGCTTCAGCAGTTTTCTCGGAGACTCCTCCGCCTGAAGCCGCCTCGGCGTATCAGCAGTTTCTTTGAAGACTCCACCATCTGAGAAGGGACGCAACGCCAGGGAACTTTCAGCCTGTCGTCGCTTAGGAAGAGTCCCATCGGAAGGATAAACCTGAGACCTCTTGGAGGCGCCACCTCCAGAGGCAAGGCATGCAGGCTCCCTGGGTCCCAGACTTGGTGCAGACGCCGTCTGTGGCGGACCGGAATCTGCTCATCCAGGATCGCAGAGGGTGGTGCCGCGCGATGCGACACCCGGCAGCACACGTCATAAGAACACATTATATTACATGGGAAAACAATCTGAATGTACAAAATAGTACACTTCTCAGTTACAAACTAGGGTCTTTTATTACGCAGCAGAAGTTTCTTTTATACAACTCACGCCCGCCTATCTAGCAAAAGTGGTTGCCCAGCCCTAGGGCAATCCCACACTAGCTGCACTCCTCAGCTCAGCGCGGCGTGTACAGCTCCCACTCAGCCGTGGTCCCCGATGGAGGGTAACCCTCGCCGGTGGACTCGTACTCCGAGTCCGTGGGTGGCTCCTCACCTGAAAAATACTTAAGCAGCAACCGTGAGCACGAAGGCTCAGCAAGGCTTAACCGACTCACCTAAGCATGAAACTCTACATGAGATGTACAATGACATAGGATAGCAATGTTGCAGCAAATGGACACGCCTACAAGTTCATCCTTAGTTCATCTTTTAGCAACAAGTTAACGGTTCATGAAGCTGAAGTTTAGTGAGCAATATTTGGTGGCACACATGTAGCAATACAATTATATCATAACAGCAATATGGAATCATAACATTTCATTCATTAGTCTATGTTACGACGCAGTGAACAAGCGGTACTCGTCACTGTGAGGGACGGCGAGTCAACTCGATATACACATGCAGGGAAAACCCAAAGAGCATGTCACGTACGCCCACCCGTGGAGCTGCACAGCACGCTCACTCGATGTCGTACGGGACAACCTTTCACCCAACAGTCCAAACGTCGAACGGGTCGCACCGAAACGAGCAGGAGGTTCCCCACACGGAGCATCTCTCTATGCCCTTTGGCAGATTTCCACCTTGCTGCCCTCAACCTACACCTATAAATCGGTGTTCTATGCCTCGACGCCCGGAGGTTTAGGCTACGTCGGTTTATCGGGGCCCATATATCCGATATGCCTTCGGTACGTTCAATACTTGTTCAGCAGGGCCGCACACGGATCGGTCCTCAATCGACACGGGCAGGGCTGCACACACAAGACTCGCTCTTGCTGCGCCCTAGCCCCTGCCTAGTTTCATTTTCATTACTAAAGTGATCTCACATCACTCAACCGAACCCATGTGTCCCAATGCCTATCTCCCGAGTAGATTCCAACTACTCGACTTGTACCGAAGTCCTATGAATCATTAATCTTAGCCTGTCTACTCGAGGTCTTAGACACTACCCTCACTCTTAGACACTACAGAAAGTTATGCCCTAATTAAGATTTGAAAAAATCTGAAAAATGTTTCTGTACATTTTTCTATTTTCTCAGAGCAGTTCTCATAATCACCCCATTAGGGTAACTAATGAACTTGGATGAGTCTGACAATTTTATTGGGATTCAGGGATTTTCCAATGAACCTCCCAGCCAAATTTCAGAATTTTTCATAAAGTAGTTCTCCAGATAAAATTCCCAACAGTTTAAATTTTAGAGATTTAATTCTGGAAAACTATTCACTTTAATAAGCTGAATTTGGTATTGCTGGAAAGTACTCAGAATTCTGAGTTCAGCAAAATTTGGTTCATTGAATTTAGAGTTTCCTAGCCAAAGTTCTTTTCATTTGAAGTTTGAACTAAAACTGGAAATTCGAATAAAATTTGAACTCTGCGGGTGGGGTCCCCCGGCTACGTGTCAGCTCCTCAGCTAACCCACACCGGAGCCCGCAGAATCACCCGTGCAGCCACACGGAATCCCGGTGCCGCAGCAAATCCCGAGCGCCCTCAACAGTGACTGACACGCGGGGCCCGCAAGGCTTCTTCCACCTCGCGCTCTCGCGGCTCCCCGCCGCCGAGCACGCCGGAGCTCTCGCCGGAGAGGGGTTCCAGCCCCCGGAGCTCCCTGATTCTCGCTGCCTGTGCCTAACTCGACTCGGAGAACACGCTGGTGCCCTCGCCGGAGCTTGACAACGGCCGGAACAGGGCTCCCGACGGCAACAGCGGCCGGAAGCTCACCGGTGACGTCGAACTCAGCATCCCCTGCACCTTTTTCGATGCGGTTTGCTCGGGGAGCTCCGGTGACACCCGATGATCACGGATATGGGCACCGATCTCTGTGGAAATAGCTGCAACTACGACCTCACCGGTGACCTAGACCGGAAACCGGCGCCGATGCAAAAAGCTCGAAGAACATCGCCCCTACTCGATGAAACTCGATGATTTCTGATCCCAGAGACGTGTGGGCGAGTCTAGATCATGTCCATAGCTTGGCCTAAGGAGTGGTGGCTTACTTGCTCCGAATTTCCGAATTCCTCACGGTTCGGTTCTAAACACCCCGACGCGCTAATCCCTCAAATACTTTGCCGATCGTGTGAGATAGAGGGTGAGGTCAGTATGGTCGTGATCAGTGCCTCGCGGCAGTCCTTTCTTGTGTTGCTCGTCGGGCACGATAGCCGCTGTGCCGGCCGGACGCCGGCGATCAGAGAGGGCGGCGTTTCTGTGCTCGCGCGGAATCGAGAAAGAAGCTCGGTAGGGGGGGTTCTCCTTTGGAAAGCAGGAGGAAGGCGGCGTGGGCTGTGCGCTGGCCTTTGAGCCGCAGTTTTGGCACCGTGAGGTGGCCCTGTGCTGCCTCGGTGGCTCGACGCCGTTCTTTGACTCGCGCGCGAAGCCGAGGTAGGCTGCAGCAACCGACTGCACCCTCGTGTGTGCAACTGACCTGTGGGCCTCCCTTTTTCCTCTTTTTCCCTAATAATTCTTTTCTGTTTTTGCTAATTATCCCACCAGCTACTCACAATTTAGTGTGAGACTTAGTCACCAAGTCTTGGTTTATATTTGAATTCTCAAATTTGAACTATGTTTGGCTAAATTTGCTGCATGTTTAAACTGAAATTCAAATTCAATTTTGAATTCTTGCAAATTTAGCTCTTGACAAGATGAACTCCAATGAGGATGAAAATTGGTGGGATTACTCAGAAAAATGTGCTGAGTTTGAATATGAAGCTAACTTTTGAATTTGAGTGATGGAAGTTGCTACAATTTGAATTTACATTCAAATTGGCCTCTTTTTTCAAATACCTCCAAAAGTGCCTCAAAAAGTGTTGGATTTCTATGAAACTTGGACTGAACCTTCCCAAGACTTTTTAAGTTCTAGGGGTGAGCTCAACCTCTCATGTTCATGTGTAGAAATCCTAATTTGTGAAAGTGAAGGCTTTCCCCTCTAATTACCCTTTTGATGGAGGTTACTTGCTCTTCACAACATTTCCTAAGATTTCCACAATAAAAACTGTGGTGTTGTGAGGTGAAGAAAAATTTTTGCAAGTCCTTTTTCTTGGGCTTTTACATCCCTGCCCCCTTAAAAGAATCTTGTCCCGAGATTACAAAAGAAGAGATAGCGATGTAATAGGGACTTACCCGTGTTGAGAAGCCATGAACTCCGGGTAATTTGAGCAAAGGAACTCCTCGCTCTCCCACGTCGCTTCTTCGGCGGTGTGGTTGCTCCAGAGTATTTTGTGGAACCAAAACGTTCTGCTACGTGTGGTTCGGGCTTTCTCATCAAGAATTTCCACCGGATACTCATCATAGGTCAACAGCCGATGTCTTTGGTAGGAACAACAGCCGTATGCTTCAAACATTTTCGCAGTTGTGAAACATGAAAAACATCATGGACACCAGAAAGAGATGCCGGTAACTCCAATCGATACGCCGCTGGTCCGTACTTCTCGGTGATAGCATAGGGTCCAATAAAATGGGGAGCGAGCTTCCCCATCACACTGAACCGGTGCACGCCCTTCATCGGAGACACGCGGAGGTACACGTGTTCCCCAACGTCAAAGTGCAACGGTCTACGCCTCTTATCAGCGTAGCTCTTCTGTCGGGATTGAGCGGCCCTCAAGTTAGCTTGAATCGTCCGAACGCGCTCTTCGGCGTCGTTCACCACATCAACCCCGAATGTGACCCTTTCACCGGACTCGCACCAGTTTAATGGGGTGCGGCATTTACGACCGTAGAGAGCTTCGTAGGGTGCCATCTTGATACTCGCCTGATAACCGTTGTTGTACGAGAATTCCGCCAATAGTAGGTGATCATCCCAGTTCCTACCATGGTGGATGGAACATGCTCTCAACATGTCCTCTAATACTTGGTTCACCCTCTCTGTTTGCCCATCTGTCTGAGGGTGATAAGCGGAGCTCCTGATCAACTTAGTACCCAATGCAGCGTGTAGCTGCTCCCAAAAGCGAGATACAAATAATGCACCTCGATCTGAGACAATGGTCTTGGGTACCCCGTATAGGCATAGAATCTTCGCTATGTACAGCTCCGCATATTTGCCGGCATTGTAACGTGTATTCACCGGGATGAAGTGAGCCGTCTTGGTTAACCGATCAATGATTACCCATATGGAATCATGCTTGTTGGATGTTAGGGGTAATCCCACAATGAAATCCATGCTCACATCTTCCCATTTCCATGCCAGAATCTTCAGGGGTTGCAACAGCCCTGATTTCTTCATGTGATCAGCTTTCACTCGTCTACACGTACGCACTCGGATACGTACTTAGCTACCTCCCGCTTCATCCGTGTCCACCAAAATTTCTTTTTCAAATCTTGGTACATCTTGTTGCTGCCGGATGAATGGAGTATTTAGACAAGTGAGCTTCATCGAGGATTTTCTTCCTCAGTTCCATGTCCCGGGGTACGACTATGCGGTCGTTGAACCATAGCGTCCCCTCATCATCCTTCCGGAGACATTTAATCTCTCCATTGTCTATCCGTCTCCGGAGATGTGCCATGCCTTTATCATATTTCTGAGCTGCAATGATGAGGGCAAGGTTGTACAGCGACCCATAAGGAACCAAGTATAAACATGGCTCTTCCTCCTCCACCGGTGTAATGGTGAGGTGATGGACATGTGATTTCCGACTCAGCGCGTCGGCGACCACATTCGCCTTGCCGGGGTGGTAGTGAATCTCAATCTCATAGTCTTTGATCAGCTCTAACCACCTCCTTTGCCTCATGTTCAGCTCCTTCTGGGTGAAAATATATTTTAAGCTCTTGTGGTCGGTGTAGAGATGCAGTAGAATCCCCAGGAGATAGTGCCTCCACATTTTTAGCGCCAACACCATGGCAGCAAGCTCAAGATCATGAGTCGGATAGTGCTGCTCATGGTTCCGAAGTTGGCGTGAGCCATAAGCGACCACACGTCCTTCCTGCATCAACACGCAGCCGAGCCCAATACCGGACGCGTCACAATACACGTCGAAGGGATTTGTTGTATCCGGCTGAGCTAAGACCGGGGCTGTGGTGAGATGCTTCACTAATGTTTGGAATGCTCCTTCACACGCCGTGTTCCAAACATATTTCATCCCTTTCTTCAGCAATTCTGTCATCGGCTTAGAGAGCTTGGAGAAACTTGGAATGAATCTCTGGTAGTATCCCGCTAACCCGAGGAAGCTTCTGACTTCATGAACTGAAGTGGGAGCTTTCCATTTCAGCACTTGCTCTATTTTGCTTGGGTCAACCGCAATGCCTTCTGCGGAGATGATATGCCCCAAGAATGGCACTTGGCTGATCCAAAACTCGCATTTACTGAACTTGGCGTAGAGTTTATGGTCTCACAATCGTTGAAGAACGATCCACAAGTGTTCGACATGTTCGGCTTCTGTCTTGGAGTAAACCAAGATATCATCGATGAACACTACCACGAACTTGTCCAGCTCCGGCATGAACACCGAGTTCGTGAGATACATGAAATGGGCTGGAGCGTTTGTGAGACCAAAAGACATGACGAGATATTCATATAGTCCATATCTCGTCGAGAAGGCCGTCTTCGGGATATCCTCCGCCCGGATCTTGATCTGGTGATATCCAGAGCAAAGGTCCATCTTTGAGAACACACTTGCCCCCACCAGTTGATCAAACAATATGTCGATGCGGGGCAGTGGGTACTTATTCTTGATGGTGACGGTGTTGAGCGGCCGGTAATCCACACACAGCCTCAGGGTTTCATCCTTCTTCTTCACGAACAGCGCCGAGCATCCCCAAGGCGAGGAACTCGGCCTAATGAAACCCTTGCTCAACAGATCATTGAGCTGTTCTTTTAGTTCAGCCAGCTCATTGGGAGCCATTTTGTATGGTCTCCGTGATATGGGCGTAGTCCCGGGTGCAAGTTCAATCTTGAACTCGACATCCCGCTCAGGTGGCATGCCCAGAAGATCATCCGGAAACACGTCGGGGTACTCCCGGACTACGGGGATGTCCTCTAACTTGAGAGCTTCAGCATTATTAATTGCTGCAACCTCCCGGACTGGAGTGTCTAACACCATGGGATGCGGACGGTGGAATGGAGAATTTAAGTGAACCGTCCGTGTCCGAGTCTCTAGGACAGCGCCATGGTATTGTAGCCATGACATCCCTAAGATTGCATCAATCTTTTGTCCCATAAGGATTATCAAGGTGGTGTGATATAGTTTCCCACCTAAGCACAGAGGTGCTTTTGGAATCATCATATTAGCGGAAATCCTCCCTCCCGGTGAGCAGATCATATAAGTGCAGTCGGTTGGGAAGACTTGCATTTGATGCTTAGCCACATAGGATGCACTTATAAAGCTGGGGGTTGCACCAGAATCAAACAATATGACGATGGCTTGATGGTTGAGAGTAAACGTACCCGCCAGCACGTTGTCTCCCTCTGGGGCGTCCTCATTGTCGAGGTTGCGGACGTCTCCAGTCCGCTGACCAACCTTTTTCACTGGAGGTCGGCCTCAAGCGCCGCCCTGGAACTGGGCTTGCCCGCTGCTCTGCTGCCCCTGGGGACAGTCCTTCGCGAAGTGGCCCGCCTGGCCACACGTGAAGCAGGTGAAACGGGGCGGTCCCCCGCTGATCGGTGGACAGAATCCCGGGGCGCGTTGTGGCGGTGGAAACGCCCGGGGTACCGTCTGCTGCTGCTGTTGCTGTCTTGGTGGTGGCATCGGCGGACGGAACGGAGGTGCCTGAAAGGGACGTCCCCCGAACCGTTGCGGTCGCGCCGGTGGTTGCCACTGCTGCCCGGATGGTGTCCGATACACCATACGGTACTTCTGGGGAGCGCCACACCCACTGCTGGGTGGAGCGCTGCGCTTCCGCTGCTCAGCTGCCAACTCCCGCTGAGCATCCTCTTGCATGATCGTGGCATTGACTAAGTCGTTGAATGTGCCGCGATTCCACTGAACGAGATGGGTCTTCATTTCGGGGTGTAACCCCCAATAGAAGTGCTCCCGCTTTTTCTCCTCGGTGGAGATGTAGTCTGACGCATATTGTGCCAGATGGTTGAAGGCACGGGAGTAGTCATGTGCACTCCTCCCGCCCTGCTTCAGCTCCAAGAATTCTTGGAACTTCCTCTTCATGATTCCGGGAGGAAAGTGATAGGCGCGGAACGCCTCCTGGAACTCTTGCCATTCCACGGCATGGCCAGCCGGACGTGAGGCGACATGGTTCGCCCACCACGCACCAGCGGCACCGTGGAGTTGCTGCGGTGCGAACAGAGTCTTCAGCCGCTCTGTACATTGGAGCAGCCCAAACTTGGACTCGATGGTCCGCAGCCAGTTATCCGCCTCCAGTGGTTCTTCGGCTTCGGTAAACACTGGAGGGTGCGTACTCATGAAATCCGAGTACGACACATCACGAGGCTCACGAGGCCCTCGCTCTTGACGTCCCCCCACCTGGGACGTATTCTGCACGATCGTGCGGAGCAGGTCGGTCTGCTCCTCATGACCTCCCACCAGTGCCGCTATCACATCCGCTAGAGTAAGCGGAGGCGGCGGGGGTGGCTGCTGCTGCGGGGT
Source organism: Neostapfia colusana (assembly GCA_030760725.1). Classification (NCBI taxonomy): domain Eukaryota; kingdom Viridiplantae; phylum Streptophyta; class Magnoliopsida; order Poales; family Poaceae; genus Neostapfia; species Neostapfia colusana. The sequence goes on along the minus strand of JASWHV010000018.1, from coordinate 18,258,575 downwards.
GCTGTCGTAGGCCGGTGGCTGGGAGTCATCACCTCCCTATTGGCTAGAGCTACCAACCTCGTGCGTGGTCCTAGTACTAACCATCTGCAACCACACGACAATAATCATCAGTCCCGCAACATTTTGCATGCAGTCCAATAAAATGGGGCGTAAAAACATTATGACAACAAAAACATGCGATATATCTCGTAAGTAGATAATGTAATAACTTTGCACAAGCTACACCATTACCACACCAAACACAAGCTAGTTTAATCCAACTTGATGAACCTCCACTTTGGAAGCTCACCATAACTAGGTTTGGTCTCCACGAGACATTCGATCGCGTTGTCATCACGTATACCACCCATAGGGTACAACACCCTCTCCAATGAGTTCAACTGTCATTCTTCTGTCAGAATGACCAATTTCTACCTATTCCAAGTTTTGATGTGGTTCTGGGCATTTTCATGACTCAAGCTGAACACCAAAGTTAAAGTTAACTTCAGTATCTTTCTAAAGAGTACTCATTTTCCCCAATATCAGCTTTGGTTAAACAGTTATGCCAATTCAAAGTCAGCAGAATTTCTGGAAGAATCTTAACAGCACCTCCCTTGGAAGTTGCTGTTTTCAATTCGAGTTTCCACTGAACTCTGTGCTGAAACTCCAGAAACTTTGAATTCCAAAGATGTCAAACATCTTCTCCCCTTTCTAAGGATGTATCATATGAAAATTTTTAAATTTTTCAACTGGGATTTATGTTTGAAAAACAGAACAGTCCAGAGAATGTTTTACTCTTTCCTGGTTCTGGACAGTTTACCTTCCTCTGGGATTTAAGCCATCTTATGGTGAGTTTCAGCTCTGGAAGTATACAACAAAGTTGTAGAGTACTTAAATACCTTTCCAGAACTATATAGCACACCTCTGTGGGGTAAAAGACCTGTGAGTTATGCCCTGTTGAAGATCAGCAAACTTGCTGTCCAAAACAGAGCACTCTGTTTTTCAGTCTTTTTGGAACTATACTCATCACTATCCCATTCTTATACCCAACCAGGGTCCTAAATGTTGAACCTAATGATTTTAATTCCTTGTAATCATTATTTTGCATGCATATGCCTATGATATCTTGGTACTACGTTCCTCACAAAAGAAAATCCTAACCGGATCATACCGGTATATACGTCTCAAGTGTGGCACTAAACGGTCTCTCGCACACGTTTTCTACACGGATACATACGTGGTTAGTACCTGCTGAAGAACACACAATAGTGATGCACTCAAAGGTTTTGTTTCCATTTCAGGCAGTACCATATTTGAAAGTAAATACAAACGCCCGTATCATTTCCATACGGCCGTCCTTGAGTTAGGTCACTTCTCAAGGTACGTGATCGTGTTTCAACACCACACGACGGGGAACCCGAATAGGTCATGAACGGGTCGTCACAGTTGGGAATGTTATCAACCCAACAGATACCACCTACTGCCCTGCAGGGCACGCCGATGGCTAGCGCTGCGTATGTCCTCCTGGGCTATTTCCAAACGAACACACTCTCGCGTTACTGACCAATCGATGGGGTATCCACTTACTTGCCTAATGCACGCTAGGGATCAGCGTTTCATATGAACTCAGGAACATGAAGAGTCCAAGAGGTTCATATTGACGTCTCACACCAAGCTGTGAGATCAATCCCTGAACCACATTCCTCGTCAGGGGGAGCTAACCGAAATTGAACCGCTTCCAGTGGCGTTCCTTACCATACTTACCAGAGCGTAGGTGCGTCGTTACATAATTGAAATTCAGAATTAAAACACATAGGTTAGTCTTTGCCACTTTAAATAACTATGCTAATATAGTCCTTACTTGGTTAACTACCGAATCCTCACCGTATACCTAAGTTTTTCCCGTAATACAGTCCTTATGTACTGTGCTGTCCCCAATGCAGTTCTGATACCAGGCTGTGGCGGACCGGAATCCGCTCATCCAGGATCGCAGAGGGTGGTGCCGCGCGATGCGACACCCGACAGCACACGTCATAAGAACACATTATATTACATGGGAAAACAAACTGAATGTACAAAATAGTACACTTCTCAGTTACAAACTAGGGTCTTTTATTACACAGCGGAAGTTTCTTTTATACAACTCACGCCCGCCTATCTAGCAAAAGTGGTTGCCCAGCCCTAGGGCAATCCCACACTAGCTGCACTCCTCAGCTCAGCGCGGCGTGTACGGCTCCCACTCAGCCGTGGTCCCCGACGGAGGGTAACCCTCGCCGGTGGACTCGTACTCCGAGTCCGTGGGTGGCTCCTCACCTGAAAAATACTTAAGCAGCAACCGTGAGCACGAAGGCTCAGCAAGGCTTAACCGACTCACCTAAGCATGAAACTCTACATGAGATGTACAATGACATAGGATAGCAATGTTGCAGCAAATGGACAAGCCTACAAGTTCATCCTTAGTTCATCTTTTAGCAACAAGCTAACGGTTCATGAAGCTGAAGTTTAGTGAGCAATATTTGGTGGCACACATATAGCAATACAATTATATCATAACAGCAATATGGAATCATAACATTTCATTCATTAGTCTATGTTATGACGCAGTGAACAAGCGGTACTCATCACCGCGAGGGACGGCGAGTCGACTCGATTTACACCTACAGGGAAAACCCAAAGAGCACGTCACGTACGCCCACCCGTGGAGCTGCACAGCACGCTAACTCGATGTCGTACGGGACAACCTTTCACCCAACAGCCCAAACGTCGAACCGGTCCACCGAAACGAGCAGGAGGTTCCCCACACGGAGCATCTCTCTATGCCCGTTGGCAGATTTCCACCTTGCTGCCCTCAACCTACACCTATAAATCGGTGTGCTATGCCTCGACGCCCGGAGGTTTAGGCTACATCGGTTTATCGGGGCCCACATATCCGATATGCCCTCAGTACGTTCAATACTTGTTCAGCAGGGCCGCACACGGATCGGTCCTCAATCGACACGGGCAGGGCTGCGCACACAAGACTCGCTCTTGCTGCGCCCTAGCCCCTGCCTTGTCTCATTTTCATTACTAAAGTGATCTCACATCACTCAACCGAACCCGTGTGTCCCAATGCCTATCTCGCGAGTAGATTCCAACTACTCGACTTGTACCGAAGTCCTATGAATCATTAATCGTAGCCTGTCTACTCGAGGTCTTAGACACTACCCTCACTCTTAGGGACAAATTCTGATTATGCAAGTGGGGTTCCATCCATCCTATACCTAATGCACAATCATACTTCATATGACACATGTAAACAAAGTAAAACTTATAAAAAGGTTAATGCAAACCGGGGCTTGCCTTGTTGCTGCTGGTCAGGAGTTAGTTCTTCGTCTGGAAGTAGGAAGTCGAGAACCTCCGGAGCTTCCTCGCCTTCAGCGACTACACGTTATTGAAATACTACATGTTAATTTAAATGCAATGTGTGAACTTGAATACATAATTACTAATAACTCTAGCTAGCCCTCCCCTTTGGTTCTGAAATTTTTATGGTGGATTGGTAAGGTCCTAATCAGAGTTGTGACCAAGTTTTATTTGAAACACCATTCAATTGAACCTTGTACAAATAAAAGCCTATTTGGTCAATATTTAAGCCTCTAAGTAATTCCAGGGTTTTTCATGGCTCCCACCATTACTTTCTGGAAACTAGAATTTAGGATGGTTCTAATGGAGTTGCTTTCATGTCATTTGAAGAATTCTACAGAAAGTTATGCCCTAATTAAGATTTGAGAAAATCTGAAAAATGTTTCTGTACATTTTTCTATTTTCTCAGGGCAGTTCTCTTAATCACCCCATTAGGGTAAATAAATAAACTTGGATGAGTCTGAAAATTTTACTGGGATTCTGGGATTTTCCATTGAACCTCCCAGCCAAATTTCAGAATTTTTCATAAAGTAGTTCTCCAGATAAAATTCCCAACAGTTTAAATTTTAGGGATTTAATTCTGCAAAACTATTCACTTTCATAAGCTTAATTTGGTATTGCTGGAAAGTACTCAGAATTCTGAGTTCAGCAAAATTTGGTTCATCAAATTTGGAGTTTCCTAGCCAAAGTTCTATTCATTTGAAGTTTGAACTAAAACTGGAAACTCGAATAAATTTGAACTCTGCGGGTGGGGTCCCCCGGCTACGTGTCAGCTCCTCAGCTAACCCACACCGGAGCTTGCAGAATCACCCGCGCAGCCACACGGAATCCCGGTGCCGCAGCAAATCCCGAGCGCCCTCAACAGCGACTGACACGCGGGGTCCGCAAGGCTTCTTCCACATCACGCTCCCGCGGCTCCCCGCAGCCGAGCTCGCCGGAGCTCTCGCCGGAGAGGGGTTCCAGCCCCCGGAGCTCCCTGATTCTCGCCGCCTGTGCCTAACTCGACTCGGAGAACATGCTGGTGCCGTCGCCTGAGCTTGACAACGGCCGGAACAGGGCTCCCGACGGCAACAGCGGCCGGAAGCTCACCAGCGACGTCGAACTCAGCATCCCCTGCACCTTCTTCGATGCGGTTTGCTCGGGGAGCTCCGCTGACACCCGCTGATCACGGATATGGGCACCGATCTCTGTGGAAACAGCTGCATCTACGACCTCACCGGTGACCTAGACCGGAAACCGGCGCCGATGCAAAAAGCTCCAAGAACATCGCCCCTACTCGATGAAACTCGATAATTTCTGATCCCAGAGACGCGTGGGCGAGTCTAGATCATGTCCTTAGCTCGGCCTAAGGAGTGGTGGCTTACTTGCTCCGAATTTCCGAATTCCTCACGGTTCGGTTCTAAACACCCCGACGCGCTAATCCCTCAAATACTTTGCCGATCGTGCGAGATAGAGGGCGAGGTCAGTATGGTCGTGATCAGTACCTCGCGGCGGTCCTTTCTTGTGTTGCTCGTCGGGCACGAGAGCGGCTGTGCTGGCCGGACGCCGGCGATCAGAGTGGGCGGCGTTTCTGTGCTTGCGCGGAATCGAGAAAGAAGCTCGGTAGGGGGGGTTCTCGTTTGGAAAGCAGGAGGAAGGCGGTGTGGGCTGTGCGCTGGCCTTTGAGCTGCGGTTTTGGCACCGTGAGGTGGCCCTGTGCTGCCTCGGTGGCTCGCCGCCGTTCTCTTGCCTCGCGCGCGAAGCCGACGTCGGCTGCAGCAACCGACTGCACCCTCGTGTGTGCAACTGACCGGTGGGCCTCCCTTTTTCCCCTTTTTCCCTAATAATACTTTTCTGTTTTTGCTAATTATCCCACCAGCTACTCACAATTTAATGTGAGACTTAGTCACCAAGTCTTGGTTTAAATTTGAATTCTCAAATTTGAACTATGTATGGCTAAATTTGCTGCATGTTTAAACTGAAATTCAAATTCAATTTTGAATTCTTGCAAATTTAGCTCTTGACAAGATGAACTCCAATGAGGATGAAAATTGGTGGGCTTACTCAGAAAAATGTGCTGAGTTTGAATATGAAGCTAACTTTTGAATTTGAGTGATGGAAGTTGCTACAATTTGAATTTACATTCAAATTGGCCTCTTTTTTCAAATACCTCCAAAAGTGCCTCAAAAAGTGTTGGATTTCTATGAAACTTGGACTGAACCTTCCCAAGACTTTTTAAGTTCTAGGGGTGAGCTCAACCTCTCATGTTCATGTGTAGAAATCCTACTTTGTGAAAGTGAAGGCTTTCCCCTCTAATTACCCTTTTGATGGAGGTTACTTGCTCTTCACAACATTTCCTAAGATTTCCACAATAAAAACTGTGGTGTTGTGAGGTGAAGAAAAAATTTTGCAAGTCCTTTTTCTTGGGCTTTTACACCGTCGCCGGAGGAAATCGAGAGCGATTCCCCCCCAAAGGCGTGTTAGAAGCCATGGAAGAAGACAAGGCCGCAGAGACTCAAGAGAGGTGCAAGTGCTGGAAGCCTTATAAGGGGAGCCTGCCCACGTTGCGGTTTCCTTTCACGCCTTCCAGGTACAATTCAAAGTGATTTGAAACACTTCGAATACGCCGCATCGGCAACCGCTTCAGCTCCGAGACAGAGTGCCGATGGCAAGTGGACCCAAGCCGCCCAGCTGAAACGGCGGGTCAAGGAGTCAGTCTCCCAAGAAGACGAGCCGGCAAGGCACTCCGGCGGTTCCTGAATAAAACGCCTCAACGTGCAGAAGTGGCAGTCTTAGGAACCACCGCAGTAAAAGCAACTGTCGAAGTGTGCGGTCGACACTTCCCCCGGACCTGCACTGGGCAGCCCGCGGAGGTTCTTTTTCGGAGGGGCTAGTCTCTTGCGGAGAGCTTAAGCGTATGGACGAGTTAAGGAAAAGCTTGACACGGCGGGTTTTACATGGTTCGGACCGCCGGAGCGTAAAACCCTACGTCCACGGTGAGCTGAGGAGCTCGCTGTATTGCTTGCTGCTCAGAACCGGAGTCCTGAGCTTGGGGATGACTGATGTCTAGCGTATGAGTTGCGGGAGTGCGAACCCTTGCTAACGTCGCCTACCCGAGCCTTTTATAGTCCAAAGCTCGTACGGCTTACAAGGTGGGCCCGGGACCCGACAGGTGGTCCCAGGGAGATTTCCTGCCATCTAACATATCTGCAGTTATGCCGGTAGTTATCTCTGGCGAAGGCTTCCGAGTCTTCGTTCTGCCTCCCTGCCCATGCCGCAAGCTGGTCGTAGTGGTTGATGATGACAGGGGCGGCAGGGGATGTCTTGTCGCTGTGTTTATTGGCGGGCAGGCTCTGACACGGCGCGCCAGTCTGCGATGTGACTGGGCGCAACGGCACCTGACAGAGGCGTGCTCCGCGTCTCCGCGCCTTGGGAAGGCGCGGGCCTTGAATACCTTGTACGGGCAAGGTATGGCGTGTCTTTACTCCTGCTGCCTACCGCACGGGGGCAGGCAGCGTTGCTCTGCTGGCCACGTGGCGGGCCCGGAGCTCTCCTCTGAGGAGAGGGAGGTCCGGCCTGCGGGACACGTGGAGCCCTCGGAGCTCTCCCCGCGGAGGGGGGAGGTCCGGCTTCTGCTGGCCATGTGGCGGGCCCGGAGCTCTCCTCTGAGGAGAGGGAGGTCCGGCCACGCGGGACACGTGGAGCCTTCGGAGCTCTCCCCACAGAGGGGGGAGGTCCGGCTTCTGCTGGCCATGTGGCGGGCCCGGAGCTCTCCTCTGAGGAGAGGGAGGTCCGGCCCCGCTGGACACGTGGCGCCTTCGGAGCTATCCCTACGGAGAAGGGCGAGGTCCTTAGGCATTTCTCCCTCTGCGTGGGGGTACCCCGTATCGAGGGTACCGACACCCGCCATCCACCAAGACGTGTTACATCTTCACGTTGGGGATGGTGGGAGCTACCAAGAGCGGTAGCTGTCCGGCCCCAGCCATGTTCTTGGGGCAGTCGGTGGCGTCGAAGGTGATGGGGGTCCCTACCCACTTGAGGTGCGGTGTTGCGCACGGGTTAGGGGCCACCGATGCCACAGCTCGGTGCAGGGTCTTGACTGCGCTCCGGGACGAGGGGTCCGAGGACCCTCCGTAGATGACGTGGAGCGTCTTCCGGCGCTCTTCATCAGTGGAGCTGGAGCCCTCGTGGTGGTGGACCGCCTTCAGGGCACACTGGGGCTCCTGGAACCCCATCTTTTGGTCGACGTTGTCCCGGGGGTTGACCTTCTGCTTGCCTTCCCTCTGGCGGAAGGAAGGCGCATCCACGCACGGTTGCTTCCCCTTGTGGAAGCGTTCCGCGAGCTTCTGGATCTCCCGGCACTCAGCAGCTGTATGGCTTCTGGTGTTGTGCACGGGGCACGGCTCGCTATGGTCACCGCCAGGGGCTGGTGACTGTCGCGGCTTCTTGTCGAGGTGTGGCCCCCGAGCTCCGCTGGGTGCTGCAGCTGCAGCAACGGGAGCTCCGGCCGGCGGTTTGATCTTGCCGCCACCCTTATTGGTCTTCTTGCTGCTCCCATGGGGAGCAGCGCTAGGTCCGGGCTGTCCTCCGGCTTCGGAGTCTGGCTGTGAGTGCCAGTTACGCCCTTCCGCCGCTCTGGCGCACTTGTCCGCCAGGCTGAAGAGCTCCGAGACGTCGCGCACCTCTCTGGTGGCAAGCTTCTTGAGCATCTTCTTGTCTCTTACACCCTGTCGGAACGCCACCACCACAAAAGCATTTTGGATATGGGGGATGGTGTTTCGTACCTGGGAGAACTGCTGGATGAAGGAGCGCAGCGACTCCCCAGGTTGTTGTTGGATGGCGTGGAGGTCAAGCTCCGTGCCGGGACGGGTGTAGGAGCTTCCGAAGTTGGCGGTGAACTGTCAGCAGAGCTCTCCCCAGGAGGTTATAGAACCCTAGGGGAGGTTCACGAGCCAAGACCGTGCCGGGCCGGTCAAGGCGACGGGGAAGTAGTTGGCCATGACAGCCTCATCCCCTCCTGCAGCAATGATGGTGGTGGAGTAGATCTGGAGGAACTCCGCCGGGTTGACGCTGCCGTCGTACTTCTCTGGCAGGTGTGGCCGGAACTTGCGCGGCCACTTCACGAAGCGAAGGTGTGGCGCCAAGACCGCACACCCCACTCCTGTCGCTGCAGGTCCTGGTGCAGCGAACGCTTGGTCCGCTGTTGGCACGGTGAACCCCGGTATGGGCAAAGGTGCATGTCGGTACCCTCAATATGGGGTACCCCCGCGCACAGGGGAAACTGCCTAAGGACCTCACCCCTCTCCGCGGAGAGAGCTCCGAGGGCGCCACATGTCCCATGGGGCCGGACCTCCCTCTCCTCAGAGGAGGGCTCCGGGCCTGCCACATTGGCAACAGAGTCGGACCTCCCCCCTCCGCGGGGAGAGCTCCGAGGGCGCCACGTGTCCCGCGGGGCCGGACCTTCCTCTCCTCAGAGGAGGGCTCCGGGCCTGCCACGTGGCCAACAGAGCCGGACCTTCCCCCTCCGCGGGGAGAGCTCCGAAGGCTCCACGTGTCTAGTGGGGCCTGACCTCCCTCTCCTCAGAGGAGAGCTCAGGCTCGCCACGTGGCCAGCAGAGCCGGACCTCCCTCCACCGCGGGGAGAGCTCCGAAGGCTCCACGTGTCCAGCGGGGCCGGACCATCCTTTCCATAGAGGAGAGCTCCGGGCCTGCCACGTGGCCAGCAAAGCCGCACTACCTTCCCCCGTGCGGTAGGCAGCAAGAGTAAAGACACGCCATACCTTGTCCGTACAAGGTATTCAAGACCCGCGCCTTCCCAAGACGCGGAGACGTGGAGCACGCCTCTATCAGGTGCCGTTGTGCCCAGTCACATCGCAGTTGTCGGTACCCTCGATATGGGGTACCCCCGCGCACAGGGGAAAATGCCTAAGGATCTCGCCCTTCTCCGCAGGGAGAGCTCCGAAGGCGCCACGCGTCCAGCGGGGCCGGACCTCCCTCTCCTCAGAGGAGAGCTCCGGGCCCACCACGTGGCATACAGAAGCCGGACCTCCCCCTCCGCGGGAGAGAGGTCCGAAGGTGCTGCGTGTCCGGAGAGGCCGGACCTCCCTCTCCTCAGAGAGGAGCTCCGGGCTCGCCGCGTGGCCAACAGAAGCCGAACCTCCCCCTCCGCGGGGAGAGGTCCGAAGGCTCCACGTGTCCTGTGGGGCCGGACCCCCCTCTCTCCTGAGGAGGGCTCCGGGCCCGCCACGTGGCCAGCAGAACGGCGCTGCCTGCCCCCGAGCGATAGGCAGCGGGCGTAAAGACGCCCCATACCTTGCCCGTACAAGGTATTCAAGGCCCGCGCCTTCCCAAGACGCGGAGCACGCCTCTGTCAGGTGCCGTTGCGCCCAGTCGCATCACAGACTGGCGCGCAGTGTCAGAGGCTGCCAGCCAATAAACGCAGGGACAAGACATCCCATGCCGCCCCCGCCGTCATCATCCACTACGACTAGCTTGCGGCATGGGCAGAGCTACAAGACGAAGACTCAGAAGCCTTCGGCAGAGACAACTACCGGCATAACTGCAGATACGGTAGATATCAGTCAATCTCCCCGGGACCACCTGTCGGGTCCCGGCCCCTCTTGTAAGCCACCCGAGTCTTGGACTATAAAAGGCTCGGTTAGGCGACGTTAGCAGGGGTTCGGACTCTAGCCATCCGCACCCCTGGGTTTGCACTTTGCAACTCATACGCTAGCCATACACTCTCAAGCTGTAACTCACCCCTAAGCTCAGGCCTCCGGTCCTGAGCAGCAAGCAATACAGCGAGCTCCATAGCTCGCCGTGGACGTAGGGTTTTACGCTCCGGCGGCCTGAACCACGTAAAACTCGCCGTGTCAAGCTCTTACTAACTCGTCCATCTGCGCAAGCTCTCCGCTAGGGACTAGCCCCACCGAAAAAAGAACCTCCGCGGGCTGCCCAGTGCAGGCCCGGGGGAAGTGTCGACCGAACACTTCGACATTTGGCGCGCCAGGTAGGGGGCTTCTCCCCTAGCGCGACGAGTTCCCGCCGACAAAGGTGACCAAGCTTCCTTCAGCGGAAAACTCTCCCCCCCTGCATCCGCGGCAAACCGTGACCAGGGGAGAGTACATGATGACACACTCAGGACGGAGTGTGTCAGGGCAAGCTGGGAGCCAGCAACCGGCTCTGGCAGCGCCGACCCCGGCAATGATGGCTCCAACCAGCGTACCTGGTCGGCGTACCTGGTGGGGGTGCGCTAGCAGCAGCAAGGGCGCTACTGCACAATCCGCCTGCTGGGGACGCGCCTCAGGCAGCAACCCAGCAGTGGATTCGCGAGGTAGACCGTCTCGTCGTCGCCGCCACAAACCCTCGACTTCGGCGGGGACGACACTCCGGCCAACCGGCTGTGTCGCTGACGCGCACGCCAACGGTTGACGGGCAGACGGCGGGTTCCAGCTCCACCAAACTTCCGTCGACGGACCCGAGGACAGAGCTGGAACGGTGCCACTTGGTCCAAGATGCCCGAGTGTTCCTCGAGCGACGTCGAGAAAGGCGTCACACTCAAGAGGCTGGCGACAACATGACGTCGGCCTCGACCCAGCCTGGAGGGCAGACCTTCGCTACGCAAGCTCTGCCCCAGGCGTACGCCGCACAGCATAAGCCACAACCATGTGCTCTGCAAGCGGCGTCCCCGGCCTATGATGCAACCTTGCTCATACCGGGGTACACTGTGCCAGGCGCGACCAAGCGTTCGCGGCACCAGTACCTGCACTGGGAGCCAGCAACCGGCTCTGGCAGCGCCGACCCAGGCAATGCAGGCTCCAACCAGCGTCAGGTCTTCAGTAGCGCTGGGCGTACCCGGTGTGGGTGCGCTAGCCGCAACAAGAGCGCTACTGCACAATCCGCCTGCTGGGGACGCGCCTCAGGCAGCGACCCAGCAGTGGATTCGCGAGGTAGACCGTCTTGTCGTCGCCACTGCAAACCCTTGACTTCGGCGGGAACGACGCTCCGGCCAACCGGCTGTGTCGCTGACGCGCATGCCAACGGTTGACGGACAGACGGCGGATTCCAGGTCCACCAGGCTTCCGTCGACGGACCTGAGGACTGAGCTGGAACGATGCCACCTGGGCCAAGACGCCCGAATGTTCCTCGAGCGGCGACGAGAAAGGCGTCGCAGCCAAGAGGCCGGCGTCAGCATGACGATTGCCTCAACCCTGCCTGAGGCGCAGACTTTCGCCACGCAAACTCTGCCCCAGACGTACGCCGCGCAGCATATGCCACAGCCATATGTCCTCCAAACGGCGCCCCCGGTCTATGGCGCAACCTTGCCCATACCGGGGTACACTGTGCCAGCGGCGAACCAAGCGTTCACGGCACCAACATCTGCAGCAACAGGGGCAGGATGTACGGCCCTGGAGCCCCACCTCCGCTTCACGAGATGGCCGCGCAAGTTTCGGCCGCACCTGCCCGAGAAGTACGATGGCAACGTCAATCCGGCGGGGTTCCTCCAGATCTACTCCACCGCTGTACTTGTCGCAGGAGGGGATGAGGCAGTCATGGCCAAACTACTTCCCCGTCGCCTTGACCGGCCCTGCCCGGTCTTGGCTAATGAACCTCCCTCAGGGTTCCATAACTTCTTGGGGAGAGCTCTGCCGGCAGTTCATCGCCAACTTCGGCAGCTCCTACACCCGTCCTGGCACGGAGCTTGACCTCCAAGCCATCAAGCAACAACCTGGGGAGTCGCTGCGCTCCTTCATCCAGCGGTTCTCCCAGGTACGCAACACCATTCCGCATATTCAAAGTGCTTCTGTGGTGGCGGCACTTCGACAGTGTCCAGGACAAGAAGATGCGTGGGAGGCTTGCAACCAGAGAGGTCTGCGATGCCTCTGAGCCCTTCAGCCTGGCGGACAAGTGTGCCAGAGCAGCCGGAGGGCGGAGCTGGCACTCACTGCCAGCTTCCGAAGCCGGAAGACAGCCCGAAGACGGCGGAGTTCAAGCTGAGCTCCCGACCACGTCAGACAGCCAAGAGCCAAGCACTGGCTGACTTCGTGGCTGAGTGGACGCCAACGAAGGCTGACCCAGGGGGACGCGAAGACGGTGAACCAAAGTACCGAGCTCCGGTCTTCACCGGGCCTCACTGGACGCTCTTCTTCGACGGCTCCTCGCGAAAGCAGGGGGCCGGTGCCGGCGTACTGCTTCTCATGCCATCGGGGGAGCAGTCTGGGTACATGGTGCGTCTCAATTCCAAGGCAACCAACAACTTGGCAGAGTATGAAGCACTCATCTTTTGCCTAAAAGACAGTCCTGTCTCTGGGCGCTCGCCAGTTGTTGGCGCAGGGCGACTCCCAGCTAGTTATCAAGCAAGTTAAGGGTGAATGCCCCTGCAATGACCCACAGCTAGCTGCTTATCTGCTTCACGTGCGGATGTTGGAGAAAGAACTCCTCGCCTTGGACCTGCGCCATGTACCGCGCGCTTGCACGGCCGCAGCTGACGACCTCTCAACGAAAGCCTCCATCGGAGCCCCTGCGCATGAAGGAGTCTTTGAGAGGACGTTGCTGCGGTCCACAGCCTGGCCCGCCGAGCCGGGCGAAGGGGGCTGAACCAGTGCCTCGAAGCTAGGCAGTCCCGGCGGCCCTGGATGCCGCCAAAGGATCGTAAGAGTCACTGGGGACTCCGTGCAACCCAGCGCTCAAGATCAAGAAGCTCAAGTAGTCCCGATGCATGGACCACGGAGGTCCGGGACTCCTTGAAGGACATCCTTCCTGATGAACGTGCATCCGCTGAACGGGTGGTGCCGATGGCTAAGTGCTACGCGCTGGTATCTTTACTGGCATGGCGCCACAACATCCTATTGCGGTGCATAACCCAGGAGGAAGGCTGCGATTAGCTCGCAGTAGTCCAAGGAGGCGAGTGCTGGGAACGCTCATCGTCCCACACGTTGGTCGGTTAAGCCGCCCGGCATGGCTCTTACTGACCGAGAGCCACCTGGACGCCGTCAAACCGGTTAGGGATGCAATGCGTGCCAGGTCCACGCCAAGCAGACCCACACAACCGGTGCAGACGCACACCCTGAGCCGTCGGGGGATACCGGCTCCTCCATGTCGAGGGCCAGCCGGACTTCCCAGGACCGGGTCACGGGAACTACCCTTCCACATGGTATGCGGGGCCGAAGCCATGCTTCCCCCTGATATAGCCATGGGGGTCCCCCCGTGTCCGGCGTACGACGAAGCCACGCATGACCCGCTCTGCGTGAAGACAGGCGCTCCGACGCTACCCAGTAAGTTCACCATGCTTACTTAGGTGTTTATTTAAATTACGCATTAATTTATATGAACACCTCCCCACGCTCTAGACAGTGTGTGTCCATTGTACACTCGGCTCCTCTTTCCGGCTCTCATGCATAGTCGATATTTGCCGTCCTGCCGAAGGCGGTAGTGCTTGGGGTACCTGCCAGAGGCCCGGTGGCCTTTTGGATCTCCCCCTATAAGGGTACTGCACCGCCAGTTGGTCTCCTCCGAGAAAAGACCTACGCTAGAACGGGGGGTCAGGAGCCTTGCTTTGCCCGGTCTTGCACCCAAAGCATGCGAACTCTGCCTCCCGGCGCTACGGTCTGAGTACCAGGGGGCCGGGCGGTTACACCCTGACTGGGGCTGGGGCCAGACCTCCGGGACCAAGTGCACTGGATTACCCAAGCCCCGTATTCCGGCCTTGGACAGTAAACCAAATGAGACTAAGGGATAGGAAAGGGGGGACCACTGAGCAGTTCCGGACCTCTGCCCCCACAGCTGGGCCGAGCTCCGGGGCCAGCCCTCGCCCTCCTTTCAGAGGCGAGCGCTGATGCCGGACCTCACGCCCTTCGCTGGCCTGAGCTCCGATGACTTCCGGACTCCGTCTCCACAGCCAGGCCGAGCTCCGAGGCCAGCCCTCGCCCTCCTTTCAGAGGCAAGCGCTGATGCCGGACCTCACGCCCTTCGCTGGCCTGAGCTCCGATGACTTACGGACTCCGCCTCCACAGCCAGGCTGAGCTCCGAGGCCAGCCCTCGCCCTCCTTTCAGAGGCGAGTGCTGATGCCGGACCTCACGCCCTTCGCTGGCCTGAGCTCCGATGACTTCCTGACTCCGCCCCCATAGCTGGGCCGAGCTCCGAGGCCAGCCCTCGCCCTCCTTTCAGAGGCGAGCGCTGATGCCGGACCTCACGCCCTTCGCTGGCCTGAGCCCCGATGACTTCCGGACTCCGCCCCCATAGCTGGGCCGAGCTCCGAGGCCAGCCCTCGCCCTCCTTTCCGAGGCGAGCGCTGATGGCGGACCTCACGCCCTTCGCTGGCCTGAGCTCCGATGACTTCCGGACTCCGCCTCCACAGCCAGACCGAGCTCCGAGGCCAGCCCTCGCCCTCCTTTCAGAGGCGAGCGCTGATGCCGGACCTCACGCCCTTCGCTGGCCTGAGCTACTCAAGACAAGAAAGTGCGTGGATCAGAAGAGACGAAGGTCCCACCTCGGGCTCGCTATCTCCCCCGAGATGGGCCCGGGGGCCACTGTCGGTACCCTCGATATGGGGTACCCCCGCGCACAGGGGAAATGCCTAAGGATCTCGCCCTTCTCCGCAGGGAGAGCTCCGAAGGCGCCACGCGTCCAGCGGGGCCGGACCTCCCTCTCCTCAGAGGAGAGCTCCGGGCCCACCACGTGGCATACAGAAGCCGGACCTCCCCCTCTGCGGGAGAGAGGTCCGAAGGTGCTGCGTGTCCGGAGAGGCCGGACCTCCCTCTCCTCAGAGAGGAGCTCCGGGCTCGCCGCGTGGCCAACAGAAGCCGAACCTCCCCCTCCGCGGGGAGAGGTCCGAAGGCTCCACGTGTCCTGTGGGGCCGGACCCCCCTCTCTCCTGAGGAGGGCTCCGGGCCCGCCACGTGGCCAGCAGAACGGCGCTGCCTGCCCCCGAGCGATAGGCAGCGGGCGTAAAGCGCCTCATACCTTGCCCGTACAAGGTATTCAAGGCCCGCGCCTTCCCAAGACGCGGAGCACGCCTCTGTCAGGTGCCGTTGCGCCCAGTCGCATCACAGACTGCCGCGCAGTGTCAGAGGCTGCCAGCCAATAAACGCAGCGACAAGACATCCCATGCCGCCCCCGCCGTCATCATCCACTACGACTAGCTTGCGGCATGGGCAGAGCTACAAGACGAAGACTCAGAAGCCTTCGGCAAAGACAACTACCGGCATAACTGCAGATACAGTAGATATCAGTCAATCTCCCCGGGACCACCTGTCGGGTCCCGGCCCCCCTTGTAAGCCACCCGAGTCTTGGACTATAAAAGGCTCGGGTAGGAGACGTTAGCAGGGGTTCGGACTCTAGCCATCCGCACCCCTGGGTTCGCACTTTGCAACTCATACGCTAGCCATACACTCTCAAGCTGTAACTCACCCCCAAGCTCAGGCCTCCGGTCCTGAGCAGCAAGCAATACAGCGAGCTCCATAGCTCGCCGTGGACATAGTGTTTTACGCTCCGGCGGCCTGAACCACGTAAAACTCACCGTGTCAAGCTCTTACTAACTCGTCCATCTGCGCAAGCTCTCCGCTAGGGACTAGCCCCACCGAAAAAAGAACCTCCGCGGGCTTCCCAGTGCAGGCCCGCGGGAAGTGTCGACCGAACACTTCGACAGCAGTGAAGACTGGCACGCCGCATCAGAGGCTGTACGCCAATAAACATAGCGACAAGAAATCCCCTGCCGCCCCTGCCATCATCAACCACTACGCCTAGCTTGCGACGTGGGTAGGGCGGCAAGACAAAGACTCAGAAGCCTTCGCCAGAGACAACTACTGGCGTAACTGCAGTATACGGTAGATGGCAGGCAATCTTCCCGGGACCACCTGTCGGGTCCCGGGTCCACCTTGTAAGCCGCCCGAGCCTTGGACTATAAAAGGCTCGGGTAGGCAACGTTAGCGAGGGTTCGGCTCCTTGCACACTTACTCTCTAGCATTCTAGCACTCAACTCATCCTCAAGCTCAGAACCCTGGTTCTGAGCACCAAGCAATACAACGAGCACCTCTGCTCAACGTGGACGTAGGGTTTTACGCTCAGGCGGCCTGAACCACGTAAAAGATCTCTGCGTCAAGCTTCTCCTTCCATCGTCCCTGACGAGTAGGCTCTCCGCGAATGACTAGCCCCTCCGAAAAAGAACCTCCGCGGGATGCCCAGAGCAGGCCCGGGGGAAGTGTCAACGGCACACTTTGACATTTGGCACGCCAGGTAGGGGGTTTTTCCCTTGCTCGACAAGCTTTCACCGGTGAAGATGACGAAGATTCCTTCAGCGGCAAGCTCTCCCCGCCCACGTTCACGATGAACGGTGACCAGTGGGGACTACGTCTCGACAAACTCAGGACGGAGTGTGTCGGTGCAAGCTGGAAGCCAGCAGCCGACTCCGGCAGCACCGACTCCAGCAAGCCCAAGATCCACTGCAGCGCTGAGTGTCTCTCACGGAAGTGCACTAGCT
This sequence comes from Neostapfia colusana, assembly GCA_030760725.1. Lineage (NCBI taxonomy): Eukaryota > Viridiplantae > Streptophyta > Magnoliopsida > Poales > Poaceae > Neostapfia > Neostapfia colusana. The sequence continues at coordinate 18,241,737 of JASWHV010000018.1, read as the reverse complement.
GCAGCACGAGCGCTACTGCGCAATCCACCTGCTGGGGACGTGCCTCAGTCATCGACCCAGCAGTGGATTCGCGACGTAGACCGTCTTGTCGTTGCCGCCGCCAACCCTCAGCTTCGGCGGGGACGACGTCCCGGTCAACCAGGTGTGTCGCTGACTCGCACACCAACGGTTGAGGGGCAGACGGCAGACTCCCGCTCTACCAGGCTCCCATCTGCAGACCTGAGGTCGGAGCTGGAGCGATGTCACCTGGGCGAAGACGCTGGCCTGACCATCGAGCGACGCCGAGAGAGGCGTCGCAACCATGAGGTCAGCGACAGCATGGCGACCACCTCGACTCAGCCTGGCCTGCAGACGTTCGCTACGTGATCTCTGCCCCAGGCATACGCCACGCAGCATATGCCTCAGCCATATGCCGTGCAAGTGGCACCCCCAGTCTATGGCGCAGCCTTGCCCATACCGGGGTACGCGGTGCCGACAGCAAACCAAGCGTTCGCGGCACCAACACCTGCAGCAACAGGAGTAGGATGTATGGCCCTGGCGCCACACCTTCGCTTCGCGAAGTGACCGCGCAAGTTCCGGCCGCACCTGCCAGAGAAGTACGATGGCAGCGTCAACCCGGAGGAGTTCTTCCAAATCTACTCCACCGCCATCCTTGCTGCAGGAGGGGATGAGGCCGTCATGGCCAACTACTTCCCCATCGCCTTGACCAGCCCGGCACGGTCTTGGCTCATGAATCTCCCCCAGGGTTCCATAACCTCCTGGAGAGAGCACTGCCGGCAGTTTACTGAGAACTTCGGCAGCTCCTCCACCCGGCCTGGGACGGAGCTCGACCTCCACGCCATCCAACAACAACCTGGAGAGACACTGCGCTCCTTCATCCAGCGGTTCTCCCAGGTGCGGAACACCATCCCCCATATCCAGAATGCTTCTGTGGTGGTGGCGTTCCGACAGGGTGTAAGAGACAAGAAGATGCTCAAGAAGATCGCGACCAGAGAAGTGTGCGACATCTCAGAGCTCTTCAGCCTGGCAGACAAGTGCGCCAGGGCAGCAGAAGGGTGTAACTGGCACTCACAGCCAGTCTCCGAAGACGGAGAACAGCCCAGAACAAATGCTGCCCCCCATGGGAGTGGCTGAAAGGTCAAGAAGGCCGGCGGCAAGATCATGCTGCCGACCAAAGCTCCAGTTGCAGCAGCTGCAGCACCCACTGGAGCTCGGGGGCCATGCCCCGACAAGAGGCCACGACAGTCACCAGACCCGGACGGTGACCAAGGCGAGCCGTGCCCCGTGCACAACACCAGCAGCCATACTGCTGCTGAGTGCCGGGAGATCCAGAAGCTCGCGAGCGCTTACGCAGGGGGAAGCAGCCGCGTGCTGACGCCCCTCCCTTCCGTCAAAGGGAGGGCAAGTAGAAGGTCGACGCCCAAGACAACGTCGACCACCAGACGGAGTTCCAGGAGCCTCAACGCGCCGTGAAGGCGGTGCGCAACCGTGAGGACTCCAGCTCCAGCGACGACGAACGCCGGAAAGCGCTCTACGTCATCTAAGGCGGGTCCTCTGACCCCTCGTCGCGAAGCGCAGTCAAGACTCTGCGCAGAGCAGTAGCGTCGGTGGATCCTCTCCAAAGTGCCGTGCCACACCTCAAGTGGATGGGAACCCCCATCAGCTTCGACGCCACAGACTGCCCCAGGAACATGGCTGGGGCTGGCCAGCTACCGCTCTTGGTAGCGCCCACCATCGCCAACGTGAAGATGTACCACGTCCTGGTAGATGACGGGGCTGGGCTGAACCTCATCAGCCGCGCAGCTTTCCAGAAGCTGCAGATCCTGATGGCCAAGCTCACCCCATCGAGCCCGTTCTCAGGGGTCGGGCTGGGACATGTCATCCCCTACGGCGACATCAGCCTTCCGGTGACCATTGGGGCACCTGACAGCTATCGAACAGAGTACATTCTGTTCGACCTGGCGGAGATCGACCTCCCCTTCAACGCTGTCGGTACCCTCGATATGGGGTACCCCCGCGCACAGGGGAAAATGCCTAAGGACCTCGCCCTTCTCCACAGGGAGAGCTCCGAAGGCGCCACGTGTCCAGCAGGGCCGGACCTCCCTCTCCTTAGAGGAGAGCTCCGGACCAGCCACGTGGCCAACTGAGCCGGACCTCCCTCCTCCGCGGGGGGAGCTCCGAACGCTCCACGTGTCCCGCGGGGACGGACCTCCCTCTCCTCAGAGGAGAGCTCCGCGCCCACCACGTGGCCAGCAGCAGCCGGACCTTCCCCCTCCGTGGGGAGAGCTCCGAAGGCTCCACGTGTCCCGCGGGGCCGGACCTCCCTCTCCTCAGAGGAGAGCTCCGGGCCCGCCATGTGGCCAGCAGAGCAACGCTGCCTGCCCCCGCGCGGTAGGCAGCAGGAGTAAAGACGCGCCATGCCTTGCCCGTACAAGGTATTCAAGGCCCGGGCCTTCCCAAGGTGCGGAGACGCGGAGCACGCCTCTGTCAGGTGCCGTTGCGCCCAATCGCATCACAGACTGGCGCGCCGTGTCAGAGCCTGCCCGCCAATAAACACAACGACAAGAAATCCCCTGCCACCCCTGCCATCATCAACCACTACGACTAGCTTGCGGCATGGGCAGGGCGGCAGAACGAAGACTCGGAAGCCTTCACCAGAGACAACTACCGGCATAACTGCAGATACGGTAGATGGCAGGAAATCTCCCCGGGACCACCTGTCGGGTCCCAGGCCCACTGTCGGTACCCTCGATATGGGGTACCCCCGCGCACAGGGGAAAATGCCTAAGGATCTCGCCCTTCTCCGCAGGGAGAGCTCCGAAGGCGCCACGCGTCCAGCGGGGCTGGACCTCCCTCTCCTCAGAGGAGAGCTCCGGGCCCACCACGTGGCATACAGAAGCCGGACCTCCCCCTCCGCGGGAGAGAGGTCCGAAGGTGCTGCGTGTCCAGAGAGGCCGGACCTCCCTCTCCTCAGAGAGGAGCTCCGGGCTCGCCGCGTGGCCAACAGAAGCCGAACCTCCCCCTCCGCGGGGAGAGGTCCGAAGGCTCCACGTGTCCTGTGGGGCCGGACCCCCTCTCTCCTGAGGAGGGCTCCGGGCCCGCCACGTGGCCAGCAGAACGGCGCTGCCTGCCCCCGAGCGATAGGCAGCGGGCGTAAAGACGCCCCATACCTTGCCCGTACAAGATATTCAAGGCCCGCGCCTTCCCAAGACGCGGAGCACGCCTCTGTCAGGTGCCGTTGCGCCCAGTCCATCACAGACTGGCGCGCAGTGTCAGAGGCTGCCAGCCAATAAACGCAGCGACAAGACATCCCATGCCGCCCCCGCCATCATCATCCACTACAACTAGCTTGCGGCATGGGCAGAGCTACAAGACAAAGACTCAGAAGTCTTCGGCAGAGACAACTACCGGCATAACTGCAGATACGGTAGATATCAGTCAATCTCCCCGGGACCACCTGTCGGGTCCCGGCCCCCCTTGTAAGCCACCCGAGTCTTGGACTATAAAAGGCTCGGGTAGGCGACTGTCGAAGTGTTCGGTCGACACTTCCCCCGGGCCTGCACTGGGCAGCCCGCGGAGGTTCTTTTTTCGGTGGGGCTAGTCCCTAGCGGAGAGCTTGCGCGGATGGACGAGTTAGTGTCACACCCGGTTTTTCCGAAGAACAACCAAGTGAATCTCACATGTATGCCAGGATCATTTTCTCATACATGTGATGACAAATAGTGAAGCATCATTTATTACAAGCCAGGTGTCGAATATAAGTAAGTCTTACATAGTAAATGTCTCGATGGACAATAATAAGTTCATCACAAGTAAATAAACTAGCAGCGGAATATTATTCTTTAGGGCTCCATCACAGGCGTTGCCCGGGGGTCTTCATGAACCTAAAATCCTTCCTCGGGTCCAAAATCTTGGTCATTATACACCACCTCATTATCTTGTCCTGAGCAGCAATATAAACCAACAAATATGCAAGGTTGAGTACCAATGGTACTCAGCAAGTGTGGGAAAAATTATATCATGCATGGCTAGAACAAGGAGAGGTTGAACTCATGGTTAAAGCACTACGCATTTAATACCAATCACCTTAGCTTATTAAGCACCTACATTACTACACAGGTGAAATGATCCCAATCTCCCAACCCATTATCATAATCCAATAACCATAACATCATTTCCAATGTTAAGCTCCCCGCTTAACTTCCAAAACCATCATTCCTCTAATCATGAATAAGTCCAGGCCGCTCTTAACCGTGAGCACGGCTGTCAAGACAGTTTTAACTCTGCAGAGTTTGTACCACTGTACCCACAAGTAGTGATTTCATCCCCCGTTGCCGGGTGGACTAAAAGAACCTCCATTATGCCAGTGGCTACGATCCACATTCACACTTCCCAGGTGTGCAGCCAAGAGATCACTACGAAGCCTTTACAAAGGGATTCCCGACGAGCGTGGGCCCACTGAGGTTTCACCCCTAACAGCATACAAGAGGCTCCAACCCCGCTGCAGTGGCCCCCTCTTGAGCCTTGCGGTTCATATGGTAGTCCAGCTGACACCTATTCCCCGCACCCTCCAACACACCCATACTACGCCGGGGATACACCTAATTAATTGGCCAAGCTGCCCCATCTCAGCATGTGGTTGGCACTGTAAAGCCGGGTTACATGCTCCATGAACCGGTCCTTAGGATCCAGGCAAGTACCAAACACAAACCCAAGTCTCGTGCACCCAGCACACAACCAAAACATCCAACTTGCCTTGATCCCTACCTCTACATAACTCACAATGTCACATTCAAGAGTATGGTAAAATAAACTGATGATCTCATATCCCAATACCCCATTCTAAGCATGGCTAAGCATATGCATGTGTATAAATGACATGACAAAATAAATCCCATCCCAAGCTTCAAGGAAACAAGGTAATGCAATTCTAGGGAAACTTCCTAGCATGGGTTTCATATTTAACTTGACAATGCAAATAATTCTATCTACACATCCTAACATAGGATCAAAGTGGTCAAGGACACTTGCCTCCTTCTTGCTGCTCTTGAAATGGGTATTCCTGGTCTTGGAAATGAATAACTTGTTCTTGAACAGATTCTACTTCATACCATCACACATAGCAAAAGAAAAACAACATTCCATAAGACATAATTCACACTTACACTTCATACAAACCACACATTCATATTTATAAAAGTTCTTTACCATTATATGTGTTGTGGTTACTTTATGTGTGTTAAGTTGTGGCTTGCATGCACTTTTAACCATGTATATATATGATTCCTATTTTTTTTCTACATTTATACATGCATACAATGTGCCTTCACAATTTCTATCAACCCTAAACTGAATTCTTTGTATTTTAGAAACTCCATTTATCATTTACTAGTTGCTATATTTTTCAGATTTATATTCCTATGCATAATTGTGTATTTTATTATTAAATTAGTAATACACATCACCTAAACAGATTAGGTTCTGGTCCTAAATAATTTAAAATCATATTTTGACCATGGCTTATGATGTATACTATTTCATAATTATTTTCCCTATTTTTCTTTAACTATTCTTTACTTAAAAATGTGTCCCTATACTAATAAAATGTGAATAATAGATAAAACAGATTTATTTCAGCCCAAAAATATATTTTTATCTCACTCCAAAGTTTTCTAAGTACTGAGAAAGTTTTTAATTAATTTTGACAATTATGTTTGTCCCCCTTTTAATTTTTAAACACTAGTTACATATTCAATTTTCTAAATTAAATACTAAACAAGGCTAAAATAATGAATTCACCCCATTACAGGGTCTATAATATTATTTCCATAATTTCCAGGGGTCTATCTACACTTATCAGAGGTGTTTTCCTAATTTCTATTAAGTCCAGGGTTAAAACTGATTTTTAAATGGATTTACATGATTTTCTAGAGTTCCAGGGGCTAGATCTGAAGTTTCCGGGGCTAGCTCTCAATTCCAGAGAACCCCAGGGGGTAGCACGTAAGAACTCCAGTCTTTATAACGCGGGGTCGACGTGGACCGTCCGATTTTAAACCGACGGCTGAGATTATAAGATCGAACCGGTACGCGGGGTTTTAAAGTCTACCGTGCGATTTAAAATAAACGGCGCACATGCGGCCACGTCGCTCTGATCGAACGCGGGCGGCGCTGCCGGCGGCGCATGGCGGCGGGAGCGGCGATCTCGCCGGAAACTTTCGGATCCTCGAGAATTCTGCCTAGAACTGTGATCTTATGGCCTAGATCGGTAGAGAGGAGGTCAGGGATCTCACCTCGGGGGTTTTCTCGAGCTCGGGGGTCCTGGAAAGTGATCGGCGGCGAGGTCCGAGGCAAAACCACGGCGAAGCTCGTCGGCGCTGCGTTTACACCGTAACTCTCCGAGTTTTCTGCACCTGCAAAGTTCCCCGGAGGCGGTGGATCAAAACCAGCGAGTTAGATCAGAGTTTCCGAGCTTAGATCGGCCAGAATTCACCGGCGAAGTCTCGGTGATCACCGGAGTGAAAATCGGCGATCGCGTGGGAAAAACTGATCGGATCGGGGGTTTTTATAGCCAGGGGAGGGCGGTGGGTCTGTTGTGATCGAGTTGGAGTCCTCTGGGTCCAGAATTCGGGCGACGGGACGGGTTTCCCGATCGGTTGCGATCGCGCGCACGGGAGAGAGTCCGGGGTCGCGGGGTTAGGGATGACATGTGGGTCCCACCCGTCGGTGAGAGGCAGCGCGGCGCGCGCGGGGCGGGCTGGCGCGGGAGTAGCTGGGCCGGCTGGCGGGTTTCGGCCCTCTGGCCAGTTTTTTCCCATTTTCCTTTTTCTTTTTCCATTTCTTTTCTGTTTTGGGTATAATTTGAATTCCAGTTTGAATTTGAATTTTTGCAAAACATGCAACACGTCCAAAAATTTTTAAATTCCCCTCTGAACATGGTTTTGGGTTTTGAATCAAAATTTGGGGTGTTACAGTTAGTAAGAGCTTGACACGGCGAGTTTTACGTGGTTCAGGCCGCCGGAGCGTAAAACCCTACGTCCACGGCGAGCTATGGAGCTCGCTGTATTGCTTGCTGCTCAGGACCGGGGGCCTGAGCTTGGGGGTGAGTTACAGCTTGAGAGTGTATGGCTAGCGTATGAGTTGCAAAGTGCGAACCCTTGCTATCGACGCCTACCCGAGCATTTTATAGTCCAAGACTCGGGCAGCTTACAAGGGGAGCCGGGACCCGACAGGTGGTCCTGGGAAGATTGTCTATTATCTACCGTATCTGCAGTTACGCCGGTAGTTGTCTCTGGTCGAAGGCTTCTGAGTCTACATCTTGCCGCCCTGCCCATGCCGCATGCTAGTCGTAGTGGTTGATGACGGCGCAGGCGGCATGGGATGTCTTGTCGTGGTGTTTATTGGCTGACAGGTTCTGACACCGCGCGCCAGTCTGTGATGCGACTGGGCGCAACGGCACCTGACAGAAGCGTGCTCCGCGTCTCCGCGTCTTGGGAAGACGCGGGCCTTGAATACCTTGTACGGGCAAGGTATGGCGCGTATTTACGCCTGCTGCCTATCGCTCGGGGCAGGCAGCGTCGCTCTGCTGCCACGTGGCGGGCCCGGAGCCCTTCTAAGAGAAGAAAAGGGTCAGTCCCGCGGGCCACGTGGAGCCTCCGGACCTCTCTCCGCGGAGGGAGAGGCTCGGCTTCTGCTGGCCACGTGGCGGGCCTAGAGCTCTCCTGTGACGCCCTCAATTCTGTGGAAAACCACGGAACCAAGAACTAATGCATATGTGTGCCCAGGATGTTCATCACACATACACATACGTTCCACAAACTGAATTCAGATTATATTTTACCACGAATAACAGAGTTTATTACAATCACCTCATGAGTCTTGGACTCATGCTTACAGCGGAAGTCCTTATCTCTAAGCAGCGGAATTCTTATTTATATGCGGAAGCAAAACTAATGCGGAAGCAAAACTAAGCAGAAGTGGCTCCATCCCTATTCCCTACACAGGCAAGGTTGAGAACAGATCACACGCCATAATGCTCTACTCGTTCTTCATAGTAGTCTTCTCTTGCTGTTGATGGAGAAATAATAATGCAAGTTTGAGCACAATGATGTACTCAGCAAGTGCAGGAATAACACATGATATGCAGCTTATAAACAAGGTAGGTATAAAAGGCTTATTTGCAGAAAAGCAAGTTTATAAAATCATTGATAAAACAGCAACTTAACTTTAGATGAATGTAATCCCAGCATGTATTAAATTACCAACATACCTTGATCACTTCCCGTGTTCCATCCGAACATTAACCAATCTTTTATTCATACTCACGAATACCTCCTCGTATTCTGTCGGTACCTAAGATATGGGGTACCCCCGCGCACAGGGTAAAATGCCTAAGGTACTCGCCCTTCTCCGCAGGGAGAGCTCCGATGGCGCCACGCGTCCGGCGGGGCCGGACCTCCCTCTCCTCAGAGGAGAGCTCCGGGCCCGCCACGTGGCATAAAGAAGCCGGACCTCCCCCTCCGCGGGAGAGAGGTCCGAAGACGCCACGCGTCCAGCGGGGCCGGACCTCCCTCTCCGCAGAGCAGAGCTCCGGGCCCGCCACGTGGCATACAGAAGCTGGACCTCCCCCTCCGCGGGGAGAGGTCCGGAGGCTCCACGTGCCCCGCAGGCCGGACCCTTCCCGCCTCAGAGAAGGGCTCCGGACCCGCCACGTGGCCAGAAGAACGGTGCTGCCTGCTCCCGAGCGTTAGGCAGCGGGCGTAAAGGCGCCCCACACCTTGCCCGTACAAGGTATTCAAGGCCCGCGTCTTCCCAAGACGCGGAAACGCGGAGCACGCGTCTGTCAGGTGCCGTTGCGCCCAGTCGCATCACAGACTGGCGCGCGGTGTCAGAACCTGCCAGCTAATAAACGCTGCGACAAGACATCCCATGCCGCCTGCGCCGTTATCAACCACTACGACTAGCGTGCGGCATGGGCAGGGCGGCAAGATGAAGACTCAGAAGTCTTCAACCAGAGGCAGCTACCGGCGTAACTACAGATACGGTAGATAATAGACAATCTTCCCGGGACCACCTGTCAGGTCCCGGCTCCCCTTGTAAGCCACCCGAGTCTTGGACTATAAAAGGCTCAGGTAGGCGTCGATAGCAAGTGTTCGCATTTTGCAACTCATACGCTAGCCATACACTCTCGAGCTGTAACTCACCCCCAAGCTCAGGCCCCCGGCCCTGAGCAGCAAGCAATACAACGAGCTCCATAGCTCGCCGTGGACGTAGGGTTTTACGCTCCGGCGGCCTGAACCACGTAAAACTCCCCATGTCAAGCTCTCACTAACTCGTCCATCTGCGCAAGCTCTCCGCTAGGAACTAGCCCCTCCGAAAAAAGAACCTCCGCGGGCTGCCCAGTGCAGGCCCGGGGGAAGTGTCGACCGAACACTTCGACATTTGGCGCGCCAGGTAGGGGGGCTTTTCCCCTAGCGCGACGAGTTTCCGCCGACGAAGATGACCAAGCTTCCTTCAGCGGCAAACTCTCCTCCCCCGCGTTCACAGCGGACCGTGACCACTGGGGAGTACATGTCGACACACTCAGGACGGAGTGTGTCGGCACAAGCGGGTAGCCAGCAGCCGACTCTGGCAACGCCGACTCCGGCTATGCAGGCCCCGACCAGTGTGAGGTCTTCTGCAGTGCTGAGCGTACACCATGGAGGTGCGCTAGCTGCAGCAAGATCGCTGTTGCGCAACCCACCTGCGGGGGATGCGCCCCATTCAGCGACCCAGCAATGGGTCCGCGAGGTGGACCGCCTCGTCGTCGCCGCCGCGAACCCTAGGTTTCGGCGAGGACGGCGCCCAGGGCAACCGGCTGTGTCGCTGACGCGCACACCCACGGTTGACGGGCTAACGGCGGATTCCAGCTCCTCCAGGCTCCTGTCGACGGACCTGCGAAGGGAACTGGAACGGTGCCACTTGGGGCAGGATGCCCGGTTGTACCTCGAGCGACGTCGAGAAAGGCGTCGCAACCATGAGGCAGGCGACAGCATGTCGTCGGCCTCGACACAACCAGAAGGGCAGGCCTTCGCCATGCGAGCCCCGCCTTAGGCATATGCTGCGCAACATATGCCACCACCATATGCGCCGCAAGTAGCGGCCCCGGTCTATGGTGCAGCCTTGCCCATGCCGGGATACGCGGTGCCAGGTGCGAACCACATGTTCGCAGCGCCAGTACCTGCAGCAGCAGGTGCAGGATGTGCGGCCCTTGCACCCCACCTTCGCTTCGCAAGGTGGCCGCACAAGTTTCGCCCGCACTTGCCCGAGAAGTACGACGGTAGCGTCAACCCAGCGGAGTTCCTCCAGATCTACTCCACCGCCGTACTTGCTGCAGGAGGCGACGAGGCTGTCATGGCCAACTACTTCCCCGTCGCCTTGACCGGCCCAGCCCGGTCCTGGCTCATGAATCTACCTCAGGGGTCCATAACCTCCTGGGGTGAGCTCTGCCGGCAGTTCGTCGCCAACTTCGGCAGCTCCTACACCTGTCCCGGCACGGAGCTCGACCTTTACGCCGTCAAACAACAACCTGGAGAGTCGCTGCGCTCTTTCATCCAGCGATTCTCTCAGGTGCGCAACACCATCCCACATATACAAAGCGCCTCTGTGGTGGTGGCGTTCCGACAGGGTGTCCGGGACGAGAAAATGCTTGAGAAGCTCGCGACCAGAGAGGTCCGCGACGTCTCGGAGCTCTTTAGCCTGGCGGACAAGTGCGCCAGAGCGGCTGAAGGGCGGAACTGGCACGCTCTGCCGACCTCCTAGTCAGGAGGGCAGCCCAGGTCCGGTGCTGCTGCCTATGGGGGTGGCAAGAAGACCAAGAACCGGGGGAGTGGAAAGATGAAGTCACCATTCACGGCCCCCGTCGCCGCAGCTGCGACAACCAGTGGAGCTCGGGGGCCACGCCCCGACAAGAGGCAGCGGCAATCACCGGCCCCAGACAGTGGCCAAGGCGGGCTATGCCCCGTGCATGGCACCTGCAACCATACTGCTGCCGAGTGCTGGGAGATCCAGAGGCTCGCGGAGCGCTTCCGCAATGGAAGACATCAGAGGGCTGAAGCACCGCCCTACCCTCAGAGGGATGGTAAACAGAAGGCCGATGCCCCAGTCACCGCTGCCCACCAGGTGGGGTTCCAGGAGCCTCAGCGTGTCATAAATACAGTGCATGACGGTGAGGACTCCAGTCCCGATGGTGACGGTCCAGGGCGTTAGCCAGCTACAGCACGCCTCCGTGCCTCGAACATACCTCTCGGGGGCCGCCTAAGGTCCGTCAACCCCTTGAAGGCCTTGCCAGAAGGGGAAGACGCCTTAGGTCATCCAAGGCGATCCCGGGTCCACCTACCCCTTGAAGGCCTTAGCCAGAAGGGGAGAACTCCCCGGGGGCCCCCGAGAGAAGCCACGCAGGACCTGATCCAGCGTGAAGATAACAACCTCGACAAGACTCGGCTTGCAGGGAACACCCCACAACGCACGGTCTCGGCTAATGCTCTAATCACTGCCGTCAAAGAACCAAACGCGACGGGGGCCCGCAAGAGGGCAACCTGGTGAAGCGACACGCTATATTCCAAGAAGGACCCATAAGCTCTCCCCCAGCAGGGAAGGTCCCTTCCGAATCATGAAAGCTGCCGCCCCAGGTACACATGCCTTTCAACCGAGAGTGGGATCCATTCCCAAAAAATCCTTGCCATGAAGCAACACTGTAAGTCCTACTTACTGAGCATCGGTAGAACAGGGTTATTCACTTCTGTAATAGACCCCATAGAATTTAGGAACAGAGCTTGGGGTAGCTAAGTCTCAAGGGACGGTACAGGACTACGTCCAGTTTAGCCTGGTTCCGACCCTAAGCGCGTAGAGTCTTGCTTCCCTTGTAGATGAGGCGGAACATTGCCCCCATGTACAGCCAGAATTCCACCTATGGGCACGAATACAGAGACCTGTTCTACTTAGCTCTCTCTCATGCGCTCATTTAAATTATGCATTAATTTTTATGATCACACTATCTCTGTATGTTCATCGTACATCTAGCTCCCCCTCTCCTGCGCTCATCCATAGTCGGCATTTGCTATCCTACCGAAGGCGGCTGCGCTTGAGGCACCTGCCGATGGCCGAGTGAGTCTCTCGGGCCTCCCCCAGTCAGGTGTTGCGGTGCTAGTTGGTCACCTCCAGGAAAGGCCAGCGTTGTGCATGGGGGGTCCAGGGTGCGTATCCAGCTTAGCCGGCCCAGAGCCCAAAGCATGCGCATCCTGCTCTCCGGAGGTCCAGGGGAGTACGTCCGCTTTGCCTGGTCATGAACCCAAAGCGCGTGCACTCTGCTTCCCCAGCGCATGGCCCGGTACTAGGGATCGGATGGCCGTACCCGGACCTCGGAGGGAGCCGGAGCTCCGGCGCCTCGTGCACAGAATTGCCCAAGCCCCGTATAGCGGGTCAGGACCATAAGACGGATAAGACTAGGAGACGGGAGGGGAGGACCCCCCGAGGAGAATTGCGTTTCCTCTGCCTGTGTGCCAAATGTCGAAGTGTGCGATCGACACTTCCACCGGGCCTGCACTGGGCAGCCCGCAGAGGTTCTTTTTTCGGAGGGGCTAGTTCCTAGCGGAGAGCTTGCGCGGATGGACGAGTTAGTGAGAGCTTGACACGGGGAGTTTTACGAGGTTCAGGCCACCGGAGCATAAAACCCTACGTCCACGGCGAGCTATGGAGCTCGCTGTATTGCTTGCTGCTCAGGGCCGGGTGCCTGAGCTTGGGGGTGAGTTACGGCTTGAGAGTGTATGGCTAGCGTATGAGTTGCAGAATGTGAACCCTTGCTATCGTCGCCTACCCGAGCCTTTTATAGTCCAAGACTCGGGTGGCTTACAAGGGGGGCCGGGACCCGACAGGTGGTCCCGGGAAGATTGTCTATTATCTACTGTATCTGTAGTTACGCCGGTGGTTGCCTCTGGTCGAAGGCTTCTGAGTCTTCATTTTGCCGCCCTGCCCACGCCGCGCACTAGTCATAGTGGTTGATGACGGCGCAGGCGGCATGGGATGTCTTGTCGCGGCGTTTATTACCTGGCAGGTTCTGACACCGCGCGCCAGTCTGTGATGCGACTGGGCGCAACGGCACCTGACAGGCGCGTGCTCCGCGTTTCCGCGTCTTGGGAAGACGCGGGCCTTGAATACCTTGTACGGGCAAGGTGAGGAGCGCCTTTACGCCCGCTGCCTACCGCTCGGGGGCAGGCTGCACCGTTCTTCTAGCCACGTGGCAGGTCCGGAGCTCTTCTCTGAGGAGAGGGAGGTCCGGCCCCGCTGGACGCGTGGCGCCTTCGGACCTCTCTCCCGCGGAGGGGGTGGTCCGGCTTCTGCATGCCACGTGGCGGGCCCGGAGCTCACCTCTGAGGAGAGGGAGGTCCGGCCCCGCTGGACGCGTGGCGTCTTCGGACCTCTCTCCCACGGAGGGGGAGGTCCGGCTTCTGTATGCCACGTGGCGGGACCGGAGCTCTCCTATGAGGAGAGGGAGGTCCGGCCCCGCCAGACGCGTGGCGCCTTCGGAGCTCTCCCTGCGGAGAAGGGCGAGCACCTTAGGCATTTCACCCTGTGCGCGGGGGTACCCCATATCTCAGGTACCGACAAGGACCTTCAGGTCACGGCAACAGGGACTGCATGAAGCGGGGGGAAAGGAGCTACCAGCTACTCCGGCCTGGGACTGGAAGGACCGGGACCTGCCCCTCCAGCAGGGGCGGGGCCCGGGGGCCCCACGTGTCCAGCGGGCCCGGAACTCTCTCCTTCCTTGAGGAGGGCTCCGGGCTCGCCACATGGCAGGCAGGAACCGGACCCCCCCCCCCCTCAGCGGGAGGGCTCCGAAAGCCCTACGTGTCCAACATGACCGGAGCTCCCGTCTCTTGAGGAGGAGCTCCGGACCCGCCACGTGGCAGGCAGATTTGGAGCCCCCCATAGGGCGAGGTTCGGAGACCTTCGGGGGCCCCTAACACGGTTAGGACCCGGGGAGGGTGTCTGTGCGAAGCTCCAAGATTGGAAATGGCCTCTGAGTACCTTGCGGAGCTAAGGACTCAGCCAGGCAAAGCCAAGAAGGAGGGAAAAAGCATCACAGACACAAGTATCCAAGAGAGTCAAATTAAGCAAGGCTCCATGAGCTGGACTACAGACTCGATAAAAAAAGGGAGAAACAAGCCCTAAGGACCTCCCGGTTCTCGCCGGAACCTTGCGGCTACAAGGGCGGCCACATCCTCGACTTCAGCCCTGGCAGCTTCCTCCCACTCCGCGTCTGGGCCCTCTCTCGCTGGCTCTAGCGAAAAAGAGGGGTCGCGGCTCTTGAAGCATGCCAGCACATGCGAGGCGACCTCTAAAGCTAAGCCGCGGCCCTCGGCCTCAAGCTCGCTGGCGATCACCGAGTCGAGTCTGTCCAGCTTGGCGCCGATCGACTCCAACGCAGGGATCACCTCTGCCACCTTCAATGCGGGAGTTGCGGCCCTCACCGGACTGAAGCCAAGAGGGATCAGAGCGGACCCCGCTCGATCCACGAAGCTTGAGACCGCAAGAGCCTCGGAGGACCGCAAGGCTGAGAGCTCCTCCACCTCGCGACGGGCCACCTGCAGAGCCTCCAGGTTCCTTTCGGAGAATTCCTTCTCCTTGGGAACATGGGAGACCTGTTCCTCCCTCAAGTCAAGGTCTGCCTTCAGAACCTACAGCTCCTCCATCCAAGCTCGGAGGTCATCCTCGTCCGCGACCAGCTGCACGGCGACCCTCTCTGCCTCAGCTGTCACGGAACGCTCCTGCTCCTCAACGACGAGTTCACGGTGCTCCAACCGCTGCCGTATTTCCACAGCAGCAGAGAGGCTCTCTTCGGCCCGGGCGTGTGCCTCCAGGGCCTCCCTGTTGATCCGCCGCGACTGGGTGTCCATGCGGTCAACAGCCCGCTTCATCCGGTCGACGAGCGCTTCCCTGAGGTCGAGCAACTCCCGCCTGGAGTCGAGCTCGCTCTTAACCTTCGCGGTCCTCTCCCACAAAAGGTTCCCCCAGATGAGGAGGCGGTCCCGTTTCAACCGTATACTCCTCCCGCTCGCGCCCTAGCGCAGCCAAGACCTGCCGGACGCTCGACTCGGCAAGCGCGAAGGCGTCCGCCAGAGGCAATGGAGCAACAGAGGCTGGGGCAGTCCCCCCGACCTCCTCCGTTACCTCGTCCTCAGGAAGAGCCGACGCACCAGCAGCCGAGACGAGACGCCGATCAGGAGAAGCTGGCTCCGCGGCTCTGGCAGCCAGGCCAGCCGGGCTCTTTTCAGCTTCTGGCTCCTTGACCTGAGGAGAGGGACGAGCCGGGGAAGGCGGTGCTGGAGAAGAAGCCAGGCCGCCTAGTGCAGGATCAACCTGTGCTGGCTCGGGGGCCGCGGTGGCCGTCTCGGCAGGAAGAGACGACGCCGCCGCGGAGTCCGGGCACACTGGAACAGGAGAAGTCCGCGCTGGCCTGGGGGCCGCGGCAGTTGCCCCTGGCTCCGAGCGCATCGGCACAGATTCCCCGCAAGACGGAGAAGGCCGGGAAGCACGGACACTCCAGCGGGCTCTGAACCCCGACTTCCGAGCCGGGGTAGGATTTCCAGAGCCCGCTACCGTCTCCGACGGTCGCTCCGCAGTCGCTTGGACTGGCGGAACAGGGGACGCCCCAGAGGCTTCCCCCAGCGCATCAGCCCGGGGCCTCTTCGAGTTGCCACCGGAGGGAGTGTCAGGCACCCCAGAATCCCGACTTGGCACCGACGCCGTTGCTGGAGGAGATCGAGCGCGTTTCTTCTCTGGCAGCGGGTTGGAAGCCATGGCAAGGGAGAACTCAAAGGCAAGAGAGCAAAATCACAAGAGTCCGAGAAGAAACGCAGAGAAGTGCGAAGGGAAGCTGCAATGTGGGTAAGACCCCCTCTAAAAAGCTTCCCGGTGCAGTTCCAAGCGATTCGGAACTCTTTGAATACCCCACACCCGCAACCGCTTCGGTTCCTAGACCGAGTGCCGATGACGGGTGGGCCCAAGCCGCTTAACTGAAGCGGTGGGGTCAAGGAGTCAGTCTGCTAAGAAGATGAGCCGGCAAGGCACTTCGGCGGTTCCCGAAGAAAGCGCCGCAACGTGCAGGAGTGGCAGTCTTGGGAGCCGCCGCAGTAAAAGCAATCATCAAGTGAGCGCACGCTTGACACGACCCCATTGGTCCTGTCGAGCCAGGATCACGCTGAGGGGTGCTGCGTTGCACAGCACCGTATAACACACGTCAAAGGTACAAAGCGGAAGCGGAAGCTTTATTACATAAACAAGTTTATTAACATGTTTACATCAAAATAAGTTTAGTCCACACTCGCGGGCATAGACTAAGCATCAAGTGCACGTTCAGCCCTCGAACGTGTCCTTGCTAGCACACACGCACACTAACTCTGCGGCGTGCACGACTCCCACTCGACGGGGTTCCCCTCCTGGGGTTCCGTCTCCTCTTCGGGAGTCCCTTCCTCATAGAACCCTGCAAAAGCTTCAAACACAAGCAGTGAGCACGAAGGCTCAGCAAGTCTGACCCGTCTCACCTAAACATGGAACTTCTACATGAGGGTAATGGGTTGCATGAGGTTAAAAAAATCATTTGCAAGGACTCGCCTAATTAGTAGAACCTTACTTTCAAGTTTTAGCAGCAGGTTGTGGAAACCTTACGCTAAGGTACATGAGAGAGCCGCAATCAAACAAGAAACGCATTTCTCTCATGTACTTTGCCCAAAGTTGAAAAGAACTTTAGTTAGCTCTAAGCTACAGCATATCATTAACAATCAATGTCCAGCTTTCAATCAGCAACATTTTAACATGTAACTAGCCTGTTCTTTCTACATCACGGTACAGTGAACAAGTGGTACTCACTGACCGCGAGGGACGGCGATTATAATCGATTTACACCTGCAGGGTTACCCGAACAACCCGTCACGTATGCCCGTACTCGATGTTGCCTACAACAACCATCACGGACGCCGTACGCGACTACCTTTCACCCGTTAGCCAAATATTGAACCGGTCCCATCGTCCCGAGCAAGAGGTCCCTGCACGCGCATCTCTGTGCCGCCAGCTGATTTACACCTCGAGCTCTCAACCTACCCTCTGAACGACGGGCAATGCCTCAATACCCAGCTACCCGAGTTACATCAGTTTCCCGGTTCCCATATAGCCGGTAGGTCTTCGGTACTGTTCTAGCTTGTTCAACAGGCCCGCACACGGCTCGGTCCTCAATCGACACAAGCGGAGCTACAGCACACAGGCCCCAAAGTCCTGCTGCCCTTACTCTCCGCTCGGTCTCATTTTCTTGCCATGTGTATCATGTGCTATCTCTACCCGAGCAATGTGCCTCTAGCCTATTCTCGCGAGTAGTTCCAACTACTCGACTTGTACCGAATCCTACTCTATCCTAGCAATGCAGTAGCTAACGGGGTTTGCAATCCTACACCCAACCCATGGTTTTCTTGGCTGTGCAGTTGGGTTTCCAATCAAGACTCTAATGCAAAGAACAATATTCAAAGATGTGCTCAAAACAATAAATATTTGTAAAAAAGGTAATGCAAACCGGGGCTTGCCTTGCTGCTCTTGGTCGTAGGCTAGCTGTTCCTCCGGAGTAACGAAGTCTAGGACTTCGGGTTCCTCCTCGACCTTAGCGACTACATGATAAGAACAATGTATGTATTAATTTAAATGCATTTGTATTAACTTTGAAGTTGTGAAGTCTATACCTCTTGCTAGACAGACCTAATGACTGTGAAACTTCAGGATTTCAGGATTTTTCTCCAAAGGATATTTTGGTGAACATCTCAGCAAAATTTCAGGATTTTCCTCCAAAGGATTCTCCAGTTAAAATTCCTAACAGTTTAAACTTTAAGAAATTAATTCTGGAGAATTAAGGAATTTCACGAAGTGAAACTTGATTTTCTGGAAAGTACTCAGAGAGCTGAATCCAGCAAAATCTGGTTCACTCAATTTGGAGCTTTCTAGCCAAAGTTATAAGGATTTGAAGTTTGAAGGAAATCTGAAAATCGGGAAAAAGTTTAAACCCGCGCGTGGGCCCAGGGGACACGCGTCGCACGCCGAAGCGACAGCACACCGCGGTCCACAAGGCTTTTGCGCGCCAGCACACCCGATCCCGGCCGCAGCCGGATCCCGATTCAAAATATCGGCCGCTGACAGCTGGGGTCCACCCCCTTCTTCAACCTCGCGACACCCGCGCCCCGCCGCCGAGGGATCTCGCCGGAGAGCTCGCCGCTGGCTGCTGTACAGCTCCAAACTTCTCGATTCTGGCCGCCCCTGCCTACTTTTACTTGGGGAACATGATCCGAGGGTCAGCTTCTCATGACAACGGCCGGAGCATGGTCGGCGACGAGCCGCCATATCGGAACGACTTCGGCCATGTCGGCTGACTCTCCTAGTACCTCAGCTACTTGGGAAATCGGTCGGGGAGCATCAGTGGACCTCAGAGAAGGTCGACATGAACTCGAGGCAGCTTGGGGAAGGCTCGAAATAGGTCCTCACCGTGCGCCCGATACCCCCCGTTCGTTCCGCCATTAGTAGACCTTGAATTACGCCGGGCACAGAGGTTCTCCGGCCCAGAGTTGTGAAGGCAACTTGTGCGTCACCGTGTCTAGCTCGTGTGGGAGTGGCCTGAGGCCCTCTAATCCTTTCTAGAGCACGAATTACACAGAATCGTACCCGAAGGTCGTTCTGCACACAGAAAGGGGAAAAGTGGAAATTCGCCGCCGGTGAGCCACCACTCGAGCTGTGGCTCGGGGATGAGCAGCACCGGTCACCTGCGCGTCCAAGGGTGCCTTGGCTCGGGCGTGACAACGCCCAGGTTGGGCTGTCCACGAGAGCCCGAGGTGCGGCGGTTTCCAGTTCCGAGTTTGATCTTTCGGCACAGCCGATATCACTCGGTTTCAATCGATTTCTAGCAATGGGGAGGATGGAGGAAGGTCTCTAGTACCTTGCTGGGAACCTGGAGTGGAAGGAGGGAGCTGCGATCGGCTTGATCAAGCGGGATCTCGAGCGGCTGCGATGGCAGTGGAAAAACAAGTCGTGTACGTCGGCAGCTCGGGGAATGGCGACTGAAGCACGCCGGGGAGGAAATAAATAGCCCGGCGGCTGGCCTCCGGCTTGGGGCGCGCAGCACGAGCTGGCGCCGGCTGCCCCCTTCGGTGGCGCGCGCGCACAGCAGCCGGGAACCGACTGAACTGTGGTTCAGTCGGTTGGTTTTGAGGCAGAGGCTGACATGTGGGTCCCACTCCTCTTTTAACCTCTGAAATTTACTCCTAACAGCTGTGGTAAACAGTGAACCCTATTCTACCCTTGGCAATTCAAATTATTCACCCAAGAGCCATTTGAATTGATCAAAGTTCAAATGAGGTTTGGTTTGAATGAATTTCAGCACAAGTTCAGTTTGAAATTCAAATAAAGTTTGAATTTCTCCCCCTTAGCTCATGTTAAGATCAACTCCAAATGGAGTGAAAATTGGTGTGTGAGCTCACAAAAATGTGCTGAGCAAGAATATGCCTTCCACTTTCAAATTCATGGTATAAAACAGTTTGAATTTGAATATGTTTTCAAACTGCCCTTTTCCTATCTATACCCAAGATGACCTCAAAAAGGTTTTGAATTTGGGTGAAACTTGGCATGGACATCCTTAGCAAAGTGTAGGAGTTTTCATATGTCCAGCCCATCTATATCACATGTGGGAAATACCACTTTTGCAATGTGTAAGTTTGTTCTCCAATGAGCATGTTGATAATTGTTACTTGCTCTTCATTTGTGTTCATCATTCTTCCTCAAATGAGGTGTGTGGTGTGGGGATGAACACTACAAATGGGTGTCAAAAACTGAGGCCCTTACATTCCTCCCCCCTTAAAGAATCTCGTCCCGAGATTATAAGGTGAAAACGAGAGAGAGGACGGTAGAAAATTACCGAATATGCGACGTGAAAAAGTCGGGGTAGTTAGTGCGAAGGAATTCTTCGCTCTCCCATGTCGCTTCGTCCATGGAGTGATTACTCCATAAAACCTTGTAGAACCACAACGTACGGTTGCGTGTGGTTCGGGCCTTTTCATCAATAATCTGCACCGGTTCCTCCCGATAGGTGAGATCCGGTTGCAGTTCTTCAATGTCTTCCAGCTGAACGGTAGTTGATAGCTTGAGACACTTCCTCAGCTGGGAAACGTGAAAGACGTCGTGCACACCGGAAAGTGCTTCTGGTAATTTCAGCCGGTATGCCACCGATCCACATCTTTCGGTAATCTGGAATGGACCGATGAAGCGGGGTGCTAACTTTCCTCTCACCCCAAATCTGTTTATGCCCTTCATTGGAGACACCCGTAGATATACGTGGTCTCCAACTTCAAATTGTAATGGGCGCCTTCTCCGGTCCGCATACTGTTTTTGACGGGATTGAGCGGCTTTTAGGTTCGCTTGAATCAGTCGAACCTTTTCTTCCGCGTCGTTGACAAGGTCAATCCCGAAGGTAACTCTCTCGCCAGACTCACACCAATTCAATGGTGTGCGGCATTTTCTTCCGTATAGCGCCTCGTAGGGCGCCATCTTGATGCTGGCTTGGTACCCATTGTTGTACGAGAACTCGGCTAACGGCAAGTGATCATCCCAATTCTTGCCGTGGTCGATAGCGCAAGCTCGCAGCATGTCTTCTAGGATTTGATTTACCCGCTCAGTTTGCCCATCCGTCTGCGGGTGGTAGGCTGAACTACGGATCAGCTTCGTCCCCAAGGCAGCGTGTAGCTGCTCCCAAAAACGGGACACAAATAAAGTGCCCCGGTCCGATACGATGGTACGGGGTACGCCGTATAAGCATAAGATCCGTTAGATGTACAGTTCAGCGTACTTCTTGGCGTTGTAGTTGGTGTTGACCGGGATGAAATGGGCAACTTTGGTGAGCCGATCGACGATCACCCACACAGAATCATGTTTCTGTAAGGTGGTGGGTAAACCGACGACGAAATCCATGCTCACGTCCTCCCACTTCCAGGCAGGAATGCCCAGTGGTTGCAGCAGTCCCGGTTTCCGCATGTGGTCTGCCTTCACCCTTCGACATGTATCACACTCGGACACGTATTTGGCAGTCTCTCGCTTCATCCGTGTCCACCAAAACCTTCTTCTGAGTTCTTGATACATTTTATTGCTGCCGGGGTGAATAGAAAACCTTGATAAGTGAGCCTCATCAAAGATTTTCTTCCGTAACTCCGGGTTTCGGGGTACGACGATTCGGTCCTTGAACCATAGGACGCCGTCTCCGTCCTTCCGGAAACATTTCAACTCCCCACTGTCTACACGTCTCCGCAAATGTGACATGCCCTTGTCATTCTTCTGGGCTGCCGCTATCTCTTCACGGATGGTGGGGATCAAAGCTAAGTTGTAGAGAGCTCCGTGTGGAATCACATGTAGTGGTGGTTCGCTCTCTTCCAACGGTGTGATGGTCAGATTATTTACGTGTGACTTGCGGCTCAGCGCATCTGCCACAACGTTTGCCTTGCCCGGATGATAATGGATCTCTATCTCGTAATCCTTTATCAGTTCTAACCATCTTCGCTGCCTCATGTTCAGCTCCTTCTGAGTGAATATGTACTTGAGGCTCTTGTGGTCGGTATATAAATGTACGAGGTTACAGAGTAGGTAGTGCCTCCACATCTTCAGTGCAAGTACCACGGCAGCGAGCTCCAAATCGTGAGTTGGATAATTTTGCTCATGGTTCCTGAGCTGCCGTGATCCATACGCGACCACTCTTCGGTCTTGCATCAGCACACATCCGAGCCCAATGCCGGATGCATCGCAGTACACATCGAACGGTTTTGTTGTGTCTGGCTGCGCCAAAACCGGTGCTGATGTCAGGTGCTTGACTAAAGCCTTGAATGCTGCTTCACATGCTGGACTCCAAACATATTTGGTAGCCTTCTTCAGCAGCTCTGTCATTGGCTTGGCAATCTTCGAGAAGTTCGGAATGAACCTCCGATAATATCCCGCGAGTCCGAGGAAACTCCGTACCTCGTGAACAGTTCTCGGGGATTTCCAATTCAGCACTTGCGTGATCTTGCTCGGGTCCACAGCGATACCCTCCGCTGAGATGATATGCCCGAGGAAAGGCACTTGCGATATCCAAAACTCGCATTTGCTGAACTTTGCGTATAACTTGTGATCCCGCAGCCGTTGCAAGACTATACGCAGATGTTTCTTCTGATCTTCATCTGACTTGGAATATACCAGGATATCGTCGATGAAGACCACGACAAACTTGTCCAGCTCCGGCATGAACACCGAGTTCATTAAATACATGAAGTGAGCTGGAGCATTGGTGAGGCCGAAGGACATGACCAGGTACTCATAAAGTCCGTACCTTGTCGAGAAAGCTGTCTTTGGAATGTCCTCCGCCCTTATCTTAATCTGATGGTACCCGGATCTTAAATCCATCTTGGAAAAGATCTTCGCTTCGACCAACTGATCAAACAACATGTCGATCCGTGGCAACGGGTACTTGTTCTTGATGGTTACGGCATTTAATGGACGGTAGTCCATGCAAAGCCGCAACGTTTCATCCTTCTTCTTGACAAATAATGCCGAACAGCCCCATGGCGAGGAGCTCAGCCTAATAAAACCCTTCTCCAGAAGGTCCGTGAGCTGAGTCTTCAGTTCAGCCAACTCCTTGGGCGCCATCTTGTACGGCCTTCGGGATATTGGCATGGTTCCCGGTGCGAGTTCAATCATGAATTCCACCTCTCTATCGGGTGGCATCCCCGGCAAATCGTCCGGGAATACATCAGGGAACTCTCGGACCACTGGAATGTCTTCCAATCTGATGGTTGTAGCTTGATAGACACTTGGAAGTTTTATTTCTGGACTGTCCAGAAATAATTAGTGAGAACCGTGCACTTCTGAGTTTAAGTGCACGACTCGGAGGACGGTGTCTAAAACAGCGCCGTGGCGGGTTAACCACGACATCCCTAGGATGACATCGACCTTCTGCCCCTCTAAGATAATGAGAGACGTGGGGTACACTCTACCCGCTAAGCATAATGGTGCTTTGGAGACCATTACGCTTGCTGAAATCTTCCCACCCGGTGAACAAATTAAATATGGACTATCGGTGGGTAGTATTGGCAAGCTGTGTTTAGCAATGAAAGCTTGGCTAATAAAATTATGCGTGGCGCCTGAATCAAATAGTACTATAGCGGGATGCTGGTGGAGTTGGAACATACCCGCAAGGATTGGCTCGCCCACCGGCACGTCCTCAATGGCAAGCTGGTGGACAGTACCGGGCCTAGGGTTTGCCCGCCGCGCATTAGTAGGGTTCCGGGGTTGATTCCTCCCCGGAAACTGTGGTGCCACTCCGCCACCTTGCCTCTCCGGGCAACTGCTTGCGAAGTGTCCTAGACGACCACACTTGTAACACGTGGCCGCTGCTGGTGGAGTACTCGGGGGACGAAAGCCCGGCATGCGTTGCGGAGGTGCAAACGCACGCGGCATCGCCCGCTGCTGCTGTTGTTGTTGCGGTGGTACTGGCAGTGCTGGCCGGAATGCCGGTGAAGAGTACGGCCGACTGCGGAACGGCATCGACCGCTGTGGTGGTTGCCAGCGCGGACCTGATGGTGGGCGATTCACCATCCGAAACTTCTGAGAAGGACCACTTCCTTCTCCGCTGCTCTGCGGCGCGCTTCGCTTTCGCTCTGCCGCCGCCAACTCCTTGCCGGAGTCTTCCTGAACAATCGCAGCATCAATTATGTCGTTGAGGCTGCCGCGATTGAACATCGCCAGCTTGTCCTTCAGGAGCGGGTTAAGCCCCTGGTAAAAATGGTCCCGCCGCTTCTCGTCCGTATCTGCGTGATACGACGCGTAGAGCGCGAGATCGTTGAACGCCCTGGAATATTCCAGCGCGTTCCGGCTCCCTTGTTGCAGGTGTAGGAATTCCTGCGTCTTTCTCTTCATCAAACCGGGCGGTATATGATAGGCCCTGAAGGCCGTCCGGAACTCCGCCCAGGTCATTGCTCGGTCGGTGGGCTGTGAAGCACAGAAGTTGGCCCACCACGCGCTCGCGGATCCTTGGAGCTGCTGGACCGCGAACTGAGTCTTGCGCTGCTCGCTGACTTGGAGCAGCCCGAACTTCATCTCTATGGCGCGGAGCCAGTTGTCCGCGTCAAGTGGTTCATCCGCCCTTGAGAATACAGGGGGATGAGTCGCCAGGAAGTCAGAATAGGAGCTCTGTTGGCGCTCCTCACGATCTTGACGTCTCTCTGGGCGAGACGTATTCGCAATTAACGTTTGCAGCAGCTCTGTATGCTGCTGATGTGAACCCGCCATTGCCGCGACAATGTCGGCCAATGTAACCGTTGGCAGTGGCGGTGGCGGTGTTTGCTGTTGCTGTTGCTGCTGCTGTCCCGAGGAGTCCTCGGGAGGTGGTTGGGAGGTCTCTCCCCCTTGGCTAATACCTCCAACATCAGGGTTGGCACGAGTACGCGTCATTCTGAAATTCAACACAGCAGCAATTAGCACATGTCTTACTCAAAATTCCATAAACAGCAGTAGTATTGAAGCGACGCATGATTATCTTGCACAACATTCACATATATTGATAAAGCATAAACTTTATACAAGATACATTATTCTCGGATCTCCGAGAAGTCGTGCTCATGTCGTCACTACCTATACATACGCTACTGTCTACACGACATGTCACCGATTACAAAAGTTGGGTTACGCTACCCTAGCTGCCCTACTTGGCAACCGTAACCCCCTACTCGGAGTAGAACTCGACCTCCTGTGGGTCGTCCTCCTCCGGTACTTCTGCTGGTGGCTCTGGATCTACCACCTCTCCTCCCATTCCGGGTTCTCCCATTGCTGGAAGACCCAAGACCACCGGTATGCCCAACACCGGGGGCACAAGGTCCTGCAATGCATGCACCTCGTCCATAGCCTGGTTGTAGTCCTCTTCCCAGCCTTGTCCTTCCTCAATAGCGTTGTCCCGCTCTTGAGCAAGGTCCTCATTCTGCTGGGTTAGGGTCTGCACCAGCTCTTGCAACGCCGCGATGTCAACACGGCTCTTCTTCTTTGCCTTCTTCAGACGACGCAACTGATTGTGTTGTTCATTCAATCGCTTGATCGTCGGAAGGAGCACATTACGGAGTGCGCTGTGAGCACCCTCGAAATGATCTCCACGGCTTGTGCTCTCCTTGAGCTTGGTGGCGAGATGCTCCGTATGAACAGCTTGGCTGTCCATCACAGCGTTTCCCGCCCTCATTTGGAGGCTGAGGTTTGCCTCCGCGGGGTTGTACCTTGGGCAATTTGGGTCCGTTGCCTCCAGGTACCTCTCTCCCCACACATGCTGAGCTCGTCCCTCCACCGGAACGAGTGCGTATGGAGTTCCCTCCATAGCCTGCACGTGTAGTTGGCAGAAACGTGACATAGTGTCACGGGCTGCCACTTGCCACATCCCTTCCGGTTGTCTTCCTCTCACCGTGACGGTGAATGGCACCCAACCGGGTGGCGTAGGCCCTGCAGGAACCTCGACATGGATCGTCCACGTCTTGTTCCCCTCTTCTCCTTCTTCCTTGGCGAAGTATTGCGGCATCTGGTTGTACCCGAAATATTGGAGCATTTGCCACAATGCTTCCGGGTAGCCGCTACGGTCAGAGCAGTGGGAAACTACCCACCCGTTCTCCAACCGTTTATCTGCTGCCATCTGGAAAAATATATTTGAGAAATGTCAAATATTCATTTGAACAGTAAACCATTGAGTTATAACATAAGATATGTCATTGAACCCCTAAAACTTGGAAACATAGTTCAAATTTTTAAACAAATTTGACTGTTGATCTGCTGTTCCCATGACAGCCCTGACCAGTTTCCATATCAATCTGATTTAGGCCAGGTTAAAAGCAAAACCAGTCCTGGAGCTCAACATCAAAGTTAAAGTTAACTTCAATAGCTTTCCAGAAAGTATTTGGTTGGCCTAAGATCTGTCCTGGTTCACAAGTTATGAGATGTCAAAGTTAACAGAACTTCTGGGAACAATTGGACAGCACCTCCCTGCCTTAGGTACTGATTTGATCCAAGAATCCCAGTTACTTCTGTTCCTAATCTGACAAAACTTTCTGTTACAAAGTTGTAACCCATCTCATAAGCTTTCCAGAACTACCTCATTTTCTATTTTTGGATTTGTATGCAGGAAGTTATGCTTAATTTACAGAGAGTCTACAGAGAGTCTTTGCTCCGTCCTGTTTTCTGGACAGTTTCAACTCTACTGCATTTTTCGAGTGGTTAAGGGATGAAACACCTCTGGAACTCAACAGAAAAGTTGTAAAGCTCCTCCAAAGCTTTCCAGAAATGTATCATACGACCCCAACCTCGAAAAAAAACTCAACCTCTAACCTCTGATTAACTTCAGCCTTGATTTAGCTGAAAACAGAGTGCTCTGTCCTTAACATCCTATAAGTTAAAAACTTATCATCTTTGAATATCCTGTTCAAGGGAAGGAGTTACATCAAATTTTACTTCTTTGGATCAAAACCTTCAAGTTTTTAAATGAAGTTGTTCATTTAGTTGGATGTGACGTCGATGCGTCACCAGATTATGTCGGTACTACGTCCTCACAAAGGAAAAACCTATACCGGACTTAGCCGGCTTCGTTAGTTCAGTGGAACTACTCGTCACTCGCACACGGATGCTACACGTCTACCGTTTCGTGGTAAGGCTACCTGCAGAAATTCAACCAATCATCAGACTCGGCTGCACACCGAGTCCGGAATCCATACGGTTCGTACACCCGGCCGTCATCACTCGCCCGGATGTTCTCAAGCCAAACACGCCTTGAGTTACGTGTTCACGTTTCAGACCACGTGACGGGGTCTCCCATGTTGCACCACACACGCCAGGGACAGACGTTGCTCGAATACCCCAAACGACATGAAGAGTCGTAGAGGATACTAAAGCGGATCGGGTTACCTGCCACCCGTGGGGCTCCACCCTTCAGCTTGTGCGCACTGGTGGACAGCGCTTACGTGCACCCCCCAAGACATGAACGTCCCGAGATGCACGATTTTCCGACATAACAAATAGGTTACTAAGCCACTTCCTATATACTAATAACATCCTTATACGGGCTACTAACTCGTTCCTCACTGGATTTTTGAAAAAGAAGACCTTTGTACTGTGTTAAACCTCAAGCGAGCTCTGATACCACGCTGACACGACCCCATTGGTCCTGTCGAGCCAGGATCACGCTGAGGGGTGCTGCGTTGCACAGCACTGTATAACACACGTCAAAGGTACAAAGCGGAAGCGGAAGCTTTATTACATAAACAAGTTTATTAACATGTTTACATCAAAATAAGTTTAGTCCACACTCGCGGGCGTAGACTAAGCATCAAGTGCACGTTCAGCCCTCGAACGTGTCCTTGCTAGCACACACGCACACTAACTCTGCGGCGTGCACGACTCCCACTCGACGGGGTTCCCCTCCTGGGGTTCCGTCTCCTCTTCGGGAGTCCCTTCCTCATAGAACCCTGCAAAAGCTTCAAACACAAGCAGTGAGCACGAAGGCTCAGCAAGTCTGACCCGTCTCACCTAAACATGGAACTTCTACATGAGGGTAATGGGTTGCATGAGGTTAAAAAAATCATTTGCAAGGACTCGCCTAATTAGTAGAACCTTACTTTCAAGTTTTAGCAGCAGGTTGTGGAAACCTTACGCTAAGGTACATGAGAGAGCCGCAATCAAACAAGAAACGCATTTCTCTCATGTACTTTGCCCAAAGTTGAAAAGAACTTTAGTTAGCTCTAAGCTACAGCATATCATTAACAATCAATGTCCAGCTTTCAATCAGCAACATTTTAACATGTAACTAGCCTGTTCTTTCTACGTCACGGTACAGTGAACAAGTGGTACTCACTGACCGCGAGGGACGGCGATTATAATCGATTTACACCTGCAGGGTTACCGGAACAACCCGTCACGTACGTCCGTACTCGATGTTGCCTACAACAACCATCACGGACGCCGTACGCGACTACCTTTCACCCGTTAGCCAAATATTGAACCGGTCCCATCGTCCCGAGCAAGAGGTCCCTGCACACGCATCTCTGTGCCGCCAGCTGATTTACACCTCGAGCTCTCAACCTACCCTCTGAACGACGGGCAATGCCTCAATACCCAGCTACCCGAGTTACATCAGTTTCCCGGTTCCCATATAGCCGGTAGGTCTTCGGTACTGTTCTAGCTTGTTCAACAGGCCCGCACACGGCTCGGTCCTCAATCGACACAAGCGGAGCTACAGCACACAGGCCCCAAAGTCCTGCTGCCCTTACTCTCCGCTCGGTCTCATTTTCTTGCCATGTGTATCATGTGCTATCTCTACCCGAGCAATGTGCCTCTAGCCTATTCTCGCGAGTAGTTCCAACTACTCGACTTGTACCGAATCCTACTCTATCCTAGCAATGCAGTAGCTAACGGGGTTTGCAATCCTACACCCAACCCATGGTTTTCTTGGCTGTGCAGTTGGGTTTCCAATCAAGACTCTAATGCAAAGAACAATATTCAAAGATGTGCTCAAAACAATAAATATTTGTAAAAAAGGTAATGCAAACCGGGGCTTGCCTTGCTGCTCTTGGTCGTAGGCTAGCTGTTCCTCCGGAGTAACGAAGTCTAGGACTTCGGGTTCCTCCTCGACCTTAGCGACTACATGATAAGAACAATGTATGTATTAATTTAAATGCATTTGTATTAACTTTGAAGTTGTGAAGTCTATACCCCTTGCTAGACAGACCTAATGACTGTGAAACTTTTACTGTGGTTTGGTTACAACCTAAACAAAGACTTGGTCAAGTTTTAGTTGCAGTAAAGCTCATTTGAGCCCTCCACAAATAATTATGTCCTTGACCTTAATTGGAATTCTTAGGGTGTTCTAGGAATTTTCATGAGACAAACTATGACTTTCTGAAAACTAGATTTTCAGAGGGTTCTAATGGAGTTGGTCTCACTTAATTTGGAAGTCTCTAACTAAAGATATGAGCTAAACAATTGCAGAGAAAATTCTGAAAATGTTTCTGAACATTTTCTATTTTCTCTGGAACAGTTTTACTAATCACACCATTAGGTGGACTAAATAAGCTCAAATGGATCTGAAATTTTTATGGTAGCTCAAGGATATTTTGGTGAACATCTCAGCAAAATTTCAGGATTTTCCGCCAAAGGATTCTCCAGTTAAAATTCCTAACAGTTTAAACTGTAAGGAATTAATTCTGGAGAATTAAGGAATTTCACGAAGTGAAACTTAATTTTCTGGAAAGTACTCAGAGAGCTGAATCCAGCAAAATTTGGTTCACTCAATTTGGAGCTTTCTAGCCAAAGTTATAAGGATTTGAAGTTTGAAGGAAATCTGAAAATCGGGAAAAAGTTTAAACCCGCGCGTGGGCCCAGGGGACACGCGTCGCACGCCGAAGCGACAGCACACCGCGGCCCACAAGGCTTTTGCGCGCCAGCACACCCGATCCCGGCCGCAGCCGGATCCCGATTCAAAATATCGGCCGCTGACAGCTGGGGTCCACCCCCTTCTTCAACCTCGCGACACCCGCGCCCCGCCGCCGAGGGATCTCGCCGGAGAGCTCGCCGCTGGCTGCTGTACAGCTCCAAACTTCTCGATTCTGGCCGCCCCTGCCTACTTTTACTTGGGGAACATGATCCGAGGCTCAGCTGCTCATGACAACGGCCGGAGCATGGTCGGCGACGAGCCGCCATATCGGAACGACTTCGGCCATGTCAGCTGACTCTCCTAGTACCTCAGCTACATGGGAAATCGGTCGGGGAGCATCAGTAGACCTCAGAGAAGGTCGACATGAACTCGAGGCAGCTTGGGGAAGGCTCGAAATAGGTCCTCACCGTGCGCCCGATACCCCCCGTTCGTTCCGCCATTAGTAGACCTTGAATTACGCCGGGCACAGAGGTTCTCCGGCCCAGAGTTGTGAAGGCAACTTGTGCGTCACCGTGTCTAGCTCGTGTGTGAGTGGCCTGAGGCCCTCTAATCCTTTCTAGAGCACGAATTACACAGAATCGTACCCGAAGGTCGTTCTGCACACAGAAAGGGGAAAAGTGGAAATTCGCCGCCGGTGAGCCACCACTCGAGCTGTGGCTCGGGGATGAGCAGCACCGGTCACCTGCGCGTCCAAGGGTGCCTTGGCTCGGGCGTGACAACGCCCAGGTTGGGCTGTCCACGAGAGCCCGAGGTGCGGCGGTTTCCAGTTCCGAGTTTGATCTTTCGGCACAGCCGATATCACTCGGTTTCAATCGATTTCTAGCAATGGGGAGGATGGAGGAAGGTCTCTAGTACCTTGCTGGGACCCTGGAGTGGAAGGAGGGAGCTGCGATCGGCTTGATCAAGCGGGAGCTCGAGCGGCGGCGATGGCAGTGGAAAAAACAAGTCGTGTACGTCGGCAGCTCGGGGAATGGCGACTGAAGCACGCCGGGGAGGAAATAAATAGCCCGGCGGCTGGCCTCCGGCTTGGGGCGCGCAGCACGAGCTGGCGCCGGCTGCCCCCTTCGGTGGCGCGCGCGCACAGCAGCCGGGAACCGACTGAACTGTGGTTCAGTCGGTTGGTTTTGAGGCAGAGGCTGACATGTGGGTCCCACTCCTCTTTTAACCTCTGAAATTTACTCCTAACAGCTGTGGTAAACAGTGAACCCTATTCTACCCTTGGCAATTCAAATTATTCACCCAAGAGCCATTTGAATTGATCAAACTTCAAATGAGGTTTGGTTTGAATGAATTTCAGCACAAGTTCAGTTTGAAATTCAAATAAAGTTTGAATTTCTCCCCCTTAGCTCATGTTAAGATCAACTCCAAATGGAGTGAAAATTGGTGTGTGAGCTCAAAAAAATGTGCTGAGCAAGAATATGCCTTCCACTTTCAAATTCATGGTATAAAAACAGTTTGAATTTGAATATGTTTTCAAACTGCCCTTTTCCTATCTATACCCAAGATGACCTCAAAAAGGTTTTGAATTTGGGTGAAACTTGGCATGGACATCCTTAGCAAAGTGTAGGAGTTTTCATATGTCCAGCCCATCTATATCACATGTGGGAAATACCACTTTTGCAATGTGTAAGTTTGTTCTCCAATGAGCATGTTGATAATTGTTACTTGCTCTTCATTTGTGTTCATCATTCTTCCTCAAATGAGGTGTGTGGTGTGGGGATGAACACTACAAATGGGTGTCAAAAACTGAGGCCCTTACATTCCTCCCCCCTTAAAAGAATCTCGTCCCGAGATTATAAGGTGAAAACGAGAGAGAGGACGGTAGAAAATTACCGAATATGCGACGTGAAAAAGTCGGGGTAGTTAGTGCGAAGGAATTCTTCGCTCTCCCATGTCGCTTCGTCCATGGAGTGATTACTCCATAAAACCTTGTAGAACCACAACGTACGGTTGCGTGTGGTTCGGGCCTTTTCATCAATAATCTGCACCGGTTCCTCCCGATAGGTGAGATCCGGTTGCAGTTCTTCAATGTCTTCCAGCTGAACGGTAGTTGATAGCTTGAGACACTTCCTCAGCTGGGAAACGTGAAAGACGTCGTGCACACCGGAAAGTGCTTCTGGTAATTTCAGCCGGTATGCCACCGATCCACATCTTTCGGTAATCTGGAATGGACCGATGAAGCGGGGTGCTAACTTTCCTCTCACCCCAAATCTGTTTATGCCCTTCATTGGAGACACCCGTAGATATACGTGGTCTCCAACTTCAAATTGTAATGGGCGCCTTCTCCGGTCCGCATACTGTTTTTGACGGGATTGAGCGGCTTTTAGGTTCGCTTGAATCAGTCGAACCTTTTCTTCCGCGTCGTTGACAAGGTCAATCCCGAAGGTAACTCTCTCGCCAGACTCACACCAATTCAATGGTGTGCGGCATTTTCTTCCGTATAGCGCCTCGGAGAAGGGCTCTGGACCCGCCACGTGGCCAGAAGAACGGTGCCGCCTGCTCCCGAGCGGTAGGCAGCGGGCGTAAAGGCGCCCCACACCTTGCCCGTACAAGGTATTCAAGGCCCGCGTCTTCCCAAGACGCGGAAACGCGGAGCACGCGTCTGTCAGGTGCCGTTGCGCCCAGTCGCATCACAGACTGGCGCGCGGTGTCAGAACCTGCCAGCTAATAAACGCTGCGACAAGACATCCCATGCCGCCTGCGCCGTCATCAACCATTACGACTAGCGTGCGGCATGGGCAGGGCGGCAAGATGAAGACTCAGAAGCCTTCAACCAGAGGCAGCGACCGGCGTAACTACAGATACGGTAGATAATAGACAATCTTCCCGGGACCACCTGTCGGGTCCCGGCTCCCCTTGTAAGCCACCCGAGTCTTGGACTATAAAAGGCTCGGGTAGGCGTCGATAGCAAGGGTTCACATTTTGCAACTCATACGCTAGCCATACACTCTCAAGCTGTAACTCACCCCCAAGCTCAGGCTCCCGGCCCTGAGCAGCAAGCAATACAGCGAGCTCCATAGCTCGCCGTGGACGTAGGGTTTTACGCTCCGGTGGCCTGAACCACGTAAAACTCCCCGTGTCAAGCTCTCACTAACTCGTCCATCTGCGCAAGCTCTCCGCTAGGAACTAGCCCCTCCGAAAAAAGAACCTCCGCGGGCTGCCCAGTGCAGGCCCGGGGGAAGTGTCGACCGAACACTTCGACATATTCGCTACCATTTCACCTCATAAAACAACCTTGTCTCGCACCGAGACCAATCTCATGTCATGACCTACCAGTCATGCAACCATCTCATCTCCCGGACTTAACAGTCCCAAACCAAACCATAACCAATAACCATAACCAAGATCCTTCCCAATAACCATTCCAGTAACCATCCCAATAATCATCCCATCTAATCATGGCAGTTTAGCCAGGTGCTCGTAACCGTAAGCTCGGCTATCATGATAGTTTTAATAACTCTGCAGAGTTTGCACCTCTTTACCCACAAGTTTGTGATTTCGTCACCCGTCGGCGACTGCAGAACCTCCATTATACCAGTACACATCTGTCGGTGTATGGTCAAGAGATCACAAAATAGCCTTTACAAAGGGGTTACTAGATGTATGGACTCACTAAGGTTTCACCGGCAGGCTAGAATCTCCAATTCTCCCATCCACGGGCCCCCTCTTGTGCCATGCAGTTCCCAGGGCAGTCCTCACTCGACTCCCATTCCCCGCGCCTTCCACAGTCCATAACACTCTAGCAACTTACCT
This sequence comes from Neostapfia colusana, assembly GCA_030760725.1. Lineage (NCBI taxonomy): Eukaryota > Viridiplantae > Streptophyta > Magnoliopsida > Poales > Poaceae > Neostapfia > Neostapfia colusana. The sequence goes on along the minus strand of JASWHV010000018.1, from coordinate 18,208,454 downwards.
AATTACTCAGCTAAGCCGCACCCATACTTGGCCTTGTGGTGGCACTGTTATCCTGGCATGTGCATGCATGAACCGGTCCTTAGATCTATGGCAAGCAAAACCACCATCTCATGCTACCTCGTACACAAACCCAGGCTTTCTTAGATCCCCCTCCGATCAATGTTCATTCTTAACATCAGTTTCTCATTATTATTATGAGTGCAGTTAGCTAGACACATCTATCTCGCTTCCCAATCCCATGGACTCAGCGAAGCATAAAACAAAAACCATACCCGGCTCATAAAACTTCGCAGGTGACAAGGATGGTTTAATCAAAACTAGTAAACTCCTATAAAAGGGTTTCCCATCATGTTTGACTCAGCACATACACCTTTTCGCAAAACAAAATAGTTTTACCCAAAACATAGGATCAACATGGTTAAGGAGCACTTGCCTTGTTCTTGCGGTTCCGGTTGTTCTTGATTCTCAAAACCTTGTTGCCGCAGCTCGTCGTAGACAGCTTCCTGAACCTGTCCTGCTATGTAGGATTCACGTGCATACAAGATTCACAGCAATCAATATTATTCACAAAACCCTAAACTAGATGCGATGATGTACATGCATGCTATCCTATGATTAGATTGATTTGTACATATTCTCGCATGGCTTGCATGGTAAGAGGTATTCGGATCAAAGGTGGTCGTGGCGATGATCTTGTTTTTAGATCAAACTGATCATCGAGTGATCTGTCCACGAAAAGGCTTCTATTCGAAAGGAATCAAAGAACAGATGCAAAGAGATGAACAACATGATGTCGTAAGGTGGTATTGAAGTCCTACCTCACGTTCTTCTTGTCTTCGAGGTCCTCCTCAGACCGCTTGGTTCTTCTCCGATGATCTCCCTTGTTGTACTTCGGCGATGTTTTGCTCGGCGAGTTAGGGCTAGAGCTCTAAGTCGTCGGCTCAGGAGTTGAAAGAGAAGTTCGTGATTTCGGCCAGAGGTTTTGGGTTCTACTTATAATCGGGAAGGGAAGAGTCCTAACCTGATTGGATCCCGAATAAGAGTCTTATTCAGATCTTGTTGGATCCTGACGTCTTATCTTTGGTAACATTGTGGAGTTTGGATCGGTTTTCGTTGCGTACTGGTATCTTTACGCGTAAAAACTGCTGCAGACTCGTTACCTCCGTGATGATGAGCTCCGGAAGCTCCACGTGTCCTTCCGAGCCTGGTTTCTCTTCTCCCACAGAGACGAGCTCCGGTTGTGCCGCGTGTCACGAGCGAGACCTCCCTCTTCTTCGGAGACGAGCTCCGCGCACGCCACGTGTGGGTGCCGGTCTTTCCGCCTCTTCCTTCCCTCAGGGACATGCTCCGAGGTCGACACGTGTTCAGCGGCGACGGACCTCCGGAGATAAGCTCCGGTGGTGACACGTGTTCAATAGATCCGGACTTCTCTGAGATGAGCTCCGAGATTGACACGTATCTCGCGCGACTGGTCCTCTTATTTTCACGAGGACTAGCTCCGTGGATGACACGTGTCCTATGAAAAATGCCTTTGCTTCTTCCGCAGAGGCTATCTCCGCGGCAGCACGTGTCCCACAGGGTCGGACCCCTTTCCAATTGCGGAGGTGACCCCCGAGCCTGCCACGTAGCTAGTTTAACGGCGGACTTCTCCCAATCTCATGGGAATGAGTTCAGAACACGCCACGTGGTCTGCTGGTCGTGGAAATTGCCTTCGGTGCTCTCGGAAAGCATTATTGGCTATCTTTTTGATACTTGTTTCTGTTCCCTCTTTTCTAAAAAATGTTCTTTTTCTTCATAAACATGAACATATGCTGACACCCGAGATGAGGGTGTCACAAATCTACCCCCCTTAAATTGAATCTCGCCCTCGAGATTCGTTAGTAGAAAATAGATAGGGGAATTCAGCCTTAATATCCTCTTCACGCTCCCATGTGGCTTCAGCTTCAGTGTGATGGCTCCATTGTACCTTGCACCATCGAATCACTTTGTTTCGGGTGACCCTTTCTTTTACGTCCAAAATTCGGATAGGGTGTTCTGCGTAAGTCAGGTCCTCTTGAAGTTTAAGTTCTCCCATTGACACTTGTTCCTCTGGTATTCTCAAGCACTTCTTGAGCTGAGATACATGAAACACGTCATGTACGTCGGAGTGGTGGTTTGGGAGCTCTAGTTGATAGGCTACTTCTCCTCGCTTATCCAAAATCTTAAATGGTCCGATGTAGCGAGGTGATAGCTTGCCTTTGACATTAAAACGTTGTTGGCCTCGGATAGGCGATACCTTAAGGTATACGAAGTCTCCAACTTCAAAGGTCAACTTTCTACGCCTATTGTCCACATAGCCTTTCTGTCGTGACTGAGCAGCCTTTAAGTTCTCCCGTATTGTTTGGACTTGCTTTTCAGCCTCTTGTAGTACTTCGGGTCCAAACACCTGGTTCTCTCCAGTCTCGTTCCAGAACAGTGGCGTTCTACACCATCTACCATATAAGGCTTCGAAAGGCGACATCTTCAAGCTAGCTTGATAGCTGTTGTTATAGGAGAACTCTGCATACGGTAAACTCCTATCCCAACTACGCCCACGTTTCAAGGCGCAAGCTCTCAACATGTCTTCCAAAATTTGGTTCGTCCTTTCGGTTTGCCCATCTGTTTGTGGGTGATAGGCAGAGCTAAAATCTAGTCGTGTACCCACGGCTTTCTGCAGCTTCCTCCAGAATCTAGAGGTAAACTGAGAACCTCGATCTGAGACTATCCTCTTCGGAACTCCATGACGGCACACGATCTGCTCCATGTACAACTCTGCCAACTGTGTAACGTTGTAACTGGTCTTTACCGGAAGAAAATGGGCGGTTTTCGTCAACCGGTCCACAATGACCCAGATGGAATCGTGTCCTGACTGAGTCCTTGGCAGTCCGACGATGAAGTCCATACTGATGTCTTCCCATTTCCATTCAGGTATTTTCAAAGGTTGCAACAACCCAGCGGGTTTTTGATGTTCAGCTTTTACCCGTTGGCATGTGTCGCATAGGGCAACGTATTCGGCTATATCCCTTTTCGTACCATCCCACCAATAGCAAGTTTTCAAGTCCTTGTACATTTTGGTGCTCCCCGGATGTATGGAATAGGGTGAATCATGTGCCTCCTTCAATATTATGTCGCGAAGGTGTCTTAGGTTTGGCACACAAATCCTTTTTCCTAGCCAAAGCGTACCCTTTTCATCCTCTTTAAAATCCTTCTCTATCCCTTGTCGGATCCTTTCCTTGATTTCCTTGATCACCTCGTCCGTTGCTTGTCCCTTTCTTATTTCTTGCTCCAATGAGGAGTGGATCTCCATCATTTCCATGCTATTCAAGAATCCGAGGTGTAACCGTTCGAACTCCTTTCGAAGTTCGGGTGGTAGCTCCCGAACCGTGAGTTGGTGGCATGCTCCCTTTCTGCTCAATGTGTCAGCGACTACATTGGCCTTCCCGGGGTGGTAGTTGATTCCCACATCATAATCCTTTATAAGTTCTAACCATCGACGTTGCCTCAAATTCAAGTCCGTTTGTGTAAATATGTACTTGAGGCTTTTATGATCCGTATAGATCCCACATCGATGACCAAGGATATAATGTCTCCAAATCTTCAATGCATGCACCACTGCTGCTAACTCCAAATCATGTGTAGGATAGTTAAGTTCATGCTTCTTTAATTGTCACGAGGCATATGCTACCACTTGCCCTTCCTGCATGAGTACACATCCGAGCTCTTGTCTGGATGCGTCACAATATATGTCAAAGCTCTTGCTTACGTCTGGCAATACCAGAACTGGTGCTGTGGTTAGCCTTTTCTTGAGTTCCTCAAAACTTTCTTGGCAGGCTTGTGTCCATTGAAAGACTTTTCCCTTCATTAGCAACTCCGTCATAGGTTTTTCTATTTTAGAGAAGTCTTTAATGAATCGCCGATAGTATCCTGCCATCCCAAGGAAACTTCGAATATCCCTCACATTCTTCGGTTGGTCCCACTTTAGAACATCTCTCACCTTTCCAGGATCAACCGATACCCCTTCCTTGGAGATGATGTGGCCTAGGAAAGATATTTCCTTAAGCCAAAATTGACACTTGTTGAGCTTGGCATACAATTGATGCTTGCGCAGCTTCTGCAAGGTCAATCTCAGATGTTCTTCATGCTCCTCCTCACTTTTTGAATACACCATAATGTCGTCGATGAAAACCACGACAAACTTGTCCAAGTACTCCATGAAAACATTATTCATAAGGTACATGAAGTATGCGGGTGCATTCGTCAATCCAAAAGACATAACGGTATATTCATATGAACCATACCGCGTCCGAAAGGCTGTCTTAGGTATATCGGAGGGCTTAATCTTCAGCTGGAAATATCCCGACCGAAGATCAATCTTGGAGAACACTTGGGCTCCTTTCATTTGATCAAATAGGTCCTCTATACGGGGCAGAGGGTATTTATTCTTGATTGTTACCTCGTTGAGAGACCTGTAGTCCACGCACATTCTTTGGGTCCCGTCCTTCTTGTCTACGAAGAGTACCGGGGCTCCCCATGGTGACGAGCTTGGCCGGATAAAACCCTTCTCCAACTGTTCTTGAATTTGCTTCTTTAGTTCAACTAACTCGTTGGCGGGCATCCTATATGGTCTCTTAGCTATGGGTGCAGTTCCAGGTACCAAATCTATGGCAAACTCAATGTCCCGGTCAGGTGGCATACCTGGAAGTTCTTCCGGGAACACATCCAAAAATTTCTGAACCACTGGAATGTTGTCCAGTGCTACTCCTTCAACATGGTTCAGATCCGCTCGTTCGGTCGCTTGCGGGGCTGACTCAAACTCGACATGGATACCGTGTTCGTTTGTCAACTGCACGCTTCTCTGAGCGCATTGGATTACTCCATTGTGCTTGCTTAACCAGTACATTCCGAGTATGATGTCAATTCCGTGGGAGTCCAAGACAATAAGGTTGGCAAGGAAGTCTACCCCCCTTATTTTAAGGCTTACCTTAGGACATACTATACTAGTCCTCATTTCTCCTCCGGGAGAATTAACTAACATAGCACATTCTAGGTGGGATACGGGTAGATGATGTTTGGCAACATATTTGGATGATATGAAGGAATGCGATGCTCCGGAATCAAATAAAATGGTGGCCGGGTTGGAGTTGTCAAGGAACATACCAATTGCGACGTCCTCAGCCTGTTGTGCTTCCTCAGCAGTGACATGGTTAACGTGGCCATGAGCATAGTTCTGCGGTCCACGGTTCCCTTGGTTGTCTCCTCCGTTTGGTCGCTGGTTCTGCTTGGGCACGTTACCTTGCTGTCCAGGGCCTCTCTTCGGGCACTGGTTAGCGAAGTGGCCTACTTCCCCGCATGCAAAGCATGCCCTGTTGCCTACAGCAGCATGTACGTTGGGGCGGGGGTTTTGAACAGGAGCACCATTGTTAGGCCGGGGTGCAGGAGGCATGGGCACACGAGGTGCCGGTGCAACGGGCCGTTGCTGTGGTGGCTGACCAGGGCGGCACGTAGGAGTGGTCGATCCATACTGCGGTGCAGGGGGCATGTATCTAGGTCGTACGTTGCTCACTTGGGGCTGGTATGGGATCTTCCTTTTGCACTCGCGCTCGATCTCTTGGATCTTGTTTTCAACCACAATAGCCTTATCAACTAGCTTCTGGAAGCTTACGTAGTCATTGTTGAGGAGCTGAACCTGGATCTCATTGTTCAACCCTCTCATGAACAGGTACTGCTTCCTCTGATCTGAGTTGACATCTTCGGGGGCATACCGGGACAGTTGTATGAACTTGTTGAGGTATTCGTTCACACTTTTCTGCCCTTGGCGGAGACCTTCAAACTCCTGCCTCTTGAGCATCATTACGCCAACAGGGATGTAGTGGGAGCGGAAACTTTCCTTGAACTCAGTCCAAGTGATTGTCTCCGGGTTGGCATGGGCGTTGCTCAAGGCATCCCACCAGTCAGCAGCTGCTCCCATCAGTTGGTGTGACGCAAAGAGAACCTTCTCTCGGTCGTTGCACTGAACAATGTTAAGCTTCTTCTCCATGGATTTCAACCAATCATCGGCCTCCATTGGATCGCTTGTTTGAGCAAAGGTGGGTGGTCGAGTCCTCATGAACTCTCCCAGCCTATTATGAGCCAGCGGTGATGGTGGCGGTGGTGCCGGAACGGGATGTTGGTTGGCCTGCAACTGACCCAAAGTTTGGATCATGGTTTGCATAAGCTGGTTTTGCATGGCCATCAACCTTTCTAGGTTTTTCTAGGTTGTTTTCGCCAGCTCCGGGGTTAGCAGGAATTTCCTCGTGGTCATCTTCCTGGACGTTCCTTCAGCTGGCGTTTCCTCTCACCATCTGTGAGGGGGAACGAAATAGAATAGAAGGTTAGGTAGGTCCTTTCAACTATATGCATCAAGGTGAGTTGGACTATATATATTAGTCCTTATGAGGATGTGATCAAGTGCCGAAGCATTTCACTCCTCTTTCTTCTTACGTGTGGATATGGACAACGTGTTTATGACGTCCCACAATTCACACTAAGCACATATTCACAAATAATTATCACAAGGGCCCACTCAACTCCTATTCAAGGATGGTTCCCTATGCCAAGGTGGTTTCAAAAGCCAATCTAAGTTATTCACCCTAGGATGCTTCCTTTGGTAAGTGTGGCTTAGCTTCCTATGACTCCTATTCAGGGGTGTAACTTGCTGTCAACCCGTGGCTCTAATATCAATCTAAGGCTTCTATCTAGGCGTGTAACCTACTGTCAACCCGTGGCTCTGATACCAATCTGTGACGCCCTCAATTCTGTGGAAAACCACGGAACCGAGAACTAATGCATATGTGTGCCCAGGATGTTCATCACACATACACATACGTTCCACAAACTGAATTCAGATTATATTTTACCACGAATAACAGATTTTATTACAATCACCTCATGAGTCTTGGACTCATGCTTACAGCGAAAGTCCTTATCTCTAAGCAGCGGAATTCTTATTTATATGCGGAAGCAAAACTAATGCGGAAGCAAAACTAAGCAGAAGTGGCTCCATCCCTATTCCCTCCACAGGCAAGGTTGAGAACAGATCACACGCCATAATGCTCTACTCGGTCTTCATAGTAATCTTCTCTTGCTGTTGATGGAGAAATAATAATGCAAGTTTGAGCACGATGATGTACTCAGCAAGTGCAGGAATAACACATGATATGCAGCTTATAAACAAGGTAGGTATAAAAGGCTTATTTGCAGAAAAGCAAGTTTATAAAACCATTGATAAAACAGCAACTTAACTTTAGATGCATGTAATCCCAGCATGTATTAAATTACCAACATACCTTCATCACTTCCCGTGTTCCATCCGAACATTAACCAATCTTTTATTCATACTCACGAATACCTCCTCGTATTCGCTACCATTTCACCTCATAAAACAACCTTGTCTCACACCGAGACCAATCTCATGTCATGACCCACCAGTCATGCAACCATCTCATCTCCCGGACTTAACAGTCCCAAACCAAACCATAACCAATAACCATAACCAAGATCCTTCCCAATAACCATTCCAGTAACCATCTCAATAATCATCCCATCTAATCATGGCAGTTTAGCCAGGTGCTCGTAACCGTAAGCTCGGCTATCATGATAGTTTTAATAACTCTGCAGAGTTTGCACCTCTTTACCCACAAGTTTGTGATTTTGTCACCCGTCGGCGACTGCAGAACCTCCATCATACCAGTACACATCCGTCGGTGTATGGTCAAGAGATCACAAAATAGCCTTTACAAAGGGGTTACTAGATGTATGGACTCACTAAGGTTTCACCGGCAGGCTAGAATCTCCAATTCTCCCACCCACGGGCCCCCTCTTGTGCCATGCAGTTCCCAGGGCAGTCCTCACTCGACTCCCATTCCCCGCGCCTTCCACAGTCCATAACACTCTAGCAACTTACCTAATTACTCAGCTAAGCCGCACCCATACTTGGCCTTGTGGTGGCACTGTTATCCTGGCATGTGCATGCATGAACCGGTCCTTAGATCTATTGCAAGCAAAACCACCATCTCATGCTACCTCGTACACAAACCCAGGCTTGCCTAGATCCCCCTCCGATCCATGTTCATTATTAACATCAGTTTCTCATTATTATTATGAGTGCAGTTAGCTAGACACATCTATCTCGCTTCCCAATCCCATGGACTCAGTGAAGCATAAAATAAAAACCATACCCGACTCATAAAACTTCCCAGGTGACAAGGATGGTTTAATCAAAACTAGTAAACTCCTATAAAAGTGTTTCCCATCATGTTTGACTCAGCACACACACCTTTTCGCAAAACAAAATAGTTTTACCCAAAACATAGGATCAACATGGTCAAGGAGCACTTGCCTTGTTCTTGCGGTTCCGGTTGTTCTTGATTCTCAAAACCTTGTTGCCGCAGCTCGTCGTAGACAGCTTCCTGAACCTGTCCTGCTATGTAGGATTCACGTGCATACAAGATTCACAGCAATCAATATTATTCACAAAACCCTAAACTAGATGCAATGATGTACATGCATGCTATCCTATGATTAGATTGATTTGTACGTGTTCTCGCATGGCTTGCATGGTCAGAGGTATTCGGATCAAAGGTGGTCGTGGCGATGATCTTGTTTTTAGATCAAACTGATCATCGAGTGATCTGTCCACGAAAAGGCTTCTGTTCGAAAGGAATCGAAGAACAGATGCAAAGAGATGAACAACATGATGTCGTAAGGTGGTATTGAAGTCCTACCTCACGTTCTTCTTGTCTTCGAGGTCCTCTTCAGACCGCTTAGTTCTTCTCCGATGATCTCCCTTGTTGTACTTCGGCGATGTTTTGCTCGGCGAGTTAGGGCTAGAGCTCTAAGTCGTCGGCTCAGGAGTTGAAAGAGAAGTTCGTGATTTTGGCCAGAGGTTTTGGGTTCTACTTATAATCGGGAAGGGAAGAGTCCTAATCTGATTGGATCCCGAATAAGAGTCTTATTCAGATCTTGTTGGATCCTGACGTCTTATCTTTGGTAACATTGTGGAGTTTGGATCGGTTTTCGTTGCGTACTGGTATCTTTACGCATAAAAACTGCTCCAGACTCGTTACCTCCGTAATGATGAGCTCCGGAAGCTCCACGTGTCCTTCCGAGCCTGGTTTCTCTTCTCCCACAGAGACGAGCTCCGGTTGTGCCGCGTGTCACGAGCGAGACCTCCCTCTTCTTCGGAGATGAGCTCCGTGCACGCCACGGGTGGGTGCCGGTCTTTCCGCCTCTTCCTTCCCTCAGGGACATGCCCCGAGGTCGACACGTGTTCAGTGGCGACGGACCTCCAGAGATAAGCTCCGGTGGTGACACGTGTTCAATAGATCCGGACTTCTCTGAGATGAGCTCCGAGATTGACACGTATCTCGCGCGACTGGTCCTCTTATTTCCGCGAGCAGTAGCTCCGTGGATGACATGTGTCCTATGAAAATGCCTTTGCTTCTTCCGCAGAGGCTATCTCCGCGGCAGCACGTGTCACACAGGGTCGGACCCCTTTCCAATTGCGGAGGTGACCCCCGAGCCTGCCACGTAGCTAGTTTAACGGCGGACTTCTCCCAATCTCACGGGAATGAGTTCAGAACACGCCACGTGGTCTGCTGGTCGTGGAAATTGCCTTCGGTGCTCTCGGAAAGCATTATTGGCTATCTTTTTTATACTTGTTTCTGTTCCCTCTTTTCTAAAAAATGTTCTTTTTCTTCATAAACATGAACATATGCTGACACCCGAGATGAGGGTGTCACATCTCCTCTGAGGAGAGGGAGGTCCGGCCCCGCTGGACACGTGGCGCCTTCGGACCTCTCTCCCGCGGAGGGGGAGGTCCGGCTTCTGTATGCCACGTGGCGGGCCCGGAGCTCTCCTCTGAGGAGAGGGAGGTCCGGCCCCGCCGTATGCGTGGCGCCTTCGGAGCTCTCCCTGCGGAGAAGGGCGAGATCCTTAGGCATTTTACCCTGTGCGCGGGGGTACCCCATATCCCATGTACCGACAGTGGCCCCCGGGCCCATCTCAGGGGAGATAGCGAGCCCGAGGTGGGACCTCCGTCTCTTCCGATCCGCGCACTTCCTCTAAGTCCTGAATTGACCGCTGTCGGAGCACGAACGGCCACGGGATCGTGGGAGCGCGCGCTCACTTGATGGTTGCTTTTACTGCGGCGGTTCCCAAGACTGCCACTTCTGCACGTTGCGGCGCTTTCTTCGGGAACCGCCAAAGTCGCTTGCCGGCTCATCTTCTCAGGAGACTGACTCCTTGACCCCACCGCTTCAGTTAGGCGGCTTGGGCCCACCCATCATCGGCACTGGGTCTAGGAACCAAAGCGGTTGCCGGTGCGGGGTATTCGAAGAGTTCCGAATCGCTTGGGATTGCACCCGGGAAGGTGTTAAATGAAACCTCCATGCGGGTACATTCCTCTTATAAGGCTTCCAGCCCCTGCGCCTCCCTCAGCCCCTGCGGTGCCCCTGACCTCCCCTGTCGCGTCCACGACCGGCGAAGGTGCTGGTGCCTCGGCAACTGAGGCAAAACGCTGACCCGGGGGAGCCAGAGAGCCAGCATCTGCGCCTACAGCAGCCCCTCCAGCCTCAGCAACGGACTTCCGGGCTGGCGAAGGAGGATGAACAGTTGCTGCCGCAGCCACCGCAGAGGGCGAACCCGCCGGCACAGAAGAAGCCCCCGCCAACTTGGGGGCCGTCGGAACCACCGCAGTTCCCGGATGCTGTGGCGCAGAGCCTCCGCCAACTGGAGATGGACGGGGAATAGGCTCGCCCCCGGCAGCCGGTGAGTCCCTGTAGGCAAAGAAAGCTCTCAGGCTAAGAGAGGAGAAGGGAACACTACTCCTACAAGCCAGAAAGAGCAACACTTACTGGGCGACGTGAGCGCTCCAACGGGCTTGGAGCCCCGGCCTCTGGGCCGGGGCAGAACCGCCAGGACCTCCAGCCGGAACGCTCGCTGGCTGTGGCATCTGAGCCCCCGGAACACTCCCGGGCATCGCCCCACCGGCGTGCTTCCTGGAAGCCCCTCCGCCTGAGGAAGAGTGGCGGGACGCTTGGGGTTCCTCGGACTGCCGCTGTCCGAGAAAAGACCCACCGGACTTGGACACCCGGGGTCTCTTTGGGTCGCCACTCGACGGACCAGCGCCTCCGGGAGATGGGCGCAAGGGTGCTCCGGCCCCCTGGCTCGCGCAAGCGATGCCCTCGTAGTAGACCGGGCATGTTTCTTCTCTGGCTGCCCAAGGGCCGGCTCCTTCCCCTTCCCCTTTTCGGCGGCTTGAGTTCCGCCGGCCCTCGGTGCGGGTTGGGCAGCGACAGACGACTTGTGCTCCGATCCGGAGCACTCGGTCCCAGGGATCGAGATGCCCCGGAGGGTATCCCCAACCTGACGAACAGCGATCCCAATGTCGTCGAGGTTCAGCATCTTCCGCAGCAGCTCTGACCTCCTCTGCGGCTCCAAGAAGAGGGGAGTGGCAGAGGCCGGGAAGGCGAGGTCGCCACCAGTGACGTAGTCGCCGCTCACCTTGCCCACCATCTCGTACAGCTCCTCATCGGAAGGATCAGAGCCGAGACCCCTCTCCAACCTGGTGCAGTCGAGCTCGCCGGTGTAGTACCATGCCAGGCGGTTGCGCTGCGGCAAAGGCGCAATACGGCGCGACAAGAAATCCACTAGCACCATCAGGGACGTCAGCCCCTCGTTGGCCAGGAACCGGATCCGCTCCAAGACCGGTGCGTACTCCTCCTCCAGCGCTGGGACCTCCTCCCAGAAGCGATGCTCGGTGGTTGGGCCAGCAGTTGGGAGCTGCAGGCGATCGTGCTCGTCAGTCTGCACGATCACCCAGTTCTCCCTCCAGTTTTCCCACCTCGACGCACTGAAAGGTAGAAGGTACCCACAGTCCTTCAGATCCTTGCAGCGATGCTGGAAGTAGTACGCGCCCAGCTGGGTCTTCGAGCTGCACCCGGTCGTCCGCAACACGAAGAAATAGAGGAAGAGCGTCGCTGAAGCGTGCACCCAACAAACATCTTGCAGAAATGGACGAAGACGGCGGCCATCGCGAAGGAGTTGGGGGAAAGGTGGTGGAGCTGGAGACCGTACGTCTCCAGCAGCGTGACGAAGAAGGAAAAAATTGGTGGGACAAACCCCGCCATGGCGTAGGCAGTGAAGAAGACCATCTCCCCCTTTTTCAGGAGCAGGGGGAGAGATCCCTGGCGGAGCCGGCATTTCTGCTCCTCCGCGTGCCAGCCCAGCAGCCTGCGCACTGGTCCGAGCTCGGCCGACCGAGCGAGACGCGACGGAAGCAGGTTGGAAGCCATCTCGGGGGAGATAGCGAGCCCGAGGTGGGACCTCCGTCTCTTCCGATCCACGCACTTTCTATAAGTCCCGAATTGACCGCTGCCGGAGCACGAACGGCCGTGGGATCGTGGGAGCGTGCGCTCACTTGATGATTGCTTTTACTGCGGCGGTTACCAAGACTGCCACTTCTGCATGTTGCGGCGCTTTCTTCGGTAACCGCCGAAGTGCCTTGCCGGCTCATCTTCTCAGGAGACTGACTCCTTGACCCACCGCTTCAGTTGGGCGGCTTGGGTCCACCCTTCATCGGCACTCGGTCTAGGAGCCGAAGCGGTTGCCGATGCGGTGTATTCGAAGAGTTCCGAATCGCTTGGAATTGCACCCGGGAAGTTTTTAGAGGGGATCTTACCCACATTGCGGCTTCCCTTCGCACTTCTCTGCGTTTCTTCTCGGACTCTTGTGCTTTTGCTCTCTTGCCCTTGAGTCCTCCCTCGCCATGGCCTCCAACCCGCCACCAGAGAAGAAGCGCCGCTCGATCTCCTCCAGCGGCGGCGTCTGTGCCAAGTCGGGAATCTGGGGTGCCTGGCACTCCCTCCTGTGGCGACTCGAAGAGGCCCCGGGCTGATGCGTTGAGGGAAGCTTGTGGGGCGTCCTCTGTTCTGCCAGTTCAAGCGACTGCGGAGCGGCCGTCAGTGACGGTAGCGGGCTCTAGGAGTCCTACCCCGCCTCGGAAGTCGGGGTTCAGAGCCCGCTGGAGTGTCCGCGCTTCCTGGCCATCCCCGACTTGCGGGGAGTCTGTGCCGCTGCGCTCGGAGCCAGGGACAACTGCTGCGGCCCCCAGGCCAGCGCGAACTTCTCCTGTTCCGGTGTGCCCGGACTCCGCGGCGGCGTCGTCTCTTCCTGCCGAGACGGCCACCGCGGCCCCCAAGCCAGCGCAGGTTGACCCTGCACCAGGCGGCCCGGACTTTACTCCAGCGCCGCCTTCCCCGGCTCGCCCCTCTCCACAGGTCAAGGAGCCAGAAGCTGAAGAGAGCCCGGCAGGTCCGGCTGCCAGAGCCTCGGAGCCAGCTTCTCCTGACCGCCGTCTCGTCTCGGTTGCTGGTGCGTCAACTCCTCTTGAGGACGAGGTAATGGAGGAGGTCGGGGGGACTGCCCCGGCCTCTGTTGCTCCATTGCCCCTGGCGGATGCCTTTGCGCTTGCCGAGACGAGCGTCCGGCAGGTCTTGGCTGCACTAGGTCGCGAGCGGGAGGAGTATACGGTTGAACGGGATCGCCTCCTCACCTGGGGGAACCTTTGCGGGAGAGGACCGCGAAGGTTAAGAGCGAGCTCGACTCCAGGCGGGAGTTGCTCGACTTCAGGGAAGTGCTCCTCGACCGGCTGAAGCGGGCTGTCGACCGCATGGACGCCGAATCGTGGCGGATCAACAGGGAGGCCCTGGAGGCACACGCCCGGGCCGAGAAGAGCCTCTCTGCCACTGTGGAGATACGGCAGCAGTTGGAGCGCCGTAAACTCGCCGTTGAGGAACGGGAGCGTTCCACGGCAGCTGAGGCGGAGAGGGTCGCCGCGCAGCTGGCGGCGGGCGAGGATGACCTTCGAGCTCGGATCGAGGAGTTGGAGATTCTGAAGGCAGACCTCGACTTGATGGAGGAACAGGTCTCCCGTGAACGCCGGGCGGTCTTGGACCGGGAGTTGGCCGCCGACTTCATGGCTGCTGAGTTGGAGCGGCTCGCCAAGACTCTCCATCTTCGGGAGAGCTCCCTGGCGGCCAAGGAGAAGGAATTCTCCGAGAGGAACCTGGAGGCCCTGCAGGCGGCCCGCCGCGAGGTGGAGGAGCTCTCGGCCTTGCGGTCCTCCGAGGCTCTTGCGGTCTCGAGCTTCGTGGATCGAGCGGGGTCCGCCCTGAGCCCTCTTGGCTTCAGTCCGGTGAGGGCCGCGGCTCCTGCGTTGAAGGTGGCGGAGGTGATCCCCGCGCAGGAGTCGATCGGCGCCAAGCTGGACAGGCTAGACTCGGTGGTCGCCAGCGAGCTTGAGGCCGAGGGACGCGGCCTAGCCTTAGAGGTCGCCTCACATGTGTTGGCATGCTTCAAGAGCCGCGACCCCTCTTTCTCGCTAGAACCAGCGAGAGAGGGCCCAGCCGCGGAGTGGGAGGAAGCTGCCAGGGCTGAAGTCGAGGATGTGGCCACCCTTGTAGCCGCAAGGTTCCGGCGGGAGCCGGGAGGTCCTTAGGACTTGTTTCTCCCTTTTTATCGAGTCTGTAGTCCAGCTCATGGAGCCTCGCTTAATTTGACTCTTTTAGATATTTGTGTCTGTGATGCTTTTTCTCTCCTTCTTGGCTTTGCCTGACTGAGTCCTTAGCTTCGCAAGGTACTCAGAGGCCATCTCCATTCTCGGAGCTCTGCATAGACACCTTCCCCGGGTCCTAACCGTGTTAGGGGCCCCCGGGGGTCTACGGATCTCGCCCTATGGGGAGCTCCAAATCTGCCTGCCACGTGGCGGGTCCGGAGCCCCTCCTTAGGAGGCGGGAGCTCTGGCCATGCTGGACACGTAGGGCTTTTGGAGCCCTCCCACCAGGGGGGGGGGGGAGGTCCGGTTTCCGCCTGCCACGTGGTGAGCCCGGAGCCCCCCTCAGGGGAGGCGAGAGCTCCGGTCCCGCCGGACACGAGGGGCCCTTGGGCCTCACCCCTGCCGAAGAGGCAGGACCCGGTCCTTCCAGTCCTAGGCCGGAGTAGTTGGTAGCTCCTTTCCCCCTGCTTCATGCAGTCCCTGTTGCCGTAACCTGGAGGTCCTTCACACAGGCAGAGGAAACGTAATTCTCCTCGGGGGGTCCTCCCCTCCCGTCTCCTAGTCTTATCCGTCTTACGATCCTGATCCGTTATACGGGGCTTGGGCAATTCTGTGCTCGAGGCGCCGGAGCTCCGGCTCCCTCCGAGGTCCGGGTACGGTCGTCCGATCCCTAGTACCGGGCCATGCGCTGGGGAAGCAGAGTGCACGTGCTTTGGGTTCATGACCAGGCAAAGCGGTTGTACTCCCCTGTACCTCCGGAGGGCAGGATGTGCATGCTTTGGGCTCATGGCCTGCTAAGCTGGATACGCACCCTGGACCCCCCATGCACAACGCAGGCCTTTCCTGGAGGTGACCAACTGGCACCGCAACACCTGACTGGGGGAGGCCCGAGAGACTCACTCGGCCATCGGCAGGTGCCTGAAGCGCAGCCGCCCTCGGTAGGATAGCGAATGCCGACTATGGATGAGCGCGGGAGAGGGGGAGCTAGATGTACGCTGAACATACAAAGATAGTGCGGTCATAAAAATTAATGCATAATTTAAATGAGCGCATGAGAGAGAGCTAAGTAGAACAGGTTTCTGTATTCATGCCCATAGGTGGAATTCTGGCTGTACATGGAGGCAATATTCCGCCTCGTCTACAAGGGAAGCAAGACTCTACGCGCTTAGGGTCGAAACCAGGGTAAACTGGACGTAGTCCTGTACCGTCCCTTGAGACTTAGCTGCCCCAAGCTCTGTTCCTAAATTCTATGGGATCCATTACAGAAGGGAATGACCCTGTTCTACTGATGCTCGGGGAGTAGTACTTACAGTGTTGCTCCACGCCAAGGATTTTGGGAACGGATCCCACACTCGGTTGAAAGGCATGTGTACCTGGGGCGGCAGCTTTCATGATTCGGAAGGGACCTTCCCTGCTGGGGGAGAGCTTATGGGTCCTTTTTGGAATAGAGCATGCCGCGACACCAGTTTGCCCTCCTGCAGGTCCCCGATGCGTTCGGTTCTTTGGCGGTAGTGCTTAGAGCATCAGCCGAGACCGCGCGTTGTGGGGTGTTACCTGCAGCCGAGTCTCGTCGATGAGGTTGTCATCTTCGCACTGGATCAAGTCCTGCGCGGCTTCTCCTTGGGGCCCCCGGGGAGTTCTCCCCTTCTGGCTAAGGCCTTCAAGGGGTAGGTGGACCCGAGCTCGTCTTGGATGACCTAAGGCGTCTTCCCCTTCTGGCAAGGCCCTCAAGGGGTTGACAGATCATGGGCGGCCCCCGGGAGGTATCTCCGAGGCACGGAGGCGTGCCGCAGTTGGCTACCGCCCTGGCCCATCACCGTCGGAGCTGGTGTCCTCACCATTATGCACTGTCTTTATGACACGCTGAGGCTCCTGGAACCCCACCTGATGGGCGGCGGTGACTGGGGCATCGACCTTCTGTTTGCCATCCCTCTGAGGGTAGGGCGGTGCTTCAGCTCTCTGCTGTCTTCCTTTGCGGAAGCGCTCTGCGAGCCTCTGGATATCCCAGCACTCGGCAGCAGTATGGTTGCCGGCGCCATGCATGGGGCATAGCCCACCCTGGTCACTATCTGGGGCCGGTGACTGCCGCTGCCTTTTGTCGGGGCATGGCCCCCGAGCTCCACTAGTCGTCGCTGCTGCGGCGACGGGAGCCGTGAACGATGACTTCATCTTGCCACTCCCCCGGTTCTTGGCCTTCTTGCCACCCCCATATGCAGCAGTGCCGGACCCGGGCTGTCCTCCTGGCTCGGAGGTCGGCAGAGAGTGCCAGTTCCGCCCTTCAGCTGCTCTGGCGCATTTGTCCGCCAGGCTGAAGAGCTCAGAGACGTCGCGAACCTCTCTGGTCGCGAGCTTCTCAAGCATTTTCTCGTCCCGGACACTCTGTCGGAACGCCACCACCAAAGAAGCACTTTGGATATGTGGGATGGTGTTGCGTACCTGGGAGAACCGCTGGATGAAAGAGCGCAGCGACTCCCCAGGTTGTTGCTTGATGGCGTGGAGGTCAAGCTCCGTGCCGGGACGGGTGTAGGAGCTGCCGAAGTTGGTGACGAACTGCCGGCAGAGCTCTCCCCTGGAAGTTATGGACCCCTGAGGTAGATTCATGAGCCAAGACCGAGCTGGGCCGGTCAAGGCGACGGGGAAGTAGTTGGCCATGACAGCCTCATCCCCTCCTGCGGTAAGTACGGCGGTGGAGTAGATCTGGAGGAACTCTGCCGGGTTGACGCTACCGTCGTACTTCTCAGGTAGGTGCGGGCGAAACTTGCGTGGCCACCTCGCGAAGCGAAGGTGGGGTGCAAGAGCTGCACATCCTGCTCCTTCTGCTGCAGGTATTGGCACTGCGAACGCTTGGTTCGCACTTGTATCCCGGCATGGGCAAGGCTGCACCATAGACCGGGGGCGCTGCTTGCAGCGCATATGGTTGTGGCATATGCTGCACGGCGTATGCCACAAGACATCCCATGCCGCCTGCGCCGTCATCAACCACTACGACTAGCATGCGGCATGGGCAGAGCGGCAAGATGAAGACTCAGAAGCCTTCGACCAGAGACAACTACGGTCGATACCTGAGATATGGGGTACCCCCGCGCGCAAGGAGAAATGCCTAAGGTGCTCGCCCTTCTCCGCAGGGAGAGCTCCGAAGGTGCCGCGCGTCCGGCGGGGCCGGACCTCCCTCTCCTCAGAGGAGAGCTCCGGGCCCGCCACATGGCTTACAGAAGCCGGGCCTCCCCCTCTGCGGGAGAGAGGTCCAAAGACGCCACGCGTCCAGCGGGGCCGGACCCCCCCCCCCTCCTCAGAGGTGAGCTCTGGGCCCGCCACGTGGCTTACAGAAGCAGGACCTCCCCCTCCGCGGGAGAGAGGTCCGAAGGTGCCACGTGTCCAGCGGGGCCGGACCTCCCTCTCCTCAGAGAAGAGCTCCGGACCCGCCACGTGGCTAGAAGAACGGTGCTGCCTGCCCCCGAGCGGTAGGCAGCGGGCGTAAAGGCGCCCCTCACCTTGCCCGCACAAGGTATTCAAGGCCCGCGTCTTCCCAAGACGCGGAAACGCGGAGCACGCGCCTGTCAGGTGCCGTTGCGTCCAGTCGCATCACGGACTGGCGCGCGGTGTCATAACCTGACAGGTAATAAACGCCGTGACAAGACATCCCATGCCGCCTGCGCCGTCATCAACCACTATGACTAGTGCGCGGCATGGGCAGGGCGGCAAAAGGAAGACTCGGAAGCCTTCAACCGGAGGCAACCACCGGCATAACTACAGATACGGTAGATAATAGACAATCTTCCCGGGACCACCTGTCGGGTCCCGGCTTCCCTTGTAAGCCGCCCGATCCTTGGACTATAAAAGGCTCGGGTAGGCGTCAATAGCAAGGGTTCGCATTCTGCAACTCATACGCTAGCCATACACTCTCAAGCTGTAACTCACCTCCAAGCTCAGGCCCCCGGCCCTGAGCAGCAAGCAATACAGCGAGCTCCATAGCTCGCCGTGGACGTAGGGTTTTACGCTCCGGCGGCCTGAACCACGTAAAACTCCTCGTGTCAAGCTCTCACTAACTCGTCCATCTGCGCAAGCTCTCCGCTAGGAACTAGCCCCTCCTAAAAAAGAACCTCCGCGGGCTGCCCAGTGCAGGCCCGGGGGAAGTGTCGATCGCCGGCAGCTCACCTCCCCCGCCTCCGCGGCGAGCCGCGGCTACGGGGGAGTACAAGCCAACACACTCAGGACAGAGTGTGTCAGTACAAGCTGGGAGCCAGCAACCGGTTCTGGTAGCGCCGACCCCGGCAATGCAGGCTCCAACCAGCGTCATATCTCCGGTAGCGCCAGGCGTACCCGGAAGGGGTGCGCTAGCTGCAGCAAGAGCGCTACTGCACAATCCGCCCGCTGGAGACGCGCCTCAGGCAGCGACCCAGCGGTGGATTCTCGAGGTAGACCGTCTTGTCGTCGCTGCCGCAAGCCCGCGACACCGGCGGAGACGACACTCTGACCAGCCGGCCGTGTCGCTGATACGCACGCCGATGGTTGGTGAACAGACGGCAGATTCCAGCTCTGCCAGCCCTCAACCGATGGATCTGAGGACAGGGCTGGAGCGGTGTCGCTCGGGTCAAGATGCCCGGGTATACCTCGAGCAACGCCGAGAAAGGCGTCGCTACCAAGAAGCTGACGACAGCATGACGTCGGCCTCGACCCAGCCTGAAGAGCAGACCTTCGCCATGCGATCTCTGCCCCAGGCCTGCGCCGTGCAGAATATGCCACAGTCATATGTACTGCAGATGGCGCCCCCGGCCTATGGTGCAGCTTTGCCCATACCGGGGTACACTGTGCCTGGTGCGAACTCAGCGTTCGCGGCACCAGAACCTGCGGTGACAGAAGCAGGGTGTGCAGCCCTCGCGCCCCATCTTCGCTTTGCGAAGTGGCCGCGCAAGTTTCGGCCACACCTGCCCGAGAAGTACGACGGCAGCGTCAACCCGGCGGAGTTCCTCCAGATCTACTCCACCGCCGTACTTGCCGCAGGAGGGAATGAAGCCGTCATGGCCAATTACTTCCCTGTCGCCTTGACTGGTCCAGCCCGGTCTTGGCTCATGAACCTCCCCCAAGGTTCCGTCACCTCCTGGGGAGAGCTTTGCCGACAGTTCGTAGCCAACTTCGGCAGCTCCTACACCCGGCCTGGCACGGAGCTCGACCTCCACGCCGTCCAGCAGCAACTTGGGGAGTCGCTGCGCTCTTTCATCCAGCGGTTCTCCCAGGTGCGGAACACCATCCCACACATTCAAAATGCTTCTGTGGTGTTGGCGTTCCGGCAAGGCGTCCGGGACATGAAGATGCTCGAGAAGCTCGTGACCAGGGAGGTCCGCGACGTCTCGGAGCTCTTCAGCTTGGCAGACAAATGCGCCAGAGCTGCCGAAGGACGGAACTGGCACTCGCTGCCATCCTCCGAGTCAGGGGGACTGCCCGGATCCAGTCCTACTCCCTGTGGAGGCAGCAGGAAGGCCAAGAACCGAGGCAGAAGCAAGATAGAGTCACCGACCGCAGCCCCAGTCGTCACTGCAGCGACGCTCGGTGGGGCTCGGGGGCCGCGCCCCCACAAGAAGCAGCGAAGATCACCAATCCCAGAAGGTGATAAAGACAATATGTGCCCCGTGCACGGCAGCTGTCGCCACACTGCTGCCGAGTGCCGGGAGATCCGAAGGCTCGCAGAGCGCTTCCGCAAAGAGAAGCGGCAGCGGGCTGATGACCTGCCCTTCCGTCCAAAGGAAGATGAGCAGAGGGTGGATGTTCCAGACAACATCGACCACCCAGAGGAGATCCAGGAGCCTCCGTGTGTCGTGAAGGCGGCACGCAATCACGAGGATTCCGGCTCCAGCGGCGATGAGCGTCGGAAGAAGATCTACGTCATATACGGCGGGTCTGCTGACCCCTCGACCCGAAGCGCAGTCAAGACTCTGCGCCGAGCGGTAGCGTCGGTGGCGCCACTACCAAGTGCTGCACCGCACCTAAAGTGGATGGGGACCCCCATCAGCTTTGATGCCACCGACTGCCCCATGAACATGGCTGGGGCCGGCCAACTACCGCTCCTGGTGGCCCCTACCATCGCCAACGTGAGAATGTACCACGTTTTGGTGGATGGAGGGGCTGGGCTGAACCTCATCAGCCGTGCAGCTTTCCAGAAGCTGCAAATCCTGATGGCCAAGCTCACCCCGTCGAGTCCGTTCTCAGGGGTAGGGCCGGGACAGGTTATCCCCTACGGCAACATTAGTCTCCCGGTGACCTTCGGGGCTCCGGACAGCTATCGAACAGAGTACATTCTGTTCGACGTAGCGGAGATAGACCTCCCCTTCAACGCCATAATCGGCAGGCCAGCCCTGTACCGGTTCATGGCTGTATCCCATTACGGCTACCTTGTCCTGAAGATGCCAACACCGACAGGTGTTCTCAGGATTCGTGGGGACCGCACTGCTGCAGTGTCGGCCCTGGAGAAGCTCCAAGCACTCGCGACAGCTGGGGCCTCAGCCCCCGGCAATACGGAACCGGACCAGCTCCGTCCGTGCGCACGTCACCGTGCTTCCACCACAGCACCCCGGGTGCAACCTCTCGACGAGGGCGGCGTCCCCTTAAAGGTCGTCCAAGTCGGTGCCGAAGCTACCCAGACCACCCGGGTAGCCGGGGGCCTGGATAGTAAATAGGAAGGCGCGCTCGTCACCTTCCTCCGGCACAACGTCGACGTGTTTGCATGGCAGCCGTCACAGATGCCGGGGATCCCCAGGAAGGTGATCGAGCACCACTTGAAAGTCTTCCCCGACGCCCGGCCGGTTCAACAGAAGCCCCGCAAGCAGTCCATCGAGCGGCAGAACTTCATCCGTGAAGAAGTCAAGAAGCTGCTGGACGCTGGCTTCATACGGGAGGTCCACCACCCTCGATGGTTGGCGAACCCCGTCGTTGTCCCGAAGGCTGGCGGGAAGCTCCGGATGTGCATCGACTACACCAGTCTCAATAAGGCATGTCCTAAAGATCCATTCCCTCTCCCTAGAATAGATCAAATAGTAGACTCAACGTCAGGCTGTGATATGTTGTGCTTCCTAGACGCCTACTCGGGTTTCCATCAGATCCCCATGTCTAGGGAGGACGAGGAGCACACCTCCTTCATCACAGTAGACGGCCTTTATTGTTATGTGTCTATGCCTTACGGCCTAAAGAATGCACTCCCCACCTTTGTGCGGGCAATGCACAAAACCTTTGGGGAGCTAATAAGAGACCTGGTTGAGGTGTATGTCGATGACATAGTTGTCAAGGTCAAGCAGGGTCCGTCCCTGCTAGATAACCTAGCCTTAGTCTTTGACAAGTTGCGCTCTACACGCACCAAGCTGAACCCAGATAAATGTGTGTTCGGCGTGTCCTCTGGGAAGCTCTTAGGGTTCCTGGTCTCACACCGGGGGATTGAGGCCAACCCAGAGAAGATCAAGGCCATCGACTTGATGCGGCCCCCTGCCCGCGTCAAGGATGTCCAGAAACTCACAGGATGTCTAGCCGCGCTGAGTCGGTTTATACCGAGGCTAGCAGAGCGGGCACTCCCTTTCTTTAAGCTCCTGCGCAAGTCAGGCCCTTTTGCCTGGACTGACGAAGCAGAAGAGGCTTTCCAGGAGTTGAAGCGACTCCTGACGACCCTACCAATCATGGTAGCCCCTGAGCGCGGAGAGCACCTGTTGCTCTACATCGCAGCGACAACTGAAGTAGTGATTATGGTCCTCGTCGCAGAGCGGCCGGATCCCTCATCTTCACAACCTGCTCCGGTAGCAGAAGACAGACGCCAGGAGGCCCCGCAGGACCAAGACGGTCTCCCGGGCCTCCAAGGCAACCTCCCGGAGGTCCAGGTCGGCCTCCCGGAGGTCCCGGGCAGTCTCCCGGACCTCCAAGATAAACCCCCGGGGGCCCCGCGGGACCCCCCGGGGGCCAAATGGGAGCTCCCAGAGGTCCCCCAAGACCCCCCGGAGCTCCCGGACAATCAAGATAGCTTAAGGGCCTACGGGTCCCAGCTCCCGGAGGCCCCCGTGGGTCCGCCCACCTCCAGTGGGCCAATGGACGAGGACCTCCCAGGCCTGAGAAAGAGGGTTCGATCCGTACAGAGGCCTGTCTACTACATCAGCGAAGTACTTCATGATGCCAAGACAAGGTACCTGGAAGTCCACAAGCTGCTGTATGCGGTGCTCGTCGCCTCCAGAAAGCTCCGCCATTATTTCCAGGCCCACCGGGTCTCGGTAGTCACCTCGTTTCCACTGAAGACAATTCTTCACAGCCCCCATGCAACTGGCAACGTTGCTAAATGGGCGGCGGAGCTGGCGGAGTTTGAGCTGGACTTCCTCCCACGCCATGCAGTCAAGAGCCAAGCACTGGCTGACTTTGTGGCGGAGTGGACACCAACGGAGACTAACCCAGGGGGCCATGGGGGCGGAGAACCGGAGCACCAAGCTCCGGTCTTCACCAAACCCCACTGGACACTCTTCTTCGACGGCTCCTCGCGAAAGCAGGGAGCCGGTGCCGGCGTACTGCTCCTCATGCCATCGGGGGAACAGTTTGGGTATATGGTGCGTCTCAAATTTCAAGGCAACCAACAACATGGCGGAGTATGAAGCACTCATCTTTGGCCTGCAGACAGCCCTGTCATTAGGCGCTCGCCGGTTGTTGGCACAGGGTGACTCCCAGCTGGTCATCAAGCAAGTCAAGGGTGAATGCTTCTGCAATGACCCCCAACTAGCTGCATATCTGCTTCACGTGCAGATGTTGGAGAAAGAATTCCTCGCCTTGGACCTGCACCACGTACCGCGCGCCGGTAATACCGCAGCCGATGACCTTTCAACGAAGGCTTCCACCGGAGCCCCTGCGCCCGAAGGAGTCTTCGAGAGGACGTTGCTGCGGCCCACAGCCCGGCCCGCCGAGCCGGGCGAAGGGGGCTTGACCACCACCTCGAAGCTGGCGGTCCCGGCGGCCCTACAACCGTGGGCGCCGCCAAGGATCGTAAGCGTCACTGGGGACTCCGTGCAACCCAGCGCTCAAGATCCAGAAGCTCAAGTGAGACCCGATGCATGGATCACGGAGATCCGGGACTACTTGAAGGACAATATCCTCCCTGATGAACATGCAACCGCTGAACGGATTGCGCGTATGGCTAAGAGGTACGCGCTGGTAGAGGGGGATCTCTACCGGCGTGGCGCCAACCACATCCTATTGCGGTGTATAACCCAGGGGGAAGGCTGCGACTTGCTCGCTGAGATCCATGGAGGCGAATGTGGAAGTCATTCTTCCTCACGCACGCTTGTCGGTAAAGCCTTCCGGCACGGCTTCTACTGGCCGACAGCACTCCAGGATGCTGTCAAGCTGGTCGAGAGCTGCAAGGCGTGCCAGTTCCACGCCAAGCAGATCCATACACCGGCTCAGGCGGTACAGATGATCCCGCCCTCGTGGCCGTTTGCCGTGTGGGGGCTGGACATCTTGGGACCATTCCCCAGAACCGTCGGGGGGTTCCGGTACCTCTATGTCGCTATCGACAAGTTCACCAAGTGGCCGGAAGCTACACCAGTTGTCACCATCAATAAACAATCAGCAGTAAAATTCATCAGGTCTATTGTCTGCCGGTTCGGGGTCCCAAACAGGATCATCACTGACAATGGGACCCAGTTCACCAGCACAGCGTTCCAAGACTACTGCGAGCACCTTGGCATTCAGGTATGCTATGCCTCTGTCGCTCACCCGAAGAGCAATGGGCAAGTCGAGAGGGCCAATGCGGAGATTCTCCGGGGCCTCAAGACTCGTACCTTCGCCAGCCTGAAGAAACATGGTGCCAATTGGGTAGATGAACTTCCGAGCACACTATGGGCTAACCGGACATCCCAGAGCCGGGCCACCGGGGAGACACCCTTCTTCATGGTGTACGGGGCCGAAGCTGTACTCCCTCCAGAAATCACCATGAAGTCTCACCGTGTCCGGGCTTACGACGAAGCCACGCAGGACAACCTCCGGCGTGGAGAGATCGACCTCGTCGACGAGGTCCGATTACGTGCGGCACTCCGTAACGCGCGGTACAGACAGGCGCTTCGGCGCTACCACCAGAGGTATGTGCGTGCCCGGGAGCTGCAGGAAGGTGACCTGGTGTTACGGCGCATACTTTCTCGCGAAGGGGCCCACAAACTCTCACCTAGTTGGGAAGGCCCCTTCCGAGTCACGAAAGTATGCCGCCCCGGGTGTGTGCGCCTTTCCACCGAGGATGGGGACCTGCTCCCGAATCCTTGGAACATAGAACACCTCCGTAAGTTCTACCCCTAAGAGCAAAAATAGGTCAGTACTTTGTTTTCGTAACGAACCCCATAGAGTCCAGGAGCAGCGCTCGGAGCAGCTAAACCCCAGGGGACGGTCCAGGACTACGTTCAGCTTTGCCTAGTTCCGACTCCAAGCGCGTAGAGTCTTGCTTCCCCTCTTAATGGGGTGGGTCGTGGCCTCAATGTTTAGCCTGCCTTCCTCCTATGGAAGGTTAAACGAAAAGAAGTCTGCCCTACTTTGCTCTTTCCTTGTACTCATTTGAATTGTGAATTGAGTTATTTTTTATCACCCTTGCAGTACATGGTTGCCATGTGCTCAGCTCCCCCTCTCTACAAGTCCCCAAGCATCAAGCATATGGTTGGGGGCTGCAAGTCAAATAAGACTATGAGACAAGGGATGGGGGGGGCCAAGGAGAATTACGTTTCCTCTACCTGTGTGCAGGACTTCCAGGTTGCAGCAACGAGGACTGTGAAGTAGGGGGAAAGGAGCTAACAACTATTTCGACCTTGGGCTAGAGGGGGCGGGACCCGGGGGCCCCACGTGTCCAGCAGGCCCGGAACTCTCTCCTTCCTTGAGAGGGGCTCCGGGCTCGCCAAGTGGCAGGCGGAAGCCGGTCCTACCCCCGCGGTGGAAGAGCTCCGAAAGCCCTGCGTGTTCAACATGGCCGAGGCTCCCGTCTCCGCGGGAAAAGCAATCATCAAGTGAGCGCACGCTCGCACGACCCCGTGGCCGTTCGTGCTCCGGCAGCGGCCAATTCGGGACTTAAAGAAAGTGCGTGGATCGGAAGAGACGGAGGTCCCACCTCGGGCTCGCTATCTCCCCCGAGATGGGCCCGGGGGCCACTGTCGGTACCTGAGATATGGGGTACCCCCGCGCGCAAGGAGAAATGCCTAAGGTGCTCGCCCTTCTCCGCAGGGAGAGCTCCGAAGGCACCGCGCGTCCGGCGGGGCCGGACCTCCCTCTCCTCAGAGGAGAGCTCCAGGCCCGCCACGTGGCTTACAGAAGCCGGGCCTCCCCCTCCGCGGGAGAGAGGTCCGAAGACGCCACGCGTCCAGCGGGGCCGGACCTCCCCCTCCTCAGAGGTGAGCTCCGGGCCCGCCACGTGGCTTACAGAAGCAGGACCTCCCCCTCCGCGGGAGAGAGGTCCGAAGGCGCCATGTGTCCAGCGGGGCCGGACCTCCCTCTCCTCAGAGAAGAGCTCCGGACCCGCCACGTGGCTAGAAGAACGGTGCTGCCTGCCCCCGAGCGGTAGGCAGCGGGCGTAAAGGCGCCCCTCACCTTGCCCGTACAAGGTATTCAAGGCCCGCGTCTTCCCAAGACGCGGAAACGCGGAGGACGCGCCTGTCAGGTGCCGTTGCGTCCAGTCGCATCACAGACTGGCGCGCGGTGTCAGAACCTGACAGGTAATAAACGCCGCGACAAGACATCCCATGCCGCCTGCGCCGTCATCAACCACTAGGACTAGTGCGCGGCATGGGCAGGGCGGCAAAAGGAAGACTCGGAAGCCTTCGACCGGAGGCAACAACCGGCATAACTACAGATACGGTAGATAATAGACAATCTTCCCGGGACCACCTGTCGGGTCCCGGCTTCCCTTGTAAGCCGCCCGAGCCTTGGACTATAAAAGGCTCGGGTAGGCGTCAATAGCAAGGGTTCGCATTCTGCAACTCATACGCTAGCCATACACTCTCAAGCTGTAACTCACCTCCAAGCTCAGGCCCCCGGCGCTGAGCAGCAAGCAATACAGCGAGCTCCATAGCTCGCCGTGGACGTAGGGTTTTACGCTCCGGCGGCCTGAACCACGTAAAACTCCCCGTGTCAAGCTCTCACTAACTCGTCCATCTGCGCAAGCTCTCCGCTAGGAACTAGCCCCTCCGAAAAAAGAACCTCCGCGGGCTGCCCAGTGCAGGCCCGGGGGAAGTGTCGATCGCACACTTCGACAACTACCGGCATAACTGCAGATACGGTAGATAATAGACAATCTTCCCGGGACCACCTGTCGGATCCCGGCTTCCCTTGTAAGCCGCCCGAGTCTTGGACTATAAAAGGCTCGGGTAGGCGTCGATAGCAAGGGTTCGCATTTTGCAACTCATACGCTAGCCATACACTGTCAAGCTGTAACTCACCCCCAAGCTCAGGCCCCCGGCCCTGAGCAGCAAGCAATACAGCGAGCTCCATAGCTCGCCGTGGACGTAGGGTTTTACGCTCCGGCGGCCTGAACCACGTAAAACTCGCCGTGTCAAGATCTTACTAACTCGTTCCATCTGCGCAAGCTCTCCGCTAGGAACTAGCCCCTCCGAAAAAAGTACCTCCGCGGGCTGCCCAGTGCAGGCCCGGGGGAAGTGTCGACCGCACACTTCGACACACTACGACTAGCTTGCGGCATGGGCAGGGCAGCAGAACGAAGACTCGGAAGCCATCGCCAGAGACAACTACAGGCATAACTGCAGATACGGTAGATGGCAGGAAATCTCCCCGGGACCACCTGTCGGGTCCCGGGCCCACCTTGTAAGCCGCTCGAGCCTTGGACTATAAAAGGATCGGGTAGGCAACGTTAGCAAGGGTTCGAACTCTGTTGACTCGCACTCTAGCTATCTCACACCCTCAAGCTCAGGACTCCGGTTCTGAGCAGAAAGCAATACAGCGAGCATCTCTGCTCACTGTGGACGTAGGGTTTTACGCTCTGGCGGCCTGAACCACGTAAAACTCCCCGTGTCAAGCTTCTCCCTCAATCGTCCCTAACGCTGAAGCTCTCCGCGAGTGACTAGCCCCTCCGAAAAAGAACCTCCGCGGGCTGCCCAGAGCAGGTCCAGGGGAAGTGTCGGCTACACACTTCGACACACACCATCATCGGCAGGCCAGCCCTGTACTGGTTCATGGCAGTAGCCCACTACGGCTACCTCGTCTTGAAGATGCCTACACCAACAGGTGCTCTCAAGATTCGTGGAGACCGCACTGCTGCAGTGTCAGCCTTGGAGAAGCTCCAAGCGCTTGCAGCAGCCCGAACACCAGCTCCTGGCTGTGCAGAACCGGGCCAGCTCCACCCGAGTGCACGCCACCGTGCCTCGACCTCAGCACCCCGTGTGCAACCCCTCGACGAGGGCGACGTCCCCCTGAAGGTCGTCCAAGTCGGCGCCGATGCTGCCCAGACCACCCGGGTAGCCGGGGGCCTGTACAGCAAATAGGAAGGCGCGCTCATCACCTTCCTCCGGCACAACGTCGACGTGTTTGCATGGCAACCGTCGCAGATGTCGGGGATCCCTAGGGAGGTGATCAAGCTCCATCTGAAGATCTTCCCTGACACCTGGCCAGTCCAACAGAAGCCCCGCAAGCAGTCCATCGAGTGGCAGAACTTCATCCGTGAAGAAATCAAGATCCCTGCGTTTATTGGCTGGCAGGCTCTGACACCGCGCGCCAGTCTGTGATGTGACTGGGCGCAACGGCACCTGACAGAGGCGTGCTCCGCGTCTCCGCGTCTTGGGAAGGTGCGGGCCTTGAATACCTTGTACGGGCAAGGTATGGGGCGTCTTTACGCCCGCTGCCTACCGCTCGGGGGCAGGCAGCGCTGTTCTGCTTGCCACGTGGCGAGCCCGGAGCCCTCCTCAGAGGAGAGGGGGGGTCCGGCTCTGCAGGACACGTGGAGCCTTCGGACCTCTCCCCGCGGAGGGGGAGGTTCGGCTTCTGTCGGCCACGTGGCTAGCCCAGAGCTCCTCTCTGAGGAGAGGGAGGTCCGGCCCCGCCGGATACGTGGCACCTTCGGACCTCTCTCCCGCGGAGGGGGAGGTCCGGCTTCTGTATGCCACGTGGCGGGCCCGGAGCTCTCCTCTGAGGAGAGGGAGGTCTGGCCCCGCCGGACGCGTGGCGCCTTCGGAGCTCTCTCTACGGAGAAGGGCGAGCTCCTTAGGCATTTTCCCCTGTGCGCGGGGGTACCCCATATCGCGGGTACCGACAGTGGCCCCCGGGCCCATCTCGGGGGAGATAGCGAGCCCGAGGTGGGACCTCCATCTCTTCTGATCCGCGCACTTTCTCTAAGTCCCACATTGACCTCTGCCGGAGCACGAACGGCCGCGGGATGGTGGGAGCGTTGTAACACCCCAAAATTTTGATTCAAAACCCTAAACCATGTTCAGGGGGGAATTTAAAAATTTTTGGACGTGTTGCATGTTTTGCAAAAATTCAAATTCAAACTGGAATTCAAATTAGACTCAAAACAGAAAAGAAATGGAAAAAGAAAAAGAGAAAACGGGAAAAAACCGGCCAGTGGGCCGAAACCCGCCAGCCGGCCCAATTTCCCCCGCGCCAGCCCGCAGCCGCGCGCCCGCGCTATCCCTCACAGACAGGTGGGACCCACCTGTCATCCCTAACCCCGCGACCCCGGTCTCTCCCCCGCGTGCGCGATCTTAACCGATCGGAATACCGCGTCCCTCAGCCCGAATTCCGGTCCCAGAAGAATCAAACTCGATCACAACTGACCCACCGCCCTTCCCCAGCTATAAAAACCCCAGCCCCGATCGGTTTTTCCCACGCGATCACCGATTTTTACTCCGGTGAGCACCGAGACTTCGCCGGTGAATTCTGGCCGATCTAAGCTCGGAAACTCTGATCTAACTCGCTGGTCTTGATCCACCGCCTCCGGGGAGCTTTGCAGGTGCAGAAAACTCGGAGAATTACGGTGTAAACACAGCGCCGACGAGCTTCGCCGTGGTTTTGCCTCGGACCTCGCCGCCGATCACTTTCCAGGACCCCCGAGCTCGAGAAAACCCCCGAGGTGAGATCCCTGACCTCCCCTCTACCGATCTATGCCATAAGATCACAGTTCTAGGCAGAATTCTCGCGGATCCGAAACTTTCCGGCGAGATCGCCGCTTCCCGCCGCCGTGCGCCGCCGGCAGCGCCGCCCGCGCTCGATCAGAGCGACGTGGCCGCTTGTGCGCCGTTTATTTTAAATCGCACGGTAGACTTTAAAACCCCGCGTACCGGTTCGATGTTATAATCTCAGCCGTCGGTTTAAAATCAGACGGTCCACGTCAGCCCCGCATTATAAAGACTGGAATTCTTACGTGCTACCCCCTGGGGTTCTCTGGAATTGAGAGCTAGCCCCGGAAACTTCAGATCTAGCCCCTGGAACTCCAGAAAATCATGTAAATTCATTTAAAAATCAGTTTTAGCCCCTGGACTTAATAAAAATTAGGAAAAACACCTCTGATAAGTGTAGCTAGACCCCTGGAAATTATGAAAATAATATTATAGACCCTGTAATGGGTTGAGTTCATTATTTTAGCCCTGTTTAGTATTTAATTTAGAAAATGGAATATGTAACTAGTGTTTAAAAATTTAAAAAGTGGGACAAACATAATTGTCAAAATTAATTAAAAACTTTCTCAGTACTTAGAAAACTTTGGAGTGAGATAAAAATATACTTTGGGCTGAAATGAATCTGTTTCATTTATTAATCACATTATTTAGTATAGGGACACATTTTTAAATAAAGAATAGCTATAGAAAAATAGGGAAAATAATTATGAAATAGTTTACATCAGAGGCCAAGGTCAAAATATGTTATTCAATAATTTAGGACCAAAACCTATACTGTTTAGATGATGTGTATTACTAATTTCATAATAAAATACACAATTATGCATAGGAATATAAATCTGAAAATATAGCAACTAGTAAATGATAAATGGAGTTTTTAAAATTCAAAGAGTTCAGTTTAGGGTTGATAGAAATTATGAAGGCACATATGGAGAAGAAAAATACTTTTCTTACATACTTGGTAGTTTAATGTAAGGAATTTATTTAAAACTGAAACACACATATATATATATATATATATAAATATAGTATGTAAGTATAAATATGAACACCAAAGTAGGAATCATACACATATAAATAAAAGTGTATGCAAGCCACAGATCAACACACAAAGTAACCACAACACATATAATGGTGAATGAATTTCATAAATATGAATGTGTGGTTTGTATAAAGTAGAAGTGTGAACTATGTCTTATGATTGTTGTTTTTCTTTTGCTATGTGTGATGGTATGAAGTAGAACCTGTTCAAGAGCAAGATAACCCTTTCCAAGATCAGGACTACCCATTTCAAGAGCAGCAAGAAGGAGGCAAGTGTCCTTGACCACTTTGATCCTATGCTAGGATGTGTAGATAGAATTATTTGCATTGTCAAATGAAATATGAAACCCATGCTAGGAAAGTTTCCCTAGAATTGCATTACCTTGTTTCCTTGTAGCTTGGGTTGGGATTTATTTTACCATGTCATTTATTTACATGCATTTGCTTAGCCATGCTTAGAATGGGATATTTGGGAAATGAGATTATCAGTTTATATTACCATACTCTTGAATGAGACATTGTGAGTTATGTAGAGGTAGGGATCAAGGCAAGTTGGATGTTTTGGTTGTGTGCTGGGTGCACGAGACATGGGTTTGTGTTTAGTACTTGCCTGGATCCTAAGGACCGGTTCATGGAGCATGTAACCCGGCTTTACAGTGCCAACCACATGCTGAGATGGGGCAGCTTGGCCAATTAATTAGGTGTATCCCCGGTGTAGTATGGGTGTGTTGGATGGTGCGGGGAGTAGGTGTCAGCTGGACTACCATATGAACCGCAAGGCTCAAGAGGGGGCCACTGCAGCGGGGTTGGAGCCTCTTGTATGCTGTTAGGGGTGAAACCTCAGTGGGCCCACGCTCGTCGGGAATCCCTTTGTAAAGGCTTTGTAGTGATCTCCTGGCTACACACCTGGGAAGTGTGAATGTGGATCGTAGCCACTGGCACAATGGAGGTTCTTTTAGTCCACCCGGCAACGGGGGATGAAATCACTACATGTGGGTACAGTGGTACAAACTCTGCAGAGTCAAAACTGTCTTGACAGCCGTGCTCACGGTCAAGAGCGGCCTGGACTTATTCATGATTAGGGGATTGATGGTTTTGGAAGTTAAGCGGGGAGCTTAACATTGGAAATGATGTTATGGTTATTGGATTATGATAATGGGTTGGGAGATTGGGACCATTTCACCTGTGTAGTAATGTAGGTGCTTAATAAGCTAAGGTGATAGGTATTAATTGCGTAGTGCTTTAACCATGAGTTCAACCTCTCTTTGTTCTAGCCATGCATGATATAATTTTCCCACACTTGCTGAGTACCATTGGTACTCAACCTTGCATATTTGTTGGTTTATATTGCTGCCCAGGTCAAGATAATGAGGTGGTGTTTAACGACCAAGATTTTGGACCCGAGGAAGGATTTTAGGTTCATGAAGACCCCCGGGCAACGCCTGTGATGGAGCCCTAAAGAATAATATTCCGCTGCTAGTTTATTTACTTGTGATGAACGTATTATTGTCCGTCGAGACATTTGCTATGTAAGACTTACTTATATTCGACACCTGGCTTGTAATAAATGATGCTTCACTATTTGTCATCACATGTATGAGAAAATGATCCTGGCATACATGTGATATTCACTTGGTTGTTCTTCGGAAAAACCGGGTGTGACAGAGGTGGTATCAGAGCCAAGGTTGCCCGTAGGAACGTGGACCTAGGTAGAAATGGACGTATTTAAGGGCCCTATTTTCTTAAAAACTATTTTCCAAGGTGTGGGTGGAAAAGTGTTATTAAAGGAGTCATTTTCTTCATCTTACCCCAACTTTCATTCAAAATAGGATTTTTGTTTGAGAATTTATCTAACCTAATTTTAAATTCTTTTGTTTTAGATGGTTCGCATGATTCGCACCGCTCGTAAGTCCACAGGAGGGAGAGTTCCCGTAGTTGCCCTTGCCGAAAGAGAGGAGAGTCGTCAAGTGACGTACCTTTCCTACGGATTGGCAGTAGGAGATTTGTTGCGCCGTCTTCGACGTATGCTCGAAGCCGCCGGCAATACGGGCAAGCTAATCATCCACTATAACTCCACCAGGACCATCCGTGAGAAGAGAGAAGAATGGAGTTCGGAGATGAGGATTATACACGAGAATCAGCTGCTTAAGATTCACCACTCTCCAGCTTGTCGAGCAACACAAGTTGACGCAGAGAAAGATGTCACCTGGGAGGCCATCACCTGCCAGAGTCACATCTATCGTCGCCACTTGGACAAAACTGAGTACGTGTATGTCCTCCAACGTGAGAGTGGTACCACGGAGTATAAGTACCCACCGGTGCAGCAAGGGACTTCCCATGAGCACATGGACTTGTGCTTGGAGGATGCTGCTATGCTCAGCACTCGACTGCAGGAGTGTCAACAAGAGCTTCAGGATGTCCGAGACACCCTGAAGGAAACGGAGGCGTTGCTGCGAGCTTGCTTAAAGGCGAGAGAAAGAGGAGATGGGAATGAACTGTGTGTCACCGTGAATGATACATGGACTCCTGACTCCCCGGATCGCCGAGCGATCAGGCGTCGTCGCACTTCTCCACCAGCAGCCTCCCCACCCAAAGCAGAGTCAGAAGGTAGCCGAAATGAGGAGGAAGATCCTGAGGAGCCAGCTCAAGAGGACGAGTAGTGTAGAGTCTTTCCCCTAGCTAGCAGGAGGTCGAGTAGTCGAGTCGTGACGTAGTTAATGGTGTGATAATGCTTGGTGTGTGACGTGAGTTGTGGAAGCCATGAGCAGTTGTCCACAACCTCGTCTTCAGATTGTTTTACTTTGGTGTGTGAACTCACAGGAAATAATAGTGCATTTATTTGGTGTGAGATATAAACCCTCGTAAAATTTTAACAAAGCCTTAACACCTCAAAGTACCAACCAATGAAAGTAGTGAGATGATACTAAATGGTATCAAATTAACATTTGTTGATTCTGCCAGATGGCCGGAAGAGGACAGAGATATATACGGATCATAAGAGTTTGAAGTACATATTCACACAGCCAGATCTCAACCTCCGACAAAGGAGATGGTTAGAGCTAATCAATGACTTTGATGTGGGCATCAACTATCATCCCGGGAAAGCAAACGTCGTGGCCGATGCTTTGAGTCGGAAAGTGCAGGTCAATAAGTTGAGCTTGAAGGACATGCCCGCAGAATTGAAGGACGAGGTTATAAGGCTCAATCTATGTCTAGTAAATAGTGGTGAAGCCATCGCCATGGAAGTGGACTCCACACTGGAGCAAGACATACGCGAGGGCCAAAAGAATGATGAGAAGATACAAGAGATCAGACAGCTCATCAAGGAAAATAAAGCTCCTGGTTTTAGAGAGGATGAACAAGGAACAGTGTGGCACGGGAAAAGGATCTGTGTGCCAGAAGTGAAAGAGATCCGTGAATTAATTTTGAAGGAGGCTCACGATTCCGACTATTCCATTCATCCTGGGAGTACGAAGATGTACCAGGACCTCAAAAGCAGGTATTGGTGGTATGGCATGAAGCGAGATGTCGCGGAACATGTTGCCCTATGTGACACATGTCAGTTGGTGAAAGCAGAACATCAACGACCCGCGGGATTATTGCAACCACTCAAAGTGCCTGAATGGAAGTGGGAAGAAATCAGCATGGATTTTGTCGTGGGATTGCCTAGGACCCAATCCGGGTATGATTCAATATGGGTCATTATTGATCGGCTAACCAAGGTAGCTCATTTCATTCCTGTGAAAGAAAGCTACAGCGGATCCAAATTGGCAGAATTGTACATGTCAAGGATTGTGTGTTACCATGGAGTGCCAAAGAAGATAGTGTCGGACCGAGGGACACAGTTCACCTCGAGGTTTTGGCAAAAGTTGCATGAAACCATGGGAACCCATCTGAATTTCAGCTCTGCCTATCATCCCCAAACTGACGGGCAGACGGAGAGAACCAATCAGATCCTTGAAGATACGTTAAGGGCATGTGCACTCAAAAACAATAGGAGTTGGGACAAGAACTTACCGTATGCGGAGTTTTCCTATAACAACAGCTATCAAGCTAGTATGAAAATGTCACCGTTTGAAGCTTTGTATGGAAGGAAGTGCAGAACTCCCCTATTTTGGAACCAAACAGGAGAAAGTAAAGTGTTTGGTCCAGAAGTGCTACAACAAGCCGAGGCGAAGGTGAGGGAGATTCGCAACAACTTGAGGATAGCACAAACATGCCAGAAGAGTTATGCTGATGTACGAAGAAGAGAGCTCGTTTTCAACGTGGGAGACTATGTTAATCTCAAGGTGTCCCCTATCAGAGGACTTCGTCGGTTCAAGGTGAAAGGGAAGTTGTCACCTCGATACATCGGACCCTTTCAAGTGTTGAAAAGAAAAGGCGAAGTGGCGTACCAACTACAGTTACCGGCTCATCTATCGGACGTGCACGATGTATTCCATGTGTCACAACTCAAGAAATGCCTGAGGACGCCTGAAGAGGTGTTACCCATGAATGAAGTGGATGTAGCTGAAGATTTCTCTTATGCCGAACAACCATACAAGATTTTGGAGACAATGGAACGCCTCACCAGAAATAAA
Organism: Neostapfia colusana; assembly: GCA_030760725.1. Classification (NCBI taxonomy): domain Eukaryota; kingdom Viridiplantae; phylum Streptophyta; class Magnoliopsida; order Poales; family Poaceae; genus Neostapfia; species Neostapfia colusana. The sequence continues at coordinate 18,173,112 of JASWHV010000018.1, read as the reverse complement.
AGAATCCGAATGTGCAAGGTGCAGTGGAAGCATCACTCAGAAGAGGAAGCCACCTGGGAACGGGAAGATGAGCTCAAGGCACAATTTCTGGAATTGTTTTCTTAGAAACACCAATCTCGAGGACGAGATTTCTTTTAAGGGGGGTAGAGCTGTAACACCCCAAAATTTTGATTCAAAACCCTAAACCATGTTCAGGGGGGAATTTAAAAATTTTTGGACGTGTTGCATGTTTTGCAAAAATTCAAATTCAAACTGGAATTCAAATTAGACTCAAAACAGAAAAGAAATGGAAAAAGAAAAAGAGAAAACGGGAAAAAACCGGCCAGTGGGCCGAAACCCGCCAGCCGGCCCAATTTCCCCCGCGCCAGCCCGCAGCCGCGCGCCCGCGCTATCCCTCACAGACAGGTGGGACCCACCTGTCATCCCTAACCCCGCGACCCCGGTCTCCCCCGCGCGCGCGCGATCTTAACCGATCGGAATACCGCGTCCCTCAGCCCGAATTCCGGTCCCAGAAGAATCAAACTCGATCACAACTGACCCACCGCCCTTCCCCGGCTATAAAAACCCCAGCCCCGATCGGTTTTTCCCACGCGATCGCCGATTTTTACTCCGGTGAGCACCGAGACTTCGCCGGTGAATTCTGGCCGATCTAAACTCGGAAACTCTGATCTAACTCGCTGGTCTTTATCCACCGCCTCCGGGGAGCTTTGCAGTTGCAGAAAACTCGGAGAATTACGGTGTAAACACAGCGCCGACGAGCTTCGCTGTGGTTTTGTCTCGGATCTCGCCGCCGATCACTTTCCAGGACCCCCGAGCTCGAGAAAACCCCCGAGGTGAGATCCCTGATCTCCCCTCTACCGATCTATGCCATAAGATCACAGTTCTAGGCAGAATTCTCGCGGATCCGAAACTTTCCGGCGAGATCGCCGCTTCCCGCCGCCGTGCGCCGCCGGCAGCGCCGCCCGCGCTCGATCAGAGCGACGTGGCCGCTTGTGCGCCGTTTATTTTAAATCACACGGTAGACTTTAAAACCCCGCGTACCGGTTCGATGTTATCTCAGCCGTCGGTTTAAAATTGGACGGTCCACGTCAGCCCCGCATTATAAAGACTGGAATTCTTACGTGCTACCCCCTGGGGTTCTCTGGAATTGAGAGCTAGCCCCGGAAACTTCAGATCTAGCCCCTGGAACTCCAGAAAATCATGTAAATTCATTTAAAAATCAGTTTTAGCCCCTGGACTTAATAAAAATTAGGAAAAACACCTCTGATAAGTGTAGCTAGACCCCTGGAAATTATGAAAATAATATTATAGACCCTGTAATGGGTTGAGTTCATTATTTTAGCCCTGTTTAGTATTTAATTTAGAAAATGGAATATGTAACTAGTGTTTAAAAATTTAAAAAGTGGGACAAACATAATTGTCAAAATTAATTAAAAACTTTCTCAGTACATAGAAAACTTTGGAGTGAGATAAAAATATACTTTGGGCTGAAATGAATCAGTTTCATTTATTAATCACATTATTTAGTATAGGGACACATTTTTAAATAAAGAATAGCTATAGAAAAATAGGGAAAATAATTATGAAATAGTTTACATCAGAGGCCAAGGTCAAAATATGTTATTCAATAATTTAGGACCAAAACCTATACTGTTTAGATGATGTGTATTACTAATTTCATAATAAAATACACAATTATGCATAGGAATATAAATCTGAAAATATAGCAACTAGTAAATGATAAATGGAGTTTTTAAAATTCAAAGAGTTCAGTTTAGGGTTGATAGAAATTATGAAGGCACATATGGAGAAGAAAAATACTTTTCTTACCTACTTGGTAGTTTAATGTAAGGAATTTATTTAAAACTGAAACACACACACACACATATATATATATATATATATATATATATATATATATATATATATATATATAGTATGTAAGTATAAATATGAACACCAAAGTAGGAATCATACACATATAAATAAAAGTGTATGCAAGCCACAGATCAACACACAAAGTAACCACAACACATATAATGGTGAATGAATTTCATAAATATGAATGTGTGGTTTGTATAAAGTAGAAGTGTGAACTATGTCTTATGATTGTTGTTTTTCTTTTGCTATGTGTGATGGTATGAAGTAGAACCTGTTCAAGAGCAAGATAACCCTTTCCAAGATCAGGACTACCCATTTCGAGAGCAGCAAGAAGGAGGCAAGTGTCCTTGACCACTTTGATCCTATGCTAGGATGTGTAGATAGAATTATTTGCATTGTCAAATGAAATATGAAACCCATGCTCGGAAAGTTTCCCTAGAATTGCATTACCTTGTTTCCTTGTAGCTTGGGTTGGGATTTATTTTACCATGTCATTTATTTACATGCATTTGCTTAGCCATGCTTAGAATGGGATATTTGGGAAATGAGATTATCAGTTTATATTACCATACTCTTGAATGAGACATTGTGAGTTATGTAGAGGTAGGGATCAAGGCAAGTTGGATGTTTTGGTTGTGTGCTGGGTGCACGAGACATGGGTTTGTGTTTAGTACTTGCCTGGATCCTAAGGACCGGTTCATGGAGCATGTAACCCGGCTTTACAGTGCCAACCACATGCTGAGATGGGGCAGCTTGGCCAATTAATTAGGTGTATCCCCGGCGTAGTATGGGTGTGTTGGATGGTGCGGGGAGTAGGTGTCAGCTGGACTACCATATGAACCGCAAGGCTCAAGAGGGGGCCACTGCAGCGGGGTTGGAGCCTCTTGTATGCTGTTAGGGGTGAAACCTCAGTGGGCCCACGCTCGTCGGGAATCCCTTTGTAAAGGCTTTGTAGTGATCTCCTGGCTACACACCTGGGAAGTGTGAATGTGGATCGTAGCCACTGGCATAATGGAGGTTCTTTTAGTCCACCCGGCAACGGGGGATGAAATCACTACATGTGGGTACAGTGGTACAAACTCTGCAGAGTCAAAACTGTCTTGACAGCCGTGCTCACGGTCAAGAGCGGCCTGGACTTATTCATGATTAGGGGATTGATGGTTTTGGAAGTTAAGCGGGGAGCTTAACATTGGAAATGATGTTATGGTTATTGGATTATGATAATGGGTTGGGAGATTGGGACCATTTCACCTGTGTAGTAATGTAGGTGCTTAATAAGCTAAGGTGATAGGTATTAATTGCGTAGTGCTTTAACCATGAGTTCAACCTCTCTTTGTTCTAGCCATGCATGATATAATTTTCCCACACTTGCTGAGTACCATTGGTACTCAACCTTGCATATTTGTTGGTTTATATTGCTGCTCAGGTCAAGATAATGAGGTGGTGTTTAACGACCAAGATTTTGGACCCGAGGAAGGATTTTAGGTTCATGAAGACCCCCGGGCAACGCCTGTGATGGAGCCCTAAAGAATAATATTCCGCTGCTAGTTTATTTACTTGTGATGAACGTATTATTGTCCATCGAGACATTTGCTATGTAAGACTTACTTATATTCGACACCTGGCTTGTAATAAATGATGCTTCACTATTTGTCATCACATGTATGAGAAAATGATCCTGGCATACATGTGATATTCACTTGGTTGTTCTTCGGAAAAACCGGGTGTGACAAGCGTGCGCCCACTTGATGGTCGCTTTTACTGCGGCGGCTCCCAAGACTGCCACTTCTGCACGTTGCGGCGCTTTCTTCAGGAACCTCCGGAGTGCCTTGCCGGCTTGTCTTCTTAGGAGACTGACTCCTTCACCCACCGCTTCAGTTGGGCGGCTTGGGTCCACCTGTCATCGGCGCTCGGTCTTGGAGCCGAAGCAGTTGCCGATGCGACGTATTTGAAGAGTTTCAAATTGCTTTGACTCGTAGCTGGAAGGTGTGAAAAGAAACCTCAACGTGGGTACGCTACCCTTATAAGGCTTCCAGCCCTTGCACCTCCCTCGAGTCTCTGCGGTCTTGTCTTCTTCCATGGCTTCTAACCCGCTTTGGGGGGGGGGGGGGGGAATCGCTCTCGATTCCCTCCGGCGACGGCGTCTGCACCAAGTCTGGGACCCAGGGAGCCTGCATGCCTTGCCTCTGGAGGTGGCGCCTCCAAGGGGTCTCAGGTTTGTCCTCCCGACGGGGCCCTTCCTCGGTGACGGCAGGCAGAAAGTTCCCTGGCGTTGCGTCCCTTCTCAGATGGTGGAGTCTTCAAAGGAGGATTCCAGGCGGCAGAGTCTCCAAGAAGACCGCTGAAGCTGCGGAGGGGGCCTCAGGAGCACCCTTGATGTCACCGGCCTTTGCGCTGGTGATGAGGGAACTTCAGGAGAAGGAAACCGCTGAAGCAGCGGAGGGGGCTTCAGGAGCATCCTTGATGATACCGGCCCTTGCGCTGGTGATGGCCAAGGCGATTCCTGCGCTCGGGTCACGGAGCGGGAGAACGCTGCCAGGGCCGTTCTCACAACTTCTAGACTATGGTCGTGTCAGGGGAACCCTGGGGCTTGTTTCTTCCTTTTTTATCGAGTTTGTAGTCCAGCTCATGGAGCCTCGCATAAATAGACTCTCTTGGATGTTTGTGTCTGTGATGCCTTTTCTCTCCTTCTTGGCTTTGCCTGACTAAGTCCTTAGCTCCACAAGGTACTCAGAGGCCTTTTCCAATCTCAGAGCTCTGCACAGACACCTTCCCCGGGTCCTAACTGTGTTAGGGGCCCCCGGGGGTCTCCGGATCTCGCCCTTTGGGGAGGTACAGATCTCCCGGCCACGTGACGGGTCCGGAGCCCCTCCTGAGGAGGCGGGAGCTCTGGCCCTGCTGGACGCGTAGGGCTTTCGGAGCCCCCCCCCCCCCCCCCCCCCCCCGCAGAGGGGGAGGTCCGGTTTCTGCCTGCCACGTGGCGAGTCCGGAGCCCCCCTCAGGGGAGGCGGGAGCTCCGGGCCCGCTGGACACGTGGGGCCTTCGGGCCTCGCCCCTGCTGAAGGGGCGGGACCCGGTCCTTCCAGTCCTAGGCCGGAGTAGTTGGTAGCTCCTTCCCCCGCTTCGTGCAGTCCCCGTTGCTGTAATCCTGGAGGTCCTGCACATAGGCAGAGGAAACGTAATTCTCCTCGGGGGTCCTCCCCTCCCGTCTCCTAGTCTTATTCGGCTTACGATCCTGATCCGCTATACGGGGCTGGGGCAATTCTGTGCGCGAGGCGCCGGAGCTCCGGCTCCCTCCGAGGTCCGGGTACGGCCGTCCGATCCCTAGTACCGGGCCGTGCGCCGGGGAAGCAGAGTGCACATGCTTTGAGTTTATGACCAGACAAAGCGGTTGTACTCCCCTGTACCTCCGGAGGGCAGGATGCGCACGCTTTGGGCACGGAGCCGGCTAAGCGAGATACGAACCCTGGACCCCCATGCACAACGCAGGCCTTTCCTAGAGGTGACCAACTAGCACCGTAACACCTGACTGGGGGAGGCCCGAGAGACTCACTTGGCCATCGGCAGGTGCCTAAAGCGCGACCGCCCTTGGTAGGATAGCGAATGCTGACTATGGATGAGCGCGGGAGAGAGGGAGCTAGATGTACGATGAACATACATAGATAGTGCGATCATAAAAATTAATGCATAATTTAATCGAGCACATGAGAGAGAGCAAAGTAGAACAAGTTTCTGTGTTCATGCCCATAGGTGGAATTCTGGCTGTACATGGAGGCAATGATCCGCCTCGTCTACAAGGGAAGCAAGACTCTACGCGCTTAGGGTCAGAACCAGGCTAAGCTGGACGTAGTCCTGTACCGTCCCTTGAGACTTAGCTGCCCCAAGCGCTGTTCCTAAATTCTATGGGATTTATTACAGAAGGGAATGACCCTGTTCTACTAATGCTCGGGGAGTGGGACTTACAGTGTTGTTCCACGCCAAGGGTTTTGGGATCGGATCCCACACTCGGTTGAAAGGCATGTGTACCTGGGGCGGCAGCTTTCGTTATTCGTAAGGGACCTTCCCGGCTGGGGGAGAGTTTATAGGTCCTTCTCGGGAAAGAGCGTGCCGCGACACCAGGTTGCCCTTCTGCAGGTCCCTGACGCGTTTGGTTCTTTGGCGGTAGTGCTTAGAGCAGCAACCAAGACCGTGTGTTGTGGGGCATTACCTGAGGCCGAGCCTCGTCGACGAGGTTGTCATCTTCACGCTGGATCAGGTCCTGCGCGGCTTCTCCTGGGCGCCCCCGGGGAGTTCTCCCCTTCTGGCTAAGGCCTTCAAGGGGTAGGTGGACCCGGGCTCGTCTTGGAAGACCCAAGGCGTCTTCCCCTTCTGGCAAGGCCTTCAAGGGGTTGACAGACCTTGGGCGGCCCCCGGGAGGTATGACCGAGGCGCGGAGGCGTGCTCTCGGGTGAGGCTGGCCCGATCTTGCACCACTGTCATTGGTGCTTGGGCTGCTGCGACTACTTGGGGCTTCTCTAAGGTTGACGCCGCAGCAGTGCAGCCTCCACTGACCTGGGACGGCAGCCACAGCCGGCTACCGCCCCGGCCCGTCACCATCGGAGCTGGAGTCCTCACCGTTATGCACTGTCTTTATGACACACTGAGGCTCCTGAAACCCCACCTGGTGGGCGGCGCTGACTGGAGCGTCGACTTTCTGCTTGCTATCCCTCTGAGAGTGGAGCGGTGCTTCAGCTCTCTGCTGCCTTCCTTTGCGGAAGCGCTCCGCGAGCCTCTGGATATCCCAGCACTCGGCAGCAGTATGGTTGCCGGCGCCATGCACGGGGCATAGCCCGCCCTGGTCACTATCTGGGGCTGGTGACTGCCGCTGCCTCTTGTCGGGGCGTGGCCCCCGAGCTCCACTAGTCGTCGCTGCTGCGGCGACGGGAGCCGCGGACGATGACTTCATCCTGCCACTCCCCCGGTTTTTGGCCTTCTTGCCACCTCCATAGGCAGCAGCGCCGGACCCGGGCTGTCCTCCTGACTCGGAGGTCGGCAGAGAGTGCCAGTTCCGCCCTTCAGCTGCTCTGGCGCATTTGTCCGCCAGGCTGAAGAGCTCAGAGACGTCGTGGACCTCTCTGGTCGCGAGCTTCTCAAGCATTTTCTCGTTCCGGACACCCTGCCGAAACGCTACCACCACTGAAGCACTTTGAATATGCGGGATGGTGTTGCGTACCTTGGAGAATCGCTGGATGAAAGAGCGCAGCGACTCCCCAGGTTGCTGCTTGATGGCGTGGAGGTCAAGCTCCGTGCCGGGACGGGTGTAGGAGCTGCCGAAGTTGGTGATGAACTGCCGGCAGAGTTCTCCCCAGGAAGTTATGGACCCCTGATGGAGATTCATGAGCCAAGACCGGGCTGGGCCGGTCAAGGCGAAGGGGAAGTAGTTGGCCATGACAGCCTCATCCCCTCCTGCAGCAAGTACGGCGGTGGAGTAGATCTGGAGGAACTCCGCCAGGTTGACGCTGCCGTCGTACTTCTCGGGCAGGTGCGGCCAAAACTTGCGCGGCCACCTCGCGAAGCAAAGGTGGGGTGCAAGGGCCGCACATCCTGCTCATGTTGCCGCAGGTATTGGCGCTGCGAACGCTTGGTTCGCACTTGGCACCGTGTACCCTGGCATTGGCAAGGCTGCACCATAGACCGGGGGCGCCGCTTGCAGTGCATATGGTTGTGGCATATGCTGCACGGCGTATGCCTGGGGCAGGGCTCGCGTGGCGAAGATCTGCCCTCCAGGCTGGGTCGAGGCCGACGTCATGCTATCGCCAGCCTCTTGGTTGCGACGCCTTTCTCGACGTCGCTCGAGGAACACTCGGGCATCTTGGCCCAAGTGGCATCGCTCCAGCTCTGCCCTCAGGTCCGTCGATGGAAACCTGGTGGAGCTGGAGTCCGCCATCTGCCCGTCAACCGTTGGCGTGCGCGTCAGCGACACAGCCGGTTGGCCGGGGCGTCGCCCTTGCCGAAACCGAGGGTTTGCGGTGGCAATGACGAGGCGGTCCACCTCGCGGACCCACAGCTGGGTCGCTGAGTGGGGCGCATCCCCAGCAGGTGGGTTGTGCAGTAGCGCTCTTGCTGCAGCTAGCGCACCCCCATGGTGTACGCTCAGCGCTGCAGAAGATCTCACGCTGGTCGGAGCCTGCCTTGCCGGAGTCGGTGTTGCTGGAGTCGGCTGCTGGCTACCAGCTTGTGCCGACACACTCCGTCCTGAGTGCGTCGACATGTACTCCCCGCTGGTCACGGTTCGCCGTGAACGCGGGGGAGGAGAGTTTGCCGCTGAAGGAAGCTTGGTCATCTTCGTCGGCGGAAACTCGTCGCGCAAGGGAAAGCCCCCTACCTGGCGCGCCAAATGTCGAATTGTTCGGTCGAAACTTCCCCCAGGCCTGCACTGGGCTGCCCGCGGAGGTTCTTTTTTCGGTGGGGCTAGTCCCTTGCGGAGAGCTTGAGCGTATGGACGAGTTAGTAAGAGCTTGACACGGCGAGTTTTACGTGGTTCAGGCCGCCGGAGCGTAAAACCCTACGTCCACGGCGAGCTAAGGAGCTCGCTGTATTGCTTGTTGCTCAGAACCGGAGTCCTGAGCTTGAGGGTGAGTTACAGCTTGGGTGTGAATGGCTAGCGTATGAGTTGCGGGAGTGCGAACCCTTGCTAACGTCGCCTACCCGAGCCTTTTATAGTCCAAGGCTCGGGTGGCTTACAAGGGGGGCCCAGGACCCGACAGGTGGTCCCGGGGAGATTGCCTTCAGACTATCGTATCCGCAGTTATGCCGGTAGTTGTCTCTGGCGAAGGCTTCTGAGTCTTCGTCTTGCTGCCCTGCCAATGCCTCATGCTAGTCGTAGTGGGTAATGACGGCGGGAGCGACATGGGATGTCTTGTCGCTGCGTTTATTGGCTGGCAGGCTCTGACACCGCGCGCCAGTCTGTGATGTGACTGGGCGCAACGGCACCTGACAGAGGCGTGCTCCGCGTCTCCGCGTCTTTGGAAGGCGCGGGCCATGAATGTGTAACAGCTCTGATACCACGCTGAGATGGCCCCACGGGACCTCGTTGGGTGGTGCCGTGTTATGCGGCACCCAACAGCACATGGGTCGATGAACACACATCATATTACATAAATAGTTTAGCGGAAGCGTACAAGATTGTTTTACAAATAAGTATATCAGAGTAAACTACAGCGGAAGACTATCACTCTCAGGACTCATATCTAAACTAGCAACAAAGAAACGGTCCAGCCCGCGGACGTTTCTTACTAGCAACACGAAAACATGCAGCGGCGAGGATGCTCTTAGAGTAAGCACTCGGAGGTTCCCGAGTCTCATCGGCACCCCTTCTCATAATCAGCGAGTCAATTACCTGCAAAACAACTCGGATAGCATCCGTGAGCATAACGCTCAGCAAGACTTAACCGTCACCCTAAACATGAAACTCTAAGTGAGGTTATGAACCTAACATAGGATGGCATAAGCATAATTAACTCGCCTAAAAGTGAATCCTTACTTTCAGGCATTAATTGCAGCATTTTAAGTAACCCTGGGCACGCTACATCGGGAGTCCACAATCAAACAAGAAACGCTTTCCCCCGATGTAAATTGCTCATGGCATAAAAGAATCGAGTTTGCACTAGCCTATTCATCGAGATCCAATACAACACTAGTATAATACTTCACATCAATATGATTAGTTCCTTTCTCATGCAAGTTCTTACTACGTCACGACTGTGAGAACAAGTATGCTCGGTCCATTCCGCGAGCGATGGTGATTCGAATCAATAACACCCGGACTACACGACACGTACGCCCCTACTCGACGTTGCCTACAACAACCATCACTGACGTCGTACGTGGCAGCCTTTCCCCCGTTTCACCCCCGCTGAATCGATCAAGTCGCCCCGTACAGTAGCTACTCTCATGGTGCACCTTCCGACGTGAGATGTCATGAGAATATTCCCCACGACCCGAAAAGTCCCAACGACAGCTTCCCGAGGTACATCGGTTTACTGGGTCCCATATAGCCAGCATGAGTCCGGTACACAACTCAAACTTGTTCAACAGGGCCGCATACGGATCGGTCCTTGACCGACACGGACAGGTCTACAGCACCCAGGCCCCTATGTCCTGCTGCTCCTACAACCTTCCGGTCTCAATTTTAACTTGCTAATTCAATTACGAACCAATCCCGTATGCCCCTGTTGTTCCTAAATCTGCGAGTAGCATCTTACCACTCGACTTCTACCGAACCGTACTTAAGCATGGCAGTTCTACACGGTGAAAGACACCTACCCAATACTCCATGGGTCATTTGGCTATGCAAGAGGAGTATCAATCACTAGACCTAATGCACAGTTCATATCTTGACCGAAAGTGAGTACAAAATGAAAACTTAACAGCTGTTAAATGCAAACCGGAGCTTGCCTGTTTTGCAGGGTAGTCGTATATAAGCAGTTAGTATCCTTGCAGATCCACCCTTGACTCTCCGGAGCTTGATCAACTTCGATGAATCACTCCTTTGAGTCCCCTCTCTTGTGGTTCCTATTGAGATGCATATGCACATATTTTATAGAATGTAATGGGAAGAAGTTATAGAATTACTTTCTTAAGAACAGAGGTTGTGTGGAAAAGCCAAGCATGGCTTGGTTTGCCTCTGTTTTGCAAAGAACAGAATTAAACTAATTTGACCTTAAGGCCCTTAGCTATACACTAACCCTTTTCTCTAATGAACATAATAGATAAGCTGAAAAGATTTGAGTGCAACTGAAGAACAAGAACTCCAATGGCCTCAAAACTTTTACAGCAGGTTCTATACTACCTAAGGATTTAGCTTGCCAAATTGCAGCTAATGTGGAGTCATATTGTGTCCTCCATAATTCTCACAATATCTCTTATGTATTTTTCCCTTATACATAAGTATGGAGAATAAGAACAGGGAGTTCCAGGACTTATCTTGGGCTGATAATTTACATGTGAGTTTCTGATCACATGAGAGTCATCTGGTCCAAAATTCAGCCCTTTTACTTGGGTAGTTCTCCCAGAACAATTCTTTAAGCATTTGTACTCAATAGAATTAATTCTGTTAGTAATGTGCATTTTCATGCCCAACTAAGTGAACTACAATTCCAAGTATGTCCCAGAGAGCTTGCCTTAATTTTCCTATGATTTTTGGAGCTATGGATTGCTCAGAACAGATTTTTGAAGTGGGAAACATTTTCTGAAAATGTTTCTGGACTCTTTTGAACACAGTAGTTTGCATTTAGCAAAATCCTACACAAATGATCTTCAAATGAGCTGCAAATTTGCTAGTAGTTCAATAATATGCTAAAGAATATTCTGGCAAAATTTGGGTATTTTTGGATAACTCAAACTCTCTCAATAATTCTTTTTCAGAAAACCTTCAAAGAATTTTCCAGAATATAATATTGACTTTCATAGAAATCTGGGTTCATATTTGTATAGAACTCATAGAGATGAATCCAACCCAATTGGAATCACTCAAATTGGGGTTTTCCACAGGGAGATATGAATTTCTAAAGATTGAGCTAAGTCTGGAATTATTTTCCTATTGAAAATCCCACTGGGCCCGCTTATTTGAATTCCAACCAATCAGAACTGGGCCACACCGGGGCCACAGGGTTTTTCGCGCCAGCACACGGGATCCCGGCCACACCCGATCCCGGATTTGAATTCTGAGCTGCTGACAGGCGGGGCCCACGCTCCGTCTTCTACCTCCGGCTTCCTCTCTCGCGCCCGCGCGCTCCCCCTCGCCGGAGTAACCGGAAGTTCGCTGGAACGGCCTTCCCGGCCACCGCCGGAGCTACAACTCGCCGCCAGGGGGTTTAGGGCCTCGAGGAACAGGGCTGTGGGGTTTGCTAGGGCCGCCGACGACCGGAACATGGCCGGCGACGTGTAACTGCCTCTGTGGAAGTCCGGCAGCGTCGCCCGGGGTCTCCAGCCCTCAAAAGCTTGTGCCGACGAGCCCTACAGCACCAGCGCAGCTCTAGGAAGATCGGCACGACCTCAAAATGGCTCGGGAGCGGCTGTAAATAGGTTGTCGCCGTGCGACCGAATGGGTCCGCCATGAACACCTCTAGTCGAGCTCGAATTCCATCGTGCTGAGGTGTTTTCATGCGCTGGATCCTAAAGGAGAAATGACCGCCATCTAATCCAGCGTCTATGTGCCAAATTTGATGACTTAAGGAGGATCAGAGGGCAAGAATTTGAAAGAGTCATACCGGAAGCTCGGAATGGGGTCGCCTGAGCAAAACTTCGAAATTCGCCGGCGATGCTTCACGGTATGGCCTGAGCTTGGGCTGAGAGCAGCACCGCACCCGTGCGCGTCCGTAGGTGTGATCGCTCGGCCGTGAAACCCGTTGTGGAGGGCTGTCCACGAGCGCCCGATCACTTCCTCGGCTTAGGTCGCCGCGGCGGCGGTTGTTCTCAGGCACTGGAGGCCGCAGCTCGCTGGCTTGCGGGTCAGGGAGGTGGAGGCCGAGCTCGCGGTGCTGTTTAGCAGGTCAGGGGAGGAAAGAGCGTGGTGGTTTCGCCGTTCTTCCGCTCGGACCGAGAGGCAGCGGGGAAGACGGTCGCTGGCCGTGCGCTCGCGAGGAGAGAAGAAGGGACGGCCTTTGCTTCGTCCAGGGGGGGTTTATCAGGTCGCAGAACCGCCTCTGGGCGCCGTGTGTGGGGAAATGCAGCAGCTGGTGGCGCTGCCGAGCGCCCCCGTGGCTCCACGGTGGGAGCAGCTCTTGGCCCACGTGCTGCTCGACGATTTTCCCCACTGGGGCTGAGACTTAAGGTGCAAGGCTCCTCTTTTAGCTCTATGACATGTGGGTCCCACTCCACAGTTCCTCCCCAAATATCTTCTCAAGCTGATCCTCTTGATTCCCACAATTCTGAGTTTTAAAATGGGGGTTAGAATTTGAATCCTTCCAATTCAGTTTGAATTTGCTTGCCAAATTTGAATTTGGTTGAAGTTTGCAAATTCTCCTCTTTAACTCCTTTTTGAGCCCCCTACAATTGAAAAGTTTGAGAGCAAACTTTTCCCTATAATCCCAACTATAGGGTTGCATGTTTATTCAAAGTTTTTGCTCACCCTATGTGTGAACTTTGAATTTCAAATCTGAATTTTAAACTTACATGCAAATAGGTATTTACTCCTTATTGGTTCAACACTTTTAAATAAAAAGGTGAGCCTCATCATGGATGATCATCCATGTATTACTTTGCATGAAGAAAGTTTTAGCAAGTCCCATTTTTCATGTCATTGCCACACATATGAACTCAAACCATAGTTTTTATTCATACACATTTTTGAGACTTTTACAGAATACCTTGTACGGGCTGTGGCGGACCGGAATCCGCGCATCCAGGATCGCAGAGGGTGGTGCCGCGCGATGCGACACCCGACAGCACACGTCATAAGAACATAATATATTACATGGGAAAAACAGCTGAAACTGTACAAACAAGTACAAACTTCAGTTACGATTATTTTTCTATTACACAGCGGAAGACTACACTATACAACTCACGCCCGCCTATGTAGCAAAAGTCGGTTGCCCAGCCCTAGGGCAACCCACACTAGCTGCACGTCTCAGCTCAGCGCGGCGTGTACGGCTCCCACTCAGCCGTGATCCCCGACGGAGGGTAACCCTCGCCGGTGGACTCGTACTCCGAGTCCGTGGGTGGCTCCTCACCTGAAAAACACTTAAGCAGCAACCGTGAGCACGAAGGCTCAGCAAGGCTTAACCGACTTACCTAAGCATGAAACTCTACCTGAGGTGTACAATGGACATAGGATAGTAACATTTCAGCAAAACGACACGCCTACAAGTTCATCCTTAGTTCATCTTTTAGCAACAAGTTAACAGTTCATGAAATCTGAAATTTAGTAAGCAGTATTTGGTGGCACACATGTAGCAATACAATTATATCAATCAGCATCATTGAATCCACATATTTCATCCATTAGTCTATGTTACGACGCAGTGAACAAGCAGTACTCGTCACCGCGAGGGACGGCGAATCGACTCGATATACACCTGCAGGGAAAACCCAAAGAGCACGTCACGTACGCCCACCCGTGGAGCTGCACAGCACGCTCACTCGATGTCGTACGGGACAACCTTTCACCCAACAGCCCAAACGTCGAACTGGTCGCACCGAAACGAGCAGGAGGTTCCCCACACGGAGCATCTCTCTATGCCCGTTGGCAGATTTCCACCTTGCTGCCCTCAACCTACACCTATAAATCGGTGTGCTATGCCTCGACGTCCGGAGGTTTAGGCTACATCGGTTTATCGGGGCCCATATATCCGATATGCCTTCGGTACGTTCAATACTTGTTCAGCAGGGCCGCACACGGATCGGTCCTCAATCGACACGGGCAGGGCTGCGCCCACAAGACTCTCTCTTGCTGCGCCCTAGCCCCTGCCTAGTCTCATCTTCATTACTAAAGTGATCTCACATCACTCAACCGAACCCGTGTGTCCCAAGCCTATCTCGCGAGTAGATTCCAACTACTCGACTTGTACCGAAGTCCTATGACTCATTAAGCATAGCCTGTCTACTCGAGGTCCTTGACACTACCCTCACTCTTTTTGGAACCTTTGGTTATGCAAGTGGGGTTTCATTCATCCTATACCTAATGCACATACATACTTCATATGACACATGTAAACAAAGTAAAACTTTTAAAAAGGGTTAATGCAAACCGGGGCTTGTCTTGTTGCTGCTGGTCAGGAGTTAGTTCTTCGTCCGGAAGGACGAAGTCCAGCACTTCCGGAGTCTCTTCTTCAACGGCTACACGTTAATGAAATACTACATGTTAATTTAGATGCAAATGTGAATTTTAGAGTAAGATTTCTACTATTAGTTCTAATAACCAGCCTCTAACACCTGGAACTTTGTTTAAGAATTTAAAGATGAACTGGTGTTGGTGGTTTGGCTTGAACTTAATCACATGGTTAAATGCTAAGTGGTTTTCCCCCCTTTTCCATATTAATCCCTTAAGTGATTAAACAGGACAGGGGTGATCTAGAGCTCCAATAGAGCTGAGAATTTTTGTGTGAGTTCCCTGTCACATGAAAACTCTCTGGACCAAACATTAGCACTTTTCATGGAGTGGTTTGCTCAGAATAATTCTCTTGGCAAATCAGCAAGGAAGAATTAATTTTGAGGTAATACCCCTGTTCATGCTCAACTTAATGAACTACAATTTCTATTATAGCTCATAGAGTTTGCATGAATTTTCCTAGCATTTTTGGAGTCAAGGTTTGCCCAGAATTGAATTTCCAAGTTTTGGAAATTCTCTGAAAATGTTTCTGCATTCAAATGAACACAGCACCTTCCAATTTGAATTGCTCTGACCAAATCAACTCCAAATGGTCTGAAACTTTTACAGGGGTTTACTAATGTCCTAAAGAACATTATGGTAAAATTTGGGGATTTTTGGATGAACCAAACTCCCTCAAAAATTCTTTTGCTGAAAAGCTTTAAAGACTTTTCCAGAATTAATTAATGGGTTTCATACAAATTGGGTTGTACATCTGGACAGAGGTAGGCAAGAGGAATCCAACCCAATTTGAATCACTAAATTTGGAGCTTCCTAGCAAAAGTTATGCAGTTCCAAAGTTTGAACCAATTCTGGAATTCAAATTAATTCGGGAAAAGTTCAAACTCTGCCTGTGGGTCCACCCTACACGTGTCAACCGCCGGAATCACGCCACACGGGACCACAGCCCTTTTCCCGCGCCACCACACGGGATCGCACGCCACAGCTGATCCGGAGTTTTAAATCTTCAGCTGCTGACACGTGGGCCCGGCGGGTCTTCTTCTTCCTCTCGCTCCCGCGCCTCCCCCTCGCCGGCGCGGTACTGGAGCTCGCCGGACCCAGATTCCCGGCCACCTATCGGCCGGAGACTCGCCGCCTGGGGGTTTTCAGGGTCGGGGAACAAGTCTATGGGGTTGGCTCGGGCTACCGGTGGCCGGAAGTAGGCTGGCGACGCGCCGCGGCCTTCGGTGATGATCGGCACCGCCGCCCGAGCACATTAGCCCGCCAAAAGCTCGGCGGATCCGCTCTAAAGCATCAGTGGAGGTCAGGAAATCTCGGCGTGGCCTCAACCTGGCTCGGAAACGACGGCAAACCGGTTGTCACCGTGCGCCCGCGTGTTCCCGCCATGGCCGCCGACCGAAAAGCTCGAAATTAGCTGTAACCACGGCGTTTCTAGCTAGGGTTGTGGGGGGAAAAGGTTCCCTATCCTCTCTAGTTCTGGTATGCGCAAAATGAACAACTTTAACCGAGAATTAAGCATAAATTTCCACAGTTCTTACCCGCGGTCCGGTTTTCCTCGTCCGAGGGGAAAACTTGAAATTCTGAAGCTACGTCGCACGGACTGCTCTGGAATTTGGAGAGGAGCAGCGCAGGGAGTTGGCGCACCTTGGGGTGCTCTTGCTCAGTCGTGAAACTGGTTGGTGTGTGCTGCCCACGGGAGCCCGACGTCGGTTTCCACCGGTTGCACCTCGGCTTCGGTGCTGATGCTCAAAATACGGCCGACAGGAACCCCGAACGCCGGAGCTGAGCTGAGGGAACTCTTGTGCACGCGCTGGCGCTCCTTTTTCGTGTTGATCGCTTGAGCAGTCGGGATGCGATGCCGGTTTAGGATCGGGACGAACAGGCGCGGCGCCGGCGGCTTGCTTGCTCGGGAGGAAAAAGAACAGGGTTCGTGGGAGGGCTGTGGCCGACTGAGCACGGCGTAGGGGAGATAAGGGCGCGGGGGAACCGATGCTTGAAGCAGCTCGGGAGGTGCTTCGGTCGTCGGTCGACCGTGCGGTGGCAGCCGGTGGGAGAGCGCAACTCGCTCGAGTGTGAACTGTGGAACCGAGTGACTTAGGCAGTAAGCTTCTCCCCTCTCTTCTCACTGACCAGTGGGGCCCACAGCTCCCCTCTGCCCCAAAATATCTCCAAATTTTTGGCAAATGAGTAATTCAAAAGTTTGAAGTCTCAAACTGAGCCACATTTGCATGTTTGGCAAAATTCCATGCAAATTCAAATATTCCTTTGAATTCTTTGCACATTTGATTTCCTTTGGAAAAATGGGCAGCAAGACTTTTCAAAAATTAATGAAACTTTGCCTCCCCACTAATTTGAACCTAAGGAATCCAAATATGCCACTTGATCCTTGTGTTAGCTGCTGCAAACAATAGTTTGGACACAACAGTTTTGAATTCCTCATTGTGTGATCATATGTGTATAATTTTCCCATGTTGTGAAAGTGTAAGTTTCCCCTCTAACCACTTCTTTGATAGAGGTTACTTGCTCCTCCCATTCCTTACCAGCCATCCACAACAAGAGCTGAGGTGTGGTGAAGTGAAGAAAAGTTTTTACAAGTCCCTTTTCTTGGGCTTTTACATCCCTCCCCCCTTAAAAGAATCTCGTCCCGAGATTATAAAAGAAGAGATAGCGATGTAATAGGGACTTACCCGTGTTGAGAAGCCAACAACTCTGGGTAATTTGAGCGAAGGAACTCCTCGCTCTCCCACGTCGCTTCCTCGGCGGTGTGGTTACTCCAGAGTATTTTGTAGAACCACAACATTCTGCTACGCGTGGTCCTGGCTTTCTCATCAAGAATTCCCACCGGATATTCATCATATGTTAAATCCGGCTTCAGCTCGCCGATGTCTTCGGTAGGAACAGCAGTTGTATGCTTCAAGCATTTTCGCAGTTGCGAAACATGGAAAATATCATGGACACCAGCCAGAGATGCCGGTAGCTCCAATCGATACGCTGCTGGTCCACACTTCTCGGTGATAGCGTAGGGTCCAATGAAACGGGGAGCGAGCTTCCCCTTCACACCGAATCGGTGCACGCCCTTCATTGGAGACACGCGGAGGTACACGTGTTCCCCAACGTCAAAGTGCAACGGCCTACGCCTCTTATCAGCGTAGCTCTTCTGTCGGGATTGAGCGGCCTTCAAATTGGCTTGAATTGTCCGAACGCGCTCCTCGGCATCGTTCACCACATCAACCCCGAATGTGACCCTTTCACCGGACTCGCACCAATTTAATGGGGTGCGGCATTTACGACCGTAGAGAGCTTCATAGGGTGCCATTTTGATACTCGCCTGATAACCGTTGTTGTACGAGAATTCCGCCAATGGTAGGTGATCATCCCAGTTCCTACCATGGTGGATGGCACACGCTCTCAACATGTCTTCCAGGACCTGATTCACCCTTTCTGTCTGACCATCGGTTTGAGGGTGATAAGCGGAGCTCCTGATCAACTTAGTACCCAATGCAGCGTGTAGCTGCTCCCAAAAGCGAGATACAAATAATGCACCTCGATCTGAGACAATGGTCTTGGGTACCCCGTATAGGCATAGAATCTTTGCTATGTATAGCTCCGCATATTTGCCGGCATTGTAACGTGTATTCACCGGAATGAAGTGAGCCGTCTTGGTTAACCGATCAACGATTACCCATATGGAATCATGCTTGTTGGCTGTTAGGGGTAATCCCACAATGAAATCCATGCTCACATCTTCCCATTTCCATGCCGGGATCTTCAGGGGTTGCAGCAGCCCTGATTTCTTCATGTGATCAGCTTTCACTCGTCTACACATATCACACTCGGATACGTACTTAGCTACCTCCCGCTTCATCCGTGTCCACCAAAATTTCTTTTTCAAATCTTGGTACATTTTGTTGCTGCCCGGATGAATGGAGTATTTGGACAAGTGAGCTTCATCGAGGATCTTTTTCCTCAACTCCATATCTCGGGGTACGACTATGCGGTCATTGAACCACAGCGTCCCCTCATCATCCTTCCGGAAACATTTAATTTCTTCATTGTCTATCCGTCTCCGGAGATGTGCCATGCCTTTATCCGTTTTCTGAGCTGCAATGATGTCCTCCCTAATAGTAGGGACGAGGGCAAGGTTGTACAGCGATCCATAAGGAACCAAGTATAAACTTGGCTCTTCCTCCTCCACCGGTGTAATGGTGAGGTGATGGACATGTGATTTCCGACTCAGCGCGTCGGCAACCACATTCGCCTTGCCGGGGTGGTAATGGATCTCAATCTCATAATCTTTTATCAGTTCTAACCACCTCCTCTGCCTCATGTTCAGCTCCTTCTGGGTGAAAATGTATTTCAAGCTCTTGTGGTCGGTGTAGAGATGCACCAAGTTCCCCAGGAGATAGTGCCTCCACATTTTCAGCGCCAACACCACGGCAGCAAGTTCAAGATCGTGAGTCGGGTAGTGCTGTTCGTGGTTCCGAAGTTGGCGTGAGCCATAAGCGACCACACGTCCTTCCTGCATCAACACGCAGCCGAGCCCAATACCGGACGCGTCACAATACACGTCGAAGGGCTTTGTTGTATCCGGCTGAGCTAATACCGGGGCTGTTGTGAGATGCTTCACCAGTGTTCGGAACGCTCCTTCACACGCGGTGTTCCAAACATATTTTGTCCCTTTCTTCAGCAACTCTGTCATCGGCTTAGCGAGCTTGGAGAAACTTGGAATGAATCTCCGGTAGTATCCCGCTAACCCGAGGAAGCTTCTGACTTCATGAACTGAAGTGGGAGCTTTCCATTTCAACACTTGCTCGATTTTACTTGGGTCAACCGCAATGCCTTCAGCTGAGATGATATGTCCCAAGAATGGCACTTGGCTGATCCAAAATTCGCATTTGCTGAACTTGGCGTAGAGCTTGTGGTCTCGCAATCGTTGAAGAACGATCCATAAGTGTTCGGCATGCTCGGCTTCTGTCTTGGAGTAAACCAAGATATCGTCGATGAACACTACCACGAACTTGTCCAGCTCCGGCATGAACACCGAGTTCATGAGATACATGAAATGGGCTGGAGCATTTGTGAGACCAAAGGACATGACGAGATATTCGTATAAGCCGTATCTCGTCGAGAATGCCGTCTTCGGGATATCCTCCGCCCGGATCTTGATCTGGTGATATCCAGAGCGAAGGTCCATCTTTGAGAATACACTTGCCCCCACCAGTTGATCAAACAAGATGTCAATACGGGGCAGTGGGTACTTATTCTTGATGGTGACGGCGTTGAGCGGCCGGTAATCCACACACAGCCTCAGGGTTTCATCCTTCTTCTTTACAAATAGCGCCGAGCATCCCCAAGGCGAGGAACTCGGCCTAATGAAACCCTTGCTCAACAGATCATTAAGCTGTTCTTTCAGTTCCGCCAGCTCATTTGGAGCCATCTTGTATGGTCTCCGTGATATGGGCGTTGTCCCGGGTGCGAGCTCGATCTTGAACTCGACATCCCGCTCAGGTGGCATGCCCGGAAGATCGTCCGGGAACACGTCGGGATACTCCCGGACTACGGGGATGTCTTCTAACTTGAGAACTTCAGCATTATTAATTGCTAAAACTTCCCGGACTGGTGTGTCTAACACCATGGAATGCGGACGGTGAAATGGAGAATTTAAGTGAACCGTCCGTGTCCGAGTCTCTAGGACAGCGCCATGGTATTGCAGCCATGACATCCCTAAGATTGCATCAATCTTTTGTCCCTTAAGGATTATCAAGGTGGTGGGATATAGTTTCCCACCTAAGCACAGAGGTGCCTTTGGAATCATCATATTAGCTGAAATCTTCCCTCCCGGTGATCAGATCATATAAGTGCAGTCGGTTGGGAAGACTTGCAATTGATGTTTAGCCACATAGGATGCACTTATAAAGCTGTGGGTTGCACCCGAATCAAATAATATGACGATGGCTTGATGGTTGAGAGTAAACGTACCCGCCAGCACGTTGTCTCCCTCTGGGGCGTCCTCATTGTCGAGGTTGCGGACGCCTCCAGTCCGCTGACCAACCTTCTTCACCGGAGGTCGGCCTCGAGCACCGCCCTGAAACTGGGCTTGCCCGCTGCTCTGCTGCCCCTGGGGACAGTCCTTCGCAAAGTGGCCCGCCTGGCCACATGTGAAGCAGGTGAAACGGGGCGGTCCCCCGCTGATCGGTGGACGGAAACCTGGGGCGCGTTGTGGCGGTGGAAACGCCCGGGGTACCGTCTGCTGCTGCTGCTGTCTTGGTGGTGGCATCGGCGGACGGAACGGAGGTGCCTGGAAGGGACGTCCCCCGAACCATTGCGGTCGCGCCGGTGGTTGCCACTGCTGCCCGGATGGTGTCCGATACACCATACGGTACTTCTGGGGAGCGCCACTCCCACCGCTGCTAGGTGGAGTGCTATGCTTCCTCTGCTCAGCTGCTAACTCCCGCTGAGCGTCCTCTTGCATGATGGCGGCATTGACTAGATCGTTGAATGTGCCGCGGTTCCATTGTACGAGATGGGTCTTCATTTCGGGATGTAACCCCCGATAGAAGTGCTCCCTCTTCTTCTCCTCCGTGGAGATGTAGTCTGACGCATACTGCGCCAGATGGTTGAAGGCACGGGAGTAGTCGTGGGCACTCCTCCCGCCCTGCTTCAGTTCCAAAAATTCTTGGAACTTCCTCTTCATTATTCCGGGAGGAATGTGATAGGCGCGGAACGCCTCCCGGAACTCTTGCCATTCCACGGCATGGCCAGCCGGACGGGAGGCGACATAATTCGCCCACCACGCACCAGCGGCACCGTGGAGCTGCTGTGCTGCGAACAGCGTCTTCTGCCGCTCCGTACACTGGAGCAGCCCGAACTTGGACTCGATAGTCCGCAGCCAGTTGTCCGCCTCCAGTGGTTCTTCGGCTTCGGTGAACACTGGAGGGTGCGTACTCATGAAATCCGAGTACGACACTTCGCGGGGCTCGCGAGGCCCTCGCTCTTGACGTCCTCCCGCCTGGGATGTATTCTGCACGATCGTGCGGAGCAGGTCGGTCTGCTCCTCACGACCTCCCACCAATGCCGCTATCACATCCGCTAGAGTAAGCGGAGGCGGCGGTGGTGGCTGCTGCTGCGGGGTGCTGTCGTAGGCCGGTGGCTGGGAGTCATCGCCTCCACCTTGGCTAGAGCCACCAACCTCGTGCATGGTCCTAGTACGAACCATCTGCAACCATACGACATTAACCATCAGTCCCGCAACACTTTGCATGCAGTCCAATAGAACTGGGCAAAAAAACATTATGACAACCAAACATGCGAAATATCTCGTAAGTAGATAATGTAATAACTTTTCACAAGCTACACCATTACCCGACCAAACACAAGCTAGTTCAATCCAACTTGATGAACCTCCACTTTGGAAGCTCAACATAACTAGATTTGGTCACTACGAGACATTATTATCGCCCTTAGGGTACAACACCCTCTCTAATGAGTTCAACTGTCATTCTTCCGTCAGAATGACCAGTTTCTACCTATTCCAAGTTTTGATCCGGTTATGGGCATTTTCATGACTCAAGTTGAATACCAAAGTTAAAGTTAACTTTAGTATCTTTCCAACGAGTACTAATTTGCCCCCAGATCAGCTTTGATTAAAAAGTTATGTTAATTCAAAGTTAGCAGAATTTCTGGAAGAATTTTAACAGCACCTCCCTTGGAAGTGGCTGTTTCCAATCCTGATTTCCATTAAATTCTGTGCTGAAACTTCAGAAACTTTGAATTGCAAAGATGTCAAACATCTTCTACTCTTTCTAAGGATGGATTATATGACAATTTTAGATTTTTCTACTGGGAGTTATATTTGAAAAAAAAAGATAAGTTCAGAGGATGTTTTACTCTGTCCTGATTCTGAATAGTTTACATTCCTCTGGGATTTTAGCCATCTTAAGGCGAGTTTCAGCTCTGGAAGTCTACAACAAAGTTGTAGAGTACTTGAATACCTTTCCAGAGCTATGTAGCACACCTCCCTGGGCTAAAAGACCTGTGAGTTATGCCCTGTTGAAGATCAGCAAACTTGCTGTCCCAAAACCGAGCACTCTGTTTTTCAGTCTTTTTGGAACTACACTCATCGCTATCCCATTCTTATACCCAACCAGGGTCCTAACTGTTGAACCTATAGATTTTAATTCTTTGTTATCATTATACTCATGCATATGCCTACAATATCTCGGTACTACGTTCCTCACAAAAGAAAATCCTAACCGGATCATACCGGTATATACGTCTCAAGTGTGGCACTAAACGGTCTCTCGCACACGTTTTCTACACGGATACATACGTGGTTAGTACCTGCAGAAAACCACACAATAATGGTGCACTCAATGGTTATTCATTTCAGGCAGTTCCATATTTGAAAGTAAATACAAACGCCCGTATCATTTCCATACGGCCGTCCTTGAGCTAAGTCACGTCTCAAGGCACGTGATCGTGTTTCAACACCACACGACGGGGAACCCGAGTATGTCATGAACGGGTCGTCACGGTTGGGAATGCTATCAACCCAACAGATACCACCTACTGCCCGGCAGGGCACGCCGATGGCAAGCGCTGCGTATGTCCTCCTGGGCTATTTCCAGACGAACACACTCTCGCGTTACTGACCACGCGATGGGGTCTCCGCTTACTTGCCTAATGCACGCTAGGGATCAGCGTTTCATATGAACTCAGGGACATGAACAGTCCAAGAGGTTCATATTAACGTCTCACACCAAGCTGTGAGATCAATCCCTGAACCACGTTCCTCGTCAGGGAGAGCTAACCGAAATTGAACCGCTTTCGGTGGCGTTCCTTACCATACTTACCAGAGCGTAGGTGCGTCGTTACATAATTGAAATTCAGAATTATAACACATAAGTTAGTCTTTGCCACTTTAAGTAACTATGCTAATATAGTCCTTACTTGGGCAACTACCGAATCCTCACCGTATACCTAAGTTTTTCCCATAATGCAGTCCTTTAGTACTGCGCTATCCCCACTGCAGCTCTGATACCAGGCTGTGGCGGACCGGAATCCGCTCATCCAGGATCGCAGAGGGTGGTGCCGCGCGATGCGACACCCGACAGCACACGTCATAAGAACACAATATATTACATGGGAAAAACAGCTGAAACTGTACAAACAAGTACAAACTTCAGTTACGATTATTTTTCTATTACACAGCGGAAGACTACACTATACAACTTACGCCCGCCTATGTAGCAAAAGTCGGTTGCCCAGCCCTAGGGCAACCCACACTAGCTGCACGTCTCAGCTCAGCGCGGCGTGTACGGCTCCCACTCAGCCGTGGTCCCCGACGGAGGGTAACCCTCGCCGGTGGACTCGTACTCCGAGTCCGTGGGTGGCTCCTCACCTGAAAAACACTTAAGCAGCAACCGTGAGCACGAAGGCTCAGCAAGGCTTAACCGACTTACCTAAGCATGAAACTCTACATGAGGTGTACAATGGACATAGGATAGTAACATTTCAGCAAAACGACACGCCTACAAGTTCATCCTTAGTTCATCTTTTAGCAACAAGTTAACAGTTCATGAAATCTGAAATTTAGTAAGCAGTATTTGGTGGCACACATGTAGCAATACAATTATATCAATCAGCATCATTGAATCCACATATTTCATCCATTAGTCTACGTTACGACGCAGTGAACAAGCAGTACTCGTCACCGCGAGGGACGGCGAATCGACTCGATATACACCTGCAGGGAAAACCCAAAGAGCACGTCACGTACGCCCACCCGTGGAGCTGCACAGCACGCTCACTCGATGTCGTACGGGACAACCTTTCACCCAACAGCCCAAACGTCAAACCGGTCGCACCGAAACGAGCAGGAGGTTCCCCACACGGAGCATCTCTCTATGCCTGTTGGCAGATTTCCACCTTGCTGCCCTCAACCTACACCTATAAATCGGTGTGCTATGCCTCGACGTCCGGAGGTTTAGGCTACATCGGTTTATCGGGGCCCATATATCCGATATGCCTTCGGTACGTTCAATACTTGTTCAGCAGGGCCGCACACGGATCGGTCCTCAATCGACACGGGCAGGGCTGCGCCCACAAGACTCTCTCTTGTTGCGCCCTAGCCCCTGCCTAGTCTCATCTTCATTACTAAAGTGATCTCACATCACTCAACCGAACCCGTGTGTCCCAAGCCTATCTCGCGAGTAGATTCCAACTACTCGACTTGTACCGAAGTCCTATGACTCATTAAGCATAGCCTGTCTACTCGAGATCCTTGACACTACCCTCACTCTTTTAGGAACCTTTGGTTATGCAAGTGGGGTTTCATTCATCCTATACCTAATGCACATACATACTTCATATGACACATGTAAACAAAGTAAAACTTTTAAAAAGGGTTAATGCAAACCGGGGCTTGCCTTGTTGCTGCTGGTCAGGAGTTAGTTCTTCGTCCGGAAGGAGGAAGTCCAGCACTTCCGGAGTCTCTTCTTCAACGGCTACACGTTAATGAAATACTACATGTTAATTTAGATGCAAATGTTAATTTTAGAGTAAGATTTCTACTATTAGTTCTAATAACCAGCCTCTAACACCTGGAACTTTGTTTAAGAATTTAAAGATGAACTGGTGTTGGTGGTTTGGCTTGAACTTAATCACATGGTTAAATGCTAAGTGGTTTTCCCCCCTTTTCCATATTAATCCCTTAAGTGATTAAACAGGACAGGGGTGATCTAGAGCTCCAATAGAGCTGAGAATTTTTGTGTGAGTTCCCTGTCACAAGAAAACTCTCTGGACCAAACATTAGCACTTTTCATGGAGTGGTTTGCTCAGAATAATTCTCTTGGCAAATCAGCAAGGAAGAATTAATTTTGAGGTAATACCCCTGTTCATGCTCAACATAATGAACTACAATTTCTATTATAGCTCATAGAGTTTGCATGAATTTTCCTAGCATTTTTGGAGTCAAGGTTTGCCCAGAATTGAATTTCCAAGTTTTGGAAATTCTCTGAAAATGTTTCTGCATTCAAATGAACACAGCACCTTCCAATTTGAATTGCTCTGACCAAATCAACTCCAAATGGTCTGAAACTTTTAAAGGGGTTTACTAATGTCCTAAAGAACATTCTGGTAAAATTTGGGGATTTTTGGATGAACCAAACTCCCTCAAAAATTCTTTTGCTGAAAAGCTTTAAAGAATTTTCCAGAATTAATTAATGGGTTTCATACAAATTGGGTTGTACATCTGGACAGAGCTAGGCAAGAGGAATCCAATCCAATTTGAATCACTAAATTTGGAGCTTCCTAGCAATAGTTATGCAGTTCCAAAGTTTGAACCAATTCTGGAATTCAAATTAATTCGGGAAAAGTTCAAACTCTGCCTGTGGGTCCACCCTACACGTGTCAACCGCCGGAATCACGCCACACGGGACCACAGCCCTTTTCCCGTGCCACCACACGGGATCGCACGCCACAGCTGATCCGGAGTTTTAAATCTTCAGCTGCTGACACGTGGGCCCGGCGGGTCTTCTTCTTCCTCTCGCTCCCGCGCCTCCCCCTCGCCGGCGCTGTACTGGAGCTCGCCGGACCCAGCTTCCCGGCCACCTCTCGGCCGGAGACTCGCCGCCTGGGGGTTTTCAGGGTCGGGGAACAAGTCTATGGGGTTGGCTCGGGCTGCCGGTGGCCGGAAGTAGGCTGGCGACGCGCCGCGGCCTTCGGTGATGATCGGCACCGCCGCCCGAGCACATTAGCCCGCCAAAAGCTCGGCGGATCCGCTCTAAAGCATCAGTGGAGGTCAGGAAATCTCGGCGTGGCCTCAACCTGGCTCGGAAACGACGGCAAACCGGTTGTCACCGTGCGCCCGCGTGTTCCCGCCATGGCCGCCGACCGAAAAGCTCGAAATTAGCTGTAACCACGGCGTTTATAGCTAGGGTTGTGGGGGGAAAAGGTTCTCTATCCTCTCTAGTTCTGGTGTGCGCAAAATGAACAACTTTAACCGAGAATTAAGCGTAAATTTCCACAGTTCTTACCCGCGGTCCGGTTTTCCTCGTCCGAGGGGAAAACTTGAAATTCCGAAGCTACGTCGCACGGACTGCTCTGGAATTTGGAGAGGAGCAGCGCAGGGAGTTGGCGCACCTTGGGGTGCTCTTGCTCAGTCGTGAAACTGGTTGGTGTGTGCTGCCCACGGGAGCCCGACGTCGGTTTCCACCGGTTGCACCTCGGCTTCGGTGCTGATGCTCAAAATACGGCCGACAGGAACCCCGAACGCCGGAGCTGAGCTGAGGGAACTCTTGTGCACGCGCTGGCGCTCCTTTTTCGTGTTGATCGCTTGAGCAGTCGGGATGCGATGCCGGTTTAGGATCGGGACGAACAGGCGCGGCGCCGGCGGCTTGCTTGCTCGGGAGGAAAAAGAACAGGGTTCGTGGGAGGGCTGTGGCCGACTGAGCACGGCGTAGGGGAGATAAGGGCGCGGGGGAACCGATGCTTGAAGCAGCTCGGGAGGTGCTTCGGTCATCGGTCGACCGTGCGGTGGCAGCCGGTGGGAGAGCGCAACTCGCTCGAGTGTGAACTGTGGAACCGAGTGACTTAGGCAGTAAGCTTCTCCCCTCTCTTCTCACTGACCAGTGGGGCCCACAGCTCCCCTCTGCCCCAAAATATCTCCAAATTTTTGGCAAATGAGTAATTCAAAAGTTTGAAGTCTCAAACTGAGCCACATTTGCATGTTTGGCCAAATTCCATGCAAATTCAAATATTCCTTTGAATTCTTTGCACATTTGATTTCCTTTGGAAAAATGGGCAGCAAGACTTTTCAAAAATTAATGAAACTTTGCCTCCCCACTAATTTGAACCTAAGGAATCCAAATATGCCACTTGATCCTTGTGTTAGCTGCTGCAAACAATAGTTTGGACACAACAGTTTTGAATTCCTCATTGTGTGATCATATGTGTATAATTTTCCCATGTTGTGAAAGTGTAAGTTTCCCCTCTAACCACTTCTTTGATAGAGGTTACATGCTCCTCCCATTCCTTACCAGCCATCCACAACAAGAGCTGAGGTGTGGTGAAGTGAAGAAAAGTTTTTACAAGTCCCTTTTCTTGGGCTTTTACACGGGCAAGGTATGGGGCGTCTTTACGCCCGCTGCCTAGCGCTCGGGGGCAGGCAGCGCTGTTCTTCTGGCCACGTGGCGGGCCCGGAGCCCTCCTCAGAGGAGAGGGGGGTCCGGCTCCACAGGACACGTGGAGCCTTCAGACCTCTCCCAGCGGAGGGGGAGGTTCTGCTTCTGTCGGCCACGTGGCTAGCCCGGAGCTCCTCTCTGAGGAGAGGGAGGTCCGGCCCCGCCGGATACGTGACACCTTCGGACCTCTCTCCCGTGGAGGGGGAGGTCCAGCTTCTGTATGCCACGTGGCGGGCTCGGAGCTCTCCTCTGAGGAGAGGGAGGTCCGGCCCCGCCGGACGCGTGGCGCCTTCGGAGCTCTCCCTGCGGAGAAGGGCTAGTTCCTTAGGCATTTTCCCCTGTGCGCGGGGGTACCCCATATCGCAGGTACCGACACGGGCTTTCATCGAATCCCTATGTCTAGAGAAGATGAAGAACACACTTCTTTCATCACAGTAGACGGCCTGTATTGTTATGTCTCTATGCCTTATGATCTAAAGAATGCTCTCCCCACTTTTGTACGTGCTATGCACAAAACCTTTGGAGAACTAATAAGAGACTTAGTTGAGGTGTATGTCGATGATATCGTTGTCACAGTCAGGCAGAGCTCATCCTTGTTAGATAACCTACCTCTAGTCTTTGACAAACTGCGCTCCACGCGCACTAAGCTGAACCCCGACAAATGTGTGTTCGGCGTATCCTCTAGGATGCTCCTAGGATTCCTGGTCTCACAGCGAGGGATTGAGGCCAACCCAGAGAAGATCAAGGCCATCGACCTGATGCGGCCCCCCGACCGCATCAAGGATGTCCAGCAACTCGCGGGATGCCTAGCCGCGCTGAGTCGGTTTATACCGAGGCTAGCAGAGCGGGCACTTCCCTTCTTTGTGCTCCTGCGCAAATCCGGTACTTTTGCTTGGACCGACGAAGCAGAGGAAGCATTCCAGGAGTTGAAGCAGCTCCTGACGACCCTACCCATCATGGTAGCCCCTGAGCCCGAAGAGCACTTGCTGCTCTACATCGTGGCAACAACAGAGGTGGTGAGCATGGTCCTCGTCGCAGAGCGGCCGGACCCCTCATCACCGCAGCTTGCTCCGGTAGCAGAAGACAAGCACTAGGAGACCCCGGAGACTCAAGACGACCTCCCAGAGCTCCAAGGTGACCTCCCGGAGTTCACCTCCCGGAGCTCCAAGATAACCCTCCGGAGGTCCAAAGGGACCTCCCAGGAGAACAAGACGACCTCCTGGAGGTCCAAGACGGCCTAGAAGCCCCCGGGTCCAAGCTCCCAGAGGCTCCCCCGGACCCGTCTACCTCCTGTCGGCCTGAGTCAATGAAGGAAGACATCTCAGGCCCAGGGGGGAGGGTCCGGACCATCCAGAGGCCTATCTACTACATCAGCGAAGTCCTCCACGATGCCAAGACAAGGTACCTGGAGGTCCACAAGCTGCTGTATGCAGTACTCGTGGCGTCCAGGAAGCTCCGCCACTACATCCAAGCCAACCGGATCTCGGTGGTCACCTCATACCCGCTGAAGGCCATTCTTCACAGCCCCAACACGACCGGCAATGTCGCTAAATGGGCAGCAGAGTTGGCGGAGTTCGAGCTGGACTTCCTTCCTCGCCACGTGGTCAAAAGCCAAGCACTGGCTGACTTCGTGGCCGAATAGATGCCAACAACGACCAACCCATGGGGCCACGAAGACGGTGAACCAAAGCCCTGAGCTCCGGTTTTCACCGGGCCCCACTGGACGCTTTTCTTCGATGGCTCCTCACGAAAGCAGGGGGCCGGTGCAGGCGTACTGCTTCTCATGCCATCGGGGGAGCAGTTTGGGTACATGGTGCGTCTCAATTTCAAGGCAACCAACAACATGGCAGAGTATGAAGCACTCATTTTTGGCCTGAAGACAGCCTTGTCTCTGGGCGCTCGCCAGTTGTTGGTGCAGGGCGACTCCCAGCTAGTCATCAAGCAAGTCAAGGGTGAATGTTCCTGCAATGACATGTAACTAGCTGCTTATCTGCTCCACGTGCAGATGCTGGAGAAATACTTCCTCGCCTTGGACCTGCGCTATGTACCACGCGCTGGCAATGCCACGGCTGACGACCTCTCAACGAAGGTCTCCACCGGAGCCCCCGTGCCCGAAGGAGTCTTCGAGAGGACGTTGCTGCGGCCCACAGCCCAGCCTGCCGCGTCGGGCGAAGGGGCCTGGACCAGCACCTCGAAGCTGGCAGTCCCGGCGGCCCTGCTACCATGGACGCTGCCAAGGATCGTAAGCGTCACTAGGGACTCCGTGCTACCCAGTGCTCAGGATCCAGAAGCTCAAGTCAGACCCGATGCATGGATCGTGGAGATCCGGGACTACTTGAAAGACAGTATCCTCCCTGATGAACGTGTATCCGCTGAACGGATCGTGTGCATGGCTAAAAGTTATGCGCTGGTAGAAGGGGATCTCTACCGGCGTGGCGCCAACCACGTCCTATTGTGGTGCATAACCAAGGGGGAAGGCTGCAGCTTGCTCGCTGAGATCCATGGAGGCGAATGTGGGAGTCACTCTTCCTCGCGCACGCTTGTCGGTAAAGCCTTCCGGTATGACTTCTACTGGCCGACAGCACTCCGGGATGCCGTCAAGCTGGTCAAGAGCTGCAAGGTGTGCCAGTTCCACGCCAAGAAGATCCACACACCGTCTCAGGCGGTACAGATGATCCCGCCCTCGTGGTCGTTCGCGGTGTGGGGGTTGGACATCCTGGGGCCATTCCCCAAAGCCGTCGGGGGATTCCGGTACCTCTACGTCGCCATCGACAAGTTCACCAAGTGGCCGGAAGCTACACCCGTCATCACCATCAACAAGCAATCTGCAGTCAAGTTCATCAAGTCAATCGTCTGCCGGTTCGGGGTCCCGAACAGAATCATCACCGACAATGGGACCCAGTTCACCAGCGCAGCATTCCAAGACTACTGCGAAGACCTTGGCATCCAGGTGTGCTATGTCTCCGTTGCTCACCCAAAGAGCAATGGGCAAGTCGAGAGGTCCAACGCTGAGATCCTTCGGGGCCTCAAGACTCGTACCTATGCCGGCTTGAAGAAACATGGTGCCAAGTGGGTGGACGAGCTTCCGAGCACACTGTGGGCTAAGCGGACATCCCAAATCCGGGCCACCGGGGAGACACCCTTCTTCATGGTGTACGGGGCCGAAGCTGTGCTTCCCCCAGAGATCACCATGGGGTTTCTCCGTGTCCGAGCTTACGACGAAGCCGCGCAGGACAACCTCCGGTGTGAAGACATCGACCTCGTCGACGAGGCTCGATTACACGCAGCACTCGGCAACGCACGGTACCGGCAGACACTCCGGCGCTACCACCAAAGGTCCGTGCGTGTCCGGGAGCTGCAAGAAGGTGACCTGGTACTGCGGCGCATACTTTCTCGTGAAGGGACTAACAAACTCTCCCCCAGCTGGGAAGGTCCCTTCCGAGTCACGAAAGTTTGCCGCCCTGGGTGCGTACGCCTCTCCACCGAGGATGGGGATTGTAAGGGCCTCAGTTTTTGACACATATTTGAGGTGTTCATCACCATACACACACACCTCATTTGAGTAAAGTTTATGAACACAAATGAAGAGCAAGTAACCACCATCAACATACTCATTAGAGAATAAACTCACATATTGCAAAAGTGGTATTTCCCACATGTGATATAGGTGGGCTGGACATAGGAAAACTCCTACACATTGCTAAGGATGTCCATGCCAAGTTTCAGCCAAATTCAAACCTTTTTGAGGTCATTTTGGGTATAGCTAGAAAGAGGGCAGTTTGAAACCATATTCAAATTCAAACTGTTTTTATCCCATGTGTCGGTACCCGCGATATGGGGTACCCCCGTGCACAGGGGAAAATGCCTAAGGATCTCGCCCTTCTCCGCAGGGAAAGCTCCAAAGGCGCCACGTGTCCAGTGGGGCCGGACCTCCCTCTCCTCAGAGGAGAGCTCCGGGCTCGCCACGTGGCCTACAGCAGCCAGACCCCCCCCCCCCCCCCCCCCCGTACGTGGGGAGAGCTCCGAAGGTGCCACATGTCCCGCGGGGCCGGACCTCCCTCTCCTCAGAGGAGAGCTCCGGGCCTGCCACGTGGCTGGCAGAAGCCGGACCTCCCCCTCCGCAGGGAGAGGTCCGAAGGCTCCACGTGTCCTGCGGGGCCGGACCTCCCTCTCCACTGAGGAGGGCTCTGGGCCCGCCACGTGTCCAGCAGAACAGCGCTGCCTGCCCCCGAGCAGTAGGCAGCGGGCGTAAAGACGCCCCATACCGTGCCCGTACAAGGTATTCAACGCCTGCACCTTCCCAAGACGCGGAGACGCGGAGCACGCCTCTGTCAGGTGCCGTTGCGCCCAGTCACATCACAGACTGGCGCGCGGTGTCAGAGCCTGCCAGCCAATAAACGCAGCGACAAGACATCCCATGCCGCTCCCGCCGTCATCACCCACTACGACTAGCATGCGGCATGGGCAGGGCAGCAAGACGAAGACTCAGAAGCCTTCGCTAGGACAACTACCGGCATAACGGCGGATACGGTAGTCTGCAGGCAATCTCCCCGGGACCACCTGTCGGGTTCCGGGCTCCCCTTGTAAGCCACTCGAGCCTTGGACTATAAAAGGCTCAGGTAGGCAACGGTAGCAAGGGTTCGCACTCTAGCCATTCGCACCCTGGGTTCGCACTCCCGCAACTCATACGCTAGCCATTCACACCCAAGCTGTAACTCACCCTCAAGCTCAGGACTCCGGTTCCGAGCAACAAGCAATACAGCGAGCTCCATAGCTCGCCGTGGACGTAGGGTTTTACGCTCCGGCGGCCTGAACCACGTAAAACTCGCCGTGTCAAGCTCTTACTAACTCGTCCATACGCTCAAGCTCTCCGCAAGGGACTAGCCCCACCGAAAAAAGAACCTCCGCGGGCTGCCCAGTGCAGGCCTGGGGGAAGTGTCGACCGAACACTTTGACATTTGGCGCGCCAGGTAGGGGGCCTTTCCCTTGCGCGACGAGTTTCAGCCGACGAAGATGACCAAGCTTCCTTCAGCGGCAAACTCTCCTCCCTCGTGTTCGTGGCGAACCGTGACCAGGGGGGAGTACATGTCGACACACTCAGGACAGAGTGTGTCAGCGCAAGCTGGGAGCCATCATCTGGCTCTGGCAGCACCGACTCCGGCAATGCAGGCTCCAACCAGCGTCAGGTCTTCAGTAGCGCTGGGCGTACCCGGCGGGGGTGCGCTAGCTGCAGCAAGAGCGCTACTGCACAATCCGCCTGCTGGGGACGCGCCTCAGGCAGCGACCCAGCAGTGGATTCACGAGGTAGACCGTCTCGTCGTCGCCGCTGCAAACCCTCGACTTCAGCGGGGACGATGCTCCGGCCAACCGGCTGTGTCACTGATGCGCACGCCAACGGATGGCGAGCAGACGGCAGATTCCAGCTCCACCAGGCTCCAGTCGACGGATCTGAGGACAGAGCTGGAACGGTGTCACTTGGGCCAAGGTGCCCGGGTATACCTCGAGCAACATCGAGAAAGGCGTCGCATCCAAGAGGCTGGCGACAGCATGACGTCGGCCTCGACCCAGCCTGAAGGGCAGGTCTTCGCCACGCGAGCTCTGCCCCAGGCGTACGCCGCGCAGCATATGCCACAATCATATGCCCTGCAAACGGCGCCCTCGGTCTATGGAGCAGCCTTGCCCATACCGGGGTACACTGTGCCAGCGGCGAACCAAGCGTTCGCGGCGCCAACACCTGCAGCAACAGGAGCAGGATGTGCGGCCCTGGCGCCCCACCTTCGCTTCGCGAGGTGGCCGCGCAAGTTTCGGCCGCACCTGCCCGAAAAGTTCGACAGCAGCGTCAACCCGGCGGAGTTCCTCCAGATCTACTCCACCGCCGTACTTGCCGCAGGAGGGGATGAGGCCGTCATGGCCAACTACTTCCCCGTCGCCTTGACCGGCCCGGCACGGTCTTGGCTCATGAACCTCCCTCAGGGTTCCATAACTTCCTGGGGAGAGCTCTGCCGGCAGTTCATCGCCAACTTCGGCAGCTCCTACACCCGTCCCGGCACGGAGCTTGACCTCCACGCCATCAAGCAACAACCTGGGGAATCACTGCGCTCCTTCATCCAGCGGTTCTCCCAGGTACGCAACACCATCCCCCACATCCCGAATACATCAGCAGTGGTCGCATTCCGACATGGTGTGAGGGACGAGAAGATGCTTGAGAAGCTTGCGACCAGAGAGGTCTGCGATGCCTCTGAGCTCTTCAGCCTGGCAGACAAGTGCGTCAGAGCAGCCAAAGGGCAGAATTGGCACTCACTGCCAGCTTCCGAAGCCGGAAGACAGCCCTATGACGGCGGAGTTCAAGCCGAGCTCCCGACCACGTCAGACAGCCAAGAGCCAAGGACTGGCAGACTTCGTGCCTGAGTGGACGCCAACGAAGGCTGACCCAGGGGGCCGCGAAGGCGGTGAACCAAAGTACCGAGCTCCGGTCTTCACCAGGCCTCACTGGACGCTCTTCTTCGACGGCTCCTCACGAAAGCATGCCATCGCGGGAGCAGTCTGGGTACATGGTGCGTCTCAATTCCAAGGCAACCAACAACTTGGCAGAGTATGAAGCACTCATCTTTGGCCTAAAAGACAGTACTGTATCTGGGCGCTCACCAGTTGTTGTCGCAGGGCGACTCCCAGCTAGTTATCAAGCAAGTTAAGGGTGAGTGCCCCTGCAATGACCCACAGCTAGCTGCTTATCTGCTCCACGTGCAGATGTTGGAGAAAGACTTCCTCGCCTTGGACCTGCGCCATGTACCGCGTGCTGGCAAGGCCGCAGCTGACGACCTCTCTACGAAGGCCTCCCTAGGAGCCCCTGCGCCCAATGGAGTCTTCGAGAGGACGTTGCTGCGGTCCACAGACCGGCCCGCCGAGCCGGGCGAAGGGGGCTGAACCAGTGCCTCAAAGCTAGGCTGTCCCGGCGGCCCTGCAGCCATGGATGCCGCCAAAGGATCGTAAGCGTCACTGGGGACTCCGTGCAACCCAGGGCTCAAGATCCAGAAGCTCAAGTAGTCCCGATGCATGGACCACGGAGGTCCGGGACTCCTTGAACGACATCCTTCCTGATGAACATGCATTCGCTGAACGGGTGGTGAGGATGGCTAAGTGCTACGCGCTGCTATCTTTACTGGCGTGGCACCACGACATCCTATTGCGGTGCATAACCCAGGAGGAAGGCTGCGAATAGCTCGCAGTAGTCCAAGGAGGCGAGTGCTGGGAACGCTCATCGTCCCGCACGCTGGTCGGTTATGCCACCCGGCATGGCTCCTACTGACCGAGAGCCACCTGGACGCCGTCAAACCGGTTAGGGATGCAATGCGTGCCAGGTCCACGCCAAGCAGACCCACACAACCAGTGCAGACGCGCACCCAGAGCCGTCGGGGGATACCGGCTCCTCCATGTCGAGGGCCAGCCGGACTTCCCAGGGCCGGGTCACGGGAACTACCCTTCCACATGGTATGCGGGGCCGAAGCCATGCTTCCCCCTGAGATCGCCATGGGGGTCCCCCCGTGTCCGGCGTACGACGAAGCCACGCATGACCCGCTATGCGTGAAGACAGGCGCTCCGACGCTACCCCAGTAAGTTCACCATGCTTACTTAGGTGTTCATTTAAATTACACATTAATTTATTTGAACACCCCCCATGCTCTAGAAAGTGTGCGTCCATTGTACAGTTGGTTCCTCTTTCCTGATCTCATGCATAGTTGATATTTGCCGTCCTGCCGAAAACGGTAGTGCTTGGGATACCTGCCAGAGGCCCGGTGGCCTTTTGGATCTCCCCCTGTAAGGGTACTGTACCGCCAGTTGGTCTCCTCCGAGAAAAGACCTACGCTAGACCGGGGGGTCAGGAGCCTTGCTTTGCCCGGTCTTGCACTCAAAGCATGCACACTCTGCCCCCCAGCGCTACTGTCTGAGTACCAGGGGGCCGGACGGTTACACCCTGACTGGGGCTGGGGCCAGACCTCCGGGACCAAGTGCACTGGATTACCCAAGCCCCGTATTCCGGCCTGGGACAGTAAGCCAAATGAGACTAAGGGACAGGAAAGGGGGGACCACTGAGCAGTGCCGGACTTCGCCCCCACAGCTGGGCCGAGCTCCGATGCCAGCCCTCGCCCTCCTTTTAGAGGCGAGCGCTGATGTCGGACCTCACGCCCTTCGCTGGCATGAGCTCCGATGACTTCCGGACCTCCGCCCCTGCGGCTGGTTCGAGCTCCGAGGCTAGCTCTCGCCCTCCTTTCAGAGGCGAGCGCTGATGCCGGACCTCACGCCCTTCGTTGGCCTGAGCTCCGATGACTTCCGGACTCCGCCTCCACAGCCAGGCCGAGCTCCGAGGCCAGCCCTCGCCCTCCTTTCAGAGGCGAGCACTGATGCCGGACCTCACGCCCTTGCTGGACTGAGCTCCGATGACTTCCGGACCTTCGCCCCACAGCTGGGCCAAGTTCCAAGGTCAGCCCTCGCCATCCTTTCAGAGGTGAGCGCTGATGCCGGGCCTCACGCCCTTGCTGGCCTGAGCTCCGATGACTTCCGGACCTTCGCCCCCGCAGCTGGGCCGAGCTCCGAGGTCAGCCCTCGCCCTCCTTTCAGGGGCGAGCGCTGATGCCGGACCTCACGCCCTTCGTTGGCCTGAGCTCCGATGACTTCCGGACTCCGCCTCCACAGCCAGGCCGAGCTCCGAGGCCAGCCCTCGCCCTCCTTTCAGAGGCGAGCGTTGATGCCGGACCTCACGCCCTTCGCTGGCCTGAGCTCCGATGACTTCCGGACCTTCGCCCCCATGGCTGGGCCAAGTTCCGAGGCCATCCCTCACCCTCCTTTCAGAGGCGAGCGCTGATGCCGGACCTCACGCCCTTCGCTAGCCTGAGCTCCGATGACCTCCGGACCTCACACCCTTCGCTGGCCTGAGCTCCGATGACTTTCGGATCTCCGCCCCCACAGCTGGGCCGAGCTCCGATGCCAGCCCTCGCCCTCCTTTCAGAGGCGAGCCCTGATGCCGGACCTCACGCCCTTCGTGGACCTGAGCTCCGATGACTTCCGGACCTCCGCCCCCACAGCCGGGCCGAGCTCTGATGCCAGGCTTCACCCTCTCCTAAGAGGCTGAACTCCGAAGCCGTCAAGACCCTGCCAGCACAGGGAATACTCAAGACAAGAAAGTGCGCGGGTAGGAGAAGTCCTCACCTCGGGCTCGTTACCTCCCCCGAGGAGAGCCCGGGGGCCACTGTCGGTACCCGCGATATGGGGTACCCCCGCGCACAGGGGAAAATGCCTAAGGATCTCGCCCTTCTCCGCAGGGAAAGCTCCGAAGGCGCCACATGTCCAGTGGGGCCGGACCTCCCTCTCCTCAGAGGAGAGCTCCGGGCTCGCCACGTGGCCTACAGCAGCCAGACCTCCCCCCTCCGTGGGGAGAGCTCCGAAGGTGCCACATGTCCCGCGGGGCCGGACCTCCCTCTCCTCAGCGGAGAGCTCCGGGCCCGCCACGTGGCCGGCAGAAGCCGGACCTCCCCCTCCGCAGGGAGAGGTCTGAAGGCTCCACGTGTCCTGCGGGGCCGGACCTCCCTCTCCACTGAGGAGGGCTCCGGGCCCGCCACGTGTCCAGCAGAACAGCGCTGCCTGCCCCCGAGCGGTAGGCAGCGGGCGTAAAGACACCCCATACCGTGCCTGTACAAGGTATTCAAGGCCCGCGCCTTCCCAAGACGCGGAGACACGGAGCACGCCTCTGTCAGGTGCCGTTGCGCCCAGTCACATCACAGACTGGCACGTGGTGTCAGAGCCTGCCAGCCAATAAACGCAGCGACAAGACATCCCATGCCGCTCCCGCCGTCATCAGCCACTACAACTAGCATGCGGTAGAAGCCTTCACCAGGACAACTACTGGCATAACGGCGGATACGGTAGTCTGCAGGCAATCTCCCCGGGACCACCTGTCGGGTCCCGGGCCCCCCTTGTAAGCCACTCGAGCCTTGGACTATAAAAGGCTCGGGTAGGCAACGGTAGCAAGGGTTCGCACTCTAGCCATTCGCACCCTGGGTTCGCACTCCCGCAACTCATACGCTAGCCATTCACACCCAAGCTGTAACTCACCCTCAAGCTCAGGACTCCGGTTCTGAGCAACAAGCAATACAGCGAGCTCCATAGCTCGCCGTGGACATAGGGTTTTACGCTCCGGCGGCCTGAACCACATAAAACTCGCCGTGTCAAACTCTTACTAACTCGTCCATACGCTCAAGCTCTCCGCAAGGGACTAGCCCCACCGAAAAAAGAACCTCCGCGGGCTGCCCAGTGCAGGCCCGGGGTAAGTGTCGACCGAACACTTCGACACCATGAATTTAAAAGTGGGAGGCATATTCTTACTCAGCACATTTTTGTGATCTCACACACCAATTTTCACTCCATTTGGAGTTGATCTTGACATGAGCTAAGTGGGACAAATGACACGACCCCACTGGTCCTGTCGAGCCAGGATCACGCTGAGGGGTGCTGCGTTGCACAACACCGTATAACACACGTCAAAGGTACAAAGCGGAAGCGGAAGCTTTATTACATAAACAAGTTTATTAACATGTTTACATCAAAATAAGTTTAGTCCACACTCGCGGGCGTAGACTAAGCATCAAGTGCACGTTCAGCCCTCGAACGTGTCCTTGCTAGCACACACGCACACTAACTCTGCGGCGTGCACGACTCCCACTCGACGGGGTTCCCCTCCTGGGGTTCCGTCTCCTCTTCGGGAGTCCCTTCCTCATAGAACCCTGCAAAAGCTTCAAACACAAGCAGTGAGCACGAAGGCTCAGCAAGTCTGACCCGTCTCACCTAAACATGAAACTTCTACATGAGGGTGATGGGTTGCATGAGGTAAAAATCATTTGCAAGGACTCGCCTAATTAGTAGAACCTTACTTTCAAGTTTTAGCAGCAGGTTGTGGAGAACTTTACGCTAAGGCACATGAGAGAGCCGCAATCAAACAAGAAACGCATTTCTCTCATGTACTTTGCCCAAAGTTGAAAAGAACTTTAGTTAGCACTAAGCTACAACATATCATTAACAATCAATATCCAACTTTCAATCAGCAACATTTTAACATGTAACTAGCCTGTTCTTTCTACGTCACGGTACAGTGAACAAGTGGTACTCACTGACCGCGAGGGACGGCGATTATAATCGATTTACACCTGCAGGGTTACCCGAACAACCCGTCACGTACGCCCGTACTCGATGTTGCCTACAACAACCATCACGGACGCCGTACGCGACTACCTTTCACCCGTTAGCCAAATATTGAACCGGTCCCATCGTCCCGAGCAAGAGGTCCCTGCACGCGCATCTCTGTGCCGCCAGCTGATTTACACCTCGAGCTCTCAACCTACCCTCTGAACGACGGGCAATGCCTCAATACCCAGCTACCCGAGTTACATCAGTTTCCCGGTTCCCATATAGCCGGTAGGTCTTCGGTACTGTTCTAGCTTGTTCAACAGGCCCGCACACGGCTCGGTCCTCAATCGACACAAGCGGAGCTACAGCACACAGGCCCCAAAGTCCTGCTGCCCTTACTCTCCGCTCGGTCTCATTTTCTTGCCATGTGTATCATGTGCTATCTCTACCCGAGCAATGTGCCTCTAGCCTATTCTCGCGAGTAGTTCCAACTACTCGACTTGTACCGAATCCTACTCTATCCTAGCAATGCAGTGGCTAACGGGGTTTGCAATCCTAAACCCCAACCCATGGTTTTCTTGGCTATGCAGTGGGGTTTCCAAACAAGACTCTGATGCACAACATAAAGAAAACAAGTATGTGCTCAAAACAATAAAAATTTATAAAATGGTTAATGCAAACCGGGGCTTGCCTTGCTGCTCTTGGTCGTAGGCTAGCTGTTCCTCCGGAGTAACGAAGTCTAGGACTTCGGGTTCCTCCTCGACCTTAGCGACTACATGATAAGAACAATGTATGTATTAATTTAGAGGCCTTTGTATTAACTTTGAAGTTGTGAAGCCTATAACCTTTACTAGATAGATCTAATGACTGTGAAACTTTTACTGTGGCTTGGTTACAACCTAAACAGAGACTTGGTCAAGTTTTAGTTGCAGCAAAGCTCATTTGAGCCCTCCACAAATAATTATGTCCTTGACCTTAATTAAAGGCTTTTAGGGTGTTCTAGGTATTTTCATGAAACAAACTATGACTTTCTGAAAACTAGATTTTCAGAGGGTTCTAATGGAGTTGGTCTCACTTAATTTGGAAGTCTCTAACTAAAGATATGAGCTAAACAATTTCAGAGAAAATTCTGAAAATGTTTCTGAACATTTTCTATTTTCTCTGGAACAGTTTTACTAATCACACCATTAGGTGGACTAAATGAGCTCAAATGGATCTGAAATTTTTATGGTAGTTCAAGGATATTTTGGTGAACATCTCAGCAAAATTTCAGGATTTTCCTCCAAATGATTCTCCAGTTAAAATTCCTAACAGTTTAAACTTTAAGGAATTAATTCTGGAGAATTAAGGAATTTCATGAAGTGACACTTGATTTTCTGGATAGTACTCAAAGAGCTGAATCCAGCAAAATTTGGTTCACTCAATTTGGAGCTTTCTAGCCAAAGTTATAAGGATTTGAAGTTTGAAGGAAATCTGAAAATCGGGGAAAAGTTTAAACTCGCGCGTGGGCCCAGGAGACACGCGTCGCACGCCGAGGCGACAGCACACCGCGGCCCACAAGGCTTTTGCGCGCCAGCACACCCGATCCCGGCCGCAGCCGGATCCCGATTCAAAATATCGGCCGCTGACAGCTGGGGTCCACCCCCTTCTTCAACCTCGCGACACCCGCGCTCCGCCGCCGAGGAACCTCGCCGGAGAGCTCGCCGCCGGCTGCTGTACAGCTTCAAACTTCTTGATTCTGGCCGCCCCTGCCTACTTTTACTTGGGGAACATGATCCGAGGGTCAGCTGCTCATGACAACGGCCGGAGCATGGTCGGCGACGAGCCGCCATATCGGAACGACTTCGGCCATGTCGGCTGATGCTCCTAGTGCCTCAGCTACTTGGGAAATCGGTCGGGGAGCATCAGTGGACCTCAGAGAAGGTCGACATGAACTCGGGGCAGCTCGGGGAAGGCCCGAAATAGGTCCTCACCGTGCGCCCGATACCCCCCGTGCGTTCCGCCATTAGTAGACCTTGAATTACGCCGGGCACAGAAGTTCTCCGGCCCAGAGTTGTGAAGGCAACTTGTGCGTCACCGTGTCTAGTTCGTGTGGGAGTGGCCTGAGGCCCTCTAATCCTTTCTAGAGCACGAATTAAACAGAATCGTACCCGAGGGTCGTTCTGCACACAGAAAGGGGAAAAGTGGAAATTCGCCGCCGGTGAGCAACCACTCGAGCTGTGGCTCGGGGATGAGCAGCACCGATCACTTGCGCGTCCAAGGGTGCCTTGGCTCGGGCGTGACAACGCCCAGGTTGGGCTGTCCACGAGAGCCCGAGGTGCGGCGGTTTCCAGTTCCGAGTTTGATCTTTCGGCACAGCCGATATCACTCGGTTTCAATCGATTTCTATCAATGGGAAGGATGGAGGATGGTTGCTAGTACCTTGCTGGGACCTTGGAATGGAAAGAGGGAGCTGCGATCGGCTTGATCAAGCAGGAACTCGAGCGCCGGTGATGGCAGTGGAGAAATGGATCGTGCACGTCGGCAGCTCGGGGAATGGCGACTGAAGCACGCCGGGGAGGGAATAAATAGGCCGGTCGGCCGGTCTCCGGCTTGGGGCACGCAGCAGGAGCTGGCGCCGGCTGCCCCCTTCGGTGGCGCGCGCGCACAACAGCCGGGAACCGACTGAACTGTGGTTCAGTCGGTTTGCTTTGAGGCTGAGGCTGACATGTGGGTCCCACTCCTCTTTTAACCTCTGAAATTTATTCCTAACAGCTGTGGTAAACAGTGAACCCTATTCTACCCTTGGCAACTCAAATTATTCACCCAAGAGCCATTTGAATTGATCAAAGTTCAAATGAGGTTTGGTTTGAATGAATTTCAGCACAAGTGCAGTTTGAAATTCAAATAAAGTTTGAATTTCTCCCCCTTAGCTCATGTCAAGATCAACTCCAAATGGAGTGAAAATTGGTGTGTGAGCTCACAAAAATGTGCTGAGCAAGAATATGCCTTCCACTTTTAAATTCAGTGGGTGAAAACAGTTTGAATTTGAATATGTTTTCAAACTGCCCCATTTCTATCTACACCCAAGATGACCTCAAAAATGTTTTGAATTTGGGTGAAACTTGGCATGGACATCCTTGGCAAAGTGTAGGAGTTTTCATATGTCCAGCCCATCTATATCACATGTGGGAAGTACCACTTTTGCAATGTGTGAGTTTGTTCCCTAATGAGCATGTTGATAATTGTTACTTGCTCTTTATTTGTGTTCATCATTTTTCCTCAAATGAGGTGTGTGGTGTGGGGATGAACACTGCAAATGGGTGTCAAAAACTGAGGCCCTTACATTCCTCCCCCCTTAAAAGAATCTCGTCCCGAGATTATAAGGTGAAAATGAGAGAGAGGACGGTGGAAAAATTACCGGATATGCGACGTGAGAAAGTCGGGGTAGTTAGTGCGAAGGAATTCTTCGCTCTCCCATGTCGCTTCATCCATGGAGTGATTACTCCACAGAACCTTGTAGAACCACAACGTACGGTTGCGTGTGGTTCGGGCCTTTTCATCAATAATCTGCACCGGTTCCTCCCGATAGGTGAGATCCGGTTGCAGTTCTTCAATGTCTTCCAGCTGAACGGTAGTTGATAGCTTGAGACACTTCCTCAGCTGGGAAATGTGAAAGACGTCGTGCACACCGGAAAGTGCTTCTGGTAATCTTAGCCGGTATGCCACCGATCCACATCTTTCGGTAATCTGGAATGGACCGATGAATCGGGGTGCTAACTTTCCTCTCACCCCAAATCTGTTTACGCCCTTCATTGGAGACACTCGTAGATATACGTGGTCTCCAGCTTCGAATTGTAACGGACGCCTTCTCCGGTCCGCATACTGTTTCTGTCGGGATTGAGCGGCTTTTAGGTTCGCTTGAATTACTCGAACCTTTTCTTCCGCGTTGTTGACAAGATCAATCCCGAAGGTAACCCTCTCGCCAGACTCACACCAATTCAATGGTGTGCGGCATTTTCTCCCGTATAGCGCCTCGTAGGGCGCCATCTTGATGCTGGCTTGGTACCCATTGTTGTACGAGAACTCGGCTAACGGCAAGTGATCATCCCAGTTCTTGCCGTGGTCGATAGCGCAAGCTCGTAGCATGTCTTCTAAGATTTGATTTACCCGCTCCGTTTGCCCATCCGTCTGCGGGTGGTAGGCTGAACTACGGATCAGCTTCGTCCCCAAGGCAGCGTGGAGCTGCTCCCAAAAACGGGACACAAATAAAGTGCCCCGGTCCGATACGATAGTACGGGGTACGCCGTATAAGCATAGGATCCGTGAGATGTACAGTTCAGCGTACTTCTTGGCGTTGTAGTTGGTGTTGACCGGGATGAAATGGGCAACTTTGGTGAGCCGATCGACGATCACCCACACAGAATCATGTTTCTGTAAGGTGGTGGGTAAACCGACGACGAAATCCATGCTTACGTCCTCCCACTTCCAGGCAGGAATGCCCAGTGGTTGCAGCAGTCCCGGTTTCCGCATGTGGTCTGCCTTCACCCGTCGACATGTATCACACTCGGACACGTATTTTGCAGTCTCTCGCTTCATCCGTGTCCACCAAAACTTGCTTCTGAGTTCTTGATACATCTTGTTGCTGCCGGGGTGAATAGAAAATTTTGATAAGTGAGCCTCATCAAAGATTTTCTTCCTTAACTCCGGGTTTCGGGGTACGACGATCCGGTCCTTGAACCATAGGACGCCGTCTCCGTCCTTCCGGAAACATTTCAACTCCCCACTGTCTACACGTCTCCGCAAATGTGATATGCCCTTGTCATTCTTCTGGGCTGCCGCTATCTCTTCACGGATGGTGGGGATCAAAGCTAGGTTGTAGAGAGCTCCATGTGGAATCACATGTAGTGGTGGTTCGCTCTCTTCCAACGGTGTGATGGTCAGATTATTGACGTGTGACTTGCGGCTTAGCGCGTCTGCCACAACGTTTGCCTTGCCCGGATGATAATGGATCTCTATCTCGTAATCCTTTATCAGTTCTAACCATCTTCGTTGCCTCATGTTCAGCTCCTTCTGAGTGAATATGTACTTGAGGCTTTTGTGGTCGGTATATAAATGTACGAGGTTACCGAGTAGGTAGTGCCTCCACATTTTCAGTGCAAGTACCACGGCAGCGAGCTCCAAGTCGTGAGTTGGATAATTTTTGCTCATGATTCCTAAGCTGCCGTGACCCATACGCGACCACCCTTCGGTCTTGCATCAACACACATCCGAGCCCAATGCCGGATGCATCGCAGTACACATCGAACGGTTTTGTTGTGTCTGGCTGCGCCAAAACCGGTGCTGATGTCAGGTGCTTGACTAAAGCCTTGAATGCTGCTTCACATGCTGGACTCCAAACATATTTGGTAGCCTTCTTCAGCAGCTCTGTCATTGGCTTGGCAATCTTCGAGAAGTTCGGAATGAACCTCCGATAATATCCCGCGAGTCCGAGGAA
This sequence comes from Neostapfia colusana, assembly GCA_030760725.1. Taxonomy (NCBI): domain Eukaryota; kingdom Viridiplantae; phylum Streptophyta; class Magnoliopsida; order Poales; family Poaceae; genus Neostapfia; species Neostapfia colusana. Next base: position 18,128,588 of record JASWHV010000018.1, on the reverse strand, counting down.
ACTCCGTACCTCATGAACAGTTCTCGGGGATTTCCAATTCAGCACTTGCGTGATTTTGCTCGGGTCCACAGCGATACCCTCGGCTGAGATGATATGCCCGAGGAAAGGCACTTGCGATATCCAAAACTCGCATTTGCTGAACTTTGCGTATAACTTGTGATCCCGCAGCCGTTGCAAGACTATACGCAGATGTTTCTTGTGATCTTCCTCCGACTTGGAATATACCAGGATGTCGTCGATGAAGACCACGACAAACTTGTCCAGCTCCGGCATGAACACCGAGTTCATTAAGTACATGAAGTGAGCTGGAGCATTGGTGAGGCCAAAGGACATGACCAGGTACTCATAAAGTCCGTACCTTGTCGAAAAAGCTGTCTTTGGAATGTCCTCAGCCCTGATCTTAATCTGATGGTACCCGGATCTTAAATCCATCTTGGAAAAGACCTTTGCTTCGACCAACTGATCAAACAACATGTCGATCCGTGGCAACGGGTACTTGTTCTTGATGGTTACGGCATTTAATGGACGGTAGTCCACACAAAGCCGCAACGTTTCATCCTTCTTTTTGACAAATAATGCCGAACAGCCCCATGGCGAGGAGCTCGGCCTAATAAAACCCTTCTCCAGAAGGTCCGTGAGCTGAGTCTTCAGTTCAGCCAACTCCTTGGGCGCCATCTTGTACGGCCTTCGGGATATTGGCATGGTTCCCGGTGCAAGTTCAATCTTGAACTCCACCTCTCTATCGGGTGGCATCCCCGGCAAATCATCCGGGAATACATCAGGGAATTCTCGGACCACTGGAATGTCTTCCAATCTGATGGTTGTGGCTTGATAGACACTTGGAAGTTTTATTTCTGGACTGTCCAGAAATAATGAGTGAGAACCGTGCACTCCTGAGTTTAAGTGCACGACTCGGAGGACGGTGTCTAAAACAGCGCCGTGGCGGTTTAACCACGACATCCCTAGGATGACATCGACCTTCTGTCCCTCTAAGATAATGAGAGACGTGGGGTACACTCTACCCGCTAAGCATAATGGTGCTTTGGAGACCATTACGCTTGCTGAAATCTTCCCACCCGGTGAACAAATTAAATATGGACTATCGGTGGGTAGTATTGGCAAGCTGTGTTTAGCAATGAAAGCTTGGCTAATAAAATTATGCGTGGCGCCTGAATCAAATAGTACTATAGCGGGATGCTGGTGGAGTTGGAACATACCCGCAAGGATTGGCTCGCCCTCCGGCACGTCCTCAATGGCAAGCTGGTGGACAGTGCCGGGCCTAGGGTTTGCCCGCCGCGCATTAGTAGGGTTCCGGGGTTGATTCCTCCCCGGAAACTGTGGTACCACTCCGCCGCCTTGCCTCTCCGGGCAACTGCTCGCGAAGTGTCCTGGACGACCACACTTGTAACATGTGGCCGCTGCTGGTGGAGTACTTGGTGGACGAAAGCCCGGCATGCGTTGCGGAGGTGCAAACGCACGCGGCATCGCCCGCTGCTGCTGTTGTTGTTGCGGTGGTGCTGGCAGTGCCGGCCGGAATGCCGGTGAAGAATACGGCCGACCGCGGAACGGCATCGACCGTTGTGGTGGCTGCCAGCGCGGACCTGATGGTGGGCGATTCACCATCCGAAACTTCTGAGAAGGACCGCCTCCTTCTCCGCTGCTCTGCGGCGCGCTTCGCTTTCGCTCTGCCGCCGCCAACTCCTTGCCGGAGTCTTCCTGAACAATCGCAGCATCAATTATGTCGTTGAGGCTGCCGCGATTGAACATCGCCAGCTTGTCCTTCAGGAGCGGGTTAAGCCCCTGGTAAAAGTGGTCCCGCCGCTTCTCGTCCGTATCTGCGTGATACGACGCGTAGAGTGCGAGATCGTTGAACGCTCTGGAGTACTCCAGCGCGTTCCGGCTCCCTTGTTGCAGGTGTAGGAATTCCTGCGTCTTCCTCGTCATCAAACCGGGCGGTATATGATAGGCCCGGAAGGCCGTCCGGAACTCCGCCCAGGTCATCACTCGGTCGGTGGGTTGTGAAGCACAAAAGTTGGCCCACCACGCGCTCGCGGATCCTTGGAGCTGCTGGACCGCGAACTGAGTCTTGCGCTGCTCGCTGATTTGGAGCAGCCCGAACTTCATCTCTATGGCGCGGAGCCAGTTGTCCGCGTCAAGTGGTTCATCCGCCCTTGAGAATACAGGGGGATGAGTCGCCAGGAAGTCGGAGTAGGAGCTCTGTTGGCGCTCCTCACGATCTTGACGTCTCTCTGGGCGAGACGTATTCGCAATTAACGTTTGCAGCAGCTCTGTATGCTGCTGATGTGAACCCGCCATTGCCGCGACAATGTCGGCCAATGTAACCGTTGGCAGTGGCGGTGGCGGTGTTTGCTGTTGCTGTTGCTGCTGCTGTCCCGAGGAGTCCTCGGGAGGTGGTTGGGAGGTCTCTCCCCCTTGGCTAGTACCTCCAACATCGGGGTTGGCACGAGTACGCGTCATTCTGAAATTCAACACAGCAGCAATTAGCACATGTCTTACTCAAAATTCCATAAACAGGAGTAAGTATTGAAGCGACGCATGATTAACTTGCACAACATTCACATATATTGATAAAGCATAAACTTTATACAAGATACATTATTCTCGGATCTCCGAGAAGTCGTGCTCATGTCGTCACTACCTATACATACGCTACTGTCTACACGACATGTCACCGATTACAAAAGTTGGGTTACGCTACCCTAGCTGCCCTACTTGGCAACCGTAACCCCCTACTCGGAGTAGAACTCGACCTCCTGTGGGTCGTCCTCCTCCGGTACCTCTGCTGGTGGCTCGGGGTCTACCACCTCTTCTCCCATTCCAGGTTCTCCCATGGCTGGAAGACCCAAGACTACCGGTACGCCCAATACCGGGGGCACGAGGTCCTGCAATGCATGCACCTCGTCCATAGCCTGGTTGTAGTCCTCTTCCCAGCCTTGTCCTTCCTCAATAGCGTCGTCCCGCTCTTGAGCAAGGTCCTCATTCTGCTGGGTTAGGGTCTGCACCAGCTCTTGCAACGCCGCAATGTCAACACGGCTCTTCTTCTTTGCCTTCTTCAGACGACGCAACTGATTGTGTTGTTCATTCAGTCGCTTGATCGTCGGAAGGAGCACATTGCGGAGTGCACTGTGAGCACTCTCAAAATGATCTCCACGGCTTGTGCTCTCCTTGAGCTTGGTGGCGAGATGCTCCGTATGAACAGCTTGGCTGTCCATCACAGCGTTTCCCGCCCTCATTTGGAGGCTGAGATTTGCCTCCGCGGGGTTGTACCTTGGGCAACTCGGGTTCGTTGCCTCTAGGTACCTCTCTTCCCACACATGCTGAGCTCGTCCCTCCACCGGAACGAGTGCGTATGGAGTTCCCTCCATAGCCTGTACGTGTAGTTGGCAGAGACGTGACATAGTGTCACGGGCTGCCACTTGCCACATCCCTTCCGGTTGTCTTCCTCTCACCGTGACGGTGAATGGCACCCAACCGGGTGGCGTAGGCCCTGCAGGAACCTCGACATGGATCGTCCACGTCTTGTTCCCCTCTTCGCCTTCTTCCTTGGCGAAGTATTGCGGCATCTGGTTGTACCCGAAATATTGGAGCATTAGCCACAATGCTCCCGGGTAGCCGCTACGGTCAGAACAGTGGGAAACTACCCACCCGTTCTCCAACCGTTTATCTGCTGCCATCTGTAAAAATATATTTGAGAAATGTCAAATATTTATTTAAACAGTAAACCATTGAGTTATAACATAAGATATGTCATTGAACCCTTAACACTTGGAAACATAGTTCAAATTTTTAAACAAATTTGACTGCTGATCTGCTGTTCCCATGACAGCCCTGACCAGTTTCCATATCAATCTGATTTAGGCCAGGTTAAAAGCAAAACCAGTCCTGGAGCTCAACATCAAAGTTAAAGTTAACTTCAATAGCTTTCCAGAAAGTATTTGGTTGGCCTAAGATCTGCTCTGGTTCAAAAGTTATGAGGTGTCAAAGTTAACAGAATTTCTGGGAACAATTGGACAGCACCTCCCTGCCTTAGGTACTGATTTGATCCAAGAATTCCAGTTAATTCTGTTCCTAATCTGACAAAACTTTCTGTTACAAAGTTGTAACCCATCTCATAAGCTTCCCAGAACCACCTCATTTTCTATTTTTGGATTTTTATGCAGGAAGTTATGCTTAATTTACAGAGAGTCTACAGAGAGTCTTTGCTCCGTCCTGTTTTCTGGACAGTTTCAACTCTACTGCATTTTCCGAGTGGTTAAGGGATGAAACACCTCTGGAACTCAACAGAAAAGTTGTAAAGCTCCTCCAAAGCTTTCCAGAAATGTATCATACGACCCCAACCTCGAAAGAACTCAACCTCTAACCTCTGATTAACTTCAGCCTTGATTTAGCTGAAAACAGAGTGCTCTGTCCTTAACATCCTATAAGTTGAAAATTTATTAACTTTGAATATCTTGTTCAAGGGAAGGAGTTACATCAAGTTTTACTACTTTGGATCAAAACCATCAAATTTTAAATGAAGTTGTTCATTTTGTTGGGTGTGACGTCGAGGCGTCACCAGATTATGTCGGTACTACGTCCTCACAAAGGAAAAACCTATACCGGATTTAGCCGGCTTCGTTAGTTCAGTGGCACTACTCGTCACTCGCACACGGATGCTACACGTCTACCGTTTCGTGGTAAGGCTACCTGCAGAAACTCAAACAATCATCAGACTCGGCTGCACACCGAGCCCGGAATCCATACAGTTTGTACACCCGGCCGTCATCACTCGCCCGGATGTTCTCAAGCCAAACACGCCCTGAGTTACGTGTTCACGTTTCAGACCACGTGACGGGGTCTCCCATGTTGCACCACGCACGCCAGGGACAGACGTTGCTCGAATACCCCAAACGACATGAAGAGTCGTAGAGGATATCAAAGCGGGTCGGGTTACCTGCCACCCGTGGGGCTCCACCCTTCAGCTTGTGCGCACTGGTGGACAGCGCTTACGTGCACCCCCCAAGACATGAACGTCCCGAGATGCACGATTTTCCGACATAACAAATAGGTTACTAAGCCACTTTCTATATACTAATAACATCCTTATACGGGCTACTAACTCGTTCCTCACTGGATTTTTGAAAAAGAAGACCTTTGTACTGTGTTAAACCTCAAGCGAGCTCTGATACCACACTGACACGACCCCACTGGTCCTGTCGAGCCAGGATCACGCTGAGGGGTGCTGCGTTGCACAACACCGTATAACACACGTCAAAGGTACAAAGCGGAAGCGGAAGCTTTATTACATAAACAAGTTTATTAACATGTTTACATCAAAATAAGTTTAGTCCACACTCGCGGGCGTAGACTAAGCATCAAGTGCACGTTCAGCCCTCGAACGTGTCCTTGCTAGCACACACGCACACTAACTCTGCGGCGTGCACGACTCCCACTCGACGGGGTTCCCCTCCTGGGGTTCCGTCTCCTCTTCGGGAGTCCCTTCCTCATAGAACCCTGCAAAAGCTTCAAACACAAGCAGTGAGCACGAAGGCTCAGCAAGTCTGACCCGTCTCACCTAAACATGAAACTTCTACATGAGGGTGATGGGTTGCATGAGGTAAAAATCATTTGCAAGGACTCGCCTAATTAGTAGAACCTTACTTTCAAGTTTTAGCAGCAGATTGTGGAGAACTTTACGCTAAGGCACATGAGAGAGCCGCAATCAAACAAGAAACGCATTTCTCTCATGTACTTTGCCCAAAGTTGAAAAGAACTTTAGTTAGCACTAAGCTACAACATATCATTAACAATCAATATCCAACTTTCAATCAGCAACATTTTAACATGTAACTAGCCTGTTCTTTCTACGTCACGGTACAGTGAACAAGTGGTACTCACTGACCGCGAGGGACGGCGATTATAATCGATTTACACCTGCAGGGTTACCCGAACAACCCGTCACGTACGCCCGTACTCGATGTTGCCTACAACAACCATCACGGACGCCGTACGCGACTACCTTTCACCCGTTAGCCAAATATTGAACCGGTCCCATCGTCCCGAGCAAGAGGTCCCTGCACGCGCATCTCTGTGCCGCCAGCTGATTTACACCTCGAGCTCTCAACCTACCCTCTGAACGACGGGCAATGCCTCAATACCCAGCTACCCGAGTTACATCAGTTTCCCGGTTCCCATATAGCCGGTAGGTCTTCGGTACTGTTCTAGCTTGTTCAACAGGCCCGCACACGGCTCGGTCCTCAATCGACACAAGCGGAGCTACAGCACACAGGCCCCAAAGTCCTGCTGCCCTTACTCTCCGCTCGGTCTCATTTTCTTGCCATGTGTATCATGTGCTATCTCTACCCGAGCAATGTGCCTCTAGCCTATTCTCGCGAGTAGTTCCAACTACTCGACTTGTACCGAATCCTACTCTATCCTAGCAATGCAGTGGCTAACGGGGTTTGCAATCCTAAACCCCAACCCATGGTTTTCTTGGCTATGCAGTGGGGTTTCCAAACAAGACTCTGATGCACAACATAAAGAAAACAAGTATGTGCTCAAAACAATAAAAATTTATAAAATGGTTAATGCAAACCGGGGCTTGCCTTGCTGCTCTTGGTCGTAGGCTAGCTGTTCCTCCGGAGTAACGAAGTCTAGGACTTCGGGTTCCTCCTCGACCTTAGCGACTACATGATAAGAACAATGTATGTATTAATTTAGAGGCCTTTGTATTAACTTTGAAGTTGTGAAGCCTATAACCTTTACTAGATAGATCTAATGACTGTGAAACTTTTACTGTGGCTTGGTTACAACCTAAACAGAGACTTGGTCAAGTTTTAGTTGCAGCAAAGCTCATTTGAGCCCTCCACAAATAATTATGTCCTTGACCTTAATTAAAGGCTTTTAGGGTGTTCTAGGTATTTTCATGAAACAAACTATGACTTTCTGAAAACTAGATTTTCAGAGGGTTCTAATGGAGTTGGTCTCACTTAATTTGGAAGTCTCTAACTAAAGATATGAGCTAAACAATTTCAGAGAAAATTCTGAAAATGTTTCTGAACATTTTCTATTTTCTCTGGAACAGTTTTACTAATCACACCATTAGGTGGACTAAATGAGCTCAAATGGATCTGAAATTTTTATGGTAGTTCAAGGATATTTTGGTGAACATCTCAGCAAAATTTCAGGATTTTCCTCCAAATGATTCTCCAGTTAAAATTCCTAACAGTTTAAACTTTAAGGAATTAATTCTGGAGAATTAAGGAATTTCATGAAGTGACACTTGATTTTCTGGATAGTACTCAAAGAGCTGAATCCAGCAAAATTTGGTTCACTCAATTTGGAGCTTTCTAGCCAAAGTTATAAGGATTTGAAGTTTGAAGGAAATCTGAAAATCGGGGAAAAGTTTAAACTCGCGCGTGGGCCCAGGAGACACGCGTCGCACGCCGAGGCGACAGCACACCGCGGCCCACAAGGCTTTTGCGCGCCAGCACACCCGATCCCGGCCGCAGCCGGATCCCGATTCAAAATATCGGCCGCTGACAGCTGGGGTCCACCCCCTTCTTCAACCTCGCGACACCCGCGCTCCGCCGCCGAGGAACCTCGCCGGAGAGCTCGCCGCCGGCTGCTGTACAGCTTCAAACTTCTTGATTCTGGCCGCCCCTGCCTACTTTTACTTGGGGAACATGATCCGAGGGTCAGCTGCTCATGACAACGGCCGGAGCATGGTCGGCGACGAGCCGCCATATCGGAACGACTTCGGCCATGTCGGCTGATGCTCCTAGTGCCTCAGCTACTTGGGAAATCGGTCGGGGAGCATCAGTGGACCTCAGAGAAGGTCGACATGAACTCGGGGCAGCTCGGGGAAGGCCCGAAATAGGTCCTCACCGTGCGCCCGATACCCCCCGTGCGTTCCGCCATTAGTAGACCTTGAATTACGCCGGGCACAGAAGTTCTCCGGCCCAGAGTTGTGAAGGCAACTTGTGCGTCACCGTGTCTAGTTCGTGTGGGAGTGGCCTGAGGCCCTCTAATCCTTTCTAGAGCACGAATTAAACAGAATCGTACCCGAGGGTCGTTCTGCACACAGAAAGGGGAAAAGTGGAAATTCGCCGCCGGTGAGCAACCACTCGAGCTGTGGCTCGGGGATGAGCAGCACCGATCACTTGCGCGTCCAAGGGTGCCTTGGCTCGGGCGTGACAACGCCCAGGTTGGGCTGTCCACGAGAGCCCAAGGTGCGGCGGTTTCCAGTTCCGAGTTTGATCTTTCGGCACAGCCGATATCACTCGGTTTCAATCGATTTCTATCAATGGGAAGGATGGAGGATGGTTGCTAGTACCTTGCTGGGACCTTGGAATGGAAAGAGGGAGCTGCGATCGGCTTGATCAAGCAGGAACTCGAGCGCCGGTGATGGCAGTGGAGAAATGGATCGTGCACGTCGGCAGCTCGGGGAATGGCGACTGAAGCACGCCGGGGAGGGAATAAATAGGCCGGTCGGCCGGTCTCCGGCTTGGGGCACGCAGCAGGAGCTGGCGCCGGCTGCCCCCTTCGGTGGCGCGCGCGCACAACAGCCGGGAACCGACTGAACTGTGGTTCAGTCGGTTTGCTTTGAGGCTGAGGCTGACATGTGGGTCCCACTCCTCTTTTAACCTCTGAAATTTATTCCTAACAGCTGTGGTAAACAGTGAACCCTATTCTACCCTTGGCAACTCAAATTATTCACCCAAGAGCCATTTGAATTGATCAAAGTTCAAATGAGGTTTGGTTTGAATGAATTTCAGCACAAGTGCAGTTTGAAATTCAAATAAAGTTTGAATTTCTCCCCCTTAGCTCATGTCAAGATCAACTCCAAATGGAGTGAAAATTGGTGTGTGAGCTCACAAAAATGTGCTGAGCAAGAATATGCCTTCCACTTTTAAATTCAGTGGGTGAAAACAGTTTGAATTTGAATATGTTTTCAAACTGCCCCATTTCTATCTACACCCAAGATGACCTCAAAAATGTTTTGAATTTGGGTGAAACTTGGCATGGACATCCTTGGCAAAGTGTAGGAGTTTTCATATGTCCAGCCCATCTATATCACATGTGGGAAGTACCACTTTTGCAATGTGTGAGTTTGTTCCCTAATGAGCATGTTGATAATTGTTACTTGCTCTTTATTTGTGTTCATCATTTTTCCTCAAATGAGGTGTGTGGTGTGGGGATGAACACTGCAAATGGGTGTCAAAAACTGAGGCCCTTACAACAAATTCAAACTTTATTTGAATTCAAAACTGAACTTGTGCTGAAATTCACTCAAAGCAAACCCAATTTGAATTCTAATCAATTCAAATGGCTCATGGGTGAATAATCTGAATTACCAGGGGTAGTATGGGGTTCAGTGTTTACAACAGTGATTTGGAGTAAATTTCAGAGGTTAAAATGGGGAGTGGGACCCACATGTCAGCCTCTACTTCAAATCAAACTGACTGAGACTTTCTCACTCGGTTAACCGCGCCCCGCTGCGATCGCCACCGAGGGAAGCTGCCGCGCCAGCAGCTGCATGGCCACGCGCGGGCGTGAGGCGGTGCAGAGCCTTCTTAAGGCACCTTTCCCCCTCCTCGGCCGAAGCATCGCCCGTTTCTTCCCCCGCAAGAACTCAGCGCCGGCCGAAACTTTCCGCAGCTCGGAATCGATCGGAGAGCACCGATCACAGCTTCCTCCGTTCCCTCCAGAGTCACGGCAAGGTACTAGAGACCTTCCTCCGTCTTCCCCGCTGCTAGAATTCAGCTGAAACCGATTGATATCGGCTGTGCCGAAAGATCAATTCGGTGACTTAGAACCGCCGCACCTTGGGCTCCCATGGACAGCCCAACCAGGGCGTTATCACGCCTGAGCCAAGGCACCCTTGGACGCGCTGGTGACCGGTGCTGCTCACCCCCGAGCCACAGCCTGAGTGATTGCTCACCAGCGGCGAATTTCCAGTTTTCCCCTTTCTGTGTGTAGAACGACCTTCGGGTGCGATTCTGTCAAATTCGTGCTCTACAAAGGATAAGAGGGCCTCAATCCGCTCTCACACAAACTAGACACGGTAACGCACAAGTTGCCTTCACAACCCTTGGTCGGAGAACCTCTGTACCCGGCGTAATTCAAGGTTTACCAACGGCGGAACAAACAGGAGGCATCGGGCGCACGGTGAGGACCTACTTCGGGCCTTCCCGAGCTGCCTTGAGCTCACGTCGACCTTCTCTGAGGTCCACTGATGCTTCCCGACCGGTTCCCCGAGTAGTTGAGGTGCTAGGGAAGTCAGCCGACATGGCCAAAGTCTTTCCGAGGTGGCGGCTCGTCGCCGACCATGCACCGGCCATTTTCATGAGTAGCTGACCCCAGAATCCTGTTCCCCGAGAGAAAGTAGGCAGGGGCGGCCAAAACCGTGAAGTTTGGAGCTGTACAGAAGCCGGCGGCGAGCTCTCCGGTGAGGTCCCTCGGTGGCGGAGCGCGGGCGTCGTGAGGTTGAAGAAGGGGTTAGACCCCAGCTATCAGCGGCCGATATTTTGAATCGGGATCGGGCTGCGGCCGGGGTCGGGTGTGCTGGCGCGCAAAATCCTTGTGGGCCACGGTGTGCTGTCGCCTCGGCGTGCGACGCGTGTCCCCGGGGCCCACTCGCGAGTTTAAACTTTTCCCCGATTTTCAGATTTCCTTCAAACTTCAAATCCTCATAACTTTGGCTAGAAAGCTCCAAATTGAGTGAACCAAATTTTGTTGGATTCAGCTCTCTGAGCACTTTCCATCAAATCAAGTTTCAACTCATGAAAACCCTTAATTCTCCAGAATGAAATCCTCAAAGTTTAAACTGTTAGGAATTCTAACTGGAGAATCCTTTGGAGGAAAATCCTGAAATTTTGCTGGGATGTTCACCAAAATATCCCTGAACTACCATAAAAATTTCAGACCCATTTGAGCTCATTTGATCCAATGGTGTGATTAGTGAAACTGTTCCAGGGAAAATAGAAAATGTTCAGAAACATTTTCAGAATTTTCTCTGAAATTGTTTAGCTCATATCTTTAGCTAGGAACGTCTCACTCCATTAGAACCCTCTGAAAATCTAGTTTTCAGAAAGTCATAGTTTGTTTCATGAAAATCTTTAGAACACCTTAAAAGCCTTTAATTAAGGTCAAGTACATAACTAATTGTGGAGGGCTCAAATGAGCTTTGCTGCAACTAAAACTTGACCAAATCCCTGTTTAGGTTGTAACCAAGCCACAGTAAAAGTTTCATAGTCATTAGGCTTGTCTAGTAAGAGTTATAGACCTCACAAGTTAAAAGTTAATACAACTGCATTTAAATTAATACATGTATTGCTTCTGTCATGTAGTCGCTAAGGTCGAGGAGGAACCCGAAGTCCTAGACTTCGTTACTCCAGAGGAACAGCTAGCCTACGACCAAGAGCAGCAAGGCAAGCTCCTGTTTGCATTAACCTTTTTACAAATTTTTATTGTTTGAGCACATACTTGTTTACTTTATTCTTTGCATTAGAGTCTTGTTTGGAAGCCCCACTGCATAGCCAAGAGAACCATGGGTTGGGTTTAGGATTGCAAACCCCGTTAGCTACTGCATTGCTATGATAGAGTAGGACTCGGTACAAGTCGAGTAGTTGGAACTACTCTCGAGCATAGGCTAGAGACACTCGACTCGGGTAGTGATAGCACATGAAACACATGGCAAGAAAATGAGACCGAGCGGAGGGTAAGGGCAGCAGGACTTTGGGGGCTGTGTGCTGTAGCTCCGCTTGTGTCGATTGAGGACCGAGCCGTGTGCGGGCCTGTTGAACAAGCTAGAACAGTACCGAAGACCTACCGGCTATATGGGAACCAGGAAACCGATGTAACTCGGGTAGCTGGGTGTTGAGGCATTGTCCGTCGTTCAGAGGGTAGGTTGAGAGCTTGAGGTGTAAATCGGCTGGCGGCACTGAGATGCGCATGCAGAGACCTCTTGCTCGGGACGATGGGACCGGTTCAATATTTGGCTGACGGGTGAAAGGTAGTTGCGTACTGCGTCCGTGATGGTTGTTGTAGGCAACATCGAGTACGGGCGTACGTGACGGGTTGTTCAGGTAACCCTGCAGGTGTAAATCGATTATAATCGCCGTCCCTCGCGGTCAGTGAGTACCACTTGTTCACTGTACCGTGACGTAGAAAGAATAGGCTAGTTACATGTTAAAATGTTGCTGATTGAAAGATGGACTTGATCGCTAATGACTTGCTGTAGTTTAGAGCTAACTAAAGTTCATTTCAACTTTGGGCAAAGTACATGAGAGAAATGCGTTTCTTGTTTGATTGCGGCTCTCTCATGTGCCTTAGCGTAAGGTTCTCCACAAACTGCTGCTAAAACTTGAAAGTAAGGTTCCACTAATTAGGCGAGTCCTTTGCAAATGGTTTTTACCTCATGTAACCCATCACCCCTCATGTAGAAGTTCCATGTTTAGGTAAGACGGGTCAGACTTGCTGAGCCTTCGTGCTCACTGCTTGTGTTTGAAGCTTTGCAGGGTTCTATGAGGAAGGGACTCCTGAGGAAGAGACGGAACCCCAGCAGGGAAACCCCGTCGAGTGGGAGTCGTGCACGCCGCAGAGTTAGTGTGTGTGTGTGCTAGCAAGTACACGTTCAAGGGCTGAACATGGACTTGACGCGTAGTCTACGCCCGTGAGTGTAGACTGGACTTATTTTGTTGTAAACATGTTCATAAACTTGTTTATGTAATAAAATTTCGCTTCCGCTTTGTACCTTTGACGTTTGTTATCCAGTGCTGTGCATCGCAGCACCCCTCAGCGTGATCCTGGCTCGACAAGACCGTTGGGGTCGTGTCAGCGTGGTATCAGAGCTCGCTTTAGGTTTAACGCACTACAAAGGTCATCTTTCTCAAAAATCCAGTGAGGAACGAGTTAGTAGCCCGTATAAGGATGTTATTAGCATATAGAAAGTGGCATACTAACCTAATTGTCTATGTCAAAAAATCGTGTATCTCGGGACGTTTATGTCTTGGGGGGTACACGTAAGTGCTGTCCACCAGTGCGCACAAGCTGAAGGGTGGAGCCCCACGGGTGGCTGGTAACCCGACCCGCTTTGATATCCTCTACGACTCTTCATGTCGTTTGGGGTATTCGAGCAACGTCTGTCCCTGGCGTGCATAGTGCAACTTGGGAGACCCCGTCACGTGGTCTGAAACGTGAACACGTAACTCAAGGCGTGTTTGGCTTGAGAACATCCGGGCGAGTGATGACGGCCGGGTGTACGAACTGTATGGATTCCGGGCTCGGTGTGCAGCCGAGTCTGACGATTGTTTGAGTTTATGCAGATAGCCTGACCACGAAACGGTATACATGTAGCATCCGTGTGCGAGTGACGTTTAGTGCCACTGAATTAACGAAGCCGGCTAAGTCCGGTTTAGGTTTTTCTTTGTGAGGACGTAGTACCGACATAATCTGGTGACGCATCGACGTCACACCCCATTAAATGAACAACTTCATTTAAAAACTTGAAGGTTTTGATCCAAAGCAGTAAAAATTGATGTAACTCTTTCCCTTGAACAGGATATTCAAAGTTAACAAGTTTTCAACTTATAGGTTGTTAAGGACAGAGCACTCTGTTTTCAGCTGAATTAAGGCAGAAGTTAACCAGAGGTTAGAGGTTGAGTTCTTTCGAGATTGGGGTCGTATGATACATTTCTGGAAAGCTTTGGAATAGCTTTACAACTCTTATGTTGAGGTCCAGAGGTGTTTCATCCCTTAACCACTCGAAAAATGCAGTAGAGTTGAAACTGTCCAGAAAACAGGACAGAGTAAAGACTCTCTGTAAATTAAGCATAACTTCCTGCATACAAATCCAAAAATAGAAAATGAGGTAGTTCTGAAAATCTTATGAGATAGGTTACAACTTTGTAACAGAAAGTTTTGTCGGATTAGGAACAGAATTAACTGGGATTCTTGGATCAAATCAGTACCTAAAGCAGGGAGGTGCTGTCCAATTTTCTCCAGAAATTCTGTTAACTTTGACATCTCATAACTTTTGAACCAGGAGAGATCTTAGGCCAAGCAAATACTTTCTGGAAAGCTATTGAAGTTAGATTTAACTTTGATGTTGAGCTCCAGAATTGGTTTTGCTTTCAACATGGCCTAAATTAGGTTCAAATGGAAACTGGTCAGAGCTGTCATGGGAACAGCAGATCAGCAGTCAAATTTGTTTAAAATTTGAACTATGTTTCCAAGTTTTATGGGTTCAATGACATGTCTTATGTTATAACTCAATGGTTTACTGTTTAAATAAATTTTTACATTTCTCAAATATATTTTTACATATGACAGCAGATAAGAAGTTGGAGAATGGGTGGGTGGTGTCCCATTGTTCTCACCGTAGCGGCTACCCGGAAGCATTGTGGCAAATGCTCCAATATTTTGGGTACAACCAGATGCTGCAGTACTTCGCCAAGGAAGAAGGCGAAGAGGGGAACAAGATGTGGACGATCCATGTCGAAGTCCCTGCAGGACCTACGCCACCCGGTTGGGTGCCGTTCACCGTCACGGTGAGAGGAAGACAACCGGAAGGGATGTGGCAAGTGGCAGCCCGTGACACTATGTCACGTTTCTGCCAACTCCACGTGCAGGCTATGGAGGGCACTCCATACGCGCTCGTTCCGGTGGAGGGACGGGCTCAGCATGTGTGGGAAGATAGGTACCTGGAGGCAATGGACCCGAGTTGCCCAAGGTACAACCCCGCGGAGGCAAATCTCAGCCTCCAGATGAGGGCGGGAAACGCCGTGATGGACAGCCAAGCTGTTCATACGGAGCATCTCGCCACAAAGATCAAGGAGAGCACGAGCCGTGGAGACCATTTCGAGAGTGCTCACAGCGCACTCTGCAATGTGCTCCTTCCAACGATCAAGCGACTGAATGAACAACATAATCAGTTGCATCGTCTGAAGAAGGCGAAGAGGAAAAGCCGTGTCGACATCGCGGCGTTGCAAGAACTGGTACAGAATCTGACCCAGCAGAACGAGGAACTTACTCAAGAGCCGGACGACGCTATTGAGGAAGGGCAGGGCTGGGAAGAAGATTACAACCAAGCTTTCATTGCTAAACACAGCTTGCCAATACTACCCACCGATAGTCCATATTTAATTTGTTCACCGGGTGGGAAGATTTCAGCAAGCGTAATGGTTTCCAAAGCACCATTATGCTTAGAGGGTAGAGTGTACCCCACGTATTTCATTATATTAGAGGGACAGAAGGTCGATGTCATCCTAGGGATGTCGTGGTTAACCCGCCACGGCGCTGTTTTAGACACCGTCCTTCGAGTCGTGCACTTAAACTCAGAAGTGCACGGGTCTCACTCCTTATTTCTGGACAGTCCAGAAATAAAACTTCCAAGTGTCTATCAAGCCACAACCATCAGATTGGAAGATATTCCAGTGGTCTGAGAGTTCCCTGACGTATTCCCGGATGATTTGCCAGGGATGCCACCCGATAGAGAGGTGGAGTTCAAGATTGAACTTGCACCGGGAACCATGCCGATATCCCGAAGGCCGTACAAGATGGCGCCCAAGGAGATGGCTGAACTGAAGACTCAGCTCACGGACCTTCTGGAGAAGGGTTTTATTAGGCCGAGCTCCTCACCATGGGGATGTTCGGCATTGTTTGTGAAGAAGAAGGATGAGACGTTACGGCTTTGCGTGGACTATCGTCCATTAAATGCCGTAACCATCAAGAACATGTACCCGTTGCCACGGATCGACATGTTGTTTGATCAGTTGGTCGAAGCAAATATCTTTTCCAAGATGGACTTAAGATCCGGGTACCATCAGATTAAGATAAGGGCTGAGGACATTCCGAAGACGGCTTTCTCGACGAGGTACGGACTTTATGAGTACCTGGTTATGTCCTTCGGCCTCACCAATGCCCAGCTCACTTCATGTACTTGATGAACTCGGTATTCATGCCGGAGCTGGACAAGTTTGTCATGGTCTTCATCGACGACATTCTGGTATATTCCAAGTCGTAAGAAGATCACAAGAAACATCTGCGTATAGTCTTACAACGGCTGCGGGATCACAAGTTATACGCAAAATTCAGCAAATGCGAGTTTTGGATATCGCAAGTGCCTTTCCTCGGGCATATCATCTCAGCGGAGGGTATCACTGTGGACCCGAGCAAGATCACTCAAGTGCTGAATTGGAAATTCCCGAGAACTGTTCACGAGGTACGGAGTTTCCTTGGACTCGTGGGGTGTTATGGGAGGTTCATTCCGAACTTCTCGAAGATTGCCAAGCCAATGACAGAGCTGCTGAAGAAGGCTACCAAATATGTTTGGAGTCCAGCATGTGAAGCAGCATTCAAGGCTTTAGTCAAGCACCTGACATCAGCACCGGTTTTGGCGCAGCCAGACACAACAAAACCGTTCGATGTGTACTGAGATGCATCCGGCATTGGGCTCGGATGTGTGCTGATGCAAGACCGAAGAGTGGTCGCGTATGGATCACGGCAGCTTAGAAACCATGAGCAAAATTATCCAACTCACAACTTGGAGCTCGCTGACGTGGTACTCGCACTCAAAATGTGGAGGCACTACCTACTCGGTAACCTCATACATTTATATACCGACCACAAAAGCCTCAAGTACATATTCACTCAGAAGGAGCTGAACATGAGGCAATGAAGATGGTTAGAACTGATAAAGGATTACGAAATAGAGATCCATTATCATCCGGGCAAGGAAAACATAGTGGCAGATGCGCTGAGCCGCAAGTCACACGTCAACAATCTGACCATCACACCGTTGGAAGAGAGCGAACCACCACTACATGTGATTCCACACGGAGCTCTCTACAACCTAGCTTTGATCCCCACCATCCGTGAAGAGATAGCGGCAGCCCAGAAGAATGGCAAGGGCATGTCACATTTGCGGAGATGTGTAGACAGTGGGGAGCTGAAATGTTTCCGGAAGGACGGAGACGGCGCCCTATGGTTCAAGGACCGGATCGTCGTACCCCGTAACCCGGAGTTACGGAAGAAAATCTTTGATGAGGCTCACTTGTCAAAGTTTTCTATTCACCCCGGCAGCAACAAAATGTATCAAGAACTCAGAAGCAAGTTTTGGTGGACACGGATGAAACATGAGACTGCAAAATACGTGTCCGAGTGTGATACATGTCGAAGGGTGAAGGCAGACCACATGCGGAAACCGGGACTGCTACAACCACTGGGCATTCCTGCCTGGAAGTGGGAGGATGTGAGCATGGACTTCATCATCGGTTTACCCACCACCTTGCAGAAACATGATTCTGTGTGGGTGATCGTCGATCGGCTCACCAAAGTTGCCCATTTCATCCCGGTCAACACAAACTACAACGCCAAGAAGTACGCTGAACTATACATCTCACGAATCCTATGCTTGTACGGCTTACCCCGTACCATCATATCGGATCGGGGCACTTTATTTGTGTCCCGTTTTTGGGAGCAGCTGCACGCTGCCTTGGGGACGAAGCTGATCCGTAGTTCAGCATACCACCCGCAGACGGATGGGCAAACCGAGCGGGTAAATCAGATCCTAGAAGACATGCTACGAGCTTGTGCTATCAACCACGGCAAGAATTGGGTGATCACTTGCCGTTAGCCGAATTCTCGTACAATAATGGGTACCAATCCAGCATCAAGATGGCGCCTTATGAGGCGCTATACGGAAGAAAATGCCGCACACCATTGAACTGGTGTGAGTCTGGCGAAAGGGTTACCTTCGGGATTGACCTCGTCAACAACGCAGAAGAGAAGGTTCGACTGATTCAAGAGAACCTAAAAGTCGCCCAATCCCGTCAAAAACAGTATGCGGACCGGAGAAGGCGCCCATTACAATTCAAAGTTGGAGATCACGTATACCTACGGGTGTCTCCAATGAAGGGCGTAAACAGATTTGTGGTGAGAGGAAAGTTGGCACCCCGATTCATCGGTCCATTCCAGATTACCGAAAGATGTGGATCAGTGGCATACCGGCTGAAATTACCAGAAGCACTTTCCAGTGTGCACGACGTCTTTCACATTTCCCAGCTGAGGAAGTGTCTCAAGCTATCAACTACCGTTCAGCTGGAAGACATTGAAGAACTGCAACCGGATCTCACCTATCTGGAGGAACCGGTGCAGATTATTGATGAAAAGGCCCGAACCACACGCAACCGTACGTTGTGGTTCTACAAGGTTCTATGGAGTAATCACTCCATGGACGAAGCGACATGGGAGAGCGAAGAATTTCTTCACGCTAACTACCCCGACTTTTTCGCGTCACATATCCGGTAATTTTCCACCGTCCTCTCTCTCATTTTCACCTTATAATCTCGGGACGAGATTCTTTTAAGGGGGGAGGAATGTAAGGGCCTCAGTTTTTGACACATGTTTGAGGTGTTCATCACCATACACACACACCTCATTTGAGGAAAGTTGATGACCACAAATGAAGAGCAAGTAACCACCATCAACATACTCATTAGAGAACAAACTCACATATTGCAAAAGTGGTATTTCCCACATGTGATATAGGTGGGCTGGACATAGGAAAACTCCTACACATTGCTAAGGATGTCCATGCCAAGTTTCACCCAAATTCAAACCTTTTTGAGGTCATTTTGGGTATAGCTAGAAAGAGGGCAGTTTGAAACCATATTCAAATTCAAACTGTTTTTATCCCATGAATTTAAAAGTGGGAGGAATATTCTTACTCAGGACATTTTCGTGAGCTCACACACCAATTTTCACTCCATTTGGAGTTGATCTTGACATGAGCTAAGTGGGACAAATTCAAACTGTATTTGAATTCAAAAATGAACTTGTGCTGAAATTCACTCAAACCAAACCCAATTTGAATTCTACTCAATTCAAATGGCTCATGGGTGAATAATTTGAATTACCAGGGGTAGTATGGGGTTCACTGTTTACAACAGTGATTAGGAGTAAATTTCAGAGGTTAAAATGGGGAGTGGGACCCACATGTCAGCCTCTACTTCAAATCAAACCGACTGAGACTTTCTCACTCGGTTAACCACGCCGCCGCTGCGATCGCCACCGAGGGAAGCTGCCGCGCCAGCAGCTGCTTGGCCACGCGCGGGCGTGAGGCGGTGCAGAGCCTTCTTAAGGCACTTTTCCCCCTCCTCAGCCAAAGCATCGCCCGTTTCTTCCCCCGCAAGAACTCAGTGCCGGCCGAAACTTTCCGCAGGACGGAATCGATAGGAGAGCGCCAATCACAGCTTCCTCCGTTCCCTCCAGAGCCACGGCAAGGTACTAGAGACCTTCCTCCGTCTTCCCCGCTGCTAGAATTCAGCTGAAACCGATTGATATCGGCTGTGCCGAAAGATCAATTCGGTGACTTAGAACCACCGCACCTCGGGCTCCTGTGGACATCACAACCAGGGCGTTGTCACGCCTGAGCCAAGGCACCCTTGGACGCGCTGGTGACCGGTGCTGCTCACCCCCGAGCCACAGCCCGAGTGATTGCTCACCGGCGGCGAATTTCCAGTTTTCCCCTCTCTGTGTGCAGAATGACCTTCGGGTGCAATTCTGTAGAATTCGTGCTCTAGAAAGGATTAGAGGGCCTCAATCCGCTCTCACACAAACTAGACACGGTAACGCACAAGTTGCCTTCACAACCCTTGGCCGGAGAACCTCTGTACCCGGCGTAATTCGAGGTTTACCAACGGCGGAACAAACGAGAGGCATCGGGCGCACGGTGAGGACCTACTTCGGGCCTTCCCCGAGCTGCCTCGAGCTCATGTCGACCTTATCTGAGGTCCACTGATGCTTCCCGACCGGTTCCCCGAGTAGTTGAGGTGCTAGGGAAGTCAGCGAACATGGCCAAAGTCTTTCTGAGGTGGCGGCTCATCGCCGACCATGCACCGGCCATTGTCATGAGTAGCTGACCCCCAGAATCCTGTTCCCCGAGAGAAAGTAGGCAGGGGCGGCCAAAACCATGAAGTTTGGAGCTGTACAGAAGCCGGCTGTGAGCTCTCCAGCGAGGTCCCTCGGCGGCGGAGCGCGGGCGTCGCGAGGTTGAAGAAGGGGGTGGACCCCAGCTGTCAGCGGCCGATATTTTGAATCGGGATCGGGCTGCGGCCGGGATCCGGTGTACTGGCGCGCAAAATCGTTGTGGGCCACGGTGTGCTGTCGCCTCGGCGTGCGACGCGTGTCCCCGGGTCCCACTCGCGAGTTTAAACTTTTCCCCGATTTTCAGATTTCCTTCAAACTTCAAATCCTCATAACTTTGGCTAGAAAGCTCCAAATTGAGTGAACAAAATTTTGTTGGATTCAGCTCTCTGAGCACTTTCCACAAATCAAGTTTCAACTCATGAAAACCCTTAATTATCCAGAATTAAATCCTCAAAGTTTAAACTGTTAGGAATTCTAACTGGCGAATCCTTTGGAGGAAAATCCTGAAATTTTGCTGGGATGTTCACCAAAATATCCCTGAACTACCATAAAAATTTCAGACCCATTTGAGCGCATTTGATCCACCTAATGGTGTGATTAGTGAAACTGTTCCAGGGAAAATAGAAAATGTTCAGAAACATTTTCAGAATTTTCTCTGAAATTGTTTAGCTCATAACTTTAGCTAGGAACCTTTAAATTAAGTGAGACCAACTCCATTAGAACCCTCTGAAAATCTAGTTTTCAGAAAGTCATAGTTTGTTTCATGAAAATCTTTAGAACACCTTAAAAGCCTTTAATTAAGGTCAAGTACATAATTAATTGTGGAGGGCTCAAATGAGCTTTGCTGCAACTAAAACTTGACCAAATCTCTGTTTAGGTTGTAACCAAGCCACAGTAAAAGTTTCACAGTCATTAGGCTTGTCTAGTAAGAGTTATAGACCTCACAAGTTAAAAGTTAATACAACTGCATTTAAATTAATACATGTATTGCTTCTGTCATGTAGTCGCTAAGGTCGAGGAGGAACCCGAAGTCCTAGACTTCGTTACTCTGGAGGAACAGCTAGCCTACGACCAAGAGCAGCAAGGCAAGCTCCGGTTTGCATTAACCTTTCTACAAATTTTTATTGTTTTGAGCACATACTTGTTTACTTTATTCTTTGCATTAGAGTCTTGTTTGGAAGCCCCACTGCATAGCCAAGAGAACCATGGGTTGGGTTTAGGATTGCAAACCCCGTTAGCTACTGCATTGCTATGATAGAGTAGGATTCGGTACAAGTCGAGTAGTTGGAACTACTCGCGAGCATAGGCTAGAGACACTCGACTCGGGTAGTGATAGCACATGAAACACATGGCAAGAAAATGAGACCGAGCGGAGGGTAAGGGCAGCAGGACTTTGGGGCCTGTGTGCTGTAGCTCCGCTTGTGTCGATTGAGGACCGAGCCGTGTGCGGGCCTGTTGAACAAGCTAGAACAGTACCGAAGACCTACCGGCTATATGGGAACCGGAAAACCGATGTAACTCGGGTAGCTGGGTATTGAGGCATTGCCCGTCGTTCAGAGGGTAGGTTGAGAGCTTGAGGTGTAAATTTGTGACGCCCTCAATTCTGTGGAAAACCACGGAACCGAGAACTAATGCATATGTGTGCCCAGGATGTTCATCACACATACACATACTTTCCACAAACTGAATTCAGATTTATATAATACCACGAATAACAGAGTTTATTACAACACCTCATGAGTCTTGGACTCATGCTCACAGTGGAAGTCTTTATTTCTACGCAGCGGAAATCTTTATTTAAATGCGGAAGCAAAAACTAATGCGGAAGCAAAACTAAGCAGAAGTGGCTCCATCTCTACTCCCTCCACAGGCAAGGTTGAGAACAGATCACACGCCATAATGCTCTACTCGGTCTTCATAGTAGTCTTCTCTTGCTGCTGATGAAGAAATAATAATGCAAGGTTGAGTACAATGATGTACTCAGCAAGTGCGGGAATAACACATGATATGCAGCTCATAAACAAGGTAGGTAATAAAAGGCTTATTTGCAGAAAAGCAGATTTATAAAAACATGATAAAACAGCAACTTAACTTTAGATGAATGTAATCCCAACATGTATGAAATTACCAACATACCTCCATCACTTCCCATGTTCCATCCAAACATTAACCAATCCTTTACCCATACTCACGAATACCTCCTCGTATTCGCTACCATCTCACCTCATGAAACAACCTTGTCTCGCACCGAGACCAATCTCATATCATGACCCACCAGTCATGCAACCCTTTCATCATCCAGACTTAACAATTCCAAACCAAACCATAACCAAACCCATAACCAAGAACCTTCCCAATAACCATTCCAATAACCATCCCTAGTAACCATCCCATCTAATCATGGCAGTTTAGCCAGGTGCTCATGACCGTAAGCTCGGCTATCATGATAGTTTTAGACTCTGCAGAGTTTGCACCTCTTTACCCACAAGTTTGTGATTTCGTCACCCGTCGGCGACTGCAGAACCTCCATTATACCAGTACACAACCGTTGGTGTATGGTCAAGAGATCACAAAATAGCCTTTACAAAGGGGTTACTAGATGTATGGACTCACTAAGGTTTCACCGGCAGGCTAGAATCTCCAATTCTCCCACCCACGGGCCCCCTCTTGTGCCATGCAGTTCCCAGGGCAGTCCTCACTCGACTCCCATTCCCCGCGCCTTCCACAGTCCATGACACTCTAGCAACTTACCTAATTACTCAGCTAAGCCGCACCCATACTTGGCCTTGTGGTGGCACTGTTATCCTGGCATGTGCATGCATGAACCGGTCCTTAGATCTGTGGCAAGCAAAACCACCCTCTCATGCTACCTCATTCACAAACCCAGGCTTGCCTAGATCTCCCTCCGATCCATATTCATTATTAACATCAGTTTCCCCTTATTATTATGAGTGCAGTTAGCTAGACACATCTATCTCGCTTCCCAATCCCATGGACTCAGCGAAGCATAAAGCAAAAACCATACCCGACTCATAAACTTCCCAGGCGACAAGGATGGTTTAATCAAAACTAGTAAACTCCTATAAAAAGGGTTTCCCATCATGTTTGACTCAGCACACACACCTTTTCGCAAAACAAAATAGTTTTACCCAAAACATAGGATCAACATGGTCAAGGAGCACTTGCCTTGTTCTAGCGGTTCCGGTTGTTCTTGATTCTCAAAACCTTGTTGCTGCAGCCCGTCGTAGACAGCTCCCTGGGCTTGTTCTGCTATGTAGGATTCACGTGCATACAAAATTCACAGCAATCAATATCATGCACAAACCCTAAACTAGATGCGATGATGCTCATGCATGCTCTCCTATGATTTTTATTAGATTGGTGTGCCCTTGCATGGCTTGCATGGATAGAGGTGTTCGGTTCAAAGGTGGTCGTGGCGATGATCTTGTTTTTAGATCAAACCGATCATCAAGTGATCTGCCCACGAGAAAGCTTCTGTTCGAAAGGAATTGAAGAACAGATGCAAGAGATGAACACCATGATGTTGTAAGGTGGTATTGAAGTCCTACCTCACGCTCTTCTTTGACTTTGAGGTCCTCCTCAGACCACTTGGTTCTTCTCCGATGATCTCCCTTGTTGCGCTTCAGCGATGTTCTGCTCGGCGAGTTAGGGCTAGAGCGCTAAGTCGTCGGTTTAGGAGTTTAAAGAGAAGTTCGTGATTTCGGCCAGAGGTTTTGGGTTCTATTTATAATCGTGAAGAGAAGAGTCCTAATCTGATTGGATCCCGAATAAGAATCTTATTCAGATCTTGTTGGATCCTGACGTCTTATCTTTGGTAACATTGTGGAGTTTGGATCGGTTTCCGTTGCGCACCGGTATCTTTACACGTAAGAACCGCTTCAGACTCGTTACCTCCGGGATGATGAGCTCCGGAAGCTCCACGTGTCCTTCCGAGCCTGGTATCTCTTCTCCCACAGAGGCGAGCTCCGGTTGTGCCGCGTGTCACGAGCGAGACCTCCCTCTTCTTCGGAGACGAGCTCCGCGCACGCCACGTGTTGGCGCCGGTCTTCCTCTTCTTCTTTCCTCAGGGACATGCCCCGCGGTCGACACGTGTTTAGCTGCGACGGACCTTCCGGTGATAAGCTCCGGTGGCGACACGTGTTCGATAGATCCGGACTTCTCTGCGATGAGCTCCAAGATTGACACGTATCCCGCGCGACTGGTCCTCTTATTTCTGTGAGGACTAGCTCCGAGGATGACACGTGTCCTATGAAAAATGCCTTTGCTTCTTCCGCAGAGGCTAGCTCCGCGGGCAGCACGTGTCCCACAGGGTCGGACCTCTTTCCAAATGCGGAGGTGACCCCCGAGCCTGCCACGTATCTAGTTTAGCGGCGGACCTCTCCCAATTTCTCGGGGATGAGCTCCGAACACGCCACGTGGTCTGCTGGCCGTGGAAATTGCCTTCGGTGCTCTCGGAGAGCTTTATTGGCTATCCTTTTGGTACTTGTCTCTGTTTCTACTCTTCTTATAATGTTTTTCTTCTTCATAAAATATGAACATATGCTGACACCCGAGGTGAGGGTGTCACAAATCTACCCCCCTTAAATTGAATCTCGCCCTCGAGATTCGTTAGTAGAAAATAGATGGGGAAATTCTGCCTTGATATCCTCTTCACGTTCCCATGTGGCTTCAGCTTCAGTGTGATGGCTCCATTGTACCCTGTACCATCGAATCACCTTGTTTCCGGTGACCCTTTCCTTTACGTCCAAGATTCGGACAGGGTGTTCTGCGTAAGTTAGGTCCTCTTGAAGTTCAAGTTCTCCCATTTCCATTCAGGTATTTTCAAAGGTTGCAACAATCCAGCGGGTTTTTGATGTTCAGCTTTTACCCGTTGGCATGTGTCGCATAGGGCAACGTATTCGGCTATATCCCTCTTCATACCATCCCACCAATAGCAAGTTTTCAAGTCTTTGTACATTTTGGTGCTTCCTGGATGTATGGAGTAGGGTGAGTCATGTGCCTCCTTCAATATCATGTCGCGAAGGTGTCTTATGTTTGGCACACAAATGCTTTTTCCTAGCCAAAGCGTACCCTTTTCATCCTCCTTGAAATCATTTTCTATCCCTTGTCGGATTCTTTCCTTGATCTCCTTGATCCCCTCGTCCGTTGCTTGTCCCTTTCTTATTTCTTGCTCCAATGAGGAGTGGATTTCCATCATTTCCTTGTTATTCAAGAATCCGAGGTGTAACTGTTCGAACTCCTTACGTAGTTTGAGTGGTAGCTCCCGAACCGTGAGTTGGTGGCATGCTCTCTTTCTGCTCAATGCGTCAGCGACTACATTGGCCTTCCCGGGGTGGTAGTTGATTCCCACATCTAATCCTTGATGAGTTCTAACCATCGACGTTGCGTCAAATTCAAGTCTGTTTGTGTAAATATGTACTTGAGGCTTTTATGATCCGTATAGATCTCACATCGATGACCAAGGATATAATGTCTCCAAATCTTCAATGCATGCACCACTGCTGCTAACTCCAAATCATGTGTAGGATAGTTAAGCTCGTGCTTCTTTAATTGTCGTGAGGCATAGGCTACCACTTGTCCTTCCTGCATGATTACACATCCGAGCCCTTGTCTGGATGCATCACAATATATGTCAAAACCTCTTGCTTACGTCTGGCAATACCAGAACTGGTGCTGTGGTTAGCCTTTTCTTGAGTTCCTCAAAACTTTCTTGGCAGGCTTGTGTCCATTGAAAGACTTTTCCCTTCATTAGCAACTCCGTCATAGGTTTTGCTATCTTAGAGAAGTCTTTAATGAAGTGACGATAGTATCCTGCCATCCCAAGGAAACTCCGAATATCCCTCACGCTCTTCGGTTCGTCCCATTTCAGAACATCTCTCACCTTTCTAGGATCAACCGATACCCCTTCCATGGAGATGATGTTTCCTAGGAAAGATATTTCCTTTAGCCAAAATTGACACTTGTTGAGCTTGGCATACAACTGATGCTCGCGCAACTTCTGCAAGGTCAATCTCAGATGTTCTTCATGCTCCTCCTCACTTTTTGAATACACCATAATGTCGTCGATGAAAACCACGACGAACTTGTCCAAGTACTCCATGAAAACCTTATTCATAAGGTACATGAAGTATGCGGGTGCATTCGTCAATCCAAAAGACATAACGGTATATTCATATGAACCATACCGCGTCCGAAAGGCTGTCTTAGGTATATCGGAGGGCTTAATCTTCAGCTGGAAATATCCCGACCGAAGATCAATCTTGGAGAACACTTGGGCTCCTTTCATTTGATCGAACAGGTCCTCTATACGGGGCAGAGGGTATTTTTTCTTGATTGTTACCTCGTTGAGAGACCTGTAGTCCACGCACATTCTTTGGGTTCCGTCCTTCTTGTCCACGAAGAGTACCGGGGCTCCCCATGGTGACGAACTTGGACGGATAAAACCCTTCTCCAACTGTTCTTGAATTTGCTTCTTGAGTTCAACTAACTCGTTGACGGGCATCCTATATGGTCTCTTAGCTATGGGTGCAGTTCCAGGTACCAAATCTATGGCAAACTCAATGTCCCGGTCAGGTGGCATACCTGGAAGTTCTTCCGGGAACACATCCGAAAATTCCTGAACCACTGGAATGTTGTCCAATGCTACTCCTTCAACATGGTTCAGATCCGCTCGTTCGGGCGCCTGCGGGGCTGACTCAAACTCGACACGGATACCGTGTTCGTTTGTCAACTGCACTCTTCTCTCAGCACATTGGATTACCCCTTTGTGCTTGCTTAACCAGTCCATTCCGAGTATGATGTCAATTTCGTGGGAGTCCAGAACAATAAGGTTGGCAAGGAAGTCTACCCCCCTTATTTTAAGGCTTACTTTAGGACATACTATATTAGTCCTCATTTCTCCTCCGGGAGAATTAACTAACATAGCACATTCTAAGTGGGATACGGGTAGATGATGCTTGGCAACATATTTGGATGATATGAAGGAATGTGATGCTCCGGAATCAAATAAAATGGTGGCTGGGTTGGAGTTGGCAAGGAACATACCAATTGCGACGTCCTCAGCCTGTTGTGCTTCCTCAGCAGTGACATGGTTAACATGGCCACGAGCATAGTTCTGCGGTCCATGGTTCCCTTGGTTATCCCCTCCGTTTGGTCGCTGATTCTGCTTGGGCACGTTACCTTGCTGTCCAGGGCCTCTCTTCGGGCACTGGTTAGCGAAGTGGCCTACTTCCCCGCATGCAACGCAAGCCCTGTTGCCTACGGCAGCAGGTACATTGGGGCAGGGGTTTTGAACAGGAGCGCCATTGTTAGGCCGGGGTGCAGGAGGCATGGGCACACGAGGTGCCGGTGCAACGGGCCGTTGCTGGGGTGGCTGACCAGGGCGGTACGTAGGAGTGGTCGATCCATACTGCGGTGCAGGGGGCATGTATCTAGGTCGTACGTTGCTCCCTTGTGGCTGGTATGGGATCTTCCTTTTGCACTCGCGCTCGATCTCTCGGATCTTGTTTTCCACCACAATAGCCTTATCAACCAGCTTCTGGAAGCTTACGTAGTCATTGTTGAGGAGCTGAACTTGGATCTCATTGTTCAACCCTCTCATGAACAGGTACTGCTTCCTCTGATCTGAGTTGACATCTTCGGGGGCATACCGGGACAGTTGTATGAACTTGTTGAGGTATTCGTTCACACTCTTATGCCCTTGGCGGAGACCTTCAAACTCCTGCCTCTTGAGCATCATTACGCCAACAGGGATGTAGTGGGAGCGGAAACTTTCCTTGAACTCAGTCCAAGTGATTGTCTCCGGGTTGGCATGGGCGTTGCTCAAGGCATCCCACCAATCAGCAGCTGCTCCCATCAGTTGGTGCGATGCAAAGAGAACCTTCTCTCGGTCGTTGCACTGAACAATGGCAAGCTTCTTCTCCATGGATTTCAACCAATCATCGGCCTCCATTGGATCGCTTGCTTGAGCAAAGGTGGGTGGTCGAGTCCTCATGAACTCTCCCAGCCTGTTATGAGCCGGTGGTGGTGGTGGCGGTGGTGCCGGAACGGGGTGTTGGTTGGCCTGCAACTGACCCAAAGTTTGGATCATGGTTTGCATAAGCTGGTTTTGCATGGCCATCAACCTTTCTAGGTTGTTTTCGCCAGCTCCGGGGTTAGCAGGAACTTCCTTGTGGTCATCTTCCTGGACGTTCCTTCGGCTGGCGTTTCCTCTCACCATCTGTGAGAGAGAACGAAATAGAATAGAAGGTTAGATAGGTCCTTTTAACTATATGCATCAAGGGGAGTTGGACTATATATATTAGTCCTTATGAGGATGTGATCAAGTGCCGAAGCATTTCACTCCTCTTTCTTCTTACGTGTGGATATGGGCAACGTTGTTGAGACGTCCCACAACTCACACTAAGCACATATTCACAAATAATCATCACAAGGGCCCACTCAACTCCTATTCAAGGATGGTTTCCTATGTCAAGGTGGTTTCAAGGCCAATCTAAGCTATTCATCCTAGGATGCTTCCTTTGGTCCGCGTAGCTTCTATTTAGGGGTATAACTTGCTGTTAACCCGTGATTCTAATATCAATCTAAGGTTTCTATCTAGGCGTGTAACCTACTGTCAACCCGTGGCTCTGATACCAAATCTGTGACGCCCTCAATTCTGTGGAAAACCACGGAACCGAGAACTAATGCATATGTGTGCCCAGGATGTTCATCACACATACACATACTTTCCACAAACTGAATTCAGATTTATATAATACCACGAATAACAGAGTTTATTACAACACCTCATGAGTCTTGGACTCATGCTCACAGCGGAAGTCTTTATTTCTACGCAGCGGAAATCTTTATTTAAATGCGGAAGCAAAAACTAATGCGGAAGCAAAACTAAGCAGAAGTGGCTCCATCTCTACTCCCTCCACAGGCAAGGTTGAAAACAGATCACACGCCATAATGCTCTACTCGGTCTTCATAGTAGTCTTCTCTTGCTGCTGATGAAGAAATAATAATGCAAGGTTGAGTACAATGATGTACTCAGCAAGTGCGGGAATAACACATGATATGCAGCTCATAAACAAGGTAGGTAATAAAAGGCTTATTTGCAGAAAAGCAGATTTATAAAAACGTGATAAAACAGCAACTTAACTTTAGATGAATGTAATCCCAACATGTATGAAATTACCAACATACCTCCATCACTTCCCATGTTCCATCCAAACATTAACCAATCCTTTACCCATACTCACGAATACCTCCTCGTATTCGCTACCATCTCACCTCATGAAACAACCTTGTCTCGCACCGAGACCAATCTCATATCATGACCCACCAGTCATGCAACCCTTTCATCATCCAGACTTAACAATTCCAAACCAAACCATAACCAAACCTATAACCAAGAACCTTCCCAATAACCATTCCAATAACCATCCCTAGTAACCATCCCATCTAATCATGGCAGTTTAGCCAGGTGCTCATGACCGTAAGCTCGGCTATCATGATAGTTTTAGACTCTGCAGAGTTTGCACCTCTTTACCCACAAGTTTGTGATTTCGTCACCCGTCGGCGACTGCAGAACCTCCATTATACCAGTACACAACCGTTGGTGTATGGTCAAGAGATCACAAAATAGCCTTTACAAAGGGGTTACTAGATGTATGGACTCACTAAGGTTTCACCGGCAGGCTAGAATCTCCAATTCTCCCACCCACGGGCCCCCTCTTGTGCCATGCAGTTCCCAGGGCAGTCCTCACTCGACTCCCATACCCCGCGCCTTCCACAGTCCATAACACTCTAGCAACTTACCTAATTACTCAGCTAAGCCGCACCCATACTTGGCCTTGTGGTGGCACTGTTATCCTGGCATGTGCATGCATGAACCGGTCCTTAGATCTGCGGCAAGCAAAACCACCCTCTCATGCTACCTCATTCACAAACCCAGGCTTGCCTAGATCTTCCTCCGATCCATATTCATTATTAACATCAGTTTCCCCTTATTATTATGAGTGCAGTTAGCTAGACACATCTATCTCGCTTCCCAATCCCATGGACTCAGCGAAGCATAAAGCAAAAACCATACCCGACTCATAAACTTCTCAGGCGACAAGGATGGTTTAATCAAAACTAGTAATCTCCTATAAAAAGGGTTTCCCATCATGTTTGACTCAGCACACACACCTTTTCGCAAAACAAAATAGTTTTACCCAAAACATAGGTTCAACATGGTCAAGGAGCACTTGCCTTGTTCTAGCGGTTCCGGTTGTTCTTGATTCTCAAAACCTTGTTGCTGCAGCCCGTCGTAGACAGCTCCCTGGGCTTGTTCTGCTATGTAGGATTCATGTGCATACAAAATTCACAGCAATCAATATCATGCACAAACCCTAAACTAGATACGATGATGCTCATGCATGCTCTCCTATGATTTTTATTAGATTGGTGTGCCCTTGCATGGCTTGCATGGATAGAGGTGTTCGGTTCAAAGGTGGTCGTGGCGATGATCTTGTTTTTAGATCAAACCGTTCATCAAGTGATCTGCCCACGAGAAAGCTTCTGTTCGAAAGGAATTGAAGAACAGATGCAAGAGATGAACACCATGATGTTGTAAGGTGGTATTGAAGTCCTACCTCACGCTCTTCTTTGACTTTGAGGTCCTCCTCAGACCACTTGGTTCTTCTCTGATGATCTCCCTTGTTGCGCTTCGGCGATGTTCTGCTCGGCGAGTTAGGGCTAGAGCGCTAAGTCATCGGTTCAGGAGTTTAAAGAGAAGTTCGTGATTTCGGCCAGAGGTTTTGGGTTCTATTTATAATCGGGAAGAGAAGAGTCCTAATCTGATTGGATCCCAAATAAGAGTCTTATTCAGATCTTGTTGGATCCTGACGTCTTATCTTTGGTAACATTGTGCAGTTTGGATCGGTTTCTGTTGCGCACCGGTATCTTTACACGTAAGAACCGCTTCAGACTCGTTACCTCCGGGATGATGAGCTCCGGAAGCTCCACGTGTCCTTCCGAGCCTGGTATCTCTTCTCCCACAGAAGCGAGCTCCGGTTGTGCCGCGTGTCACGAGCGAGACCTCCCTCTTCTTCGGAGACGAGCTCCGCGCACGCCACGTGTTGGCGCCGGTCTTCCTCTTCTTCTTTCCTAAGGGACATGCCCCGCGGTCGACACGTGTTTGGCTGCGACGGACCTTCCGGTGATAAGCTCCGGTGGCGACATGTGTTCGATAGATCCGGACTTCTCTGCGATGAGCTCCAAGATTGACACGTATCCCGCGCGACTGGTCCTCTTATTTCTGCGAGGACTAGCTCCGAGGATGACACGTGTCCTATGAAAAATGCCTTTGCTTCTTCCGCAGAGGCTAGCTCCGCGGGCAGCACGTGTCCCACAGGGTCGGACCTCTTTCCAAATGCGGAGGTGACCCCCGAGCCTGCCACGTATCTAGTTTAGCGGCGGACCTCTCCCAATTTCTCGGGGATGAGCTCCGAACACGCCACATGGTCTGCTGGCCGTGGAAATTGCCTTCGGTGCTCTCGGAGAGCTTTATTGGCTATCCTTTTGGTACTTGTCTCTGTTTCTACTCTTCTTAAAATGTTTTTCTTCTTCATAAAATATGAACATATGCTGACACCCGAGGTGAGGGTGTCACAAAATTGGCTGGTGGCACTGAGATGCGCGTGCAGAGACCTCTTGCTCCGGACGATGGGACCGGTTCAATATTTGGCTGACGGGTGAAAGGTAGTTGCGTACGGCGTCCGTGATGGTTGTTGTAGGCAACATCGAGTACAGGCGTACGTGACGGGTTGTTCGGGTAACCCTGCAGGTGTAAATCGATTATAATCGCCGTCCCTCGCAGTCAGTGAGTACCACTTGTTCACTGTACCGTGACGTAGAAAGAATAGGCTAGTTACATGTTAAAATGTTGCTGATTGAAAGATGGACTTGATCGCTAATGACTTGTTGTAGTTTAGAGCTAACTAAAGTTCATTTCAACTTTGGGCAAAGTACATGAGAGAAATGCGTTTCTTGTTTGATTGCGGCTCTCTCATGTGCCTTAGCGTAAGGTTCTCCACAAACTGCTGCTAAAACATGAAAGTAAGGTTCCACGAATTAGGCGAGTCCTTTGCAAATGATTTTTACCTCATGTAACCCATCACCCCTCATGTAAAAGTTCCATGTTTAGGTGAGACAGGTCAGACTTGCTGAGCCTTCGTGCTCACTGCTTGTGTTTGAAGCTTTTGCAGGGTTCTATGAGGAAGGGACTCCCGAGGAAGAGACGAAACCCCAGGAGGGGAACCCCGTCGAGTGGGAGTCGTGCACGCCGCAGAGTTAGTGTGTGTGTGTGCTAGCAAGTACACGTTCAAGGGCTGAACGTGGACTTGACGCGTAGTCTACGCCCGTGAGTGTAGACTGGACTTATTTTGTTGTAAACATGTTCATAAACTTGTTTATGTAATAAAATTTTGCTTCTGCTTTGTACCTTTGACGTGTGTTATCCGGTGCTGTGCATCGCAGCACCCCTCAGCGTGATCCTGGCTCGACAAGACTCTGCAGAGTTTGAACCTCTTTACCCACAAGTTTGTGATTTCGTCACCCGTCGGCGACTGCAGAACCTCCATTATACCAGTACACAACCGTTGGTGTATGGTCAAGAGATCACAAAATAGCCTTTACAAAGGGGTTACTAGATGTATGGACTCACTAAGGTTTCACCGGCAGGCTAGAATCTCCAATTCTCCCACCCACGGGCCCCCTCTTGTGCCATGCAGTTCCCAGGGCAGTCCTCACTCGACTCCCATTCCCCGCGCCTTCCACAGTCCATAACACTCTAGCAACTTACCAAATTACTCAGCTAAGCCGCACCCATACATGGCCTTGTGGTGGCACTGTTATCCTGGCATGTGCATGCATGAACCGGTCCTTAGATCTGCGGCAAGCAAAACCACCCTCTCATGCTACCTCATTCACAAACCCAGGCTTGCCTAGATCTTCCTCCGATCCATATTCATTATTAACATCAGTTTCCCCTTATTATTATGAGTGCAGTTAGCTAGACACATCTATCTCGCTTCCCAATCCCATGGACTCAGCGAAGCATAAAGCAAAAACCATACCCGACTCATAAACTTCCCAGGCGACAAGGATGGTTTAATCAAAACTAGTAATCTCCTATAAAAAGGGTTTCCCATCATGTTTGACTCAGCACACACACCTTTTCGCAAAACAAAATAGTTTTACCCAAAACATAGGTTCAACATGGTCAAGGAGCACTTGCCTTGTTCTAGCTGTTCCGGTTGTTCTTGATTCTCAAAACCTTGTTGCTGCAGCCCGTCGTAGACAGCTCCCTGGGCTTGTTCTGCTATGTAGGATTCACGTGCATACAAAATTCACAGCAATCAATATCATGCACAAACCCTAAACTAGATACGATGATGCTCATGCATGCTCTCCTATGATTTTTATTAGATTGGTGTGCCCTTGCATGGCTTGCATGGATAGAGGTGTTCGGTTCAAAGGTGGTCGTGGCGATGATCTTGTTTTTAGATCAAACCGATCATCAAGTGATCTGCCCACGAGAAAGCTTCTGTTCGAAAGGAATTGAAGAACAGATGCAAGAGATGAACACCATGATGTTGTAAGGTGGTATTGAAGTCCTACCTCACGCTCTTCTTTGACTTTGAGGTCCTCCTCAGACCACTTGGTTCTTCTCCGATGATCTCCCTTGTTGCGCTTCGGCGATGTTCTGCTCGGCGAGTTAGGGCTAGAGCGCTAAGTCATCGGTTCAGGAGTTTAAAGAGAAGTTCGTGATTTCGGCCAGAGGTTTTGGGTTCTATTTATAATCGGGAAGAGAAGAGTCCTAATCTGATTGGATCCCAAATAAGAGTCTTATTCAGATCTTGTTGGATCCTGACATCTTATCTTTGGTAACATTGTGGAGTTTGGATCGGTTTCTGTTGCGCACCGGTATCTTTACACGTAAGAACCGCTTCAGACTCGTTACCTCCGGGATGATGAGCTCCGGAAGCTCCACGTGTCCTTCGGAGCCTGGTATCTCTTCTCCCACAGAGGCGAGCTCCGGTTGTGCCGCGTGTCACGAGCGAGACCTCCCTCTTCTTCGGAGACGAGCTCCGCGCACGCCACGTGTTGGTGCCGGTCTTCCTCTTCTTCTTTCCTCAGGGACATGCCCCGCGGTCGACACGTGTTTGGCTGCGACGGACCTTCCGGTGATAAGCTCCGGTGGCGACATGTGTTCGATAGATCCGGACTTCTCAGCGATGAGCTCCAAGATTGACACGTATCCCCCGCGACTGGTCCTCTTATTTCTGCGAGGACTAGCTCCGAGGATGACACGTGTCCTATGAAAAATGCCTTTGCTTCTTCCGCAGAGGCTAGCTCCGCGGGCAGCACGTGTCCCACAGGGTCGGACCTCTTTCCAAATGCGGAGGTGACCCCCGAGCCTGCCACGTATCTAGTTTAGCGGCGGACCTCTCCCAATTTCTCGGGGATGAGCTCTGAACACGCCACATGGTCTGCTGGCCGTGGAAATTGCCTTCGGTGCTCTCGGAGAGCTTTATTGGCTATCCTTTTGGTACTTGTCTCTGTTTCTACTCTTCTTAAAATGTTTTTCTTCTTCATAAAATATGAACATATGCTGACACCCGAGGTGAGGGTGTCACAAAATTGGCTGGTGGCACTGAGATGCGCGTGCAGAGACCTCTTGCTCCGGACAATGGGACCGGTTCAATATTTGGCTGACGGGTGAAAGGTAGTTGCGTACGGCGTCCGTGATGGTTGTTGTAGGCAACATCGAGTACAGGCGTACGTGACGGGTTGTTCGGGTAACCCTGCAGGTGTAAATCGATTATAATCGCCGTCCCTCGCAGTCAGTGAGTACCACTTGTTCACTGTACCGTGACGTAGAAAGAATAGGCTAGTTACATGTTAAAATGTTGCTGATTGAAAGATGGACTTGATCGCTAATGACTTGTTGTAGTTTAGAGCTAACTAAAGTTCATTTCAACTTTGGGCAAAGTACATGAGAGAAATGCGTTTCTTGTTTGATTGCGGCTCTCTCATGTGCCTTAGCGTAAGGTTCTCCACAAACTGCTGCTAAAACATGAAAGTAAGGTTCCACGAATTAGGCGATTCCTTTGCAAATGATTTTTACCTCATGTAACCCATCACCCCTCATGTAAAAGTTCCATGTTTAGGTGAGACAGGTCAGACTTGCTGAGCCTTCGTGCTCACTGCTTGTGTTTGAAGCTTTTGCAGGGTTCTATGAGGAAGGGACTCCCGAGGAAGAGACGAAACCCCAGGAGGGGAACCCCGTCGAGTGGGAGTCGTGCACGCCGCAGAGTTAATGTGTGTGTGTGCTAGCAAGTACACGTTCAAGGGCTGAACGTGGACTTGACGCGTAGTCTACGCCCGTGAGTGTAGACTGGACTTATTTTGTTGTAAACATGTTCATAAACTTGTTTATGTAATAAAATTTCGCTTCCGCTTTGTACCTTTGACGTGTGTTATCCGGTGCTGTGCATCGCAGCACCCCTCAGCGTGATCCTGGCTCGACAAGACCGTTGGGGTCGTGTCAGGGATCCGCTCCCGAACCCTTGGAACATAGAACACAACCGTAAGTTCTATCCCTAGAGCAGTTGTAGGACAGTTCTTTTTCTTTCTATAATAAATCCCATAGAGTCCGGGAACAGCGCTCGGAACAGCTAAGTCTCAGGGGACGATCCAGGACTACGTTTCAGCTTGGCCTGGTTCCGACCCTAAGCGCGTAGAGTCTTGCTTCCCTTCTTAATGGGGCGGGTCGTTGTCTCCATGTTTAGCCTGCCTTCCTCCTATGGATATTTATATGGAAAGAAATTTGTCCTGCCACGCTCTTACCCCTGTGTTCATTTAAATTACGCATTAATTTTTATGATCGCACTTTCCATGTATGATCACCTTACATTTAGCTCTCCATTCCCGCTCTCATCCCTAGTCAGCATTTGCGATCCTTCCGTATACCGGACTAGGACCGTAAGCCAAATAAGACTATGAGAAAGGGAAGGGAGAGCTCCCGAGTAGAATTACGTTTCCTTTACTTGTGTGCAGGACCTCCCGGCTTTAGCTCCCCTGCAGGAGTATGTTAGGTGTGCCAAAAGCATTGGCCACACCTACCAGGGGGCCACTACGGGGACCGCGCAGGGAAAGACCGGAGCTCCAGACTACTGCAAGGCAAGACCGAAGGAGCAGGACCTCGCCCCCTACGCAGGGGCGAGCTCCGAAGGCTCCACGTGTCCCGCGGGGCCGGACCTCCCTCTTCTCAGAGGAGAGCTCCGGGCCCGCCACGTGGCCAGCAGATCTGGACCTCCCCGTCCTCATGGCGCGAGCTCCGAAGACCCCTTGGGCCCTTAACGCAACAGGGACCTGAGGAAAGTGTCTGCGCAAGACTTCAAGATCGGTGAAGGCCTCCGAGGTCCTTGTGGAG
Organism: Neostapfia colusana; assembly: GCA_030760725.1. Taxonomy (NCBI): domain Eukaryota; kingdom Viridiplantae; phylum Streptophyta; class Magnoliopsida; order Poales; family Poaceae; genus Neostapfia; species Neostapfia colusana. Next base: position 18,092,167 of record JASWHV010000018.1, on the reverse strand, counting down.
CTAAGGACTCGTCCAGGCAAAGCCAAGAAGAAGATAAGCACGGACACAAGAAACAAAGAGCCTGTTCATTCATCAAAGCTCCACGAGCTGGGCTACAGACTCGACAAAAACAAACAAAGAAAAAGAAAAGATAAAGGGCCTTCTGGCCGCAGGGGCGACTGCCTGGGAGTCCCCAGACTCCCGCTGGAACCTAGAGGCCACGAGGGCGGCCGTGTCCCCGACTTCGGCCCTGGCAGCTTCCTCCCGCTCGACAACAGGGCCTAGTCTCACCAGCTCCAGAGAGAAGGAAGGGTGTTGACTCCGTAAGCACGCCAGCACGTGTGTGGTGACCTCCTTCGCCAGGCCCCGTCCCTTCGCCTCAAGATCGTCGGCGATCACCGCTTCGAGCCTGCCCAGCTTGGCGCCGATGGACTCAAGCGCCGGGATTGCCTCAACCCCCTCCTGCGCCGGAACCTCCGTCCTCACCGGGCTGAAACCGAGGGGAACCAGGGCAGACCCCGCCTGACCGACAAAGCTCCAGCCCGCTCGGGCCTTGACAGACCGCGAAGCCTGGAGCTTCTCCACCTCTTGGCGGGCCGCCAGCTCACGATCCAGGGCCGCCTGGCACTCCCGGGAGGTCTGCTCCTCCCTCACGGCAACAGCCGACTCCCGAAGCCCCAGCTCCTCGACCCGGGCCCTCAGCTCGCCCTCGCTGGCCTCCAGCCGTGCGGCGACCTTCTTCTCCTTGGCCGCCACAGCGCGCTCCCGATCCGCGACGGCGTACTCGCAGCGAGCTACGTGCAGCCGCAGCTCCTACACGGCAGTGGAATGCGCCTCGGCCCTGGCGTGAGCCTCGCGGGTCTCCTGGTGGAGCCGCCGGGTCTCGGAGTCCAGGCGGTCGACGGCCCTCTTCTGAGCGTCGAGCAGCGCCTCCATGGCAACAAGCCTCGACCGCCTCGAGTCAAGCTCCGCCCTGAATTCCTGAGTCCGCTGCTTCAGGAGATGCCCCAGCTGAGGAGACGGTCCCTCTCCCCGGCCAGCACCTCCCGCTCTCGCTCCAGGGCGGCCTGGACCTGCCGGACGCCCGCCTGGGCAAGATCCAAGGCGTCCGCCAGGGGCAGCGGAGCTGCAGAGGCCGAAGCCGCACCTCCGACCTCCTCCATCACGTCGTCGTCCGGAGGATATGTCCGGCATCTCGGCAACCGAGATGAGGCGCCGATCTGGGGAAGCTGGAGGACCTGCAGCTGCTCCTCCAGCCTCAACACCGGAGGGTCGGGCACCGCTAGCTGGCTTCGCCGAGCCCTCGGCAACCGCCGGCTTCCGAGCTGGTGAAGGGGGACGAGCGGGTGCTGCCGCCACCACCGCAGGGGATGATCCCGCTGTCACAGAAGAAGCCTGTGCCGACTTGGGGGCCGTCGGAGCCGCTGCAGCTTCCGGACGCTGCGGTGCAGAACCTCCGCCAGCCGGAGATGGCCGGGGAACAGACTCACCCCCGGTAGCCGATGAGTCCCTGCCAACAAGGGACTCGGGCTAAGAAAAGGAGAAAGGAACACTGGTTCTAAAATCCGGAAAGAACAAAGCTTACCGAGGGACGCGAGCGCTCCAACGGGCATGGAGCCCTGGCTTCCGAGCAGGGGCAGGACCACCAGAGCCTACCGCCGATGCCTGCGCCTGCGTCGCAGGTACCCTTACCAACGGAGCAGGAGACGCACCCGGAGCCCCCTTGGGAGGTGGAGCAGTAGGGCTCCCACCGGCAGCGCCCCTGGCGCAGCTCGCCGATCCAGTCCCTGAAGCCTGGGGCACCTGCGTCCCCGGTTGAGTCTTGGCGCTGCTCCCTCTGACGCCGTCGCCCGCCGAGCCTGCGGCCGGGACGTTCATTGGCCGGGGCGCCTGAGCTCTCGGCTCACCGCCGGGCATCGCTGCACCGGCGTCCCCCCTCAGAGCTCCTCCGCATGAGAAAGGAGGGCGGGATGCCCAGGGTCCCTCGGACTGCCGCTGTCCGAGAGGAGCCCCATCGGAGTGGAAGACCCGAGGCCTCTTGGGGTTGCCGCCCGACGAACTGGCGCCTCCCGAAGATGGGCGCAAGGGTACCCTGGTCCCCTGGCTCGGTGCGAGCAGCGCCCTCGGAGGGGACCGTGCATGCTTCTTCTCCGGCTGCCCATAGGCCGGCTCCTTCCCCTTCCCCTTGTCGACGGTCCGAGCTCCGTCGACCCTCGGTGCGGGTTGGGCATCAGCCGATGCCTCGTGCTCCGCTCCGTAGTGCTCGACCCCGGGGATCGAGATTCCCCGGAAGACATCCCCAACCTGACGCATGGCGATTCCGATGTCGTCCAGGTTCGGCATCTTCCGCAGCAACTCCGCCCTCCGCTGCGGCTCCAAGAAGAGGGGAGTGCAGGAGGCCGGGAAAGTGAGGTCGCCGCCGTTGATGATGTCGCCGCTCACCCTTGCCACCATCTCGTACAACATATCCTCAGATGGGTTGGAGCCGAGACCCGTCTCCAGCCTGGTGCAGTCGTGCTCGCCGGTGTAGTACCATGTCGGGCGGTTGCGCTGTTGCAAGAGCGCAATGCGGCATGACAGGAAGTCTATCAGCACCATCAGGGATGTCAGCCCCTCGTTGGACAGAAATCGGATCCGCTGCAAGACTGGCGCGTACTCCGGCTCCAGCTCTGGGATCTCCTCCTAGAAGCGACCCTCGGTGGTCGGGCTGGCAGTTGGCAGCTGAAGGCGATCATGCTCGACGGTCTACATGATCACCCAGTTCTCTCTCCAGTTTTCCCACCTCTCCGCGCCGAAAGGTAGGAGGTACCCAGAGGCCTTCGGATCCTTGCAGCGATGCTGGAAGTAGTACGCCCCCAGCTGATTCTTTGAGCTGTGCCCAGTCGTCCGCAACACGAAGAAGTAGCGGAAGAGCGTCACCGAAGCGCGCACTCCCACGAACATCTCGCAGAAGTGCACGAAGACGGCGGCCATCGCGAAGGAGTTGGGGGAGAGATGATGAAGCTGGAGACTGTACGTCTCCAGCAGTGTCACGCAGAAGGAAGAAATCGGCGGAACGAACCCCGCCAAGGCGTAGGCGGTGAAGAAGACTATCTCCCCCTTCTCCAGGAATAGGGGGAGAGATCCCCGCCGGAGCCAGTGTTTCTGCTCCTCCACGCGCCAGCCCAGCAGCTTGTGCACTATCACGAGCTCGGCCAATCGGGTAAGGCGCAGCGGAGGCAGGTTCGAAGCCATGGCCAACAGAAGCTAAAGAACTTGGAAGATAAGGGCGCAAGAACTCAGAAGACTCTGGAGGGTTCAAGCTCGGGGAAGTGCGAAGGGAAGCCTACGATGCTGATAAGATCCCCTTTTATACTTCCCATACTTGATTCAAATTGATTCGAAACTCTTCGATTGCACTGCTTGGACAACCGCTTCAGCTCCAAGACCAAGCGTCAATGACAAGTGGACCCGAGCCGTCCAGTAGAAGCAGTGGGCCAAGAAGTCAGTCTCCCGAGAAGTTAATCCGGCGGGACGCTTCGGCGGTTCCAGAAAAGGCGCTGCGACGTGCAGAAGTGGCAGCCTTGGGAACCGCTGCAGTAAAAGCAGCCATCAAGAAAGGCACACGCTCCCACGATCCCGCGACTGTTTGTGCTCCGGCAGCGGTCGAAGCAGGTCTTCGAGAAGGTGCGTGGAGTGGAAGAGACGGGGGGCCCACCTCGGGCTCATTATCTCCCCCGAGATGGGCCCGGGGGCCACTGTCGGTACCCTCAATATGGGGTACCCCCACACACAGGGGAAACTGCCTAAGGACCTCATCCCTCTCCGCGGGGAGAGCTCCGAGGGCGCCACGTGTCCCGCGGTGCCGGACCTCCCTCTCCTCAGATGAGAGCTCCGGGCCCGCCATGTGGCCAACAGAGCCGGACCTCCCCCCTCCGCGGGGAGAGCTCCGAGGGCACCACGTGTCCCGCGGGGCCGGACCTCCCTCTCCTCAGAGGAGAGCTCCGGGCCCACCACATGGCCAACAGAGCCGGACCTCCCCCCTCCGCGGGGAGAGCTTCGAAGGCTCCACGTGTCCAGCGGGGCCGGACCTCCCTCTCCTCAGAGGAGAGCTCCGGACCCGCCACGTGGCCAGCAGAGCCGGACCTCCCCCCACCGCGGGGAGAGATCCGAAGGCTCCACGTGTCCAACGGGGCCAGACCACCCTGATAGGAGGATGAGTCCCGATCTTCCGAGAGGTAGGGTAAACTTGATTGGGTGGAAATCTTGACGTTGATGATCCAATGCTCCGAACGAACGAAACCCCACAATCACTACACCACTGCTCCGTTGGTGATCACCCGTGTCAAACGAATGACCTCGCCACGAAGGCTTATCCCTGCAAGCGCAATCAAGAACACAAGAAAGAACAGAGAAGTTGCAATCAAAACTGAATTGATCACGAATTTGGGGTCTCACAACCGATGATCGGCGACACTGTTCAATGACAGATTGTAACTAAGCAAAACCCACCTGTTTGTGACGGCGGCTAGGGGGTATAAAGGAGGTGGAGGACGACCAGGGGGTGCTGGGGTCGTGACCTAACCCTAAGACACGTACATAATGGACTTGGACTCGATACAAGGCCCAATGGCCCAACTAGGTGATGCAACACCCTGACAGACTCTAAACTTTATATTGTTTCGAAGTTTCCCGTTGACTCCGAGGTAATTTTGACGTGGGGCCAGTTCCATTGGAAAGTTTATCCTCTCAGCATTCCGTGCATATGTAGAACGTCAAAAATGGAGTCTGTATGCCTCCTGTGCATCCATTTTAGGTGGACTGCTCCTGGGCTCGAGTTGGACTCGAGTTTGAGTTGGGCTCGGTCTCTAACTTCTTGTTGGCGTATTTTCTGGTCCTCCACGCCTCCAAACCCCTCTCCATGTATCTCCATGTCCTCTCCATGGTTCCTAATCATAATTAATCCATTAGGTAGCAACATACCCTCAAAATTCACATATAAAGAATTGTTCAGGAACGAGCTCAACTCTAAATTCAATTGTCGTGCTCCAGCTCTAGTAATTGGACCTTGCATGTCTACCATGTGAGTGTTGTGTATATCTGCAGGAGTGATGTCCACATCATCCTCCCCCTCTTGCATTGGAGTCGTCCTCGACTCAAGCTCATCTTCTTCTCCCAAGTATGGCTTCAAATCTGAAATGTTAAATGTGGGACTAACCCCAAACTCGGGAGGCAACTCAAGTTTATATGCATTGTCATTTATCTTCTCAAGAACCTTAAAAGGTCCAGCAGCACGTGGCATGAGTTTGGACTTTCTCAAATCCGGGAACCTATCTTTTCTCAAATGAACTCACACCAAATCACCGGGTTCCAATTTTACCTCCTTCCTACCTTTACTAGCAGCAATGCGATACTTTTCATTCATTTTTTCAATTTGTAACTTAGTAGTTTCATGCAACTTAAGAATAAATTGAGAACGTTGTGTAGCATCTAAGTTCACAATTTCAGTATGTGGTAAAGGTAGCAAATCAATTGGAGCATGAGGATTGAAACCATAGACTACCATTAACGGACTTAACTTGGTTGTGGAGTGAATAGACCTGTTATAAGCAGACTCAATATGTGGCAAACACTCCTCCCACAACCTCAAATTGTCTTTCAAAACAGCCCGCAACATAGTAGATAAGGTACGATTAACTACCTCCGTTTGCCTATCAGTTTGTGGATGACAAGTAGTAGAAAACAGCAACTTTATTCCCAAATTATACCATAAAGTTCTCCAAAAGTGACTCAAAAACTTAGCATCCCTATCAGAAACAATAGTATTGGGAACACCATGCAAACGCACAACCTCATTAAAGAACAAATCAGCAACATGTGAAGCATTATCGGTCTTGTGGCAGGGTATAAAATGAGCCATTTTAGAGAAACGATCAACAACCACAAAGACACTATCCCTACCCCTCTTTGTTCTAGGCAATCCTAAAATAAAGTCAATAGAAATATCCTCCCAAGGTGCACTAGGAACCGGAAGAGGCATATAAAGAACATGTGGGTTAAGTCGAGACTTAGCTTTGTTGCATGTCGTGCAACGTGAAACGTAGCGCTCCACATCACGCCTCATTCATGGCCAAAGAAGTGAGCGGCCAGCACATCCTCTGTCTTTTTAACACCAAAATGTCCCATCAAACCACCTCCATGCACTTCCTGCAATAACAAAAGACGAACGGAGCTAGCTGGAACACACATCTTGTTAGCACGGTAGAGAAGGCCTTCACGCAGCAGGAATTTTTGCCACGTTCTTCCCTCTCTACAATTTTCAAAGGCATCTTTAAAGTCCAAATCAGTAGCATATAACCTCTTTATGGTTTCCAAACCAAAGATTTTATGAGAAAGTTGGGATAGTATGGTATAACGTCTAGATAAAGCATCGGCAATCACATTGTCTTTCCCTTTCTTATGTTTAATGATGTAAGGAAATGATTCTATGAACTCAATCCATTTAGCATGACGTTTGTTCAGATTAGCTTGTCCTTTAAGATACTTCAAAGACTCATGATCTGAATGTATGACAAATTCTTTAGACCATAGGTAATGTTGCCAAGTTTGCAAGACACGCACTAAAGCATAAAGTTCTTTGTCATCTGTAGAATAATTCAGCGAAGGCCCATGCAATTTTTCACTAAACAAGGCAACAGGTTTACCTCCTTGAATTAGCACTCCTCCAATGCCAATGCCGCTCACGTCACATTCAAGCTCGAAGGTCTTCTCAAAATCAGGAAGTTGCAGCAATGGTGCTTGTGTGAGCTTCGACTTGAGAACATCAAAAGCTTGTTGTTGTGCTGGTCCCCATCGAAACGGCACTCCATGCTTTGTCAACTCGTGGAGAGGTGCCGCAATGGTGCTGAAATCCCACACGAAACGTCGGTAGAAACCTGCGAGACCAAGAAAACTCCGAACCTGTGTGACCGTAGTCGGAAGTGGCCAGCTCGTGATGGCAACAATCTTTGGCTCGTCCACCTCAATGCCCTGCGAAGTAACAACATACCTAAGAAAAGACACACGATCGGTGCAAAAGGTGCACTTCTCAAGGTTACCATATAAATGTGCATCACGCAAGACATTAAAAACAGCACGCAAATGTTCAAGATGCTCATCATATGACTTGCTGTAAATAAGGATATCATCAAAGTAAACCACCACAAATTTACCAATGAAAGCACGTAAAACCTCATTCATCAACCTCATGAAAGTGCTGGGCGCATTAGTTAAACCAAATGGCATGACTAACCATTCATAAAGTCCGAATTTAGTTTTAAAAGCAGTTTTCGATTCATCACCTAAAGCCATACGAATCTGATGATACCCACTACGCAAATCAATCTTGGAGAAAATAACAGAACCACTCAACTCATCAAGCATGTCATCCAATCTAGGAATAGGATAGCGATAATGAATGGTAATGTTATTGATGGCTCTACAATCAACACACATGCACCAAGTGCCATCATTTTTTGGAACCAAAAGAACAGGAACAGAACAAGGACTAAGACTCTCACGAATGTACCCGCGGTCCAGAAGATCTTGGACTTGTCGCTGAATTTCCTTAGTCTCGTCGGGGTTGGTCTTGTAGGCAGCACGGTTTGGCAAGCTCGCCCCTGGAACCAAATCAATCTTGTGCTCAATGCCTCGCACAGGTGGTAATCCGGGGGTATCTCTGATGGAAAAATATCCATATATTCCTGCAAAAGGTTAGCAACAGCAGGTGGCAAGACAATGGATGTATCCTCAATGGAATATAAAGCATGTTTGCACACTAAAGCATAGCAAGTTCCATTAGAGGCATATAAATCATCAAGATCAGATTTAGTTGCAAGGAAAATAGGATTTTTCAACTTAATAGGTTGCTGAATTTCGGAATTGAAAACACCCTTTTGCTTAGCATTATTCTTTTTCTCTTGCACAACTTGTACAATTTCAGTGGGACTCATAGGAAGCAACACAATTTTCTTGCCCTTATGCATGAGAGTATACTTATTAGATCGACCATGGTGAATAGCATCAGTATCAAACTCCCAAGGACGTCCCAATAAAAGGGAACAAGCATCCATAGGTACCACATCAAAAGCAGCAAAATCATGATAAGAACCAATGGAAAAATGTATCCTTGCTGTTTGTGTTACCTTAACCTTACCATTGTTGTTAAACCATTGAATGTGATAAGGGTGGGGATGCTCCCGTGTGGTCAAGCCAAGCTTCTTGACCACCTCAACATTCACCAAATTGTTGCAGCTACCACCATCAATGATGGTATGTACACGGCAGTCCTTGATGACGAGAAACATGTTGAAAAGGTTGTGACGTTGGCGGTTGTCGTCCTCTCGAACCGTGGCACTCAAAGCTCGCTGCACAATCAAAGTCCTATAGTTATTTGTCGCAGATGTACCAAGAACCTCCTCAGCACCATCATCCGAACCTGAAATGTTAGTTGCAATAATATTTTCATCTTCAATATCAGAAGCACTAACATACCCACCATCAGCAGTGGCAATGATCACCCGTTTGCTGGGGCAATCTCGTTGCATATGGCCAAGTCCCTGGCAGCGATGGCACTTGATGTCGGAGCTGCGACTTATCGAAGTGTTGGGTGCAGCCGCCTTTGCTGCAACACCTGGAGGCATGTAGGACTTGCTGTTATCTTGTCCCCGTGATGTAGAAGGAGCGATGCTGCTGCGTACAACACCCGTGGAGGGTGGTGTAGAAGCATGTACGCTCGAGGAGGGCGCTGCATTGGATGGCACCGGAAATTGTCGTGGCGTGAAGGTGTTGTTCCGCTGCTGCTGTTGGCGACCCTGCACTTCTTTTTCTGCTAACATAGCAAGTTGAAATAAACGTTGAATAGAATGATATTCCTTGTAGTCAACTATGTCCTGGATCTCACGCCGCAAGGCCCCATAAAACCTAACAATTTGGTCTTCCTGATCCTCAACTACCCCACAACGAAGCATACCTTTCTACAACTCTTGGTAGTACTCTTGGACAGTCATGTCACCCTGGTCAAAGTGTTGCAATTTCTTAAGAAGATCACGTCTATATGAAGGAGGAACAAACCTAGCGTGCATCTCTTCTTTTAACGCAGCCCATGTCTGTGGTGCATTACGTGTATTGACAAGTTCATTCCACCAAATTATAGCAAAATCTTTAAACTCACTAGTGGCTTGTCTAACTCTATGTCGCTCAGGAACAAGATGAGAGCTAAATTTTTGTTCTACCGTCATCTCCCAATCCAAGTAAGTCTCAGCATCATAAGATCCATAAAATGTTGGAATACAAAACTTAATCTTAGCATAAGGATCATTATCTTGTTCAGGAGCATGAGGACGAGGTCTACCTCCCATACCTTGACGATTTCGTCGAGGGCGACGGCGCTGCTGTGCATCAACCTCATCATTATTGAAGTCATCCTTTGTGTCGTAGTGAGCATGTGCATCACCATCAAGGATGATAGAGGGTGTAGCTTGTTGGGGAAGACGAGTCTCCATCTCGTCCAACCGTGTGGTCAGACCAGCAACACTTGTATGGAGCCTCTGAAAGATGGCTGTTGTAGTGGTCTGGTAATTGTTGAAAGCTTCGGTCATTGCCCGCATCATGTCCTTTAGTTCCATATGGGACACGCACTCATCATCATCCGGAGGTGTAGAACCAGAGGTCTTATCCATAGGCTTCTTTCCTGTCATTGTTAGTACAAAACAGAAACGAAGACAAAAAGATCGTGAAGAACCCTATTACTACGCTCTCCGAAGTGGGTGGAAAATCAATCAGTAAGATGCGTCTTACCCCGCTCTTACAAGTTTCTTACCAGCACTGCAGGTGGCCAACGGTGACCTGTGTGAAGCAAGCAGAGAGTGGGTGTGATTGCAAATGTTACCTGTTCTGCTCGAGAGAAGGTGGAGCTTGGAAGGCTCAAATGCAGTATATGTATGTGGCACACAAGTTAGTAACAGATAGCAATGCTGAATAAGTGTCCAAAGAATTTCACCTAGTTGCTGGCCTGAAAATGTATTAGAACAGTTTTGGCAACAAGCAAGGGCAAGGATGAATGATGATGAACAACAAGGATAATATCAGCAAGTATCCAGCACTCACACAGAAATAGCACAACCTATGACGGAGTTGCTAATGAAGGGAAAAGTCTTTCAATGGACACAAGCCTGCCAAGAAAGTTTTGAGGAACTCAAGAAAAGGCTAACCACAGCACCAGTTCTGGTATTGCCAGACGTAAGCAAGAGCTTTGACATATATTGTGACGCATCCAGACAAGGGCTCGGATGTGTGCTCATGCAGGAAGGACAAGTGGTAGCCTATGCCTCACGACAATTAAAGAAGCACGAGCTTAACTATCCTACACATGATTTGGAGTTAGCAGCAGTGGTGCATGCATTGAAGATTTGGAGACATTATATCCTTAGTCATCGATGTGAGATCTATACGGATCATAAAAGCCTCAAGTACATATTTACACAAACAGACTTGAATTTGAGGCAACGTCGATGGTTAGAACTCATCAAGGATTATGATGTGGGAATCAACTACCATCCCGGGAAGGCCAATGTAGTCGCTGACGCATTGAGCAGAAAGGGAGCATGCCACCAACTCACGGTTCGGGAGCTACCACCCGAACTACGTAAGGAGTTCGAACGGTTACACCTCGGATTCTTGAATAACATGGAAATGATAGAGATCCACTCCCCATTGGAACAAGAAATAAGAAAGGGACAAGCAACGGACGAGGGGATCAAGGAGATCAAGGAAAGAATCCGACAAGGGATAGAGAAAGATTTCAAAGAGGATAAAAAGGGTACGCTTTGGCTAGGAAAAAGGATTTGTGTGCCAAACCTAAGACACCTTCGCAACATGATATTAAAGGAGGCACATGATTCACCCTATTCCATACATCCGGGGAGCACCAAAATGTACAAGGACTTGAAAACTTGCTATTGGTGGGATGGTATGAAAAGGGATATAGCCTAATACGTTGCCCTATGCGACACATGCCAACGGGTAAAAGCCGAACATCAAAAACCCGCTGAATTGTTGCAACCTTTGAAAATACCTGAATGGAAATGGAAGGACATCAGTATGGACTTTATTGTCGGATTGCCACGAACTCAGTCAGGATACGATTCCATCTGGGTCATTGTGGACCGGTTGACGAAAACCGCCCATTTTCTTCCGGTAAAGGCCAGTTACAACGTTACACAGTTGGCAGAGTTGTACATAGAGCAGATCGTGTGCCGTCATGGAGTTCCGAAGAGGATAGCCTCAGATCGAGGTTGTCAGTTTACCTCTAGATTCTGGAGGAAGCTGCAGAAAGCCATGGGTACATGACTATATTTTAGCTCCGCCTATCACCCACAAACAGATGGGCAAACCGAAAGGACGAACCAAATTTTGGAGGACATGCTGAGAGCTTGTGCCTTGAAACGTGGGCGTAGTTGGGATAGGAGTTTACCGTATGCCGAGTTCTCCTATAACAACAGCTATCAAGCTAGCTTGAAGATGTCGCCTTTTGAAGCCTTATATGGTAGACGGTGTAGAACGCCACTGTTCTGGAACAAGACTGGAGAGAACCAGGTGTTTGGACCCGAAGTACTACAAAAGGCTGAAAAGCAAGTCCAAACGATACGGGAGAACTTAAAGGCTGCTCAGTCACGACAGAAAGGCTATGCAGACAATAGGCGTAGGAAGTTGACCTTCGAAGTAGGAGACTTCGTATACCTTAAAGTATCGCCTATCCAAGGCCAACGACGTTTTAACGTCAAAGGCAAACTAGCGCCTCGCTACATCGGACCATTTAAGATTTTGGACAAGCGAGGAGAAGTAACCTATCAACTAGAGCTCCCAAACCACCTCTGCGACGTACATGACGTGTTTCATGTATCCCAGCTCAAGAAGTGCTTAAGAGTACCAGAGGAACAAGTGTCAATGGGAGAACTTGAACTTCAAGAAGACCTGACCTACGCAGAACACCCTGTCCGAATCTTGGACGTAAAGGAAAGGGTCACCTGAAACAAAGTGATTCGATGGTGCAAGGTACAATGGAGTCATCATACTGAAGCTGAAGCCACATGGGAGCGTGAAGAGGATATTAAGGCTGAATTCCCCTATCTATTTTCTGCTAACGAATCTCGAGGGCGAGATTCAATTTAAGGGGGGTAGATTTGTGACACCCTCATCTCGGGTGTCAGCATATGTTCATGTTTATGGAAAAGAAACACATTTTTAGAAAAGAGGGAACGGAAACAAGTATCAAAAGGATAGCCAGTAAAGCTCTCTGAGAGCGCCAAAGGCAACTTCCACGACCAGCAGACCACGTGGCGTATTCGGAACTCATTCCCGAGAGATAGGGAGAGGTCCGATGCTAAACTGGATACGTGGTAGGCTTGGGGGTCACCTCCGCAATTGGAAAGAGGTCCGACCCTGTGGGACGCGTGTTGCCCGTGGAGCTAGCCTCTGCGGAAGAAGCAAAGGCATTTTTCATGGGACACATGTCACCTTCGGAGCTAGTCCTCGCGGAAGTCAGGGGACCAGTCGCACGGGATACGTGTTGATCTCGGAACCCATCTCCGAGAAGTCCGGATCTATCAAACACGTGTTGCCACCGGAGCTTATCTCCAGAGGTCCGTCGCTGCTGGACACGTGTCGACCTCGGGGCATGTCCCTGAGGGAAGGAAAGGCGGAAAGACCGGCACCCACACGTGGCGTGCGCGGAGCTCGCCTCCAAAGAAGAGGGAGGTCTCGCTCGTGACACGCTGCACGACCAGAGCTCGTCTCTGCGGACGAGGAGATACCAGGCCCGGAGGACACGTGGAGCTTCCGGAGCTCATCATCACAGAGGTAACGAGTCTGGAGCAGTTTTTACGCGTAAAGATACCAGTACGCAACGAAACCGATCCAAACTCCACAATGTTACCAAAGATAAGACGTCAGGATCCAACAAGATCTGAATAAGGCTCTTATTCGGGATCCAATCAGATTAGGACTCTTCTCTTCCCGATTATAAATAGAACCCAAAACCTCTAGCCGAAACCACGAACTTCTCTTTCAACTCCTGAGCCGACGACTTAGCTCTAGCCCTAATTCGCCGAGCAAAATATCGCCGAAGCGCAACAAGGGAGATCATCGGAGAAGAACCGAGTGGTCTGAGGAGGACCTCAAAGTCAAGAAGAGCGTGAGGTAGGACTTCAATACCACCTTACGACATCATGGTGTTCATCTTTTTGCATCTGTTCTTCGATTCCTTTCGAACAGAAGCCTTTTCGTGGAAAGATCACTCGATGATCGGTTTGATCTAAAAACAAGATCATCGCCACGACCACCTTTGATCCGAACACCTCTGACCATGCAAGCCATGCAAGAATACGTACAGATCAATCTAATGAAACTAATCATAGGATAGCATGCATGTGCATCATCGCATCTAGTTTAGGGTTTTGTGCATGATATTGATTGCTGTGAATCTTGTATGCACGTGAATCCTACATAGCAGGACAAACTCAGGAAGCTGTCTACGACGAGCTGCAGCAACAAGGTTTTGAGAATCAAGAACAACCGGAACCGCAAGAACAAGGCAAGTGCTCCTTGACCATGTTAATCCTATGTTTTGGGTAAAAACTGTTTTGTTTTGCGAAAAGGTGTACGTGCTAAGTCAAACATGATGGGAAAACCCTTTTATAGGAGTTTACTAGTTTTGGTTAAACCACCCTTGTCGCCAGGGAAGTTTATGAGTCAGGAATGGTTTTTGTTTTCATGCTTCGCTGAGTCCATGGGATGGGGAAGCGAGATAGATGTGTTCAGCTAACTGCACTCGTACTGATAATAAGTAACTGATGAGGTTAATGAACATGGATCGGAGGGAGATCTAGGCAAGCTTGGGTTTGTGAATGAGGTAGCATGAGATGGTGGTTTTACTTGCCATAGATCTAAGGACCGGTTCATGCATGCACATGCCAGGATAACAGTGCCACCACAAGGCCAAATATGGGTGCGGCTTAGCTCAGTAATTAGGTAAGTTGCTAGAGTGTTATGGACTGTGGAAGGCGCGGGGAATGGGAGTCGAGTGAGGACTGCCCTGGGAACTGCATGGCACAAGAGGGGGCCCGTGGGTGGGAGAATTGGAGATTCTAGCCTGCCGGTGAAACCTTAGTGAGTCCATACATCTAGTAACCCCTTTGTAAAGGCTATTTTGTGATCTCTTGACCATACACCGACGGTTGTGTACTGGTATAATGGAGGTTCTGCAGTCGCCGACGGGTGACGAAATCACAAACTTGTGGGTAAAGAGGTGCAAACTCTGCAGAGTCAAAAACTATCATGATAGCCGAGCTTACGGTCATGAGCACCTGGCTAAACTGCCATGATTAGATGGGATGGTTACGGGAATGGTTATTGAGAAGGTTCTTGGTTATGGTTATTGATTATGGTTTGGTTTGGGACTGAGAGTTCGGGAGATGAGATGGTTGCATGACTGATGGGTCATGACACGAGATGGGTCTCAGTGTGAGACAAGGTTGTTTTATGAGGTGAGATGGTAGCGAATACGAGGAGGTGTTTGTGAGTATGAGAAAAGGATTGGTTAATGTTCGGATGGAACACGGGAAGTGATGGAGGTATGTTGGTAATTTAATACATGCTGGGACTACATTCATCTAAAGTTAAGATGCTGTTTTATCATGGTTTTATAAATTTGCTTTTCTGCAAATAAGCCTTTTATACCTACCTTGTTTATGAGCTGCATGTCATGTGTTATCCCCGCACTTGCTGAGTACATCATTGTACTCAAACTTGCATTATTATTTCTTCATCAACAGCAAGAGAAGACTACTATGAAGACCGAGTAGAGCATTATGGCGTGTGATCTGTTCTCAACCTTGCCTGTGGAGGGAGTAGAGATGGAGCCACTTCTGCTTAGTTTTGCTTCCGCATTAGTTTTTGCTTCCGCATTTAAATAAGAATTCTGCTGCGTAGAAATAAGGACTTCCGCTGTGAGCATGAGTCCAAGACTCATGAGGTGCTGTAATAAACTCTGTTATTCGTGGTAATATATAATATGAATTCAGTTTGTGGAACGAATGTGTATGTGTGATGAACATCCTGGGCACACATATGCATTAGTTCTCGGTTCCGTGGTTTTCCACAGAATTGAGGGCGTCACAGTCTCCATGAACCTAGAAACCTTCTTTGGGTCCAAAGTCTTGGTCATTATACACCACCTCATTGTCTTGACCTGAGCAGCAATATAAACCAACAAATATGCAAGGTTGAGTACCAAGGGTACTCAGCAAGTGTGGGAAAATTATATCATGCATGGCTAGAACAAGGAGAGGTTGAACTCATGGTTAAAGCACTACGCAATTAAATACCTATCACCTTAGCTTATTAAGCACCTACATTACGACACAGGTGAAATGGTCCCAATCTCCCATCCCATCATCATAATCCAATAACCATAACATCATTTCCAATGTTAATCTCCCCGCTTAACATCCTTAACTTCCAAAACCATCACTCCTCTAATCATGAATAAGTCCAAGCCGCTCTTGACCGTGAGCACAGCTGTCATGACAGTTTTGACTCTGCAGAGTTTGTACCACTGTACCCACATGTAGTGATTTCATCCCCCGTTGCCGGGTGGACTAAAAGAACCTCCATTTTGCCAGTGGCTACGAACCACATTCACACTTCCCAGGTGTGTAGCCAGGAGATCACTACGAAGCCTTTACAAAGGGATTCCCGACGAGCGTGGGCCCACTGAGGTTTCACCCCTAACAGCATACAAGAGGCTCCAACCCCGCTGCAGTGGCCCCCTCTTGAGCCTTGCGGTTCATATGGTAGTCCAGCTGACACCTACTCCCCGCACCATCCAACACACCCATACTACGCCGGGGATACACCTAATTAATTGGCCAAGCTGCCCCATCTCAGCATGTGGTTGGCACTGTAAAGCCATGTTACATGCTCCATGAACCGGTCCTTAGGATCCAGGCAAGTACTAAACACAAACCCGAGTCTCGTGCACCCAGCACACAACCAAAACATCCAACTTGCCTTGATCCCTACCTCTACATAACTCACAATATCTCATTCAAGAGTATGGTAAAATAAACTGATGATCTCATATTCCAAACATCCCATTCTAAGCATGGCTAAGCATATGCATAATAATGAATAACATGATAAAATAAATCCCAACCCAAGCTACAAGGAAACAAGGTAATGCAATTCTAGGCAAACTTCCTAGCATGGGTTTCATATTTAACTTGACAATGCAAATAATTCTATCT
Source organism: Neostapfia colusana (assembly GCA_030760725.1). Taxonomy (NCBI): domain Eukaryota; kingdom Viridiplantae; phylum Streptophyta; class Magnoliopsida; order Poales; family Poaceae; genus Neostapfia; species Neostapfia colusana. The sequence goes on along the minus strand of JASWHV010000018.1, from coordinate 18,075,866 downwards.
ACACATCCTAGCATAGGATCAAAGTGGTCAAGGACACTTGCCTCCTTCTTGCTGCTCTTGAAATGGGTAGTCCTGTTCTTGGAAAGGAATAACTTGCTCTTGAGCAGGTTCTACATCATACCATCACACATAGCAAAAGAAAAACAACAATCATAAGACATAGTTCACACTTCTACTTCATACAAACCACACATTCACATTTATGAAAGTTCTTCACCATTATATGTGTTGTGGTTACTTTATGTGTGTTGAGTTGTGGCTTGCATGCACTTTTAATCATGTGTATATAATTCCTACTTTTGTGTTCACATTTATACTTACACACTATATATATGAGTTTCCAATAAATTTATTATATTCAACTACTACACCTTTTCACTACCAAGTATGTATGAAAAGTATTTTTCTTCCCCATATGTGCCTTCATAATTTCTACCAACCCTAAACTGAACTCTTTGGATTTTAAAAACTCCATTTATCATTTACTAGTTGCTATATTTTCAGATTTATATTCCTATGCATAATTGTGTATTTTATTATGAAATTAGTAATACACATCATCTATACAGAATAGGTTCTGGTCCTAAATAATTTAATAACATATTTTGACCTTTGCCTCTGATGTAAACTATTTCATAATTATTTTTCCCTATTTTCTAAAACTATTTATTACTTAAAAATGTGTCCCTAATTGTGAATAATAAATTAAACAGATTCAATTCAGTCCAAAATATGTTTTTATCTCACTCCAAAATTTCCTAAATACTGAGAAAGTCTTTAACTTAATTTTGACAATATGTTTGTCCCCCTTTTTAATTTTTAAACACTAGTTACATATTCAATTTCCTAAATTAAATACTAAACAGGGCTAAAAAGATAAACTTACTCCATTACAGGGTCCATAATATTATTTTCAAAATTTCCAGGGGTCTAGCTACACTTATCAGAGGTGTTTTTCCTAATTTTATTAAGTCCAGGGGCTAAAACTGATTTTTAAATGAATTTACATGATTTTCTGGAGTTCCAGGGGCTAGATCAGAAGTTTCCGGGGCTAGCTCTTATTTCCCGAGAACCCTAGGGGGTAGCACGTAAGATTTCCAGTCTTTATAACGCGGGGCTGACGTGGACCATCCGATTTTAATCCGACGGCTGAGATTATAACATCGAACCGGTACGCGGGGGTTTAAACCCTACCGTGTGATTTAAAATAAACGGCACACAAGCGGCCACGTCGCTCTGATCGAGCGCGGGCGGCGCTGCCGGCGGCGCACGGCGGCGGGAAGCGGCGATCTCGCCGGAAACTTTCGGATCCTCGAGAATTCTGCCTAGAACTGTGATCTTATGGCATAGATCGGTAGAGGGGAGGTTGGGGATCTCACCTCGGGGGTTTTCTTGAGCTCGGAGGTCCTGGGAGGTGATCGGCGGCGAGGTCCGAGGCAAAACCACGGCGAAGCTCGTCGGCGCTGTGTTTACACCGCAAGTCACCGAGTTTTCTGCACCTGCAAGGTTCCCCGGAGGCGGTGGATCAAGACCAGCGAGTTAGATCGGAGTTTCCGAGCTTAGATCGGCCGGAATTCACCGGAGAAGTCTCGGTTCTCACCGGAGTAAAAATCGGCGATCGCGTGGGAAAAACAGAACGGGGCCGGGGTTTTTATAGACGAGAGAGGGCGGCGGGGTGGTTTAGATCATGTCTGTTTCCTCCTCGAGCGAAATTCGGCTGTGATCCCCAGCAGTTCCGATCGGTTTGGATTCGGTGAGAGAGAGTCCGGCGCGGCGCGAGGTAGAAGACGAAGCCCGGGTGGGTCCCGCCTGTCAGCGTGAGAAAACGCGGGCGCGCGGCTGCGGGCTGGCGCGGGGTAAGTTGGGCCGGCTGGTGGGTTTCGGCCCACTGGCCGGTTTTTTTCTGTTTTCTCTTTTTCTTTTTCCATTTCTTTTCTGATTTGAGTTTAATTTGAATTCCAGTTTGAATTTGAATTTTTGCAAAACATGCAACACGTCCAAAAATTTTTAAATTCCCCTCTTAACATGATTTAACGTTTTGAATCAAAATTTTTGGGGTGTTACACCCTGCCATCATCAACCACTACGCCTAGCTTGCGGTGTGGGCAGGGCGGCAAGACGAAGACTCAGAAGCCTTCATCGGAGACAACTACCGGCGTAACTGCAGTATACGGTAGATGGCAGGCAATCTCCCCGGGACCACCTGTCGGGTCCCGGGCCCACCATGTAAGCCGCCCGAGCCTTGGACTATAAAAGGCTCGGGTAGGCAACGTTAGCGAGGGTTCGGCTCCTTGCACACTTACTCTCTAGCATTCTAGCACTCAACTCATCCTCAAGCTCAGAACCCCGGTTCTGAGCACCAAGTAATACAACGAGCACCTCTGCTCACCGTGGACGTAGGGTTTTACGCTCCGGCGGCCTGAACCATGTAAAAAATCTCTGTGTCAAGCTTCTCCTTCCATCGTCCCTGACGTGTGAGCTCTCCGCGAGTGACTAGCCCCTCCGAAAAAGAACCTCCACGGGCTGCCCAGAGCAGGCCCAGGGGAAGTGTTGACGGTACACTTCGATAGTGCACCATAGACCGGCGGCGCCATTTGCAGGGCATATGGCTGCTGCATATGCTGCGTGGCGTATGGCTGGGGCAGAGATCGCGTGGCGAACGTCTGCGGCCCAGGCTGGGTCGAGGCGGTCGACATGCTGTCGCCGACCTCGTGGTTGCGACGCATTTCTCGTCGTCGCTCGATGGTCATGAGGGCATCCTCGCCCTGGTGACGTCGCTCCAGCTCTGACCTCAGGTCCGCCGTTGGTTGCCTGGTAGAGCGGGAGTCGGCCGTCTGCCCGTCAACCATTGGCGTGCGTGACAGCTTCACAACCGGTTGACTAGGGCGTCGTCCCCGCCGGAGCGGAGGGTTGACGGCAGCGACGACGAGATGGTCGACATCGTGAATCCACTGCTGGGTGGCCCCCTGGGGAGCGTCTCCAGCTGGTGGATTGTGTAGAAGCGCCAGTGCTGCAGCTAGTGTACCCCCATAGGTGACACTCGGAGCTGCAGCAGATATTGGGCTTGCTGGAGTCCACGTTATTGGAGTTCGCTATGGACTCCCAGCTTGTCCGGACATACTTCTCCTTGAGTGCGTTGAGACGTAAGCCTCGCTGGTCATCGTTCGCCGGGAACAGGGGGCGAGGAGAGCTTGCCGCAGACGGAAGCTTGGTCATCTTCGTCAGCGAAGACTCGACGCTAGAGGGAAAAAGCCCCCTACCTGGCACGCCAAATGTCGAAGCGTCTGCGGTCGACACTTCCCCCGAGCCTGCTCAGGGCAGCCTGCGGAGGTTCTTTTTTGGAGGGGCTAGTCCCCCTGCATGGGTCTTTCTGGTCTAGACGAAGGAAGGAGATGAACACAAGGGTTTTTTACGTGGTTCCGGCCATCGGAGCGTAATACCCTACGTCCACGGTGAGCAGCGGTGCTCGTTGTATTGCTTGGTGCTTAGAACTTAAGTTTGTGGAACTGGGTGCTAGAATGTCTACTGGAGTTTGAACCAGCTGGGGTGCGAACCAAACCGACCTAGAATGTGAGTGTGCAAAGATCCGAACCCCTTGCAACGTTGCCTACCCGAGCCTTTTATAGTCCAAGGCTCGGGCGGCTTACAAAAGGGGGGGCCTCGGGACCCGACAGGTGGTCCCGGGGAGATCTCTACTGTCGGTACCTTCGATATGGGGTATCCCCGCGCACAGGGGAAAATGCCTAAAGACCTCGCCCTTCTCTGCAGGGACACCTCCGAAGGCGCCACGTGTCCAGCGGGGCCAGACCTCCCTCTCCTCAGAGGAGAGCTCCGGACCCGCCACGTGGCCAACTGAGCCGGACCTCCCCCCTTCGCGGGGAGAGCTCCGAAGGCTCCATGTGTCCCGCGGGGCCGGACCTTCCTCTCCTCAGTGGAGAGCTCCAGGCCCGCCACATGCCAGCAGAAGTCGGACCTCCCCCCTCCGCAGGGAGAGCTCCTAAGGCTCCACGTGTCCCGCGGGGCCGGACCTCCCTCTCCTCAGAGGAGAGCTCCGGGCCCGCCACGTGGCCAGGAGAGCAACGCTGCCTTCCCCCGCGCGGTAGGCAGCAGGAGTAAAGACGTGCCATGCCTTGCCCGTACAAGGTATTCAAGGCCCGCACCTTGCCAAGGCGCAGAGACGCGGAGCACGCCTCTGTCAGGTGCCGTTGCGCCCAGTCGCATCACAGACTTGCGCGCCGTGTCAGAGCCTGCCCGCCAATAAACACAGCGACAAGACATCCCCTGCCGCCCCTGCCATCATCAACCACTACGACTAGCTTGCGGCATGGGCAGGACGGCAGAACGAAGACTCGGAAGCCTTCGCCAGAGACAACTACCGGCATAACTGCAGATACAGTAGATGGCAGGAAATCTCCCCGGGACCACCTGTCGGGTCCCGGGCCCACCTTGTAAGCCGCTCGAGCCTTGGACTATAAAAGGCTCGGGTAGGCAACGTTAGCAAGGGTTCGAACTCTGTTGACTCGCACTCTAGCCATCCCACACCCTCAAGCTCAGGACTCCGGTTCTGAGCAGCAAGCAATACAGCGAGCACCTCTGCTCACCGTGGACGTAGGGTTTTACGCTCCGGCGGCCTGAACCACGTAAAACTCCCCGTGTCAAGCTTCTCCCTCAATCGTCCCTAACGCTGAAGCTCTCCGCGTGTGACTAGCCCCTCCGAAAAAGAACCTCCGCGGGCTGCCCAGAGCAGGTCCAGGGGAAGTTTCGGCTACACACTTCGACATTTGGCGCGCCAGGAAAGGGGCTTTTCCCTTGCGCGACGAGCTTCTGCCGGCGAAGATGACGAAGCTTCCTTCAGCGGCAAGCTCTCCTCTCCCGCGTTCACGACGAACGGTTACTAGCGGGGACTACATCTCGACACACTCTGGAAGGAGTGTGTCGGCGCAAGCTGGAAGCCAGCAGCCGACTCCGGCAGCGCCGACTCCGGCAACGCAGGCTCCAGCAAGCGTGAGATCCTCTGCAGCGCTGAGCGTCCCCCACGTGGGCGCGCTAGCTGCAGCAAGAGCGCTACTGCGCAATCCACCTGCTGGGGACGCGCCTCAGTCAGTGACCCAGCAGTGGATTTGCGAGGTAGACCATCTCGTCGTCGCCGCTGCAAACCCTAGGCTTCAGCGGGGACGACGCCCCGGCCAACTGGCTGTGTCGCTGACTCGCACGCCAACGGTTGACGGGCAGATGGCAGATTCCCGCTCCACCAGGCTCCCATCGAGAGCAAAGTGTTCATCACCACACCACACACCTCATTTGAAGCAAGTTGATGAACACAAATCAAGAGCAAGTAACCACCATCAAAATGCTCATTAGAGAACAAACTCACATATTGCAAAAGTGGTATTTCCCACATGTGATATAGAGGTTCTGGACATATGGAAACTCCTACACATTGCTAAGGATGTCCATGCCAAATTTCACCCAAATTCAAAACTTTTTTGAGGTCATTTTGGGTGTAGCTAGAAAGAGGGCAGATTGAAACCATATTCAAATTCAAACTGTTTTTATCCCATGAATTCAAAAGTGGGAGGCATATTCTTATTAAGCACAATTTTGTGAGCTCACACTCCAATTTTCACTCCGTTTAGAGTTGATCTTCACATGAGCTAAGTGGGACAAATTCAAACTTTATTTGAATTCCAAACTGAACTTGTGCTGAAATTCATTCAAACCAAACCCAATTTGAATTCTAATCAATTCAAAACGCTCATGGGTGAATAATTTGAATCACCAGGGGTATTTTGGGGCTCACTGTTTACAACAGTGATTAGGAGTAAATTTTAGAGGTTAAAACCCCGGGTGGGACCCACATGTCATAGAGAGAAGGAGGGAAGTCTTGCACACAAAGTCACAGCCTCGGTGGGAAATTCCACCGAGCAGCTGTCGGCTGTGCCACCGAGAAGCCACCGGCGCCACCAGCTGCTTCCTTCCCCACGCGCTGGCGCCCAGGGCGGCTTGCTCACGCATCCATGCGACCGCCACCGCCTCAGCCCGAGCAGGGATCGGCTGGCTTTATCCCCTCGCGTGCGACCCGAGCAGCGGCAGTTCTTCTCCCCGAAGCTCTCTGCTCGTTCGGGAAAACCGCGAAAACATCTCGCCTCCATCTTCCCTGAGCTGCTAGACAGCAACCTGAGATCGCACTCCACCTCCCCGTCGCCAAAAACCCCGAGCTCCGACCTCCCGTGCCCGAGAATGATCGCCACAGCGGCGACCTAGCCTCAGCCGAAGGTCAGGCGCTCGTGGACAGCATTCCACAGGCGTTTTCACGGGCCAGCAAAGGTAGCAGCAGGAGCGCGCTACAGCCGTGCTGCTCTTCTCCAAGTTTGGAAGCAAACCGTGAAGAGTCCACGGCGATTTCCAGTTTTTGCTCCGGCGACCTTAAACTGAGCTTCCGGTACGGATCCTTCAAATTCTCGCTCTAAGATCCTTCTCTAGCTATCAAATCTTGCACATAGACGCTGGACTAGCCGGCGATCAAGTTCCTTTCTGCATCCGTGGTATGAAACTGACTAGGAGTGACGAATTTCGAGCTCGATCAAGGGCGCTCATGGCGGGCACGCTCGGTCACACGGTGCCGACCGACTTGCCGCCATCTTTGAACCCTTTTGACACCTTGTAGAGCTTCCTAGAGGTACACTGATGCTGTAGAACCGATTGTTCGAGGTGTTGGCGGGTTAGAACCCACGGTCGACGGCGCCGAACCTCAACTGAGGCCGCGGCACGTCGCCGGGCTATTTCCGGTCACCGCCAGCCTGAACTGACACCACCGACGTGTTCCTTGACGTCGACAACCCCCTGGTGGCGAGTTTCAGACCATGGTATGGCCAGCAGCGGCGAGCCGGCGAGCTCCGAGTCTGCTCTGGTGAGGAGAGGTGTGACACCCTCATCTCGGGTGTCAGCATATGTTCATGTTTATGAAGAAGAAGAACATTTTTCGAAAAGAGGGAACAGAAACAAGTATCAAAAGGATAGCCAGTAAAGCTTCCTGAGAGCACCGAAGGCAACTTTCACGACCAGCAGACCACGTGGTGTGTTCGGAACTCATCCCCGAAGAGATTGGAGAGGTCCGACGCTAAACTGGATACATGGCAGGCTCGGGGGTCACCTCCGCGATTGGAAAGAGGTCCGACCCTGTGGGACACGTACTGCCCGCGGAGATAGCCTCTGCGGAAGAAGCAAAGGCATTTTTCATAGGACACGTGTCATCCACGGAGCTAGTCCTCGCGGAAGTTAGGGGACTAGTCGCACGGGATACGTGTTAATTTCGGAACCCATCTCCGAGAAGTCCGGATCTATTGAACACGTGTTGCCACCGGAGCTTATCTCCGGAGGTCCGTCGCTGCTAAACACGTGTCGACCTCGGGGCATGTCCCTGAGGAAAAGAAAGGCGGAAAGACCGGCACCCACACGTGGCGTGCGCGGAGCTCACCTCCAAAGAAGAGGGAGGTCTCGATCGATTGACACGCGGAACGACCGGAGCTCGTCTCTGCGGATGAAGAGATACCAGGCCCGGAGGAGACGTGGAGCTTCCGGAGCTCATCAACCCGGAGGTAACAAATTCTGGAGCAGCTGTTACGCGTAAGGACACCGGTACACAACGGGAACCGATCCAAACTCCACAATGTTACCAAAGATAAGACGTCAGGATCCAACAAGATCTGAATAAAACTTTTATTCGGGATCCAATCAGATTAGGACTCTTCTCTTCCCGATTATAAATAGAACCCAAAACCTCTGGCCGAAATCACGGACTTCTCTTTCAACTCCTGAGCCGACGACTTAGAGCTCTAGCCCTAACTCGCCGAGCAAACCATCGCTGAAGCACAACAAGGGAGATCATCGGAGAAGAACCAAGCGGTCTGAGGAGGACCTCGAAGACAAGAAGAGCGTGAGGTAGGACTTCAATACCACCTTACGACATCATGTTGTTCGTCTCTTGCATCTGTTCTTCGATTCCTTTCGAACAGAAGCTTTCTCGTGGGCAGATCACTCGATGATCAGTTTGATCTAAAGACAAGATCATCGCCACGACCACCTTTGATCCGAATACCTCTGTCCATGCAAGCCATGCAAGAACACGGACAGATCAATCTAATCATAGGATAGCATGCATGTACATCATCGCATCTAGTTTAGGGTTTTGTGAATAATATTGATTACTGTGAATCTTGTATGCACGTGAATCCTACATAGCAGGACAGGTTCAGGGAGCTGTCTACGACGAGCTGCAGCAACAAGGTTTTGAGAATCAAGAACAACCGGAACCGCAAGAACAAGGCAAGTGCTCCTTGACCATGTTGATCCTATGTTTTGGGTAAAACTATTTTGTTTTGCGAAAAGGTGTGTGTGCTGAGTCAAACATGATGGGAAACCCTTTTATAGGAGTTTACTAGTTTTGGTTAAACCACCCTTGTCACCTGGGAAGTTTTATGAGTCAGGTATGGTTTTTGTTTTATGCTTCGCTGAGTCCATGGGATTGGGTAGCGAGATAGATGTGTCTAGCTAACTGCACTCATAATAATAAGGGGAAACTGATGTTAATAATAAACATGGATCAGAGGGAGATCTAGGCAAGACTGGGTTTGTGAATGAGGTAGCATGAGATGGTGGTTTTGCTTGCCATAGATCTAAGGACCGGTTCATGCATGCACATGCCAGGATAACAGTGCCACCACAAGGCCAAGTATGGGTGCGGCTTAGCTGAGTAATTAGGTAAGTTGCTAGAGTGTTATGGACTGTGGAAGGCACGGGGAATGGGAGTCGAGTGAGGACTGCCCTGGGAACTGCATGGCACAAGAGGGGGCCCGTGGGTGGGAGAATTGGAGATTCTAGCCTGCCGGTGAAACCTTAGTGAGTCCATACATCTAGTAACCCCTTTGTAAAGGCTATTTTGTGATCTCTTGACCATACACCAACGGTTGTGTACTGGTATAATGGAGGTTCTGCAGTCGCCGACGGGTGACGAAATCACAATCTTGTGGGTAAAGAGGTGCAAACTCTGCAGAGTCTAAAACTATCATGATAGCCGAGCTTACGGTCATGAGCACCTGGCTAAACTGCCATGATTAGATGGGATGGTTACTAGGGATGGTTATTGGAATGGTTATTGGGAAGGTTCTTGGTTATGGGTTTGGTTATGGTTTGGTTTGGAATTGTTAAGTCTGGATGATGAAAGGGTTGCATGACTGGTGGGTCATGATATGAGATTGGTCTCGGTGCGAGACAAGGTTGTTTCATGAGGTGAGATGGTAGCGAATACGAGGAGGTATTTGTGAGTATGGGTAAAGGATTGGTTAATGTTTGGATGGAACATGGGAAGTGATGGAGGTATGTTGGTAATTTCATACATGTTGGGATTACATTCATCTAAAGTTAAGTTGCTGTTTTATCACGTTTTTATAAATCTGCTTTTCTGCAAATAAGCCTTTTATTACCTACCTTGTTTATGAGCTGCATATCATGTGTTATTCCCGCACTTGCTGAGTACATCATTGTACTCAACCTTGCATTATTATTTCTTCATCAGCAGCAAGAGAAGACTACTATGAAGACCGAGTAGAGCATTATGGCGTGTGATCTGTTCTCAACCTTGCCTGTGGAGGGAGTAGAGATGGAGCCACTTCTGCTTAGTTTTGCTTCCGCATTAGTTTTTGCTTCCGCATTTAAATAAAGATTTCCGCTGCGTAGAAATAAAGACTTCCACTGTGAGCATGAGTCCAAGACTCATGAGGTGTTGTAATAAACTCTGTTATTCGTGGTATTATATAAATCTGAATTCAGTTTGTGGAAAGTATGTGTATGTGTGATGAACATCCTGGGCACACATATGCATTAGTTCTCGGTTCCGTGGTTTTCCACAGAATTGAGGGCGTCACAAATTTACACCTCAAGCTCTCAACCTACCCTCTGAACGACGGGCAATGCCTCAATACCCAGCTACCCGAGTTACATCGGTTTTCCGGTTCCCATATAGCCGGTAGGTCTTCGGTACTGTGCTAGCTTGTTCAACAGGCCCGCACACGGCTCGGTCCTCAATCGACACAAGCGGAGCTACAGCACACAGGCCCCAAAGTCCTGCTGCCCTTACCCTCCGCTCGGTCTCATTTTCTTGCCATGTGTTTCATGTGCTATCACTACCCGAGTCGAGTGTCTCTAGCCTATGCTCGCGAGTAGTTCCAACTACTCGACTTGTACCGAATCCTACTCTATCATAGCAATGCAGTAGCTAATGGGGTTTGCAATCCTAAACCCAACCCATGGTTCTCTTGGCTATGCAGTGGGGCTTCCAAACAAGACTCTAATGCAAAGAATAAAGTAAACAAATATGTGCTCAAAACAATAAAAATTTGTAGAAAGGTTAATGCAAACCGGAGCTTGCCTTGCTGCTCTTGGTCGTAGGCTAGCTGTTCCTCCAGAGTAACGAAGTCTAGGACTTCGGGTTCCTCCTCGACCTTAGCGACTACATGACAGAAGCAATACATGTATTAATTTAAATGCAGTTGTATTAACTTTTAACTTGTGAGGTCTATAACTCTTACTAGACAAGCCTAATGACTGTGAAACTTTTACTGTGGCTTGGTTACGACCTAAACAGAGATTTGGTCAAGTTTTAGTTGCAGCAAAGCTCATTTGAGCCCTCCACAATTAATTATGTACTTGACCTTAATTAAAGGCTTTTAAGGTGTTCTAAAGATTCTCATGAAACAAACTATGACTTTCTGAAAACTAGATTTTCAGAGGGTTCTAATGGAGTTGGTCTCACTTAATTTGAAGGTTCCTAGCTAAAGTTATGAGCTAAACAATTTCAGAGAAAATTCTGAAAATGTTTCTGAACATTTTCTATTTTCCCTGGAACAGTTTCACTAATCACACCATTAGGTGGATCAAATGCGCTCAAATGGGTCTGAAATTTTTATGGTAGTTCAGGGATATTTTGGTGAACATCCCAGCAAAATTTCAGGGTTTTCCTCCAAAGGATTCGCCAGTTAGAATTCCTAACAGTTTAAACTTTGAGGATTTAATTCTGGATAATTAAGGGTTTTCATGAGTTGAAACTTGATTTGTGGAAAGTGCTCAGAGAGCTGAATCCAACAAAATTTTGTTCACTCAATTTGGAGCTTTCTAGCCAAAGTTATGAGGATTTGAAGTTTGAAGGAAATCTGAAAATCGGGGAAAAGTTTAAACTCGCGAGTGGGACCCGGGGACACGCGTCGCATGCCGAGGCGACAGCACACCGCGGCCCACAAGGATAGCCTCTGCGGAAGAAGCAAAGGCATTTTTCATAGGACACGTGTCATCCACGGAGCTAGTCCTCGCGGAAGTTAGGGGACTAGTCGCACGGGATACGTGTTAATTTCGGAACCCATCTCCGAGAAGTCCGGATCTATTGAACACGTGTTGCCACCGGAGCTTATCTCCGGAGGTCCGTCGCTGCTAAACACGTGTCGACCTCGGGGCATGTCCCTGAGGGAAGGAAAGGCGGAAAGACCGGCACCCACACGTGGCGTGCGCGGAGCTCACCTCCGAAGAAGAGGGAGGTCTCGATCGATTGACACGCGGAACGACCGGAGCTCGTCTCTGCGGATGAAGAGATACCAGGCCCGGAGGAGACGTGGAGCTTCCGGAGCTCATCAACCCGGAGGTAACAAATTCTGGAGCAGCTGTTACGCGTAAGGACACCGGTACACAACGGGAACCGATCCAAACTCCACAATGTTACCAAAGATAAGACGTCAGGATCCAACAAGATCTGAATAAAACTTTTATTCGGGATCCAATCAGATTAGGACTCTTCTCTTCCCAATTATAAATAGAACCCAAAACCTCTGGCCGAAATCACGGACTTCTCTTTCAACTCCTGAGCCGACGACTTAGAGCTCTAGCCCTAACTCGCCGAGCAAAACATCGCCGAAGCACAACAAGGGAGATCATCGGAGAAGAACCAAGCGGTCTGAGGAGGACCTCGAAGACAAGAAGAGCGTGAGGTAGGACTTCAATACCACCTTACGACATCATGTTGTTCGTCTCTTGCATCTGTTCTTCGATTCCTTTCGAACAGAAGCTTTCTCGTGGGCAGATCACTCGATGATCAGTTTGATCTAAATACAAGATCATCGCCACGACCACCTTTGATCCGAATACCTCTGTCCATGCAAGCCATGCAAGAACACGGACAGATCAATCTAATCATAGGATAGCATGCATGTACATCATCGCATCTAGTTTAAGGTTTTGTGAATAATATTGATTGCTGTGAATCTTGTATGCACGTGAATCCTACATAGCAGGACAGGTTCAGGGAGCTGTCTACGACGAGCTGCAGCAACAAGGTTTTGAGAATCAAGAACAACCGGAACCGCAAGAACAAGGCAAGTGCTCCTTGACCATGTTGATCCTATGTTTTGGGTAAAACTATTTTGTTTTGCGAAAAGGTGTGTGTGCTGAGTCAAACATGATGGGAAACCCTTTTATAGGAGTTTACTAGTTTTGGTTAAACCACCCTTGTCACCTGGGAAGTTTTATGAGTCAGGTATGGTTTTTGTTTTATGCTTCGCTGAGTCCATGGGATTGGGAAGCGAGATAGATGTGTCTAGCTAACTGCACTCATAATAATAAGGGGAAACTGATGTTAATAATAAACATGGATCAGAGGGAGATCTAGGCAAGACTGGGTTTGTGAATGAGGTAGCATGAGATGGTGGTTTTGCTTGCCATAGATCTAAGGACCGGTTCATGCATGCACATGCCAGGATAACAGTGCCACCACAAGGCCAAGTATGGGTGCGGCTTAGCTGAGTAATTAGGTAAGTTGCTAGAGTGTTATGGACTGTGGAAGGCGCGGGGAATGGGAGTCGAGTGAGGACTGCCCTGGGAACTGCATGGCACAAGAGGGGGCCCGTGGGTGGGAGAATTGGAGATTCTAGCCTGCCGGTGAAACCTTAGTGAGTCCATACATCTAGTAACCCCTTTGTAAAGGCTATTTTGTGATCTCTTGACCATACACCAACGGATGTGTACTGGTATAATGGAGGTTCTGCAGTCGCCGACGGGTGACAAAATCACAAACTTGTGGGTAAAGAGGTGCAAACTCTGCAGAGTTATTAAAACTATCATGATAGCCGAGCTTACGGTCATGAGCACCTGGCTAAACTGCCATGATTAGATGGGATGATTATTGGGATGGTTATTGGAATGGTTATTGGGAAGGTTCCTTGTTATGGTCATTGATTATGGTTTGGTTTGGGACTGTGAGTTCGGGAGATGAGATGGTTGCATGACTAATGGGTCATGACATGAGATTGGTCTCGGTGCGAGACGAGGTTGTTTTATGAGATGAGATGGTAGCGAATACGAGGAGGTATTCGTGAGTATGAGTAAAGGATTGGTTAATGTTCGGATGGAACACGGGAAGTGATGGAGGTATGTTGGTAAGTTAACACATGCTGAGACTACATTCATCTAAAGTTAAGTTGCTGTTTTATCAATGGTTTTATAAATTTGCTTTTCTGCAAATAAGCCTTTTATACCTACCTTGTTTATAAGCTGCATGTCATGTGTTATTCCCGCACTTGCTGAGTACATCATTGTGCTCAAACTTGCATTATTATTTCTCCATCAACAGCATGAGAAGACTACTATGAAGACCGGGTAGAGCATTATGGCGTGTGATCTTTTCTCAACCTTGCCTGTGGAGGGAATAGAGATGGAGCCACTTCTGCTTAGTTTTGCTTCCGCATTAGTTTTTGCTTCCGCATTTAAATAAGAATTCCGCTGCGTAGAAATAAGGACTTCCGCTGTGAGCATGAGTCCAAGACTCATGAGGTGCTGTAATAAACTCTGTTATTCGTGGTAATATATAATCTGGATTCAGTTTGTGGAACGTATGTGTATGTGTGATAAACATCCTGGGCACACATATGCATTAGTTCTCGGTTGTGACGCCCTCAATTCTGTGGAAAACCACGGAAACGAGAAATAATGCATATGTGTGCCCAGGATGTTCATAACACATACACATACGTTCCACAAACTGAATTCAGATTATATATTACCACGAATAACAGAGTTTATTACAATACCTCATGAGTCTTGGACTCATGCTCACAGCGGAAGTCTTTATTTCTACGCAGCGGAAATCTTTATTTAAATGCGGAAGCAAAAACTAATGCGGAAGCAAAACTAAGCAGAAGTGGCTCCATCTCTACTCCCTCCACAGGCAAGGTTGAGAACAGATCACACGCCATAATGCTCTACTTGATCTTCATAGTAGCCTTCTCTTGCTGTTGATGAAGAAATAATAATGCAAGTTTGAGCACAATGATGTACTCAGCAAGTGCGGGAATAACACATGATATGCAGCTCATAAACAAGGTAGGTATAAAAGGCTTATTTGCAGAAAAGCAAATTTATAAAACCATGATAAAACAGCAACTTAACTTTAGATGAATGTAGTCCCAGCATGTATTAAATTACCAACATACCTCCATCACTTCCCGTGTTCCATCCGAACATTAACCAATCCTTTTCTCATACTCACAAACACCTCCTCGTATTCGCTACCATCTCACCTCATAAAACAACCTTGTCTCGCACTGAGACCCATCTCGTGTGATGACCCATCAGTCATGCAACCATCTCATCTCCCGAACTCTCAGTCCCAAACCAAACCATAATCAATAACCATAACCAAGAACCTTCCCAATAACCATTCCCATAACCATCCCATCTAATCATGGCAGTTTAGCCAGGTGCTCATGACCGTAAGCTCGGCTATCATGATAGTTTTTGACTCTGCAGAGTTTGCACCTCTTTACCCACAAGTTTGTGATTTCGTCACCCGTCGGCGACTGCAGAACCTCCATTATACCAGTACACATCCGTTGGTGTATGGCCAAGAGATCACAAAATAGCCTTTACAAAGGGGTTACTAGATGTATGGACTCACTAAGGTTTCACCGGCAGGCTAGAATCTCCAATTCTCCCACCCACGGGCCCCCTCTTGTGCCATGCAGTTCCCAGGGCAGTCCTCACTCGACTCCCATTCCCCGCGCCTTCCACAGTCCATAACACTCTAGCAACTTACCTAATTACTCAGCTAAGCCGCACCCATACTTGGCCTTGTGGTGGCACTGTTATCCTGGCATGTGCATGCATGAACCGGTCCTTAGATCTACGGCAAGTAAAACCACCATCTCATGCTACCTCATTCACAAACCCAGGCTTGCCTAGATCTTCCCTCCGATCCATGTTCATTAACCTCATTAATTACTGATTATCAGTACGAGTGCAGTTAGCTAGACACATCCATCTCGCTTCCCAATCCCATAAACTCAGCGAAGCATAAAGCAAAAAAAACCATACCCGACTCATAAACTTCCCTGGCGACAAGGATGGTTTAATCGAAACTAGTAAACTCCTATAAAAGGGTTTTCCCATCATGTTTGACTTAGCACGCACACCTTTTCGCAAAACAAAACAGTTTTTACCCAAAACATAGGATTAACATGGTCAAGGAGCACTTGCCTTGTTCTTGCGGTTCCGGTTGTTCTTGATTCTCAAAACCTTGTTGCTGCAGCTCGTCGTAGACAGCTTCCTGAGTTTGTCCTGCTATGTAGGATTCACGTGCATACAAGATTCATAGCAATCAATATCATGCACAAAACCATAAACTAGATGCGATGATGCACATGCATGCTATCCTATGATTAGTTTCATTAGATTGATCTGTACATATTCTTGCATGGCTTGCATGGTCAGAGGTATTCGGATCAAAGGTGGTCGTGGCGATGATCTTGTTTTTAGATCAAACCGATCATCGAGTGATCTTTCCACGAAAAGGCTTCTGTTCGAAAGGAATCGAAGAACAGATGCAAAAAGATGAACACCATGATGTCGTAAGGTGGTATTGAAGTCCTACCTCACGCTCTTCTTGACTTTGAGGTCCTCCTCAGACCACTCGGTTCTTCTCCGATGATCTCCCTTGTTGCGCTTCGGCGATGTTTTGCTCGGCGAGTTAGGGCTAGAGCTAAGTCGTCGGCTCAGGAGTTGAAAGAGAAGTTCGTGGTTTCGGCCAGAGGTTTTGGGTTCTATTTATAATCGGGAAGAGAAGAGTCCTAATCTCATTGGATCCCGAATAAGAGTCTTATTCAGATCTTGTTGGATCCTGACGTCTTATCTTTGGTAACATTGTGGAGTTTGGATCGGTTTCGTTGCGTACTGGTATCTTTACGCGTAAAAACTGCTCCAGACTCGTTACCTCCGTGATGATGAGCTCCGGAAGCTCCACGTGTCCTCCGGGCCTGGTATCTCCTCGTCCGCAGAGATGAGCTCCGGTCGTGCCGCGTGTCACGAGCGAGACCTCCCACTTCTTTGGAGGCGAGCTCCGTGCACGCCACGTGTGGGTGCTGGTCTTTCCGCCTTTCCTTCCATCAGGGACATGCCCCGAGGTCGACACGTGTCCAGCAGCGACGGACCTCTGGAGATAAGCTCCGGTGGCAACACGTGTTTGATAGATCCGGACTTCTCTGAGACGAGTTCCGAGATTGACGCGTATCCCCCGCAACTGGTCCTCTTATTTCTGCGAGGACTAGCTCCGTGGATGACACGTGTCCTATGAAAAATGCCTTTGCTTCTTCCGCAGAGGCTAGCTCCACGGGCAACACGCGTCCCACAGGGTCAGACCACTTTCCAATTGCGGAGGTGACCCCCAAGACTGCCACGTATCCAGTTTAGCGTCGGACCTCTCCCTATTTCTCGGGAATGAGTTCCGAACACACCACGTAGTCTGCTGGTCGTGAAAGTTGCCTCCGGCGCTCTCGGAGAGTATTATGGGCTATCTTTTTGATACTTGTCTCCGTTCCCTCTTTTCTAAAAATGTTTTTCTTTTCCATAAACATGAACATATGCTGACACCCGATATGAGGGTGTCACAAATCTACCCCCCTTAAATTGAATCTCGCCCTCGAGATTCGTTAGCAGAAAATAGATAGGGGAATTCAGCCTTAATATCCTCTTCACGCTCCCATGTGGCTTCAGCTTCAGTGTGATGGCTCCATTGTACCTTGCACCATCGAATCACTTTGTTTCGGGTGACCCTTTCTTTTACGTCCAAGATTCGGATAGGGTGTTCTGCGTAAGTCAGGTCCTCTTGAAGTTTAAGTTCTCCCATTGACACTTGTTCCTCTGGTATTCTCAAGCACTTCTTGAGCTGAGATACATGAAACACGTCATGTACGTCGGAGAGGTGGTTTGGGAGCTCTAGTTGATAGGCTACTTCTCCTTGCTTACCCAAAATTTTAAATGGTCCGATGTAGTGAGGCGCTAGTTTGCCTTTGACGTTAAAACGTCGTTGGCCTCGGATAGGCGATACCTTAAGGTATACGAAGTCTCCAACTTCAAAGGTCAACTTTCTACGCCTATTGTCCGCATAGCCTTTCTGTCGTGACTGAGCAGCCTTTAAGTTCTCCCGTATCGTTTGGACTTGCTTTTCAGCCTCTTGTAGTACTTCGGGTCCAAACACCTGGTTCTCTCCAGTCTCGTTCCAGAACAGTGGCGTTCTACACCGTCTTCCATATAAGGCTTTGAAAGGCGACATCTTCAAGCTAGCTTGATAGCTGTTGTTATAGGAGAACTCGGCATACGGTAAACTCCTATCCCAACTACGCCCACGTTTCAAGGCGCAAGCTCTCAGCATGTCCTCCAAAATTTGGTTCGTCCTTTCGGTTTGCCCATCTGTTTGTGGGTGATAGGCGGAGCTAAAATCTAGTCGTGTACCCATGGCTTTCTGCAGCTTCCTCCAGAATCTAGAGGTAAACTGAGAACCTCGATCTGAGGCTATCCTCTTCGGAACTCCATGACGGCACACGATCTGCTCCATGTACAACTCTGCCAACTGTGTAACGTTGTAACTGGCCTTTACCGGAAGAAAATGGGCGGCTTTCGTCAACCGGTCCACAATGACCCAGATGGAATCGTATCCTGACTGAGTTCGTGGCAATCCGACAATAAAGTCCATACTGATGTCCTCCCATTTCCATTCAGGTATTTTCAAAGGTTGCAACAATCCAGCGGGTTTTTGATGTTCGGCTTTTACCCGTTGGCATGTGTCGCATAGGGCAACGTATTCGGCTATATCCCTTTTCATACCATCCCACCAAAGCAAGTTTTCAAGTCCTTGTACATTTTGGTGCTCCCCGGATGTATGGAATAGGGTGAATCATGTGCCTCCTTTAATATCATGTTGCGAAGGTGTCTTAGGTTTGGCACACAAATCCTTTTTCCTAGCCAAAGCGTACCCTTTTTATCCTCTTTGAAATCTTTCTCTATCCCTTGTTGGATTCTTTCCTTGATCTCCTTGATCCCCTCGTCCGTTGCTTGTCCCTTTCTTATTTCTTGTTCCAATGGGGAGTGGATCTCTATCATTTCCATGTTATTCAAGAATCCGAGGTGTAACCGTTCGAACTCCTTACGTAGCTCGGGTGGTAGCTCCCGAACCGTGAGTTGGTGGCATGCTCCCTTTCTGCTCAATGCGTCAGCGACTACATTGGCCTTCCCGGGATGGTAGGTTATTTCCACATAATAATCCTTGATGAGTTCTAACCATCGACGTTGCCTCAAATTCAAGTCTGTTTGTGTAAATATGTACTTGAGGCTTTTATGATCCGTATAGATCTCACATCGATGACTAAGGATATAATGTCTCCAAATCTTCAATGCATGCACCACTGCTGCTAACTCCAAATCATGTGTAGGATAGTTAAGCTCGTGCTTCTTTAATTGTCGTGAGGCATAGGCTACCACTTGCCCTTCCTGCATGAGCACACATCCGAGCCCTTGTCTGGATGCGTCACAATATATGTCAAAGCTCTTGCTTACGTCTGGCAATACCAGAACTGGTGCTGTGGTTAGCCTTTTCTTGAGTTCCTCAAAACTTTCTTGGCAGGCTTGTGTCCATTGAAAGACTTTTCCCTTCATTAGCAACTCCGTCGTAGGTTTTCCTATCTTATAGAAGTCTTTGATGAAGCGACGATAGTATCCTGCCATCCCAAGGAAACTCTGAATATCCCTCACGCTCCTCGGTTGGTCCTACTTTAGAACATCTCTCCCTTTCCAGGATCAACCGATACCCCTTCCTTGGAGATGATGTGGCCTAGGAAGGATATTTTCCTTAGCCAAAATTGACACTTGTTAAGCTTGGCATACAACTGATTCTCTCGCAACTTCTGCAAGGTCAATCTCAGATGTTCTTCATGCTCCTCCTTACTTTTTGAATACACCATAATATCGTCGATGAAAACTACGACGAACTTGTCCAAGTACTCCATAAAAACCTTATTCATAAGGTACATGAAGTATGCGGGTGCATTCGTCAATCCAAAAGACATAACGGTATATTCATATGAACCATACCGCGTCCGAAAGGCTGTCTTAGGTATATCGGAGGGCTTAATCTTCAGCTGGAAATATCCCGACCGATGATCAATCTTGGAGAACACTTGGGCTCTGTCGGTACCTGAGATATGGGGTACCCCCGCGCACAAGGAGAAATGCCTAAGGTGCTCGCCCTTCTCCGCAGGGAGAGCTCCGAAGGCGCCGCGCGTCCGGCGGGGCCGGACCTCCCTCTCCTCAGAGGAGAGCTCCGGGCCCGCCACGTGGCTTACAGAAGCCGGGCCTCCCCCTCCGCGGGAGAGAGGTCCGAAGACGCCACGCGTCCAGCGGGGCCGGACCTCCCCCTCCTCAGAGGTGAGCTCCGGGCCCGCCACGTGGCTTACAGAAGCAGGACCTCCCCCTCCGCGGGAGAGAGGTCCGAAGGCGCCACGTGTCCAGCGGGGCCGGACCTCCCTCTCCTCAGAGAAGAGCTCCGGACCCGCCACGTGGCTAGAAGAACGGTGCTGCCTGCCCCCGAGCGGTAGGCAGCGGGCGTAAAGGCGCCCCTCACCTTGCCCGTACAAGGTATTCAAGGCCCGCGTCTTCCCAAGACGCGGAAACGCGGAGCACACGCCTGTCAGGTGCCGTTGCGTCCAGTCACATCACAGACTGGCGCGCGGTGTCAGAACCTGACAGGTAATAAATGCCGCGACAAGACATACCATGCCGCCTGCGCCGTCATCAACCACTATGACTAGTGCCCGGCATGGGCAGGGCGGCAAAAGGAAGACTCAGAAGCCTTCGACCGGAGGCAACCACCGGCATAACTACAGATACGGTAGATAATAGACAATCTTCCCGGGACCACCTGTCGGGTCCCGGCTCCCCTTGGAAGCCGCCCGAGCCTTGGACTATAAAAGGCTCGGGTAGGCGTCGATAGCAAGGGTTCACATTCTGCAACTCATACGCTAGCCATACACTCTCAATCTGTAACTCACCTCCAAGCTCAGGTCCCCGGCCCTGAGCAGCAAGCAATACAGCGAGCTCCATAGCTCGCCGTGGACGTAGGGTTTTACGCTCCGGCGGCCTGAACCACGTAAAACTCCCCGTGTCAAGCTCTCACTAACTCGTCCATCTGCGCAAGCTCTCCGCTAGGAACTAGCCCCTCCAAAAAAAGAACCTCCGCGGGCTGCCCAGTGCAGGCCCGGGGGAAGTGTCGATCGCACACTTCGACATTTGGCGCGACAGGAAGGGGACTTTTCCCCTAGCGCGACGAGTTTCCGCCGGCGAACATGACCAAGCTCCCTTCGGCGGCAAGCTCACCTCCCCCACCTCCGCGGCAAGCCGCGGCTAGGGGGGAGTACAAGCCAACACACTCAGGACGGAGTGTGTCAGTACAAGCTGGGAGCCAGCAACCGGCTCTGGCAGCGCCGACCCCGGCAATGCAGGCTCCAACCAGCGTCATATCTCCGGTAGCGCCGGGCGTACCCGGAAGGGGTGTGCTAGCTGCAGCAAGAGCGCTACTGCACAATCCGCCCGCTGGAGACGCGCCTCAGGCAGCGACCCAGCGGTGGATTCTCGAGGTAGACCGTCTTGTCGTCGCTGCCGCAAGCCCGCGACTCCGGCGGAGACGACACTCTGACCAGCCGGCCGTGTCGCTGATACGCACGCCGATGGTTGATGAACTGACGGCAGATTCCAGCTCTGCCAGCCCTCAACCGATGGATCTGACGACAGGGCTGGAGCGGTGTCGCTCGGGTCAAGATGCCCGGGTATACCTCGAGCAACGCCGAGAAAGGCGTCGCTACCAAGAAGCTGACGACAGCATGACGTCGGCCTCGACCCAGCCTGAAGAGCAGACCTTCGCCATGCGATCTCTGCCCCAGGCCTGCGCCGTGCAGAATATGCCACAGTCATATGTACTGCAGATGGCGCCCCCGGCCTATGGTGCAGCTTTGCCCGTACCGGGGTACACTGTGCCTGGTGCGAACTCAGCGTTCGCGGCACCAGAACCTGCGGTGACAGAAGCAGGGTTTGCAGCCCTCGCGCCCCATCTTCGCTTTGCGAAGTGGCCGCGCAAGTTTCGGCCACACCTGCCCGAGAAGTACGACAGCAGCGTCAACCCGGCGGAGTTCCTCCAGATCTACTCCACCGCCGTACTTGCCGCAGGAGGGAATGAAGCCGTCATGGCCAATTACTTCCCTGTCGCCTTGACTGGTCCAGCCCGGTCTTGGCTCATGAACCTCCCCCAAGGTTCCGTCACCTCCTGGGGAGAGCTTTGCCGACAGTTCGTAGCCAACTTCGGCAGCTCCTACACCCGGCCTAGCACGGAGCTCGACCTCCACGCCGTCCAGCAGCAACCTGGGGAGTCGCTGCGCTCTTTCGTCCAGCGGTTCTCCCAGGTGCGGAACACCATCCCACACATTCAAAATGCTTCTGTGGTGGTGGCGTTCCGGCAAGGCGTCCGGGACAGGAAGATGCTCGAGAAGCTCGCGACCAGGGAGGTCCGCGACGTCTCGGAGCTCTTCAGCTTGGCAGACAAATGCGCCAGAGCTGCCGAAGGACGGAACTGGCACTCGCTGCCATCCTCCAAGTCAGGGGGACTGCCCGGATCCAGTCCTACTCCCTGTGGAGGCAGCAGGAAGGCCAAGAACCGAGGCATAAGCAAGATAGAGTCACCGACCGCAGCCCCAGTCGTCACTGCAGCGACGCTCGGTGGGGCTCGGGGGCCGTGCCCCGACAAGAAGCAGCGAAGATCACCAATCCCAGAAGGTGATAAAGACAATATGTGCCCCGTGCACGGCAGCTGTCGCCACACTGCTGCCGAGTGCCGGGAGATCCGAAGGCTCGCAGAGCGCTTCCGCAAAGAGAAGCGGCAGTGGGCTGATGACCTGCCCTTCCGTCCAAAGGAAGATGAGCAGAGGGTGGATGTTCCAGACAACATCGACCACCCAGAGGAGATCCAGGAGCCTCCGCGTGTCGTGAAGGCGGCACGCAATCACGAGGATTCCGGCTCCAGC
The DNA here is from genome assembly GCA_030760725.1 of Neostapfia colusana. NCBI lineage: Eukaryota > Viridiplantae > Streptophyta > Magnoliopsida > Poales > Poaceae > Neostapfia > Neostapfia colusana. The sequence continues at coordinate 18,053,433 of JASWHV010000018.1, read as the reverse complement.
GGCAATGAGTGTCGGAAGAAGCTCTACGTCATATACGGCGGGTCCGCCGACCCCTCGACCCGAAGCGCAGTCAAGACTCTGCGCCGAGCGGTAGCGTCAGTGGCGCCACTCCCAAGTGCTGCACCGCACCTAAAGTGGATGGGGACCCCCATCAGCTTTGATGCCACCGACTGCCCCAGGAACATGGCTGGGGCCGGCCAACTACCGCTCCTGGTGGCCCCTACCATCGCCAACGTGAGAATGTACCACGTTTTGGTGGATGGAGGGGCTGGGCTGAACCTCATCAGCCGTGCAGCTTTCCAGAAGCTGCAAATCCCGATGGCCAAGCTCACCCCGTCGAGTCCGTTCTCAGGGGTAGGGCCGGGACAGGTTATCCCCTACGGCAACATTAGTCTCCCGGTGACCTTCGGGGCTCTAGACAGCTATCGAACAGAGTACATTCTGTTCGACGTAGCGGAGATAGACCTCCCCTTCAATGCCATAATCGGCAGGCCAGCCCTGTACCGGTTCATGGCTGTAGCCCATTACGGCTACCTTGTCCTGAAGATGCCAACACCGACAGGTGTTCTCAGGATTCGTGGGGACCGCACTGCTGCAGTGTCGGCCCTGGAGAAGCTCCAAGCACTCGCGACAGCTGGGGCCTCAGCCCCCGGCAATACGGAACCGGACCAGCTCCGTCCATGCGCACGTCACCGTGCTTCCACCACAGCACCCCGGGTGCAACCTCTCGACGAGGGCGGCGTCCCCTTAAAGGTCGTCCAAGTCGGTGCCGAAGCTACCCAGACCACCCGGGTAGCCGGGGGCCAGGATAGTAAATAGGAAGGCGCGCTCATCACCTTCCTCCGGCACAACATCGACGTGTTTGCATGGCAGCCGTCACAGATGCCGGGGATCCCCAGGAAGGTGATCGAGCACCACTTGAAAGTCTTCCCCGATGCCCGGCCGGTTCAACAGAAGCCCCGCAAGCAGTCCATCGAGCGGCAGAACTTCATCCGTGAAGAAGTCAAGAAGCTGCTGGACGCTGGCTTCATACGGGAGGTCCACCACCCTCGATGGTTGGCGAACCCCGTCGTTGTCCCAAAGGCTGGCGGGAAGCTCCGGATGTGCATCGACTACACCAGTCTCAATAAGGCATGTCCTAAAGATCCATTCCCTCTCCCTAGAATAGATCAAATAGTAGACTCAACGTCAGGCTGTGATATGTTGTGCTTCCTAGACGCCTACTCGGGTTTCCATCAGATCCCCATGTCTAGGGAGGACGAGGAGCACACCTCCTTCATCACAGTAGATGGCCTTTATTGTTATGTGTCTATGCCTTACGGCCTAAAGAATGCACTCCCCACCTTTGTGCGGGCAATGCACAAAACCTTTGGGGAGCTAATAAGAGACCTGGTTGAGGTGTATGTCGATGACATAGTTGTCAAGGTCAAGCAGGGTCCATCCCTGCTAGATAACCTAGCCTTAGTCTTTGACAAGTTGTGCTCTACGCGCACCAAGCTGAACCCAGATAAATGTGTGTTCGACGTGTCCTCTGGCAAGCTCTTAGGGTTCCTGGTCTCGCACCGGGGGATTGAGGCCAACCCAGAGAAGATCAAGGCCATCGACTTGATGCGGCCCCCTGCCCGCGTCAATGATGTCCAGAAACTCACAGGATGTCTAGCCGCGCTGAGTCGGTTTATACCGAGGCTAGCAGAGCGGGCACTCCCTTTCTTTAAGCTCCTGCGCAAGTCAGGCCCTTTTGCCTGGACTGACGAAGCAGAAGAGGCTTTCCAGGAGTTGAAGCGACTCCTGACGACCCTACCAATCATGGTAGCCCCTGAGCCCGGAGAGCACCTGCTGCTCTACATCGCGGCGACAACTGAAGTAGTGAGTATGGTCCTCGTCGCAGAGCGGCCGGACCCCTCATCTTCACAACCTGCTCCGGTAGCAGAAGACAGACGCCAGGAGGCCCCGCAGGACCAAGACGGTCTCCCGGGCCTCCAAGGCAACCTCCCGGAGGTCCAGGTCGGCCTCCCGGAGGTCCCGGGCAGTCTCCCGGACCTCCAAGATAAACCCCCGGGGGCCCCACGGGACCCCCCGGGGGCCAAATGGGAGCTCCCAGAGGTCCCCTAAGACCCCCCGGAGCTCCCGGACAATCAAGATAGCTTAAGGGCCTCCGGGTCCCAGCTCCCGGAGGCCCCCGTGGGTCCGCCCACCTCCAGTGGGCCAATGGACGAGGACCTCCCAGGCCTGAGAAAGAGGGTTCGATCCGTACAGAGGCCTGTCTACTACATCAGCGAAGTAATTCATGATGCCAAGACAAGGTACCTGGAAGTCCACAAGCTGCTGTATGCGGTGCTCGTCGCCTCCAGAAAGCTCCGCCATTACTTCCAGGCCCACCGGGTCTCGGTAGTCACCTCGTATCCACTGAAGACAATTCTTCACAGCCCCCATGCAACTGGCAACGTTGCTAAATGGGCGGCGGAGCTGGCGGAGTTTGAGCTGGACTTCCTCCCACGCCATGCAGTCAAGAGCCAAGCACTGGCTGACTTTGTGGCGGAGTGGACACCAACGGAGACTAACCCAGGGGGCCATGGGGGCGGAGAACCGGAGCACCAAGCTCCGGTCTTCACCGAACCCCACTGGACACTCTTCTTCGACGGCTCCTCGTGAAAGCAGGGAGCCGGTGCCGGCGTACTGCTCCTCATGCCATCGGGGGAACAGTTTGGGTATATGGTGCGTCTCAATTTCAAGGCAACCAACAACATGGCGGAGTATGAAGCACTCATCTTTGGCCTGCAGACAGCCCTGTCTTTAGGCGCTCGCCGGTTGTTGGCACAGGGCGACTCCCAGCTGGTCATCAAGCAAGTCAAGGGCGAATGCTCCTGCAATGACCCCCAACTAGCTGCATATCTGCTTCACGTGCAGATGTTGGAGAAAGAATTCCTCGCCTTGGACCTGCACCACGTACCGCGCGCCGGTAATACCGCAGCCGATGACCTTTCAACGAAGGCTTCCACCGGAGCCCCTGCGCCCGAAGGAGTCTTCGAGAGGACGTTGCTGCGGCCCACAGCCCGGCCCGCCGAGCCGGGCGAAGGGGGCTTGACCACCACCTCGAAGCTGGCGGTCCCGGCGGCCCTACAACCGTGGGCGCCGCCAAGGATCGTAAGCGTCACTGGGGACTCCGTGCAACCCAGCGCTCAAGATCCAGAAGCTCAAGTCAGACCCGATGCATGGATCACCGAGATCCGGGACTACTTGAAGGACAATATCCTCCCTGATGAACATGCAACCGCTGAACGGATTGTGCGTATGGCTAAGAGGTACGCGCTGGTAGAGGGGGATCTCTACTGGCGTGGCGCCAACCACATCCTATTGCGGTGTATAACCCAGGGGGAAGGCTGCGACTTGCTCGCTGAGATCCATGGAGGCGAATGTGGAAGTCATTCTTCCTCACGCACGCTTGTCGGTAAAGCCTTCCGGCACGGCTTCTACTGGCCGACAGCACTCCAGGATGCCGTCAAGCTGGTCGAGAGCTGCAAGGCGTGCCAGTTCCACGCCAAGCAGATCCATACACCGGCTCAGGCGGTACAGATGATCCCGCCCTCGTGGCCGTTTGCCGTGTGGGGGCTGGGCATCCTGGGACCATTCCCCAGAACCGTCGGGGGGTTCCGGTACCTCTATGTCGCTATCGACAAGTTCACCAAGTGGCCGGAAGCTACACCAGTTGTCACCATCAATAAACAATCAGCAGTAAAATTCATCAGGTCTATTGTCTGCCGGTTCTGGGTCCCAAACAGGATCATCACTGACAATGGGACCCAGTTCACCAGCGCAGCGTTCCAAGACTACTGCAAGGACCTTGGCATTCAGGTATGCTATGCCTCTGTCGCTCACCCGAAGAGCAATGGGCAAGTCGAGAGGGCCAATGCGGAGATTCTCCGGGGCCTCAAGACTCGTACCTTCGCCAGCCTGAAGAAACATGGTGCCAATTGGGTAGATGAACTTCCGAGCACACTATGGGCTAACCGGACATCCCAGAGCCGGGCCACCGGGGAGACACCCTTCTTCATGGTGTACGGGGCTGAAGCTGTACTCCCTCCAGAAATCACCATGAAGTCTCACCGTGTCCGGGCTTACGACGAAGCCACGCAGGACAACCTCCGGCGTGGAGAGATCGACCTCGTCGACGAGGTCCGATTACGTGCGGCACTCCGTAACGCACGGTACAGACAGGCGCTTCGGCGCTACCACCAGAGGTCTGTGCGTGCCCGGGAGCTGCAGGAAGGTGACCTGGTGTTGCGGCGCATACTTTCTCGCGAAGGGGCCCACAAACTCTCACCTAGTTGGGAAGGCCCCTTCCGAGTCACGAAAGTATGCCGCCCCGGGTGTGTGCGCCTTTCCACCGAGGATGGGGACCTGCTCCCGAATCCTTGGAACATAGAACACCTCCGTAAGTTCTACCCCTAAGAGCAAAAATAGGTCAGTACTTTCTTTTCGTAATGAACCCCATAGAGTCTAGGAGCAGCGCTCGGAGCAGCTAAACCCCAGGGGACGGTCCAGGACTACGTTCAGCTTTGCCTGGTTCCGACTCCAAGCGCGTAGAGTCTTGCTTCCCCTCTTAATGGGGTGGGTCGTGGCCTCCATGTTTAGCCTGCCTTCCTCCTATGGAAGGTTGTACGAAAAGAAGTCTGCCCTACTTTGCTCTTTCCTTGTACTCATTTGAATTGTGAATTGAGTTATTTTTTATCACCCTTGCAGTACATGGTTGCCATGTGCTCAGCTCCCCCTCTCTACAAGTCCCCAAGCATCAAGCATATGGTTGGGGGCTGCAAGTCAAATAAGACTATGAGACAAGGGAGGGGGGGCCCCAAGGAGAATTACGTTTCCTCTACCTGTGTGCAGGACTTCCAGGTTGCAGCAACGAGGACTGTGAAGTAGGGGGAAAGAAGCTAACAACTACTTCGACCCGGGGCTAGAGGGGGCGGGAACCGGGGGCCCCACGTGTCCAGCAGGCCCGGAACTCTCTCCTTCCTTGAGAGGGGCTCCGGGCTCGCCACGTGGCAGGCGGAAGCCGGTCCTACCCCCGCGGTGGAAGAGCTCCGAAAGCCCTGCGTGTTCAACATGGCCGAGGCTCCCGTCTCTGCGGGAAAAGCAATCATCAAGTGAGCGCACGCTCGCACGACCCCGCGGCCGTTCGTGCTCCGGCAGCGGCCAATTCGGGACTTAAAGAAAGTGCGCGGATCGGAAGAGACGGAGGTCCCACCTCGGGCTCGCTATCTCCCCCGAGATGGGCCCGGGGGCCACTGTCGGTATCTGAGATATGGGGTACCCCCGCGCACAAGGAGAAATGCCTAAGGTGCTCGCACTTCTCCGCAGGGAGAGCTCCGAAGGCGCCGCGCGTCCGGCGGGGCCGGACCTCCCTCTCCTCAGAGGAGAGCTCCGGGCCCGCCACGTGGCTTACAGAAGCCGGGCCTCCCCCTCCGCGGGAGAGAGGTCCGAAGACGCCACGCGTCCAGCGGGGCCGGACCTCCCCCTCCTCAGAGGTGAGCTCCGGGCCCGCCACGTGGCTTACAGAAGCAGGACCTCCCCCTCCGCGGGAGAGAGGTCCGAAGGCGCCACGTGTCCAGCGGGGCCGGACCTCCCTCTCCTCAGAGAAGAGCTCCGGACCCGCCACGTGGCTAGAAGAACGGTGCTGCCTGCCCCCGAGCGGTAGGCAGCGGGCGTAAAGGCGCCCCTCACCTTGCCCGTACAAGGTATTCAAGGCCCGCGTCTTCCCAAGACGCGGAAACGCGGAGCACACGCCTGTCAGGTGCCGTTGCGTCCAGTCGCATCACAGACTGGCGCGCGGTGTCAGAACCTGACAGGTAATAAACGCCGCGACAAGACATCCCATGCCGCCTGCGCCGTCATCAACCACTATGACTAGTGCGCGGCATGGGCAGGGCGGCAAAAGGAAGACTCAGAAGCCTTCGACCGGAGGCAACCACCGGCATAACTACAGATACGGTAGATAATAGACAATCTTCCCGGGACCACCTGTCGGGTCCTGGCTCCCCTTGTAAGCCGCCCGAGCCTTGGACTATAAAAGGCTCGGGTAGGCGTCGATAGCAAGGGTTCGCATTCTGCAACTCATACGCTAGCCATACACTCTCAAGCTGTAACTCACCTCCAAGCTCAGGTCCCCGGCCCTGAGCAGCAAGCAATACAGCGAGCTCCATAGCTCGCCGTGGACGTAGGGTTTTACGCTCCGGCGGCCTGAACCACGTAAAACTCCCCGTGTCAAGCTCTCACTAACTCGTCCATCTGCGCAAGCTCTCCGCTAGGAACTAGCCCCTCCGAAAAAAGAACCTCCGTGGGCTGCCCAGTGCAGGCCCGGGGGAAGTGTCGATCGCACACTTCGACAGGCTCCTTTCATTTGATCGAACAGGTCCTCTATACGGGGCAGAGGGTATTTATTTTTGATTGTCACTTCGTTGAGAGACCTGTAGTCCACGCACATTCTTTGGGTTCCATCCTTCTTGTCCACGAAGAGTACAGGAGCTCCCCAGGGTGACGAGCTTGGACGGATAAAACCCTTCTCCAACTGTTCTTGAATTTGCTTCTTTAGTTCAACTAACTCGTTGACAGGCATCCTATATGGTCTCTTAGCTATGGGTGCAGTTTCAGGTACCAAATCTATGGCAAACTCAATATCCCGATCAGGTGGCATACCTGGAAGTTCTTCCGGGAACACATCCGAAAATTCCTGAACCACTGGAATGTTGTCCAATGCTACCCCTTCAACATGGTTCAGATCCGCTCGTTCGGTCGCTTGCGGGGCTGACTCGAACTCGACACGGATACCATGTTCGTTTGTCAATTGCACGCTTCTCTCAGCGCATTGGATTACTCCATTGTGCTTGCTTAACCAGTCCATTCCGAGTATGATGTCAATTCCGTGGGAGTCCAAGACAATAAGGTTGGCAAGGAAGTCTACCCCCCTTATTTTAAGGCTTACCTTAGGACATACTATACTAGTCCTCATTTCTCCTCCGGGAGAATTAACTAACATAGCACATTCTAGGTGGGATACGGGTAGATGATGTTTGGCAACATATTTGGATGATATGAAGGAATGCGATGCTCCGGAATCAAATAAAATGGTGGCTGGGTTGGAGTTGGCAAGGAACATACCAATTGCGACGTCCTCAGCCTGTTGTGCTTCCTCAGCAGTGACATGGTTAACGTGGCCACGAGCATAGTTCTGCGGTCCACGGTTCCCTTGGTTGTCCCCTCCGTTTGGTCGCTGATTCTGCTTGGGCACGTTACCTTGCTGTCCAGGGCCTCTCTTCGGGCACTGGTTAGCGAAGTGGCCTACTTACCCGCATGCAAAGCATGCCCTGTTGCCTATGGCAGCAGGTACGTTGGGGCGGGGGTTTTGAACAGGAGCGCCATTGTTAGAAGGCATGGGCACACGAGGTGCCGGTGCAACGGGCCGTTGCTGTGGTGGCTGACCAGGGCGGTACGTAGGAGTGGTCGATCCATACTGCGGTGCAGGGGGCATGTATCTAGGTCGTACGTTGCTCCCTTGGGGCTGGTATGGGATCTTCCTTTTGCACTCGCGCTCGATCTCTCGGATCTTGTTTTCCACCACGATAGCCTTATCAACCAGCTTCTGGAAGCTTACGTAGTCATTGTTGAGGAGCTGAACTTGGATCTCATTATTCAACCCTCTCATGAACAGGTACTGCTTCCTCTGATCTGAGTTGACGTCTTCGGGGGCATACCGGGACAGTTGTATGAACTTGTTGAGATATTCGTTCACACTTTTCTGCCTTTGGCGGAGACCTTCAAACTCCTGCCTCTTGAGCATCATTACGCCAACAGGGATGTGGTGGGAGCGGAAACTTTCCTTGAACTCAGTCCAAGTGATTGTCTCCAGGTTGGCATGGGCGTTGCTCAAGGCATCCCACCAGTCAGCAGCTGCTCCCATCAGTTGGTGCGACGCAAAGAGAACCTTCTCTCGGTCGTTGCACTGAACAATGGCAAGCTTCTTCTCCATGGATTTCAACCAATCATCGGCCTCCATTGGATTGCTTGCTTGAGCAAAGGTGGGTGGTCGAGTCCTCATGAATTCTCCCAGCCTGTTTCCGGCACCACCACCGGCTCATAACAGGCTGGGAGAGTTCATGAGGACTCGACCACCCACCTTTGCTCAAGCAAGCGATCCAATGGAGGCCGATGATTGGTTGAAATCCATGGAGAAGAAGCTTGCCATTGTTCAGTGCAACGACCGAGAGAAGGTTCTCTTTGCATCGCACCAACTGATGGGAGCAGCTGCTGACTGGTGGGATGCCTTGAGCAACGCCCATGCCAACCCGGAGACAATCACTTGGACTGAGTTCAAGGAAAGTTTCCGCTCCCACTACATCCCTGTTGGCGTAATGATGATCAAGAGGCAGGAGTTTGAAGGTCTCCGCCAAGGGCAGAAAAGTTTGAACGAGTATCTCAACAAGTTCATACAACTGTCCCGATATGCCCCCGAAGATGTCAACTCAGATCAGAGGAAGCAGTACCTGTTCATGAGAGGGTTGAACAATGAGATCCAGGTTCAGCTCCTCAACAATGACTACGTAAGCTTCCAGAAGCTAGTTGATAAGGCTATTGTGGTTGAAAACAAGATCCGAGAGATCGAGCGCGAGTGCAAAAGGAAGATCCCATACCAGCCCCAAGGGAGCAATGTACGACCTAGATACATGCCCCCTGCACCGCAGTATGGATCGACCACTCCTACGTACCGCCCAGGTCAGCCACCACAGCAACGGCCCGTTGCACCGGCACCTCGTGTGCCCATGCCTCCTGCGCCCCGGCCTAACAATGGCGCTCCTGTTCAAAACCCCCGCCCCAACGTACCTGCTGCCATAGGCAACAGGGCATGCTTTGCATGCGGGGAAGTAGGCCACTTCGCTAACCAGTGCCCGAAGAGAGGCCCTGGACAACAAGGTAACGTGCCCAAGCAGAACCAGCGACCAAACGGAGGAGACAACCAAGGGAACCATGGACTGCAGAACTATGCTCGTGGCCACGTTAACCATGTCACTGCTGAGGAAGCACAACAGGCTGAGGACGTCGCAATTGGTATGTTCCTTGCCAACTCCAACCCAGCCACCATTTTATTTGATTCCGGAGCATCGCATTCCTTCATATCATCCAAATATGTTGCCAAACATCATCTACCCGTATCCCACCTAGAATGTGCTATGTTAGTTAATTCTCCCGGAGGAGAAATGAGGACTAGTATAGTATGTCCTAAGGTAAGCCTTAAAATAAGGAGGGTAGATTTCCTTGCCAACCTTATTGTCTTGGACTCCCATGGAATTGACATCATACTCGGAATGGACTGGTTAAGCAAGCACAATGGAGTAATCCAATGCGCTGAGAGAAGCGTGCAGTTGACAAACGAACATGGTATCCGTGTCGAGTTTGAGTCAGCCCCGCAGGCGACCGAACGAGCGGATCTGAACCATGTTGAAGGAGTAGCATTGGACAACATTCCAGTGGTTCAGGAATTTTTGGATGTGTTCCCGGAAGAACTTCCAGGTATGCCACCTGACCTGGATATTGAGTTTGCCATAGATTTGGTACCTGGAACTGCACCCATAGCTAAGAGACCATATAGGATGCCCGTCAACGAGTTAGTTGAACTAAATAAGCAAATTCAAGAACAGTTGGAGAAGGGTTTTATCCGGCCAAGCTCGTCACCATGGGGAGCCCCGGTACTCTTCGTGGACAAGAAGGATGGAACCCTGAGAATGTGCGTGGACTACAGGTCTCTCAACGAGGTAACAATCAAGAATAAATACCCTCTGCCCCGTATAGAGGACCTGTTCGATCAAATGAAAGGAGCCCAAGTGTTCTCCAAGATTGATCTTCGGTCGGAATATTTCCAGCTGAAGATTAAGCCCTCCGATATACCTAAGACAGCCTTTCGGACGCGGTATGGTTCATATGAATATACCGTTATGTCTTTTGGATTGACGAATGCACCCGCATACTTCATGTACCTTATGAATAAGGTTTTCATGGAGTACTTGGACAAGTTCGTCGTGGTTTTCATCGACGACATTATGGTGTATTCAAAAAGTAAGGAGGGGCATGAAGAACATCTGAGATTGACCATGCAGAAGTTGCGTGAGCATCAGTTGTATGCCAAGCTCAACAAGTGTCAATTTTGGCTTAAGGAAATATCCTTCCTAGGCCACATCATCTCCAAGGAAGGGGTATCGGTTGATCCTGGAAAGGTGAGAGATGTTCTGAAATGGGACCAACCGAAGAGCGTGAGGGATGTTTGGAGTTTCCTTGGGATGGCAGGATACTATCGGCGCTTCATTAAAGACTTCTCTAAAATAGCAAAACCTATGACAGAGTTGCTAATGAAGGGAAAAGTCTTTCAATGGACACAAGCCTGCCAAGAAAGTTTTGAGGAACTCAAGAAAAGGCTAACCACAACACCAGTTCTGGTATTGCCAGACGTAAGCAAGAGCTTTGACATATATTGTGACGCATGCAGACAAGGGCTCGGATGTGTACTCATGCAGGAAGGACAAGTGGTAGCCTATGCCTCACGACAATTAAAGAAGCACGAGCTTAACTATCCTACTCATGATTTGGAGTTAGCAGCAGTGGTGCATGCATTGAAGATTTGGAGACATTATATCCTTGGTCATCGATGTGAGATCTATACGGATCATAAAAGCCTCAAGTACATATTTACACAAACGGACTTGAATTTGAGGCAACGTCGATGGTTAGAACTTATAAAAGGATTATGATGTGGGAATCAACTACCACCCCGGGAAGGCCAATGTGGTCGCTGACACATTGAGCAGAAAGGGAGCATGCCACCAACTCACGGTTCGGGAGCTACCACCCAAACTTCGAAAGGAGTTCGAACGGTTACACCTCGGATTCTTGAATAGCATGAAAATGATGGAGATCCACTCCTCATTGGAGCAAGAAATAAGAAAGGGACAAGCAACGGATGAGGGGATCAAGGAAATCAAGGAAAGAATCCGACAAGGGATAGAGAAGGATTTCAAAGAGGATGAAAAGGGTACGCTTTGGCTAGGAAAAAGGATTTGTGTGCCAAACCTAAGACACCTTCGCGACATGATATTAAGGGAGGCACATGATTCACCCTATTCCATACATCCGGGGAGCACCAAAATGTACAAGGACTTGAAAACTTGCTATTGGTGGGATGGTATGAAAAGGGATATAGCCGAATACGTTGCCCTATGCGACACATGCCAACGGGTAAAAGCCGAACATCAAAAACCCGCTGGATTGTTGCAACCTTTGAAATACCTGAATGGAAATGGGAGGACATCAGTATGGACTTTATTGTCGGATTGCCAAGAACTCAGTCAGGATATGACTCCATCTGGGTCATTATGGACCGGTTGACGAAAACCGCCCATTTTCTTCCGGTAAAAACCAGTTACAACGTTACACAGTTGGCAGAGTTGTACATGGAGCAGATCGTGTGTCGTCATGGAGTTCCAAAGAGGATAGTCTCAGATCGAGGTTCTCAGTTTACCTCTAGATTCTGGAGGAAGCTGCAGAAAGCCGTGGGTACACGACTAGATTTTAGCTCTGCCTATCACCCACAAACAGATGGGCAAACCGAAAGGACGAACCAAATTTTGGAAGACATGTTGAGAGCTTGCGCCTTGAAACGTGGGCGTGGTTGGGATAGGAGTTTACCGTATGCAGAGTTCTCCTATAACAACAGCTATCAAGCTAGCTTGAAGATGTCGCCTTTCGAAGCCTTATATGGTAGACGGTGTAGAACGCCACTGTTCTGGAACGAGACTGGAGAGAACCAGGTGTTTGGACCCGAAGTACTACAAGAGGCTGAAAAGCAAGTCCAAACGATACGGGAGAACTTAAAGGCTGCTCAGTCACGACAGAAAGGCTATGCGGACAACAGGCGAAGGAAGTTGACCTTTGAAGTTGGAGACTTCGTATACCTTAAGGTATCGCCTATCCGAGGTCAACGATGTTTTAACGTCAAAGGCAAGCTAGCACCTCGTTACATCGGACCATTTAAGATTTTGGATAAGCGAGGAGAAGTAGCCTATCAACTGGAGCTCCCAAACCACCTCTGCGACGTACATGACGTGTTTCATGTATCCCAGCTCAAGAAGTGCTTGAGAATACCAGAGGAACAAGTATCAATGGGAGAACTTAAACTTCAAGAGGACCTGACTTACGCAGAACACCCTATCCGAATCTTGGACGTAAAAGAAATGGTCACCCGAAACAAAGTGATTCGATGGTGCAATGTACAATGGAGCCATCACACTGAAGATGAAGCCACATGGGAGCGTGAAGAGGATATTAAGGCTGAATTCCCCTATCTATTTTCTACTAACGAATCTTGAGGGCGAGATTCAATTTAAGGGGGGTAGATTTGTGACACCCTCATCTCGGGTGTGAGCATATGTTCATGTTTATGAAGAAGAAGAACATTTTTAGAAAAGAGGGAACAGAAACAAGTATCAAAAGGATAGCCAGTAAAGCTTTCTGAGAGCACCGAAGGCAACTTTCACGACCAGCAGACCACGTGGTGTGTTTGGAACTCATCCCCAAAGAGATTGGAGAGGTCCGACGCTAAACTGGATACGTGGCAGGCTCGGGGGTCACCTCCGCAATTGGAAAGAGGTCCGACCCTGTGGGACACGTACTGCCCACGGAGATAGCCTCTGCGGAAGAAGCAAAGGCATTTTTCATAGGACACATGTCATCCACGGAGCTAGTCCTCGAGGAAGTTAGGGGACCAGTCGCACGGGATACGTGTTAATTTCGGAACCCATCTCCGAGAAGTCCGGATCTATTGAACACGTGTTGCCACCGGAGCTTATCTCCGGAGGTCAGTCGCTGCTAAACACGTGTCGACCTCGGGGCATGTCCCTGAGGGAAAGAAAGGCGGAAAGACCGGCACCCACACGTGGCGTGCGCGGAGCTCACCTCCGAAGAAGAGGGAGGTCTCGATCGATTGACACGCGGCACGACCGGAGCTCGTCTCTGCGATGAAGAGATACAAGGCCCGGAGGAGACGTGGAGCTTCCGGAGCTCATCATCCCGGAGGTAACAAATTCTGGAGCAGCTGTTACGCGTAAGGACACCGGTACACAACGGGAACCGATCCAAACTCCACAATGTTACCAAAGATAAGACGTGAGGATCCAACAAGATCTGAATAAAACTTTTATTCGGGATCCAATCAGATTAGGACTCTTCTCTTCCCGATTATAAATAGAACCCAAAACCTCTGGCCGAAATTACGAACTTCTCTTTCAACTCCTGAGCCGACGACTTAGAGCTCTAGCCCTAACTCGCCGAGCAAAACATCACCGAAGCACAACAAGGGAGATCATCGGAGAAGAACCAAGCGGTCTGAGGAGGACCTCGAAGACAAGAAGAGCGTGAGGTAGGACTTCAATACCACCTTACGACATCATGTTGTTCGTCTCTTGCATCTGTTCTTCGATTCCTTTCGAACAGAAGCTTTCTCGTGGGCAGATCACTCGATGATCAGTTTGATCTAAAGACAAGATCATCGCCACGACCACCTTTGATCCGAATACCTCTGTCCATGCAAGCCATGCAAGAACACGGACAGATCAATCTAATCATAGGATAGCATGCATGTACATCATCGCATCTAGTTTAGGGTTTTGTGAATAATATTGATTGCTGTGAATCTTGTATGCACGTGAATCCTACATAGCAGGACAGGTTCAGGGAGCTGTCTACGACGAGCTGCAGCAACAAGGTTTTGAGAATCAAGAACAACCGGAACCGCAAGGCAAGTGCTCCTTGACCATGTTGATCCTATGTTTTGGGTAAAACTATTTTGTTTTGCGAAAAGGTGTGTGTGCTGAGTCAAACATGATGGGAAACCCTTTTATAGGAGTTTACTAGTTTTGGTTAAACCACCCTTGTCACCTGGGAAGTTTTATGAGTCGGGTATGGTTTTTGTTTTATGCTTCGCTGAGTCCATGGGATTGGGAAGCGAGATAGATGTGTCTAGCTAACTACACTCATAATAATAAGGGGAAACTGATGTTAATAATGAACATGGATCGGAGGGAGATCTAGGCAAGACTGGGTTTGTGAATGAGGTAGCATGAAATGGTGGTTTTGCTTGCCATAGATCTAAGGACCGGTTCATGCATGCACATGCCAGGATAACAGTGCCACCACAAGGCCAAGTATGGGTGCGGCTTAGCTGAGTAATTAGGTAAGTTGCTAGAGTGTTATGGACTGTGGAAGGCGCGGGGAATGGGAGTCGAGTGAGGACTGCCCTGGGAACTGCATGGCACAAGAGGGGGCCGATGAAACCTTAGTGAGTCCATACATCTAGTAACCCCTTTGCAAAGGCTATTTTGTGATCTCTTGACCATACACCAACGGATGTGTACTGGTATAATGGAGGTTCTGCAGTCGCCGACGGGTGACGAAATCACAAACTTGTGGGTAAAGAGGTGCAAACTCTGCAGAGTTATTAAAACTATCATGATAGCCAAGCTTACGGTCATGAGCACCTGGCTAAACTGCCATGATTAGATGGGATGATTATTGGGATGGTTATTGGAATGGTTATTGGGAAGGTTCTTGGTTATGGTCATTGATTATGGTTTGGTTTGGGACTGTGAGTTCGGGAGATGAGATGGTTGCATGACTAATGGGTCATGACATGAGATTGGTCTCGGTGCGAGACGAGGTTGTTTTATGAGATGAGATGGTAGCGAATACGAGGAGGTATTCGTGAGTATGAGTAAAGGATTGGTTAATGTTCGGATGGAACACGGGAAGTGATGGAGGTATGTTGGTAAGTTAACACATGCTGAGACTACATTCATCTAAAGTTAAGTTGCTGTTTTATCAATGGTTTTATAAATTTGCTTCTCTGCAAATAAGCCTTTTATACCTACCTTGTTTATAAGCTGCATATCATGTGTTATTCCCGCACTTGCTGAGTACATCATTGTGCTCAAACTTGCATTATTATTTCTCCATCAACAGCAAGAGAAGACTACTATGAAGACCGGGTAGAGCATTATGGCGTGTGATCTGTTCTCAACCTTGCCTGTGGAGGGAATAGAGATGGAGTCACTTCTGCTTAGTTTTGCTTCCGCATTATTTTTGCTTCCACATTTAAAAAAGAATTCCGCTGCGTAGAAATAAGGACTTCCGCTGTGAGCATGAGTCCAAGACTGATGAGGTGCTGTAATAATCTCTGTTATTCGTGGTAATATATAATCTGAATGCAGTTTGTGGAACGTATGTGTATGTGTGATAAACATCCTGGGCACACATATGCATTAGTTCTCGGTTCCGTGGTTTTCCACAGAATTGAGGGCGTCACAAGAGGCGGCGCGGGCGCGCGGGCGCGACGGGAGGAAGACGAAGCCGGCTGGCCCACGCGTCAGCGGCTCAAAATTTTAAATCGGGATCGGGTGTGTCCGGGATCGGGTGTGCTTGCACCCAAAGACCCTGTGGGCCTCAGTGTGCGGTCACCTCCGCGCCTAACACGTGTCCCCGCGGGCCCCGGCAGATTTAAACATTTCCCCCGATTTTCAGATTTCATTCAAACTTCAAATCCTCATATCTTTGGCTAGAAAGCTCCAAATTGAGTGAACCAAATTTTGTTGGATTCATCTCTCTGCGAACTTTCCATCAAATCAGATTTCACTTCATGAAAATCCTTATTTCTCCAGAATTAATTCCTCAAAATTTAAACTGTTTGGAATTTTAACTGGGGAATCCTTCGGAGGAAAATACTGAAATTTTGCTGTAATATTCACCAAAATATCCCTGAACTACCATAAAAATTTCAGATCCATTTGAGCTCATTTGATCCACCTAATGGTGTGATTAGTGAAACTGTTCCAGAGAAAATTGAAAATGTTCAGAAACATTTAAAGGATTTTCTCTGAAATTGTTTAGCTCATATCTTTAGTTAGGAACCTTCAAATTAAGTGAGACCAATTCCATTAGAATCCTCCGAAAATCTAGTTTTCAGAAAGTCATAGTTTGTTTCATGAAAATCCTTAGAACACCCTAAAAGCCTTCAATTAAGGTCAAGTACATAATTAATTGTGGAGGGCTCAAATGAGCTTTGCTGCAACTAAACCTTGACCAAGTCTGTGTTTAGGTTGTAACCAAGCCACAGTAAAAGTTTCACAGTCATTGAGTCTGTCTAGTGGGACTTATAAGCTTCACAAGTTTAAACTTAATACAAATGCATTCAAATTAATACATGTATGTCTTATATCATGTAGTCGCTAAGGTCGAGGAGGAACCCGAAGTCCTAGACTTCGTTACTCCAGAGGAGCAGCTAGCCTACGACCAAGAGCAGCAAGGCAAGCCCCGGTTTGCATTAACCGTTTTACAAATTTTATTGTTTTGAGCACTTCCTTGAGTATTATGATTCCTTCCATTAGAGTCTTGTTTGGAAACCCAACTGCATAGCCAAGAAAACCATGGGTTGGGATTAAGATTGAGAACCCCGCTATCTACTGCAATGCTAAGATAGAGTAGGATTCGGTACAAGTCGAGTAGTTGGAACTACTCGCGAGCATAGGCTAGAAGCACTCGACTCGGGTAGAGATAGCACATGATACACATGGCAAGAAACATGAGACCGAGCGGAGAGTAAGGGCAGCAGGACTTTGGGGCCTGTGTGCTATAGCTCCGCTTGTGTCGATTGAGGACCGAGCCGTGTGCGGGCCTGTTGAACAAGCTAGAACAGTACCAAAGACCTACCGGCTATATGGGAACCGTGAAACTGATGTAACTCGGGTAGCTGGGTATTGAGGCATTGCCCATCGTTCAGAGGGTAGGTTGAGAGCTCGAGGTGTAAATCGGCTGGCGGCACTGAGATGCGCGTGCAGAGACCTCTTGCTCGGGACGATGGGACCGGTTCAATATTTGGCTGACGGGCGAAAGGTGGTTGCGTACAGGGTCCGTGATGGTTGTTGTAGGCAGCATCGAGTACGGGCGTACGTGACGGGTTATTCGGGTAACCCTGCAGGTGTAAATCGATTATAATCGCCGTCCCTCGCGGTCAGTGAGTACCACTTGTTCACTGTACCGTGACGTAGAAAGAACAGGCTAGTTACATGTTAAAATGTTGCTGATTGAAGGATGGACTTTGCTTGTTAATGATTTGCTGTAGTCTAGAGCTTATTAAAGTTCCTTTCAACTTTGGGCAAAGTACATGAGAGAAATGCGTTTCTTGTTTGATTGCGGCTCTCTCATGTGCCTTAGCGTAAGGTTCTCCACAACCTGCTGCTAAAACTTGAAAGTAAGGTTCCAATAATTAGGCGAGTCCTTTGCAAACTGTTTTACATCATGTACCCATCACCCCTCATGTAGAAGTTCCATGTTTAGGAGAGACGGGTCAGTCTTGCTGAGCCTTCGTGCTCACTGCTTGTGTTTGAAGCTTTTGCAGGGTTCTATGAGGAAGGGACTCCCAAGGAGGAGATGGAACCCCAGGAGGGGAATCCCGTCGAGTGGGAGTCGTGAACGCCGCCGTGTTAGTGTGCGTGTGTGCTAGCAAGGACACGTTCACGGGCTGAACGTGAACTTGATGCGTAGTATACGCCCGTGAGTGTAGACTGGACTTATTTTGATGTACAAATGTTCATAAACTACTTTATGTAACAAAAGTTTTGCTTCCGCTTTGTACCTTTGATGTGTGTTATCCGGTGCTGTGCAACGCAGCACCCCTCAGCGTGATCCTGGCTCGACAAGACCGTGGGGTCGTGTCAGCGTTGGTATCAGAGCCCGCTTGAGGTTTAACGCACTAAAAGGGTCATCTTTTTCAAAAATCCAGTGAGGAACGAGTTAGAAGCCCGTATAAGGATGTTATTAGTGTATAGGAAGTGGCATACTAACCTATTTGTCTATTTCGGAAAATCGTGCGTCTCGGGACGTTTATGTCTTGGGGGGTGCACGTAAGCGCTGTCCACCAGTGCGCACAAGCTGAAGGGTGGAGCCCCAAGGGTGGCAGGTAACCCGACCCGCTTTAATATCCTCTACGACTCTTTATGTCGTTTGGGGTATTCGAGCAACGTCTGTCCCTGGCGTGCGTGGTGCAATTTGGGAGACCCCGTCACGTGGTCTGAAACGTGAACACGTAACTCAAGGCGTGTTTGGCTTGAGAACATCCGGGCGAGAGATGACGGCCGGGTGTACGAACTGTATGGATACCGGGCTCGGTGTGCAGCCGAGTCTGACGATTGCTTGAGTTATCTGCAGGTAGTCTAACCACGAAACGGTAGACGTGTAGCATCCGTGTGCGAGAGATGCTTAGTGCCACTGAATTAACGAAGTCGGCTAAGTCCGGTATAGGTTTTTCTTTGTGACGACGTCGTACCGACATAATCTGGTGACGCCTCGACGTCACACCCCACTAAATGAACAACTTCATTGTAAAACTTGAAAGTTTTGATTCAGAGCACTAAAAATTTGAAGTAACTCCTTCCCTTAATCAGGATATTCAACGTTAACAAGTTTTCAACTTATAGGTTGTTAAGGACAGAGCACTCTGTTTTTCAGCTGGATCAAGGCTGAAGTTAATCAGAGGTTAGAGGTTGAGTTCTTTAGAGTTTGGGGTCATATGATACATTTCTGTAAAGCTTTGGAAGAGATTTACATCTCTTCTGTTGGAGTCCACAGGTGTTTCATCCCTTAACCAATCGAAAAATGCAGTAGAGTTGAAACTATCCAGAAAACAGGACAGAGTAAAGACTCTCTGTGAACTCTCTGTAAATTGAGTATAACTTCCTGCATAAAAATCCAAAAATAGAAAATGAGGTAGTTATGGAAATCTTATGAGATGGGTTACAACTTTGTTACAAAAAGTTTTGTCAGATTAGGAACATAATTAACTGGAATTCTTGGATCAAATCAGTACCTAAAGCAGGGAGGTGCTGTCCAATTTTCGCCAGAAATTCTGTTAACTTTGACCTCTCATAATTTCTGAACCAAGACATATCTTAGGCCAAGCAAGTACTTTCTGGAAAGCCATTGAAGTTAGCTTTAACTTTGATGTTGAGCTCCAGAACGGGTTTTGCTTTTAGCATGGCCTAAATCAGGTTGAGATGGAAACTGATCGGGGCTGTCATGTTGAACAGCAGATCAGCAGTCAAATTTGCTGAAAATTTGAACTATGTTTCCAAGTTTATGGGTTCAATGACATGTTTTATGTTATAACTCAATGGTTTACTGTTTAAATAAATAGTTTACATTTATCAAATATATTTTTACAGATGACAGCAGATAAGCAGTTGGAGAACGGGTGGGTGGTGTCCCACTGTTCTCACCACAGCGGCTATCCGGAGGCATTGAGGCAGATGCTTCAATATTTCGGATACAACCCGATGCCGCAGTACTTCGCCAAGGAAGAGGGCGAAGAGGGGAACAAGACGTGGACAATCCATGTCGAAGTCCCTGCAGGACCTAGGTCACCCGGTTGGGTGCCGTTCACCGTCACGGCGAGAGGTAGACAACCCAAGGGGATGTGGCAAGTGGCAGCCCGTGACACTATGTCACGTTTCTGCCAACTACACGTGCAGGCTATGGAGGGCACTCCATACGCGCTCGTTCCGGTGGAGGGACGGGCTCAGCATGTGTGGGAAGAGAGGTACCTGGAGGCAACGGACCCGAGTTGCCCAAGGTACAGCCCCGCGGAGGCAAATCTCAGCCTCCAGATGAGGGCGGGAAACGCCGTGATGGACAGCCAAGCTGTTCATACGAGCATCTCGCGACAAAGCTCAAGGAGAGCACAAGCCGTGGAGATCATTTCGAGAGTGCTCACAGCGCACTCCGCAATGTGCTCCTTCCGACGATCAAGCGACTGAATGAGCAGCATAATCAGTTGCGTCGTCTGAAGAAGGCGAAGAAGAAAAGCCGTGTCGACATCGCGGCGTTGCAAGAACTGGTACAGAATCTGACCCAGCAGAACGAGGACCTTACTCAAGAGCGGGACGACGCTATTGAGGAAGGGCAAGGCTGGGAAGAAGACTACAACCAGGCCATGGACGAGGTGCATGCTTTGCAGGACCTCGTACCTCCGGTATTGGGCATACCGGTAGTCTTGGGCCTTCCAGCAATGGGAGAACCCGAGATGGGAGAAGAGGTGGTAGATCCAGAGCAACCAGAAGAGGTACCGGAGGAGGACGACCTGCAGGAAGTCGAGTTCTACTCCGAGTAGGGGGTTACAGTTGCCAAGTAGGGCAGCTAGAGTAGTGTAACCCAACTTTTGTAATCGGTGACATGTCGTGTAGGCAGTAGCGTATGTATAGGTGGTGACGACATGAGCACGACTTCTCGGAGAACTGAGAACACTGTATCTTGTATAAAGTTTATGATTTATCAATATATGTGAATGTTGTGCAAATTATTCATGTGTCACTTCAATACCTACTGTTGCATATGGAATTTTAAGTATGACATGTGCTAATACCTGCTGTTTGAATTTCAGAATGACGCGTACTCGTGCCAACCCGGACATTGGGGGTACTAGCCAAGGGGGAGAGACCTCCCAACAGACTCCCGAGGACTCCTCGGGACAGCAGCAACAACAACAGCAAACACCGCCACCGCCACTGCCAACGGTTACATTGGCCGACATCGTCGCAGCAATGGTGGGTTCACATCAGCAGCACACGGAGTTGCTGCAGACTCTCATCGCTAATACGTCTCACCCAGAGAGACGTCAAGACCGTGAGGAGCGTCAACAGAGCTCCTACTCTGACTTCCTAGCAACTCATCCCCCGGTATTCTCAAGGGCGGACGAACCTCTTGACGCGGACAACTGGCTCCGTGCAATAGAGATGAAGTTCGGGCTGCTCCAGATAAGTGAGCAGCGCAAGACTCAGTTCGCGGTCCAGCAGCTCCAAGGATCCGCAAGAGCATGGTGGGCAAACTTCTGTGCTTCACAGCCCACCGACCGAGTTATGACCTGGACGGAGTTCCGGACGGCCTTCAGGTCCTATCACATACCACCAGGTTTGATGAAGAGGAAGACGCAGGAGTTCCTACACCTGCAGCAAGGGAACCGAAATGCGCTGGAATACTCCAGGGCATTCAACGATCTCGCGCTCTACGCGTCGTATCACGCAGATACCGACGAGAAGCGGCGGGGCCACTTTTACCAGGGGCTTAACCCGCTCCTGAAGGACAAATTGGCGATGTTCAATCGCGGCAGCCTCAACGACATCATTGATGCTGCGATAGTTCAAGAGGACTCCGGCAAGGAGTTGGCAGCGGCAGAGCGAAAGCGAAGCGCGCCACAGAGCAGCGGAGAAGGAGACGGTCCTTCTCAGAAGTTTCGGATGGTGAATCGCCCACCATCAGGTCCACGCTGGCAGCCACCCCAGAGGTCGATGCCTTTCCGCAGTTGGCTGTACTCTTCACCGGCATTCAGGCCGGCACTGCCAGCACCACCTTTGCAACAACAGCAGCAGCGGGCGATGCCGCGTGCGTATGCACCTCAGCAAAGCATGCCGGGCTTTCGTCCCCCGAGCACCGCACAAGCAGCAGCCACATGCTACAAGTGTGGTCGTCCAGGACCCTTTGCGAGCAGTTGCCCGTAGAGGCAAGGCGGCGGAGTGGCACCGCAGTTTCTGGGGAGGAATCAACCCCGGAACACTACTAATGTGTGGCGGGCAAACCCTAGGCCCGGCACCGTCCACCAGCTTGCCATAGAGGACGTGCCGGAGGGCGAGCCAATCCTTGCGGGTATGTTCCAACTCCACCAGCATCCTGCTATAGTATTGTTTGATTCAGGCGCCACACATAATTTTATTAGCCAAGCTTTCATTGCTAAACACAGCATGCAAATACTACCCTCCGATAGTCCATATTTAATTTGTTCACCGGGTGGGAGGATTTCAGCAAGCGTAATGGTTTCCAAAGCACCATTATGCTTAGCGGGTAGAGTCTACCCTACGTCTCTCATAATCTTAGAGGGACAAAAGGTCGATGTCATCCTAGGGATGTCATGGTTAACCCGCCACGGCGCTGTTTTAGACACCGTCCTTCGAGTCGTGTACTTAAACTCAGGAGTGCACGGGTCTCACTCCTTATTTCTGGACAGTCCAGAAATAAAACTTCCAAGTGTCTATCAAGCCACAACCATCAGATTGGAAGATATTCCAGTGGTCCGAGAGTTCCCTGACGTATTCCCGGATGATTTGCCGGGGATGCCGCCTGATAGAGAGGTGGAGTTCAAGATTGAACTTGCACCGGGAACAGTGCCAATATCCCGAAGGCCGTACAAGATGGCGCCCAAGGAGTTGGCTGAACTGAAGACAGCTCACGGACCTCCTGGAGAAGGGTTTTATTAGGCCGAGATCCTCGCCATGGGGCTGTTCGGCATTATTCGAAAAGAAGAAGGATGAGACGTTACGGCTTTGCGTGGACTATCGTCCATTAAATGCCGTAACCATCAAGAACAAGTACCCGTTGCCACGGATCGACATGTTGTTTGATCAGTTGGTCGAAGCAAAGATCTTTTACAAGATGGACTTAAGATCCGGGTACCATCAGATTAAGATAAGGGTGGAGGACATTTCAAAGACAGCTTTCTCGACGAGGTACGGACTTTATGAGTACCTGGTCATGTCTTCAGCCTCACCAATGCTCCAGCTCACTTCATGTACTTGATGAACTCGGTATTCATGCCGGAGCTGGACAAGTTTGTCGTGGTCTTCATCGACGACATACTGGTATATTCCAAGTCAGAGGAAGATCACAAGAAACATCTGCGTATAGTCTTGCAACGGCTGCGGGATCACAAGCTATACGAGAAATTCAGCAAATGCGAGTTCTGGATATCGCAAGTGCCTTTTCTCGGGCATATCATTTCAGCGGAGGGTATCGCTGTAGACCCGAGCAAGATCACTCAAGTGCTGAATTGGAAATCACCGAGAACTGTTCACGAGGTACGGAGTTTCCTCGGACTCGCGGGATATTATCGGAGGTTCATTCCGAACTTCTCGAAGATTGCCAAGCCTATGCTGGAGCTGCTGAAGAAGGCTACCAAATATGTTTGGAGTCCAGCATGTGAAGCAGCATTCAAGGCTTTAGTCAAGCACCTGACATCAGCACCGGTTTTGGCGCAGCCAGACACAACAAAACCGTTCGATGTGTACTGCAATGCATCCGGCATTGGGCTCGGATGTGTGCTGATGCAAGACCGAAGGGTGGTCGCGTATGGATCACGGCAGCTTCGAAACCATGAGCAAAATTATCCAACTCACGACTTGGAGCTTGCTGCCGTGGTACTTGCACTGAAAATGTGGAGGCACTACCTACTCGGTAACCTCGTACATCTATATACCGACCACAAAAGCCTCAAGTACATATTCACTTAGAAGGAGCTGAACATGAGGCAACGAAGGTGGTTAGAATTGATAAAGGATTACGAAATAGAGATCCATTATCATCCGGGCAAGGCAAATGTAGTGGCAGATGCGCTGAGCCGCAAGTCACACGTCAACAATCTGACCATCACACCGTTGGGAGAGAGCGAACCACCACTACATGTGACTCCACACGGAGCTCTCTACAACCTAGCTTTGATCCCCACCATCCGTGAAGAGATAGCGGCAGCTCAGAAAAATGACAAGGGCATGTCGCATTTGCGGAGACGTGTAGACAGTGGGGAGCTGAAATGTTTCCGGAAGGACGGAGACGGCGTCCTATGGTTCAAGGACCGGCTCGTCGTACCCCGTAACCCGGAATTACGGAAGAAAATCTTTGATGAGGCCCACTTGTCAAAGTTTTCTATTCACCCCGGCAGCAACAGAATGTATCAAGAACTCAGAAGCAAGTTTTGGTGGACACGGATGAAGCGGGAGACTGCAAAATACGTGTCCGAGTGTGATACATGTCGAAGGGTGAAGGCAGACCATATGCGGAAAACGGGACTGCTACAACCACTGGGCGTTCCTGCCTGGAAGTGGGAGGACGTGAGCATGGACTTCATCGTCAGTTTACCCACCACTTTGCAGAAACATGATTCCGTGTGGGTGATCGTCGATCGGCTCACCAAAGTTGCCCATTTCATCCCGGTCAACACCAACTACAACGCTGTCGAAGTGTTCAGTCGACACTTCCCCCGGGCCTGCACTGGGCAGCCCGCGGAGGTTCTTTTTTCGGTGGGGCTAGTTCCTAGCGGAGAGCTTGCGCAGATGGACCAGTTAGTAATAGCTTGACACGGCGAGTTTTACGTGGTTCAGGCCGCCGGAGCATAAAACCCTACGTCCACGGCGAGCTATGGAGCTCGCTGTATTGCTTGCTGCTCAGGGCCGGAGTCCTGAGCTTGGGGGTGAGTTACAGCTTGAGAGTGTATGGCTAGCGTATGAGTTGCAGAGTGCGAACCCAGGGTTCGAATGGCTAGAGTCCGAACCCTTGCTATCGTTGTCTACCCGAGTCTTTTATAGTCCAAGACTCGGGTGGCTTACAAGGGGGGCCCGGGACCCGACAGGTGGTCCCGGGGAGATTGACTGTGATCTACCGTATCTGCAGTTATGCCGGTAGTTGTCTCTTGCGAAGGCTTCTGAGTCTTCGTCTTGCAGCCCTGCCCATGCCGCATGCTAGTCGTAGTGGATGATGACGGCGGGGGCGGCATGGGATGTCTTGTCGCTGCGTTTATTGGCTGGCAGCCTCTGACACTGCGTGTCAGTCTGTGATGCGACTGGGCGCAACGGCACCTGACAGAGGCGTGCTCCGCGTCTCCGCGTCTTGGGAAGGCGCGGGCCTTGAATACCTTGTAAGGGCAAGGTATGGGGCGTCTTTACGCCCGCTGCCTATCGCTCGGGGGCAGGCAGCGCCATTCTGCTGGCCACGTGGCGGGCCCGGAGCCCTCCTCAGAAGAGAGGGGGATCCGGCCCCGCAGGACACATGGAGCCTTCGGACCTCTCCCCGCGGAGGGGGAGGTTCGGCTTCTGTTGGCCACGTGGCGAGCCCGGAGCTCCTCTCTGAGGAGTGGGAGGTCCGGCCTCTCCGGACACGCGGCACCTTCGGACCTCTCTCCCGCGAAGGGGGAGGTCCGGCTTCTGTATGCCACGTGGTGGGCCCGGAGCTCTCCTCTGAGGAGAGGGAGGTCCGGCCCCGCTGGACGCGTGGAGCCTTCGGAGCTCTCCCTGCAGAGAAGGGCGATATCCTTAGGCATTTTCCCCTGTGCGCGGGGGTACCCCATATCGAGGGTACCGACAGTGGCCCCTGGACCCATCTCGGGGGAGATAGCGAGCCCGAGGTGGGACCTTCGTCTCTTCTGATCCGCGCACTTTCTTGTCTTGAGTACTCCCTGTGCTGGCAGGGTCTTGACGGCTTCGGTGTTCATCCTCTTAGGAGAGGGTGAAGCCTGGCATCGGAGCTCGGCCCGGCTGTGGGGGCGGAGGTCCGGAAGTCATCAGAGCTCAGGCCAGCGAAGGGCGTGAGGTCCGGCATCAGCGCTCGCCTCTGAAAGGAGGGCGAGGGCTGGCCTCGGAGCTCGGCCCAGCTATGGGGGCGGAGTCCGGAAGTCATCGGGGCTCAGGCCAGCGAAGGGCGTGAGGTCCGGAGGTCATCGGAGCTCAGGCCAGCGAAGGGCGTGAGGTCCGACATCAGCGCTCACCTCTGAAAGGAGGGCGAGGGCTGGCCTCGGAGCTTGGCCTGGCTGTGGAGGCGGAGTCCGGAAGTCATCGTAGCTCAGGCCAGCGAAGGGCGTGAGGTCCGGCATCAGCGCTCGCCTCTGAAAGGAGGGCGAGGGCTGGCCTCGGAGCTCGGCCTGGCTGTGGAGGCAGAGTCCGGAAGTCATCGGAGCTCAGGCCAGCGAAGGGCGTGAGGTCCGGCATCAGCGCTCGCCTCTGAAAGGAGGGCGAGGGCTGGCCTCGGAGCTCGGCCCAGCTGTGGGGGCGGAGGTCCGGAACTGCTCAGTGGTCCCCCCTTTCCTATCCCTTAGTCTCATTTGGCTTACTGTCCCAGGCCGGAATACGGGGCTTGGGTAATCCAGTGCACTTGGTCCCGGAGGTCTGGCCCCAGCCCCAGTCAGGGTGTAACCGCCCGGCCCCCTGGTACTCAGACCGTAGCGCCGGGAGGCAGAGTGCACATGCTTTGGGTGCAAGACCGGGCAAAGCAAGGCTCCTGACCCCCCGTTCTAGCGTAGGTCTTTTCTCGGTGGAGACCAACTGGCGGTGCAGTACCCTTATAGGGGGAGATCCAAAAGGCCACCGGGCCTCTGGCAGGTACCCCAAGCACTACCGCCTTCGGCTGGATGGCAAATATCGACTATGTATGAGAGCCGGAAAGAGGAGCCGAGTGTACAATGGACGCACACTGTCTAGAGCGTGGGGAGGTGTTCATATAAATTAATGCGTAATTTAAATAAACACTTAAGTAAGCATGGTGAACTTACTGGGTAGCGTCGGAGCGCCTGTGTTCACGCAGAGCGGGTCATGCGTGGCTTCGTCGTACACCGGACGCAGGGGGACCCCCATGGCTATATCAGGGGGAAGCATGGCTTCGGCCCCGCATACCATGTGGAAGGGTAGTTCCCGTGACCCAGCCCTGGGAAGTCCGGCTGGCCCTCGACATGGAGGAGCCGGTATCCCCCGACGGCTCTGGGTGCGCGTCTGCACCGGTTGTGTGGGTCTGCTTGGCGTGGACCTGGCACGCATTGCATCGCTAACCGGTTTGACGGCGTCCAGGTGGCTCTCGGTCAGTAGGAGCCATGCCGGGTGGCTTAACCGACCAACGTGCGGGACGATGAGCATTCCCAGCACTCGCCTCCTTGGACTACTGCGAGCTAATCGCAGCCTTCCTCCTGGGTTATGCACCGCAATAGGATGCCGTGGCGCCACGCCAGTAAAGATACCAGCGCGTAGCACTTAGCCATCCGCACCACCCGTTCAGCGGATGCACGTTCATCAGGAAGGATGTCCTTCAAGGAGTCCCGGACCTCCGTGGTCCATGCATCGGGACTACTTGAGCTTCTGGATCTTGAGCGTTGGGTTGCACGGAGTCCCCAGTGACTCTTACGATCCTTTGGCGGCATCCAGTGCCGCCGGGACTGCCTAGCTTCCAGGCACTGGTTCAGCCCCCTTCGCCTGGCTCGGCGGGCCGGGCTGTGGACCGCAGCAACGTCCTCTCGAAGACTCCTTCATGCGCAGGGGCTCCGATGGAGGCTTTCGTTGAGAGGTCGTCAGCTGCGGCCGTGCAAGCGCGCGGTACATGGCGCAGGTCCAAGGCGAGGAATTCTTTCTCCAACATCCGCACGTGAAGCAGATAAGCAGCTAGCTGTGGGTCATTGCAGGGCATTCACCCTTAACTTGCTTGATAACTAGCTGGGAGTCGCCCTGCGCCAACAACTGGCGAGCGCCCAGAGACAGGACTGTCTTTTAGGCCAAAGATGAGTGCTTCATACTCTGCCAAGTTGTTAGTTGCCTTGGAATTGAGACGCACCATGTACCCAGACTGCTCCCCCGATGGCATGAGAAGCAGTACGCCGGCACCGGCCCCCGGCTTTCGTGAGGAGCTGTCGAAGAAGAGCGTCCAGTGAGGCCCGGTGAAGACCGGAGCTCGGTACTTTTGGTTCACCGTCTTCGCGGCCCCCTGGGTCAGCATTCGTTGGCGTCCACTCAGCCACGAAGTCAGCCAGTGCTTGGCTCTTGACTGTCTGACGTGGTTGGGAGCTCAGCTTGAACTCCGCCGTCTTCGGGCTGTCTTCCGGCTTCGGAAGCTGGCAGTGAGTGCCAGCTCCGCCCTCCGGCTGCTCTGGCGCACTTGTCCGCCAGGCTGAAGGGCTCGGAGGCATCGCAGACCTCTCTGGTTGCAAGCCTCCCAAGCATCTTCTTGTCCTGGACACTGTCGAAGTGCCGCCACCACAGAAGCACTTTGAATATGCGGAATGGTGTTGCGTACCTGAGAGAACCGCTGGATGAAGGAGCGCAGCGACTCCCCAGGTTGTTGCTTGATGGCTTGGAGGTCAAGCTCCGTGCCGGGACGGGTGTAGGAGCTGCCGAAGTTGGCGATGAACTGCCGGCAGAGCTCTCCCCAAGAAGTTATGGAACCCTGAGGGAGGTTCATTAGCAAGACCGGGCTAGGCCGGTCAAGGCGACGGGGAAGTAGTTTGGCCATGACGGCCTCATCCCCTCCTGCGGCAAGTACAGCGGTGGAGTAGATCTGGAGGAACCCCGCCGGGTTGACGCTGCCGTCGTACTTCTCGGGCAGGTGCGGCCGAAACTTGCGCGGCCACCTCGTGAAGCGGAGGTGGGGCTCCAGGGCCGTACATCCTGCCCCTGTTGCTGCAGGTGTTGGTGCCGCGAACGCTTGGTTCGCCGCTGGCACAGTGTACCCCGGTATGGGCAAGGCTGCGCCATAGACCGGGGGCGCCGTTTGCAGGACATATGGCTGTGGCATATGCTGCGTGGCGTATGTCTGGGGCAGAGTTCGCGTGGCGAAAGTCTGCGCCTGAGGCAGGGTTGAGGCAGTCGTCATGCTGACGCCGGCCTCTTGTCTGCGACGTCTTTCTCGTCGCCGCTCGAGGAACATTCGGGCGTCTTGGCCCAGGTGGCATCGTTCCAGCTCAGTCCTCAGGTCCGTCGACGGAAGCCTGGTGGAGCTGGAATCCGCCGTCTGTCCGTCAACCGTTGGCGTGCGCGTCAGCGACACAGCCGGTTGGCCGGAGCGTCATCCCCGCCGAAGTCAAGGGTTTGCGGCGGCGAGACAAGACGGTCTACCTCGCGAATCCACTGCTGGGTCGCTGCCTGAGGCGCGTCCCCAGCAGGCAGATTGTGCAGTAGCGCTCTTGTTGCAGCTAGCGCACCCCCGTCGGGTACGCCCAGCGCTACTGAAGACCTGACGCTGGTTGGAGCCTGCATTGCCGGGGTCGGCGCTGCCACAGCCGGTTGCTGGCTCCCAGTGCAGGTACTGGTGCCGCGAACGCTTGGTTGCGCCTGGCACAGTGTACCCCGGTATGGGCAAGGTTGCGCCATAGGCCGGGGACGCCGCTTGCAGAGCACGTGTTGTGGCTTATGCTGTGCGGCGTATGCCTGGGGCAGAGCTCGCGTAGCGAAGGTCTGCCCTCCAGGCTGGGTCGAGGCCGACGTCATGTTGTCGCCAGCCTCTTGAGTGCGACGCCTTTCTCGACGTCGCTCGAGGAATACTCGGGCATCTTGGCCCAAGTGGCACCGTTCCAGCTCTGTCCTCAGGTCCGTCGACGGAAGTTTGGTGGAGCTGGAACCCGCCGTTTGCCCGTCAACCGTTGGCGTGCGCGTCAGCGACACAGGCGGTTGGCCGGAGCGTCGTCCCCGCCAAAGTCAATGGTTTGCGGCGGCGACGACAAGACGGTCAACCTCGCGAATCCACTGCTGGGTCGCTGCCTGAGGCGCGTCCCCAGAAGGCGGGTTATGCAGTAGCGCCCTTGCTGCTGCTAGCGCACCCCCACCGGGTACGCCCGGCACTACTGAAGGCCTGACGCTGGTTTGAGCCTGCATTGCCGGGGTCGGCGCTGCCAGAGCCGGTTGCTGGCTCCCAGCTTGCCCTGACACACTCCGTCCTGAGTGTGTCATCATGTACTCTCCCCTGGTCACGGTTTGCCGCGGACGCAGGGGGGGGGGAGTTTGCCGCAGAAGGAAGCTTGGTCATCTTCGTCGGCGGAAACTCGTCGCGCAAGGGAAAAGCCCCCTACCTGGCGCGCCAAATGTCGAAGTGGGCAGTCGAAACTTCCCCCGGGCCTGCACTGGGCAGCCCGCGGAGGTTCTTTTTTCGGTGGGGCTAGTTCCTAGCGGAGAGCTTGCGCAGATGGACCAGTTAGTAAGAGCTTGACACGGCGAGTTTTATGTGGTTCAGGCCGCCGGAGCGTAAAACCCTACATCCACGGCGAGCTATGGAGCTCGCTGTATTGCTTGCTGCTCAGGGCCGGAGTCCTGAGCTTTGCGGTGAGTTACAGCTTGAGAGTGTATGGCTAGCGTATGAGTTGCAGAGTGCGAACCCAGGGTTCGAATGGCTAGAGTCCGAACCCTTGCTATCGTTGCCTACCCGAGTCTTTTATAGTCCAAGACTCGGGTGGCTTACAAGGGGCGCCCGGGACCCGACAGGTGGTCCCGGGGAGATTGACTGTGATCTACCGTATCTGCAGTTATGCCGGTAGTTGTCTCTGGCGAAGGCTTCTGAGTCTTCGTCTTGCAGCCATGCCCATGCCGCATGCTAGTCGTAGTGGATGATGACGGCGGGGGCGGCATGGGATGTCTTGTTGCTGCGTTTATTGGCTGGCAGCCTCTGACACTGCGCGCCAGTCTGTGATGCGACTGGGCGCAACGGCACCTGACAGAGGCATGCTCCGCGTCTCCGCGTCTTGGGAAGGCGCGGGCCTTGAATACCTTGTACGGGCAAGGTATGGGGCGTCTTTACGCCCACTGCCTATCGCTCGGGGGCAGGCAGCGCCGTTCTGCTGGCCACGTGGCAGGCCCGGAGCCCTCCTCAGAAGAGAGGGGGGTCCGGCCCCGCAGGACACGTGGAGCCTTCGGACCTCTCCCCACGGAGGGGGAGGTTCGGCTTCTGTTGGCCACGTGGCGAGCCCGGAGTTCCTCTCTGAGGAGAGGGAGGTCCGGCCTCTCCGGACACGCGGCACCTTCGGATCTCTCTCCCGCGGAGGGGGAGGTCCGGCTTCTGTATGCCACGTGGTGGGCCCGGAGCTCTCCTCTGAGGAGAGGGAGGTCCGGCCTCGCTGGACGCGTGGCGCCTTCGGAGCTCTCCCTGCAGAGAAGGGCGATATCCTTAGGCATTTTCCCCTGTGCGCGGGGGTACTCCATATCGCGGGTACCGACAAACGCCAAGATGTATGCTGAACTGTACATCTCACGGATCCTATGCTTGTACGGCGTACCATGTACCATCATATCGGATCGGGGCACTTTATTTGTGTCCCGTTTTTGGGAGCAGCTGCACGCTGCCTTGGGGACGAAGCTGATCCGTAGTTCAGCATACCACCCCCAGACGGATGGGCAAACCGAGCGGGTAAATCAGATCCTAGAAGACATGCTGCGATCTTGCGCTATCAACCACGGCAAGAATTGGGATGATCACTTGCCGTTAGCCGAGTTCTCGTACAACAATGGGTACCAAGCCAGCATAAAGATGGCGCCCTACGAGGCGCTATACGGACGAAAATGCCGCACACCATTGAACTGGTGTGAGTCTGGCGAAAGGGTTACCTTCGGGATTGACCTTGTCAACAACACGGAAGAGAAGGTTCGACTGATTCAAGCGAACCTAAAAGCCGCCCAATCCCATCAGAAACAGTATGCGGACTGGAGAAGACGCCCCTTACAATTCGAAGTGGGGGATCACGTATATCTACGTGTGTCTCCAATGAAGGGCGTAAACAGATTTGGGGTGAGGGGAAAGTTAGCACCCCGATTCATCGGTCCATTCCAGATTACCGTAAGATGTGGATCAGTAGCATACCGGCTGAAATTACCAGAAGCACTTTCCGGTGTGCACGACGTCTTTCACATTTCCCAGCTGAGGAAGTGTCTCAAGTTATCTACTACCGTTCAGCTGGAAGACATCGAAGAACTGCAACCGGATCTCACCTATCGCGAGGAACCGGTTCAGATTATTGACGAAAAGGCCCGAACCACACGCAACCGCACGTTGTGGTTCTACAAGGTTCTATGGAGTAATCACTCCGTGGACGAAGCGACATGGGAGAGCGAAGGATTTCTTCGCGTTGACTACCCCGACTTTTTCACGTCGCATATCCGGTAATTTTCCACCGCCCTCTCTCTCATTTTTACCTTATAATCTCGGGACGAGATTCTTTTAAGGGGGGAGGAATGTAAGGTCCTCAGTTTTTGACACATGTTTAAAGTGTTCATCACCACACCACACACCTCATTTGAAGCAAGTTGATGAACAACCACCATCAACATGCTCATTAGAGAACAAACTCACATATTGCAAGAGGGGCTGGACATATGAAAACTCCTACACATTGCTAAGGATGTCCATGCCAAATTTCACCCAAATTAAAAACCTTTTTGAGGTCATTTTGGGTATAGCTAGAAAGAGGGCAGTTTGAAACCATATTCAAATTCAAACTGTTTTTATCCCATGAATTCAAAAGTGGGAGGCCTATTCTTATTAAGCACAATTTTGTGAGCTCACACTCCAATTTTCACTCCATTTGGAGTTGATCTTGACATGAGCTAAGTGGGACAAATTCAAACTTTATTTGAATTCCAAACTGAACTTGTGCTGAAATTCATTCAAACCAAACCCAATTTGAATTCTAATCAATTCAAATGGCTCATGGGTGAATAATTTGAATCACCAGGGGTATTTTGGGGCTCACTGTTTACAACAGTGATTAGGAGTAAATTTCAGAGGTTAAAACCCTGGGTGGGACCCACATGTCATAGAGAGAAGGAGGGAAGTCTTGCACACATAGTCACAACCTCGGTGGGAAATTCCACCGAGCAGCTGTCGGCTGTGCCACCGAGAAGCCACCGGCACCACCAGATGCTTCCTTCCCCGCGCGCTGGCGCCCAGGGAGGCTTGCTCGCGCCTCCACGCGCCCGGCACCGCCTCAGCCCGAGCAGGGATCGGCTGGCTTTATCCCCTCGCGTGCGACCCGAGCAGCGGCAGTTCTTCTCCCCGAAGCTCACTGCTCGATCGGGAAAACTGCAAAAACATCTCACCTCCTTCTTCCCTGAGCTGCTAGACAGCAACCTGAGATCGCACTCCACCTCCCCGACGCCAAAAACCCCGAGCTCCGACCTCCCGTGCCCGAGAACGATCGCCACAGCGGTGACCTAGCCTCAGCCGAAGGTCAGGCGCTCGTGGACAGCGTTCCACAGGCGTTATCACGGGACAGCAAGGGTAGCAGAAGGAGCGCGCAACAGCCGTGCTGCTCTCCTCTAAGTTTGGAAGCAAACCGTGAAGAGTCCACGGCGAATTTCCAGTTTTTGCTCCGGCGACCTTAAACTGAACTTCCGGTACGGATCCTTCAAATTCTCGCTCTAAGATCCTTCTCTAGCTATCAAATATTGCACATAGACGCTGGACTAGCCGGCGATCAAGTTCCTTTCTGCATCCGTGGTATGAAACCGACTAGGAGTGACGAATTTCGAGCTCGATCAAGGGCGCTCATGGCGGGCACGCTCGGTCACACGGTGCCGACCGACTTGCCGCCATGTTTGAACCCTTTTGACACCTTGTAGAGCTTCCTAGAGGTACACTGATGATGTAGAACCGATTGTTCGAGGTGTTGGCGGGTTAGAACCCCGGTCGAGGGTGCCGAACCTCAACCAAGGCCGCGGCACGTCGCCCGACTGTTTCCGGTGACCGCCAGCCCGAACTAACATCACCGACATGTTCCTTGACGTCGACAACTCCCTTGCGGCGAGTTTCAGACCATGGGATGTCCGGCAGCGGCGAGCCGGCGAGCTCCGAGTCTGCTCCGGCGAGGGAAGGCGGCGCGGGCGCGCGGGCGCGACAGGAGGAAGACGAAGCCGGCTGGCCCACGTGTCAGCGGCTCAAAATTTTAAATCAGGATCGGGTGGCCGGGATCGGGTGTGCTGGCGCGCAAAGACCCTGTGGGCCTCAGTGTGCGGTCACCTCCGTGCCTAACACGTGTCCCCGCGGGCCCCGGCAGATTTAAACATTTCCCCCGATTTTTCAGATTTCATTCAAACTTCAAATCCTCATATCTTTGGCTAGAAAGCTCCAAATTGAGTGAACCAAATTTTTTTGGATTCATCTCTCTGAGAACTTTCCATCAAATCAGATTTCAATTCATGAAAATCCTTATTTCTCCAGAATTAATTCCTCAAAATTTAAACTGGGGAATCCTTCGGAGGAAAATACTGAATTTTTGCTGTAATGTTCACCAAAATATCCCTGAACTACTATAAAAATTTCAGATCCATTTGATCTCATTTGATCCACCTTACGGTGTGATTAGTGAAACTGTTCCAGAGAAAATTGAAAATGTTCAGAAACATTTTCAGGATTTTCTCTGAAATTGTGTAGCACCCCAAAATTTTGTTAAAACCCTAAATCATGTTAAGAGGGGAATTTAAAAATTTTTGTAAGTGTTGCATGTTTTGCAAAAATTCAAATTCAAACTGGAATTCAAATTAAACTCAAATCAGAAAAGAAATAGAAAAAGAAAAAGAGAAAACAGAAAAAAACCGGCCAGTGGGCCGCAACCCACCAGCCGGCCCAACCAGCGCCCGCGGCAGCCCGCAGCCGCGCGCGCCGCTTTCCCCCACTGACAGGCGGGGCCCACCAGATCATCGTCTACCTCGCGCCAGCGCCGGACTCTCTCACCCGAATCGAAACCGATCGGGAATTCTCGCGTATTCCAGCCGAATTCTGTTCGGGGGCGACGCAAACTCGATCTAAACCACCAAGCCGCCCTCCCCCGTCTATAAAAACCCCGACCTCGTTCTGTTTTTCCCACGCGATCCACCGATTTTCCTCCGGTGAGAACCGAGACTTCTCCGGCGAGTTCTGGCCGATCTAAGCTCGGAAATTCTGATCTAACTCGCTGGTCTTGATCCACCGCCTCCGGGGAACCTTGCAGGTGCAGAAAACTCGGTGACTTGCGGTGTAAACACAGCGCCTATGAGCCTCGCCGTGATTTCACCTCGGACCTCGTCGCCGATCACCTTCCAGGACCTCCGAGCTCAAGAAAACCCCCGAGGTGAGATCCCCGACCTCTCCTCCACCAATCTATACCATAAAATCACAGTTCTAGGAAGAATTCTCGAAAATCCAAAAGTCTCCGGCGAGATCGCCGCTTCCCGCCGCCGTGCGCCGCCGGCAGCGCCGCCCGCGCTCGATCAGAGCGACGTGGCCGCTTGTGCGCCGTCTGTTTTAAATCGCACGGTAGACTTTAAATCCCCGCGTACCGGTTCGACGTTATAATCTCAGCCGTCGGTTTGAAATCGGACGGTCCACGTCAGTCCCGCATTATAAAGACTGGAAATCTTACGTGCTACCCCCTGGGGTTCTCGGGAAATAAGAGCTTGCCCCAGAAACTTCTGATCTAGCCCCTGGAACTTCAGAAAATCATGTAAATTCATTTAAAAATCAGTTTTAGCCCCTGGACTTAATAAAAATTAGGAAAAACACCTCTGTTATGAGTAGCTAGACCCCTGGAAATTCTGAAAATAATATTATAGACCCTGTAGTGGGGTAAGTTTAACTTTCTAGCCCTGTTTGGTATTTAATTTAGGAAATTGAATATGTGGCTAGTGTTTAAAAATTAAAAAGTGGGACAAACATAATGTCAAAATTTAATTAAAGACTTTCTCAGTAATTAGGAAACTTTGGGGTGAGATAAAAACATATTTTGGGCTGAATTGAATCTGTTTAATTTATTATTCACATTTAGTGACACATTTTTAAGTAAAGAATAGTTCTAGAAAATAGGGAAAATAATTGTAAAACAGTTTACATCAGAGGAAAAGATCAAAAATACATTATTAACTATTTTGGATCAGAACCTATTCTGTTTAAATGATGTGTCTTATTATTTTCATAATAAAGTTCATATTTAGGCATAGGAACTAAATCTGAAAATATAACAACTAGTAAATGATAAATGGAGTTTCTAAAATCCAAAGAATTCAGTTTAGGGTTGGTAGAAATTCTGAAGGCACATATGGAGAAGAAAAATACCTTTCATACATACTTGGTAGTAAAAAGGTGTAGTAGTTGAATATAAGGAATTTATTTAAATTGGAAACTCATATATATATATAGTAGGTAAGTATAAATGTGAACACAAAAGTAGGAATTATATACACATGATTAAAAGTGCATGCAAGCCACAAATCAACACACATAGAGTAACCACAACACATATATTGGTGAATGACTTTCATAAATGTGAATGTGTGGTTTGTATGAAGTGGAAGTATGAACTATGTCTTATGGATTGTTGTTTTTCTTTTGCTATATGTGATGGTATGATGTAGAACCTGCTCAAGAGCAAGTTATCCCTTTCCAAGATCAGGACTACCCTTTCCAAGAGCAGCAGGAAGGAGGCAAGTGTCCTTGACCACTTTGATCCTATGCTAGGATGTGTAGCTAGAGTTATTTGCATTGTCAATTTAAATATGAAACCCATGATAGGATGTTTCCCTAGAATTGCATTACCTTGTTTCCTTGTATCTTGGGTTGGGATTTATTTTATCATGTCATTTATTATTATGCATATGCTTAGCCATGCTTAGAATGGGATATTTGGGATATGAGATCCTCAGTTTATTTTACCATACTCTTGAAGGAGATATTGTGAGTTATGTAGAGGTAGGGATCAAGGCAAGTTGGATGTTTTGGTTGTGTGCTGGGTGCACGAGACTTGGGTTTGTATTTAGTACTTGCCTGGATCCTAAGGACCGGTTCATGGAGCATGTAACCTGGCTTTACAGTGCCAACCACATGCTGAGATGGGGCAGCTTGGCCAATTAATTAGGTGTATCCCCGGCGTAGTATGGGTGTGTTGGATGGTGCGGGGAATAGGTGTCAGCTGGACTACCATATGAACTGCAAGGCTCAAGAGGGCGCCACTGCAGCGGGGTTGGAGCCTCTTGTATGCTGTTAGGGGTGAAACCTCAGTGGGCCCACGCTCGTCGGGAATCCCTTTGTAAAGGCTTCGTAGTGATCTCCTGGCTACACACCTGGGAAGTGTGAATGTGGTTCGTAGCCACTGGCATAATGGAGGTTCTTTTAGTCCACCCGGCAACGGGGGATGAAATCACTACATGTGGGTACAGTGGTACAAACTCTGCAGAGTCAAAAACTGTCATGACAGTCGTGCTCACGGTCAAGAGCGGCTTGGACTTATTCATGATTATAGGATGATGACTTTGGAAGTTGTGGATGTTAAGCGGGGAGCTTAACATT
This sequence comes from Neostapfia colusana, assembly GCA_030760725.1. Lineage (NCBI taxonomy): Eukaryota > Viridiplantae > Streptophyta > Magnoliopsida > Poales > Poaceae > Neostapfia > Neostapfia colusana. The sequence goes on along the minus strand of JASWHV010000018.1, from coordinate 18,016,485 downwards.
GGAAATGATGTTATGGTTATTTGGTTATGATGAAGGGATGGGAGATTGGGACCATTTCACCTATGTAGTAATGTAGGTGTTTAATAAGCTAAGGTGATAGGTATTAATTGCATAGTGCTTTAACCATGAGTTCAACCTCCCCTTGTTCTAGCCATGCATGATATAACCTTCCCACACTTGCTGAGTACCATTGGTACTCAATCTTGCATATTTGTTGGTTTATATTGCTGCTCAGGTCAAGATAATGAGGTGGTGTATAATGACCAAGACTTTGGACCCGAAGAAGGTTTCTAGGTTCATGGAGACCCCCGGGTAACGCCTGTGATGGAGCCCTCAAGAATAATATTCCGCTGCTAGTTTATTTACTTGTGATGAACTTATTATTGTCCATCGAGACATTTACTATGTAAGACTTACTTATATTCGACACCTGGCTTGTAATAAATGATGCTTCACTATTTGTCATCACATGTATGAGAAAATGATCCTGGCATACATGTGATATTCACTTGGTTGTTCTTCGGAAAAACCGGGTGTGACAGAAGTGATATCAGAGCCAAGGTTGCCCGTAGGAACGTGGACCTAGGTAGAAATGGACGTTTTTAAGGGCCCTACTTTCTTAAAAACTATTTTTTTAAGGTGTGTGTTGAAAAGTGTTATTTAATGAGTCACTTTCTTCATCTTACCCCAACTTTCATTCAAAATAGGATTTTTGTTTGAGATTTTATCTAACCTAATTTTAAATTCTTTTTGTTTTAGATGGTTCGCATGATTCGCACCGCTCGCAAGTCCACAGGAGGGAGAGTTCCCGTAGTTGCCCTTGCCGAGAGAGAGGAGAGCCATCCGGTGACGTACCTTTCCTACGGATTGGCAGTAGGAGGCTTATTGCGCCGTCTTTGGCGTATGCTCGAAGCCGCCGGCAATACGGGCAAGCTAATCATCCACTATAACTCCACCAGGACCATCCGTGAGAAGAGGGAAGAATGGAGTTCATAGATGAGGATTATACACGAAAATCAGCTGCTTAAGATTCACCACTCTCCAGCTTGTAGAGCGACACAGGTCGATGCGGAGAAAGATGTCACCTGGGAGGCCATCACCTGCCAGAGTCACATCTATCGTCGCCACTTGGACAAAACTGAGTACATGTATGTCCTCCAACGTGAGAGTGGTACCACGGAGTACAAGTACCCGCCGGTGCAGCAAGGGACTTCCGATGAGCACATGGACTTGTGCTTGGAGGATGCTTCTATGCTCAGCACTCGACTGCAGGAGTGTCAGCAAGAGCTTCAGGATGTTCGGGACACCCTGAAGGAAATGGAGGCATTGCTGCGAGCCTGCTTAAGGGCGAGAGAAAGAGGAGATGGGAATGAATTGTGTGTCACCGCGAATGATACATGGACTCCTGACTCCCCAGATCGTCGGGCGATAAGGCGTCGTCGCACTTCTCCACCAGCAGCCTCCCCACCCAAAGCAGAGTCAGAAGGAAGCCGAAATGATGAGGAAGATCCCGAGGAGCCAGTTCAAGAAAACGAGTAGTGTAGAGTCCTTCCCTTAGTTAGCAAGATGTCGAATAGTCGAGTCGTTAAGATAAGTTAATGGTGTGATAATGCTTGGTGTGTGACGTGAGTTGTGGAAGCCATGAGCAATTGTCCACAGCCTCGTCTTTAGATTGTTTTGCTTTGGTGTGAGAACCCACATGAAATAATATTGCATTTATTTTTGTGTGAGAAATGAACCCTCAGTAAAGTATAACAAAGCCTCAACACTTCAAAGTACAAACAAATGAAAGTAGTAAGATGATACTAAATGCTTTCAAATTAACATTGGTTGATTCTGCCAGATGGCCGGAAGAGGAAAAGGACGTGCTGCCAACCCCGCCAACAACAACGATGAGGCATGCAACCCTTATCTTTCTGGAGGCCAGGACCGGGGTGGTCGCCGTGAAGGAGTTGATCCCCTCCACCAAATGCTGGAGAATCAAAATCAGCTCATCCAGAACTTGACTCAAGTGGTGGCCAACTTGCATCAAGTTCCACCTCCACAAGCTGCACCACGCCAACCAAGGTTGAGTGAGTTTCTAGGAACTCAACCTCCAAAGTTTGCAAGTGCTGCTGAACCTCTGGAGGCAGATGATTGGCTGAAGACCATTGAAAGTAAGATGAGGATCATACAGTGCCAAGGGTATGAGAGGGTGCTGTTTGCCTCTCATCAATTGCATGGACCTGCTGCTGATTGGTGGACCACCTACGTGGCCGCCCATCATGACCCTGAGAACATCACTTGGGAAGAGTTCAAGCGTAGCTTCCGCAACCATTACATCCCAAGAGGTGAACTCAAGAACAAGAGGAAGGAGTTTTTGGGACTGCAGCAGGGAAACATGACGGTGAGGGAATACCTCACTAAATTTACTCAACTATCCCGTTATGCCCCACGGGACATAGAGACTGATGAGCAGAAACAAGATTGTTTCGTGGAAGGACTTACCGCAGAAATGCAGTGTGCAATGTCCTCAAATGAGTATGAAAGCTTCCAAAAGATGGTGGACAGAGCGTTTGTGGTAGAAAGGAAGCTGAAGGCCTTGAAAAATGAGAATAAGAGGAAGGCCGGTTGGTCACATCAAGCCTCGGGTAGCAACACCCGCGCCCCGTCTGATGCAGCAACCTGCAGGGCAGACGAACCGTGCTGCGGTACCCTACTCAGCACCAAGAGGGTACAACCCGAACTACCGGCCTCCGGCAGCACCAATACAGCCACAATGTCAGTTCGTGCAGCAGCCTCGCCCTGCATATCCACCTCGACCAGCAGTACAAGGACCCCCAAACCAACCCCAAGACAACAAAGGCCAGGCACCTAAGGTTGGGGTGCAATGTTTTAGCTGCGGTGAAGTGGGGCACTACGCCCATAAATGCCCAAAGAAGAAGCCCGCACAGCCACAACAGCAGAATGTGATGCGAGGACGGGTGAACCACGTCACTATGGAGGAAGCGCAAGAGGCACCCGACGTGGTAGTTGGTAAGTTTCCTGCCAATTTACACCTTGCAACCCTGCTGTTTGATTCTGGTGCTACCCACTCGTTCATTGCTCAAGGGTTTGTTAAGAAGCATGATCTAGCAACAACACAAATGAACCATATGCTAGCCGTAAACTCTCCGGGTGGAGAAATAAGGACAAGACAAGTGTGTCCCAAAGTGAACCTAGACATTAATGGGGTGGTATTTACTGCTAACCTCATAGTGATAGATTCACAAGGGATAGATATTATCTTAGGTATGGATTGGTTGACAAAACATAAAGGAATCATCCATTGTTCGACCAGAACGGTGGAACTAACGCACCCTAGTGGCACAAAAGTAAAGTTTATAACAATACAAGAGCCTAGGAGGGATGTTCAATTAAATCAAGTTGAGGTGAAAGTGGAGGAGATCCGAATTATCAGGGAATATCCAGACGTTTTTCCGGAGGAGTTGCCAGGTATGCCTCCCGATCGTGAAGTGGAATTCGCAATTGAGCTAGTGCCCGGAACAACCCCGATATACAAGAGACCTTATCGGATGGACTCCAAGAAGCTAGAAGAACTCAAGGATCATTTGAGAGAATTGACGGAGAAGGGGTATATTCATCCTAGTTCCGCACCATGGGGAGCTCCGGTGATATTTGTGCCCAAGAAGGACGGAACCCAAAGGTTATGCGTGGATTACCGTGCCTTGAATGAGGTAACCATCAAGAACAAGTACCCATTAGCCCGCATTGAAGACTTGTTTGATCAGTTGAGGGGAGCTTGTGTGTTCTCGAAAACTGATCTCAGGTCGGGATACCACCAACTCAAGATAAGGCAATCTGATATTCCCAAGACAGCTTTCGTATCTCGGTACGGACTGTATGAATACACTGTCATGCCTTTCGGGCTAACTAATGCCCCGGCATACTTCATGTATCTCATGAACAAGGTATTCATGGAATATCTGGACAAATTTGTGGTGGTTTTCATAGATGACATTCTTGTCTTCTCCAAAGATGAAGAAGAACACGAGAAACATCTAAGGTTGGTGTTGCAGAGGCTAAGAGAACACCAACTATATGCCAACTTGAGCAAGTGTGAGTTTTGGCTGAAGAGAGTTCCCTTCTTAGGACATATAATCTCGGAAGGAGGAATCTCCGTGGATCCTGCCAAAATCGAGGATATCCAGAAGTGGAAGACCCCTGAAAATGTCGGGGAAGTTCGAAGCTTCTTGGGATTGGCTGGATACTATCGACGGTTTATTGAGGGATTCTCCAAGATCTTGAGACCTATCACCAAACTGTTGGAAAAGGGAATCACATTCACATGGACGCCACAGTGCGAGATGAGTTTTCGGGAGCTAAAGAAAAGATTGACAACAGCCCCAGTGTTGGTTATGCCAGATATGCAGAAGAATTTCACGGTGTACTGCGATGCCTCTGGAAACGGGTTGGGATGTGTTCTCATGCAAGAAGGGCATGTCGTGGCATATGCATCCCGGCAGCTTCGGAAGCACGAGAAGAACTATCCTACACATGACCTAGAACTAGCCGCAGTGGTACACGCGTTGAAAATTTGGCGGCACTATTTGATGGGGAAGAGGACAGAGATATATACGGATCATAAGAGTCTGAAGTACATTTTCACACAGCCAGATCTCAACCTCAGACAAAGGAGATGGTTAGAGCTAATCAATGACTTTGATGTGGGCATCTACTATCATCCTGGGAAAGCAAACATCGTGGCCGATGCTTTAAGTTGGAAAGTGCAAGTCAATAAGTTGAGCTTAAAATACATGCCTGCAGAATTGAAGAACGAGGTTATAAGGCTCAATCTATGTCTAGTAAATAGTGGTGAAGCCATCGCCATGGAAGTGGACTCCACACTAGAGCGAGACATACGAGAGGGTCAAAAGAATGATGAGAAGATACAAGAGATCAGACAACTCATCAAGGAAAATAAAGCTCCAGGTTTTAGAGAGGATGAACAAGGAACGGTGTGGCACGGGAAAAGAATCTGTGTGCCTGAAGTAAAGAAGATCCGTGAATTGATTTTGAGGGAAGCTCACGATTCTGAATATTCCATTCATCCTGGGAGTACGAAGATGTACCAGGACCTCAAGAGCAGGTATTGGTGGTATGGCATGAAGCGAGATGTCGCGGAACATGTTGCCCTATGTGACACATGTCAGTTGGTGAAAGCAGAACATCAACGACCCGCGGGATTATTGCAACCACTCAAAGTGCCTGAATGGAAATGGGAAGAAATTGGTATGGATTTCATAGTAGGACTGCCTAGGACCCAATCAGGATATGATTCGATATGGGTCATCATCGACAGGCTAACCAAGGTAGCTCATTTCATCCCCGTGAAAGAAAGCTACAGTGGATCCAAATTGGCAGAGTTGTACATGTCAAGGATCGTGTGTTATCATGGAGTGCCAAAGAAGATTGTGTCGGATCGAGGGACACAGTTCACCTCAAGGTTCTGGCAGAAGTTGCACGAAACCATGGGAACCCATCTGAACCTTAGTTCTGCCTATCATCCCCAAACCGACGGGCAGACGGAGAGAACCAATCAGATCCTTGAAGATATGCTGAGGGCATGTGCACTCAAAAACAATCGGAGTTGGGACAAGAACTTACCGTATGCGAAGTTTTCCTATAACAACAGCTATCAAGCTAGTATGAAGATGTCACCGTTTGAAGCTTTGTACGGGAGGAAGTGCAGAACTCCCCTATTTTGGAACCAAACAGGGGAAAGTAAAGTGTTTGGTCCAGAAGTACTACAAGAAGCCGAGGCGAAGGTGAGGGAAATTCGCAACAATTTAAGGATAGCATAGACACGCCAAAAGAGCTATGCCGATGTACGAAGAAGAGAGCTCGTTTTCAACGTGGGAGACTATGTCTATCTCAAAGTGTCCCCTATCAGAGGACTTCGTCGGTTCAAGGTGAAAGGGAAATTGTCACCTCGATACATCGGACCCTTTCAAGTTCTGGAAAGGAAAGGCGAAGTGGCGTATCAACTAGAGTTACCGGCTCATCTATCGGATGTGCACGATGTATTCCATGTGTCACAACTCAAGAAATGCCTGAGGACGCCTGAAGAGGTGTTACCCATGAATGAAGTGAACGTAGCTTAGGATTTGTCTTATGCCGAGCAACCATACAATATTTTGGAGACAATGGAACGCCTCACCAGAAATAAAAGAATCCGGATGTGTAAGGTGCAGTGGAAGCATCACTCAGAAGAGGAAGCCACCTGGGAGCGGGAAGATGAGCTCAAGGCACAATTTCCGGAATTGTTTTCTTATAAACACCAATCTCGAGGATGAGATTTCTTTTAAGGGGGGTAGAGCTGTAGCACCCCAAAATTTTGTTAAAACCCTAAATCATGTTAAGAGGGGAATTTAAAAATTTTTGGACGTGTTGCATGTTTTGCAAAAATTAAAATTCAAACTGGAATTCAAATTAAACTCAAATCAGAAAAGAAATAGAAAAAGAAAAAGAGAAAACAGAAAAAAAAAACTGGCCAGGGGCCGCAACCCACCAGCCGGCCCAACCAGCGCCCGCGCCAGCCTGCAGCCGCGTGCGCCGCTTCCCGCACTGACAGGCGGGGCCCACCAGATCATCGTCTACCTCGCGCCAGCGCCGGACTCTCTCACCCGAATCGAAACCGATCGGGAATTCTCGCGTATTCCAGCCGAATTCTGTTCGGGGGCGACGCAAACTCGATCTAAACCACCCAGCCGCCCTCCCCCATCTATAAAAACCCCGGCCTCGTTCTGTTTTTCCCACGCGATCCGCCGATTTTCCTCCGGTGAGAACCGAGACTTCTCCGGCGAATTCTGGCCGATCTAAGCTCGGAAATTCCGATCTAACTCGCTGGTCTTGATCCACTGCCTCCGGGGAACCTTGCAGGTGCAGAAAACTCGGTGACTTGCGGTGTAAACACAGCGTCGACGAGCCTCGCCGTGGTTTCACCTCAGACCTCGTCGCCGATCACCTTTCAGGACCTCCGAGCTCAAGAAAACCCCCGAGGTGAGATCCCCGACCTCTCCTCCACCGATCTATACCATAAAATCACAGTTCTAGGAAGAATTCTCGAAAATCCGAAAGTCTCCGGTGAGATCGCCGCTTCCCGCCACCGTGCGCCGCCGGCAGCGCCGCCCGCGCTCGATCAGAGCAACGTGGCCGCTTGTGCGCCGTCTGTTTTAAATCGCACGGTAGACTTTAAATCCCCGCGTACCGGTTTGACGTTATAATCTCAGCCGTCGGTTTAAAATCGGACGGTCCACGTCAGCCCCGCGTTATAAAGACTGGAAATCTTACGTGCTACACCCTGGGGTTCTCGGGAAATAAGAGCTAGCCCCGGAAACTTCTGATCTAGCCCCTGGAACTTCAGGAAATCATGTAAATTTATTTAAAAATCAGTTTTAGCCCCTGGACTTAATAAAAATTAGGAAAAACACCTATGTTATGAGTAGCTAGACCCCTGAAAATTCTGAAAATAATATTATAGACCCTGTAGTGGGGTAAGTTTAACTTTTTAGCCCTGTTTGGTATTTAATTTAGGAAATTGAAAATGTGGCTAGTGTTTAAAAATTAAAAAGTGGGACAAACATAATGTCAAAATTTAATTAAAGACTTTCTCAGTAATTAGGAAACTTTGGAGTGAGATAAAAACATATTTTGGGCTGAATTGAATCTGTTTAATTTATTATTCACATTTAGTGACACATTTTTAAGTAAAGAATAGTTCTAGAAAATAGGGAAAATAATTGTAAAACAGTTTACATCAGAGGAAAAGATCAAAATATATTATTAACTATTTTGGATCAGAACCTATTCTGTTTAAATGATGTGTCTTATTATTTTCATAATAAAGTTCATATTTAGGCATAGGAACTAAATCTGAAAATATAACAACTAGTAAATGATAAATGGAGTTTCTAAAATCCAAAGAATTCAGTTTAGGGTTGGTAGAAATTCTGAAGGCACATATAGAGAAGAAAAATACCTTTCGTACATACTTGGTAGTAAAAAGATGTAGTAGTTGAATATAAGGAATTTATTTAAATTGGAAACTCATATATATATAGTAGGTAAGTATAAATGTGAACACAAAAGTAGGAATTGGATACACATGATTAAAAGTGCATGCAAGCCACAAATCAACACACATAGAGTAACCACAACACATATATTGGTGAATGACTTTCATAAATGTGAATGTGTGGTTTGTATGAAGTGGAAGTGTGAACTATGTCTTATGGATTGTTGTTTTTCTTTTGCTATGTGTGATGGTATGATGTAGAACCTGCTCAAGAGCAAGTTATCCCTTTCCAAGATCAGGACTACCCTTTCCAAGAGCAGCAGGAAGGAGGCAAGTGTCCTTGACCACTTTGATCCTATGCTAGGATGTGTAGCTAGAGTTATTTGCATTGTCAATTTAAATATGAAACCCATGATAGGATGTTTCCCTAGAATTGCATTACCTTGTTTCCTTGTAGCTTGGGTTGGGATTTATTTTATCATGTCATTTATTATTATGCATATGCTTAGCCATGCTTAGAATGGGATATTTGGGATATGAGATCTGTGGCGGACCGCAATCCGCTCATCCAGGATCGCAGAGGGTGGTGCCACGCGATGCGACACCCGACAGCACACGTCATAAGAACATAATATATTACATGGGAAAAACAACTGAAACTGTACAAACAGGTACAAACTTTAGTTACAACTATTGTTTATATTACACAGCGGAAGTCTACACTATACAACTCACGCCCGCCTATCTAGCAAAAGTTGGTTTCCCAGCCCTAGGGCAACCCACACTAGCTGCACTACTCAGCTCAGCGCGGCGTGTACGGCTCCCACTCAGCCGTGGTCCCCGACGGAGGGTAACCCTCGCCGGTGGACTCGTACTCCGAGTCCGTGGGTGGCTCCTCACCTGAAAAACACTTAAGCAGCAACCGTGAGCACGAAGGCTCAGCAAGGCTTAACCGACTCACCTAAGCATGAAACTCAACATGAGGGGTACAATGGACATAGGATAGTAACCTTTCAGCAAAAGGACACGCCTACAAGTTCATCCTTAGTTCATCTTTTAGCATCAAGTTAACAGTCCATGAAATCTGAAATTTAGTAAGCAGTATTTGGTGGCACACAGGTAGCAATACAATTATATCAACCAGCAATATTGAATCAACATGTTTCGTCCATTAATCTACGTCACGACTCAGTGACCAAGTGGTACTCTTCACCGCAAGGGACGGCGAATCGACTCGATATACACCTGCAGGGAAACCCAAAGAGCACGTCACGTACGCCCATCCGTGGAGCTGCACAGCACGCTCACTTGATGTCGTACGGGACAACCTTTCACCCAACAGCCCAAACGTCGAACCGGTCGCACCGAAATGAGCAGGAGGTTCCCCACACGGAGCATCTCTCTATGCCCGTTGGCAGATTTCCACCTTGCTGCCCTCAACCCACACCGGAAGAAGGAAGTCCAGTACTTCCGGAGTCTCTTCTTCAACGGCTACACGTTAATGAAACACTACATGTTAATTTAGATGCAAATGTGAGTTTTAGAGTAAGACTTCTACTATTAGTTCTGATAACCAGCCTCTAACACCTGGAACTTTGTTTAAAAATTTAAAGATGAACTGGTGTTGGTGGTTTGGCTAGGACTTAATCACATGGTTAAATGCTAAGTGGTTTTCCCCCTTTTCCATATTAATCCCTTAAGTGGTTAAGCAGGACAGGGGTGATCTAGAGCTCCAATGGAGCTGAGAATTTTTGTGTGAGTTCCTTGTCACAACAAAATTCTCTGGACCAAACATTAGCACTTTTCATGGAGTGATTTGCTCAGCATAATTCTCTTGGCAAATCAGTAAAGAAGAATTTATTCTGAGGTAATACCCCTGTTCATGTCCAACTTAATGAACTACAATTTCAATTATATCTCATAGAGTTTGCATGAATTTTCCTAACATTTTTGGAGTTAAGATTTGTCCAGAACTGAATTTCCAAGTTTTGGAAATTCTCTGAAAATGTTTCTGTATTCAAATGAACACAGCACCTTCCAATTTGAGTTCCTCTGACCTAATCAACTCCAAATGGTCTGAACATTCTGGAAAAATTTGGGGATTTTTGGATGAACCAAACTCCCTCTAAAATTCCTTTGCTGAAAAGCTTTAAAGAATTTTCCAGAATTAATTAACGGGTTTCATACAAATTGGGTTGTATATATGGACAGAGCTAGGCAAGATGAATCTAACCCAATTTGAATCACTAAATTTGGAGCTTCCTAGCGAAAGTTATGGGGTTCTAAAGTTTGCACTAAAACTGGAGATTCCCAAAATGTTTAAATCCTGCGGGTGGGTCCATGTACACGTGTCGACCGCTGGAGCCGAGCCACACGGGGCCACAGACTCCTTCCCGCGTGGCCGCACTGGATCCCGGACCACAGAGAATCCCACCCATTTATCTCCAGCCGCTGACGCATGGGGCCTACCCCTTCGTCTTCCTCCGGCCACCCGCGCGACCCCGCCGCCAAGCTCGCCGGAGCTCTCGCCGGAGAGGGGTTCCGGTCCTCGGAGCTTGCTGAATCTCACAGCCAGTGCCTATCTCGGCCTGAGGAACACGGTGGTGCCCTCCCCAGAACTTGACAACCACCGGAACAGTGCTCCCGACGGCAACAGCAGCCGGGAGCTCACCGGCGACGTCAAACTCGGCATCCCACGCACCTTTTTCGATGCGGTTTGCTCGGGGAGCTCCGCTGACACCTGCTGGTCACGGACATGGACACCGATCCCCGTGAAAACGGTGGTAACTATGACCTCATCGGCGACCTAGGCCGGATATTGGCTGTGCTTCAGAAAACTTCAAAGAACCGTAAACCTAGCCCACGGTTCTTACTGGTTTTCGATCCTAGGTGGTCGTGGCCGTGTATAGAGCGTGTGCATGACTCGGTTTGTCCGGTGATGAGCTAACCCCCACGAATTTTGGGATTTTGTGGGAGCTCGGCCTCAAGACCCCCGAAGCTTTCCCGGTGAAATACTCCCTCGACAACCCATGAAATGAAGAACGGTAGGGACTAGAAGAATCAGCACCTTAAGGCGGTCCTTTCTTGTGTGGCTCGCCGGGCACGAGCGCGCCTGTGCTGGCCGGACGCCGGCGATCAGAGAGGGCGGCGTTTCTGTGCTCGTGCGGAAACGAGGAAGGAGCTTGGTAGGGGGGGGGGGGGGGTTCTCATTTGGAAAGCAGGAGGAAGGCGGCGTGGGCTGTGCGCTGGCCTTTAAGCCGCGGTTTGGCACCGTGAGGTGGCCGATTGCTGCCTCGGTGGCTCGCCGCCGTTCCCTGGCTTGCGCGCGAAGTCGGGGTCGGCTGCAGCAACCGACTGCCCCTCATGTGTGCCACTGACCTGTGGGCCTCCCCTTTCTTCTTTCTCCCTAATATTTCTTTTCTGTTTTTGCTAATTATCCCACCAGCTACTCACAATTCAATGTGAGACTTAGCTCCCAAGTCTTTGTTTGAATTTGAATTCTCAAATTCAAACTTTGTTTGGTTAAATGTGCTTCATATTTAAACTGAAATTCAAATTCAGTTTTAAATTCTTGCAAATTTAGCTCTTGACAAGATGAGCTCCAATGGAGATGAAAATTGGTGGGCTTACTCAGAAAAATGTGCTGAATATAGATATGGAGCTAACTTTTGAATTTGGGTGATGAAAGTTGCTGCAATTTGAATTTACATTCAAATTGGCCTCTTTTTGAAATAACCCAAAAGTGCCTCAAAAAGTGTTGAATTTGCATGGGCTTTGGACTGAACCTTCCCAAGACTTTTTAAATCCTAGGGTGAGCTCCACCTCTCATGTTCAAGTGTAGAAACCCTACTTTGTGAAAGTGAAGGCTTTCCCCTCTAATCATTCTTTTGATGGAGGTTACTTGCTCTTCACAACATTTCCTAAGGTGTCCACAATAAAAACTGTGGTGTTGTGGGGTGAAGAAAAAGTTTTTGCAAGTCCCTTTTCTTGGGCTTTTACATCCCTCCCCCCTTAAAAGAATCTCGTCCCGAGATTACAAAAGAAGAGATAGCGATGTAATAGGGACTTACCCGTGTTGAGAAGCCATGAACTCCGGGTAATTTGAGCGAAGGAACTCCTCGCTCTCCCACGTCGCTTCATCGGCGGTGTGGTTACTCCAGAGTATTTTGTAGAACCCCAACGTTCTGCTACGCGTGGTTCGGGCTTTCTCATCAAGAATGGCCACCGAATACTCATCATATGTTAAATCCGGTTTCAACTCGCCGATGTCTTCGGTAGGAACAGCAGCTGTATGCTTCAAACATTTTTGCAGTTGCGAAACATGGAAAACATCATGGACACCCGCAAGAGATGCCGGTAGTTCCAATCGATACGCCACTGGTCCACACTTCTCGGTGATAGCGTAGGGTCCAATGAAACGGGGAGCGAGCTTCCCCTTCACACCGAACCGGTGCACGCCCTTCATCGGAGACACGCGGAGGTACACGTGTTCATCAACGTCAAAGTGCAACGGTCTACGCCTCTTATCAGCATAGCTCTTCTGCCGGGATTGAGCGGCCTTCAAGTTAGCCTGAATTGCCCGAACGCGCTCTTCGGCGTCGTTCACCACATCAACCCTGAATGTGACCCTTTCACCGGATTCGCACCAATTTAATGGGGTGCGGCATTTACGACCATAGAGAGCTTTGTAGGGTGCCATCTTGATACTCGCCTGATAGCCATTGTTGTATGAGAATTCCGCCAATGGTAGGTGATCATCCCAGTTCCTACCATGGTGGATGGCACATGCTCTCAACATGTCCTCCAGAACTTGATTCACCCTCTCTGTCTGGCCATCTGTCTGAGGGTGGTAGGCGGAGCTTCTAATCAGTTCAGTACCCAAAGCAGCGTGCAACTGCTCCCAAAAGCGAGATACAAACAATGCACCTCGGTCTGAGACTATGGTCTTGGGTACACCATGCAGGCATAGAATCCTGGCAATGTATAACTCCGCATATCGGTTGGCATGAAAATGTGTATGTACGGGGATGAAGTGAGCTGACTTGGTCAGTCGGTCAACAATCACCCAAATGGAATCATGTTTGTTGGATGTTAAGGGTAATCCCACGATGAAATCCATGCTCACATCTTCCCATTTCCATGCTGGAATCTTCAGGGGTTGCAGCAGCCCTGATTTCCTCATATGATCAGCCTTCACTCGTCTACACGTATCACACTCGGATACGTACTTAGCTACCTCCCGCTTCATCCGTGTCCACCAAAATTTCTTTTTCAAATCTTGGTACATTTTGTTGCTGCCCGGATAAATGGAGTATTCAGACAAGTGAGCTTCATCGAGGATCTTTTTCCTCAACTCCATATCTCGGGGCACGACTATGCTGTCATTAAACCATAGCGTCCCCTCCTCATCTTTCCGGAAACACTTGATCTCCCCATTGTCTATCCGTCTCCGGAGATGTGTCATGCCTTTATCCGTCTTCTGAGCTGCAATGATGTCCTCCCTAATAGTAGGGATGAGGGCAAGGTTGTACAGCGATCCATAAGGAACCAAGTATAAACTTGGCTCTTCCTCCTCCACCGGTGTAATGGTGAGGTGATGGGCATGTGATTTCCGACTCAGCGCGTCGGCAACCACATTCGCCTTACCGGGGTGGTAATGGATCTCAATCTCATAATCTTTGATCAGTTCTAACCACCTCCTTTGCCTCATGTTCAGCTCCTTCTGGGTGAAAATATATTTCAAGCTCTTGTGGTCGGTGTAGAGATGCACCAGATTCCCCAGGAGATAGTGCCTCCACATTTTTAGCGCCAACACCACGGCAGCAAGCTCCAGATCATGAGTGGGATAATGCTGCTCATGGTTCCGAAGTTGGCGTGAGCCATAGGCGACCACACGTCCTTCCTGCATCAACACGCAGCCAAGCCCAATACCGGACGCGTCACAATACACGTCGAAGGGCTTTGTTGTATCCGGCTGAGCTAAGACCGGGGCTGTGGTGAGATGCTTCACCAATGTTTGGAATGCTCCTTCACACGCCGTGTTCCAAACATATTTCGTCCCTTTCTTCAGTAATTCTGTCATCGGTTTAGCGAGCTTGGAGAAACTTGGAATAAATCTCCGATAGTATCCCGCTAACCCGAGGAAACTTCTGACTTCATGAACTGAAGTGAGAGCTTTCCATTTCAACACTTGCTCTATTTTACTTGGGTCAACCACAATGCCTTCTGCGGAGATGATATGTCCCAAGAATGGCACTTGGCTGATCCAAAACTCGCATTTGCTGAACTTGGCGTAGAGCTTGTGGTCTCGCAATCGTTGAAGAACGATTCGCAAGTGTTCGGCTTCTGTCTTGGAGTAAACCAAGATATCATCAATGAACACTACCACGAACTTGTCCAGCTCCGGCATGAACACTGAGTTCATGAGATACATGAAATGGGCTGGAGCATTTGTGAGACCAAAGGACATGACGAGATATTCATATAGCCCATATCTCGTCGAGAAGGCCGTCTTCGGGATATCCTCCGCCCGGATCTTTATCTGGTGATATCCAGAGCGAAGGTCCATCTTGGAGAACACACTTGCCCCCACAAGTTGATCAAACAAGATGTCAATACGGGGCAGTGGGTACTTATTCTTGATGGTGACGGTGTTGAGCGGCCGGTAATCCACACACAGCCTCAGGGTTTCATCTTTCTTCTTCACGAACAGCGCCGAGCATCCCCAAGGCGAGGAACTCGGCCTAATGAAACCCTTGCTCAACAGATCATTGAGCTGTTCTTTCAGTTCAGCCAGCTCACTTGGAGCCATCTTGTATGGTCTCCGTGATATGGGCGTAGTCCCGGATGCGAGCTCGATCTTGAACTCGACATCCCGCTTAGGTGGCATGCCTGGAAGATCATCCGGGAACACATCAGGATACTCCCGGACTACGGGGATGTCTTCTAACTTGAGAGCTTCAGCGTTATTAATTTCTAAAACTTACCGGACTGGCGTGTCTAACACCATGGAATGTGGACCGTGGAATGGAGAATTTAAGTGAACCGTTCGTGTCCGAGTCTCTAGGACAGCGCCATGGTATTGTAGCCATGACATCCCTAAGATTGCGCCAATCTTTTGTCCCATAAGGATTATCAAGGTGGTGGGATATAGTTTCCCACCTAAGCACAGAGGTGCCTTTGGAATCATCATATTAGCTGAAATCTTCCCTCCCGGTGAGCAGATCATATAAGTGCAGTCGGTTGGGAAGACTTGCAATTGATGTTTAGCCACATAGGATGTACTTATAAAGCTGTGGGTTGCACCAGAATCAAATAATATGACGATGGCTTGATTGTTGAGAGTAAACGTACCCGCCAGCACGTTGTCTCCCTCTGGGGCGTCATCATTGTCGAGGTTGCGGACACCTCCAGTCCGCTGACCAACCTTCTTCACCGGAGGTCGGCCTCGAGCACCGCCCTGGAGCTGGGCTTGCCCGCTGCTCTGCTGCCCCTGGGGACAGTCCTTCGCGAAGTGGCCCGCCTGGCCACATGTGAAGCAGGTGAAACGGGGCGGTCCCCCGCTGATCGGTGGACGGAATCCCGGGGCGCGTTGTGGCGGTGGAAACGCCCGGGATACCGTCTGCTGCTGCTGCTGCTGCTGCTGTCTTGGTGGTGGCATCGGCGGTCGGAACGGGGGTGCTTGGAACGAATGTCCCCCAAACTGTTGAGGCCGCGCCGGTGGTCGCCACTGCTGCCCGGATGGTGTCCGATACACCATACGGTACTTCTGGGGCGCGCCACCACCGCTGCTAGGTGGAACGCTGCGCTTTCTCTGCTCAGCTGCCAACTCCCGCTGAGCGTCCTCTTGCATGATCGCAGCATTGACTAAGTTGTTGAATGTGCCGCGGTTCCACTGTACGAGATGGGTCTTCATTTCGGGGTGCAACCCCCGATAGAAGTGCTCCCTCTTCTTCTCCTCCGTGGAGATGTAGTCGGACGCATACTGCGCCAGATGGTTGAAGGCACGAGAGTAGTCGTGGGCACTCCTCCCGCCCTGCTTCAGCTCCAAGAATTCTTGGAACTTCCTCTTCATGATTCCGGGAGGAATGTGGTAGGCGCGGAACGCCTCCCGGAACTCTTGCCATTCCACGGCATGGCCAGCCGGACGTGAGGCGACATAATTCGCCCACCACGCACCAGCGGCACCGTGGAGCTGCTGTGCTGTGAACAGAGTCTTCTGTCGCTCCGTACACTGGAGCAGCCCAAACTTGGACTCGATAGTCCGCAGCCAGTTGTCCGCCTCCAGTGGTTCTTCGGCTTCGGTGAACACTGGAGGGTGCGTACTCATGAAATCCGAGTACGACACTTCACGGGGCTCACGAGGCCCTCGCTCTTGACGTCCCCCCGCCTGGGACGTATTCTGCACGATCATGCAGAGCAGGTCGGTCTGCTCCTCACGACCTCCCACCAATGCCGCTATCACATCCGCTAGAGTAAGCGGAGGCGGCGGTGGTGGCTGCTGCTGCGGGGTGCTGTCGTAGGCCGGTGGCTGGGAGTCATCGCCTCCCCCTTGGCTAGAGCCACCTACCTCGTGCGTGGTCCTGGTGCGAACCATCTGCAACCATAAGACAATAACATCAGTCCCGCAACATTTGCATGCAGTCCAATTAAAATGGGCGTAAAAACATTATGACAACAAAAACATGCGATATATCTCGTAAGTAGATAATGTAATAACTTTGCACAAGCTACCCCATTACCAGACCAAACACAAGCTAGTTTAATCCAACTTGATGAACCTTCTCTTTGGAAGCTCACCATAACTAGGTTTGGTCACTACGAGACATTACTATCGCGTTGTCATCACGTATCCACCCGTAGGGTACAACACCCTCTCCAAAGAGTTCAACTGTCATTCTTCTATCAGGATGACCAGTTTCTACCTATTCCATGTTTTAATCTGGTTCTGGGCATTTTCATGACTTCAGTTGAATACCAAAGTTAAAGTTAACTTCAGTATCTTTACAACGAGTACTCGTTTTCCCTCAGATCAGCTTTGATTAAAAAGTTATGCTAATTCAAAGTCAGCAGAATTTCTGGAAGAATTTTAACAGCACCTCCCTTGGAAGTGGCTGTTTTCAACCCTGATTTCCACTAAATTCTGTGCTGAACTTTCAGGAACTTTGAATTGCGAAGATGTCACACATCTTCTACTCTTTCTAAGGATGTATTATATGACAATTTTACATTTTTCTACTGGGAATTATGTTTGAAAAACGGATCAGTTCAGAGGATGTTTTACTCTGCCCTGGTCCTGGACAGTTTACATTCCTCTGGGATTTCAGCCATCTTAAGATGTGTTTCAGCTCTGGGAGTCTACAACAAAGTTGTAGAGTACTTAAATACCTTTCCAGAACTATATAGCACACCTCCCTGGGCTAAAAGACCTGTGAGTTATGCCCTGTTGAAGCTCAGCAAACTTGCTGTCCAAAACAGAGCACTTTGTTTTTCAGTCTTTTGGAACTACACTTACCACTATCCCCTTCTTATACCCAACCAGGGTCTTAATTGTTGAACCTAATGATTTTAGTTCCTTGTTCTCAATATTTTCATGCATATGCCTACAATATCTCGGTACTACGTTCCTCACAAAAGAAAATCCTAACCGGATCATACCGGTATATGCGTCTCAAGTGTGGCACTAGACGATCTCTCGCACACGTTTTCTACACGGATACATACGTGGTTAGTACCTGCAGAAGACCACACAATGATGGTGCACTCAAAGGTTTTTCATTTCAGGCAGTACCATATTTTGAAATTTAATACAAACGCCCGCATCATTTCCATACGGCCGTCCTTGAGTTAGGTCACGTCTCAAGGTACGTGATCGTGTTTCAACACCACACGACGGGGAACCCGAGTAGGTCATGAACGGGTCGTCACGGTTGGGAATGTTATCAACCCAACAGATACCACCTACTGCCCTGCAGGGCACGCCGATGGCAAGCGCTGCGTATGTTCTCCTGGGCTATTTCCAGACGAATGCACTCTCGCGTTACTGACCATGCGATGGGGTCTCCACTTACTTGCCTAATGCACGCTAGGGATCAGCGTTGCATATGAACTCAGGGACATGAAGAGTCCAAGAGGTTCATATTGACGTCTCACACCAAGCTGTGAGACCAATCCCTGAACCACTTTCCTCGTCAGGGGGAGCTAACCGAAATTGACCCGCTTTCGGTGGCGTTCCTTACCATACTTACCAGAGCGTAGGTGCGTCGTTACATAATTGAAATTCAGAATTATAACACATAAGTTAGTCTTTGCCACTTTAAGTAACTATGCTAATAAAGTCCTTACTTGGGCAACTACCGATTCCTCACCGTATACCTAAGTTTTTCCCATAATGCAGTCCTTAAGTACTGTGCTATCCCCACTGCAGCTCTGATACCAGGCTGTGGCGGACCGGAATCCGCTCATCCAGGATCGCAGAGGGTGGTGCCACGCGATGCGACACCCGACAGCACACGTCATAAGAACATAATATATTACATGGGAAAAACAACTGAAACTGTACAAACAGGTACAAACTTCAGTTACAACTATTGTTTATATTACACAGCGGAAGTCTACACTATACAACTCACGCCCGCCTATCTAGCAAAAGTTGGTTGCCCAGCCCTAGGGCAACCCACACTAGCTGCACTCCTCAGCTCAGCGCGGTGTGTACGGCTCCCACTCAGCCGTGGTCCCCGACGGAAGGTAACCCTCGCCGGTGGACTCGTACTCCGAGTCCGTGGGTGGCTCCTCACCTGAAAAACACTTAAGCAGCAACCGTGAGCACGAAGGCTCAGCAAGGCTTAACCGACTCACCTAAGCATGAAACTCAACATGAGGGGTACAATGGACATAGGATAGTAACCTTTCAGCAAAAGGACACGCCTACAAGTTTATCCTTAGTTCATCTTTTAGCATCAAGTTAACAGTCCATGAAATCTGAAATTTAGTAAGCAGTATTTGGTGGCACACAGGTAGCAATACAATTATATCAACCAGCAATATTGAATCAACATGTTTCGTCCATTAATCTATGTCATGACTCAGTGACCAAGTGGTACTCTTCACCGCGAGGGACGGCGAATCGACTCGATATACACCTGCAGGGAAACCCAAAGAGCACGTCACGTACGCCCATCCGTGGAGCTGCACAGCACGCTCACTTGATGTCGTATGGGACAACCTTTCACCCAACAGCCCAAACATCGAACCGGTCGCACCGAAATGAGCAGGAGGTTCCCCACACGGAGCATCTCTCTATGCCCGTTGTCAGATTTCCACCTTGCTGCCCTCAACCTACACCTATAAATCGGTGTGCTATGCCTCGACGCCCGGAGGTTTAGGCTACATCGGTTTATCGGGGCCCATATATCCGATATTCCTTCGGTACGTTCAAACTTGATCAGCGTGGGCTGCACACGGCTCGGTTCTCAATCGACACGGACAGGGCTGCGCACACAAGACTCCCTCTTGCTGCGCCCTAGCCCCTGCCTAGTCTCATTTTCATTACTAAGGTGATCTCACATCACTCAACCGAACCCGTGTGTCCCAATCCTATCTCGCGAGTAGATTCCAACTACTCGACTTGTACCGAAGCCCTATGAATTATTAAACATAGCCTGTCTACTCGAGATCTTAGACACTACCCTCACTCTTATGGAAAAATTCTGGTCATGCAAGTGGGGTTCCATCCATCCTATACCTAATGCACAATCATACTTCACATGACACATGTAAACAAATTAAAACTTATACAAAGGTTAATGCAAACCGGGGCTTGCCTTGTTGCTGCTGGTCAGGAGTTAGTTCTTCGTCCGGAAGAAGGAAGTCCAGTACTTCCGGAGTCTCTTCTTCAACGGCTACACGTTAATGAAACACTACATGTTAATTTAGATGCAAATGTGAGTTTTAGAGTAAGACTTCTACTATTAGTTCTGATAACCAGCCTCTAACACCTGGAACTTTGTTTAAGAATTTAAAGATGAACTGGTGTTGGTGGTTTGGCTTGGACTTAATCACATGGTTAAATGCTAAGTGGTTTTCCCCCTTTTCCATATTAATCCCTTAAGTGGTTAAGCAGGACAGGGGTGATCTAGAGCTCCAATGGAGCTGAGAATTTTTGTGTGAGTTCCTTGTCACAAGAAAATTCTATGGACGAAACATTAGCACTTTTCATGGAGTGATTTGCTCAGCATAATTCTCTTGGCAAATCAGTAAAGAAGAATTTATTCTGAGGTAATACCCCTGTTCATGCCCAACTTAATGAACTACAATTTCAATTATAGCTCATAGAGTTTGCATGAATTTTCCTAACATTTTTGGAGTTAAGATTTGTCCAGAACTGAATTTCCAAGTTTTGGAAATTCTCTGAAAATGTTTCTGTATTCAAATGAACACAGCACCTTCCAATTTGAGTTCCTCTGACCTAATCAACTCTAAATGGTCTGAAAGTTTTACAGGGGTTTACTAATGTCCTAAAGAACATTCTGGCAAAATTTGGAGATTTTTGGATGAACCAAACTCCCTCTAAAATTCCTTTGCTGAAAAGATTTAAAGAATTTTCCAGAATTAATTAATGGGTTTCATACAAATTGGGTTGTATATCTGGACAGAGCTAGGCAAGATGAATCTAACCCAATTTGAATCACTAAATTTGGAGCTTCCTAGCAAAAGTTATGGGGTTCTAAAGTTTGCACTAAAACTGGAGATTCCCAAAATGTTTAAATCCTGCGGGTGGGTCCATGTACACGTGTCGACCGCTGGAGCCGAGCCACACGGGGCCACAGACTCCTTCCCGCGCGGCCACACTGGATCCCAGACCACAGATAATCCCACCCATTTATCTCCAGCCGCTGACGCGTGGGGCCTACCCCTTCGTCTTCCTCCGGCCACCCGCGCGACCCCGCCGCCAAGCTCGCCGGAGCTCTCACCGGAGAGGGGTTCCGGTCCTCGGAGCTTGCTGAATCTCGCCGCCAGTGCCTATCTCGGCCTGAGGAACACGGTGGTTCCCTCCCCAGAACTTGACAACCACCAGAACAGTGCTCCCGACGGCAACAGCGGCCGGGAGCTCACCGGCGACGTCCAACTCGGCATCCCACGCACCTTTTTCGATGCGGTTTGCTCGGGGAGCTCCGCTGACACCTGCTGGTCACGGACATGGACACCGATCCCCGTGAAAACGGCGGTAACTACAACCTCATCGGCGACCTAGGCCGGATATCGGCTGTGCTTCAGAAAACTTCAAAGAACCGTAAACCTAGCCCACGGTTCTTACTGGTTTTCGATCCTAGGTGGTCGTGGCCGTGTATAGAGCGTGTGCATGACTCGGTTTGTCCGGTGATGTGCTAACCCCCACGAATTTTGGGATTTTGTGGGAGCTCGGCCTCAAGACCCCCGAAGCATTCCCGGCGAAATACTCCCTCGACAACCCATGAAATGAAGAACGGTAGGGACTAGAAGAATCAGCACCTTAAGGCAGTCCTTTCTTGTGTGGCTCGCCGGGCACGAGCGCGCCATTGCTGGCCGGACGCCGGCGATCAGAGAGGGCGGCGTTTCTGTGCTCGCGCGGAAACGAGGAAGGAGCTCGGTAGGGGGGGGGGTTCTCGTTTGGAAAGCAGGAGGAAGGCGGCGTGGGCTGTGCGCTGGCCTTTAAGCCGCGGTTTGGCACCGTGAGGTGGCCGATTGCTGCCTCGGTGGCTCGCCGCCATTCCCTGGCTTGCGCGCGAAGTCGGGGTCGGCTGCAGCAACCGACTGCCCCTCATGTGTGCAACTGACCTGTGGGCCTCCCCCTTTCTTCTTTCTCCCTAATATTTCTTTTCTGTTTTTGCTAATTATCCCACCAGCTACTCACAATTCAATGTGAGACTTAGATCCCAAGTCTTTGTTTGAATTTGAATTCTCAAATTCGAACTTTGTTTGGTTAAATGTGCTTCATATTTAAACTGAAATTCAAATTCAGTTTTAAATTCTTGCAAATTTAGCTTTTGACAAGATGAGCTCCAATGGAGATGAAAATTGGTGGGCTTACTCAGAAAAATGTGCTGAGTATAGATATGGAGCTAACTTTTGAATTTGGGTGATGAAAGTTGCTGCAATTTGAATTAACATTCAAATTGGCCTCTTTTTGAAATAACCCAAAAGTGCCTCAAAAAGTGTTGAATTTGCATGGGATTTGGACTGAACCTTCCCAAGACTTTTTAAATCCTAGGGTGAGCTCCACCTCTCATGTTCAAGTGTAGAAACCCTACTTTGTGAAAGTGAAGGCTTTCCCCTCTAATCATTCTTTTGATGGAGGTTACTTGCTCTTCACAACATTTCCTAAGGTGTCCACAATAAAAACTGTGGTGTTGTGGGGTGAAGAAAAAGTTTTTGCAAGTCCCTTTTCTTGGGCTTTTACAAGATCCTCAGTTTATTTTACCATACACTTGAAGGAGATATTGTGAGTTATGTAGAGGTAGGGATCAAGGCAAGTTGGATGTTTTGGTTGTGTGCTGGGTGCACGAGACTTGGGTTTGTGTTTAGTACTTGCCTGGATCCTAAGGACCGGTTCATGGAGCATGTAACCTGGCTTTACAGTGCCAACCACATGCTGAGATGGGGCAGCTTGGCCAATTAATTAGGTGTATCCCCGGTCGTAGTATGGGTGTGTTGGATGGTGCGGGGAATAGGTGTCAGCTGGACTACCATATGAACCGGAAGGCTCAAGAGGGGGCCACTGCAGCGGGGTTGGAGCCTCTTGTATGCTGTTAGGGGTGAAACCTCAGTGGGCCCACGCTCGTCGGGAATCCCTTTGTAAAGGCTTCGTAGTGATCTCCTGGCTACACACCTGGGAAGTGTGAATGTGGTTCGTAGCCACTGGTATAATGGAGGTTCTTTTAGTCCACCCGGCAACGGGGGATGAAATCACTACATGTGGGTACAGTGGTACAAACTCTGCAGAGTCAAAAACTGTCATGACAGCCGTGCTCACGGTCAAGAGCGGCTTGGACTTATTCATGATTAGAGGATGATGACTTTGGAAGTTGTGGATGTTAAGCGGGGAGCTTGACATTGGAAATGATGTTATGGTTATTTGGTTATGATAAAGGGATGGGAGATTGGGACCATTTCACCTGTGTAGTAATGTAGGTGTTTAATAAGCTAAGGTGATAGGTATTAATTGCATAGTGCTTTAACCATGAGTTCAACCTCTCCTTGTTCTAGCCATGCATGATATAACCTTCCCACACTTGCTGAGTACCATTGGTACTCAATCTTGCATATTTGTTGGTTTATATTGCTGCTCAGGTCAAGATAATGAGGTGGTGTATAATGACCAAGACTTTGGACCCGAAGAAGGTTTCTAGGTTCATGGAGACCCCCGGGCAACGCCTGTGATGGAGCCCTCAAGAATAATATTCCGCTGCTAGTTTATTTACTTGTGATGAACTTATTATTGTCCATCGAGACATTTACTATGTAAGACTTACTTATATTCGACACCTGGCTTGTAATAAATGATGCTTCACTATTTGTCATCACATGTATGAGAAAATGATCCTGGCGTACATGTGATATTCACTTGGTTGTTCTTCGGAAAAACCGGGTGTGATAAATTGTTTAGCAACAGGAGCAGGATGTGTGGCCGTTGCGCCACACCTTCGCTTCGCGAGGTGGCCGCGCAAGTTTCAGCCACACCTGCCTGAGAAGTACGACGGCAGTGTCAACCCGGCGGAGTTTCTCCAAATCTACTCCACCGTCATACTTGCTGCAGGATGGGACGAGGCCGTCATGGCCAACTACTTCCCTGTCGCCTTGAGCGGCCCAGCCCGGTCTTGGCTCATGAACCTCCCCCAGGGTTCCATAACCTCTTGGGGAGAGCTCTGCCGGCAGTTCACTGCTAACTTCGGCAGCTCCTACACCCAGCCTGGGATGGAGCTCGACCTCCACGCCATCCAGCAACAACCTGGAAAGACGCTGCGCTCCTTCATCCAGCGGTTCTCCCAGGTACAGAACACCATCCCGCACATCCAAAATGCTTCTGTGGTGGTGGCGTTCCGGCAGGGTGTCCGGGACGAGAAGATGCTTGAGAAGCTCGCGACCAGAGAGGTTCGCGACGTCTCAGAGCTCTTCAGCCTGGCGGACAAGTGCGCCAGGGCAGCTGAAGGGCGGAACTGGCACTCACTGCCAGCCTCCAAGTCAGGAGGACAGCCCGGATCTGGCGCTGCTTCCCATGGAGGCGGCAAGAAGATCAAGAACCAGGGCGGTGGCAAGATGAAGCCACCGACCGCGGCTCCCGTTGCTGCAGCAGCAGCACCCAGTGGAGCTCGGGGGCCACGCCCCGACAAAAGGCAATGACAGTCACCATCTCCAGATGGTGGCCAAGGCGAGCCATGTCCCGTGCACGACACCAGCTACCATACTGCTGCTGAGTGCCGGGACATCCAGAGGCTCGCAGAGCGCTTCCTCAAAGGGAGGCAGCTGCGAGCTGATGCCCCACCCTTCCGTCAAAGGGAGGGCAAGCAGAAGGTCGATGCCTCAGAATACGTCGGCCACCAGGTGAGGTTTCAGGAGCCTCAGCGCGCCATAAAGACTGTGCACAACGGTGAGGACTCCAGCTCCAGTGACGACGAGTCGGGGCAGTAACCGACTACGGCTGCCTCGAAAGATCTGTTGAGACTGCGCTGCTGCGATATCAGCCTTGGAGAAGCTCCAAGCAGTTGCGGCAGCCCAAGCACCAGCCCCGGCGGTGCAGAACCGGGCCAGCTCTACCCGAGTGCACGTCTCTGTGCCTCGGACTCACCTCCTGGGGGCCGCCCAGGATCTGTCAACCTCTTGATGGCCTTAGCCAGAAGGGGAAAGACATCTTGGGTCTCCCAAGAAGAGTCCGGGTCCTCCTACCTCTTGACGGCCTTAGCCAGAAGGGGAAGGTACCCCAGGGCCCCCGGGAGAAGCCGCGCAGGACCCGCTCCAACATGAAGATATCAACCTCGTCGGCAAGGCACCATTGCAGGCAACACCCCACAACGCACGGCCCAGCTGGTGCTCCGGCACTACTGCCAAAGGACCAAGCGCGTCAGGGAGCTGCAAGAAGGCGACCTGGTGCCGTGGCACACACTTTCCCGCGAAGGACCTATAAACTCTCCCCCAACCCGGAAGGTCCCTTCCGAGTCACGAAAGTTGCCGTCCCAGGTACATACGCCTTTCCACCAAGGATGGGCTCCGTTCCCGAACCCTTGGAGCATGGAACATCACAGTAAGTTCTACCTCCTGAGCATTAGTGGAGCAGGCCTTTACCTTTCTGTAATAAATCCCATAGAGTCCAGGAACGGCGCTCGGAGCAGCTAAGCCTCAGGGGACGGTCCAGGACTACGTCCAGCTTGGCCTGGTTCCGACCCCAAGCGCGTAGAGTCTTACTTCCCTTCTTAATGGGGCGGGTCGTTGCCTCCATGAACAGCCTGCCTTCCTCTTATGGGCATTTACACAGAAACCTGTTCTACCTCGCTCTCACTTATGTGCTCATTTAAATTACGCATTAATTTTTATGACCGCACTTTCTATGTATGCTCACCGTACATTTAGCTCCCCTTTCCCTCTCTCATCCATAGTCAGCATTTGCTATCCTACCGAAGGCGGTTGCACTTGAGGCACCTGCCGATGGCCAGGGGGCCTCTCGGGCCTCCCCCAGTCAGGTGTTGCGGTGCCAGTTGGTCACCTCCAGGAAAGGCCTGCGCCATGCATGGGGGGTCCAGGGTGCGTATCCCGCTTAGTCTGCTCCGTACCCAAAGCGTGTGCACCCTGCACTCCGGAGGTCCAGGGGAGTACAGCCGCTTTGCCTGGTTCCATACCCAAAGCCTGTGCACTCTGCTTCCCCGGCGTACGGTCCGGTACTAGGGGCCAGACGGTCGTACCCTGACCTCGGAGGGAGCCGGAGCCCCGGTGCCTCGCGCACAGAATTGCCCAAGCCCCATATACCGGACTAGGACCGTAAGTCGAATAAGACTAAGAGACGGGGAGAGGAGAACCCCCCCCCCCCCGAGGAGAATTACGCTTCCTCTACCTATGTGCAGGACCTCCAGGTTCTAGCTACGGGAATCGCATGAAGGTGGGGAGCAAGGAGCTATCGACTACTCCAGCGCAACACCGGAGGATCCGGGTTTTGCCCCTTCCGCAGGGACGAGTCCCGAAGGCCCCACGTGTCCAGCGGGGCCGGAGCTCCCCTCTCCTCAGGAGGAGCTCCGGGCCCGCCACGTGGCCGGCAGAAGCCGGACCTCCCCTTCCGCGGGGAGAGCTCCAAAGGCTCCACGTGTCCCACGGGGCCGGACCTCCCTCTCCTCAGAGGGGGGCTCTGGGCCCGCCACGTGGTCGGCAGATCCGGACCTCCCCATTCTCATGGGGCGAGTTCCGGAGACCTCCGGGGCCCTTAATACAATAAGGACCCGGGGAAGGTGTCTATGCAGAGCTTCGATATTGGTGAAGGCCTCTGAGTACCTTGCGGAGCTAAGGGCTCGGCCAGGCAAAACCAAGAAGGAGACAAGAGCACACAGACATGAAAAGTCGCAAGAGTCTATTTAATCAAGGCTCCATGAGCTGGACTACAGACTCAATAAAAAAAGAGATACGAGTCCTAGGGTTCCCCTGGCTCGCGCCGGAACCTAGAGACTACAAGGGCGGCCACGTCCCCGACTTCAGCCCTGGCAGCTTCCTCCCGCTCCGTGGCAGGGCCCTGTCTCGCTGGCTCTAGCGAGAAGGAAGGATCACGGCTCCGGAAGCACGCCAACATGTGCGTGGCAACCTCCACGGCAAGGCCCCGTCCCTCTGCCTCGAGCTCGCCGGCGACCACCGCATCTAGCCTGCTTAGCTTGGCGCCGATTGACTCGAGCGCGGGGATCACCTCGGCCACCATCAGCGCAGGGGTCGTTGTCTTCACCGGGCTGAAGCCAAGGGGGACCAGGGCGGACCCTGCCTGGTCAACGAAGCTCGAGACCGCACGGGCCTCGGAAGACCGCAAGGCCAAGAGCTCCTCTACCTCACGGCGGGCTGCCAGCAAGGTGTCGTGGCTCCCCTCGGAGAATTCCTTCTCCTTGGCCGCTAGAGAGCTTTCCCAAAGGTGGAGGTTCTGGGTGAGCCGCTCCAACTCTGAAGCCCGGAAGTTGGCAGCCAGCTCCCGATCCAGGATCACCTGGCGCTCCCGGGAGACCTGCTCCTCCCTCGTGGCAAGGTCTGCCTTCCGGGCCCCTAGCTCCGTAGCCCGGGCTCGCAGGTCACCCTCGCCCGCCGCCAGCCGCGCGGCGACTCTCTCTGCCTCGGCCGCCACGGAGCGCTCCTGATCCGCAACGGTGCGCTCACGGCGCGCCAGCCTCTGCCGCACCTCCTCCAGGGCAGAGAAGTTCTCCTCGGCCCGGGCATGCGCCTCAAGGGCCTCCTTGTGGAGCCGCCGCATCTCGGAGTCCAGACGGTCGACAGCCCACTTCTGTCGGTCGAGGAGCGCCTCCATGATATCAAGCGACTCCCGCCTGGAGTCGAGCTCCCCCTTGTCCTTCGCGGTCCGCTCCCTCAAAAGGTTCCCCCAGGTGAGGAGACGATCCCTCTCAACCACCTGCTCCTCTCGCTCGCGATCGAGCGTGGCCAAGACCTGCCGGATGCTCGTCTGGGCAAGCACGAGAGCGTCTGCCAGGGGCAGTGGGGCAGCAGAGGCCGGAGCGGCACCCCCGACCTCCTCCATCATGTCGTCTTCAAGAGAAGATGACGCACCGGCAACCAGGATGAGACACCGGGCAGGATAAGCCGGCGCCGGGGCGGGCTCGCTCCCATCACGCCCTGGTTCGATGCCCACCGTAAGGCCGGTGGCAGTTCCTTCTACTCTAGCAACAGGAGGCGGGACTTCAACAGCTAGACCTGCCGAACCCTCACCAACAGCTGGCTCCTGAGCTGGCGAAGAAGGACGAGTGGAGGGAGTCGACGCTGCCATAGAAGTCAGGCCGACTGGTAGAGGAGGAACTTGCGCTGGCTTGGGGGCCGCGGCAACCGTCTCGGCAAGAGGAGTCGACGCTGCCATAGAATCCGGGCTGACCGGTACAGGAGGAACTTGCACCGGCTTGGGGGCCGCGGAAACCGTCTCGGCTTCCGAGCGCTGCGGCGCAGACCCCCCGTCAGCCGGGGATGGCCGGGAAACGGGAGCGTTACCGGCACTCGGGGAGTCCCTGCAAACATGGGAAACTCCTGAGTTAAGAAAAGACGAACACAGCACAGGCTCTAGAAATTCGGTAGGCATCGCTTACCGAGAGACACGAGCACTCCAACGGGCTCTGAATCCCGGCTTCCGAGCTGGGGTAGGACCACTAGAGCCCGCCGTCGCCACCGATGGCTGCCCCGCAGTCGCCCGGGCTGACGGAGCAGGGGATGCTTCTAAGGCCCCCCTCGACGCCGGCACGGCTCCTGAAGCACGGGGTGCCTGAGTTCTTGGATCGCCCCTGGGCATTGATGCGTCAGCAGTTTCCTTCGAGGCTCCACCGCCTGAGGAGGGAGGACGTGACACCCGGGAACTTTCAGCCAGTCGTCGCTCAAGAGGAGTCACGTCGGGATGATGAGCCTGAGACCTCTTGGGGTCGCCACCGGACGGGGCGCCATCTCTAGAAGCAGGGCGCGCAGGTGCCCTGGATCCCTGACTCGGCGCAGACGCCGCCGACGGAGGAGATCGAGCACGCTTCTTCTCCGGAGGCGGGTTGGAAGCCATGGCAGAAGACAAAGGCGCAAGAACTCAAGGAAGGTGCAAGCGCTGGGAAGTGCGAAGGGAAGCCACGATGCGGGTAAGATCCCCTTTTAAAACTTCCCAGTTGCGATTCAAAGCGATTCGAAACTCTTCGAATACGCCGCTTGGGCAACCGCTTCGGCTCCAAGACCATGCGTCGATGACAAGTGGACCCAAGTCATCCAGTTGAAGCGGTGGGCCAAGAAGTCAGTCTCCCAAGGAGACGAGCCGGCAAGACGCTTCGGCGGTTCCCGAAAAAAGCGCTGCGACGTGCAGTAGTGGCAGCCTTGGGAACCGCCGCAGTAAAAGCAACCATCAAGTGGGCGCACGCTCCCACGATCCCGCAACTGTTCGTGCTTCGGCAACGGTCAATGCGGGACTTGGACAAAGTGCGCGGAATGGAAGAGACGGAGGCCCCACCTCGGGCTCGCTATCTCCCACGAGATGGGCCCGGGGCCACTGTCGGTACCCTCGATATGGGGTACCCCCACGCACAGGGGAAAATGCCTAAGGACCTCGCCCTTCTCCGCAGGGAGACCTCCGATGGCCCCACGTGTCCAGCGGGGCCGGACCTCCCTCTCCTCAGATGAGAGCTCCGAACTCGCCCCGTGGCCAACTGAGCCGAACCTCCCCCCTCCGCGGGGAGAGCTCCGAAGGCTCCACGTGTCCCGCGGGGCCGGACCTCCCTCTCCTCAGAGGAGAGCTCCGGGCCCGCCACATGGCCAGCAGCAGCCGGACCTCCCCCCTCCTGTAACACCCCAAAACCTGTTAAGAGGGGAATTTAAAAAATTTTGGACGTATTGCATGTGGTGCAGAAATTCAAATTCAAATTTAACTCAAAACAGAAAAGAAAAATAAAAAAAAACAAAACCCCGGCCAGTGGGCCGAAACCCACCAGCCGGCCCACCCACCCCCGCGCCAGCCCGCAGCCGCGCGCCCCCTCTCCCTCTCACTGGCACGCAGGGCCCGCCTGTCATCCCCGACCTCCCGCTCGCGCCAACCGCCGGACTCTTCCGCGCGCGCGATCGTAACCAACCCGGAAATCCGCGTCTGTCGAAGTGTGCGGTCGACACTTCCCCCGGGCCTGCACTGGGCAGCCCGCGGAGGTTCTTTTTTCGGAGGGGCTAGTTCCTAGCAGAGAGTTTGCGCGGATGGAACGAGTTAGTAAGAGCTTGACACGGCGAGTTTTACGTGGTTCAGGCCGCCGGAGCGTAAAACCCTACGTCCACGGCGAGCTATGGAGCTCGCTGTATTGCTTGCTGCTCAGGGCCGGAGGCCTGAGCTTGGGGGTGAGTTACAGCTTGAGAGTGTATGGCTAGCGTATGAGTTGCAAAATGCAAACCCTTGCTATCGACGCCTACCCGAGCCTTTTATAGTCCAAGACTCGGGCGGCTTACAAGGGGAGCCGGGACCCGACAGGTGGTCCCGGGAAGATTGTCTATTATCTACCGTATCTGCAGTTATGCCGGTAGTTGTCTCTGGCCGAAGGCTTCTAAGTCTTCATCTTGCCACCCTGCCCATGCCGCATGCCAGTCGTAGCGGTTGATGATGGCGCAGGCGGCATGGGTTGTCTTGTCGTGGTGTTTACTGGCTGACAGGTTCTGACACCGCGCGTCAGTCTGTGATGCGACTGGGCGCAATGGCACCTGACAGACGCGTGCTCCGCGTTTCCGCGTCTTGGGAAGACGCGGGACTTGAATACCTTGTACGGGCAAGGTATGGGGCGTATTTACGCCCGCTGCCTAATGCTCGGGGCAGGTAGCGTCGCTCTGCTGCCACGTGGCGGGCCTGGAGCCCTTCTCAGAGAAGAGAAGGGTCAGTCCCGCGGGGCACGTGGCGTGTTCGGACCTCTCTCCCGTGGAGGGGGAGGTCCGGCTTCTGTATGCCTCGCGGCGGGCCCGGAACTCTCCTCTGAGGAGAGGGAGGTCCGGCCCCGCCGGACGCGTGGCGCCTTCGGAGCTCTCCCTGCGGAGAAGGGCGAGTTCCTTAGGCATTTTACCCTGTGCGCGGGGGTACCCCATATCTCAGGTACCGACAGTGGCCCCCGGGCCCATCTCGGGGGAGATAGTGAGCCCGAGGTGGGACCTCCGTCTCTTCCGATCCACGCACTTTCTCTAAGTCCTGAATTGACCGCTGCCGGAGCACGAACAGCCACGCGACCCCGCTCTTCCGCCTTCTACCACTCCCCTCTTCTTGGAGCCTCAGAGGAGGTCGGAGCTCCTGCGGAAGATGCCGAACCTTGATGATATCGGGATCGCCGTCCGACAGGTCGGGGATGCCTTCCGGGGTATCACCATTCCAGGAACCGAGCACCCCGGGTCAGGGAATGAGGCATCCGCTGCTGTCAAACCCTCCCCCAGAGCCGACGGAACCCAAGCCGCCGACAAAGGGAAAGGAAAAGAGCCGGCCCCCGGGCATCTAGAGAAGAAACGCGCCCGGTCTCCTCCGAGGGTGCCACCTGTGCCGATTCAGGGTGCCGGGGCTGCTTTGCTCCCATCTCCCGGAGGTGCTGGTCCATCGGGTGGCGACCCGAAGAGGTCCCGAGTGTCCCTCCCCGGCGGGACTCTCCCCAGAAAGCAGCCGTCCGAATCAGCCCAGGTGCCCCGCCATCCTTCCTCAAGCGGAGGGGCTCCCAGGACGGATGTTGGCGGGGCGACACCGGCGAGTGCGCCGGGGATCCAGGCGTTCCATTCCGCGACCGTTCCAGCCGCTGGTCCTGGCGGTTTAGCTACAGCCCAGAGGCCAGTGCTGCAAGCTCGCTGGAGCGCTCATGCCGCCCAGTAAGTGTTATTCTTTCCGGCTTATAAGAGCAGAGCTCTTGCCTCTTCCCTTATTCTGAGGGCTTCTTCTTCTTTGCAGGGACCAACCGGCCACCAGGGGCGGGCCTCTTATCCGGCTGCCTTCAACCAGCGGAAGCTCCGTGCCTCAGCACCTGGGGACCGCGGCGGCCCCCATGGCTCCCAAATCGACGGGGGCACCCTCTGCACCAGCGGGTTCATTTTCCGCGGTGGCTACATCTGCTCCTACCCGCCCTCCTTCACCAGTCCAGAAGCCAGGTCCTGAGACCGGGAGGGCTGCTGTAGTTGCGCCTGCTGGCCCCCTGGCCTGCTTAGGACAGCGCCCCACCGTGGCTGCTGAGGCGCCGGCGCCCCTGCCGGTCTTAGACTCGTCAGGGGGGTCCAGCGGCGCAACTCCTATCCCCCCTGCTCCAGCGCCCGTGTGGGACACCATGGGGCGTGCCCAGACCAGCGCCCGGCAGCTCCAATCTGCCTTTGAGCAGGAGCAGAAGGCATTGGTCGGCGAGAGGGAACGCCTTCTCAGCTGGCAGCAGCGGGCCCGGGCGGACCTTGACTCAAGGCAGTCAAGGCTTGAGGCCATGAGTGCTCTGCTTGGCACTCAGAAGAAGGCCATTAGCCGCTTGGAGTCAGAGGCCCAGCGGGTTCGTGTCACCTACCGCGAGGCTCTGGCCCAAGCTGAGGCCAAAGCCAAGGAGTGTTCCGCCGCCGCGGAGGAGCTGCAGCTGCAGGTAGCCCGTCGGGAGCACGCCGTCGCTGATCAGGAACGCGCCATTGCGGCCGAGGAGGAGAAGACCACTGCCCGGCTGAGGGCCAAGGTGGAGGAGCTAAGGGCTCGGTCCGAGGAGCTGGAGCTCCGTGAGTCGGCTGTCGCCGCGAGGGAGGAGCAGTCCTCCAAGGAGCGTCAGGCGGCGATGGATCGCGAGCTAGCGGCTCGCCAAGAGGTAGAGAGTCTCCAGTCCCTGCGGACTGCCGAGGCCCAGGCGGTCTGGCGCTTCATTGCCAAGGCGGGATCCGCCTTGGCTCCTCTTGGTTTCAGCCCTGTGCAGGTGGAGACCCCAGCGCGGCCGATGTCCGAAGCGGCCCCGGCCCTTGAGTCTCTTGGCAATGAGCTAGGTCGGCTCGAATCAGTGATCGCCGACGAGCTGGAAGCGGAAGGTCGGGGCCTCGCGAAGGAGGTTGCGATGCACGTTCTGTCGTGCTTCGTTAGCCGAGACCCTTCCTTTTCTCTGGGGTCGGTTCGTCTAGGGCCCGTCGCCGATCGGGAGGAAGCTGCCAGGGCCGAAGTCGAGGACTTAGCTACCCTCGTGGCCTCTAGGTTCCATCGGGAGTCCGGGGACCCCTAGGCATCTGCCCTCGTGTCCACAAGGCCCTGTACTTCCTTTTTTATTTTTGTTGAGTCTGTAGTCCAGCTCGTGGAGCCTTCATATGGACAGACTTCTGTTTCTTTCTGTGTCTGCATGTCCTAGTCTTCTTCTTGGCCTTTCCTGACCGAGTCCTTAGCTCCGCAAGGACTCGGAGGCCTTGACCAATCTCGAAGCTCAGCATAGACACCTTCTCCGGGTCCTCACTGGATACTAAGGGTTCCAGAGGTCTCCCGGAGGTCTCCAGGACCCGCCTCACGAGATCGGAGGGGGGTCCAGGCCTGTTGGTCACGTGGCGGGCCCGGAGCTCCCACCTGAGGGGAGGTCCGGGCTTGCAGGGCACGTGGAGCCCTCGGGCCTCTCTCCCCGCAGAGGGGGGAGGTCCGACTTCTGTAGACCACGCGGCGGTCCTAGAGCTCCCACTCTCAAGGAGGTGGGAGGTCCGTCCCTGCTGGACACGTGGGGCCTTCGGGCCTTGCCCCTGTGAGGTCTAGCTCTTTGATCTTACCTTGGGGTTTTTTGGGCTTGCGCGATCCCGTAGCGGCCCCCTGGTTGGTGCATTCTATTGGATGGATGCGCCTACCATACTCCTGCGGGGAGCTGAGGCTGAGAGGTCCTGCACACAAGTAAGGAAAAAGTAATTCTCCTTGGGCACTCCCCCCCTATCTCTTAGTCTTAACTAGCTTACGGTCCCCGTCCACTTATACGGTGCTTGGGAACTACCGCGCGCGAAGTGCCGGGGGCTTGGGGCCCCCTGGCTTTCGGCCGGTACCTCCCACGAAACCGCCTTTGGCAGGGCAGCAAATTCCGACTAAAGATGAGAATGAGAAGGGGGAGTTGAACGCATAGTGAGCGCGCGTTAGTAGGGTAATCATAAAAATTTAATAAGTAAATTAAATGAGTACCAAAGGAGAGCAACGTAGGGTAGGTTTCTTTTCATATAAATTTCCATACGGGGGAAGGCGGGCCGAATATGTAGGCCACGCCCCACCTCAAGGGAAGCAAGACTCTATGCGCTTGGGGTCGGAACCAGGCGAAGCTGAACATAGTCCTGGAACGTCCCCTGAGGCTTAGTTGCTCCAAGCCCTGTTCTTGGACTTTATGGAATTTATTATAAAAAGAAGGGCCTATCCTTTTGTTGCTCTAGGGGTAGAAATTACAGCGGTGTTCCATGTTCTGAAGGTTCGGGAGCGGGTCCCCGTCCTCGGTTCTGGGGGATGGTCCCAGGCCCGGGATGTCCAGCCCCAGCATGGAGAATGGCCATGTGGGCTGGATCATCTGTACCGTCCAAGCCGGTGTATGGATCTGCTTGGCGTGGAACAGGCACGCCTAGCAGCTCTCGACCAGCTCGACGGCATCCTGGAGTGTTGCCGGCTAGTAGAAGCCATGCCGAAAGGCTTTACCGACAAACGTGCGTGAGGAAGAGTGACTCCCACATTCGCCTCCATTGATCTCAGCAAACAAGTCGCAGCCTTCCCCCTGGGTTATGCACCGCAATAGGATGTGGTTGGCGCCACGTCGGTAGAGATCCCCCTCTAGCGCCATGTGTCTCTTAGCCATACGCATAATCCGTTCAACGGATACACGTTCATCAGGGAGGATAGTCTTTCAAGTAGTCCCGGACCTCCGTGATCCATGCATCGGGTCTGACTTGAGCATCTGGATCTTGAGCGCTGGGTTGCACGGAGTCCCCAGTGACGCTTATGATCCTTGGCGGCGTCCACGGCCGCCGGGACCGCCAGCTTCGAGGTGCTGGTCTAGCCCCCTTCGCCCGGCTCGGCGGGCCGGGCTGTGGGCTGCGGCAACGTCCTCTCGAGGCCCCCTTCAGGCATAGTGGCTCCAGTGGGGGTCTTCGTTGAAAGGTCGTCAGCTGCGGCCTTGCTAGCGCGCGGTACGTGGTGCAGGTCCAAGGCGAGGGGGTCTGTCTCCACCGTCTTGGTTGATAACCAGACTGGGAGTTGCCCTGAGCCAACGACTAGCAAGGAGGATGAGCACTTCATACTTTGCTATGTTGTTGGCTGCCTTGGAATTGAAACGCGCCACATACCCAGACTGCTCCCCCGATGGCGTGAGGAACAGTACGCTAGCATCGGCCCCCTGCTTTCGCAAGGAGCCGTCGAACATCATTCGGTAAGGTCTGGTGAAGGTCAGGGCTCAGGGTCCTGTTTCATCGTCTTCGTGGCCCCTTGAGCGTGCGTCTACTTCAGCCACAAGTCAACTAGTGCTCGGTTAATGTCTTCATGACGGGAAAGGGAGCCTAGGTCAAACTTCAGTGGCTCCGCCGCCCATTTGGCGGCATTGTCCACTGCATGGGGGATAGCTTTTAGCCTGAGGTGACCGCCGGGCGCTCGATACTCGGGGGTCCCCAGGCTGCTTTGGACGTCCCATTGCACCTCCGGGAGGTCCTGCTGGTCCTCCGGGAGGTTGTGTCGGGGATCCTAGGTTGCTTCTTGGTAGCAAAACTGGTTATGGTGGTATGTGGTTAAAGCTATTGGCGCGAAGACCAGAAATTCGCGGGACCCCTAGCTACGCCAAGTCGGCTTATGCTGGGATTAGTAGGTAAAGGGTGCCCTTCAACTACTCCAGGCCAAGGGGTCTGATGGGAACCTTAGCAAGCATTTGGGGAGCGCAGCACATCACAGCCTGGCATCGAGTCTACTATTTGGCCTATCATAGGGAGAGAAAATAGGTCTTTAGGGCATGCCTTATTGAGACTGGTGTAGTGGATGCGCCTCCGGAGCGTCTCGCTGGCCTTCGGGATAACAACTCGGTTTGCCAAGCGCCGGGAGCGGCGGACTCTCCGTCTTGTCGGACGGCTGGGCGTCGGGAAAGACCTTTAAGTAGTGCTCAATCACCTCCCTAGGGATCTCTGGCCTCGGTGACGGCTGTCATGCAGCACATCGACCTTGTGCCGGAGGGGGCAACGAGCGTGCCTTACTATTTGCTATCCAGGCCCCTGGCTACCCGGGTGGTCTGGATGGCATCGGCGCTGATTCGGACGAGCCTTGTGGGGTCGTCGTCCCATCGAGGGGTTGCACGCGGGGTGCTGTGGTAGAGGCGCGGTGGCGTGCACTTGGGTGGAGCTGGTTTGGTTATGCGCTGCCGAGGGTTGGCGCTCTAGTCGCTATAAGCGCCTGAAGCTTTTCCAAGGCTAACACTGCGGCAGCACGGTCTCCACAAACCTTGAGGACGCCTGTCGGTGTAGGCATCTTCAAGACAAGGTAGCCGTAATAGGCTACAGCCATGAATCGGTACAGGGCTGGCCTGCCGATTATGGCATTGAAGGGGAGGTCAATCTCGGCCACGTCGAACAGAACGTACTCTGTCCGGTAGCCGTCCGGTGCCCCAAAGGTCACCGGGAGGCTGATGTGGCCGTAGGGAACGACCTGTCCCGGTCCCACCCCTGAGAACGGGCTCGATGGGGTGAGCTTGGCCATCGGGATCTGCAGCTTCTGGAAGGCTGCGCGACTGATGAGGTTCAGCCCAGCCCCGCCATCCACCAAAACGTGGTACATCTTCATGTTGGCGATGGTGGGGGCCACCACGAGCGGTAGTTGGCCGGCCCCAGCCATGTTCCTGGGGCAGTCGGTGCCATCGAAGCTGATGGGGGTTCCCATCCACCTGAGGTGCGGTGCTGCACTTGGGAGGGGAGCCACCGACGCTACCGCTCGGCGCAAGGCCTTAGCCGTGCTCCGGGACGGGGGGTCAGCAGACCCGCCGAAGATGACATAGAGCATCTTCCGGTGTTCGTCATCACTGGAACTGGAGCTCTCATGACTGCGCACTGCCTTTACGGCGTGCTGAAGCTCCTGGAACTCCACCTGGCGGTCGACGCCGTCTCGGGCCTCGACCTTCTACTTGCCACCCCTTTGATCGTTGGGTGGGGCATCAGTTAGAGGTTGCTTCCCTTTCCGGAAGCGCTCCGCGAGCTTCTGGATTTCCCGGCATTCGGTAGCGGTATGATAGCTGGTGCCATGCACAGGGCATAATTCATCCTGGCCCCCGTACGGGGCTGGTGGTTGTCGCGGCCTCTTGTCAGGGCGCGGCCCCCGAGCTCCACTGGGCGTCGCCGTTGCGACAACAGGGACCGCGGCTGATGTTTTTACGCTTCTTCCGTACGAAGCGCCGCCGGATCCCGGCTGACCCCCCGGCTCGGGGGCCGGCAGAGAGTGCCAGTTCCGTCCTTCGGCTGCCCTGGCACACTTGTCCGCCAGGTTGAAGAGTTCTGAGGCATCGCGGACCTCCCTGGTCGCGAGCTTCTCGAGCATCTTCCTGTCCTGAACGCCTTGCCGGAACGCCACCACCACCGAAGCGTTCTGAATACGCGGGATGGTGTTGCGTACCTGGGAGAACCGCTGGATGAAAGAACGCAGCGACTCTCCAGGTTGTTGCTTGATAGCGTGGAGGTCAAGCTCCTGGCCGGGACGGGTGTAGGAGCTGCCGAAGTTGGCGACGAACTGCCGGCAGAGCTCACCCCAGGAGGTTATGGACCCCTGAGGTAGATTCATGAGCCAAGACCGAGCTGGGCCGGTCAAGGCGACGGGGAAGTAGTTGGCCATGACAGCCTCGTCCCCTCCTGCAGCAAGTACGGCGGTGGAGTAGATCTGGAGGAACTCCGCTGGGTTGACGCTACCGTCATACTTCTCGGGCAGATGCGGGCGAAACTTGCGTGGCCACCTTGCGAAGCGAAGGTGGGGTGCAAGGGCCGCACATCCTGCACCTGCTTCTGCAGGTACTGGCACTGCGAACGTTTGGTTCGCCCCTGGCACCGCGTATCCCGGCATGGGCAAGGCTGCACCATAGGCCGGGGCCGCTACTTGCGGCGCATATAGCTGTGGCATATGCTGCGCAGCATATGCCTGAGGCAGGGCTCGCGTGGTGAAGGCCTGCTCTTCTGGTTGTGTCGAGGCCGACGACATGCTGTCGCCTGCCTCATGGCTGCGACGCCTCTCTCGGCGTCGCTCGAGGTACACCCGGGCGTCCTGGCCCAAGTGGCACCGTCCCAGTTTCCTTCGCAGGTCCGTCGACAGGAGCCTGGAGGAGCTGGAATCCGCCGTTAGCCCGTCAACCGTGGGTGTGCGCGTCAGCGACACAGCCGGTTGTCCTGGGCGCCGTCCTTGCTGAAACCAAGGGTTCGTGGCGGCGACGACGAGGCGGTCCACCTCACGGACCCATTGCTGGGTCGCTGAATGGGGCGCATCTCCCGCAGGTGGGTTGCGCAGCAGCGCTCTTGCTGCAGCTAGCTCACCTCCATGGTGTACGCTCAGCGCTGCAGAAGATCTCACACTGGTCTGGGCCTGCATAGCCGGAGTCGGCGTTGCCGGAGTCGGCTGCTGGCTACCAGCTTGTGCCGACACACTCCGTCCTGAGTGTGTCGACATGTACTCCCCAGTGGTCATGGTTCGCCGTGAACGCGGAGGGGGAGAGTTTTCCGTTGAAGGAAGCTTGGTCATCTTCGTCGGCGGAAACTCATCACGCTAGGAGAAAAGCCCCTACCTGGCGCGCCAAATGTCGAAGTGTGCGGTCGACACTTCCCCCGGGCCTGCACTGGGCAGCC
Organism: Neostapfia colusana; assembly: GCA_030760725.1. Taxonomy (NCBI): domain Eukaryota; kingdom Viridiplantae; phylum Streptophyta; class Magnoliopsida; order Poales; family Poaceae; genus Neostapfia; species Neostapfia colusana. Next base: position 17,977,943 of record JASWHV010000018.1, on the reverse strand, counting down.
CGCGGATGTTCTTTTTTCGGAGGGGCTAGTTCCTAGCGTAGAGCTTGCGCGGATGGAACGAGTTAGTAAGAGCTTGACACGACGAGTTTTATGTGGTTCAGGCCGCCGGAGCGTAAAACCCTACGTCCACGGCGAGCTATGGAGCTCGCTGTATTGCTTGCTGCTCAGGGCCGGAGGCCTGGGCTTGGGGGTGAGTTACAGCTTGAGAGTGTATGGCTAGCATATGAGTTGCAAAATGCGAACCCTTGCTATCGACGCCTACCCGAGTCTTTTATAGTCCAAGACTCAGGCGGCTTACAAGGGGAGCCGGGACCCGACAGGTGGTCCCGGGAAGATTGTCTATTATCTACCGTATCTGCAGTTATGCCGGTAGTTGTCTCTGGCCGAAGGCTTCTGAGTCTTCATCTTGCCGCCCTGCCCATGCCGCATGCCAGTCGTAGCGGTTGATGACGGCGCAGGTGGCATGGGTTGTCTTGTCGCGGTGTTTATTGGCTGACAGGTTCTGACACCGCGTGCCAGTCTGTGATGCGACTGGGCGCAACAGCACCTGACGGACGCGTGCTCCGCGTTTCCGCGTCTTGGGAAGACGCGGGCCTTGAATACCTTGTACGGGCAAGGTATGGGGCGTATTTACGCCCGCTGCCTATCACTCGGGGCAGGCAGCGTCGCTCTGCTGCCACGTGGCGGGCCCGGAGCCCTTCTCAGAGAAGAGAATGGTCAGTCCCGCGGGGCACGTGGAGCCTCCGGACCCCTCTCCGCGGAGGGAGGGGCTCGGCTTCTGCTGGCCACGTGGCGGGCCCGGAGCTCTCCTCTACGGAGAGGGAGGTCCGGCCCCGCTGGACACGCGGCGCCTTCGGACCTCTCTCCCGCGGAGGGGGAGGTCCGGCTTCTGTATGCCACGTGGCGGGCCCGGAGATCTCCTCTGAGGAGAGGGAGGTCCGGCCCCGCCGGACGCGTGGCGCCTTCGGAGCTCTCCCTGCGGAGAAGGGCGAGTTCCTTAGGCATTTTATCCTGTGCGCGGGGGTACCCCATATCTCAGGTACCGACAGTGACCCCCGGGCCCATCTCGGGGGAGATAGCGAGCCCGAGGCGGGACCTCCGTCTCTTCTGGTCCGTGCACTTTCTCTAAGTCCTGAATTGACCGCTGCCGGAGCACGAACAGCCACGGGATCGTGGGAGCGTGCGCTCACTTGATGGTTCCTTTTACTGCGGCGGTTCCCAAGACTGCCACTTCTACACGTTGCGGCACTTTCTTCGGGAACCGCCGAAGTGCCTTGCCGGCTCATCTTCTTAGGAGACTGACTCCTTGCCCCCACCGCTTTAGTTAGGCGGCTTGGGCCCACCCGTCATCGGCATTCGGTCTAGGAACCGAAGCGGTTGCCGGTGCGGGATATTCGAAGAGTTCCGAATCGCTTGGAATTGCACCGGGAAGCTTTTTAGAGGGGGTCTCACCCACATTGCAGCTTCCCTTTGCATTTCTCAGCGTTTCTTCTCGGACTCTTGTGCTTTTGCTCTCTTGCCTTTGAGTTCTCCCTTGCCATGGCTTCCAACCCGCTGCCAGAGAAGAAACGCGCTCGATCTCCTCCAGCAACGGCGTCGGTGCCAAGTCGGGATTCTGGGGTGCCTGACACTCCCTCCGGTGGCGACTCGAAGAGGCCCCGGGTTGATGCGCTGGGGGAAGCCTCTGGGGCGTCCCCTGTTCCGCCAGTCCAAGCGACTGCGGAGCGGCCGTCGGCGACGGTAGCGGGCTCTGGAAGTCCTACCCCGGCTCGGAAGTCGGGGTTCAGAGCCCGCTGGAGTGTCCGCGCTTCCCGGCCTTCCCCGTCTTGCGGGGAATCTGTGCCGCTGCGCTCGGAGCCAGGGGCAACTGCCGCGGCCCCCAGGCCAGCACGAACTTCTCCTGTTCCGGTGTGCCCAGATTCCGCGGCGGCGTCGTCTCTTCCTGCCGAGACGGCCACCGCGGCCCCCGAGCCAGCGCAGGTTGACCCTGCACTAGGCGGCCTGGCCTCTTCTCCAGCACCGCCTTCCCCGGCTCGTCTCTCTCCTCAGGTCAAGGAGCCAGAAGCCGAAGAGAGCCCGGCTGGCCTAGCTGCCAGAGCCGCGGAGCCAGCTTCTCCTGATCGGCGTCTCGTCTTGGCTGCTGGTGCGTCGGCTCTTCCTGAGGACGAGGTAATGGAGGAGGTCGGGGGGACTGCCCCAACCTCTGTTGCTCCATTGCCTCTGGCGGACGCCTTCGCGCTTGCCGAGTCGAGCGTCCGGCAGGTCTTGGCCGCACTAGGGCGCGAGCGGGAGGAGTATACGGTTCAACGGGACCGCCTCCTCATCTGGGGGAACCTTTTGCGGGAGAGGACCGCGAAGGTTAAGAGTGAGCTCGACTCCAGGCGGGAGTTGCTCGACTTCAGGGAAGCGCTCGTCGACCGGATGAAGCGGGGTGTCGACCGCATGGACACCCAATCGCGGCGGATCAACAGGGAGGCCCTGGAGGCACACGCCCGGGCCGAATAGAGCCTCTCTGCTGCTGTGGAGATACGGCAGCGGTTAGAGCGCCGTGAACTCGCCGTTGAGGAACGTGAGCGTTCCATGGCAGCTGAGGCGGAGAGGGTCGCCGCGCAGCTGGCTGCGGGCGAGGATGACCTTTGAGCTCGGATGGAGGAGCTGGAGATCCTGAAAGCAGACCTTGACTTGAGGGAGGAACAGGTCTCCCGTGATCGCCGGGCGGTCTTGGACCGGGAGCTGACCGCCGACTCCAAGGCCGCTGAGTTGGAGCGGCTCGCCAAGACTCTCCACCTTCGGGAGAGCTCCCTGGCGGCCAAGGAGAAGGAATTCTCCGAGAAGAACCTGGAGGCTCTGCAGGCGGCCCGCCGCGAGGTGGAGGAGCTCTCAGCCTTGCGGTCCTCCGAGGCTCTTGCGGTCTCAAGCTTCGTGGATCGAGTGGGGTCCGCCCTGATCCCTCTTGGCTTCAGTCCGGTGAGGGCCACGACTCCCGCATTGAAGGTGGCGGAGGTGATCCCTGCGTTGGAGTCGATCGGCGCCAAGCTGGACAGACTCGACTCGATGGTCGCCAGCGAGCTTGAGGCCGAGGGCCGCGGCTTAGCTTTAGAGGTCGCCTCGCATGTGCTGGCATGCTTCAAGAGCCGCGATCCCTCTTTTTCGCTAGAGCCAGCGAGAGAGGGCCCAGCCGCGGAGCGGGCGGAAGCTGCCAGGGCTGAAGTCGAGGATGTGGCCGCCCTTGTAGCCGCAAGGTTCCGGCGAGAGGCGGGAGGTCCTTAGGACTTGTTTCTCCCTTTTTATCGAGTCTGTAGTCCAGCTCATGGAGCCTTGCTTAATTTGACTCTCTTGGATACTTGTGTCTGTGATGCTTTTTCTCTCCTTCTTGGCTTTGCCTGGCTGAGCCCTTAGCTCCGCAAGGTACTCAGAGGCCATTTCCAATCTCGGAGCTTTGCACAGACACCCTCCCCAGGTCCTAACTGTGTTAGGGGCCCCCGGAGGTCTCCGGATCTCGCCCTATGGGGAGCTCCAGATCTGCCTGCCACGTGGCGGGTCCGGAGCTCCTTCCTAAGAGGCGGGAGCTCCGGCCATGTTGGACACGTAGGGCTTTCGGAGCCCTCCCACCGGGGGGGAGGTCCGGCTTCCGCCCACCACGTGGCGAGCCCGGAGCCCTCCTCAAGGGAGGAGAGAGTTCCGGGCCCGCTGGACACTTGGGGCCCCCGGGCCCTGCCCCTGCTGGAGGGGCAGGTCCCGGTCCTTCCAGTCACAGGCCGGAGTAGCTGGTAGCTCCTTTCCCCCCGCTTCATGCAGTCCCTGTTGCCGTAACCTGGAGGTCCTGCACACAGGCAGAGGAAACGTAATTCTCCTCGGGGGGTCCTCCCCTCCCGTCTCCTAGTCTTATCCGTCTTACGACCCTGATCCGCTATACGGGGCCTGGGCAATTCTGTGCACGAGGCGCCGGAGCTCCGGCGCCCTCCGAGGTCCGGGTACGGCCGTCCGATCCCTAGTACCGGGCCATGCGCTGGGGAAGCAGAGTGCACGCGCTTTGGGTTCATGACCAGGCAAAGCGGACGTACTCCCCTGGACCTCCGGAGGGCAGGATGCGCATGCTTTGGGCTCTGGGCCGGCTAAGCTGGATACGCACCCTGGACCCCCCATGCACAACGCTGGCCTTTCCTGGAGGTAACCAACTGGCACCGCAACACCTGACTGGGGGAGGCCCGAGAGACTCACTCGGCCGTCGGCAGGTGCCTCAAGCGCAGCCGCCTTCGGTAGGATAGCAAATGCCGACTATGGATGAGCGCAGGAGAGGGGGGGCTAGATGTACGATGAACATACAGAGATAGCGCGATCATAAAAATTAATGCATAATTTAAATGAGCGCATGAGAGAGAGCTAATGACACGACCCCACTGGTCCTGTCGAGCCAGGATCACGCTGAGGGGTGCTGCGTTGCACAGCACCGTATAACACACGTCAAAGGTGCAAAGCGGAAGCGGAAGTTTTATTACATAAACAGGTTTATGAACATATTTACATCAAAATAAGTTCAGTCTACACTCGCGGGCGTAGACTAAGCATCAAGTGCACGTTCAGCCCTCGAACGTGTCCTTGCTAGCACACACGCACACTAACTCTGCGGCGTGCACGACTCCCACTCGACGGGGTTCCCCTCCTGGGGTTCCGTCTCCTCTTCGGGAGTCCCTTCCTCATAGAACCCTGCAAAAGCTTCAAACACAAGCAGTGAGCACGAAGGCTCAGCAAGTCTGACCCGTCTCACCTAAACATGGAACTTCTACATGAGGGTAATGGGTTGCATGAGGCAAAAATCATTTGCAAGGACTCGCCTAATTAGTAGAACCTTACTTTCAAGTTTTAGCAGCAGGTTGTGGAGAACCTTACGCTAATGCACATGAGAGAGCCGCAATCAAACAAGAAACGCATTTCTCTCATGTACTTTGCCCAAAGTTGAAAAGAACTTTAGTTAGCACTAAGCTACAGCATATCATTAACAATCAATGTCCAACTTTCAATCAGCAACATTTTAACATGTAACTAGCCTGTTCTTTCTATGTCACGGTACAGTGAACAAGTGGTACTCACTGACCGCGAGGGACGGCGATTATAATCGATTTACACCTGCAGGGTTACCCGAACAACCCGTCACGTACGCCCGTACTCGATGTTGCCTACAACAACCATCACGGACGCCGTACGCGACTACCTTTCACCCGTTAGCCAAATATTGAACCGGTCCCATCGTCCCGAGCAAGAGGTCTCTGCACGCGCATCTCCGTGCCGCCAGCCGATTTACACCTCGAGCTCTCAACCTACCCTCTGAACGACGGGCAATGCCTCAAAACCCAGCTACCCGAGTTACATCAGTTTCCCGGTTCCCATATAGCCGGTAGGTCTTCGGTACTGTTCTAGCTTGTTCAACAGGCCCGCACACGGCTCGGTCCTCAATCGACACAAGCGGAGCTACAGCACACAGGCCCCAAAGTCCTGCTGCCCTTACTCTCCGCTCGGTCTCATTTTCTTGCCATGTGTATCATGTGCTATCTCTACCCGAGCAATGTGCCTCTAGCCTATTCTCGCGAGTAGTTCCAACTACTCGACTTGTACCGAATCCTACTCTATCCTAGCAATGCAGTGACTAACGAGGTTTGCAATCCTAAACCCCAACCCATGGTTTTCTTAGCTGTGCAGTTGAGTTTCCAATCAAGACTCTAATGCAAAGAACAATATTCAAAGATGTGCTCAAAACAATAAATATTTGTAAAAAGGTTAATGCAAACCGGGGCTTGCCTTGCTGCTCTTGGTCGTAGGCTAGCTGTTCCTCCGGAGTAACGAAGTCTAGGACTTCGGGTTCCTCCTCGACCTTAGCGACTACATGATGAGAGCAATATGTATCAATTTAAATGCATTTGTATTAGCTTTGAAGTTGTGAAGTCTATAACCTTTGCTAGACAGACCTAATGACTGTGAAACTTTTACTGTGGCTTGGTTACAACCTAAACAGAGACTTGGTCAAGTTTTAGTTGCAGCAAAGCTCAATTGAGCCCTCCACAATTAATTATGTCCTTGACCTTAATTAAAGGCTTTTAGGGTGTTCTAAGAATTTTCATGAAACAAACTATGACTTTCTGAAAACTAGATTTTCAGAGGGTTCTAATGGATTTGGTCTCACTTAATTTGGAAGTCTCTAACTAAAGATATGAGCTAAACAATTTCAGAGAAAATTCTGAAAATGTTTCTGAACATTTTCTATTTTCTCTGGAACAGTTTCACTAATCACACCATTAGGTGGATTAAATGAGCTCAAATGGAACTGAAATTTTTATGGTAGTTCAAGGATATTTTGGTGAACATCTCAGCAAAATTTCAGGATTTTCCTCCAAAGGATGCTCCAGTTAAAATTCCTAATATTTTAAATTTTAAGGAATTAATTCTGGAGAATTAAGGAATTTCATGAAGTGAAACTTGATTTTCTGGAGAGTACTCAGAGAGCTGAATCCAGCAAAATTTGGTTCACTCAATTTGGAGCTTTCTAGCCAAAGTTATAAGGATTTGAAGTTTGAAGGAAATCTGAAAATCGGGGAAAAGTTTAAACTCGCGCGTGGGCCCAGGGAACACGCGTCGCACGCCTAGGCGATGGCACACCGCGGCCCACAAGGATTTTGCGCGCCAGCACACCCGATCCCGGCCGCAGACGGATCCCGATTCAAAATATCGGCCGCTGACAGCTGGGGTCCACCCCCTTCTTCAACCTCGCGACACCCGCGCTCTGCCGCCGAGGGACCTCGCCGGAGAGCTCGCCGCCGGCTGCTGTACAGCTCCAAACTTCTTGATTCTGGCCGCCCCTGCCTACTTTTACTTGGGGAACAGGATCCGAGGGTCAGCTGCTCATGACAACGGCCGGAGCATGGTCGGCGACGAGCCGCCATATCGGGATGACTTCGGCCATGTCGGCTGACTCCCCTAGTACCTCAGCTACTTGGGAAATCGGTCGGGGAGCATCAGTGGACCTCAGAGAAGGTCGACATGAGCTCGAGGCAGCTCGGGGAAGGCCCGAAATAGGTCCTCACCGTGCGCCCGATACCCCCCGTTCGTTCCGCCATTCGTAGACCTTAAATTACGCCGGGCACAGAGGTTCTCCGGCCCAGAGTTGTGAAGGCAACTTGTGCGTTACCGTGTCTAGCTCGTGTGGGAGTGGCCAGAGGCCCTCTAATCCTTTCTAGAGCACGAATTAAACAGAATCGTACCCGAAGGTCGTTCTGCACACAGAAAGGGGAAAAGTGGAAATTCGCCGCCGGTGAGCAACCACTCGAGCTGTGGCTCGGGGATGAGCAGCACCGGTCACCTGCGCGTCCAAGGGTGCCTTGGCTCGGGCGTGACAACGCCCTGGTTGGGCTGTCCACGAGAGCCCGAGGTGCGGCGGTTCCAAGTTCCGAGTTTGATCCTTCGGCACAGCCGATATCACTCGGTTTCAACCGAATTCTAGCAACGGGGAGGACGGAGGAAGGTCTCTAGTACCTTGCTGGGACTCTGGAGTGGAAGGAGGGAGCTGCGATCGGCGTTCTCCGATCAAGTCCGGGTTGCGGAAGTTCTCTGCCGGCGCTGAGTTCTTGCGGGAGAGAACTGTGGTGCCTCGGCCGAGGAGGGGGCAGGCGCCTTAAGAAGGCTCTGCACCGCCTCATGCCCGCGCGTGGGCAAGCAGCTGGTGGCGCGGTGGCTGGCCTCGGTGGCGATCACCGCTGCGGCTCGGCGACCCGAGTGAAAAGTCTCAGTCGGTTTGTGTTGAATTAGAGGCTGACATGTGGGTCCCACCCTTCCTTTTAACCTCTGAAATTTACTTCTAATCACTGTTGTAAACAGTGAACCCCATACTACCCTTGGCAATTCAAATTATTCCCCCATGAGCCATTTGAATTGATCAAAGTTCAAATGAGGTTTGGTTTGAATGAATTTCAGCACAAGTTCAGTTTGAAAATTCAAATAAAGTTTGAATTTCTCCCCCTTAGCTCATGTCAAGATCAACTCCAAATGGAGTGAAAATTGGTTTGTGAGCTCACAAAAATGTGCTGAGTAAGAATATGCCTTCCACTTTTAAATTTATGGGATAAAAACAGTTTGAATTTGAATATGGTTTCAAACTGCCCTCTCCCTATCTATACCCAAAATGACCTCAAAAAGGTTTTGAATTTGGGTGAAACTTGGCATGGACATCCTTAGCAAAGTGTAGGAGTTTTCATATGTCCAGCCCATCTATATCACATGTGGGAAATACCACTTTTGCAATGTGTGAGTTGGTTCTCTAATGAGCATGTTGATAATTGTTACTTGCTCTTCATTTGTGTTCATCATTCTTGCTCAAATGAGGTGTGTGGTGTGGGGATGAACACTACAAATGGGTGTCAAAAACTGAGGCCCTTACATTCCTCCCCCCTTAAAAGAATCTCATCCCGAGATTATAAGGTGAAAATGAGAGAGAGGACGGTGGAAAATTACCGGATATGCGACGTGAGAAAGTCGGGGTAGTTAGTGCGAAGGAATTCTTCGCTCTCCCATGTCGCTTCGTCCATGGAGTGATTACTCCATAGAACCTTGTAGAACCACAACGTACGGTTGCGTGTGGTTCGGGCCTTTTCATCAATAATCTGCACCGGTTCCTCCCGATAGGTGAGATCCGGTTGCAGTTCCTCAATGTCTTCCAGCTGAACGGTAGTTGATAGCTTGAGACACTCCCTCAGCTGGGAAATGTGAAAGACGGCGTGCACACCGGAAAGTGCTTCTGGTAATTTCAGCCGGTATGCCACCGATCCACATCTTTCGGTAATCTGGAATGGACCGATGAATCGGGGTGCCAACTTTCCTCTCACCCCAAATCTGTTTACGCCCTTCATTGGAGACACTCGTAGGTATACGTGATCTCCAACTTCGAATTGTAATGGGCGCCTTCTCCGGTCCGCATACTGTTTCTGTCGGGATTGAGCGGCTCTTAGGTTCGCCTGAATCAGTCGAACCTTTTCTTCCGCGTTGTTGACAAGGTCAACCCCGAAGGTAACCCTCTCGCCAGACTCACACCAGTTCAGTGGTGTGCGGCATTTCCTGCCGTATAGCGCCTCGTAGGGCGCCATCTTGATGCTGGCTTGGTACCCATTGTTGTACGAGAACTCGGCTAACGGCAAGTGATCATCCCAATTCTTGCCGTGGTCGACAGCGTAAGCTCGTAGCATGTCTTCTAGAATCTGATTTACCCGCTCGGTTTGTCCATCCGTCTGCGGGTGGTAGGCTGAACTACGGATCAGCTTCGTCCCCAAGGCAGCGTGTAGCTGCTCCCAAAAACGGGACACAAATAAAGTGCCCCGGTCCGATATGATGGTACGGGGTACGCCGTATAAGCATAGGATCCGTGAGATGTACAGTTCAGCGTACTTCTTGGCGTTGTAGTTGGTGTTGACCGGGATGAAATGGGCAACTTTGGTGAGCCGATCGACGATCACCCACACAGAATCATGTTTCTGTAAGGTGGTGGGTAAACCGACGACGAAATCCATGCTCACGTCCTCCCACTTCCAGGCAGGAATGCCCAGTGGTTGCAGCAGTCCCGGTTTCCGCATGTGGTCTGCCTTCACCCTTCGACATGTATCACACTCGGACACGTATTTTGCAGTCTCTCGCTTCATCCGTGTCCACCAAAACTTTCTTCTGAGTTCTTGATACATTTTGTTGCTGCCGGGGTGAATAGAAAACTTTGATAAGTGAGCCTCATCAAAGATTTTCTTCCGTAACTCCGGGTTTCGGGGTACGACAATCCGGTCCTTGAACCATAGGACGCCGTCTCCGTCCTTCCGGAAACATTTCAACTCCCCATTGTCTACACGTCTCCGCAAATGTGACATGCCCTTGTCATTCTTCTGGGCTGCCGCTATCTCTTCACGGATGGTGGGGATCAAAGCTAGGTTGTAGAGAGCTCCGTGTGGAATCACATGTAGTGGTGGTTCGCTCTCTTCCAACGGTGTGATGGTCAGATTATTGACGTGTGACTTGCGGCTCAGCGCATCTGCCACAACGTTTGCCTTGCCCGGATGATAATGGATCTCTATCTCATAATCCTTTATCAGTTCTAACCATCTTCGTTGCCTCATGTTCAGCTCTTTCTGAGTGAATATGTACTTGAGGCTTTTGTGGTCGGTATATAAATGTACGAGGTTACCGAGTAGGTAGTGCCTCCACATTTTTAGTGCAAGTACCACGGCAGCGAGCTCCAAGTCGTGAGTTGGATAATTTTGCTCATGGTTCCTAAGCTGCCGTGATCCATACGCGACCACTCTTCGGTCTTGCATCAGCACACATCCGAGCCCAATGCCGGATGCATCGCAGTACACATCGAACGGTTTTGTTGTGTCTGGCTGCGCCAAAACCGGTGCTGATGTCAGGTGCTTGACTAAAGCCTTGAATGCTGCTTCACATGCTGGACTCCAAACATATTTGGTAGCTTTCTTCAGCAGCTCTGTCATTGGCTTGGCAATCTTCGAGAAGTTCGGAATGAACCTCCGATAATATCCCGCGAGTCCGAGGAAACTCCGTACCTCATGAACAGTTCTCGGGGATTTCCAATTCAGCACTTGCGTGATCTTGCTCGGGTCCACAGCGATACCCTCCGCTGAGATGATATGCCCGAGGAAAGGCACTTGCGATATCCAAAACTCACATTTGCTGAACTTTGCGTATAACTTGTGATCCCGCAGCCGTTGCAAGACTATACGCAGATGTTTCTTGTGATCTTCCTCCGACTTGGAATATACCAGGATGTCGTCGATGAAGACCACGACAAACTTGTCCAGCTCCGGCATGAACACCGAGTTCATTAAATACATGAAGTGAGCTGGAGCATTGGTGAGGCCAAAGGACATGACCAGGTACTCATAAAGTCCGTACCTTGTCGAGAAAGCCGTCTTTGGAATGTCCTCCGCCCTTATCTTAATCTGGTGGTACCCGGATCTTAAATCCATCTTGGAAAAGATCCTTGCTTCGACCAACTGATCAAACAACATGTCGATTCGTGGCAACGGGTACTTGTTCTTGATGGTTACGGCATTTAATGGACGGTAGTCCATGCAAAGCCGCAACGTTTCATCCTTCTTTTTGACAAATAATGCCGAACAGCCCCATGGCGAGGAGCTCGGCCTAATAAAACCCTTCTCCAGAAGGTCCGTGAGCTGAGTCTTCAGTTCAGCCAACTCCTTGGGCGCCATCTTGTACGGCCTTCGGGATATTGGCATGGTTCCCGGTGCGAGTTCAATCTTGAACTCCACCTCTCTATCGGGTGGCATCCCCAGCAAATCGTCCGGGAATACATCCGGGAACTCTCGGACCACTGGAATGTCTTCCAATCTGATGGTTGTGGCTTGATAGACACTTGGAAGTTTTATTTCTGGACTGTCCAGAAATAATGAGTGAGAACCGTGCACCTCTGAGTTTAAGTGCACGACTCGAAGGACGGTGTCTAAAACACCGCCGTGGTGGGTTAACCACGACATCCCTAGGATGACATCGACCTTCTGCCCCTCTAAGATAATGAGAGACGTGGGGTACACTCTACCCGCTAAGCATAATGGTGCTTTGGAGACCATTACGCTTGCTGAAATCTTCCCACCCGGTGAACAAATTAAATATGGACTATCGGTGGGTAGTATTGGCAAGCTGTGTTTAGCAATGAAAGCTTGGCTAATAAAATTATGCGTGGCGCCTGAATCAAATAGTACTATAGCGGGATGCTGGTGGAGTTGGAACATACCCGCAAGGATGGGCTCGCCCTCCGGCACGTCCTCAATGGCAAGCTGGTGGACAGTACCGGGCCTAGGGTTTGCCCGCCGCGCATTAGTAGGGTTCCGGGGTTGATTCCTCCCCGGAAACTGTGGTGCCACTCCGCCGCCTTGCCTCTCCGGGCAACTGCTCGCAAAGTGTCCTGGACGACCACACTTGTAACATGTGGCCGCTGCTGGTGGAGTACTCGGGGGACGAAAGCCCGGCATGCGTTGCGGAGGTGCAAATGCACGCGGCATCGCCCGCTGCTGCTGTTGTTGTTGCGGTGGTGCTGGCAGTGCTGGCCGGAATGGTGGTGAAGAGTACGGCCGACCGCGGAACGGCATCGACCGCTGTGGTGGTTGCCAGCGTGGACCTGATGGTGGGCGATTCACCATCCGAAACTTCTGAGAAGGACCGCCTCCTTCTCCGCTGCTCTGCGGCGCGCTTCGCTTTCGCTCTGCCGCCGCCAACTCCTTGCCGGAGTCCTCCTGAACAATCGCAGCATCAATTATGTCGTTGAGGCTGCCGCGATTGAACATCGCCAGCTTGTCCTTCAGGAGCGGGTTAAGCCCCTGGTAAAAGTGGTCCCGCCGCTTCTCGTCCGTATCTGCGTGATACGACGCGTAGAGCGCGAGATCGTTGAACGCCCTAGAATATTCCAGCGCGTTTCGGCTCCCTTGTTGCAGGTGTAGGAATTCCTGCGTCTTCCTCTTCATCAGACCTGGCGGTATATGATAGGCCCTGAAGGCCGTCCGGAACTCCGCCCAGGTCATCACTCGGTCGGTGGGCTGTGAAGCACAGAAGTTGGCCCACCACGCGCTCGCGGACCCTTGGAGCTGCTGGACCGCGAACTGAGTCTTGCGCTGCTCGCTGATTTGGAGCAGCCCGAACTTCATCTCTATGGCGCGGAGCCAGTTGTCCGTGTCAAGTGGTTCATCCGCCCTTGAGAATACAGGGGGATGAGTCGCCAGGAAGTCAGAGTAGGAGCTCTGTTGGCGCTCCTCACGATCTTGACGTCTCTCTGGGCGAGACGTATTCGCAATTAACGTTTGCAGCAGCTCTGTGTGCTGCTGATGTGAACCCGCCATTGCCGCGACAATGTCGGCCAATGTAACCGTCGGCAGTGGCGGTGGCGGTGTTTGCTGTTGCTGTTGCTGCTGCTTTCCCGAGGAGTCCTCGGGAGGCGGTTGGGAGGTCTCTCCCCCTTGGCTAGTACCTCCAACATCAGGGTTGGCACGAGTACGCGTCATTCTGAAATTCAGCACAGCAGCAATTAGCACATGTCTTACTCAAAATTCCATAAACAGCAGTAGGTATTGAAGCGACGCATGATTAACTTGCACAACATTCACATATATTGATAAAGCATAAACTTTATACAAGATACATTATTCTCGGATCTCCGAGAAGTCGTGCTCATGTCGTCACTACCTATACATACGCTACTGTCTACACGACATGTCACCGATTACAAAAGTTGGGTTACGCTACCCTAGCTGCCCTACTCGGCAACCGTAACCCCCTACTCGGAGTAGAACTCGACCTCCTGTGGGTCGTCCTCCTCCGGTACCTCTGCTGGTGGCTCTGGATCTACCACCTCTTCTCCCATTCCGGGCTCTCCCATGGCTGGAAGACCCAAGACTACCGGTACGCCCAATACCGGGGGCACGAGGTCCTGCAATGCATGCACCTCGTCCATAGCCTGGTTGTAGTCCTCTTCCCAGCCTTGTCCTTCCTCAATAGCGTCGTCCCGCTCTTGAGCAAGGTCCTCATTCTGCTGGGTTAGGGTCTGCACCAGCTCTTGCAACGCCGCGATGTCAACATGGCCCTTCTTCTTTGCCTTCTTCAGACGACGCAACTGATTGTGTTGTTCATTCAGTCGCTTGATCGTCGGAAGAAGCACATTGCGGAGTGCACTGTGAGCACTCTCAAAATGATTTCCACGGCTTGTGCTCTCCTTGAGCTTGGTGGCGAGATGCTCCGTATGAACAGCTTGGCTGTTCATCACAGCGTTTCCCGCCCTCATTTGGAGACTGAGATTTGCCTCCGCGGGGTTGTACCTTGGGCAACCCGGGTCTGTTGCCTCCAGGTACCTCTCTTCCCACACATGCTGAGCTCGCCCCTCCACCGGAACGAGTGCGTATGGTGTGCCCTCCATAGCCTGCACGTGTAGTTGGCAGAAGCGTGACATGGTGTCACGGGCTGCCACTTGCCACATCCCTTCCGGTTGTCTTCCTCTCACCGTGACGGTGAATGGCACCCAACCGGGTGGCGTAGGTCCTGCGGAAACCTCGACATGGATCGTCCACGTCTTGTTCCCCTCTTCGCCATCTTCCTTGGTGAAGTATTGCGGCATCTGGTTGTACCCGAAATATTGGAGCATTTGCCACAATGCTTCCGGGTAGCCGCTATGGTCAGAGCAGTGGGAAACTACCCACCCGTTCTCCAACCGTTTATCTGCTGCCATCTGTAAAAATATATTTGAGGAATGTCAAATATTTATTTAAACAGTGAACCATTGAGTTATAACATAAGATATGTCATTGAACCCATAACACTTGGAAACATAGTTCAAATTTTTAAATAATTTGACTGCTGATCTGCTGTTACCATGACAGCCCTGACCAGTTTCCATATCAACCTGATTTAGGCCAGGCTAAAAGCAAAACCAGTCCTGGAGCTCCACATCAAAGTTAAAGTTAACTTCAATAGCTTTCCAGAAAGTATTTGGTTGGCCTAAGATCTGTCCTGGTTCAACAGTTATGAGATGTCAAAGTTAACAGAATTTCTGGGAACAATTGGACAGCACCTCCCTGCCTTAGGTACTGATTTGATCCAAGAATCCCAGTTAATTCTGTTCCTAATCTGACAAAACTTTCTGTTACAAAGTTGTAACCCATCTCATAAGATTTCCAGAACTACCTCATTTCCTATTTTTGGATTTTTAAGCCGGAAGTTATGCTTAATTTTACAGAGAGTCTACAGAGAGTCTTTACTCTGTCCTGTTTTCTGGACAGTTTCAACTCTACTGCATTTTTCGAGTGGTTAAGGGATGAAACACCTCTGGAACTCAACAGAAAAGTTGTAAAGCTCCTCCAAAGCTTTCCAGAAATGTATCATACGACCCCAACCTCGAAAGAACTCAACCTCTAACCTCTGATTAACTTCAGCCTTGATTTAGCTGAAAACAGAGTGCTCTGTCCTTAACATCCTATAAGTTGAAAACTTATTAGCTTTGAATATCCTGTTCAAGGGAAGGAGTTACATCAAGTTTTACTACCTTGGATCAAAACCTTCAAATTTCTAAATGAAGTTGTTCATTTAGTTGGGTGTGACGTCGATGCGTCACCAGATCATGTCGGTACTACGTCCTCACAAAGAAAAACCTATACCGGACTTAGCCGGCTTCGTTAGTTCAGTGGCACTACTCGTCACTCGCACACGGATGCTACACGTCTACCGTTTCGTGGTAAGTCTACCTGCAGAAATTCAACCAATCATCAGACTCGGCTGCACACCGAGCCTGGAATCCATACGGTTTGTACACCCGGCCGTCATCACTCGCCCGGATGTTCCCAAGCCAAACACGCCTTGAGTTACGTGTTCACGTTTCAGACCACGTGACGGGGTCTCCCATGTTGCACCACGCACGCCAGGGACAGACGTTGCCCGAATACCCCAAACGACATGAAGAGTCGTAGAGGATATCAAAGCGGGTCGGGTTACCTGCCACCCGTGGGGCTCCACCCTTCAGCTTGTGCGCACTGGTGGACAGCGCTTACGTGCACCCCCCAAGACATGAACGTCCCGAGATGCACGATTTTCCGACATAACAATTAGGTTACTAAGCCACTTTCTATATACTAATAACATCCTTATACGGGCTACTAACTCGTTCCTCACTGGATTTTTGAAAAATAAGACCTTTGTACTGTGTTAAACCTCAAGCGAGCTCTGATACCAACGCTGACACGACCCCACTGGTCCTGTCGAGCCAGGATCACGCTGAGGGGTGCTGCGTTGCACAGCACCGTATAACACACGTCAAAGGTGCAAAGCGGAAGCGGAAGTTTTATTACATAAACAGATTTATGAACATATTTACATCAAAATAAATTCAGTCTACACTCGCGGGCGTAGACTAAGCATCAAGTGCACGTTCAGCCCTCGAACGTGTCCTTGCTAGCACACACGCACACTAACTCTGCGGCGTGCACGACTCCCACTCGACGGGGTTCCCCTCCTGGGGTTCCGTCTCCTCTTCGGGAGTCCCTTCCTCATAGAACCCTGCAAAAGCTTCAAACACAAGCAGTGAGCACGAAGGCTCAGCAAGTCTGACCCGTCTCACCTAAACATGGAACTTCTACATGAGGGTAATGGGTTGCATGAGGCAAAAATCATTTGCAAGGACTCGTCTAATTAGTAGAACCTTACTTTCAAGTTTTAGCAGCAGGTTGTGGAGAACCTTACGCTAAGGCACATGAGAGAGCCGCAATCAAACAAGAAACGCATTTCTCTCATGTACTTTGCCCAAAGTTGAAAAGAACTTTAGTTAGCACTAAGCTACAGCATATCATTAACAATCAATGTCCAACTTTCAATCAGCAACATTTTAACATGTAACTAGCCTGTTCTTTCTACGTCACGGTACAGTGAACAAGTGGTACTCACTGACCGCGAGGGACGGCGATTATAATCGATTTACACCTGCAGGGTTACCCGAACAACCCGTCACGTACGCCCGTACTCGATGTTGCCTACAACAACCATCACGGACGCCGTACGCGACTACCTTTCACCCGTTAGCCAAATATTGAACCGGTCCCATCGTCCCGAGCAAGAGGTCTCTGCACGCGCATCTCCGTGCCGCCAGCCGATTTACACCTCGAGCTCTCAACCTACCCTCTGAACGACGGGCAATGCCTCAATACCCAGCTACCCGAGTTACATCAGTTTCCCGGTTCCCATATAGCCGGTAGGTCTTCGGTACTGTTCTAGCTTGTTCAACAGGCCCGCACACGGCTCGGTCCTCAATCGACACAAGCGGAGCTACAGCACACAGGCCCCAAAGTCCTGCTGCCCTTACTCTCCGCTCGGTCTCATTTTCTTGCCATGTGTATCATGTGCTATCTCTACCCGAGCAATGTGCCTCTAGCCTATTCTCGCGAGTAGTTCCAACTACTCGACTTGTACCGAATCCTACTCTATCCTAGCAATGCAGTGACTAACGAGGTTTGCAATCCTAAACCCCAACCCATGGTTTTCTTAGCTGTGCAGTTGGGTTTCCAATCAAGACTCTAATGCAAAGAACAATATTCAAAGATGTGCTCAAAACAATAAATATTTGTAAAAAGGTTAATGCAAACCGGGGCTTGCCTTGCTGCTCTTGGTCGTAGGCTAGCTGTTCCTCCGGAGTAACGAAGTCTAGGACTTCGGGTTCCTCCTCGACCTTAGCGACTACATGATGAGAGCAATATGTATCAATTTAAATGCATTTGTATTAGCTTTGAAGTTGTGAAGTCTATAACCTTTGCTAGACAGACCTAATGACTGTGAAACTTTTACTGTGGCTTGGTTACAACCTAAACAGAGACTTGGTCAAGTTTTAGTTGCAGCAAAGCTCAATTGAGCCCTCCACAATTAATTATGTCCTTGACCTTAATTAAAGGCTTTTAGGGTGTTCTAAGAATTTTCATGAAACAAACTATGACTTTCTGAAAACTAGATTTTCAGAGGGTTCTAATGGATTTGGTCTCACTTAATTTGGAAGTCTCTAACTAAAGATATGAGCTAAACAATTTCAGAGAAAATTCTGAAAATGTTTCTGAACATTTTCTATTTTCTCTGGAACAGTTTCACTAATCACACCATTAGGTGGATTAAATGAGCTCAAATGGAACTGAAATTTTTATGGTAGTTCAAGTATATTTTGGTGAACATCTCAGCAAAATTTCAGGATTTTCCTCCAAAGGATGCTCCAGTTAAAATTCCTAATAGTTTAAACTTTAAGGAATTAATTCTGGAGAATTAAGGAATTTCATGAAGTGAAACTTGATTTTCTGGAGAGTACTCAGAGAGCTGAATCCAGAAAAATTTGGTTCACTCAATTTGGAGCTTTCTAGCCAAAGTTATAAGGATTTGAAGTTTGAAGGAAATCTGAAAATCGGGGAAAAGTTTAAACTCGCGCGTGGGCCCAGGGAACACGCGTCGCACGCCTAGGCGATGGCACACCGCGGCCCACAAGGATTTTGCGCGCCAGCACACCCGATCCCGGCCACAGCCGGATCCCGATTCAAAATATCAGCCGCTGACAGCTGGGGTCCACCCCCTTCTTCAACCTCGCGACACCCGCGCTCCGCCGCCGAGGGACCTCGCCGGAGAGCTCGCCGCCGGCTGCTGTACAGCTCCAAACTTCTTGATTCTGGCCGCCCCTGCCTACTTTTACTTGGGGAACAGGATCCGAGGGTCAGCTGCTCATGACAACGGCCGGAGCATGGTCGGCGACGAGCCGCCATATCGGGATGACTTCGGCCATGTCGGCTGACTCCCCTAGTACCTCAGCTACTTGGGAAATCGGTCGGGGAGCATCAGTGGACCTCAGAGAAGGTCGACATGAGCTCGAGGCAGCTCGGGGAAGGCCCTAAATAGGTCCTCACCGTGCGCCCGATACCCCCCGTTCGTTCCGCCATTCGTAGACCTTAAATTACGCCGGGCACAGAGGTTCTCCGGCCCAGAGTTGTGAAGGCAACTTGTGCGTTACCGTGTCTAGCTCGTGTGGGAGTGGCCGGAGGCCCTCTAATCCTTTCTAGAGCACGAATTAAACAGAATCGTACCCGAAGGTCGTTCTGCACACAGAAAGGGGAAAAGTGGAAATTCGCCGCCGGTGAGCAACCACTCGAGCTGTGGCTCGGGGATGAGCAGCACCGGTCACCTGCGCGTCCAAGGGTGCCTTGGCTCGGGCGTGACAACGCCCTGGTTGGGCTGTCCACGAGAGCCCGAGGTGCGGCGGTTCCAAGTTCCGAGTTTGATCCTTCGGCACAGCCGATATCACTCGGTTTCAACCGAATTCTAGCAACGGGGAGAACGGAGGAAGGTCTATAGTACCTTGCTGGGACTCTGGAGTGGAAGGAGGGAGCTGCGATCGGCGTTCTCCGATCAAGTCCGGGTTGCGGAAGTTCTCTGCCGGCGCTGAGTTCTTGCGGGAGAGAACTGTGGTGCCTCGGCCGAGGAGGGGGCAGGCGCCTTAAGAAGGCTCTGCACCGCCTCATGCCCGCGTGTGGGCAAGCAGCTGGTGGCGCGGTGGCTGGCCTCGGTGGCGATCACCGCTGCGGCTCGGCGACCCGAGTGAAAAGTCTCAGTCGGTTTGTGTTGAATTAGAGGCTGACATGTGGGTCCCACCCTTCCTTTTAACCTCTGAAATTTACTTCTAATCACTGTTGTAAACAGTGAACCCCATACTACCCTTGGCAATTCAAATTATTCCCCCATGAGCCATTTGAATTGATCAAAGTTCAAATGAGGTTTGGTTTGAATGAATTTCAGCACAAGTTCAGTTTGAAAATTCAAATAAAGTTTGAATTTCTCCCCCTTAGCTCATGTCAAGATCAACTCCAAATGGAGTGAAAATTGGTGTGTGAGCTCACAAAAATGTGCTGAGTAAGAATATGCCTTCCACTTTTAAATTTATGGGATAAAAACAGTTTGAATTTGAATATGGTTTCAAACTGCCCTCTCCCTATCTATACCCAAAATGACCTCAAAAAGGTTTTGAATTTGGGTGAAACTTGGCATGGACATCCTTAGCAAAGTGTAGGAGTTTTCATATGTCCAGCCCATCTATATCACATGTGGGAAATACCACTTTTGCAATGTGTGAGTTGGTTCTCTAATGAGCATGTTGATAATTGTTACTTGCTCTTCATTTGTGTTCATCATTCTTGCTCAAATGAGGTGTGTGGTGTGGGGATGAACACTACAAATGGGTGTCAAAAACTGAGGCCCTTACAGCTAAGTAGAACAGGGCTCTGTATTCGTACCCATAGGTGGAATTCTGGCTGTACAGGGAGGCAATGTTCCGCCTTGTCTTCAAGGGAAGCAAGACTCTACGCGCTTAGGGTCGCAACCGGGCTAAACTGGACGTAGTCCTGTACCGTCCCTTGAGACTTAGCTGCCCCAAGCGCTGTTCCTAAATTCTATGGGATCTCTTACAGAAGGGAATAACCCTGTCCTACTGATGCTCAGGAAGTAGGACTTACAGTGTTGCTCCATGGCAAGGATTTTTGGGAACGGATCTGTCGGTACCTGAGATATGGGGTACCCCCGCGCACAGGGTAAAATTCCTAAGGTGCTCACCCTTCTCCGCAGGGAGAGCTCCGAAGGCGCCACGCGTCTGGCGGGGCCGGACCTCCCTCTCCTCAGAGGAGAGCTCCGGGCCCGCCACGTGGCATATAGAAGCCGGACCTCCCCCTCCGTGGGAGAGAGGTCCGAAGACGCCACGCGTCCAGCGAGGCCGGACCTCCCTCTCCTCAGAGGTGAGCTCCGGGCCCGTCACGTGGCATGCAGAAGCCGGACCTCCCCCTCCGCGGGAGAGAGGTCCGAAGGTGCCACGCGTCCAGCGGGGCCGGACCTCCCTCTCCTCAGAGAAGAGCTCCGGACCCGCCGCGTGGCTGGGAGAACGGTGCTGCCTGCCCCCGGGCGGTAGGCAGCGGGCGTAAAGACGCCCCTCACCTTGCCAGTACAAGGAATTCAAGGCCCGCATCTTCCCAAGACGCGGAAACGCGGAGCACGCGCCTGTTAGGTGCCGTTGCGTCCAGTCGCATCACAGACTGGCGCGCGGTGTCAGAACCTGACAGGTAATAAACGCCGCGACAAGACATCCCATGCCGCCTGCGCCGTCATCAACCACTACGACTGGCGCACAGCATGGGCAGGGCGGCAAAAGGAAGACTCAGAAGCCTTCGACCGGAGGCAACCACCGGCATAACTACAGATACGGTAGATAATAGACAATCTTCCCGGGACCACCTGTCGGGTCCCGGCTTCCCTTGTAAGCCGCCCGAGCCTTGGACTATAAAAGGCTCGGGTAGGCGTCGATAGCAAGGGTTCGCATTCTGCAACTCATACGCTAGCCATACACTCTCAAGCTGTAACTCACCCCCGAGCTCAGGCCCCCGGCCCTGAGCAGCAAGCAATACAGCGAGCTCCATAGCTCGCCGTGGACGTAGGGTTTTACGCTCCGGCGGCCTGAACCACGTAAAACTTCCTGTGTCAAGCTCTCACTAACTCGTCCATCCGCGCAAGCTCTCCGCTAGGAACTAGCCCCTCCGAAAAAAGAACCTCCGTGGGCTGCCCAGTGCAGGCCCGGGGGAAGTGTCGATCGCACACTTCGACATTTGGCGCGCCAGGAAGGGGGCTTTTCCCCTAGCGCGACGAGTTTCCGCCAACGAAGATGACCAAGCTCCCTTCGGCGGCAAGCTCACCTCCCCCGCCTCCGCGGCAAGCCGCGGATAGGGGGGAGTACAAGCCAACACACTCAGGACGGAGTTTGTCAGTACAAGCTGGGAGCCAGCAACCGGCTCTGGCAGCGCCGACCCCGGCAATGCAGGCTCCAACCAGCATCATATCTCCAGTAGCGTCGGGCGTACCCGAAAGGGGCGCGCTAGCTGCAGCAAGAGCGCTACTGCACAATCCGCCCGCTGGAGACGCGCCTCAGGCAGCGACCCAGCGGTGGATTCTCGAGGTAGACCGTCTTGTCATCGCTGCCGCAAGCCCACGACTCCGGCGGAGACGACACTCCAACCAGCCGGCCGTGTCGCTGATACGCACGCCGATGGCTGATGAACAGACGGCAGATTCCAGCTCTGCCAGCCCTCAATCGATGGATCTGAGGACAGAGTTGGAGCGGTGTCGCTCGGGTCATGATGCCCGGGTATACCTCGAGCAACGCCGAGAAAGGCGTCGCTACCAAGGAGCTGACGACAGCATGACGTCGGCCTCGACCCAGCCTGAAGAGCAGACCTTCGCCATACGACCTCTGCCCCAGGCCTGCGCTGTGCAGAATATGCCACAGTCATATGTACTGCAGATGGCGCCCCCGGCCTACGGTGCAGCTTTGCCCGTACCGGGGTACACTGTGCCTGGTGCGAACTCAGCGTTCGCGGCACCAGAACCTGCGGTGACGGAAGCAGGATGTGCAGCCCTCGCGCCCCATCTTCGCTTTGCGAAGTGGCCGCGCAAGTTTCGGCCACACCTGCCCGAGAAGTACGACGGCAGCGTCAACCCGGCGGAGTTTCTCCAGATCTACTCCACCGCCGTACTTGCCGCAGGAGGGAATGAAGCCGTCATGGCCAATTACTTCCCTGTCGCCTTGACCGGTCCAGCCCGGTCTTGGCTCATGAACCTCCCCCAAGGTTCCGTCACCTCCTGGGGAGAGCTTTGCCGACAGTTCGTAGCCAACTTCGGCAGCTCCTACACCCGGCCTGGCACGGAGCTCGACCTCCACGCCGTCCAGCAGCAGCCTGGGGAGTCGCTGCGCTCTTTCATCCAGCGGTTCTCCCAGGTGCGGAACACCATCCCACACATTCAAAATGCTTCTGTGGTGGTGGCGTTCCGGCAAGGCGTCCGGGACAAGAAGATGCTCGAGAAGCTCGCGACCAGGGAGGTCCGCGACGTCTCAGAGCTCTTCAGCTTGGCGGACAAATGCGCCAGAGCTGCCGAAGGACGGAACTGGCACTCGCTGCCATCCTCCGAGTCAGGGGGGCTGCCCGGATCCAGTCCTACTCCCTGTGGAAGCAGCAGGAAGGCCAAGGGCCGAGGCAGAAGCAAGATAGAGTCACCGACCGCAGTCCCAGTCGTCACTGCAGCGACGCTCGGTGGGGCTCGGGGGCCGCGCCCCGACAAGAAGCAGTGAAGATCACCAATCCCAGAAGGTGATAAAGACAGTATGTGCCCCGTGCACGGCAGCTGTCGCCACACTGCTGCCGAGTGCCGGGAGATCCGAAGGCTCGCAGAGCGTTTCCGCAAGGAGAAGCGGCAGCGGGCTGATGACCTGCCCTTCCGTCCAAAGGAAGGTGAGCAGAGGGTGGATGTTCCAGATAACATCGACCACCCAGAGGAGATCCGGGAGCCTCCGCGTGTCATGAAGGCGGCACGCAATCACGAGGATTCCGACTCCAGCGGCGATGAGCGTCGGAAGAAGCTCTACGTCATATACGGCGGGTCCGCCGACCCCTCGTCCCGAAGCGCAGTCAAGACTGCGCCGAGCGGTAGCGTCGGTGGCGCCACTCCCAAGTGCTGCACCGCACCTAAAGTGGATGGGGACCCCCATCAGCTTTGATGCCACCGACTGCCCCAGGAACATGGCTGGGGCCGGCCAGCTGCCGCTCCTGGTGGCCCCTACCATCGTCAACGTGAGAATGTACCACGTTTTGGTGGATGGAGGGGCTGGGCTGAACCTCATCAGCCATGCAGCTTTCCAGAAGCTGCAGATCCCGATGGCCAAGCTCACCCCGTCGAGTCCGTTCTCAGGGGTAGGGCCGGGACAGGTTATCCCCTACGGCAGCATTAGTCTCCCGGTGACCTTCGGGGCTCCGGACAGCTATCGAACAGAGTACATCCGGTTTGACGTAGCGGAGATAGACCTCCCCTTCAACGCCATAATCGGCAGGCCAGCCCTGTACCGGTTCATGGCTGTAGCCCATTACGGCTACCTTGTCCTGAAGATGCCAACACCGACAGGTGTTCTCAGGATTCGTGGGGACCGCACTGCTGCAGTGTCGGCCCTGGAGAAGCTCCAAGCACTCACGACAGCTGGGGCCTCAGCCCCCGGCAATACGGAATCGGACCAGCTCCGCCCGTGTGCACGTCACCGTGCTTCCACCACAGCACCCCGGGTGCAACCTCTCGACGAGGGCGGCGTCCCCTTAAAGGTCGTTCAAGTCGGCGCCGAAGCTACCCAGACCACCCGGGTAGCCGGGGGCCTGGATAGTAAATAGGAAGGCGCGCTCGTCACCTTCCTCCGGCACAACGTCGACGTGTTTGCATGGCAGCCGTCACAGATGCCGGGGATCCCCAGGAAGATGATCGAGCACCACTTGAAAGTCTTCCCCGACGCCCAGCCGGTTCAACAGAAGCCCCGCAAGCAGTCCATT
This sequence comes from Neostapfia colusana, assembly GCA_030760725.1. NCBI lineage: Eukaryota > Viridiplantae > Streptophyta > Magnoliopsida > Poales > Poaceae > Neostapfia > Neostapfia colusana. Next base: position 17,953,992 of record JASWHV010000018.1, on the reverse strand, counting down.
GAGCGGCAGAACTTCATCCGTGAGGAAGTCAAGAAGCTGCTGGACGCTGGCTTCATACGGGAGGTCCACCACCCACGATGGTTGGCGAACCCCTTCGTTGTCCCGACAGCCGGCGGGAAGCTCCGGATGTGCATCGACTACACCAGTCTCAATAAGGCATGTCCTAAAGATCCATTCCCTCTCCCTAGAATAGACCAAATAGTAGACTCAACATCAGGCTGTGATATGCTGTGCTTCCTAGACGCTTATTCGGGTTTCCATCAGATCCCCATGTCTAGGGAGGACGAGGAGCACACCTCCTTCATCACAGTGGACGGCCTTTATTGCTATGTGTCTATGCCTTACGGCCTAAAGAATGCACTCCCCACCTTTGTGCGGGCAATGCACAAAACCTTTGGGGAGTTAATAAGAGACCTGGTTGAGGTGTATGTCGATGACATAGTTGTCAAGGTCAAGCAGGGTCCGTCCCTGCTAGATAACCTAGCCCTAGTCTTTGACAAGTTGCGCTCTACACGCACCAAGCTGAACCCAGATAAATGTGTGTTCGGCGTGTCCTCTGGGAAGCTCTTAGGGTTCCTGGTCTCGCACCGGGGGATTGAGGCCAACCCAGAGAAGATCAAGGCCATCGACTTGATGTGGCCCCCTGCCCGCGTCAAAGATGTCCAGAAACTCACAAGATGTCTAGCCGCGCTGAGTCGGTTTATACCGAGGCTAGCAGAGCGGGCACTCCCTTTCTTTAAGCTCCTGCGCAAGTCGGGCCCCTTTGCCTGGACTGACGAAGCGGAAGAGGCTTTCCAGGAGTTGAAGCGACTCCTGACGACCCTACCAGTCATGGTAGCCCCTGAGCCCGGAGAGCACCTGTTGCTCTACATCGCGGCGACAACTGAAGTAGTGAGTATGGTCCTCGTCGCAGAGCGGCCGGACCCCTCATCTTCACAACCTGCTCCGGTAGCAGAAGACAGACGCAAGGAGGCCCCGCAGGACCAAGATGGTCTCCCGGGCCTCCAAGGCAACCTCCCGGAGGTCCAGGTCGGCCTCCCGGAGGTCCTGGGCAGTCTCCCGGACCTCCAAGATAAACCCCCGGGGGCCCCGCGGGACCCCCCGGGGGCCAAATGGGACCTCCCAGAGGTCCCCCAAGACCCCCGGAGCTCCCGAACAATCAAGATAGCTTAAGGGCCTCCGGGTCCCAGCTCCCGGAGGCCCCCGTGGGTCCGCCCACCTCCAGAGGGCCAATGGACGAGGACCTCCCAGACCTGAGAAGGAGGGTTCGAACCGTACAGAGGCCTGTCTACTACGTCAGCGAAGTACTTCATGATGCCAAGACAAGGTACCTGGAAGTCCACAAGCTGCTGTATGCGGTGCTCGTTGCCTCCAGGAAGCTCCGCCATTACTTCCAGGCCCACCGGGTCTCGGTAGTCACCTCGTATCCACTGAAGACAATTCTTCACAGCCCCCATGCGACGGGCAACGTTGCTAAATGGGTGGCGGAGCTAGCGGAGTTTGAGCTGGACTTCCTCCCACTCCATGCAGTCAAGAGCCAAGCACTGGCTGACTTTGTGGCGGAGTGGACACCAACGGAGGCTGACCCAGGGGGCCATGGGGGCGGAGAACCGGAGCACCAAGCTCCGGTCTTCACCGAACCCCACTGGACACTCTTCTTCGACGGCTCCTCGCGAAAGCAGGGGGCCGGTGCCGGCGTACTGCTCCTCATGCCATCGGGGGAACAGTTTGGGTATATGGTGCGTCTCAATTTCAAGGCAACCAACAACATGGCGGAGTATGAAGCACTCATCTTTGGCCTGCAGACAGCCCTGTCTTTAGGCGCTCGCCAGTTGTTGGCACAGGGCGACTCCCAGCTGGTCATCAAGCAAGTCAAGGGCGAATGCTCCTGCAATGACCCCCAGCTAGCTGCATATCTGCTTCACGTGCAGATGTTGGAGAAAGAATTCCTCGCCTTGGACCTGCACCACGTACCGCGTGCCGGTAATACCGCAGCCGACGACCTTTCAACGAAGGCTTCCACCGGAGCCCCTGCGCCCGAAGGAGTCTTTGAGAGGACGTTGCTGCGGCCCACAGCCCGGCCCGCCGAGCCGGGCGAAGGGGGCTTGACCAGCACCTCGAAGCTGGCGGTCCCGGTGGCCCTACAACCGTGGGCGCCGCCAAGGATTGTAAGCGTCACTGGGGACTCCGTGCAACCCAGCGCTCAAGATCCAGAAGCTCAAGTCAGACCCGATGCATGGATCACGGAGATCCGGGACTACTTGAAGGACAATATCCTCCTTGATGAACATGCAACCGCTGAACGGATTGTGCGTATGGCTAAGAGGTACGCGCTGGTAGAGGGGGATCTCTACCGGCGTGGCGCCAACCACATCCTATTGCGGTGTATAACCCAGGGGGAAGGCTGCGACTTGCTCGCTGAGATCCATGGAGGCGAATGTGGAAGTCATTCTTCCTCACGCACGCTTGTCGGTAAAGCCTTCCGGCATGGCTTCTACTGGCCGACAGCACTCCAGGATGCCGTCAAGCTGGTCGAGAGCTGCAAGGCGTGCCAGTTCCACGCCAAGCAGATCCATACACCGGCTCAGGCGGTACAGATGATCCCGCCCTCGTTGCTTTTTGCCGTGTGGGGGCTGGACATCCTGGGGCCATTCCCCAGAACCGTCGGGGGGTTCCGGTACCTCTATGTCGCCATCGACAAGTTCACCAAGTGGCCGGAAGCTACACCAGTTGTCACCATTAATAAACAATCAGCAGTAAAATTCATCAGATCCATTGTCTGCCGGTTCGGGGTCCCAAACAGGATCATCACTGACAATGGGACCCAGTTCACCAGCGCAGCATTTCAAGACTACTGCGAGGACCTTGGCATTCAGGTATGCTATGCCTCGGTCGCTCACCCGAAGAGCAATGGGCAAGCCGAGAGGGCCAATGCGGAGATTCTCCGGGGCCTCAAGACTCGTACCTTCGCCAGCCTGAAGAAACATGGTGCCAATTGGGTAGATGAACTTTCGAGCATGCTATGGGCTAACCGGACATCCCAGAGCCGGGCCACCGGGGAGACACCCTTCTTCATGGTGTACGGGGCCGAAGCTGTACTTCCTCCAGAAATCACCATGAAGTCTCACCGTGTCCGGGCTTATGACGAAGCCACGCAGGACAACCTCCGGCGTGGAGAAATCGACCTCGTCGACGAGGTCCGATTACATGCGGCACTCCGTAACGCGCGGTACAGACAGGCGCTTCGGCGCTACCACCATAGGTCTGTGCGTGCCCGGGAGCTGCAGGAAGGTGACCTGGTGTTGCGGCGCATACTTTCTCGCGAAGGGGCCCACAAACTCTCCCCTAATTGGGAAGGCCCCTTCCGAGTCACGAAAGTATGCCGCCCCGGGTGTGTGCGCCTTTCCACCGAGGATGGGGACCTGCTCCCGAATCCTTGGAACATAGAACACCTCCGTAAGTTCTACCCCTAAGAGCAAAAATAGGTCAGTACTTTCTTTTCGTAATGAACCCCATAGAGTCCAGGAGCAGCGCTCGGAGCAGCTAAACCCCAGGGGACGGTCCAGGACTACGTTCAGCTTTGCCTGGTTCTGACTCCAAGCGCGTAGAGTCTTGCTTCCCCTCTTAATGGGGTGGGTCGTGGCCTCCATGTTTAGCCTGCCTTCCTCCTATGGAAGGTTGTGCGAAAAGAAATCTGCCCTACTTTGCTCTTTCCTTGTACTCATTTGAATTGTGAATTGAGTTACTTTTTTTATCACCCTTGCAGTACATGGCTGCCGTGTGCTCAGCTCCCCCTCTCTACAAACCCCCAAGCATCAAGCGTATGGTTGGGGGCTGTAAGTCAAATAAGACTGTAAAACAAGGGAGGGGGAGCCCCCAAGAAGAATTACGTTTCCTCTACCTGTGTGCAGGACTTCCAGGTTGCGGCAACGGGGACTGCGTGAAGTAGGGGGAAAGGAGCTACCAACTACTTCGACCCAGGGCTAGAGGGGGCGGGACCCAGGGGTCCCACGAGTCCAGCAGGTCCGGAACTCTCCCCTTCCTTGAGAGGGGCTCCGGGCTCGCCACGTGGCAGATGGAAGCCGGACCTCCCCCCGCGGTGGAAGAGCTCCGAAAGCCCTGCGTGCTCAACATGGCCGGGGCTCCCGTCCCCGCAGTAAGAGCAATCATCAAGTGGGCGCACGCTCTCACGACCCCGCAGCCGTTCGTGCCTCGGCAGCGGTCATGTCGGGACTTAGAGAAAGTGCGCGGATCGGAAGAGACGGAGGTCCCACCTCGGGCTCGCTATCTCCCCCGAGATGGGTCCGGGGGCCACTGTCGGTACCTGAGATATGGGGTACCCCCGCGCACAGGGTAAAATGCCTAAGGTGCTCGCCCTTCTCCGCAGGGAGAGCTCCGAAGGAGCCACGCGTCTGGCGGGGCCGGACCTCCCTCTCCTCAGAGGAGAGCTCCGGGCCCGCCACGTGGCATACAGAAGCCGGACCTCCCCCTCCGCGGGAGAGAGGTCCGAAGATGCCACGCGTCCAGCGAGGCCGGACCTCCCTCTCCTCAGAAGTGAGCTCCGGGCCCGTCACGTGGCATGCAGAAGCCGGACCTCCCCCTCCGCGGGAGAGAGGTCCGAAGGCGCCACGCGTCCAGCGGGGCCGGACCTCCCTCTCCTCAGAGAAGAGCTCCGGACCCGCCGCGTGGCTGGGAGAACGGTGCTGCCTGCCCCCGGGCGGTAGGCAGCGGGCGTAAAGGCGCCCCTCACCTTGCCAGTACAAGGAATTCAAGGCCCGCGTCTTCCCAAGACGCGGAAACGCGGAGCACGCGCCTGTCAGGTGCCGTTGCGTCCAGTCGCATCACAGACTGGCGCGCGGTGTCAGAACCTGACAGGTAATAAACGCCGCGACAAGACATCCCATGCCGCCTGCGCCGTCATCAACCACTACGACTGGCGCACAGCATGGGCAGGGCGGCAAAAGGAAGACTCAGAAGCCTTCGACCGGAGGCAACCACCGGCATAACTACAGATACGGTAGATAATAGACAATCTTCCCGGGACCACCTGTCGGGTCCCGGCTTCCCTTGTAAGCCGCCCGAGCCTTGGACTATAAAAGGCTCGGGTAGGCGACGATAGCAAGGGTTCGCATTCTGCAACTCATACGCTAGCCATACACTCTCAAGCTGTAACTCACCCCTGAGCTCAGGCCCCCGGCCCTGAGCAGCAAGCAATACAGCGAGCTCCATAGCTCGCCGTGGACGTAGGGTTTTACGCTCCGGCGGCCTGAACCACGTAAAACTTCCTGTGTCAAGCTCTCACTAACTCGTCCATCCGTGCAAGCTCTCCGCTAGGAACTAGCCCCTCCGAAAAAAGAACCTCCGCGGGCTGCCCAGTGCAGGCCCGGGGGAAGTGTCGATCACACACTTCGACAGGATCCCACTCTCGGTTGAAAGGCATGTGTACCTGGGGCGGCAGCTTTCGTGATTCGGAAGGGACCTTCCCTGCTGGGGGAGATCTTATGGGTCCTTCTTGGAATAGAGCGTGCCGCTTCGCCAGGTTGCCCTCCTGCAGGCCCCCGACGCGTTTGGTTCTTTGGCGGTAGTGCTTAGAGCATTAGCCGAGACCGTGCGTTGCGGGGTGTTCGCTGCAGCCGAGTCTTGTCGATGAGGTTGTAATCTTCACGCTGGATCAGGTCCTGCGCGGCTTCTCCTGGGGGCCCCCGGGGAGTTCTCCCCTTCTGGCTAAGGCCTTCAAGGGGTAGGTAGGCCCGGGCTCGTCTTGGATGACCTAAGGCGTCTTCCCCTTCTGGCAAGGCCTTCAAGGGGTTGACAGACCTTAGGCGGCCCCCGAGAGGTATGTTCGAAGCATGGAGGCGCGCCGCAGTTGGCTAACGCCCTGGCCTGTCACCGTCGGAACTGGAGTCCTCACCGTCATGCACTGTCTTATGACACGCTGAGGCTCCTGGAACCCCACCTGGTGGGTAGCAGTGACTGGGGCATCGGCCTTCTGTTTGCCATCCCTCTGAGGGTAGGGCGGCGCTTCAGCCCTCTGCTGTCTCCCTTTGCGGAAGCGCTCTGCGAGCCTCTGGATCTCCCAGCACTCGGCAGCAGTATGGTTGCAGGTGCCATGCACGGGGCATAGCCCGCCTTGGCCACTGTCTGGGGCCGGTGATTGCCGCTGCCTTTTGTCGGGGCGTGGCCCCCGAGCTCCACCGGTCGTCGCTGCTGCGGCGACGGGGGCCGTGAATGGTGACTTCATCTTGCCACTGCCCCGGTTCTTGGTCTTATTGCCACCAACATAGGCAGCAGCACCGGACCCGGGCTGTCCTCCTGACTCGGAGGTCGGCAGAGCGTGCCAGTTCCACCCTTCAGCTGCTCTGGCGCACTTGTCCGCCAGGCTGAAGAGCTCCGAGACATCGCGGACCTCTCTGGTCGCGAGCTTCTCAAGCATTTTCTCGTCTCGGACACCCTGTCGGAACGCCACCACCACTGAGCCACTTTGGATATGCGGGATGGTGTTGCGTACCTGAGAGAACCGCTGGATGAAAGAGCGCAGCGACTCCCCAGGTTGTTGCTTGACGGCGTGGAGGTCAAGCTCCGTGCCGGGACGGGTGTAAGAGCTGCCGAAGTTGGCGACGAACTGCCGGCAGAGCTCTCCCCAGGAGGTTATGGACCCCTGAGGTAGATTCATGAGCCAAGACCGAGCTGGGCCGGTCAAGGCGACGGGGAAGTAGTTGGCCATGACAGCCTCGTCCCCTTCTGCAGCAAGTACGGCGGTGGAGTAGATCTGGAGGAACTCCGCTGGGTTGACGCTACCGTCGTACTTCTCGGGCAGATGTGGGCGAAACTTGCGTGGCCACCTTGCGAAGCAAAGGTGGGGTGCAAGGGCCGCACATCCTGCACCTGCTGCTGCAGGTACTGGCGCTGCGAACGTTTGGTTCGCACCTGGCACCGCGTATCCCGGCATGGGCAAGGCTGCACCATAGGCCGGGGCCGCTACTTGCGGCGCATATAGCTGTGGCATATGCTGCGCAGCATATGCCTGAGGCAGGGCTCGCGTGGCGAAGGCCTGCCCTTCTGGTTGTGTCGAGGCCGACGACATGCTGTCGCCTGCCTCATGGCTGTGACGCCTATCTCGGCGTCGCTCGAGGTACACCCGGGCGTCCTGGCCCAAGTGGCACCGTTCCAGTTTCCTTCGCAGGTCTGTCGACAGGAGCCTGGAGGAGCTGGAATCCGCCGTCAGCCCGTCAACCGTGGGTGTGCGCGTCAGCGACACAGCCGGTTGTCCTGGGCGCCGTCCTCGCCGAAACCGAGGGTTCGCGGCGGCGACGACGAGGCGGTCCACCTCACGGACCCATTGCTGGGTCGCTGAATGGGGTGCATCCCCCGCAGGTGGGTTGCGCAGCAGCGCTCTTGCTGCAGCTAGCGCACCTCCATGGTGTACGCTCAGCGCTGCAGAAGATCTCACACTGGTCTGGGCCTGCATAGCCGGAGTTGGCGTTGCCGGAGTCGGCTGCTGGCTACCAGCTTGTGCCGACACACTCCGTCCTGAGTGTGTCGACATGTACTCCCCAGTGGTCACGGTTCGCCGTGAACGCGGAGGGGGAGAGTTTGCCGCTGAAGGAAGCTTGGTCATCTTCGTCGGCGGAAACTCGTCGCGCTAGGAGAAAAGCCCCCTTCCTGGTGCGCCAAATGTCGAAGTGTGCGGTCGACACTTCCCCCGGGCCTGCACTGGGCAGCCCGCGGAGGTTCTTTTTTCGGAGGGGCTAGTTCCTAGCGGAGAGCTTGCGCGGATGGAACGAGTTAGTAAGAGCTTGACACGGCGAGTTTTATGTGGTTCAGGCCACCGGAGCGTAAAACCCTACGTCCACGGCGAGCTATGGAGCTCGCTGTATTGCTTGCTGCTCAGGGCCGGAGGCCTGGGCTTGGGGGTGAGTTACAGCTTGAGAGTGTATGGCTAGCGTATGAGTTGCAAAATGCAAACCCTTGCTATCGACGCCTACCCGAGCCTTTTATAGTCCAAGACTCGGGCGGCTTACAAGGGGAGCCGGGACCCGACAGTGGTCCCGGGAAGATTGTCTATTATCTACCGTATCTGCAGTTATGCCAGTAGTTGTCTCTGGCCGAAGGCTTCTGAGTCTTCATCTTGCCGCCCTGCCCATGCCGCATGCCAGTCGTAGCGGTTGATGACGGCGCAGGCGGCATGGGTTGTCTTGTCGCGGTGTTTATTGGCTGACAGGTTCTGACACCGCGCGCCAGTCTGTGATGCGACTGGGCGCAACAGCACCTGACAGACGCGTGCTCCGCGTTTCCGCGTCTTGGGAAGACGCGGGCCTTGAATACCTTGTACGGGCAAGGTATGGGGCGTATTTACGCCCGCTGCCTATCACTCGGGCCAGGCAGCATCGCTCTGCTGCCACGTGGTGGGCCCGGAGCCCTTCTCAGAGAAGAGAAGGGTCAGTCCCGCGGGGCACGTGGAGCCTCCGGACCCCTCTCCGCGGAGGGAGGGGCTCGGCTTCTGCTGGCCACGTGGCGGGCCCGGAGCTCTCCTCTACGGAGAGGGAGGTCCGGCCCCGCTGGACACGCGGCGCCTTCGGACCTCTCTCCCGCGGAGGGGGAGGTCCGGCTTCTGTATGCCACGTGGCGGGCCCGGAGCTCTCCTCTGAGGAGAGGGAGGTCCGGCCCCGCCGGACGCGTGGCGCCTTCGGAGCTCTCCCTGCGGAGAAGGGCGAGTTCCTTAGGCATTTTACCCTGTGCGCGGGGGTACCCCATATCTCAGGTACCGACAGTGGCCCCCGGGCCCATCTCGGGGGAGATAGCGAGCCCGAGGTGGGACCTCCGTCTCTTCTGGTCCGCGCACTTTCTCTAAGTCTCGAATTGACCGCTGCCGGAGCACGAACAGCCACGGGATCGTGGGAGCGTGCGCTCACTTGATGGTTGCTTTTACTGCGGCGGTTCCCAAGACTGCCACTTCTGCACGTTGCGGCGCTTTCTTCGGGAACCGCCGAAGTGCCTTGCCGTCTCATCTTCTTAGGAGACCGCCTCCTCATCTCTTCTCGTCTCGGCTGCTGTTGCGTCGGCTCTTCCTGAGGACGAGGTAATGGAGGAGGTCGGGGGGACTGCCCCAACCTCTGTTGCTCCATTGCCTCTGGCGGACGCCTTCGCGCTTGCCGAGTCGAACGTCCGGCAGGTCTTGGCCGCACTAGGGCGCGAGCGGGAGGAGTATACGGTTGAACGGGACCGCCTCCTCATCTGGGGGAACCTTTTGCGGGAGAGGACCGCGAAGGTTAAGAGTGAGCTCGACTCCAGGCGGGAGTTGCTCGACTTCAGGGAAGCGCTCGTCGACCGGATGAAGCGGGCTGTCGACCGCATGGACACCCAATCGCGGCGGATCAACAGGGAGGCCCTGGAGGCACACGCCCGGGCCGAAGAGAGCCTCTCTGCTGCTGTGGAGATACGGCAGCGGTTGGAGCGCCGTGAACTCGCCGTTGAGGAACGGGAGCGTTCCATGGCAGCTGAGGCGGAGAGGGTCGCCGCGCAGCTGGCTGCGGGCGAGGATGACCTTCAAGCTCGGATGGAGGAGCTGGAGATCCTGAAAGCAGACCTTGACTTGAGGGAGGAACAGGTCTCCCGTGATCGCCGGGTGGTCTTGGACCGGGAGCTGACCACCGACTCCAAGGCCGCGAGTTGGAGCGGCTCGCCAAGACTCTCCACCTTCGGGAGAGCTCCCTGGCGGCCAAGGAGAAGGATTTTCTCCAAGAGGAACCTGGAGGCTCTGCAGGCGGCCCGCCGCGAGGTGGAGGAGCTCTCAGCCTTGCGGTCCTCCGAGGCTCTTGCGGTCTCAAGCTTCGTGGATCGAGCGGGGTCCGCCCTGATCCCTCTTGGCTTCAGTCCGGTGAGGGCCGCGACTCCCGCATTGAAGGTGGCGGAGGTGATCCCTGCGTTGGAGTCGATCGGCGCCAAGCTGGACAGACTCGACTCGATGGTCGCCAGCGAGCTTGAGGCCGAGGGCCGCGGCTTAGCTTTAGAGGTCGCCTCGCATATGCTGGCATGCTTCAAGAGCCGCGATCCCTCTTTTTCGCTAGAGCCAGCGAGAGAGGGCCCAGCCGCGGAGCGGGCGGAAGCTGCCAGGGCTGAAGTCAAGGATGTGGCCGCCCTTGTAGCCGCAAGGTTCCGGCGAGAGCCGGGAGGTCCTTAGGACTTGTTTCTCCCTTTTTATCGAGTCTGTAGTCCAGCTCATGGAGCCTTGCTTAATTTGACTCTCTTGGATACTTGTGTCTGTGATGCTTTTTCTCTCCTTCTTGGCTTTGCCTGGCTGAGCCCTTAGCTCCGCAAGGTACTCAGAGGCCATTTCCAATCTCGGAGCTTTGCACAGACACCCTCCCCAGGTCCTAACCGTGTTAGGGGCCCCCGGAGGTCTCCGGATCTCGCCCTATGGGGAGCTCCAGATCTGCCTTCCACGTGGCGGGTCCTTAGCTCCTTCCTAAGAGGCGGGAGCTCCGGCCATGTTGGACAAGTAGGGCTTTCGGAGCCCTCCCACCGGGGGGGAGGTCCGGCTTCCGCCCACCACGTGGCGAGCCCAGAGCCCTCCTCAAGGGAGGAGAGAGTTCCGGGCCCGCTGGCCACGTGGGGCCCCCAGGCCCCGCCCCTGCTGGAGGGGCAGGTCCCGGTCCTTCCAGTCCCAGGCTGGAGTAGCTGGTAGCTCCTTTCCCCCCGCTTCATGCAGTCCCTGTTGCCGTAACCTGGAGGTCCTGCACACAGGCAGAGGAAACGTAATTCTCCTCGGGGGGTCCTCCCCTCCCGTCTCCTAGTCTTATCCGTCTTACGACCCTGATCCGCTATACGGGGCCTGGGCAATTCTGTGCACGAGGCGCTGGAGCTCCGGCTCCCTCCAAGGTCCGGGTACGGCCGTCCGATCCCTAGTACCGGGCCATGCGCTAGGGAAGCAGAGTGCACGCGCTTTGGGTTCATGACCAGGCAAAGCGGACGTACTCCCCTGGACCTCCGGAGGGCAGGATGCGCATGCTTTGGGCTCTGGGCCGGCTAAGCTGGATACGCACCCTGGACCCCCCATGCACAACGCTGGCCTTTCCTGGAGGTAACCAACTGGCACCGCAACACCTGACTGGGGGAGGCCCGAGAGACTCACTCGGCCGTCGGCAGGTGCCTCAAGCGCAGCCGCCTTCGGTAGGATAGCAAATGCCGACTATGGATGAGCGCAGGAGAGGGGGAGCTAGATGTACGATGAACATACAGAGATAGCGCGATCATAAAAATTAATGCATAATTTAAATGAGGGCATGAGAGAGAGCTAAGTAGAACAGGGCTCTGTATTCGTACCCATAGGTGGAATTCTGGCTGTACAGGGAGGAAATGTTCCGCCTTGTCTTCAAGGGAAGCAAGACTCTACGCGCTTAGGGTCGGAACCGGGCTAAACTGGACGTAGTCCTGTACCGTCCCTTGAGACTTAGCTGCCCCAAGCGCTGTTCCTAAATTCTATGGGATCTCTTACAGAAGGGAATAACCCTGTCCTACTGATGCTCAGGAAGTAGGACTTACAGTGTTGCTCCATGGCAAGGATTTTTGGGAACGGATCCCACTCTCGGTTGAAAGGCATGTGTACCTGGGGCGGCAGCTTTCGTGATTCGGAAGGGACCTTCCCTGCTGGGGGAGAGCTTATGGATCCTTCTTGGAATAGAGCGTGACGCTTCGCCAGGTTGCCCTCCTGCAGGCCCCCGACGTGTTTGGTTCTTTGGCGGTAGTGCTTAGAGCATTAGCCGAGACCGTGCGTTGCGGGGTGTTCGCTGCAGCCGAGTCTTGTCGATGAGGTTGTAATCTTCACGCTGGATCAGGTCCTGCGCGGCTTCTCCTGGGGGCCCCGGGGAGTTCTCCCCTTCTGGCTAAGGCCTTCAAGGGGTAGGTAGGCCCGGGCTCGTCTTGGATGACCTAAGGCGTCTTCCCCTTCTGGCAAGGCCTTCAAGGGGTTGACAGACCTTAGGCGGCCCCCGAGAGGTATGTTCGAAGCATGGAGGCGCGCCGCAGTTGGCTAACGCCCTGGCCTGTCACCGTCGGAACTGGAGTCCTCACCGTCATGCACTGTCTTTATGACACGCTGAGGCTCCTGGAACCCCACCTGGTGGGTAGCAGTGACTGGGGCATCGGCCTTCTGTTTGCCATCCCTCTGAGGGTAGGGCGGCGCTTCAGCCCTCTGCTGTCTCCCTTTGCGGAAGCGCTCTGCGAGCCTCTGGATCTCCCAGCACTCGGCAGCAGTATGGTTGCAGGTGCCATGCACGGGGCATAGCCCGCCTTGGCCACTGTCTGGGGCCGGTGATTGCCGCTGCCTTTTGTCGGGGCGTGGCCCCCGAGCTCCACTGGTCGTCGCTGCTGCGGCGACGGGGGCCGTGAATGGTGACTTCATCTTGCCACCCCCCCCCCCCCCGGTTCTTGGTCTTCTTGCCACCCCCATAGGCAGCAGCACCGGACCCGGGCTGTCCTACTGACTCGGAGGTCGGCAGAGCGTGCCAGTTCCGCCCTTCAGCTGCTCTGGCGCACTTGTCCGCCAGGCTGAAGAGCTAGGAGACATCGCGGACCTCTCTGGTCGCGAGCTTCTCAAGCATTTTCTCATCCCGGACACCCTGTCGGAACGCCACCACCACTGAGGCACTTTGGATATGCGGGATGGTGTTGCGTACCTGAGAGAACCGCTGGATGAAAGAGCGCAGCGACTCCCCAGGTTGTTGCTTGACGGCGTGGAGGTCAAGCTCCGTGCCGGGACGGATGTAAGAGCTGCCGAAGTTGGCGACGAACTGCCGGCAGAGCTCTCCCCAGGAGGTTATGGACCCCTGAGGTAGATTCATGAGCCAAGACCGAGCTGGGCCGGTCAAGGCGACGGGGAAGTAGTTGGCCATGACAGCCTCGTCCCCTCCTGCAGCAAGTACGGCGGTGGAGTAGATCTGGAGGAACTCCGCTGGGTTGACGCTACCGTCGTACTTCTCGGGCAGATGCGGGCAAAACTTGCGTGGCCACCTTGCGAAGCGAAGGTGGGGTGCAAGGGCCGCACATCCTGCACCTGCTGCTGCAGGTACTGGCGCTGCGAACGTTTGGTTCGCACCTGGCACCGCGTATCCCGGCATGGGCAAGGCTGCACCATAGGCCGGGGCCGCTACTTGCGGCGCATATAGCTGTGGCATATGCTGCGCAGCATATGCCTGAGGCAGGGCTCACGTGGCGAAGGCCTGCCCTTCTGGTTGTGTCGAGGCCGACGACATGCTGTCGCCTGCCTCATGGCTGCGACGCCTCTCTCGGCGTCGCTCGAGGTACACCCGGGCGTCCTGGCCCAAGTGGCACCGTTCCAGTTTCCTTCACAGGTCCGTCGACAGGAGCCTGGAGGAGCTGGAATCCGCCGTCAGCCCGTCAACCGTGGGTGTGCGCGTCAGCGACACAGCCGGTTGTCCTGGGCGCCGTCCTCGCCGAAACCGAGGGTTCGCGGCGGCGACGACGAGGCGGTCCACCTCACGGACCCATTGCTGGGTCGCTGAATGGGGCGCATCCCCCGCAGGTGGGTTGCGCAGCAGCGCTCTTTCTGCAGCTAGCGCACCTCCATGGTGTACCCTCAGCGCTGCAGAAGATCTCACACTGGTCTGGGCCTGCATAGCCGGAGTTGGCGTTGCCGGAGTCGGCTGCTGGCTACCAGCTTGTGCCGACACACTCCGTCCTGAGTGTGTCGACATGTACTCCCCAGTGGTCACGGTTCGCCGTGAACGCGGAGGGGGAGAGTTTGCCGCTGAAGGAAGCTTGGTCATCTTTGTCGGCGGAAACTCGTCATGCTAGGGGAAAAGCCCCCTTCCTGGCGCGCCAAATGTCGAAGTGTGCGGTCGACACTTCCCCCGGGCCTTCACTGGGCAGCCCGCCGAGGTTCTTTTTTCGGAGGGGCTAGTTCCTAGCGGAGAGCTTGTGCGGATGGAACGAGTTAGTAAGAGCTTGACACGGCGAGTTTTACGTGGTTCAGGCCGCCGGAGCGTAAAACCCTACGTCCACGGCGAGCTATGGAGCTCGCTGTATTGCTTGCTGCTCAGGGCCGGAGGCCTGGGCTTGGGGGTGAGTTACAGCTTGAGAGTGTATGGCTAGCGTATGAGTTGCAAAATGCGAACCCTTGCTATCGACGCCTACCCGAGCCTTTTATAGTCCAAGACTCGGGCGGCTTACAAGGGGAGCCGGGACCCGACAGGTGGTCCCGGGAAGATTGTCTATTATCTACCGTATCTGCAGTTATGCCGTTAGTTGTCTCTAGCCGAAGGCTTCTGAGTCTTCATATTGCCGCCCTGCCCATGCCGCATGCCAGTCGTAGCGGTTGATGACGGCGCAGGCGGCATGGGTTGTCTTGTCGCGGTGTTTATTGGCTGACAGGTTCTGACACCGCGCGCCAGTCTGTGATGCGACTGGGCGCAACGGCACCTGACAGACGCGTGCTCCGCGTTTCCGCGTCTTGGGAAGACGCGGGCCTTGAATACCTTGTACGGGCAAGGTATGGGGCGTATTTACGCCCGCTGCCTATCACTCGGGGCAGGCAGCGTCGCTCTGCTGCCACGTGGTGGGCCCGGAGCCCTTCTCAGAGAAGAGAAGGGTCAGTCCCGCGGGGCACGTGGAGCCTCCGGACCCCTCTTCGCGGAGGGAGGGGCTCGGCTTCTGCTGGCCACGTGGCGGGCCCGGAGCTCTCCTCTAAGGAGAGGGAGGTCCGGCCCCGCTGGACACGTGGCGCCTTCGGACCTCTCTCCCGCGGAGGGGGAGGTCCGGCTTCTGTATGCCACGTGGTGGGCCCGGAGCTCTCCTCTGAGGAGAGGGAGGTCCGGCCCCGCCGGACGCGTGGCGCCTTCGGAGCTCTCCCTGCGGAGAAGGGCGAGTTCCTTAGGCATTTTACCCTGTGCGCGGGGGTACCCCATATCTTAGGTACCGACAGTGGCCCCCGGGCCCATCTCGGGGGAGATAGCGAGCCCGAGGTGGGACCTCCGTCTCTTCTGGTCCGCGCACTTTCTCTAAGTCTCGAATTGACCGCTGCCAGAGCACGAACAGCCACGGGATCGTGGGAGCGTGCGCTCACTTGATGGTTGCTTTTACTGCGGCGGTTCCCAAGACTGCCACTTCTGCAAGTTGCGGCGCTTTCTTCGGGAACCGCCGAAGTGCCTTGCCGGCTCATCTTCTTAGGAGACTGACTCCTTGACCCCACCGCTTCAGTTAGGCGGCTTGGGCCCACCCGCCATCGGCCTTTGGTCTAGGAACCGAAGCGGTTGCCGGTGCGGGATATTCGAAGAGTTCCGAATCGCTTGGAATTGCACCGGGAAGCTTTTTAGAGGGGGTCTCACCCACATTGCAGCTTCCCTTCGCATTTATCAGCGTTTCTTCTCGGACTCTTGTGCTTTTGCTCTCTTGCCTTTGAGTTCTCCCTTGCCATGGCTTCCAACCCGCTGCCAGAGAAGAAACGCGCTCGATCTCCTCCAGCAACGGCGTCGGTGCCAAATCGTGCTCACGGTCAAGAGCGGCTTGGACTTATTCATGATTAGAGGATGATGACTTTGGAAGTTGTGGATGTTAAGCGGGGAGCTTCACATTGGAAATGATGTTATGGTTATTTGATTATGATGATGGGATGGGAGATTGGGACCATTTCACCTGTGTAGTAATGTAGGTGCTTAATAAGCTAA
This sequence comes from Neostapfia colusana, assembly GCA_030760725.1. Taxonomy (NCBI): domain Eukaryota; kingdom Viridiplantae; phylum Streptophyta; class Magnoliopsida; order Poales; family Poaceae; genus Neostapfia; species Neostapfia colusana. The sequence continues at coordinate 17,938,312 of JASWHV010000018.1, read as the reverse complement.
GGTGGTAGGTATTAATTGCGTAGTGCTTTAATCATGAGTTCAACCTCTCCTTGCTCTAGCTATGCATGACATAACTTTCCCACACTTGCTGAGTACCAACGGTACTCAACCTTGCATTTTTGTTGGTTTAAATTGCTGCTCAGGTCAAGGGGATGATGTGGTGTTTAACAACCAAGACTTCGGACCAGAAGAAGGTTTCTAGGTTCATGGAGTCCCCCGGGCAACGCCTGTGACGGAGCCCACAAGAATAATATTCCGCTGCTATTTTATTTATATGTTATGAACTTATTATTGTCCATCGAGACATATGCTATGTAAGACTTATTTATATTCGACACCTGGCTTGTAATAAATGATGCTTCACTATTTGTTATCACATGTGTAAGAAAATGATCCTGGCATACATGTGATATTCACTCGGTTGTTCTTCGGAGAAACCGGGTGTGACAGAAGTGGTATCAGAGCCAAGGTTGCTCGTAGGAACGTGGACCTAGGTAGAAATGGACGTATTTAAGGACCCTATTTTCTTAAAAACTATTTTTACAAAGGCGTGGGTTGAAAAGTGTTGTTTAATAGGGTCACTTTATTCATCTTACCCAACTTTTATTCAAAATAGGATTTTTGTTTAAAATCTTATCTAACTTAAGTTAAATGCTTTATGTTTTAGATGGTTCGCATGATCCGTACCGCCCGCAAGTCCACCGGAGGGAGAGTTCCCGTAGTTGCCCTTGCCCTGAGAGAGGAGAACCGTCCGGTGACGTATCTCTCCTACGGATTGGCAGTAGGAGGTTTATTGCGCCGTCTTTGACGTATGCTCCAAGCCGCCGGCAATACGAGCAAGCTAATCATACACTATAGCTCCACCCGGACCATCCGTGAGAAGCGAGAAGAATGGAGTTCAGAAATGAGGATTATCCATGAAAATCAGCTGCTTAAGATCCACCACTCTCCAGCTTGTCGAGCGACACAGGTCGATGCGGAGAAGGATGTCACCTGGGAGGCAATCACTTGCAAGAGTCACATCTACCGTCGCCACCTGGACAGGACTGAGTACATGTATGTCCTCCAGTGTGAGAGTGGATCAATGGAGTACAAGTACCCGCCAGTGCAGCAGGGGACTTCCCATGAGCACATGGACCCGTGCTTGGAGGATGCTGCTATGCTCAGCACTCGACTGCAGGAATGTTAGCAGGAGCTTCAGGATGTTCGCGACACCCTGAAGGAGACTGAGGCGTTGCTTCGAGCCAGCTTGCGGGCGAGAGAAAGAGGAGATGGGAATGAACTGTGTGTCACCGTGAATGACACATGGACTCCTGACTCCCCAGATCGCCGGGCGAGCAGGCGTCGCCGCACTTCTCCACCAGCAGCTTCCCCACCAAAGCGGAGTCAGAGGGCAGCCGCAATAATGAGGAAGATCCCGAGGAGCCAGCTCAGTGATACGAGTCATGTAGAGTCCTTTCCCTTAGTTTAGCAGGTGTCGAGTAGTCGAGTCGTTACCTTAGTTAATGGTGTGTTAATGCTTGGTGTGTGACGTGAGTTGTGGAAGCCATGGGCGTTTGTCCACAACCTCGTCTTCAGGTTGCTTTGCCTTGGTGTGTGAACCCATATGAATTAAGAGTGCATTTATGTTCGCGCAAGATAGGAAATCCTCAGAAAATATAAATGAAATAAGGTCTCAAAATTTTCAAGTTTAAACAACACAAATGAACCATATACTAGCAGTAAACTCTCCAGGAGGAGAAATAAGGACAAGACAAGTGTGTCCCAAGGTGAATCTAGATATTAATGGGGTAGTATTTACTACCAACCTCATAGTGATAGATTCCCAAGGGATAGATATTATTTTGGGTATGGATTGGTTGACCAAACATAAAGGAATCATCCATTGTTCAACAAGAACGGTGGAACTAACTCACCCTAGTGGCACAATAGTAAAGTTCATAACCATACAAGAGCCTAGGAGGGGCATTAAACTCAATCAAGTTGAGGTGGAAGTGGAGGAGATCAGGATCATCAGGGAATATCCAGATGTTTTTCTGGAGGAGTTGCCAGGTATGCTTCCCGATCGTGAAGTGGAATTCGCAATTGAGCTAGTGCTTGGAACAGCTCCGATATACAAGAGACCTTATCGGATGGACTCCAAGCAGCTGGGAGAACTCAAGGATCATTTAAGGGAATCGACGGAGAAGGCGTATATTCGTCCTAGTTCCTCAACATGGGGAGCTCCAGTGATATTTGTGCCCAAGAAGGACGGAACCCAAAGGTTATGCATAGACTACCGTGCCTTGAATGAAGTAACCATCAAGAACAAGTACCCATTACCCCGCATTGAAGACTTGTTTGATCAGTTGAGGGGAGCTTGTGTGTTCTCGAGAATTGATCTCAGGTCGGGATACCACCAACTTAAGATAAGGCAAACTGATATTTCAAAGACGGCTTTCGTATCTCGGTACGGACTGTATGAATACCTCGTCATGCCTTTCGGGCTAACTAATGCCCCGGCATACTTCATGTATCTTATGAACAAGGTATTCATGGAATATCTGGACAAATTTGTGGTGGTTTTCATAGATGACATTCTCGTCTTCTCCAAAGATGAAGAACATGAGAAACATCTAAGGATGGTGTTGCAGAAGCTGAGAGAACACCAACTATATGCCAAGTTGAGCAAGTGTGAGTTTTGGCTGAAGAGAGTTCCCTTCTTAGGACATATAATCTCGGAGGGAGGAATCTCCGTAGATCCCGCCAAGATCGAGGATGTACAAAAGTGGAAGACCCCTGAGAATATCGGGGAAGTTCGAAGCTTCTTAGGATTGGCTGGGTATTATCGACGGTTTATTCAGGGTTTCTCCAAGATCTCGAGACCCCTCACCAAACTGTTGGAGAAGGGAATCACTTTCACATGGACGCCGCAGTGCGAGACGAGTTTCCAGGAACTGAAGAAAAGATTGACAACAGCCCCAGTGCTAGTTATGCCAGATATGCAGAGGAACTTTTCGGTGTATTGCGATGCCTCTGGAAACGGGTTGAGATGTGTTCTCATGCAAGAGGGGCATGTCGTGGCTTATGCATCCCGGCAGCTCCGGAAACACGAGAAGAACTATCCTACACATGACCTAGAACTAGCCGCAGTGGTACACGCGTTGAAAATTTGGCGGCACTACTTGATGGGGAAGAGGACAGAGATATATACGGATCATAAGAGCTTAAAGTACATTTTCACACAGCCAGATCTCAACCTCAGACAAAGGAGATGGTTAGAGCTAATCAACGACTTTGATGTGGGCATCAACTATCATCCTGGAGCCCCCCGGGCAACGCCTGTGATGGAGCCCACAAGAATAATATTCCGCTGCTATTTTATTTACATGTTATGAACTTATTATTGTCCATCGAGACATATGCTATGTAAGACTTATTTATATTCGACACCTGGATTGTAATAAATGGTGCTTCACTATTTGTCATCACATGTGTGAGAAAATGATCCTGGCATACATGTGATATTCACTTCGTTATTCTTCGGAGAAACCGGGTGTGACACCTCCGCGGGGAGAGCTCCAAAGGCTCCACTTGTCCCGCGGGGCCGGACCTCCGTCTCTTCAGAGGAGAGCTCCGGGCCCGCCACGTGGCCAGCAGAGCAACGCTGCCTGCCCCCGCGCGGTAGGCAGCAGGAGTAAAGACGCGCCATGCCTTGCCCGTACAAGGTATTCAAGGCCCCCGCCTTCCCAAGGCGTGGAGACGTGGAGCACGCCTCTGTCAGGTGCCGTTGCGCCCAGTCGCATCACAGACTGGCGCGCCGTGTCAGAGCCTACCCACCAATAAACACAGCGACAAGACATCCCCTGCCGCCCCTGCCATCATCAACCACTACGACTAGCTTGCGGCATGGGCAGGGCGGCAGAATGAAGACTCGGAAGCCTTCGCCCTGCCCACGCCGCAAGCTAGGCGTAGTGGTTGTCGCTGCGTTTATTGGTCCACAGCTTCTGACATTGCGTGCATGTCTTCACTGTGATGCGACTAGACGCAATGCCTCCTGGCAGGGGCATGCTCCGCATCTCCGCGTCTTGGGAAGGCGCGGATCCTCAATACCGCGCCTTGGGAAGGTGCGGGTCTTGAATACCTTGTACGAACAGGGCATGGTGTGGCTTTACTCCTACTGTCCGCCGCGTTGGGTAGGCAGCGCTGCTTCGCTGCCACGTGACAGACCCGGAGCTCTCCTCTGAGGAGAGGGAGGTCTGGACCCACTGGACACGTGGAGCCTTCGGAGCTCTCTCCATGGAGGGGGAGGTCCGGCTCTTCTGGCCACATGGCGGGCCTGGAGCTCTCCTCTGAGGAGAGGGAGGTCCGGCCACGCTGGACACGTGGAGCCTTCGGAGCTCTCCTCGTAGAGGGGGAGGTCAGGCTCTGCTGGCCATGTGGCGGGCCTGGAGCTCTCCTCTAAGGAGAGGGAGGTCCGGCCCCGCTGGACACGTGGAGCCTTCGGAGCTCTCCCCGCGGAGAGGGGAGGTCCGGCTCAGGTGCCGTCGGAGTTCGCCCCTGAGGAGGGTGCGAAGTCCTTAGGCGATTTTGGCCTGTGCGCGGGGGTACCCGGTATTGAGGGTACCGACGAAGTTCAAATTTAAAATCAAATACCCAAGGTACCAGGGATTATTTGGACATATCAGGCTAGGGGCTTACCTGGGAGGCTCGTAACCCAGGATTAGCCTGGCTACACAGAATCCTCTGCAAAAAACCACAAGGGGGCGCAACCCCCCCCCCCCCCAAAAAAAAATAAACCTACAACAGTCGCCACCCCTACATGTTGTCCTGCCACCCATCCACCCTCCACAACAGCCGCACCATTCTCCATCCTCCCTGACGCACACCTCCTCCAAATCCCTGCAGCTGCCGCGAACCCCCTCCCTCCTCCACAATAGCCGCCTCCCCTCCTCCCTACACAACAATTGCCCTCCCCTCCTCATCCATTGCCTTCTCAGTGCGCAGGGTAAAGGATCATTGAGACCTACAGGTGAGGGTGGAGGCCGTGGTCGTCCCGTTGTGCCACGCTACACTAACAACAGGTCACGTGGCAGTTTTCCGAGGAGATATACGAGCACCACGTGTGGCCGTGATACTGGGCGTGAGCAGGGGCGTGGTATAAGCAGTAGATACATGCAGATCAGTGGTAAGTCTCAAGGTGGACTTCACACTCAGACAAATGGTGGTGAAGCGCAGGGGAGGCACGTAGGAGCAAGTAACGGGGGACAGAGTATGTCGGTACCCTCAATACGGGGTACCCCCACGCACAGGGGAAAATGCCTAAGGACCTCGCACTTCTCCGTAGGGAGAGCTCTGAAGGCGCCATGTGTCTAGCGGGGCCGGACCTCCCTCTCCTCAGAGGAGAGCTCCGGACCCGCCATGTGGCCAATTGAGCCGTACCTCCCCCCTCCGCGGGGAGAGCTCCGGAGGCTCCACGTGTGCTGCGGAGCCAGACCTCCCTCTCCTCAGAGGAGAGCTCCGGGCCTGCCATGTGGCCAGCAGAAGCCGGACCTCCCCCCTCCGACGGGAGAGCTCTGAAGGCTCCACGTGTCCCGCGAGGCCGGACCTCCCTCTCCTCAGAGGAGAGCTCCGGGCCCGCCACGTGGCCAGCAGAGCAGCGCTGCCTGCCCTCACACGGTAGGCAGCAAGAGTAAAGACGCGCCATACCTTGCCCGTACAAGGTATTCAAGGCCCGCGCCTTTCCAAGGCGCGGAGACGCGGAGCACGCTCTATCAGGTGCCGTTGCGCCCAGTCACATCGCAGACTGGCGCACCGTGTCAGATCCTGCCCGCCCATAAACACAGTGACAAGACATCCCCTCCCCTGCCGCCCCTGCCATCATCAACTACTACGACTTGCTTGCAGCATGCGCAGGGCGGCAGAACAAAGACTCGGAAGCCCTCACCAGAGACAACTACCGGCGTAACTGCAGATACGGTAGATGGCAGGCAATCTCCCCGGGACCACCTGTCGGGTCTCGGGCCCACCTTGTAAGCCGCTTGAGCCTTGGACTATAAAGGCTTGGGTAGGCAACGTTAGCAAGGGTTCGCCTCTTACGCACCGTCGTACTCTAGCCATTCGACATCTCTCACCGTCAAGCTCAGGACTCCGGTTCTGAGCAGCAAGCAATACAGCGAGCAACTCTGCTCACCGTGGACGTAGGGTTTTACGCTCCGGTGGCCTAAACCACGTAAAAAACCCCCGTGTCAAGCTTCTCCCTCAATCGTCCCTAATGCTGAAGCTCTCCGTGAGTGACTAGCCCCACCGAAAAAGAACCTCCGCGGGCTGCCCAGAGCAGGCCCGGGGGAAGTGTCGGCTACACACTTCGACAGAGTATTATCCCAAATCAAGGAACACAGATCATGGAGAGCAAGGGAGATACAAGGGAGAAATCGACAAAGCAAAAAGGTCAGCCAAGGATGAAGATCCAGTACTAAAAAATACTAAGGTACTTCGTTGTTGTATATTTTCAGAAGACCATTATACACCTAAGTGACCCCTATTACATGGACCGAAGCCCTCTGCAACATTCTGCGGTCTGGCTGGTGAAGGTCTGGGTTTCTCTTAATCCCGTAAGATGGTTCAAAGACCGCAACCCAACCAGAAGGGGTTTCAGCAAATGCTCTCATCCACATTGTCAAAGGTTAGGTGTCACCTGAACTCCTCAAAACAGAACTGACCCGTATTCTTCCGGTCAAATGGGACTAGGTTCAGAAATATGGAGATGCATATGTTGTACCTTTTCCATGTTAGGTGGAGCTATAAAGGATTATCACATTAGAAGGATCACTACTTTGAACAATGAGGGTGTTATGACTTTTGAATATTGGAACCAGGAAATAAAACCCAAGAAAGTGTTGCAGAAAGTTTGGGTACAGGTGTATGGGGTTCCATTTGAGATCAGGTCATATTTACCTCTTTGGGCAATTGGTTCCAAACTTGGATCCATGCAAAAAGTAGTATGGGGTATTTGAGGAAAACAGGGGTGGTCAGGCTTTTGGTGGCTGTCCAAGATGTGGATTCATTCCCTGGTGATGTGGACATTGTGGTTGATGATAGAATTTACGAGATATTTTTTAAGATAGATGAGGTGGTTCATATTGAAGGGGAAGAACATGAGCCAGATGGTGATGATTTTCTAGACTTTGAGGAAACCGAGCCAGAGGATCAGAAGATGCTAGATGCTGGAAGCCATGATAACATAGACAAGAATGCTGATTCAGGACCGGCTGACAATGGCCAGCGACAGGTTTACAAGGGGAGATAGAACACGGCACCAACAGCTAAGGAAGTAGAATTATAGAAGCAGCTATAGACATCACGGTGGAAAGACCTTTGGATGAGATAAGCACCAACGTAGCGGATGAAGAGGATGACTATGTGACAAATCTAAGAGGGATGACTGTGACAACACTGGGAGAATTAATAGCAGTCGACCAGATTGAATGTGAAGTGGAGAAGACACAAGAAAGCCAACTGGAAATATTATATGTGGATTTACATTGTTAAGGAAGCATTCAAAGTGGCAATTGCAGAGAGAGATGTCCAAATGGTTGATGGAGCAGCCACAGCACTGCACTCTGATAATATTATGAGCAAGGTCATCAACTCTGCAAATCTGAGCAAGAAAGCCCTGGGTGAAACCATGCGCCTGGGGAGGGGGGATGAGCAGCATGAGGAGTACCCCAACACTCCAACTGATGCGAATGGGAAGATGTTGAAACAAAACATGTCAAAGACAAGAGCGGTAAAGCAGGTGGACCAAGCTTGAAGGCGCAACCCCCGCACTATATATGGCACAGGTTGATGACCACACTCTAAAGAAAACTGAACGGATGGCCGTAAAGAGAAACTTGGAGGCGAGAGGTAAAAACCCCTCCTTTCTATCAATTTTGATTCATGTATATCGTCAAATTTAAATAGCATCGGTATTTCACTGGAAAGGGATGATAGTGAAATTATGTCACCTACTGCTTCAATTAGAATGCTTAAATATGATAGAATAGAATGTAATGAGAAGAAAAATTTAGGGGAAGGTTCACGGGGCAATATAGTTACTCCCAAAAAATAGTAGATATTGACTATGATGCAAGGTTAGATGCCGTTCTCAGCCACACAAGTGGGGATTTAAATGAGAATGTGCACGAACAGTGCGATGATCACTTATTAGGTGATATCAACACTGCTTCATGCCAACCAAAAAATAAGGCCTTTACAAGGGTAAGGGTAGGTAACAAAAGGAGATTAAAAAATGAAAGGACTATTCTGAAATAGCACAGGTCCTCGTGACTTGGCTAAGCATAGATACCTTTCTAAGATTATTAGAGAAAATCAAATTAATTTGTTGCACTATCTGAAACTGGGAGAGATGGGTTTTAGATAATGTTCTCCAAAATTTTTTGGGGGCCGGAATTTTATTTGGCATAGTAAAGAACCTTGCGGGCGTTTAGAAGGCATACTATTAGGAGCCGACCTAGAAACCTTTGATATTGGATCCATAGATGGAGATTTTTACGTAAAATTCTGCCTTCAAGATAAATCTTATGGATTCAAATTTTCTTTATATACTTTCTACGGTCCTGCACAACAGCATAATAAACATGATTTCCTAACAGAATTGGCATATGTTTGTTCTCGTGAAAAATTGTCTTACATTATTGGAGGCCAAATTAGAATAAAAATAACTTTAATACAAGATGGCCAAATCAATTTAATGCTATAATTGAGACCCTAGATTTGAAAGAAGTCTCAATGTCAGGACGACGGTATACATGGGTTGGCCTGGGGATTAATGCAACCTACGCGAAGCTAGATAGGGTACTAGTGAGTACAGAATGTGAAATGAGATTCCCATTAGCAAATGTTCAGATTAGGGATAGAGCCGATCTGATCACACACCTCTCATCCTCAATAAGGGCCACTCCATACACAACAATTCTCAACCTCTTTTCGTATTTGAGAGAGGTTGGTTTCTCCGGGAGGGTTTTTCAGAAATGGTTACGGAAGTATGGCAATCCGAAACCGCAGAGGCACTGTCATGGAGAGATGGCAGAATAAAATTAGGCGCCTTCGCCAATACCTCAGAGGATGGGTCAAACATACAACGGGTTCTTATTAAAAGAGAAGAAAGAGCTCATATCCTTGATAGAGGCCATTGACCGGAAAGCCGAGACAGAAACCCTTTCTGATAATGAGATAAACATGAAACATTATCTTAAGTAAAGGTTAGTCCACCTCCTCACATAGCAAGAAACAAAGTGGTATGAGAGAGCCAGAGTTAGGAACATCCTTGAGGGGAATGATAATACTAGATTCTTTCACTTGGTTGCCAATAGCAAACATCGCAAGCAACACATCTTCAGATTAGAACAAGAAGATGGAATAATAGGAGACATAGAACTAAAAAATATATTACCAACTATTATAAAGGCCTCTTTGGCAAACCACTAGATAGCAACATATCACTCATGAAAAACTGAAATCATGATATATCTCAAGTCAGTGAAGCTGAGAATGAGATATTAATCTCAGAGTGAGTGAAGCTGAGAATGAGATATTAATCTCAGAATTCACTGTACGAGAAGTAAAGAAAGCGGTTTTTCACATGGAACATAACAAAGCACCTAGACCCGACAACTTTCCTGCTGAATTTTACCAGGTCTTCTGAGAGCTGATCAAACATGACGTGATGGATCTTTTTATAGAATTATATGAAAAGGGATTACCACTATTTAATATCAATTGTGGAGTAATAACATTACTCCCAAAACACGCTAATGCAAACCAGATTCAACAGTATAGATCGGTTTGTCTACTTAACATCAGCTTTAAGATTTTTACAAAAGTTGTCACAAAGTAGATTAAATTGGATCGCCCAAACAGTGGTTAGCCCTTGTCAAACGGCTTTCATACCAGGAAGAAACATCATGGAAGGTGTAATTATCCTACATGAAACCATTCACGAGCTACACAGGAAAAAACTTGATTGAGTCTTAATCAAGATTGACTTCGAGAAAGCTTATGACAAGGTCAAGTGGTCATTTGTACAAGAAACATTGTGAATGAAAGGCTTTGCACCCAAATGGTGTAGATGGGTTGAAATATTCATAACTAAGGGTAGGGTTGCTATTAAAGTGAATGACGACGTTGAACATTACTTCCAGTCAAAGAAGGGGCAGCGACAAGGAGATCAAGTGTCGCCTATCCTTTTCAATATTGTGGTAGATATGTTACCTATCCTGGTAAAAAAAGCAAGGGATGAGGGACAGATTACAGGCCTCGTTCGACATCTTATTGATGATGGCTTCTCCATTATGCAATACGCAGATGATACAATCTTATTCATGGATCATAATTTAGAACAGGCTAAATACATGAAGCTCATTCTAACAGCTTTCAAAATTATCTAGACTTAAGATTAATTTCTGTAAGAGTGAAATTTTCTGCTTTGAGAAAGCAAAAGAATTTGAAGATGATTATGTAACGCTATTTGGATGCTTTTCAGGGCGATTCCCTTTTAGCTATCTTGGAATACCTATGCACTATAATAAGCTCCTTAATAAAAATTGGAGGAGTATCGAAGAGCGCTTTGAGAAAAAAATTTCCTGTTGGAAAGCGAAACACCTACCTTATGGAGGTAGATTGGTTCCCCTGAATACGGTACTTAGCTCACTACCTTTGTATATGATGTCCATATTTTAGATCCCTAAAAGAGTAGTCAAGAAACTTGACTTTTACAAATCTAGATTCTACTGTCATTCCAACAGAAAACAAAAGAGTTATTGCCTTATAAAATGGGAAATATTGTGTCGTCCTAAGGACCAAGGGGGCTCGCAATTTTAGATTTAGGAACCCAAAATAAAGCATTGTTAAGTAGGTGAATTATAAAACTGCTTAACGAGAATGGTCTATGGCAAACAATGTTGAGGAACAAATATTTGAGTTCAAAATCACTAACACAAGTACTTGTTAAACATAATGACTCCCAATTCTAGGAAGAAATAATGAAAATTAAGAATGAGGTAATCAGTTATGGATCCTTTAATATTGAGAGCGGAATGCAAACTAGATTCTAGAACGATAAGTGGATCTGCAGCGTAACTCTAAAGGATGTATACCCTGTATTATATAATATTGCATATTGCCCTAACACCCTTGTGGCTGATGTTTTGAAGTCCACACCACTGAATGTCTCTTTTAGGAGACCTTTGATAGATGAAAAATTAGTATAGTGGCAGGACCTACTAACCAGAGTAATGCATATAAGATAAACCAATGCAAGTGACATATTTAGGTGGTTCTTGCAGCATAAAGATCAATTTACTGTCTATGCACTTGAATCAAATGAACAGAAATGTTCCTTTCCATCATAAGCTTATATGAAAGTTAAAAATTCCATTGAAGATAAAATATTCTTGTGGTACCTTCACAAAGGCGTCACCCTAACCAAGGATAATCTGATTAGGAAGAGTTAGAAAGGCAACGTGAAATGCAGCTTCTCCAACTATAATGAAACAATCCAACACCTTTTTTACTTTTTAATGCAAAAGCAGTATAGGATCATTTCTGTTATTACCGGGCTACAACCACCTGTATCAGTGTCTGATATGCTTAATAATTGGCTACAAAATTTTAACAGAAAGAAAAAAGAGTCATTTGGTGGGGATCACAGCAACATTATGGACTATTTGGCGATGTCAAAATGATATAATTTTTATATCAGATACTCCTTATTTTTGCAGGTTGTTTTCAGAGGAACTTATTGGTTGCGAGTGTGTGCGCTATTACAAAAGGATGAAGTAACAAAGAAGAGTTTCCGTCGGACGAGTATAACAATAGAGTCAGCGGCCTTAGAGCTTAATTTTTGTCACGTTTGGATGAAAACATTACAATACACTTTGTTAATTTTACTTTATCTTCAGAGTTGAGTGATTCTGCTTTCTTTTTATTTATGGCTCAAAATGAGTCGATTGAAGTTTGTAATAATCTGTGGTTGTATACTCTCTTTCCATTATCTAAAAAACATATTATAATAACTTATGTTCAATAAAAAAAAGAGTGACAGTTACCACTGACCAAGGCACCTAACTAATTGCTCTTACTGATCTTGCAGAGGAAAAAGAGCGGCAGGACACTCCAGGGGAAAGAAATTGGTAAGCGGCTGATCTTTGACGACGACGACCATCCGAAGCGAAGCGGTCGCGGTGGGCGGACCAATCGCCGAAGCCATGGATGATTGGAGGTCACAATAAGTGTACCCGGGCGAAAAGTCCATCCAGCTCGCTTGTACTGATCGGAAGCATAATAGCTTTCACAAAGCCGACTCATCTGCATGGCACGCATGCAACTGGCCGGTCAGGGACAGGCCTGCGATCGAAACAGACGACGAAACGAGCGCCTCGCCGGAGACGGGGACCAATCGCCATGGATGATCGGAGCTCGGGACAGATGTCAGAATAATAATTTGTTACGTAAATGCGTAGGCCGGACGTCTTGCTCAGTGACAGTAATGCCCAGTGGGTGCGCGTAGCATATTTTTATACCCACCTTTGTTATCGTCTTTCAGCAATATGACTCTGAGTTTGTAATATCATACTACTCACTCCGTTTTAAAATAAATAATATTTATTAGGACAAAAAATTTAGTCCAATTTAAACTAAATTAGTTGTGCTAATCATCATTTAGTTCATAACAGAGTATAATATAATCTCGGATTTTAATTGAAGTCGCCTAGAAAACATCATCAGGCCTTTTCTAGCTAATAAATGCCATACTCCGTATTGGAATATTACTCTCAGATGCTGAAACTTGCAGAACCGGGACAGAACAGTACGCACATAGCTCATTACCCAGCAGCTATAGAACAGTGAATTTCACTCCAGTCATCGTTAAAGACTTGTGTTAGTGGTGTAATTCTGTTCTTGAACAATATGTCAAAGCACAGGAGCAAAGGACGACCAATGCAATGAACATGGACGGACGGTATATTTGTGCATGTATTTCACTTCCTTTTGCTTGAAACCATGTTCTTCAAGATTCATTTGTATACAGGGACTCAGAGGTGACAAACTCACAACTACAAGGGAAGCAGAGATGAGCAGAGCAGTATCCCAGCACACAGCAGCAAGAAGGCGGCAAACTTTACCCCAACAACCATATGTACTGATGTGATGTGTATGCTTTACTACCTGTATAGTATTTGTAACCATATATGCAAAGAATGGATCACCACGGGACACCACCCCCCCTCCCCGCCGGGTCAACACTTCCATAAGGCAGGTACTGGCGTGCTTGTCATGCTGGTATCATCAGAGTCCATACTCAGCGAGCTCATCTGGGGACTCCGGATCGGATGCAACTCTGACCACGGTATGCTACTCCCATCATGAGATAAGAGGGGTGTTGTTAATATGCCTGCCGAAAGACGGCAAATCCCATTGGTAAACCACATTGCCCAGTTGTGTAGGAACCGGACGCCAGCCATAGCTGCTAGCACTCGTGCTCATGCCATACATATCACTGAACCCTGGTACATCATGTCTGTTGCCAGTAACGATCCATGGAAAAGGCCTGAGATAGCTGAGCAGATGGAAACTGGTGTAAATCCACTGCATACATGTTATTTGCATCATTGCGTTGCCAGTACTGATCCAATGGAACTTGCTGAGATAGCTGAGCAGATGGAAACGGGCGCAGATTCATTGCAAAGGCATTACGTGCAAATGACGGCCCCATATGCTGGTGAATTCCGTTGGTATGCTGCAGACCACCTGAATGAGTGGGATTAAAGAAAAATGATTGCAGGGTCCTCAAGGATTGATAAGGTTGTGTCATTACCAAATGCTGAGTTCTATGCTGAAGAAGGTTCACATGAAAATCCGGCAGTCCATTAAGGAAGGTACAACCAACATTATTATTTTCTTCAATAGCTGAACTATTCACAACAGCTGGTGAAAGCATCAGGTATTGTGCATATTCTCCAGTCTCGTGGCATAGCTGAGATACATCTTCAAATTGCTGAAAAAGGCCAGATTAAAAATCAATCATGCTTTAACTTAGTTTCCAATACAACAAAAGGAAATTACTATTAACTTTACTAAGTTACGGCAGTCCTTGTATTACTTGTGTTAGTTCAGATGGTCCAGTCAATACTTTATCGTCACAAAGGTTGAAGCCATCACATTTCATCTACACAAACAACACACAGATAAAAAGTACAGCTACAACATTCCATTGGTATAAGACATCAAATGGATAGTGATAATAAAAGTAAGCTGCTTGTGCATCCCATGATTCTAAGGAAACCAAAAAATATAAGTTAAATTTGGTGCACACACTCCACAAGAAAGGGTGATAATAAGATTTAAACAGGTCTGTGTCCACTGAATCCTGAAATATAGTAAACAGATGTAAACTTTCCCAGTGGCAATAAACATTATTATTTCTCAGAAAATGCTCGCTTACCAGCAAAATGAATTGATCCACAAACTTTTCTGCATAACACTGATAAACATGTCGTTCATAAGACAATGATAAAGTGGTATCACTCACTTATCGTTGACCCTAATGAAAAAAATGCTCACATAAGTTGGAAGAGTAGCAATGTGCATATGCTCATCTCCATAGATGGTTCCCACAGTTATTTGATGATCATCTGGTGCCTGGGACTCAAGCAGGCAAAGTGTGTAGTGAGAATCATCTACAATACCTGCCATGCACAATATGATTTAAGAGATCACTAAAATTTTCAAAGAAAAGAATGATTCTACAAGCCCAAGCCCACCTTTACAGGAGGAATATTGTGAAGAGTGAAAAGCGATTCTTCTAATCTTGCAGCTACTCGTGACTCTGTCGATTGCATAGTAGGACATGATTTCTTCCCTGATATGTGGATATTTCTTGGTGTTTTCTGGTTGCAAGCATTCTGATGGTACCCAAGAAGAAGCGGTTTCCAGACCATCATTTCTAGCAGCCCTTCCATTCAATCCATGCCTGCAGAAAGGTATGAAATTGGGCAGTACTGATAAGCTTCCTGTACAAAATAACGAAAAAAACTACATATAGAGAATGTTTACTGTATACAAAGCAATACCTCTGGGTAGTTAGGATGACCTCTGATAGAATCTTTTTAATATCAGGTTCACTGGTGTCAATACAGTGATCAGTACATAACCTCAGATCTGGAGAAGTACCCAATTGTCTGCTAATGCCACTAGTAACAGATATCTCCTCTGTGCTTCTTTTCGCACAGGGTGGTTCTGGGCTTCTCTCACAATGTAACTTGATCTGAGTATCAATTGTTTCAAGCGTTTTCCATTTCGAATTGATGTCTAGGTTCGAAGAAACAGTAGAAGTTCCTGAGGCCTGTCTGTTTGATGCAGCAAATTGGTGTTCTGTTGCAGGCTTATACTCAGGAGGTATACAAGACTTTCTTGAACCTGCATTGAAGGAGTTTACAGAGGGTCTTGCGCTGCCTCTGAGATCCGCCATGGCAGAATTGTCCAGATCTACAACTGGGGCTTCACTTCCTTCTTTGAACCTTACATGTGCCGAGTTAGTACTTTCTAGCTTTTGCTTGATACATGGATCACTTGTGTTTGAGGAAGTACACAGATGACTAGTTGGGAGCACTAGTGACAGCAACTGTTGCGGTACTTTCATGCTCTTGTTGCTTGTTGCCTGGTCTACCTTAACCTTCACTTCTTTTGGAGATCCCAGCTCAAGCCGTTGTTTATTCGAGACGCCTGCAACCTTTTGGGGGCCTATGCATTTTTCGGAAATCAATCTTGCAGTTTTGCTTGGAGGAACATGAATCTTGGATTCGTGCTTCTCTTGCAGCAGTGTTGAGGACTTATTTCTCTTGCTTGGAAGAACAGTCACCTGTGTCTTCTGTTCAGTACTCTGAAGCAAATGATCAGGAGCAGTTCTTGATGCACTTTGCTTTCTAATTTCTATCATATCTGGTGGAGCTGTCTGTATGTTTAGAAGATTGAATAGTATTATCAAGATCAGATTGTGCAGATGGCTTGACATCATTTTCATGGATAGCAGATGCATAATCCACTGACAAGCTGTTAAACCTTACACTTGGCATGCCTTCTAGAGTTGCATTCTCCATGCATCTGGCTGTACCTTTATAGATGTCGAATTCAATGGACTTGCAATATTCAGGATCATCAGTTGGTTTATGGAAACCAGATGTATCTTTAGTTCGTTCTCTTCTGTTATCTACCACTAGACCAAGACCCAATTGACTGCTAACGCTACCAGTAACTTCTGGCTACGCTGTGGCCTGGTTCTCACAAGGTGATTCGATCAGAGTGTTCTCACAAGGTGACTTGACCAGAGTATCAACGTTTTTGTGCCTTTTACTTCTGAACTTAGAAGGGGGGCCTTGGCGCAGCGGTAAAGCTGTTGCCTTGTGACCATGAGGTCACGGGTTCGAGTCCTGGAAACAGCCTCTTGCAGAAATGCAGGGAAAGGCTGCGTACAAAAGACCCAAATGGGTCGGACCCTTCCCCGGACCCTGCGCAAGCGGGAGCTACATGCACCGGGCTGCCCTTTCTTTCTTTTTACTTCTGAACTTAAGTTCTTGTTTCAATGAAGTAGTTGAAATTCCTAAGACCTTTTCCTTTGAAGCAGTATGTTTGGGCTCTGTACCAGCCTTATCCATAGGAGGTTTAAAAGCTGCCTCTCTTGAGGTCACAGAGGGTGTTCTCTCTTTCAGATCTTCAGGAGCAGAATTTGGCAGGTTGATAACTCGGGCCTCACATCCTTCTTTGAACCTTCATTGAATAAGCTTACTGTCGAAGTGTGTGGTCAACACTTCCCCCGGACCTACTCTGGGCAGCCCGCGGAGTTTCTTTTTCGGAGGGGCTAGTCGCTTGCGGAGAGCTTAAGCGTTAGGGACGAGTGAGGGAGAAGCTTGACACGGCGAGTTTTACGTGGTTCAGGCCGCCGGAGCGTAAAACCCTACGTCCACGGCGAGCAGAGGTGCTCGCTGTATTGCTTGCTGCTCAGAACCGGAGTCCTGAGCTTGAGGGTGAGTGATGTCTAGGGTGCGAGTCCACCGAGTTCGAACCCAAGGGTACGAATGGCCGGAGTGCGAACCCCCGCTAACGTTGCCTACCCGAGCCTTTTATAGTCCAAGGCTTAGGCGGTTTACAAGGTGGGCCCCGGGGACCCGACAGGTGGTCCCGGGGTGATTTCCTACCAGCTTCTATGTCTTGGCGCTGGCGTCGAGGTCCTTGTCCTGCCACCCTGTCCATGCTGTAGGCTAGGTGTAGCGTGCAGCCGTTGGTGATGGCAGGGACGGTAGGGCATGTCTTGTCCGTGTCTTGTCGCTGCCTTCAATGGACTGCAGCTTCTGACACTGTGTGCCTGTCTTGACTGTGACTGGTCACAGTGGCGCCTGCCTGGCGCGCGCTGCGCCTCGGCGTCTTGGGAAGGCGCGGGTCGTGAATGCCTTGTACGGTAAAGGCATGGCGCGCCTTTACTCCTGCTGCCTACCGCACTGGGTGGACAGCGCTGCTCTGCTGGCCACGTGTCGGGCCGCCGGACACGTGGAGCCTTCGGAGCTCACCCCCGCGGAGGGGGCGAGGTCCGACCTTCTAGGCCACGTGGCAGGCCCGGAGCTATCCTCCGAGGGGAGGGAAGCTCCGGCCCTACTGGACACATGGCTCCTTTGGAGCTCGCCCCGGCGGATGGGGTGAGGTCCGGCCTTCTGGGCCACGTGGCAGGCCCGAAGCTATCCTCCGAGGGGAGGGAAGCTCCGGCCCTACTAGACACGTGGCTCCTTCGGAGCTCGCCCCGGCGGATGGAGCGAGGTCCGGCCTTCTGGGCCACGTGGCAGGCCCGGAGCTATCCTCCGAGGGGAGGGAAGCTCCGGCCCTACTAGACATGTGGCTCCTTCGGAGCTCGCCCCGGCGGAGGGGGCGAGGTCCGGCCTTCTAGACCACGTGGCAGGCCCGAAGCTATCCTCTAAGGAGAGGAGAGCTCCGGCCCTGCCGGACACGTGGTGCCTTCGGAGCTTGCCCCTGCGGAGGGGGCGAGGTCCTTAGGCGGTTTTACCCTGTGCGCGGGGGTACCCGGTATTGAGGGTACCGACAGTGGCCCCCGGGCCCACCACGGGGGAGGTATCGATCCCGGGGTGGGGCCTTCTTCTTTCCGCGCACTTCCTTGTCTTGAGTATTCCCTGTGCTGATAGGGTCTCGACGGCTTCGGAGTTCAGCTTCTGAGGAGAGGGTGAACCCTGGCATTGGAGCTCAGCCCTGCCAGGGGGCGGAGATCCGGAAGTCATCGGAGCTTAGGCCCACAAAGGGCGTGAAGTCCGGTCATCAGGGCTCGCCTCTGAAAGGAGGGCGAGAGCTGGCATCGGAGCTCGGCCCAGCTGTGGGGGCGGAGGTCTGGAAGTCATCGGAGCTCAAGCCCACGAAGGGCGTGAGGTCCGGCATCAGGGCTCGCCTCTGAAAGGAGGGTGAGGGCTGGCATCAGAGCTCGGCCCAGCTGTGGGGGCGGAGGTCCGGAAGTCATCGGAGCTCAGGCCCACGAAGGGCGTGAGGTCCGGCATCAGGGCTCGCCTCTGAAAGGAGGGCGAGGGCTGGCATCGGAGCTCGGCCCAGCTGTGGGGGCGGAGGTCCGGAAGTCATCGGAGCTCAGGCCCACGAAGGGCGTGAGGTCTGGCATCAGGGCTCGCCTCTGAAAGGAGGGCGAGGGCTGGCATCGGAGCTCGGCCCAGCTGTGGGGGCGGAGGTCCGGAAGTCATCGGAGCTCAGGCCCACGAAGGGCGTGAGGTCCGGCATCAGGGCTCGCCTCCGAAAGTAGGGCGAGGGCTGGCATCGGAGCTCGGCCCAGCTGTGGGGACGGAGGTCCGGAAGTCATCGAAGCTCAGGCCCACGAAGGGCGTGAGGTTCGGCATCAGGGCTCGCCTCTGAAAGGAGGGCGAGGGCTGGCATCGGAGCTCGGCCCAGCTGTGGGGGCGGAGGTCCGGAAGTCATCGGAGCTCAGGCCCACGAAGGGCTTGAGGTCCGGCATCAGGGCTCGCCTCTAAAAGGAGGGCGAGGGCTGGCATCGGAGCTCGGCCAGCTGTGGGGGCGGAGGTCCGGAAGTCATCGGAGCTCAGGCCCACGAAGGGCGTGAGGTCCGGCATCAGGGCTCGCCTCTGAAAGGAGGGCGAGGGCTGGCATCGGAGCTCAGCCCAGCTGTGGGGGCGGAGGTTCGGAAGTCATCGGAGCTCAGGCCCACGAAGGGCGTGAGGTCCGGCATCAGGGCTCGCCTCTGAAAGGAGGGCGAGGGCTGGCATCGGAGCTCAGCCCAGCTGTGGGGGCGGAGGTCCGGAAGTTATCGGAGCTCAGGCCCACGAAGGGCGTGAGGTCCGGCATCAGGGCTCGCCTCTGAAAGGAGGGCGAGGGCTGGCATCGGAGCTCGACCCAGCTGTGGGGCCGGAGGTCCGGAAGTCATCGGAGCTCAGGCCCACGAAGGGCGTGAGGTCCGGCATCAGTGCTCGCCTCTAAAGGAGGGCGAGGGCTGGCATCGGAGCTCGGCCCAGCTGTGGGGGCAGAGGTCCGGAAGTCATCGGAGCTCAGGCCCACGAAGGGCGTGAGGTCCGGCATCAGGGCTCGCCTCTGAAAGGAGGGCGAGGGCTGGCATCAGAGCTCGGCCCAGCTGTGGGGGCGGAGGTCCGGAAGTCATCGGAGCTCAGGCCCACGAAGGGCGTGAGGTCCGGCATCAGGGCTCGCCGATGAAAGGAGGGCGAGGGCTGGCATCGGAGCTCAACCCAGCTGTGGGGGCGGAGGTCCGGAAGTCATCGGAGGTCAGGCCCACGAAGGGTGTGAGGTCCGGCATCAGGGCTCGCCCCTGTGGAAGGGTGATGTGCGTCTTCATAGCTCAGCCCATTGTAGGGCGCAAGGTCCGACTTCGATGTTCACCCCTGTGGGGTGGCGACCGGCTTCGGAGATCACACCTGCGATAGGTGTGTCATCCGGCATCGGACCTTAGCCCAGTGTAGGGCACACGGTCCAGCTTCGGTGTTCACCCCTGTGGGGTGGCGACCGGCTTCGGAGATCACACCTGCGATAGGTGTGTCGTCTGGCATCGGACCTTAGCCCAGTGTAGGGCACACGGTCCGACTTCGGTGTTCACCCCTGTGGGGTGGCGACCGGCTTCGGAGATCACACCTGTGATAGGTTTGTCGTCCGGCATCGAACCTTAGCCCAGTGTAGGGCACACGGTCCGGCTTCGGTGTTCACCCCTGTGGGGTGGCGACGGGCTTCGGAGATCACACCTGCGATAGGTGTGTCGTCCGGCATCAGACCTTAGCCCAGTGTAGGGCACACGGTCCGGCTTCGATGTTCACCCCTGTGGGATGGCGACCGGCTTCGGAGATCACACCTGCGATAGGTGTGTCGTCCGGCATCGGACCTTAGCCCAGTGTAGGGCACACGGTCCGGCTTCGGTGTTCACCCCTGTGGGTTGGCGACCGGCTTCAGAGATCACACCTGCGATAGGTGTGTCGTCCGGCATCGGATCTTAGCCCAGTGTAGGGCACACGGTCCGGCTTCGGTGTTCACCCCTGTGGGGTGGCGACCGGCTTCGGAGATCACACCTGCGATAGGTGTGTCGTCCGGCATCGGACCTTAGCCCAGTGTAGGGCACACGGTCCGGCTTCGGTGTTCACCCCTGTGGGGTGGCGACCGGCTTCGGAGATCACACCTGCGATAGGTGTGTCGTTCGGCATCGGACCTTAGCCCAGTGTAGGGCACACGGTCCGGCTTCGGTGTTCACCCCTGTGGGGTGGCGACCGGCTTCGGAGATCACACCTGCGATAGGTGTGTCGTCCGGCATCGAACCTTAGCCCAGTGTAGGGCATACGGTCCAGCTTCGGAGCTCACCCCTGCTGAGTGGGTGAGGTCCGGCGCTTCTCAGGGGCCCTCCCTTTTCTGTCTCTTAGTCTCATTTGGCTTACTGTCCCGGGCCGGAATACGGGGCTTGGGTACTCCAGTGCACTTGGTCCGCACTTGGTCCCGAAGGTCTGGCCCCCAGCCCTAGTCAGGGTGTAACCATCCGACCCCCTAGTACTCAGACCGTAGCGCTGGGGGGGCAGAGTGCGCATGCTTTGGGTGCAGGACCAGGCAAAGCAAGGCTCCTGACCCCTCGGTCTGGCGTAGGTTTTTTCCTGGAGGAGACCAACTGGCGTTACAGTACCCTTACAGGGGGAGGTCCAAAAGGCCCCCGGGCCTCTGGCAGGTACCCCAAGCACTACCGCCTTCGGCAGGATGGCAAATATCGACTATGCGTGAGAGTAGGAAAGAGGAACCGAGTGTACAATGGATGTACACTGTCTAGAGCGTGGGAAGGTGATCATATAAATTAATGCGTAATTTAAATAAACACCTAAGTAAGCATGGTGAACTTACTGGGGTAGCGTCGGAGCGCCTGTCTTGGTCTTGCTGGAGTCGGCGCTGCCGGAGTCGGCTGCTGGCCTCCAGCTTGCACTGACACACTCCGTCCTGAGCGTGTCGAGAAGTAGTCCCCGTTGGTCTCCGTTCGTCATGAACGTGGCCTGGGAGAGCTTGCAGCTGACAGAAGCTTCGTCATCTTCGTCGGTGAAAGCTCGTCACGCAAGGGAAAAGCCCCCTTCCTAACGCGCCAAATGTCGAAGTGTGTGGTCGACACTTCCCCCGGACTTGCTCTGGGCAGCCTGCGGAGGTTCTTTTTCGGAGGGGCTAGTCGCTTGCGGAGAGCTTAAGCGTTAGGGACGAGTGAGGGAGAAGCTTGACACGACGAGTTTTACGTGGTTCGGGCCGCCGGAGTGTAAAACCCTACGTCCACGGCGAGCAGAGGTGCTCGCTGTATTGCTTGCTGCTCAGAACCGGAGTCCTAAGCTTGAGAGTGAGTGATGTCTAGGGTGCGAGTCCACCGAGTTCGAACCCAAGGGTGTGAATGGTCGGAGTGCGAACCCCCGCTAACGTTGCCTACCCGAGCCTTTTATAGTCCAAGGCTTGGGTGGCTTACAAGGTGGGCCCCGGGGACCCGACAGATGGTCCCGGGGTGATTTCCTACCAGCTTCTATGTCTTGGCGCTGGCGTCGAGGTCCTCGTCCTGCCACCCTGTCCATGCTGCAGGCTAGGTGTAGCGTGCAGCCGTTGGTGATGGCAGGGACGGTAGGGCATGTCTTGTCCGTGTCTTGTCGCTGCCTTCAATGGACTGCAGCTTCTGACACTGTGTGCCTGTCTTGACTGTGACTGGTCACAGTGGCGCCTGCCTGGCGCGCGCTGCGCCTCGGCGTCTTGGGAAGGCGCGGGTCGTGAATGCCTTGTACGGTAAAGGCATGGCGCGCCTTTACTCCTGCTGCCTACCGCACTGGGTGGACAGCGCTGCTCTGCTGGCCACGTGTCGGGCCCGGAGCTCTCCTCTGAGGAGATGAGGAGCTCTGGCCCCGCCGGACACGTGGAGCCTTTGGAGCTCACTCCCGCGGAGGGGGCGAGGTCCGACCTTCTAGGCCACGTGGCAGGCCCGGAGCTATCCTCCGAGGGGAGGGAAGCTCTGGCCCTACTGGACACGTGGCTCCTTTGGAGCTTGCCCCGGCGGATGGGGCGAGGTCCGGCCTTCTGGGCCACGTGGCAGGCCCGGAGCTATCCTCCGAGGGGAGGGAAGCTCCGGCCCTACTGGACACGTGGCTCCTTCGGAGCTCGCCCCGGCGGATAGGGCGAGGTCCGGCCTTCTGGGCCACGTGGCAGGCCCAGAGCTATTCTCCGAGGGGAGGGAAGCTCCGGCCCTACTGGACACGTGGCTCCTTCGGAGCTCGCCCCGGCAGAGGGGGCGAGGTCCGGCCTTCTGGGCCACGTGGCAGGCCCGGAGCTATCCTCTGAGGAGAGGAGAACTCCGGCCCTGCCGGACACGTGGTGCCTTCGGAGCTTGCCCCTGCGGAGGGGGCGAGGTCCTTAGGCGGTTTTACCCTGTACGCGGGGGTACCCGGTATTGAGGGTACCGACACTTACCTTTCCAGGGATTGTGTCAATGTATGGATCGATTGGGTGCTGGACTGAAAAGGGCTTTTTCAGCTTTACTTTCATGTCCTTGCCACCTATTATCTGATCTGCCATAACCATAACCTTTTGAGATCCCTACGCAAGCCTTTCTTTATCTGAGGTCCCACTTGACTTTTCAATGCCTTTAGAATGTTGGGAGTCCAAAATTGCAGTTTTGTTTGGAGAACAGCACTTTTTGGATTCATGCCTTTCTTGCACAAGATTTGAAGACTTCTTTCTCTTCTGTGAAATAACTGTCACAATTTGGGACTGTATATTTTTACTATCCACCTGTAATGCCGCTACCTGTGCCTGTAGTTCATTACACTGAACTAGATGCTTAGAAGCAATACTTGATGCACTTTCCTTGATGTCAGACGAGATAGAAGTGTTTGCAAGGGTATAAGAAGATCGGATAGTATCGTTGGGATCAGATTCTGCAGGTGTTTTAGCATTGTCAATAAGGGTCATGGATGGACAGTTCACCGATACGCTGTTCAACTTTCCACTTTGCATGCCCTCTAGAGCTTCATCCTCAAAATATACATTACTAGTTTTGCAGACATCGAATTCAACTGATTTGCAGTTTCCATGAGAGTCGGCAGAAATATAGAGAGATTCATCTTTTGCATGTTGTGTTCCCTTGTCAAGACCTAGGTCAATCTATTTTGGATAGGGTTCAGTGAAAAAGTAGAAGAGCAAATTATGGTGTTTTCCTGAAATGAACAAGAAATCGAGAAGAATCCAGAAACAACAAAAACAGCAGTACCTTCTTAGAACTGCAAAGAATTTCAAGGCGTGGTGTAGGGTCCAAATTAAGTCTTGGGTGCAAGGCATTAAGGATAACAGACTCGACAATCTGAAAAATGCAAGAGTGAAACATTGAGACAGACTGTTGGACTTGGACATAGTGGATGGCACATATATAACCTTGTCTATTGCAGGTTAACGTAAGTTCTCACCAGTTGATCATGGTATGCCCATGAAGCATCCAAAATAGAGGATAGATATTTCACAACACACCCTGTGCCCAATCTAAGAGAAACTCTATTCACTTTTGGAAAGTCATCTCCTGAATAGTCACCACCATTTGAGAGAAAGCGGTAGTCTCGTACCTAGGTATTGTACAAACACCTGAGCAGAAATACAGCATATACTGAAGTTGCAAAACTGGGATATGATCTCAAACAACCTCACACACAGTAGATCCATTTAGGAATTTGCAACGGACATCATGTAAAACTTCTGGAGGCAAGCAGCCATACTCAATATCCTATAAGAATATATTATAGCAGAATTAAAAACCCCACATGTACACTATCTAAAGGTGTGATAGAAACATGAGCACAACATTCGATTAAATTATTTTGCAGGATTGTGAAAATTTTGATTAGCTGAAAATGGAAAGGGCCGCCGGAGCTAGTAAATTTGGTTCAACAAAAAATACCATCAGAGAAATAAAAATCACAATGGTTGTGATCGAATCGCCACTGCTGAAAGAGGGGGTCAAAACCCCAATACTTACAGAAAATAGTGCTTTTGATGCCCTGCTATACGGCCGCTTCTTTGGATCATCGCCAATCAGATAAGTAAGCATTCCCTGTACAGAGAAAGAGATCTTGGTAATTGCACGTTGCAAATAGACAGTCTGAATTCACATACAGACCTTGTCCGGCTCTCCGATTGAATATCCGTCGAGGAAGAGGTTCAATGCAAAGGAAGGCTCAAGATCTGCAGCCAAACAACAGCGTGTGTGCAATGAAATTGGCAGCTAGGAACAATTAACAAAAGGTCTCACATATACGGGCAAGGAAATGGTGCAAGACCATCGTGACCTCACCTTGATCAACAGGATCAACATCATCTCTCTCAGGCAAGTCCAATGGAGCAGCGTTCCCACAATCGATCCGCGAAACAGCAGCCTTAATGAATAAAAAATGCAATTAAACCATGCAATTCCTATCGGTAATGCAGGTGGAGTTCTGATTAACACGAGAACACCATCGACGCGAGGATCATCGTATCGTGGATAGCGGCGGTCGTGGAGAGAGAGAGAGAGAGAGAGAGAGAGATGACCTCCCAGGCGGACGAGGAGGCGGGGGCGGCCCCTCAAGCGACGCCGCGGCATGAGGAGCGGCGGCGGCATAGGCGCATGTGGGTGGTGGCGGAGGTGGATGGTAGCGACGCCGGCGGCCGGAGAGCCTGAAGGAGATGACCATCGCGCACGCAGCGGCGGTGGGGGTAGGGTTTTGCGTTCGCGTCGTTTGGGGGGGGAGAGAGAGAGAGCGAATAGAGGGGAGTGGGCGGGAGTGGCGGGCTGGGCAATGCAAGGAAAGCAATCCCAAGAGAAAAGAGGAAAGAATTGAGAAATGCCTCAGATTTCGAGTGCTTAAACATCCAGGAAAATTTATCAACTGCCGACTTAATAAATACTCGCCGGCAAGCCCGTACAGCTGGGTACAACTGGGGTTTGGGATTTAGGGTTCACAGGCTTTCAATCAAGCAAGGCGGATGACCGGATGGATGGCAGCAAAGGGCAAAGGCCAGGGGACAACACTGAACTTGGTGGGGAGTTCGTTAGCAAGGCTGCACTATCAAATAAAGACGGTTTATCTCACTGGAAACAATAGTTCGTAATCGGACACTGCATTACTATAAAGGACACATCTGAGACGATTCATAACTCAAAACATATAGAATTTAAATTGTGACACAAAGTTTGTCACGGACACCACACATTTTCTCACACGGACTGTTACAACCCATGGGGGAGAGACCTTCTATCTCTAAAGATTCTAAATATCAACGGGTAAAGATATCACTTTTAAAAGTCAATAGCATAAAAAATAGAAAGAATATTTTCTCACCTCCTGGTCCTGCCTCCACAATCCCCAGTGGGCCAGCCTATATATTCCTATTTACTGAGCTAAGTCAATATTTGTGTTAATTCAAACCTTCTTTGAAATTTATTTAACATTGTTTTTATTGACTAGAGTTGCTATTTAACTTATCAATAAAGCTTGCTTAACTTATTTATAGCAAAGTTGATTCAATTTATTTGAACAAAATATTGACTCATGTTATAGGAATATCTGGAAGAACTTCGTTTGATATTTTAATAGAATATGAGTCCAATTTCATTTAATGATGAATGGAAACTTCGGAATTTTCTAATTAATGTTTTTCTACTTTTTCAAAAATATCACTGTGATTATTAAGCTTTGAAACTCCTTTTTAATTATTAAACAAACAACTTATTTTGTTGAGCCTACATTCCTACTTGGTCTCTTATTCTACATGCTATTGGCGGTATTTCTTCAAAGGTCATTTAGTGAAATCAATCCTTTGAGTAAACATTGTTTTTTCTTTGACTCAACACTCTTACTCATAGTGTTGATGCTTACTTATAGTTATTTTAATGACTATTTTCTAAAAGTGTTGGATCAACTTTTCATCATTTTTATTCAACCAAAAACTTTTGTTTATAAATTTGTTTTACCAATATGAATAGTCAACATTTGCTTATAAGATTGTTTTAAAAATCATAGAAAGAGTTATTTTCTATTTTTTCTAAAAATATTGACTCAGATAGTTATTAAAATGGTGTATTAATAAAATGGTGACTCAATTTTCCTTTCTAAGAATGTCTAATGGACGTATTTTGGAAAAGGTATAACTAATCCAACTAAACTAGTCTCTATAAATAGAATGATTCATCTATTTATGTAAATATGATGAATTCATAATTATTCACATGAATTAACTATTTTCCAAAAATATTCATATTGTTGTTCTTTTAAATTTTTTATCTTACATAATGATGTAGAATATCAAATTATTAAATATGGATGCAGGAAAATAAAGGTCAAGGACATGATGAAACATTTTTAGAAGATTATGGTGTCAACAAGAACATTATATTCATTTTACAAATTCATAAAGAATATATTTTATTTTTCAGAGACATGCTAAGACTAAATTCTTTGTTTAATTTATATGCTACATTATTTTATTTTACGGTAATTTTATGACTAGGGTGTACGTCTCTACTCGTTTTTACATCCATAAAATGCACCCTACATAACAATTATTGTAATCTTACACAAGAGTCACACTGTACAAGTTGTTTGATTCAAACTCTCACACTCATTCTGCTTTCCTTGCTTCATTTGAGCCTAAAGATTTATCACATACACTTACTAATAAATTTTGGATCATTAACATGTAAGAAGAGTTAGAAGATTTTGAAAGAAATAAAGTTTGGAATTTTGTTCCTCGTCCTCATGGTAACACTTTGATAGTAACTAAATGGGTGTTTAACAATAAATAAAGTGAGGATGAGATTCGGTGTTAGAAGCAAAAGTAGATTGATTTCTCAAGGTTTCACATAAATGGTTTAAAGTGGTGAAACTTTTGAATCTGTTTTTGGATTAGAAGCCATAAATGTTTTATTAGCATTTGCCGCATATAAATGTTTTAAGTTGTATAAAATACATGTTAAAAATGTTTTTCTTAATGGTTACTGTCAGAGTGTTTGCTGCGACACTCCTCCCATCCTACTCGAAAGCAGCCTGCGAGATTCTTTTTTCTGAAGGGGGCTTGGCGCCCTACTCGACCTTGGCTCGAGTGAGCTAATGGACACCGAATTTTACGTGGTTCGGGCCGTCAGAGCGTAATACCCTACGTCCACGAAAGTGCTTGTTTTATTACTTGAGCATGAGTGCTTGTGCGTTGTGTGATCTCGGACGCGAAGTCGGGGAACCCTTTGTCGGGTGGTCAACCCGGTCCTTTTATAGTTCAAGGACGGGGTGGTTATGGGAGCATGGGGCCCGACAGGTGGCCCCAGAGCTAAGTAAACCTATACACAATCTAGGGCTTCATCCTCTGAGTAGAGTGGTCAGCGGGAGAGTTAAGTCCCGCCGTCTGGCATGCTTAGCGCCCCTGACCGCATGTCAGGTGATGATGAAGATGTCGTCTTGCCGTCGTTTCTTCTCGCCCTGCTTGTGCGGCTTCGTGCCGTTGGGTGGCACTGTACTGCTGTCATGCCTTGTCATCCTGTCTTGTCACCATAATGGCGAACGAGAAAGGGACGGAGGCGTGTGAAGTGTGTCATGCTTCTGGGGAAGGCGCGAGCCTTGAACACAAAGCCTGACTGCGCACTTTCTTCTTGACTTCGTTGACCCACGACCCACAAGGGATCGTGGGGCGCGTGGCGGCTCTGGAGCTTTTATCAACAGACTTGATCTCGTGGGACACGTGGTAGCTCCGAACCTCACCTCTGCGGGGAGGCTCGGGCCGGAGCCCGGGGCACGTGTTTGTACCTGAGCTGTCCTCAACGGGGAGGCGGCTCGGAGCCTAGGGACACATGTCAACTACGGACCTTACCTCAGCGGGGAGGTTCGGGCCGGAGCCGAGGGCACATGTCTTACGTTGGGGCTTGCCTCAGCGGGGAGGCGGGGCCCAGACTATCTTTTTACCCACTACGCGGGGTACCCGGTTTGCTAGGTACCGACAGTGGCCCCCGGGCCCATGTCGGGGGAGGCATTGAG
Source organism: Neostapfia colusana (assembly GCA_030760725.1). Classification (NCBI taxonomy): domain Eukaryota; kingdom Viridiplantae; phylum Streptophyta; class Magnoliopsida; order Poales; family Poaceae; genus Neostapfia; species Neostapfia colusana. The sequence goes on along the minus strand of JASWHV010000018.1, from coordinate 17,909,714 downwards.
CCCACAGGTGGGCCCCCATCTTTCCCGCATGGTGGTTTTGAACCTGTGTTTTGGGAACCGAAGCTATGGAGAGATCCTCACATAGTGGGCGAGTGGTTGTACCTGGGAGATGAAAAGGTTGCATGTCCTTGGCGTAGTGGGCGTATTTGCTAGTCGAAGAGTGTCGGTACCTTCGATGTGGGGTACCCCCGCGCACAGGGGAAAATGACTAAGGACCCCCCCTTCTCCGCAGGGAGAGCTCTGAAGGCACCACGTGTCCAGCGGGGCCGGACCTCCTTCTCCTCGGAGGAGAGATCCGGACTCGCCATGTGGCCAACTGAGCCGGACCTCCCCCCTCTGTGGGGAGAGCTCCGAAGGGCTCCACGTGTCCCGCGGGGCCGGGCCTCCCTCTCCTCAGAGGAGAGCTCCGGGCCCGCCATGTGGCCAGCAGAAGTCGGACCTCCCCCCTCCGTGGGAAGAGCTCTGAGGACTCCACGTGTCCCGTAGGGCCGGACCTCCCTCTTCTCAGAGGAGAGCTCCGGGCCCGCCACGTGGCCAGCAGAACAACGTTGCGTGCCCCCGCGCGGTAGGCTGCGAGCGTAAAGACGCGCCATACCTTGCCCGTACAAGGTATTCAAGGCCCGCGCCTTCCCAAGACGCGGAGCACACTTCTGTCAGGTGCCGTTGCGCCCAGTCACATCGTAGACTGGCGCGCCGTGTCAGAGCCTGCCCGCCAATAAACACAGCAACAAGACTTCCCCTGCCGCCCCTGCCATCATCAACCACTACGACTAGCTTGCGGCATGGGCAGGGCGGCAGAACGAAGACTCGGAAGCCTTCGCCAGAGACAACTACCGGCATAACTGCAGATACGGTAGTCGACAGGCAATCTCCCCGAGACCACCTGTCGGGTCCCGGGCCGACCTTGTAAGCCACTCGAGCCTTGGACTATAAAAGGCTCGGATAGGCAACGTTAGCAAGGGTTCGAACTCTGTGAACTCGCACTCTAGACATCACTCACCCTCAAGCTCAGGACTCCGGTTCTGAGCAACAAGCAATACAGCGAGCACCTCTGCTCACCGTGGACGTAGGGTTTTACGCTCCGGCGGCCTGAACCACATAATACTCCCCGTATCAAGCTTCTCCCTCACTCATCCCTAACGCTGAAGCTCACCGCAAGTGTCTAGCCCCTCCGAAAAAGAACCTCCGCGGGCTGCCCAGAGCAGGTCCGGGGGAAGTGTCGACCACACACTTCAACATTTGGTGTGCCAGGAAGGGGGGTTTTCCCTTGCGCGACGAGTTTTTGCCGGTGAAGGTGACCAAGCTTCCTTCAGCGGCAATCTCTCCTCTCCCGCGTTCACGAGGGACCGTGACTAGCGGGGACTACATCTCAACACACTCTGGACGGAGTGTGTCGGCGCAAGCTGGAAGCCAGCAGCCGACTCCGACAACGCAGGCTCCAGCGAGCGTGAGATCCTCTGCAGCGCTGAGCGTCCCCCATGGGGGCGCGCTAGCTGCAGCAAGAGCGCTACTGCGCAATTCGCCTGCTGGGGACGCGCCCCAGTCAGCGACCCAGCGGTGGATTCGCGAGGTAAACCGTCTCGTCGTCGCTGCCGCAAACCCTCGACTTCGGCGGGGATGACGCCCCGACCAACCGGCTGTGTCGCTGACGCACACGCCAACGGTTGACGGGCAGACGACAGATTCCTGCTCCACCAGGCCCCCATCGACGGACCTGAGGACGGAGCTGGAACGATGCCCCTTGGGCCAAGATGCCCGAGTGTTCCTCGAGCGACGACGAGAAAGGCGTCGCAACCAGGAGGCCGCCGACAGCATGTCGACTGCCTCAACCTTGCCTGAGGCGCAAACTTTTGCCACGCGATCTCTGCCCCAGGCATACGCCACGCAGCATATGCCACAGCCATATGCCCTGCAAACGGCGTCTCCGGTCTATGGCGCAGCCTTGCCCATACCGGGGTACATGGTGCCAGCAGCGAACCAAGCGTTCGCGGCACCAACGCCTGTGGCAACAAGAGCAGGATGTGCCGCCCTAGCGCCCCATCTTCGCTTCGCAAGGTGGCCACGCAAGTTTCGGCCGCACCTGCCCGAGAAGTACGACGGCAGCATCAACCCGGCGGAGTTCCTCCAGATCTACTCCACCGCCGTCCTTGCTGCAGGAGGGGACGAGGCTGTCATGGCTAACTAATTCCCCGTTGCCCTGACCGGCCCAGCCCGGTCTTGGCTCATGAACCTCCCCCAAGGTTCCATCACCTCATGGGGAGAGCTCTACCGGCAGTTTACTGCTAACTTCGGCAGCTCCTATACCCGGCCTGGCACGGAGCTCGACCTCCACGCCGTCCAACAACAACCTGGAGAATCGCTGCGCTCCTTCATCCAGCGGTTCTCCCAGGTACGAAACACCATTCCACATATCCAAAATGCTTCTGTGGTGGTGGCGTTTTGGCAGGGCGTCCGAGACAAGAAGATGCTAGAGAAGCTCGCGACCAGAGAGGTCCGCAACGTCTCAGAGCTCTTCAGCCTGGCGGACAAGTGCGCCAGAGCAGCAGAAGGGCAGAACTGGCACTCTCTGCCAGCCTCCGAGTCAGGAGGACAACCCGGATCAGGCGCTGCTTCCTATGGAAGCGGCAAGAAGATCAAGAACCAGGGCGGTGGCAAGACGAAGCCACCGGCCGCAACCCCCGTTGCCGCAGCAGCGGCACCCAGTGGAGCTCGGGGGCCATGCTCCAACAAAAGGCAGCGACAGTCACCAGCTCCAGATGGTGACCAAGCCGAGCTATGCCCCATGCACGGCACCAGTTACCATACTGCTGCCGAGTGCCGGGAGATCTAGAAGCTAGCGGAGCGCTTCCGAAAAGGGAAGCAGCTTCGAACTGATGCCCCACCCTTCCGTCAAAGGGAGGGCAAGCTGAAGGTCGACGCCCCAAACAACGTCGACCACCAAGTGGAGTTCCAGGAGCCTCAACGCGCTGTGAAGGCGGTGCGCAACCATGAGGACTCCAGCTCCAGTGATGACGAGCGCCGGAAGATGCTCTACGTCATCTACGGTGGGTCCGTTGACCCCTCGTCCCGAAGCGCGGTCAAGACCCTGCGCCGAGCGGTAGCATCGGTGGCTCCCCTCCCAAGTGTCGTGCCGCACCTCAAGTGGATGGGAACCCCCATCAGCTTCGATGCCACCGACTGCCCCAGGAACATGGCTGGGGCTGGCCAACTACCGCTCTTGGTAGCGCCCACCATCGCCAACGTGAGGATGTACCACGATCTGGTAGATGGCGGGGCTGGGCTGAACCTCATCAGCCGCACAGCTTTCCAGAAGCTGCAGATCCCGATGGCCAAGCTCACCCCATCGAGCCCATTCTCAGGGGTAGGGCCGGGACAGGTCGTTCCCGACGGCAACATCAGCCTTCCGGTGACCTTTGGGGCACCGGACAACTATCAGACAGAGTACATTCTGTTCGATGTGGCGGAGATCGACCTCCCCTTCAACGACATAATTGGCAGGCCAGCCCTGTACCGATTCATGGTAGTAGCCCACTACGGCTACCTCGTCTTGAAGATGCCTACACCAACAGGCGTCCTCAGAATTCGTGGAGACCGCACTGCTGCAGTGTCAGCCTTGGAAAAGCTCCAGGCACTTGCAACAGCTCGAGCACCAACCCTTGGCAGTGCAGAACCGGACCGGCTCCACCCGAGTGCACGCCACCGTGCCTCTACCGCAGCTCCCCGTGTGCAACCCCTCGACGAGGGCGACGTCCTCCTGAAGGTCGTCCAAGTTGGCGCCGATGCTACCCAGACCACCCGGGTAGCCGGGGTCTTGGATAGCAAATAGGAAGGCGCGCTCGTCACCTTCCTCCGGCACAACGTCGACGTGTTTGCGTGGCAGCCGTCGCAGATGTCGGGCATCCCTAGGGAGGTGATCGAGCACCACTTGAAGGTCTTCCCCGACGCCCGGCCAGTCCAACAGAAGCCCCGCAAGCAGTCCATCGAGCGACAAAACTTCATCCGAGAAGAAATCAAGAAGCTGCTGGACGATGTCTTCCTACGGGAAGTCCACCACCCCCGGTGGTTGGCGAACCCCGTTGTTGTCCCGAAGGCCGGCGGGAAGCTCCGGATGTGCATCGACTACACCAGTCTCAATAAGGCATGTCCCAAAGATCCATTCTCTCTCCCTAGAATAGATCAAATAGTAGACTCGACATCAGGCTGTGATATGCTGTGTTTCCTAGACGCCTACTCAGGTTTCCATCAGATCCCTATGTCTAGAGAAGATGAAGAGCACACCTCCTTCATCACAGTAGACAGCATGTATTGTTATTGTCTCTATGCGTTATGGCCTAAAGAATGCTCTTCCTACCTTTGTACGTACAATGCACAAAACCTTTGGAGAGTTAATAAGAGACTTAGTTGAGGTGTATGTCGATGACATCGTTGTCAAGGTCAGGCAGAGTTCATCCTTGTTAGATAACCTGGCCATAGTCTTTGACAAACTGCGCTCCACGCGCACCAAGCTGAACCCCGACAAGTGTGTGTTCGACGTATCCTCTGGGAAACTCTTAGGATTCCTAGTCTCACACCGAGGAATTGAGGCCAACCCAGAGAAGATCAAGTCCATCGACTTGATGCAGCCTCCCGCCCGCATCAAAGAAGTCCAGAAACTCACGGGATGCCTAGCCGCGTTGAGTCGGTTTATATCGAGGCTAGCAGAGCGAGCGCTCCCCTTCTTTAAGCTCCTGCGCAAATCCGGTCCATTTACTTGGACCGATGAAGCAGAAGAAGCTTTCCAGGAGTTGAAGCAACTCCTGACGACCCTACCCATCATGGTAGCCCCCGAGCCCGAAGAGCATTTGTTGCTCTACATCGCGGCGACAACTGAAGTGGTGAGTATGGTCCTCGTTGTAGAGCGATTGGACCTCTCGTCACCACAGCCTGCTACGGTAGCAGGAGACAGGCACTAGGAAACCCCGGAGGTCCAAGACGGCCTCCCGGATCTCCAAGACAATCTCCCGGAGGTCCAAGACGGACCCCCCACCTCCACGGCAACCTCCTAGAGGCCCAACGGGACCTCCTGGAGATCCAACGGGACCTCTCGGAGCTCCCGGAAAACCAGCGGGACCTCCCAGAGGACCATGACAGCTTAGGAGCCTTCGAGTCCTAGCTCCCGGAAGCCCCCCTGGACCCACCCACCTCCGGTAGGCCTGAGCCAATGGATGAAGACATCTCTGGCCTGGGGGGAGGGTCCGGACCATCCAGAGGCTTGTCTACTACATCAGCGAAGTCCTCCATGACGCCAAGACAAGGTACCTGGAGGTCCACAAGCTGCTGTATGCAGTGCTCGTGGCGTCCAGGAAGCTCTGCCACTACTTTTAGACCCACCTGGTCTCGGTGGTCACCTCCTATCCACTGAAGGCGATCCTTCACAGCCCCCACGCGACTGGCAATGTCGCTAAATGGGCAGCGGAACTGGCGGAGTTTTAGCTGGACTTCCTTCCTCGCCATGCAGTCAAGAGCCAAGCACTGGCAGACTTCGTGGCTGAGTGGACGCCAACGAAGGCTGACCTAGGGGGCCACGAAGACGGTGAACCAAAGCACCGAGCTCCGGTCTTCACTGGGCCTCACTGGACATTCTTCTTCGACGGCTCCTCGTGAAAGCAGGGGGCCGGTGCCGGCGTACTTGTGACGCCCTCAATTCAGTGGGAAAAGCACGGAACCGAGAACTAATGCATATGTGTGCCCAGGATGTTCATCACACATACACATACGTTCCACAAACTGAATTCATATTATATATTACCACGAATAACAGAGTTTATTACAATACCTCATGAGTCTCGGACTCATGCTCACAGCGGAAGTCTTATCTCTATGCAGCGGAAGTCTTTATTCTAAAGCGGAACCAGTTTAGTTAATGCGGAAGCAAATCTAAGCAGAAGTGGCTCCATCTCTACTCCCTCCACAGGCAAGGTTGAGAATAAATCACATGCCGTAATGCTCCACTTGGTCTTCATAGTAGGCTTCTCCTGCTGCTGATGATGAAATAATAATGCAAGTTTGAGTACAATGATGTACTCAGCAAGTGCGGGAAAACACATTATATGCAGCTCATAACAAGGTAGATATAAAAAGGCTTATTTGCAGAAAAGCAGATTTATAAAACCATGATAAAACAACAACTTAACTTTACATGAATGTAATCCCAGCATGTATTAAATTACCAACATACCTCCATCACTTTCCGTGTTCCATCCGAACATTAACCAACCTTTATTCACACTCACGAATACCTCCTCGTATTCGCTACCATCTCACGAATACCTTCCCGTATTCGCTACCATCCTGTCTCATAAAACAACTCCTTCTTACACCGAGATCAATCTCGATGCCATGACTCAACAGTCATGCAACCATCTTATCACCCGGACTCAACAGTCCCAACAACCAAACCATAACCGAACTCATTTAACCATAACCAAGAACCTTCCCAATAACCATCCCAACTAATCATGGCAGTTTAGCCAGGTGCTCATGACCGTAAGCTCAGCTATCATGATAGTTTTAGACTCTGTAGAGTTTGCACCTCTTTACCCACAAGTTTGTGATTTCGTCACCCGTCGGTGACTGCAGAACCTCCATTATACCAGTACACAACCGTCGGTGTATGGTTAAGAGATCACAAAATAGCCTTTACAAAGGGGTTACTAGATGTATGGACTCACTAAGGTTTCACCGGCAGGCTAGAATCTCCAATTCTCCCACCCACGGGCCCCCTCTTGTGCCATGCAGTTCCCAGGGCAGTCCTCACTCGACTCCCATTCCCCCGCGCCTTCCACAGTCCATAACACTCTAGCAACTTACCTAATTACTCAGCTAAGCCGCACCCATACTTGGCCTTGTGGTGGCACTGTTATCCTGGCATGTGCATGCATGAACCGGTCCTTAGATCTATGGCAAGTAAACCACCATCTCATGCTACCTCATTCACAAACCCAGGCTTGCCTAGATCTCCCTCTGATCCATGTTCATTAACATCATCAGTTTCTCATTATCATTACGAGTGCAGTTAGCTAGACACATCTATCTCGCTTCCCAATCCCATAGACTCAGCGAAGCATAAAGAAAAAACCATACCCGACTCATAAACTTCCCAGGCGACAAGGGTGGTTCAACCAAAACTAGTAAACTCCTATAAAAAGGGTTTCCCATCATGTTTGACTCAGCACACACACCTTTTCGCAAAATAAAATAGTTTTACCCAAAACATAGGATCAACATGGTCAAGGAGCACTTGCCTTGTTCTTGCGGTTCCGGTTGTTCTTGAATCCCAAAACCTTGTTGCTGCAGTTCGTCGTAGACAGCTCCCCGAGCTTGTTCTGCTAGGTAGGATCACGTGCATACAAGATTCACAGCAATCAATATCATGCACAAACCTTAAACTAGATGCGATGATGCACATGCATGCCATCCTATGATTAATTTTATTAGATTGGCCTGTACGTGTTTTTGCATGGCTTGCATGGATAGAGGTGTTCGGATCAAAGGTGGATGTGGCGATGATCTTGTCTTTAGATCAACCTGATCATCAAGTGATCTATCCACAAGAAAGCTTCTGTTCGAAAGGAATCGAAGAACAGATGCAAAGAGAATACAACGATGCCGTAAGGTGGTGTCGGAGTCCTACCTTACGCCCTTCTTGGTTTTCAGACCGCTCGGTTCTTCTCCGATAATCTCCCTTGTTGCGCTTCGGCGATGGTTTACTCGGCGAGTTAGGGCTAGGGCTCTAAGTCGTTGGCTCAGGAGTTGGAAAAGAAGTTTGTGGTTTCGGTCAGAGGTTCTGGTTTCTATTTATAATCGGTAAGAGAAGAGTCCCAATCTGATTGTATCCCGAATAAGAGTCTTATTCAGATCGTCATTGGATCCTATCATCTTATCTTTAGTTGATTTGGTGCGGTAACGTTGTGGAATTCAGGTCGGTTTCCTTTACGTACCGGTATTCTTACGCGTAACAGCCACTCTAGAACTCGTTACCTTCGCGGCGATGAGCTCCGGAGGCTCCACGTGTCCTTCTAGGGCCCGGTATCTCCTTCTCCGCAGAGACGAGCTCTGGTTGTGCCGCGTGTCATAAGCGAGACCTCCCTCTCCTTTGGAGGTGAGCTCCGTGCACGCCACGTGTTGGCGCCGGTCTAACCTCTCTTCTTTCTTCAGGGACATGCCCCGAGGTCAACATGTGTCCAGCAGCGACAGACCTCCCGGAGATAAGCTCCGGTGGCAACACGTGTCCGAGGGAACCGGACCTCTGGAGGTGAGCTCCGAGATCGACACGTATCCCGTGCGACCGGTCCTCTGATTTCCATGATGACTAGCTCCGCAGGTGACATGTGTCCTGCGGAAACGCCTTTGCTTCTTCCGCAGAGGAAAGCACTGAGAGCAACACGTGTCCCCCAGGGCCGGACCTCTCCCCTTTTGCGGAGATGAGTCCCGAACCTGCCACGTAGCTATTTTAGCGGCGGACCTCTCCCCACCTCGCGGGGACGAGCTACGAACACGCCTCGTGGCTGTCGGCCGCGGTGAGTTGTCTTCGGCGTTTTCTGAGAGCTAGATTCGGCTCTTATTGGCTATCCTTTTTGATATTTTTCTCTGTTCCTTCTTTTCTTAAAATGTTTCCTCTTCATAAAGCATGAACATATGCTGACACCCGAGATGAGGGTGTCACAAATCTACCCCCCTTAAATTGAATCTCGCCCTCGAGATTTGTTAATAGAAAATAGATGGGGAAATTCTGCCTTGATATCCTCTTCACGCTCCCATGTGGCTTCAACTTCGATGTGATGGCTCCATTGTACCTTGCACCATCGAATCATCTTGTTCCGGGTGACCCTTTCCTTTACGTCCAAGATTCGGACAGGGTGTTCCGCATAAGTCAGGTCTTTTTGAAGTTCAAGCTCTCCCATTGATACTTGTTCCTCTGGTACTCTCAAGCACTTCTTGAGCTGGGATACATGAAACACGTAATGTACGTCGGAGAGGTGGGTTGGGAGCTCTAGTTGATAGGCTACTTCTCCTTGCTTGTCCAGAATCTTAAATGGTCCGATGTAGCGAGGTGCTAGCTTGCCTTTGACGTTGAAACATCGTTGGCCTCGGATAGGCGATACCTTAAGGTATACGAAGTCTCCTACTTCAAAAGTCAACTTCCTTCGCCTATTGTCCGCATAGCCTTTCTGTCGTGACTGAGCAGCTTTTAAGTTCTCCCGTATCGTCTGGACTTGTTTTTCAGCTTCTTGTAGTACTTCCGGTCCAAACACCTGGTTCTCTCCGGTTTCGTTCCAGAACAGTGGCGTTCTACACTGTCTACCATATAATTCTTCGAAAGGCGACATCTTCAAGCTAGCTTGATAGCTGTTGTTATAGGAGAATTCGACATACGGTAAACTCCTATCCCAACTACACCCACGTTTCAAGGCGCAAGCTCTCAACATGTCCTCCAAAATTTGGTTTGTCCTTTCGGTTTGTCCATCTGTTTGTGGGTGATAGGCGGAGCTAAAATCCAGTCGTGTACCCATGGCTTTCTGCAGCTTCCTCCAAAATCTAGAGGTAAACTGAGAACCTCGATCTGAGACTATCCTCCTCGGAACTCCGTGACGGCACATGATCTGCTCCATGTACAACTCTGCCAATTGTGCAACATTGTAACTAGTCTTTACAGGGAGAAAATGGGCGGTTTTGGTCAATCGGTCCACAATGACCCAGATGGAGTCGTATCCCGACTTAGTACGTGGTAATCCGACGATGAAATCCATATTGATGTCCTCCCACTTCCATTCGGGTATTTCCAAAGGTTGCAACAATCCAGCGGGTTTTTGATGTTCGGCCTTCACCCGTTGGCATGTGTCGCATAGGGCAACGTATTTGGCTATATCCCTCTTCATACCATCCCACCAATAGCAAGTTTTCAAGTCCTTGTACATTTTGGTGCTTCCGGGATGTATGGAATAGGGGGAATCATGTGCCTCCTTCAATATCATGCCGCGGAGGTGTCTTATGTTTGGCACACAAATCGTTTTTCCTAGCCAAAGCGTACCCTTTTCATCCTCCTTGAAATCCTTCTCTATTCCTTGTCGGATTCTTTCCTTGATCTCCTTGATCTCCTCGTCCGTTGCTTGGCCCTCTCTTATTTCCTGCTCCAATGAGGAGTGGATCTCTATTATTTCCATATTATTCAAGAATCCAAGGTGTAACCGTTCGAACTCCTTACGTAGTTCGGGTGGTAGCTCCCAAACCGTGAGTTGGTGACATGCTCCCTTTCGGCTCAATGCATCAGCTACTACATTGGCCTTCCCTGGGTGGTAGTTGATTCCAACATCATAATCCTTGATAAGCTGTAACCATCGACGTTGCCTCAAATTCTAGTCCGTTTGTGTAAATATGTACTTGAGGCTTTTATGATCCATATAGATCTCACATCGATGACCAAGGATATAATGTCTCCAAATCTTCAATGCATGCACTACTGCTGCTAACTCCAAGTCATGTGTAGGATAGTTAAGCTCGTGCTTCTTTAATTGCCGTGAGGCATAGGCTACCACTTGCCCTTCCTGCATGAGCACACATCCGAGCCCCTGTCTGGATGCGTCACAATATATGTCAAAGCTCTTGCTTACGTCTGGCAATACCAGAACTGGTGCTGTGGTTAGCCTTTTCTTGAGTTCCTCAAAACTTTCTTGGCAGGCTGGTGTCCATTGAAAGACCTTTTCCTTCATTAGCAACTCCGTCATAGGTTTTGCTATTTTAGAGAAATCTTTAATGAAGCGTCGATAGTATCCTGCCATCCCAAGGAAACTCCGAATATCCCTCACGCTCTTCGGTTGGTCCCACTTCAGAACATCTCTCACCTTTCCAGGATCAACCGATACCCCTTCCCCGGAGATAATGTGGCCTAGGAAAGATATTTCCTTTAGCCAAAATTGACACTTGTTGAGCTTGGCATACAATTGATGCTCACGCAACTTCTGCAAGGTCAATCTCAGATGTTCTTCATGCTCCTCCTCACTTTTTGAATACACCATAATGTCATCGATGAAAACCACGACGAACTTGTCCAAGTACTCCATGAAGACCTTGTTCAAAAGGTACATGAAGTATGTGGGTGCATTTGTCAACCCAAACGACATAACGGTATATTCGTACAAACCATACCGTGTCTGAAAGGCTGTCTTAGGTATATCGGAGGGCTTAATCTTCAGCTGGAAATATCCCGACCGAAGATCAATCTTGGAGAACACTCGGGCTCCTTTCATTTGGTCGAACAGGTCCTCTATACGGGGCAGAGGGTATTTGTTCTTGATTGTTACCTCGTTGAGGGACCTATAGTCCACGCACATCCTTTGGGTTCCATCCTTCTTGTCTACGAAGAGCACCGGAGCTCCCCATGATGACGCGTTTGGACGGATAGAACCCTTTTCCAACTGTTCTTGAATTTGCTTCTTGAGTTCAACTAGCTCGTTGACGGGCATCCTATAGGGTCTCTTGGCTATGGGTGCAGTTTCGGGTACCAAATCTATGGCAAACTCGATGTCCTGGTCAGGTGGCATACCTGGAAGCTCTTCCGGGAACACGTCCAAAAATTCCTGAACCACTGGAATGTTGTCCAATGTTTCTCCTTCGACGTGGTTCAAATTTGACCGTTTGGTTGTTTGTTGGGCTGACTCAAACTCGACACGAATTCCGTGCTCGTTTGTCAACTGCACGCTTCTTTCAGCACACTGGATTACCCCGTTGTGCTTGCTTAGCCAATCCATTCTGAGTATGATGTCAATCCCTTGGGAGTCACAGACAATAAGGTTGGCAAGGAAGTCTACCCCCCCTTATTTTAAGGCTTACTTTAGGACATACTATATTAGTCCTCATTTCTCCTCCGGGAGAGTTAACTAACATAGCACATTCTAAATGGGATACGGGTAGATGATGTTTGGCAACATATTTGGATGATATGAAGGAATGCGATGCTCCAGAATCAAATAAGATGGTGGCTGGGTTGGAGTTGGCAAGGAACATACCAATTACAACGTCCTCAGCCTGTTGTGCTTCCTCGGTAGTGACATGGTTTACGTGGCTGCGAGCATAGTTCTACTGTCCATGTTTCCCTTGATTGTCTCCTCCGTTCGGTCGCGGGTTCTGCTTGGGTACGTTACCTTGCTGTCCAGGGCCTTTCCTCGGGCACTGGTTCGCGAAGTGTCCTACTTCCCCGCATGCAAAGCATGCCCTGTTGCCTACGGCAGCAGGTGCATTGGGGCGGGGGTTTTGAACAGAGGTGCCATTGTTAAGTCGGGGCACAGGAGGCATGGGCACACGAGGTGCCGGTGCAACGAATTGTTGCTGTGGTGGCTGACCAGGGCGGTACGCAGAAGTGGTCGATCCATACTGCGGTGCAGGGGGCATGTACCTAGGTCGTACGTTGCTCCCTTGGGGCTGGTATGGCATCTTCCTCTTGCACTCTCGCTCGATCTCTCGGATCTTGTTTTCAACTACTATGGCCTTGTCAACCAGTTTCTGGAAGCTTACATAGTCATTGTTGAGGAGCTGAACCTGGATCTCATTGTTCAACCCTCTCATGAATAGGTACTGCTTCCTCTGATCTGAGTTGACATCTTTGGGGCATTTCGGCACAGTTGTATGAACTTGTTGAGATATTCATTCACACTTTTCTGTCCTTGGCGGAGACCTTCGAACTCCTGCCTTTTGAGCATCATCACACCAGCAGGGATGTAGTGAGAGCGGAAACTTTCCTTGAACTCAGTCCAAGTGATTGTTTCCGGGTTGGCATGGGCGTTGCTCAAGGCATCCCACCAGTCAGCAGTGGCTCCCGTAAGTTGGTGCGACGCGAAGAGAACCTTCTCTCGGTCATTGCACTGAACAATGGCAAGCTTTTTCTCCATGGATTTTAACTAGTCATCGGCCTCCATGGGATCACTAGCTTGAGCAAAGGTGGGTGGTCGAGTCCTCATGAATTCTCCCAACCTGTTATGAGCCGGCGGTGGTGGTGGCGGTATTGCCGAAACGGGGTTTTGGTTGGCCTGCAACTGACCCAAAGTTTGGATCATGGTTTGCATGAGCTGGTTTTGCATGGCCATCAACCTTTCCAGATGGTTTTCGCCAGCTCCTGGGTTAGCAGGAACTTCATCATGGTCATCCTCCTGGACGTTCCTTCGGCCGGCGTTTCCTCTCACCATCTGTGAGAGAGACTGAAATAGGATAGAATGTTAGAAGGTCAGGTAGATTCTCTCTAACTATATGCATCAAGGTGAGTTGGACTATGTATATATATTAGCCCATATGAGGATGTGAGCAAGTGTCGAGATATCTCACACCTCTTTCTTCTTACGTGTGGATATGGACAACGTTTTGAGACGTCCCACAACTCACACTAATCACAAATAATCATCAGAAGGGCCCACACAACTCCTATTCAAGGATGGTTCCCTATGCCAAGGTGGTTTCAAGGCCAATCTAAGCTATTCTAATGTGGACATCACTCCTGCAGATATACACAACACTCACATGGTAGACATGCAAGGTCCAATTACTAGAGCTCGAGCACGAAAATTGAATTTAGAGGTGAGCTCGTTCCTGAACAATTCTTTATATGTGAATTTTGAGAGTATGTTGCTACCTAATGGATTAATTATGATTAGGAACCATGGAGAGGACATGGAGATACATGGAGAGGGGTTTGGAGGCGTGGAGGGCCAGAAAATACACCAACAAGAAGTTAGAGACCGAGCCCAACTCAAACTCGAGTCCAACTCGGGCCCAGGAGTAGTCTGTCAGGGTGTTGCATCACCTAGTTGGGCCATTGGGCCTTGTATCGAGTCCAAGTCCATTATGTACGTGTCTTAGGGTTAAGTCACGACCCCAGCACCCCCTGGTCGTCCTGCACCTCCTTTATACCCCCTAGCCGCCGTCACAAACAACTGGGTTTTGCTTAGTTACAATCTGTCATTGAACAGTTGGCCGATCATCGGTTGTGAGACCCCAAATTCGTGATCAATTCAGTTTTGATTGCAACTTCTCTGTTCTTGCTTGTGTTCTTGATTGCGCTTGCAGGGATAAGCCTTCGTGGCGAGGTCATTCGTGTGACACGGGTGATAACCAACGGAGCAGTGGTGTAGTGATTGCGGGGTTTCGTTCGTTCGGAGCCTTGGATCATCAACGTCGAGATCTCCACCCAATCAAGTTTACCCTACCTCTCGGAAGATTGGGACTCATCCTCCTATCAATTGGTATCAGATTTCCAGGTTCACCGTGAGGTATACTTGTGTGCCCTTTAGATTTATTTTGTTTCAGTCCTATCGTCCACAAAAAGCTACAAATAAAACTTTAGTTTCCCTGACCTACAACCCCCGCTCAACCTTTTGCACAATTTAGTTTCGGAGTCCGTAGTTCTGAGTTCGTGTCCTAGGTTGAGTCTGGTTGCTGGTTTAGATTTGTTTTGGTTCAGTTTTGTTTCTTCCATCCGCTGCCATCTACAAAAAACCAATCTACAAAAAAATTCCATCCACCGATTCGTTTCTGTTGCAGTTTCCACCACCACCAAAACCTGATTCGGGGTATCCTCCTTAAAACGGGCATAACTTTTCGCTCATAACTCCGATTGAGACGCATTTTTTCCCCAGAAAGGTCTCGAAAAAGTCCACATATGGTGTTTTCAAAAAAAATTAAAAAATTAAACAGGCCCTCGTTTCGAACTCAGAAGTTCCAGCACCAGTTTTTCCAATCGCTCCTGTATTTGTGCCGATCTCATCTTTCATCGGTTTGAGCTAATACTTGGTCCTGTTTCTATGCTTGTGCCCCTGGTTGAGAAAAAAATATCAAAAAAAAGAGAAAAAAAGATTTTGATTTCTACTAGTCCTTCAAGACAAAAACAGGAGGCTGAGGGGTGTGCTATTTCTGTGCGAGTGTTGGATACTTGCTGATATTATCCTTATTGTTCATCATCATTCATCCTTGTCCTTGCTTGTTGCCACAACTGTTCTAATACATTCTTAGGCCAGCAACTAGGTGAAATTCTTTGGACACTTATTCAGCATTGCTATCTGTTACTAACTTGTGTGCCACATACTTATACTGCATTTGAACCTTCCAAGCTCCACCTTCTCTCGAGCAGAACAGGTAACCTTTGCAATCACACCCACTCTCTGCTTGCTTCACACCGGTCACCGTTGGCCACCTGCAGTGCTGGTAAGAAACTTGTAAGAGCGGGGTAAGACGCATCTTACTGATCGATTTTCCACCCACTTCGGAGAGCGTAGTAATAGGGTTCTTCACGATCTTTTTGTCTTTGTTTCTGTTTTGTACTAACAATGACAGGAAAGAAGCCTATGGATAAGACCTCTGGTTCTACACCTCCGGATGATGATGAGTGTGTGCCCCATATGGAACTAAAGGACATGATGCGGGCAATGACCGAAGCTTTCAACAATTACCAGACCACTACAACAGCCACCTTTCAGAGGCTCCATACAAGTGTTGCTGGTCTGACCACACGGTTGGACGAGATGGAGACTCGTCTTCCCCAACAAGCTACACCCTCTATCATCCTTGATGGTGATGCACATGCTCACTACGACACAGAGGATGACTTCAATAATGATAAGGTTGATGCACAGCAGCGCCGTCGCCCTCGATGAAATCGTCAAGATATGGGAGGTAGACCTCGTCCTCATGCTCCTGAACAAGATAATGATCCTTATGCAAAGATTAAGTTTTCTATTCCAACATTTTATGGATCTTATGATGCTGAGACTTACTTGGATTGGGAGATGACGGTAGAACAAAAATTTAGCTCTCATCTTGTTCCTGAGCGACATAGAGTTAGACAAGCCACTAGTGAGTTTAAAAATTTTGCTATAATTTGGTGGAATGAACTTGTCAATACACGTAATGCACCACAGACATGGGCTGCGTTAAAAGAAGAGATGCGCGCTAGGTTTGTTCCTCCTTCATATAGACGTGATCTTCTTAAGAAATTGCAACTCTTTGATCAGGGTGACATGACTGTCCAAGAGTACTACCAAGAGTTGCAGAAAGGTATGCTTCGTTGTGGGGTAGTTGAGGATCAGGAAGACCAAATTGTTAGGTTTTATGGGGGCTTGCGGCGTGAGATCCAGGACATAGTTGACTACAAGGAATATCATTCTATTCAACGTTTATTTCAACTTGCTATGTTAGCAGAAAAAGAAGTGCAGGGTCGTCAACAGCAGCGGCGTAACAACACCTTCACGCCACGACAATTTCCGGTTCCATCCAAAGCAGCGTCCTCCTCGAGCGTACGTGCTTCTACACCACCCTCCACGGGTGTTGTACGCAGCAGCATCACACCTTCTACATCATGGGGACAAGATAACAGCAAGTCCCAGATGCCTCCAGGTGTTGTAGCAAAGGCGGCTGCACCCAACACTTCGACAAGTCGCAGCTTCGACATCAAGTGCCACCGCTGCCAGGGACTTGGCCATATGCAACGAGATTGCCCCAGCAAACGGGCGATCATTGCCACTGCTGATGGTGGGTATGTTAGTGCTTCTGATATTGAAGATGAAAATATTATTGCAACTAACATTTCAGGTTCAGATGATGGTGCTGAGGAGGTTCTTGGTACATCTGTGACAAACAACTATAGGACTTTGATTGTGCAGCGAGCTTTGAGTGCCAAGGTTCGAGAGGACGACAACCGCCAACGTCACAACCTTTTCAACATGTTTCTCGTCGTCAAGGACTGCCGTGTACATACCATCATTGATGGTGGTAGCTGCAACAATTTGGTGAATGTTGAGGTGGTCAAGAAGCTTGGCTTGACCACACGGGAGCATCCCCACCCTTATCACATTCAATGGTTTAACGACAATGGTAAGGTTAAGGTAACACAAACAGCAAGGATACATTTTTCCATTGGTTCTTATCATGATTTTGCTGATTTTGATGTGGTACCTATGGATGCTTGTTCTCTTTTGTTGGGACGTCCTTGGAAGTTTGATACTGATGCTATTCACCATGGTCGATCTAATAAGTATACTCTCATGCATAAGGGCAAGAAAATTGTGTTGCTTCCTATGAGTCCCACTGAAATTGTACAATTTGAGCAGGAGAAAAAGAATAATGCTAAGCAAAAGGGTGTTTTCAATTCTGAAATTCAGCAACCTATTAAGTTGAAAAATCCTATTTTGCTTGCAACTAAATCTGATCTTGATGATTTATATGCCTCTAATGGAACTTGCTATGCTTTAGTGTGCAAACATGCTTTATATTCCATTGAGGATACATCCATTGTCTTGCCACCTGCTGTTGCTAACCTTTTGCAGGAATATATGGATGTTTTTCCATCAGAGATACCCCATGGATTACCATCTGTGCGAGGCATTGAGCACAAGATTGATTTGGTTCCAGGGGCGAGCTTGCCAAACCGTGCTGCCTACAGGACCAACCCCGACGAGACTAAGGAATTTCAGCGACAAGTCCAAGATCTTCTGGACCGTGGGTACATTCGTGAGAGTCTTAGTCCTTGTTCTGTTCCTGTTCTTTTGGTTCCAAAAAAGATGGCACTTGGCGCATGTGTGTTGATTGTAGAGCCATCAATAACATTACCATTCGTTATCGCTATCCTATTCATAGATTGGATGACACGCTTGATGAGTTGAGTGGTTCTGTTATTTTCTCCAAGATTGATTTGCGTAGTGGATATCATCAGATTCGTATGGCTTTAGGTGATGAATGGAAAACTGCTTTTAAAACTAAATTCAGACTTTATGAATGGTTAGTCATGCCATTTGGTTTAACTAATGCGCCCAGCACTTTCATGAGGTTGATGAATGAGGTTTTACATGCTTTCATTGGTAAATTTGTGGTGGTTTACTTTGATGATATCCTTATTTACAACAAGTCATATGATGAGCATCTTGAACATTTGTGTGCTGTTTTTAATGTCTTGCGAGATGCACGTTTATATGGTAACCTTGAGAATTGCACCTTTTGCACCAATCGTGTGTCTTTTCTTGGGTATGTTGTTACTTCGCAGGGCATTGAGGTGGACAAGGCAAAGATTGTTGCCATCACGAGCTGGCTACTTCCGACTACGGTCACACAGGTTCGGAGTTTTTTTGGTCTCGCAGGTTTCTACCGGCGTTTCGTGCGGGATTTCAGCACCATTGCGGCACCTCTCCACGAGTTGACAAAGCATGGAGTGCCGTTTCGATGGGGACCAGCACAACAACAAGCTTTTGATGTTCTCAAGTCGAAGCTCACACAAGCACCATTGCTGCAACTTCCTGATTTTGAGAAGACCTTTGAGCTTGAATGTGACGCGAGCGGCATTGGCATTGGAGGAGTGCTAATTCAAGGAGGTAAACCTGTTGCCTTCTTTAGTGAAAAATTGCATGGGCCTTCGCTGAATTATTTTACATATGACAAAGAACTTTATGCTTTAGTGCGTGTCTTGCAAACTTGGCAACATTACCTATGGTCTAAAGAATTTGTCATACATTCAGATCATGAGTCTTTGAAGTATCTTAAAGGACAAGCTAATCTGAACAAACGTCATGCTAAATGGATTGAGTTCATAGAATCATTTACTTACATCATTAAACATAAGAAAGGGAAAGACAATGTGATTGCCGATGCTTTATCTAGACGTTATACCATACTATCCCAACTTTCTCATAAAATCTTTGGTTTGGAAACCATAAAGAGGTTATATGCTACTGATTTGGACTTTAAAGATGCCTTTGAAAATTGTAGAGAGGGAAGAACGTGGCAAAAATTCCTGCTGCGTGAAGGCCTTCTCTACCGTGCTAACAAGCTGTGTGTTCCAGCTAGCTCCATTCGTCTTTTGTTGTTGCAGGAAGCACATGGAGGTGGTTTGTTGGGACATTTTGGTGTTAAAAAGATAGAGGATGTGCTGGCCGCTCACTTCTTTTGGCCACGAATGAGGCGTGATGTGGAGCGCTACGTTTCACGTTGCACGACATGCAACAAAGCTAAGTCTCGACTTAACCCACATGGTCTTTATATGCCTCTTCCGGTTCCTAGTGCACCTTGGGAGGATATTTCTATTGACTTTGTTTTAGGATTGCCTAGAACAAAGAGGGGGAGGGATAGTGTCTTTGTGGTTGTTGATCGTTTCTCTAAAATGGCTCATTTTATACCCCGCCACAAGACCGATAATGCTTCACATGTTGCTGATTTGTTCTTTAATGAGGTTGTGCGTTTGCATGGTGTTCCCAATACTATTGTTTCTGATAGCCATGCTAAGTTTTTGAGTCACTTTTGGAGAACTTTATGGTATAAATTGGAAACAAAGTTACTGTTTTCTACTACTTGTCATCCACAAACTGATGGGCAAACGGAGGTAGTTAATCGTACCATATCTACTATGTTGCGGGCTGTTTTGAAAGACAATTTGAGGTTGTGGGAGGAGTGTTTGCCACATATTGAGTTTGCTTATAACAGGTCTATTCACTCCACAACCAAGTTAAGTCCGTTTATGGTGGTGTATGGTTTCAATCCTCGTGCTCCAATTAATTTGCTACCTTTACCACATACTGAAATTGTGAACTTAGATGCTACACAACGTTCTGAATTTATTCTTAAGTTGCACGAAACTACTAAGTTACAAATTGAAAAAATGAACGAAAAGTATCGCATTGCTGCTAGTAAAGGTAGGAAGGAGGTAAAATTGGAACCCGGTGATTTGGTGTGGGTTCATTTGAGAAAAGATAGGTTCCCGGATTTGAGAAAGTCCAAACTCATGCCACGTGCTGCTGGACCTTTTAAGGTTCTTAAGAAGATAAATGACAATGCATATAAACTTGAGTTGCCTCTCGAGTTTGGGGTTAGTCCCACATTTAACATTTCAGATTTGAAGCCATACTTGGGAGAAGAAGATGAGCTTGAGTCGAGGATGACTCCAATGCAAGAGGGAGAGGATGATGTGGACATCACTCCTGCAGATATACACAACACTCACATGGTAGACATGCAAGGTCCAATTACTAGAGCTCGAGCACGAAAATTGAATTTAGAGGTGAGCTCGTTCCTGAACAATTCTTTATATGTGAATTTTGAGAGTATGTTGCTACCTAATGGATTCATTATGATTAGGAACCATGGAGAGGACATGGAGATACATGGAGAGGGGTTTGGAGGCGTGGAGGGCCAGAAAATACACCAACAAGAAGTTAGAGACCGAGCCCAACTCAAACTCGAGTCCAACTCGGACCCAGGAGCAGTCCATCTTAAAATGGATGCACAGGAGGCATACGGACTCTGTTTTTGATGTTCTACATATGCACGGAAAGCTGAGAGGATAAACTTTCCAATGGAACTGGCCCCACGTCAAAATTCACTCGGATTCGACGGGAAACTTCGAAACAATATAAAGTTTAGAGTCTGTCAGGGTGTTGCATCACCTAGTTGGGCCTTTGGGCCTTGTATCGAGTCCAAGCCCATTATGTACGTGTCTTAGGGTTAGGACACAACCCCAGCACCCCCCTGGTCGTCCTCCACCTCCTTTATACCCCCTAGCCGCCGTCACAAACAGCTGGGTTTCGCTTAGTTACAATCTGTCATTGAACAGTTCGCTGATCATTGGTTGTGAGACCCCAAATTCGTGATCAATTCAGTTTTGATCGCAACTTCTCTGTTCCTGCTTGTGTTCTTGATTGCGCTTGCAGGGATAAGCCTTCGTGGCGAGGTCATTTGTGTGACACGGATGATAACCAACGGAGCAGTGGTGTAGTGATTGCGGGGTTACGTTCGTTCGGAGCCTTGGATCATTAACGTCGAGATCTCCACCCAATCAAGTTTACCTACCTCTCGGAAGATTGGGACTCATCCTCCTATCATATTCACCCTAGGATGCTTCCTTTGGTCAGTGTGGCTTAGCTACCTATGACTCCTATTCAGGGGTGTAACTTGCTGTTAACCCGTGGCTCTAATATCAATCTAAGGTTTCTATCTAGGCGTGTAACCTACTGTCAACCCATGGCTCTGATACCAATCTGTGACGCCCTCAATTCTGTGGGAAAACCACGGAACCGAGAACTAATGCATATATGTGCCCAGGATGTTCATCACACATACACATACGTTTCATAAACTGAATTCAGATTTATATATTACCACGAATAACAGAGTTTATTACAACACCTCATGAGTCTTAAACTCATGCTCACAGCGGAAGTCTTATTTCTATCCAGAGGAAACAATTCAGCTAATGCGGAAGCAAAACTAAGCAGTAGTGGCTCCATCTCTACTCCTTTCCACAGGCAAGGTTGAGAACAGATCACATGCCTCAATGCCCCACGTGGTCTTCATAGTAAGCTTCTCCTGCTGCTGATGATGAAGTAATAATGCAAGTTTGAGTACAATGATGTACTCAGCAACTGCGGGAAAACACATGATATGCAGCTCATAACAATGTAGGTATAAAAAGGCTCATTTGCAGAAAAGCAAATTTATAAAACCATGATAAAACAGCAACTTAACTTTAGATGAATGTAATCCCAACATGAACTAAATTACCCCCATAACTTCATCTCTTTCCGTGTTCCATCCGAACTTTAACCAACCTTTATTCACACTCACGAATACCTCCTCATATTCGATACCATCTCACGAATACCTTCCCGTATTCGCTACCATCTCATCTCATAAAAACAACTTCGTCTCGCACCGAGACCAATCTCATGTCTCGACTCAACAATCATGCAACCATCCCATCACCCGGACTCAACAGTCCCAACAACCAAACCATAACCAAATCCATAACCAAATCCATAACCAAGAACCTTCCCAATAACCATCCCAACTAATCATAGCAGTTTAGCCAGGTGCTCGTGACCGTAAGCTCGACTATCATGATAGTTTTAATAACTCTGCAGAGTTTGCACCTCTTTACCCACAAGTTTGTGATTTCGTCACCCGTCGGCGACTGCAGAACCTCCATTATACCAGTACACAACCGTCGGTGTATGGTCAAGAGATCACAAAATAGCCTTTACAAAGGGGTTACTAGATGTATGGACTCACTAAGGTTTCATCGGCAGGCTAGAATCTCCAATTCTCCCACCCACGGGCCCCCTCTTGTGCCATGCAGTTCCCAGGGCAGTCCTCATTTGACTCCCATTCCCCGCGCCTTCCACAGTCCATAACACTCTAGCAACTTACCTAATTACTCAGCTAAGCCGCACCCATACTTGGCCTTATGGTGGCACTGTTATCCTGGCATGTGCATGCATGAACCGGTCCTTAGATCTACGGTAAGTAAACCACCATCTCATGCTACCTCATTCACAAACCCAGTCTTGCCTAGATCTCCCTCCGATCCATATCCATTATTAATATCAGTTTCTCATTATCATTACGAGTGCAGTTAGCTAGACACATCTATCTCGCTTCCCAATCCCATAGACTCAGCGAAGCATAAAGCAAAAACCATACCCGACTCATAAAACTTCCCAGGCGACAAGGGTGGTTCAACCAAAACTAGTAAACTCCTATAAAAATGGTTTCCCATCATGTTTGACTCAGCACACACACCTTTTCGCAAAACAAAATAGTTTTACCCAAAACATAGGATCAACATGGTCAAGGAGCACTTGCCATGTTCTTGCGGTTCCGGTTGTTCTTGAATCTCACAACCTGGTTGTTGCAGTTCGTCGTAGACAGCTCCCTGAGCTTTTCCTGCTAGGTAGGATCACGTGCATACAAGTTTCACAGCAATTAATATCATGCACAAACCTTAATCTAGATGCGATGATGCATATGCATGCTATCCTATGATTTGTATTAGATTGGTGTGTTCTTGCATGGCTTGCATGGACAGAGGTGTTCGGATCAAAGGTGGACGTTGCAATGATCTTGTCTTTAGATCAATCTGATCATCAAGTGATCTGTCCACGAGAAGGCTTCTGTTAGAAAGGAATCAAAGAACAGATGCAAAGAAAACTCAACGATATCGTAAGGTGGTATTGGGGCCTACCTTACGTTCCTCTCGGTTTTCGAGGTCCTCCTCAGACCGCTCGGCTCTCCTCCGGCGATCTCCCTTGCTGTGCTTCGGCGATGGCTTACTCGGCGAGTTAGGGCTAGGACTCTAAGTTGTCGGCTCAGGAGTTGAAAAGAAGTTCGTGGTTTCGGCCAGAGGTTCTGGGTTCTATTTATAATCGGGAAGAGAAGAGTCCTAATCTGTTTGTATCCCGAATAAGAGTCTTATTCAGATCATCGTTGGATCCTATCATCTTATCTTTAGTTGATTTGGTGCAGTAACGTTGTGGAATTCAGGTCGGTTTCCTGTACGTACCGATATTCTTACGCGTAACAGCCGCTCCAAAACTCGTTACTTTCGCGGCGATGAGCTCCGGAGGCTCCACGTGTCCTTCCGGGGCCTGGTATCTCCTTCTCCGCAGAGACGAGCTCCGGTTGTGCCGCGTGTAAATCGACCGAGACCTCCCCCTCCTTTGGAGGTGAGCTCCACGCAGGCCACGTGTTGACGCCGGTCTTTCCTTTCTTCTTTCTTCAGGGACATGCCCCGAGGTCAACACGTGTCCAGCAGCGACAGACCTCCCGGAGATAAGCTCCGGTGACAACGCGTGTCCAATAGAACAGGACCTCTAGGAGGTGGGCTCCGAGGTCGACAAGTATCCCGCACGACTGGTCCTTTGATTTCTGCGAGGACTAGCTCCGAGGATGACACGTGTCCAGCGGAAATGCCTTTGCTTCTTCCGCAGAGGCTAGCTCTGTGGGCAACACGTGTCCCACAGGATCGGACCTCTCCCCTTTGCGGAGACGAGCCCCGAGCCTGCCACTTAGCCAGCTTGGCGGCGGTCTCTCCCCACTTCGCAGGGATGAGCTCCGAACACGCCACGTGGCCAGCGGCCGTGGTGAGTTGTCTTCGGCGCTTTCTGAGAGTTGGATTCGACTCTTATTGGCTATCCTTTTGACATTTTTCTCTGTTCCTTCTTTTCTTAAAATGTTTCCTCTTCATAAAACATGAACATAGGCTGACACCCGAGATGAGGGTGTCACACAGGAAGGCGACCTGGTGTTGCGGCGCATACTTTCTCGTGAAGGGACCCACAAACTCTCCCCTAGCTAGGAAGGTCCTTTCCGAGTCACAAAAGTGTACCGTCCCGGGTGCGTACGCCTTTCCACCGAGGATGGGGATCCGCTCCCGCACCCTTGGAACATAGAACACCTCCGTAAGTTATACCCCTAGAGCAATAGTAGGACAACCTCTTCCTTTTGTAATAGATTCCATAGAGTCCAGGAACAGCGCTCGGAGCAGCTAAGTCTTAGGGGACGGTCCAGGACTATGTTCAGCTTGGCCTGGTTCCGACCCTAAGTGAGTAGAGTCTTGCTTCCCTTCTTAATGGGGCGGGTCGTTGCCTCCATGTTTAGCCTGCCTTCCTCCTATGGAAATTTATATGAAAAGAAACCTTTCCTACTTTGCTCTTCCCTTATTCTCATTTAAATTACGTATAAATTTTTATGACAACACTTCTGGTGTATGCTCACCATGCACTCAGCTCCCTTTTCTCATTCTCACCTCTAGTCGGCATTTGCTGCCCTACCGAAGGCGGTTGCGTTTGAGGGTCCTGCCGATGGCCAGGGGGCCCCGAGCTCCCGACCCTTCGTGCACGGTAGTTCCCAAGCACCGTACAAATGGATAGGGACCGTAAGCCAAATAAGACTATGAGATAGGGAAGGGGGAGCCCCAAGGAGAATTACGTTTCTCTTACTTGTGTGCAGGACCTCTCGGCCTTAGCTCCCCGCAGGAGTATGGTAGGAGCACCCAACCAATGGGCTACACCTACCAGGGGGCCGCTACGGGATCGCGCAAGACCGGAGCTCCAAGGCAAGACCAAAGGATCCGGACCTTTCCCCCTCCGCAGGGGCGAGCCCCGAAGGCCCCACGTGTCCAGCGGGGCCGGAGCTCCCCTCTCCTCAGGGGGGGGGCTCTGGGCCCGCCATGTGGCCGGCAGAAGCCGGACCTCCCCCTCCGAGGGGAGAGCTCCGAAGCCTCCACGTGTCCCACAGGGCCGGACCTCCCCCTCCTCAGGAGGGAGCTCCGGGCCCGCCACGTGGCCAGCAGATCCGGACCTCCCCATTCTTATGGGGCGAGTTCCGGAGACCTCCGGGGCCCCTAATACAATAAGGCCCTGAGGAAGGTGTCTGTACAGAGCTTCGAGATTGGTGAAGGCCTCTGAGTACCTTGCAGAGCTAAGGGCTCGGCCAGGCAAAACCAAGAAGAAGACTAAAACACACAGACACAGAAGATAATAAGAGTCTGTTCATTCAAGGCTCCATGAGCTGGGCTACAGACTCAACAAAAATAATAAAAAAAGAAGGTACAGGGCCTTTTGGCCATGGGGGCGGATGCCTAACAGTCCCCGGACTCCCGTTGGAATCTAGAGGCCACAAGGGCGGCCACGTCCTCGACCTAGGCCCTGACAGCTTCCTCCCGCTCGGCGGCGGGCCCTAGACGGACTGGCTCCAGAGAGAAGGAAGGGTCTTGGCTCCGGAAGCACGCGAGCACATGCGTAGCGACCTCCTTCGCCAGGCCTCGTCCCTCCACCTCAAGCTCGTCGACGATCACCGCTTCGAGCCGGCCCAGCTTGCCGCCGATGGACTCAAGCGCCGAGATTGCCTCAGACACCTCCTGCGCTAGAGCCTCCGTCCTAACCGGGCCGAAACCAAGAGGAATCAAGGCGGACCCCGCCTTGGTAGCAAAGCTCCAGACCGCCTGGGCCTTGACAGACCGCGAAGCCTGGAGCTTCTCTACCTCTTGGCGGGCCGCCAACTCGCGATCCAGTGCCGCCTGGCGCTCCCGGGAGGATTGCTCCTCCCTCGCAGCAGCAGCCAACTCGCGGAGCTCCAGCTCCTCGGCCCGAGCCCTCAGCTCGCCCTCTCTGGCCTTCAGCCGTGCGGCAATCTTCTCCTCCTCGGCCGCCACGGCACGTTCCCGATCGACGACGGCACACTCTCGACGAACTACTTGCAGCTGCAACTCCTCCGTGGCAGCAGAGCGCGCCTCGGCCTTGGCTTCGGCCTGGGCCAGAGCTTCGTGGAAGGAAGCGCAGAGCCGCCGAGTCTCTGAGTCCAGGCGGCCGACGGCTTTCTTCTGAGCGTCGAGCATAGCACCCATGGCCTCAAGCCTCGACTGCCTAGAGTCGAGCTCTGCCTTAGCCTCCTAGGTCCGCTGCTGCAGGAGGTGCTCCCAACTAAGAAGGCGCTCCCTCTCTCCAGCCAGCGCCCCCCGCCCCCGCTCAAAGGTGGCCTGGAACTGTCGGGCGCCAGTCTGAACACGCCCCAAGGCATCCCACATGGGCACCGGGATGGTGGGGGCAGGAGTCGTGCCCCTGACCTCTCCTGTCGCGTCTACGACCGGCGAAGGTGCTGGTGCCTTAGCAACTGAAGCAAGACGCTGACCCGCGGGAGCCAGGGAGCCAACAACTGCACCTACAGCAGCCTTTCCAACCTCAGCACCGGACTTTCGGGCTGGTGAAGGAGGACGAACAGGTGCTGCTGCAGCCACCGCAGAGGGCGAACCCGCCGGCACAGAAGAAGCCCCCGCCGACTTGGGGGCCGTTGGAACCACCGCAGTTCCCGGATGCTGCGGCACGGAGCCTCCGCCAACTGGAGATGGCCGTGGAATAGGCTCGCCCCCAGCAGCCGGTGAGTCCCTGCAGGCAAAGAAAGCTCTCAGGCTAAGAGAGGAGAAGGGAACGCTACTCCTACAAGCCAGAAAGAGCAACACTTACTGGGCGACGTGAGCGCTCCAACGGGCCTGTAGCCCCGACCTCTGGGCCGGGGTAGAACCGCCATGACCTGCGGCCGGAAAGTTCGTGGGCTGTGGCGTCTGGGCCCCCGGCGCACTCCCCGGCGTCGCCCCACCGGCGTCCTTTCTAGAAGCCCCTCCGCCTGAGGAAGGGTGGCGGGATGCTTGGGGTTCCTCGGACTGCCGCTGTCCGGGAAGAGACCCGTCGGAGTGGGACACCCGGGGTCTCATTGGGTCGCCACTCGATGGACCAGCGCCTCCGGGAGATGGGCGCAAGGGTGCCCCGGCCCCCTGACCCGGCGCAAGCGATGCCCTCGGAGGAGACCGGGCACGTTTCTTCTCTGGCTTCCCGGGGGCCGGCTCCTTCCCCTTCCCCTTGTCGGCGGCTTGAGTTCCGCCGGCCCTCGGGGCGGGTTGGGCGGCGACAGATGCCTCGTGCTCCGATCCGGAGCGCTCGGTCCCAGGGATCGAGATGCCCCGGAGGGTATCCCCAACCTGACGAACGGCGATCCCGATGACGTCGAGGTTCGGCATCTTCTGCAGTAGCTCTGACCTCCTCTACGGCTCTAAGAAGAGTGGAGTGGCAGAGGTCGGGAAGGCGAGGTCGCCACAGGGGACATAGTCACCGCTCACCTTGCCCACCATCTCGTACTGCTCCTCTTCGGAATGATCTGAGCTGAGACCCCTCTCCAACCTAGTGCAGTCCTGCTCACCAGTGTAGTACCATGCCGGGCGGTTGCGCTGCTGCAAGGGTGCAATACGGCGCGACAAGAAATCCATTAGCACTATCAGGGACGTTAGCCCCTCGTTGGCCAGGAACCGGATCCGCTCCAAGACCGGTGCGTACTCCTGCTCCAGTTCTGGGACCTCCTCCCAGAAGCGACGCTCGGTGGTTGGACCGGCAGTTGGGAGCTGCAGACGATCGTGCTCGTCGGTCTGCATGATCACCCAGTTCTCCCTCCAGTTTTCCCACCTCGACGCACTGAAAGGTACAAGGTACCCAGAGGTCTTTGGGTCCTTGCAGCGATGCTGGAAATAGTACGCTCCCAGCTAGGTCTTCGAGCTGCGCCCGGTCGTCCGCAACACGAAGAAGTAGAGGAAGAGCGTCGCTGAAGCATGCACCCCCACAAACATCTCGCAGAAATGGACGAAGACAGCGGCCATCGCGAAGGAGTTGGGGGAAAGGTGGTGGAGCTGGAGACCATACGTCTCCAGCAACGTGACGAAAAAGGAAGAAATTGGCGGGACGAACCCCACCATGGCGTAGGCAGTAAAGAAGACCATCTCCCCCTTTTCCAGGAGCAGGGGGAGAGATCCCCGGCGGAGCCGGTGTTTCTGCTCCTCCGTGTGCCAGCCCAGCAGCCTGCGCACTGGCCCAAGCTCGGCCTACCGAGCGAGACGCAACAGGAGCAGGTTGGAAGCCATGGCAGGGGAGAGCTCAAGGACAGGGAAGACAAAGGCGCAAGAGTTCAAGGAAGGTGCAAGCGCTAGGAAGTGCTAAGGGAAACCGCGATGTGGGTAAGATCCCCTTTTAAAACTTCCCAGGTGCGATTCAAAGCGATTTGAAACTCTTCGAATACGCCGCATGGGCAACCGCTTCGGCTCCAAGACCGAGTGTTGATGACAAGTGGACCCAAGTCGTCCAGCTGAAGCGGTGGGCCAAGAAGTCAGTCTCCCAAGGAGACGAGCCGACAAGGCGCTTTGGCGGTTCCCGAAAAAAGCGCCGCAACGTGCAGAAGTGGCAGCCTTGGGAACCGCCGCAGTAAAAGCAACCATCAAGTGGGTTCACGCTCCCACGATCCCGCGACTGTTCGTGCTCCGGCAACGGTCAATGCGGGACTTAGAGAAGGTGCGCCGAATGGAAGAGACGGAGGCCCCACCTCGGGCTCGCTATCTCCCCCGAGATGGGCCCGGGGGCCACTGTCGGTAGCTCCCCTACTCAGCGGGTAGCTCCGGACCCGCCACGTGGCTTTGCCCCCTCGCCAGGGGTGAGCCCCGTAGGCTCCACGTGTCCCACGGGGCCGGGCCTCCCTCCCCTCAGGGGGGATCTCCCCATCCTCATGGGGCGACCTCTGGGGTCCTTAATACAATAAGGACCCGGGGAAGGTGTCTGTGCAGAGCTTCGAGATTGGTGAAGACCTCTGTCGGTACCCGCGATATGGGGTACCCCCGCGCACAGGGGGAAAATGCCTAAGAAACTCGCCCTTCTCCGCAGGGAGAGCTCCGAAGGCGCCACGCGTCCAGCGGGGCCGGACCTCCCTCTCCTCAGAGGAGAGCTCCGGGCTCGCCATGTGGCATACAGAAGCCGGACCTCCCCCTCCGCGGGAGAGAGGTCCGAAGGTGCCACGTATCTGGCGGGCCGGACCTCCCTCTCCTCAGAGAGGAGCTCCGGGCCCGCCACATGGCCGACAGAAGCCGAACCTCCCCCTTCGCGGGGAGAGGTCCGAAGGCTCCACGTGTCCCGCGGGGCCAACCCCCCTCTCCTCTGAGGAGGGCTCCGGGCCCGCCACGTGGCAGCAGAACGGCGCTGCCTGCCCCCGAGCGATAGGCAGCGGGCGTAAAGACGCCCCATACCTTGCCCGTATAAGATATTCAAGGCCCGCGTCTTCCCAAGACGCGGAGACGCGGAGCACGCCTCTGTCAGGTGCCGTTGCACCCAGTCGCATCACAGACTGGCGTGCGGTGCCAGAACCTGCCAGCAAATAAACACCGTGACAAGACATCCCATGCCGCCTGCGCCGTCCAACCACTACGACTAGCATGCGGCATGGGCAGGGCGGCGAGACGGAGACTCGGAAGCCTTCGCCAGAGACAACTACCGGCATAACTGCAGATACGGTAGAGAACAGTCAATCTCCCCGGGACCACCTGTCGGGTCCCGGGCCCCCCTTGTAAGCCACCCGAGTCTTGGACTATAAAAGGCTCGGGTAGGCGACGATAGCAAGGGTTCGCACTCTAGCCATCAGCACCCTGGGTTCACACTCTGCAACTCATACGCTAGCCATACACTCCCAAGCTGTAACTCACCCCCAAGCTCAGGACTCTGGCCTGAGCAGCAAGCAATACAGCGAGCTCCATAGCTCGCCGTGGACGTAGGGTTTTACGCTCCGGCGGCCTGAACCACGTAAAACTCACCGCGTCAAGCTCTTACTAACTCGTCCATTCGCGCAAGCTCTCCGCAAGGGACTAGCCCCACCGAAAAAAGAACATCCGCGGGCTGCCCAGTGCAGGCCCGGGGGAAGTGTCGACCGAACACTTCGACATTTGGCGCGCCAGGTAGGGGGCTTTTCCCCTTGCGCGCCGAGTTTCCGCCGACGAAGATGACCAAGCTTCCTTCAGCGGCAAACTCTCCTCCCCCGCATTCGCGGCGAACCGTGACCAGGGTGGAGTACATGTCGGCACACTCAGGACGGAGTGTGTCGGCGCAAGCTGGGAGCCAGCAGCCGGCTCTGGCAGCGCCGACCCCGGCAATGCAGGCTACGACCAGCATGAGATCTTCTGCAGCGATAAGCGAACCCCACAGGGGTGCGCTAGCTGCAGCAAGAGCGCTACTGTGCAACCCACCTGCTGGGGACGCACCTAATTCGGTAATCCAGCAGTGGATACGCGAGGTAGACCGCCTCGTCGTCGCTGCCGCAAACCCTCAACTTCGGCGGGGACGACGCTCCGGTCAACCGGCTGTGTCGCTTACGCGCACGCCAACGGTTGACGGGCAGACGGCGGACTCCAGCTCCACCAGGCTTCCATCGACGGATCTGAGGGCAGAGCTGGAGCGATGCCGCTTGGGCCAAGATGCCCGAGTGTTCCTCGAGCGACGTCGAGAAATGCGTCGCATCCAAGAGGCCGGCGACAGCATGACGTCGGCCTCGACCCAGCCTGAAGGGCAGACCTTCGCCACGCGAGCTCTGCCCCAGGCGTACGCCGCGCAGCATAAGCCACAACCATGTGCTCTGCAAGCGGCGTCCCCGGCCTATGGCGCAACCTTGCCCATACCGGGGTACACTGTGTCAGGCGCAACCAAGCGTTCACGGCACCAGTACCTGCACTGGGAGCCAGCAACCGGCTCTGGCAGCGCCAACCCCGGCAATGCAGGCTCCAACCAGCGTCAGGTCCTCAGTAGCGCTGGGCGTACCCGGCGGGGGTGCGCCAGCCGCAGCAAGAGCGCTACTGCACAATCCGCCTGCTGGGGACGCGCCTCAGGCAGCGACCCAGCAGTGGATTCGCGAGATAGACCGTCTCGTCGTCGCCGCCGCAAACCCTCGACTTCGGCGGGGACGACGCTCTGGCCAACCGGCTGTGTCGCTGATGCGCACGCCAATGGTTCCCGAGCAGACGGTGGACTCCAGCTCCACCAGGCTTCTGTCGACGGACCTGAGGGAAGAGCCGGAGCGATGCCACTTGGGCCAAGATGCCCGAGTGTTCTTCGAGCGACGTCGAGAAAGGCGTCGCAACCAAGAGGCTGGCGTCAGCATGACGTCGGCCTCGATTCAGCCTGAAGGGCAAATCTTCGCCACGCGAGCTCTGCCCCAGGCATACGCCGCGCAGCATATGCCACAACCATATGCCCCGCAAACGGCATCCCCGGTCTAGGGAGCAGCCTTGCCCATACCGGGGTACACTGTGCCAGCGGCGAACCAAGCGTTCGCGGCACCAATACCTGCACTGGGAGCCAGCAGCCGGCTCTGGCAGCGCCGACTCCGGCAATGCAGGCTCCAACCAGCGTCAGGTCTTCAGTAGCGCTGGGCGTACCCGGCGGGGGTGCGCTAGCCGCAGCAAGAGTGCTACTGCACAATCCGCCTGCTGGGGACGCGCCTCAGGCAGCGACCCAGCAGTGGATTCGCGAAGTAGACCGTCTTGTCGTCGCCGCCACAAACCCTTGCCTTTGGCGGGGACGACGCTCCGGCCAACTGGCTGTGTCGCTGACGCGCACGCCGACGGTTGACGGACAGACGGCGGATTCCAGCTCCACCAGGCTTCCATCGACGGACCTGAGGACTGAGCTGGAACGATGCCACCTGGGCCAAGACGCCCGAGTGTTCCTCGAGCGGCGACGAGAAAGGCGTCGCAGCCAAGAGGACGGCGTCAGCATGACGACTGCCTCAACCCTGCCTGAGGCGCAGACTTTCGCCACGCGAACTCTGCCCCAGACATACGCCATGCAGCATATGCCACAGCCATATGTCCTGCAAACGGCGGCCACGGTCTATGGCGCAGCCTTGCCCATACCGGGGTACACTGTGCCAGCGGCGAACCAAGCGTTCGCGGCACCAACGCCTGCAGCAACAGGGGCAGGATGTACGGCCCTGGAGCCCCACCTCCGCTCCACGAGGTGGCCGCGCAAGTTTCGGCCGCACCTGCCCGAGAAGTACGACGACAGCGTCAACCCGGCGGGGTTCCTCCAGATCCACTCCACCGCCGTACTTGCTGCAGGAGGGGATGAGGCCGTCATGGCCAAACTACTTCCCCGTCGCCTTGACCGGCCCAGCCCGGTCTTGGATAATGGACCTCCCTCAGGGTTCCTTAACTTCCTGGGGAGAGCTATGCCAGCAGTTCATCGCCAACTTCGGCAGCTCCTACACCCGTCCCGGCATGGAGCCTGACCTCCACGCCATCAAGCAACAACCTGGGGAGTCGCTGCGCTCCTTCATCCAGTGGTTCTCCCAGGAACGCAACACCATTCCGCATATTCAAAGTGCTTCTGTGGTGGCGGCACTTCGACAGTGTCCGGGACGAGAAGATGCTTGAGAGGCTTGCAACCAGAGAGGTCTGCGATGCCTCCGAGATCTTCAGCCTGGCGGACAAGTGCGCCAGAGCAGCCGGAGGGCAGAGTTGGCACTCACTGCCATCTTCTGAAGCCGGAAGATAGCCCAAAGACGGCGGAGTTCAAGCTGGGCTCCCGACCACGTCAGACAGCCAAGAGCCAAGCACTGGCTGACTTCGTGGCTAAGTGGACGCCAACGAAGGCTGACCCAGGGGGCCGCGAAGACGGTGAACCAAAGTACCGAGCTCCGGTCTTCATCGGGCCTCACTGGACGCTCTTCTTCGACGGCTCCTCACGAAAGCAGGGGGCCGGTGCCGGCGTACTGCTCCTCATGCCATCGGGGGAGCAGTCTGGGTACATGGTGCGTCTCAATTCCAAGGCAACCAACAACTTGGCAGAGTATGAAGCACTCATCTTTGGCCTAAAAGACAGTCCTGTCTCTGGGCGCTCGCCAGTTGTTGGCGCAGGGCGACTCCCAGCTAGTTATCAAGCATGTTAAGGGTGAATGCCCCTGCAATGACCCACAGCTAGCTGCTTATCTGCTCCACGTGCGGATGTTGGAGAAAGACTTCCTCGCCTTGGACCTGCGCCATGTACCGCGCGCTGGCACGGCCGCAGCTGACGACCTCTCAACGAAAGACTCCATCAGAGCCCCTGCGCACGAAGGAGTCTTCGAGAGGACGTTGCTGCGGTCCACAGCCCGGCCCTCCGAGCCGGGCGAAGGGGGCTGAACCAGTGCCTCGAAGCTAGGCAGTCCCGGCGGCCCTGTATGCCGCCAAAGGATCGTAAGAGTCACTGGGGACTCCGTGCAACCCAGCGCTCAATATCCAGAAGCTCAAGTAGTCCCGATGCATGGACCACGGAGGTCCGGGACTCCTTGAAGGACATCCTTCCTGATGAACGTGCATCCGCTGAACGGATGGTGCGGATGGCTATGTGCTACGCGCTGGTATCTTTACTGGCGTGGCGCCACGACATCCTATTGCGGTGCATAACCCAGGAGGAAGGCTGCGATTAGCTCGCAATAGTCCAAGGAGGCGAGTGCTGGGAACGCTCATCGTCCCGCATGTTGGTCGGTTAAGCCACCCGACATGGCTCCTACTGACCGAGAGCCACCTGGACGCCGTCAAACCGGTTAGGGATGCAATGCGTGCCAGGTCCACGCCAAGCAGACCCACACAACCGGTGCTGACGCGCACCCAAAGCCGTCGGCGGATACCGGCTCCTCCATGTCGAGGGCCAGCCGAACTTCCCAGGGCCGGGTCACGGGAACTACCCTTCCACATGGTATGCGGGGCCGAAGCCGTGCTTCCCCCTGAGATCGCCATGGGGGTCCCCCCGTGTCCGGTGTACGACGAAGCCACGCATGACCCGCTCTGCGTGAAGACAGGCGCTCCGACGCCACCCCAGTAAGTTCACCATGCTTACTTAGGTGTTTATTTAAATTACGCATTAATTTATATGAACACCTCCCCACGCTCTTGACAGTGTGCGTCCATTGTACACTCGGTTCCGCTTTCCGGCTCTCATACATAGTCGATATTTGCCGTCCTACCGAAGGCGGTTGTCGAAGTGTGCGATCGACACTTCCCCCGGGCCTGCTCTGGGCAGCCCGCGGAGGTTCTTTTTTCGGAGGGGCTAGTTCCTAGCGGAGAGCTTGCGCGGATGGACGAGTTAGTGAGAGCTTGACACGGGAAGTTTTACGTGGTTCAGGCCGCCGGAGCGTAAAACCCTACGTCCACGGCGAGCTATGGAGCTCGCTGTATTGCTTGCTGCTCAGGGCCGGGGGCCTGAGCTTGGGGGTGAGTTACAGCTTGAGAGTGTATGGCTAGCGTATGAGTTGCAGAATGCGAACCCTTGCTATCGACGCCTACCCGAGCCTTTTATAGTCCAAGGATCGGGCGGCTTACAAGGGAAGCCGGGACCCGACAGGTGGTCCCGGGAAGATTGCCTATTATCTACCGTATCTGTAGTTATGCCGGTGGTTGCCTCCGGTCGAAGGCTTCTGAGTCTTCCTTTTGCCGCCCTGCCCATGCCGTGCGCTAGTCGTAGTGGTTGATGACGGCGCAGGCGGCATGGGATGTCTTGTCGCGGCGTTTATTACCTGTCAGGTTCTGACACCGCGCGCCAGTCTGTGATGCGACTGGACGCAACGGCACCTAACAGGCGCGTGCTCCGCGTTTCCGTGTCTTGGGAAGACGCGGGCCTTGAATTCCTTGTACGGGCAAGGTGAGGGGCGCCTTTACGCCCGCTGCCTACCGCTCGGGGGCAGGCAGCACCGTTCTTCCGGCCACGTGGCGGGTCCGGAGCTCTTCTCTGAGGAGAGGGAGGTCCGGCCCCGCTGGACGCGTGGCGCCTTCGGACCTCTCTCCCGCGGAGGGGGAGGTCCGGCTTCTGCATGCCACGTGGTGGGCCCGGAGCTCACCTCTGAGGAGAGGGAGGTCCGGCCCCGCTGGACGCGTGGTGTCTTCGGACCCCTCTCCCGCGGAGGGGGAGGTCCGGCTTCTGTATGCCACGTGGCGGGCCCGGAGCTCTCCTCTGAGGAGAGGGAGGTCCGGCCCCGCCAGACACGTGGCGCCTTCGGAGCTCTCCCTGCGGAGAAGGGCGAGCACCTTAGGCATTTTATCCTGTGCGCGGGGGTACCCCATATCTCAGGTACCGACAGTGGCCCTCGGGCCCATCTCGGGGGAGATAGCGAGCCCGAGGTGGGACCTCCGTCTCTTCCAATCCGCGCACTTTCTCTAATACCCGACTTGACCGCTGCTTGGAGCACGAACGGCCGTGGGGTCGTGAGAGCGTGCGCCCACTTGATGATTGCTTTTACTGCGGTGGTTCCCAAGGCTGCCACTTCTGCACGTTGCGGCGCTTTCTTCGGGAACCGCTGAAGGGCCTTGCCGGCTCATCTTCTCAGGAGACTGACTCCTTGACCCCACCGCTTTAGCTAAGTGGCTTGGGCCCAGCTTTCATTGGCGCCCAGTCTCGGAGCCGGCGAGGTCGCCGATGCGACGTTTCCGGAGGTTTTCGAATTACCTCGAACCATCCCTGGAAAGTTTTAAAAGGTGATCTCACCCGCATCGCGGCTTCCCTTCGCATTGCTCTCGTACTTCCCTTGAACTCTTGCGCCCCGGCTCTCCTGCCCTTGTGCCTTCTTTCGCTATGGCTTCCAACTTGCTTCCGACGCGCCTTGCTCGTTCCTCCGAGCTCGGGCCAGTGCGCAGGCTGCTGGGCTGGCGCTCGGAAGAGCAGAAGCATCGGCTCCGCCGAGGATCTCTCCCCCTGGTCCTGGGAAAGGGGGAGATGGTCTTCTTTACCGCTTATGCTCTGGCGGGGTTCGTTCCGCCGATTTCTTCCTTCTTCGTCACCCTGCTGGAGACATACGGTCTCCAACTCCACCATCTCTCCCCCAACTCCCTCGCAATGGCGGCAGTTTTTGTCCACTTCTGCGAGATGTTCGTGGGGGTGCACGCCTCCGTGACGCTCTTCCGCCACTTCTTTGTGCTGCGTACGACCGGACACGGCTCAAAGACTCAGATGGGGGCGTATTACTTCCAGCATCGCTGCAAAGACCCCAAGGTCTCCGGATACCTTCTGCCCTTCAGCGCATCAAGGTGGGAGAACTGGAGGGAGAGCTGGGTGGTAGTGCAGGCCGATGAACACGATCGCCTACAACTCCCAACCGCCAGCCCAACCACCGATCGCCGCTTCTGGGAGGAGATCCCTGAGCTGGAGCAGGAGTACACTCCGGTCTTGGAGCGGATCCGGTTCTTGGCCAACGAGGGGCTGACATCTCTGATGGTGCTGATGGACTTTGTGTCACGCCGCATTGCTCCCTTGCAGCAACGCAGCCGCCCAGCGTGGTACTACACCGGTGAGCAGGACTGTACCATGCTGGAGAGAGGCCCCGACTCTGTCCCTTCCGACGAGGAGCTGGAGGAGATGGTGAGCAAGGTGAGCGGTGACTATATTCCCAGCGGCGTCCCCGTCCTTCCGCCTTCTGCCACTCCCCTCTTCTTGGAGCCTCAGAGGAGGTCAGAGCTCCTGCGGAAGATGCCGAACCTTGATGATATCGGGATTGCCGTTCGTCAGGTCGGGGATGCCTTCCGGGGTATCACCATTCCAGGAACCGAGCACCCCGAATCAGGGCATGAGGCATCCACTGCTGCCAAACCTTCCCCCAGAGCCGACGGAACCCAAGCCGCCGATAAAGGGAAAGGTAAAGAGCCGGCCCCCGGGCATCTAGAGAAAAAACGCGCTCGGTCTCCTCCAAGGGTGCCGCCTGTGCCAATCCAGCGTGCCGGAGCTACCTTGCTTCCATCTCGCGGAGGTGCTGGTCCATCGGGTGGCGACCCGAAGAGGTCCCGAGTGTCCCTCCCCGGCGGGTCTCTCCCTAGACAGAAGCCGTCCGAATCAGCCCAAGTATCTCGCCATCCTCTCTCGAGCGGCGGGGCTCCCAGGACGGATGTTGGTGGGGCGACGCCGGCGAGCACGCCGGAGGTCCAGGCGTCCCATTCCGCGACTGTTCCAGCCGCTGGTCCTGGTAGTTCAGCTACAGCCCAGAGGCCAGTGCAGCAAGCTCGCTGGAGCGCTCATGCCGCTCAGTAAGTGTTATTCTTTCTGACTTATAGGAGTAGAGCTCCTGCCTCTTCTCTTATTCTGAGTGCCTCTTCTTCTTTGCAGGGACCGACCGGCTGCCAGGGGCGGGCCTCTTATCCGGCCGCCTTCAACCAGCGGGGGCTCCGCGCCTCGGCACTTGGGGGCCGCGGCGGCCCCCATAGCTCCCAAATTGACGGGGGCAGTGGCCTCAGTGGCCGCATCTGCTCCTACCCGCCCTCCTTCACCAGCCCAGAAGCCAGGTCTTGAGACCGGGAGGGCCGCTGTAGGTGTGCCTGCTGGCCCCCTGGCCTGCTTAGGACAGCGCCCCCCTGTAGCTGCCGAGGCGCCGGGGGGTCCAGCGGCGCGACTCCTGCTCCCCCTGCTCCGGTACCCGTGTGGGACGCCATGGAGCGTGCCCAGACCAGCTCCCGGCAGCTCCAATCTGCCTTTGAGCAGGAGCGGAAGGCATTGGCCGGCGAGAGGGACCGCCTTCTCAGCTGGCAGCAGCGGGCCCGGGCGGACCTCGACTCAAGGCAGTCAAGGCTTGAGGCCATGAGTGCTCTGCTTGGCGCCCAGAAGAAGGCCATTAGCCGCTTGGAGCTAGAGGCCCAGCGAGTTCGTTCCACCTACCGCGAGGCTCTGGCCAAAGCTGAAGCCAAAGCCAAGGAGTGTTCCGCCGCCGCGGAGGAGTTGCAGCTGCAGGTAGCCCGTCGGGAGCATGCCATCGCTGATCGGGAACGCGCTGCTGCGGACGAGGAGGAGAAGACCACCGCTCGGCTGAGGGCCAAGGTGGAGGAGCTAAGGGCTCGGACTGAGGAGTTGGAGCTCCGTGAGTCGGCTGTCGCCGCGAGGGAGGAGCAGTCTTCCAAGGAGCTTCAGGCGGCGATGGATCGCGAGCTAGCAGCCCGTCAAGAGGTAGACAGGCTCCAGTCCCTGCGGACTGCCGAGGCCCAGGCGGTCTGGCACTTCATTGCTAAGGCGGGATCCGCCTTGGCTCCTCTTGGTTTTAGCCCTGTGCAGGTGGAGACCCCAGCACGGCCGGTGTCCGAAGCGGCCCCAGCCCTTGAGTCTCTCGGCGACGAGCTAGGTCGGCTTGAATCAGTGATCGCCGACGAGCTGGAAGCGGAAGGTCGGGGCCTTGCGAAGGAGGTTGCGACGCACGTTCTGTCGTGCTTCGTTAGCCGATACCCTTCCTTTTCCCTGGGGCTGGTCCATTTAGGACCCATCGCCGACCAGGAGGAAGCTGCCAGGGCCGAAGTCGAGGACTTAGCTGCCCTCGTGGCCTCTAGGTTTCATCGGGAGTCGGGGGACCCCTAGGCACCCGCCCTCGTGTCTACAAGGCCCTGTACTTCCTTTCATTTTTGTTGAGTCTGTAGCCCAGCTCGTGGAGCCTTTGTATGGACATACTCCTGTTTCTTTCTGTGTCTGCATGTCCTAGTCTTCTTCTTGGCCTTTCCCGACCGAGCCCTTAGCTCCGCAAGGGCTCGGAGGCCTTGACCAATCTCGAAGCTCTGCATGGACACCTTGTCCGGGTCCCCACTGTATACTAAGGGTTCCGGAGGTCTCCAGGACCCGCCTCACGAGATCGGAGGGGGGTCCGAGCCGGTTGGTCACGTGGCGGGCCCGGAGCTCCTGCCTGGGAGGAGGTCCGGGCCCGCAGGGCACGTGGAGGTCCCGGGCCTCTCCCTGCAGACCACGCGGCGATCCCGGAGCTCCCCTCGAAGAGGTGGGAGGCCCGGCCCTGCCGGACACGTGGGGCCTTCGGACCCCACCCCTGCGAGGGCTAGCCCTTTGATCTTACCTTAGGGTTTTTGGCCTACCGCGATCCCGTAGCGGCCCCCTGGTAGGTGCGTTCTATTGGGTGGATGCGCCTACCATACTCCTGCGGGAAGCTGAGGCTGAGAAATCCTGCACATAAGGAAAAAGTAATTCTCCTTGGGGGTTCCCCCCTCTATTCCTTAGTCATATCTGCAGCAAATTCCGACTAAAGATGGAAATGAGAAGAGGGAATTGAACGCATAGTGAGCACGCGTTAGCAGGGTAATCATAGAAATTTAACAAGTAAATTAAATGAGTACCAAAGAAGAGCAACGTAGGGTGGGCTTCTTTTCATATAAATTTCCATACGGGGGAAGGAGGGCCGCATATGTAGGCCACGACCCACCTCAAGGGAAGCAAGACTCTACGCGCTTGGGGTCGGAACCAGGCGAAGCTGAACGTAGTCCTGGACCATCCCCTGAGGCTTAGTTGCTCCAAGCCCGGTTCACGGACTTTTATGGAAATTACTATGAAAAGAAGGGCCTGCCTGATTGTTGCTCTAGGGGTAGAACTTACAGCGGTGTTCCGTGTTCCGAAGGTTCGGGAGCGGGTCCCCTGTCTTCGGTTCTGGGGAATGGTCCCAGGCCCGGGATGTCCAGCCCTAGTACGGCAAATGGCCATGCGGGCCAGATCATCCGTACCGTCCAAGCCGGTGTATGGATCTGCTTGGCATGGAACAGGCATGCCTAGCAGCTCTCGACCAGCTCGACGGCATCCTGGAGTGTTGCCGGCTAGTAGAAGCCATGCCGAAAGGCTTTACCGACAAGCGTGCGTGAGGAAGAATGACTCCCACATTCGCCTCCATGGATCTCAGTGAACAAGTCGCAGCCTTCCCCCTGGGTTGTGCACCGCAATAGTATGTGGTTGGCGCCACGTCGGTAGAGATCCCCCTCTACCGCCATGTGTCTCTTAGCCATACGCGCAATCTGTTCAGCGGATACACGTTCATCAGGGAGGATATTGTCTTTCAAGTAGTCCCGGACCTCCGTGATCCATGCATCGGGTCTGACTTGAGCATCTGGATCTTGAGCGCTGGGTTGCACGGAGTCCCCAGTGACGCTTATGATCCTTGGCGGCGCTCATGGCCGTCGGGACTGCCAGCTTCGAGGTGCTGGTCTAGCCCCCTTCGCCCGGCTCGGCGGGCCGGGCTGTGGGTCGCGGCAACGTCCTCTCTAGGCCCCCTTCAGGCACAGTGGCTCCAGTGGCAGTGGGGGCCCTCGTTGAAAGGTCATCAGCTGCGGCCTTGCTAGCGCGCGGTACGTGGTGCAGGTCCAAGGCGAGGGGGTTTGTCTCCGCCGTCTTGGTTGATAACCAGACTGGGGATTGCCCTGAGCCAACAACTAGCGAGAAGGATGAGCACTCCATACTCTGCTATGGTGTTGGCTGCCTTGGAATTGAGACGCGCCACATACCCAGACTGCTCCCCCGATGGCATGAGGAACAGTACGCTAGCATCGGCCCCCTGCTTTCGCGGGGAGCCATGGGCGAACATCATTTGATGAGTCCTGATGAAGGTCAGGGCTCAGGGTCCTGTTTCATCGTCTTCATGGCCCCCTGAGCGTGCGTCTACTTCAGCCACAAGTGAACTAATGCCCGGTTAATGTCTGTATGACAGGAAAGGGAACCTAGATCAAACTTCAGTAGCTCCGCCGCCCATTCGGCGGCATCGCCCGTCGCATGGGGCTGCAAGAGATAGCTTTTAGCCTGGGGAGATCGCCGGGTGCCCGGCACTCGGGGGTCCTCAGGCTGCTTTGGACCTCACGGGAAGCTCCACTGTCGTCCTGGGGGCTCCGGGAGGTTGTGTCAGGGATCCGAGGTCTGGTCTTCTGGCGCTTGCTTCTTGGTAGCGGAACAGGTTACTGTGGTATGGGGTTCAAGCCATTGCGCGAAAACCAGAAATTCGCGGGACCCCTAGCTATGCCGAGTCGGCTTACGCCGGGATTAGTAGGTAGGGGGCGCCCTTCAACTACTTCAGACACAGGGGTCTGATGGGAGCCCTAGCAAGCATTTGGGTAGCGCAGCATATCACAGCCTGGTATCGAGTCTACTATTTGCTCTATCAGCCGAAAAGAAAATAGGTCTTTAGGACATGCCTTATTGAGACTGGCGTAGTGGATGCGCTTCCGGAGCTTCTCGCTGGCCTTCGGGATAATAACACGGTTTGCCAAGCGCCGGGAGCGGCGGACTCTCCGTCTCGTCGGACGGCTGGGCGTCGGGAAAGACCTTTAAGTAATGCTCCATCACCTCCCTGGGGATCTCTGGCCTCGGTGATGGCTGTCATGCAGCACATCGACCTCATGTCGGAGGGGGGCAACGAGCGCGCCTTCCTATATGCTACCCGGGCCCCCGGCTACCCGGGTGGTCTGGGTGGCATCGGCGCTGATTCGGATGAGCCTTGTGGGTACGTCGTCCTCATCAAGGAGTTGCACGTGGGGTGCGGCGGTAGAGGCACGGTGGCGTGCACTCGGGTGGAGCTGGTTTGTTCCTGTACTGCCGAGGGCTGGCGCTCTAGTTGCTGTAAGCGCCCGAAGCCTTTCCAAGGCTAATACTGCGGCAACACGGTCTCCACAACCGATTGTGGCATTGAAGGGGAGGTCAGTCTCGGCCATGTCGACCAGAATGTACTCCGTCTGGTAGCTGTCCGGTGCCCCAAAGGTCACCGGGAGGCTGATGTGGCCGTAGGAAACGACCTGTCCCGGCCCTACCCCTGAGAATGGGCTTGACGGGGCGAGCTTGGCCATCGGGATCTGCAGCTTCTGGAAGGCTGCGTGACTGATGAGGTTCAGTCCAGCCCCACCATCCACCAAAACGTGGTACATCTTCACGTTGGCGATGGTAAGGGCCACCACGAGCGGTAGTTGGCCGGCACTAGCCATGTTCCTGGGGCGGTCGGTGTCATTAGAGCTGATGGGGGTTCCCATCCACCTGAGGTGCGGTACTGCACCTGGGAGGGGAGCCACCGACGCTACCGCTCGTCGCAAGGCCTTAGCCATGCTTCTGGTCAGGGGGGTCAGCAGACCCGCCGAAGATGTCACAGGGCATCTTCCAGTGCTCGTCGTCACTGGAGATGGAGCTTCCATGATTGCGCGCTGCCTTTGCGGCGCGCCGGAGCTCCTGGAAATCCATCTGGCGGTCGTCGCCGTCTCGGACCTCGACCTTTTGGTTGCCCTCCCTTACTATAGGATGGGGCATCAGCTAGGGGCTGCTTCCCCTTCCGGAAGCGCCCCGCGAGCTTCTGGATTTTCCGGCCTCTGGAGGAATTCCGCCGGGTTGATGCTGCCGTCGTACTTCTCAGGCGAGAGTGACCGAAACTTGCGCGGCCATTTTGTGAAGCGAAGGCGGGGCGCGGGGGCCGCACACCCCGCTTCTGTCGCCGCAGGTTCTGATGCCGCGAATGCTTGGTTCGCGCTGAGCATCGCATGCTCCGGCGGCCATACACAGGACGTACGACTGTAGCATATTGAGTAGCAGCGCTCTTCGCTGCAGCTAGCGCACCTTCACTAGGTACATCCAGCGCTACTGAAAACCTGACGCTGGTCGGAGCCGGCATTGCCGGGGTCGGCGCTGCCAGAGCCGGATGCTGGCTCCCAGTGCAGGTATCGGCGCCGCGAACGCCTGGTCCTCCGCTGGCACAGTATGCCCCGGTATGGGCAAGGCCGCTCTACGGACCAGGGACGCCGTTTTGCAGGGCATATGGTTG
Source organism: Neostapfia colusana (assembly GCA_030760725.1). Classification (NCBI taxonomy): domain Eukaryota; kingdom Viridiplantae; phylum Streptophyta; class Magnoliopsida; order Poales; family Poaceae; genus Neostapfia; species Neostapfia colusana. The sequence goes on along the minus strand of JASWHV010000018.1, from coordinate 17,867,030 downwards.
TGGCATATACTGCGTGACGTATGCCTGGGGCAGTGCCCGCGTAGCGAAGATCTGTCCTTCAGGCTGGGTCGAGGCCGACGTCAAGTCGGTCTACTTCGCGACTCCACTGCTGGGTCGCCGCCTGAGGCGCGTCCCCAGCAGGCAGATTGCGCAGTAGCGCCCTTTCTCGGCGTTGCTTGAGGTATACCCGGGCATCTTGACCCGAGCGACACCGCTCCAGCTCTGTCCTCAGATCCATCGATTGAGGGCTGGCAGAGCTGGAGTCTGCCGTCTGTTCGTCAACCATCGGCGTGCGTATCAGCGACACGGCCGGTTGGTCAGAGTGTCGTCTCTGCCGGAGTCGCGGGCTTGCGGCAGCGACGACAAGACGGTCTACCTCGAGAATCCACCGCTGGGTCGCTGCCTGAGGCGCGTCCCCAGCGGGCGGATTGTGCAGTAGCGCTCTTGCTGCAGCTAGCGCACCCCCTCCGGGTACGCCCGGCGCTACTGAAGATCTGACGCTGGTTGGAGCCTGCATTGCCGGGGTCGGCGCTACCAGAGCCGGTTGCTGGCTCCCAGCTTGTTCTGACACACTCCGTCCCGAGTGTGTTGGCTTGTACTCCCCCTGGTCACGGTTCGTCGCGGAGGCGGGGGAGGTGAGCTTGCCGCTGAAGGGAGCTTGGTCATCTTCGTCAGCGGAAACTCGTCGCGCTAGGGGAAAAGCCCCCTACCTGGCGCGCGAAATGTCGAAGTGTGCGATCGACACTTCCCCCGGGCCTGCACTGGGCAGCCCGCGGAGGTTCTTTTTTCGGAGGGGCTAGTTCCTAGCGGAGAGCTTGCGCGGATGGACAAGTTAGTGAGAGCTTGACACGGGAAGTTTTACGTGGTTCAGGCCGCCGGAGCGTAAAACCCTACGTCCACGGCGAGCTATGGAGCTCGCTCTATTGCTTGCTGCTCAGGGCCGGGGGCCTGAGCTTGGGGGTGAGTTATAGCTTGAGAGTGTATGGCTAGCATATGAGTTGCAGAATGCGAACCCTTGCTATTGACGCCTACCCGAGCCTTTTATAGTCCAAGGCTCGGGCGGCTTACAAGGGAAGCCGGGACCCGACAGGTGGTCCCGGGAAGATTGCCTATTATCTACCGTATCTGTAGTTATGCCGGTGGTTGCCTCCGGTCGAAGGCTTCTGAGTCTTCCTTTTGCCACCCTGCCCATGCCGTGCGCTAGTCGTAGTGGTTGATGACGGCGCAGGCGGCATGGGATGTCTTGTCGCAGCGTTTATTACCTGTCAGGTTCTGACACCGCGCGCCAGTCTGTGATGCGACTGGACGCAACGGCACCTGACAGGCGCGTGCTCCGCGTTTCCGCGTCTTGGGAAGACGCGAGCCTTGAATTCCTTGTACGGGCAAGGTGAGGGGCGCCTTTACGCCCGCTGCCTACCGCTCGGGGGCAGGCAGCACCGTTCTTCCGGCCACGTGGCGGGTCCGGAGCTCTTCTCTGAGGAGAGGGAGGTCCGGCCCCGCTGGACGCGTGGCGCCTTCGGACCTCTCTCCCGCGGAGGGGGAGGTCCGGCTTCTGCATGCCACGTGGCGGGCCCGAAGCTCACCTCTGAGGAGAGGGAGGTCCGGCCCCGCTGGACGCGTGGTGTCTTTGGACCCCTCTCCCGCGGAGGGGGAGGTCCGGCTTCTGTATGCCACGTGGCGGGCCCGGAGCTCTCCTCTGAGGAGAGGGAGGTCCGGCCCCGCCAGACGCGTGGCGCCTTCGGAGCTCTCCCTGCGGAGAAGGGCGAGCACCTTAGGCATTTTACCCTGTGCGCGGGGGTACCCCATATCTCAGGTACCGACAGCGGTAGTGCTTGGGGTACCTGCCAGAGTCCCGGTGGCCTTTTGGATCTCCCCCTGTAAGGGTACTGTACTGCCAGTTGGTCTCCTCCGAGAAAAGACCTACGCTAGACCGGGGGGTCAGGAGCCTTGCTTTGCCCGGTCTTGCATCCAAAGCATGCGCACTCTGCCCCCCGGCGCTGCGGTCTGAGTACCAGGGGGCCGGACGGTTACACCCTGACTGGGGCTGGGGCTAGACCTCCGGGACCAAGTGCACTGGATTACCCAAGCCCTGTATTCCGGCCTGGGACAGTAAGCCAAATGAGACTAAGGGACAGGAAAGGGGGGACCACTGAGCAGTTCCGGACTCCGCCTCCAAAGCCAGGCCGAGCTCCGAGGCCAGCCCTCGCCCTCCTTTCAGAGGCGAGCGCTGATGTCGGACCTCACACCCTTCGCTGGCCTGAGCTCCGATGACCTCCGGACCTCACACCCTTCGCTGGCCTGAGCTCCGACGACTTCCGGACTCTGCCCCCATAGCTGGGCCGAGCTCCGAGGCCAGCCCTTGCCCTCCTTTCAGAGGCGAGCGCTGATGCCGGACCTCACGCCCTTTGCTGGCCTGAGCTCCGACGACTTCCGGACTCTGCCCCCATAGCTGGGCCGAGCTCCGAGGCCAGCCCTCGCCCTCCTTTCAGAGGCGAGCGCTGATGCCGGACCTCACGCCCTTCGCTGGCCTAAGCTCCGATGACTTCCGGACTCCGCCTCTACAGCCAGGCCGAGCTCCGAGGCCAGCCCTCGCCCTCCTTTCAGAGGCGAGCGCTGATGCCGGACCTCACGCCCTTAGCTGGCCTGAGTTCCGATGACTTCCGGACCTCCGCCCCCACAGCTGGGCTGAGCTCCGATGCCAGCCCTCGCCCTCCTTTCAGAGTCGAGCCCTGATGCCAAACCTCACGCCCTTCGTGGACCTGAGCTCCGATGACTCCCGGACCTCCGCCCCAACAGCTGGGCCGAGCCCCGATGCCAGGCTTCACCCTCTCCTAAGAGGCTGAACTCCAAAGCCGTCAAGACCTTGGCAGCACAGGGAGTACTCAAGATGAGAAAGTGCACAGAACGGAAGAGACGGAGGTCCCACCTCGGGCTCGCTATCTCCCCCGAGATGGGCCCGGGGGCCACTGTCGGTACCTGCGATATGGGGTACCCCCGCGCACAGGGGGAAAATGCCTAAGAAACTCGCCATTCTCCGCAGGGAGAGCTCCGAAGGCGCCACGCGTCCAGCGGGGCCGGACCCCCCCCTCCTCTGAGGAGGGCTCCGGGCCCGCCACGTGGCAGCAGAACGGCGCTGCCTGCCCCCGAGCGATAGGCAGCGGGCGTAAAGACGCCCCATACCTTGCCCGTATAAGGTATTCAAGGCCCGCGTCTTCCCAAGATGCGGAGACGCGGAGCACGCCTCTGTCAGGTGCCGTTGCGCCCAGTCGCATAACAGACTGGCGCGCGGTGCCAGAACCTGCCAGCAAATAAACACCGCGACAAGACATCCCATGCCGCCTGCGCCGTCACCAACCACTACGACTAGCATGCAGCATGGGCAGGGCGGCAAGACGGAGACTCGGAAGCCTTCGCCAGAGACAACTACCGGCATAACTGCAGATACGGTAGAGAACAGTCAATCTCCCCGGGACCACCTGTCGGGTCCCGGGCCCCCCTTGTAAGCCACCCGAGTCTTGGACTATAAAAGGCTCGGGTAGGCGACGATAGCAAGGGTTCGCACTCTAGCCATCAGCACCCTGGGTTCGCACTCTGCAACTCATACGCTAGCCATACACTCCCAAGCTGTAACTCACCCCCAAGCTCAGGACTCTGGCCCTGAGCAGCAAGCAATACAGCGAGCTCCATAGCTCGCCGTGGACGTAGGGTTTTACGCTCCGGCGGCCTGAACCACGTAAAACTCACCGCGTCAAGCTCTTACTAACTCGTCCATCCGCGCAAGCTCTCCGCAAGGGACTAGCCCCACCGAAAAAAGAACCTCCGCGGGCTGCCCAGTGCAGGCCCGGGGGAAGTGTCGACCGAACACTTCGACAGCCTCTGAGTACCTTCCGGAGCTAAGGGCTTGGCCAGGCGAAACCAAGAAGAAGAAAAGCATAACAGGCACAAAAGGTCACAAGACTCTATTTATTCATGACTCCATGAGCTGGACTATGGACTCGAAAAAAAAAGAAGAGAGATACAAGTCCTAGGGCTCCCCTAGCACATCCGGAACCTAGAAGCTACAAGAGCGGCCACATCCCCGACTTCAGCCCTGGCGGCGTCCTCCCACTCTGCGACTCGAGCGCGGGGATCACCTCGGCCACCACCAGCGCAAGGGCCGCTGTCATCAAGGGCCACTAGAGCCCGCCATCTGACACGACCCCATGGTCTTGTCGAGCCAGGATCACGCTGAGGGGTGCTGCGTTGCACAGCACCGGATAACACACATCAAAGGTACAAAGCGGAAGCAAAATTTTATTACATAAACAAGTTTATGAACATGTTTACATCAAAATAAGTTCAGTCTACACTCACGGGCGTAGACTACGCATCAAGTGCACGTTCAGCCCTTGAACGTGTCCTTGCTAGCACACATGCACACTAACTCTGCGGCGTGCACGACTCCCACTCGACAGGGTTCCCCTCCTGGGGTTCCGTCTCCTCTTCGGGAGTCCCTTCCTCATAGAACCCTGCAAAAGCTTCAAACACAAGCAGTGAGCATGAAGGCTCAGCAAGTCTGACCCGTCTCACCTAAACATGGAACTTCTACATGAGGGGTAATGGGTTACATGAGGTAAAAATCATTTGCAAGGACTCGCCTAATTAGTAGAACCTTACTTTCAAGTTTTAGCAGCAGGTTGTGGAGAACCTTACGCTAAGGTACATGAGAGAGCCGCAATCAAACAAGAAACGCATTTCTCTCATGTACTTTGCCCAAAGTTGAAATGAACTTTAGTTAGCTCTAAACTACAGCAAGTCATTAGCAATCAAGTCCATCTTTCAATCAGCAACATTTTAACATGTAACTAGCCTGTTCTTTCTACGTCACGGTACAGTGAACAAGTGGTACTCACTGACCGCGAGGGATGGCGATTATAATCGATTTACACCTGCAGGGTTACCCGAACAACCCGTCACATACGCCCGTACTCGATGTTGCCTACAACAACCATCACGGACGCCGTACGCAACCACCTTTCGCCCGTCAGCCAAATATTGAACCGGTCCCATCGTCCCGAGCAAGAGGTCTCTGCACGCGCATCTCCGTGCCGCCAGCCGATTTACACCTCGAGCTCTCAACCTACCCTCTGAACGACGGGCAATGCCTCAATACCCAGCTACCCGAGTTACATCAGTTTCCCGGTTCCCATATAGCCGGTAGGTCTTCGGTACAGTTCTAGCTTGTTCAACAGGCCCGCACACGGCTCGGTCCTCAATCGACACAAGCGGAGCTACAGCACACAGGCCCCAAAGTCCTGCTGCCCTTACCCTCCGCTTGGTCTCATTTTCTTGCCATGTGTTTCATGTGCTATCACTACCCGAGTCGAGTGCTTCTAGCCTATGCTCACGAGTAGTTCCAACTACTCGACTTGTACCGAATCCTACTCTATCTTAGCAATGCAGTGGCTAACGAGGTTTCCAATCCTAATCCCGACCCATGGCTTTCTTGGCTATGCACTTGGGTTTCCAAACAAGACTTCAATGCAAGGAACAATAGTATTCATGTATGTGCTCAAAACAATAAAAATTTGTAAAAAGGTTAATGCAAACCGGAGCTTGCCTTGCTGCTCTTGGTCGTAGGCTAGCTGTTCCTCCGGAGTAATGAAGTCTAGGACTTCGGCTTCCTCCTCGACCTTAGCGACTACATGATAGAAGGAATACATGTATCAATTTAAATGCATTTGTGAAGTCTATAACCCTTGCTAGACAGACCCAATGACTGTGAAACTTTTACTGGGGCTTGGTTACAACCTAAACAGAGATTTGGTCAAGTTTTAGTTGCAGTAAAGCTCATTTGAGCCCTCCACAATTAATCATGTACTTGACCTTAATTGAAGGCTTTTAGGGTGTTCTAAGGGTTTTCATGAAACAAACTATGACTATCTGAAAACTAGATTTTCAGAGGTTTCTAATGGAGTTGGTCTCACTTAATTTGAAGGTTCCTAGCTAAAGTTATGAGCTAAACACTTTCAGAGAAATTTCTCAAATTTTTCTGAACATTTTCTATTTTCTCTGGAACAGTTTCACTAATCACACCATTAGGTGGATCAAATGAGATCAAATGGATCTGAAATTTTTATGGTAGTTCAGGGATATTTTGGTGAACATCCCAGCAAAATTTCAGGATTTTCCTCCAAAGGATCCTCCAGCTAAAATTCCAAACAGTTTAAATTTTGAGGAATTAATTCTGGAGAAATAAGGAATTTCATGAAGTGAAACTTGATTTGCTGGAAAGTACTCAGAGAGCTGAATCCAGCAAAATTTGGTTCACTCGATTTGGAGCTTTCTAGCCAAAGTTATGAGGATTTGAAGTTTGGAAGAATTCTGAAAATCGGGGAAAAAGTTTAAACTCTCGGGGCCCGCGGGGACAGGTGTCGAGCGCGGAGGTGTACGGCACAACGGAGCTCACAGGGTATTTGCGCGCCAGCATAGCCGATCCCGGCCACACCCGATCCCGATTTAAATTCTTCAGCCGCTGACACGTGGGCCAGCCGGCTTCGTCTTCCTCCCGCCGTTCTCTCGCGCCCGCGCCGCCGACCTCGCCGGAGCAGACTCGGGGCTTGCCGGCTCGCCGCTGCCGGACCTCCCATGGTCTGAAACTCGCCGCCAGGGGGTTGTCGACGTCGAGGAAAACGTCGGTGGTGTCAGGTCGGGCTGGGGGTGACCAGAAATAGCCCGGCATCGTGCCGCGGCCTTGGTTGAGGTTCGGTGCCGTCGACTCTGGGTTCTAACCCGCCAACACCTCGAACAAACAGTCCTACAGCATCAGTGTACCTCTAGGAAGCTCGACAAGGTGTCAAAAGGGTTCAGGGATGGCGGCAAGTCGGTCAGCACCGTGTGACCGATCGTGCCCGCCATGACCGCCCTCGATCGAGCTCGAAATTCATCACTCCTAGACAGTTTCATGCTACGGATGCAGAAAAGAACTTGATCGCCGGCTAGTTCAGCGTCTATGTGCAAGATTTGATAACCTCCGAAAGATCATAGAGCGAAAATTTAAAGAAACCGTACCGGGAGCTCGGTTTACGGTCGCCGGAGCAAAAACTGGAAATTCTCTGTGGATTCTTCACGGTTTGCTTCCAAACTTGGAGGAGAGCAGCACGGTGGTCGCGCGCTCCTGTTGCCTCCCTTGCTGGACCGTGAACACGCCTGTGGAACGCTGTCCATGGGCACCTGACTCTCGGCTGAGGCTAGGTCGCCGCGGTGGCGATCGTTTTCGAGCACCGGAGGTCGGAGCTCAGGGTTTCTGGCGTTGGGGAGGTAGAGTGCGATCTCAGGTGACCGTCTAGCAGCTCGGGGAGGGAGAAGGCGAGCTGGTTTTGCGGTTCTCCGATCGAGCAGAGATGCGGCAGGTTGGTGGCTCGGTGATCACGGGAGAGGAGAAAATGATCGGTGCCTGCCCCTGTGGAGCGCCTTAAGACGGCCCTGGAACCGCCCTTGGGCTCGCGTGTGGGCGCGGGAAGCAGCTGGTGGCGCTGCTGCCCCTCGGTGGCGAGCGCAGCTGCTCCCGAGCGTGGAGTTGGCAGCTGCTCGGTGGAAGTTCCCACCGAGACTTTGACTTTGGGTGCAAGTTTCTCCTTCTTCCCTCTATGACATGTGGGTCCCACCCAGGGTTTTAACCTCTGAAATTTACTCCTAATCACTGTTGTAAACAGTGAGCCCCAAAATATCCATGGTGATTCAAATTATTCACCCATGAGCCATTTGAATTGATTAGAATTCAAATTGGGTTTGGTTTGAATGAATTTCAGCACAAATTCAGTTTGAATTCAAATAAAGTTTGAATTTGTCCAACTTAGCTCATGTCAAGATCAACTCCAAATGGAGTGAAAATTGGTGTGTGAGCTCACAAAAATGTGCTGAATAAGAATATGCCTCCTACTTTTAAATTCATGGGATAAAAACAGTTTGAATTTGAATATGGTTTCAAACTGCCCTCTTTCTAGCTATACCCAAAATGACCTCAAAAAGGTTTTGAATTTGGGTGAAACTTGGCATGGACATCCTTAGCAATGTGTGGGAGTTTTCATATGTCTAGCACCTCTATATCACATGTGGGAAATACCACTTTTGCAACATGTGAGTTTATTCTCTAATGAGCATGTTGATGGTGGTTACTTGCTCTTCATTTGTGTTCATTATCTTTCCTCAAATGAGGTGTGTGTGTATGGTGATGAACACTTCAATTATGTGTCCAAAACGGAGGCCCTTACATTCCTCCCCCCTTAAAAGAATCTCGTCCCGAGATTATAAGGTGAAAATGAGAGAGAGGACGGTGGAAAATTACCGGATATGCGACGTGAAAATTCTTCACTCTCCCATGTCGCTTCGTCCATGGAGTGATTACTCCATAGAATCTTGTAGAACCACAACGTACGGTTGCGTGTGGTTCGGGCCTTTTCGTCGATAATCTGCACCGGTTCCTCCCGATAGGTGAGATCCGGTTGCAGTCCTTCAATATCCTCCAGCTGAACGGTAGTTGATAGCTTAAGACACTTCCTCAGCTGGGCAATGTGAAAGACGTCGTGCACACCGGAAAGTGCTTCTGGTAATTCCAGCCGGTATGCCACTGATCCACATCTTTCGGTAATCTGGAATGGACCGATGAATCGGGGTGCCAACTTTCCTCTCACCCCAAATCTGTTTACACCCTTCATTGGAGACACGCGTAGATATACGTGATCTCCCACTTCGAATTGTAATGGGCGCCTCCTCCGGCCCACATACTGTTTTTGACGGGATTGAGCGGTTTTTAGGTTCGCCTGAATCAGTCGAACCTTTTCTTCCGCGTTGTTGACGAGGTCAATCCCGAAGGTAACCCTTTCGCCAGACTCACACCAGTTCAATGGTGTGCGGCACTTCCTACTGTATAGCGCCTCGTAAGGTGCCATCTTGATGCTGGCTTGGTACCCATTATTGTACGAGAACTCGGCTAACGGCAAGTGATCATCCCAATTCTTGCCGTGGTTGATAGCGCAAGCTCGTAGCATGTCTTCTAGGATCTGATTTACCCGCTCGGTTTGTCCATCCGTCTGCGGGTGGTATGCTGAACTACGGATCAGCTTCGTCCCCAAGGCAGCATGTAGCTGCTCCCAAAAACGGGACACAAATAAAGTGCCCCGATCCGATATGATGGTACGGGGTACGCCGTACAAGCATAGGATCCGTGAGATGTACAGTTCAGCGTACTTCTTGGCGTTGTAGTTTGCGTTGACCGGGATGAAATGGGCAACTTTGGTGAGCCGATCGATGATCACCCACACAGAATCATGTTTCTGCAAGGTGGTGGGTAAACCGACGATTAAGTCCATGCTCACATCCTCCCATTTCCAGGCAGGAATGCTCAGTGGTTGCAGCAGTCCCGGTTTCCGCATGTGGTCTGCCTTCACCCTTCGACATGTATCACACTCGGACACGTATTTTGCAGTCTCTCGCTTCATCCGTGTCCACTAAAACTTGCTTCTGAGTTCTTAATACATCTTGTTGCTGCCGGGGTGAATAGAAAACTTTGACAAGTGAGCCTCATCAAAGATTTTCTTTCCTAATTCCGGGTTACGGGGTACGACGATCCGGTCCTTGAACCATAGGACGCCATCTCCGTCCTTCCGGAAACATTTCAACTCCCCACTGTCTACACGTCTCCGTAAATGTGACATGCCCTTATCATTCTTCTGGGATGCCGCTATCTTTCACGGATGGTGGGGATCAAAGCTAAGTTGTAGAGAGCTCCATGTGGAATCACATGTAGTGGTGGTTCGCTCTCTTCCAACGGTGTGATGGTCAGATTATTGATGTGTGACTTGCGGCTCAGCGCATCTGCCACTACGTTTGCCTTGCCCGGATGATAATGGATCTCTATTTCATAATCCTTTATCAATTCTAACCATCTTCGTTGCCTCATGTTCAGCTCCTTCTGAGTGAATATGTACTTGAGGCTTTTATGGTCGGTATATAAATGTACGAGGTTACCGAGTAGGTAGTGCCTCCACATTTTTAGTGCAAGTACCACGGCAGCGAGCTCCAAGTCATGGGTTGGATAATTCTGCTCATGGTTTCTAAGCTGCCATGATCCATACGCGACCACTCTTTGGTCTTGCATCAGCACACATCCGAGCCCAATGCCGGATGCATCGCAGTACACATCGAACGGTTTTGTTGTGTCTGGCTGCGCCAAAACCGGTGCTGATGTCAGGTGCTTAACTAAAGCCTTGAATGCTGCTTCACATGTTGGACTCCAAACATATTTGGTAGCCTTCTTTAGCAGCTCTGTCATAGGCTTGGCAATCTTCGAGAAGTTCGGAATGAACCTCCGATAATATCCCGCGAGCCCGAGAAACTCCGTACCTCGTGAACAGTTCTCGGGGATTTCCAATTCAGCACTTGAGTGATCTTGCTCGGATCCACAGCGATACCCTCCGCTGAGATGATATGCCCGAGAAAAGGCACTTGCGATATCCAAAACTCGCATTTGCTGAATTTCGCGTATAACTTGTGGTCCCGCAGTTGTTGCAAGACTATACGCAGATGTTTCTTGTGATCTTCCTACGACTTGGAATACACCAGGATGTCGTCGATGAAGACCACGACAAACTTGTCCAGCTCCGGCATGAATACCGAGTTCATCAAGTACATGAAGTGAGCTGGAGCATTGGTGAGGCCAAAGGACATGACCAGGTACTCATAGAGTCCGTACCTCGTCGAGAAAGCCGTCTTCGGAATGTCCTCAGCCCTTATCTTAATCTGATGGTACCCGGATCTTAAGTCCATTTTGGAAAAGATATTTGATTCGACCAACTGATCAAACAACATGTCGATCCATGGCAACGGGTACTTGTTCTTGATGGTTACGGCATTTAATGGACGATAGTCTACGCAAAGCCGCAACGTCTCATCCTTCTTCTTGACAAATAATGCCGAACAGCCCCATGGCGAGGAGCTCGTCCTAATAAAACCCTTCTCCAGAAGGTCCGTGAGCTGAGTCTTCAGTTCAGCCAACTCCTTGGGCGCCATCTTGTACGACCTTCGGGATATCGGCATGGTTCCCGGTGCAAGTTCAATCTTGAACCCCACCTCTCTATCGGGCGGCATTCCCGGTAAATCATCCGGGAACACATCAGGGAACTCTTGGACTACTGGAATATCTTCCAATCTGATAGTTGTGGCTTGATAGACACTTGGAAGTTTTATTTCTGGACTGTCCAGAAATAATGAGTGAGACCCGTGCACTTCTGAGTTTAAGTGCACTACTCGAAGGACGGTGTCTAAAACAGCGCCGTGGCGGGTTAACCACGACATCCCTAGGATGACATCGACCTTCTGTCCCTCTAAGATAATGAGAGACGTGGGGTACACTCTACCCGCTAAGCATAATGGTGCTTTGGAAACCATTACGCTTGCTGAAATCTTCCCACCCGGTGACCAAATTAAATATGGATTATCGGTGGGTAGTATTGGCAAGCTGTGTTTAGCAATGAAAGCTTGGCTAATAAAATTATGCGTGGCGCCTGAATCAAACAGTACTATAGCGGGATGCTGGTGGAGTTGGAACATACCCGCAAGGATTGGCTCGCCCTCTGGCACGTCCTCTATGGCAAGCTGGTGGACAGTGCCGGGCCTAGGGTTTGCCCGCCGCGCATTAGTAGGATTCCGGGGTTGATTCCTCCCCGGAAACTGCGGTGCCACTCCGCCGCCTTGCCTCTCCGGGCAACTGCTCGCGAAGTGTCCTGGACGACCACACTTGTAACATGTGGCCGCTGCTGGTGTAGTGCTCGGGGGACAAAAGCCCGGCATGTGCTGCTGAGGTGCATACGCATGCGGCATCGCCCGCTGCTGCTGTTGTTGTGGAGGTGGTACTGGCAGTGCCGGCCTGAATGCCAGTGAAGAGTACGGCCGACTGCGGAACGGCATCGACCGCTGTGGTGGCTGCCAGCGTGGACCTGATGGTGGGGATTCACCATCCGAAACTTCTGAGAAGGACTGCTTCCTTCTCCGCTGCTTTGTGGCGCGCTTCGCTTTCTTTCTACCGCCGCCAACTCCTTGCCGGAGTCCTCCTGAACAATCGCAGCATCAATGATGTCGTTGAGGCTGCCGCGATTGAACATCGCCAACTTGTCCTTCAGGATCGGGTTAAGCCCCTGGCAAAAGTGGTCCTGCTGCTTCTCGTCGGTATCTGCGTGATACGACGCGTAGAGCGCAAGATCGTTGAATGCCCTGGAGTATTCCAGCGCGTTCCGGCTCCCTTGCTGCAGGTATAAGAACTCCTGCGTCTTTTTTTTCATCAGACCTGGCGGTACATGATAGGCCCTGAAGGCCGTCCGGAACTCCGTCAAGGTCATCACTCGGTCGGTGGGCTGTGAAGCACAGAAGTTGGCCCACCACGCGCTCGTGGATCCTTGGAGCTGCTGGACCGCGAACTGAGTCTTGCGCTGCTCGCTTATCTGGAGCAGCCCGAACTTCATCTCTATCGCGCGGAGCCAGTTGTCCGCGTCAAGAGGTTCATCCGCCCTTGAGAATACAGGGGGATGAGTCGCCACGAAGTCGGAGTAGGAGCTCTGTTGACGCTCCTCACGGTCTTGACGTCTCTCTGGGCGAGACGTATTGGCGATAAGTGTTTGCAGCAACTCCGTGTGCTGCTGATGTGAACCCGCCATTGCCGTGACGATGTCGGCCAATGTAACCGTTGGCAGTGGCGGTGGCGGTGTTTGCTGTTGCTGTTGTTGCTGCTGCGGTCCCGAGGAGTCCTCGGGAGGCTGTTGGGAGGTCTCTCCCCCTTGACTGGTACCCCCAACGTCCGGGTTGGCACGAGTACGCGTCATTCTGAAATTCAAAACAGTAGCAATTAGCACATGTCTTACTAAAAATTCCATATGCAACAGTAGGTATTGACGTGACACATGATTAATTTGCACAACATTCACATGTATTGATAAAGCATAAGCTTTATACAAGATACATCATTCTCGGGTCTCCGAGAAGTCGTGCTCATGTCGTCACTACCTATACATACGCTACTGTCTACACGACATGTCACCGATTACAAAATTTGGGCTACACTACCCTGGCTGCCCTACATGGCAACTGTAACCCCCTACTCAGAGTAGAACTCGACCTCCTGCGGGTCGTCCTCCTCCTGTACCTCTGCTGGTGGCTCTGGATCTACCACCTCTTCTCCCATTCCAGGTTATCCCATTGCTGGAAGACCCAAGACCACCGGTACGCCTAACACCGGAGGTACGAGGTCCTGCAATGCATGCACCTCGTCCATGGCTTGGTTGTAATCTTCTTCCCAGCCTTGGACTTCCTCAATAGCGTCGTCCCGCTCTTGAGTAAGTTCCTCGTTCTGCTGGGTCAGATTTTGTACCAGTTCTTGTAACGCCGCGATGTCGACACGGCTCTTCTTCTTTGCCTTCTTCAGACGATGCAACTGATTGTGTTGTTCATTCAGTCGCTTGATCGTCGGAAGGAGCACATTACGGAGTGCGCTGTGAGCACTCTCAAAACAGTCTCCATGGCTCGTGCTCTCCTGGAGCTTTGTGGCGAGATGCTCCGTATGAACAGCTTGGCTGTCCATCACGGCGTTTCCCGCCCTCATCTGGAGGCTAAGGTTTGCCTCCGCGGGGTTGTACCTTGGGCAACTCGGGTCCGTTGCCTCCAGGTACCTCTCTTCCCACACATGCTGAGCCCGTCCCTCCACCGGAACGAGCGCATATGGAGTGCCCTCCATAGCCTGCACGTGTAGTTGGCAGAAACGTGACATAGTGTCACGGGCTGCCACTTGCCACATCCCTTCCGGTTGTCTTCCTCTCACCGTGACGGTGAACGACACCCAACCGGTTGGCGTAGGTCCTGCAGAGACTTCGACATGGATTGTCCACGTCTTGTTCCCCTCTTCGCCTTCTTCCTTGGCTAAGTATTGCGGCATCTGGTGGTATCCAAAATATTCAAGCATATGCCTCAATGCTTCCGGATAGCCGTTGCGGTGAGAACAGTGGGACACCACCCACCCATTCTCCAACTGTTTATCTGCTGTCATCTGTAAAAATATATTTGAGAAATTTCAAATATTTATTTAAGCAGTAAACCACTGATTTATAACATAAGACATGTTATTGAACTCATAAAGCTTGGAAACATAGTTCAAATTTTAAACAAATTTGACTTCTGATCTTCTGTTCCCATGACAGCCCTGACCAGTTTCCATTTCAACCTGATTTGGGCCATGTTTTAAAAGCAAAACCAGTTCTGGAGCTCAACATCAAAGTTAAAGCTAACTTCAATAGCTTTCCAGAAAGTATTTGCTTGGCCTAATATCTGTCCTGGTTCAAAAGTTATGAGATGTCAAATTTAACAGAATTTCTAGAGACAATTGGACAGCACCTCCCTGCTTTAGGTACTGATTCGATCCAAGAATCCCAGCTAATTCTGTTCCTAATCTGACGAGACTTTCTGTTACAAAGTTGTAACCTATCTCATAAGATTTCCAGAACTACCTCATTTTCTATTTTTGGATTTTTATGCAGGAAGTTATGCTTAATTTACAGAGAGTTTGCAGAGAGTGTTTGCTCTGCCCTGTTTTCTGGACAGTTTCAACTCTACTGCATTTTTCGAGTGGTTAAGGGATGAAACACCTCTGGACCTCAACAGAAAAGTTGTAAAGATCTTCCAAAGCTCTCCAGAAATGTATCATATGACACCAACCTCGAAAGAACTCAACCTCTAAACTCTGATTAACTTCTGCCTTGATTCGGCTGAAAATAGAGTGCTCTGTCCTTAACAACCTATAAGTTGAAAACTTGTTAACTTTGAATATCTTGCTCAGGGGAAGGAGTTACATCAAGTTTTACTACTTTAGATGCGCCACCAGATTATGTCGGTACTACGTCCTCACAAAGAAAAAACCTATACCGGACTTAGCCGGCTTCGTTATTTCAGTGGCACTAGACGTCACTCGCACACGGATGCTACACGTCTACCGTTTCGTGGTCAGGCTACCTGCAGAAACTCAAACAATCATCAGACTCGGCTGCACACCGAGCCCAGAATCCATACAGTTCATACAACCGGCCGTCATCACTCGCCTGGATGTTCTCAAGCCAAACACGCCTTGAGTTACGTGTTCACGTTTCAGACCACGTGACGGGGTCTCCCAAGTTGCACCACGCACGCCAGGAATAGACGTTGCTCGAATACCCCAAACGACATGAAGAGTCGTAGAGGATATCAAAGCGGGTCGGGTTACCTGCCACCCGTGGGGCTCCACCCTTCAGCTTGTGCACACTGGTGGACAGCGCTTACGTGCACCCCCCAAGACATACACGTCCCGAGATGCACGATTTTCCGACATAATCAAATAGGTTAATATGCCACTTTCTATATGCTAATAACATCCTTATACGGGCTACTAACTCGTTCCTCACTGGATTTTTGAAAAAGATGACCTTTGTAGTGCGTTAAACCTCAAGCGAGCTCTGATACCAACGCTGACACGACCCCACGGTCTTGTCGAGCCAGGATCACGCTGAGGGGTGCTGCGTTGCACAACACCGGATAAAACACATCAAAGGTACAAAGCGGAAGCGAAATTTTATTACATAAACGAGTTTATGAACATGTTTACATCAAAATAAGTTCAGTCTACACTCACGGGCGTAGACTACGCATCAAGTGTATGTTCAGCCCTTGAACGTGTCCTTGCTAGCACACACACTAACTCTGCGGCGTGCACGACTCCCACTCGACGGGGTTCCCCTCCTGGGGTTCCGTCTCCTCTTCGGGAGTCCCTTCCTCATAGAACCCTGCAAAAGCTTCAAACACAAGCAGTGAGCACGAAGGCTCAGCAAGTCTGACCCGTCTCACCTAAACATGGAACTTCTACATGAGGGGTAATGGGTTACATGAGGTAAAAATCATTTGCAAGGACTCGCCTAATTAGTAGAACCTTACTTTCAAGTTTTAGCAGCAGGTTGTGGAGAACCTTACGCTAAGGTACATGAGAGAGCCACAATCAAACAAGAAACACATTTCTCTCATGTACTTTGCCCAAAGTTGAAATGAACTTTAGTTAGCTCTAAACTACAGCAAGTCATTAGCAATCAAGTCCATCTTTCAATCAGCAACATTTTAACATGTAACTAGCCTGTTCTTTCTACGTCACGGTACAGTGAACAAGTGGTACTCACTGACCATGAGGGACGGTGATTATAATCGATTTACACCTGCAGGGTTACCCGAACAACCCGTCATGTACGCCCGTACTCGATGTTGCCTACAACAACCATCACGGACGCCGTATGCAACCACCTTTCGCCCGTCAGCCAAATATTGAACCGGTCCCATCGTCCCGAGCAAGAGGTCTCTGCACGCGCATCTCCGTGCCGCCAGCCGATTTACACCTCGAGCTCTCAACCTACCCTCTGAACGACGGGCAATGCCTCAATACCCAGCTACCCGAGTTACATCAGTTTTCCGGTTCCCATATAGCCGGTAGATCTTCGGTACTGTTCTAGCTTGTTCAACAGGCCCGCACACGGCTCGGTCCTCAATCGACACAAGTGGAGCTACAGCACACAGGCCCCAAAGTCCTGCTGCCCTTACCCTCCGCTTGGTCTCATTTTCTTGCCATGTGTTTCATGTGCTATCACTACCCGAGTCGAGTGCTTCTAGCCTATGCTCGCGAGTAGTTCCAACTACTCGACTTGTACCGAATCCTACTCTATCTTAGCAATGCAGTGGCTAACGAGGTTTTCAATCCTAATCCCAACCCATGGCTTTCTTGGCTATGCACTTGGGTTTCCAAACAAGACTCTAATGCAAGGAACAATAGTATTCATGTATGTGCTCAAAACAATAAAAATTTGTAAAAAGGTTAATGCAAACCGGAGCTTGCCTTGCTGCTCTTGGTCATAGGCTAGCTGTTCCTCCGGAGTAATGAAGTCTAGGACTTTGGGTTCCTCCTCGACCTTAGCGACTACATGATAGAAGGAATACATGTATCAATTTAAATGCTTTTGTATTAAGTTTGAAGTTGTGAAGTCTATAACCCTTGCTAGACAGACCCAATGACTGTGAAACTTTTACTGGGGCTTGGTTACAACCTAAGCAGAGATTTGGTCAAGTTTTAGTTGCAGTAAAGCTCATTTGAGCCCTCCACAATTAATCATGTACTTGACCTTAATTGAAGGCTTTTAGGGTGTTCTAAGGGTTTTCATGAAACATACTATGACTTTCTGAAAACTAGATTTTCAGAGGGTTCTAATGGAGTTGGTCTCACTTAATTTGAAGGTTCCTAGCTAAAGTTATGAGCTAAACACTTTCAGAGAAAATTCTGAAAATGTTTCTGAACATTTTCTATTTTCTCTGGAACAGTTTCACTAATCACACCATTAGGTGGATCAAATGAGCTCAAATGGATCTGAAATTTTTATGGTAGTTCAGGGATATTTTGGTGAACAACCCAGCAAAATTTCAGGATTTTCCTCCAAAGGATTCTCCAGTTAAAATTCCAAACAATTTAAATTTGAGGAATTAATTCTGGAGAAATAAGGAATTTCATGAAGTGAAACTTGATTTGCTGGAAATTACTCAGAGAGCTGAATCCAGCAAAATTTGGTTCACTCGATTTGGAGCTTTCTAGCCAAAGTTATGAGGATTTGAAGTTTGGAAGAATTCTGAAAATCGGGGAAAAAGTTTAAACTCTCGGGGGCCCGTGGGGACACGTGTCGAGCGCGGAGGTGTCCGACACACAGGAGCTCACAGGGTATTTGCACGCCAGCACAGGCGATCCCGGCGACTCCCGATCCCGATTTAAATTCTTCAGCCGCTGACACGTGGGCCAGCCGGCTTCGTCTTCCTCCCGCCGTTCTCTCGCGCCCGCGCCGCCGACCTCGCCGGAGCAGACTCGGGGCTCGCCGGCTCGCCGCTGCCGGACCTCCCATGGTCTGAAACTCGCCGCCAGGGGGTTGTCGACGTTGAGGAACACGTCGGTGGTGTCAGGTTGGGCTGGGGGTGACCGGAAATAGCTCGGCGATGTGCCGCGGCCTCGGTTGAGGTTCGGCGCCGTCGACTGTGGGTTTTATCCCGCCAACACCTCGAACAAACGGTCCTACAGCATCAGTGTACCTCTAGGAAGCTCGATAAGGTGTCAAAAGGGTTCAGGGATGGCGGCAAGTCGGTCAGCACCGTGTGACCGATCGTGCCAGCCATGACCGCCCTCGATCGAGCTTGAAATTCATCACTCCTAGACAGTTTCACGCCACGGATGCAGAAAAGAACTTGATTGCCGGCTAGTCTAGTGTCTATGTGCAAGATTTGATAACCTCCGAAAGATCATAGAGCCAAAATTTAAAGAAACCATACCGGAAGCTCGGTTTACGATCGCCGGAGCAAAAACTGGAAATTCTCTGTGGATTCTTCACGGTTTGCTTCCAAACTTGGAGGAGAGCAGCACGGTGGTCGCGCGCTCCTGTTGCCTCCCTTGCTGGACCGTGAACACGCCTGTGGAACGCTGTCCACGGGCGCCTGACTCTCGGCTGAGGCTAGGTCGCCGCGGTGGCGATCGTTTTCGAGCACCGGAGGTCGGAGCTCGGGGTTTCTGGCGTTGGGGAGGTAGAGTGCGATCTCAGGTGACCGTCTAGCAGCTCGGGGAGGGAGAAGGCGAGCTGGTTTCGCGGTTCTCCGATCGAGCAGAGAGGCAGCAGGTTGGTGGCTCGGTGATCACGGGAGAGGAGAAAATGATCGGTGCCTGCCCCCGTGGAGCGCCTTAAGAGGGCCCTGGAACCGCCCTTGGGCTCGCGTGTGGGCGCGGGAAGCAGCTGGTGGCGCTGCTGCCCCTCGGTGGCGAGCGCAGCTGCTCCCGAGCATGGAGTCGGCAGCTGCTCGGTGGAAGTTCCCACCGAGACTTTGACTTTGGGTGCAAGTTTCTCCTTCTTCCCTCTATGACATGTGGGTCCCACCCGGGGTTTTAACCTCTGAAATTTACTCCTAATCACTGTTGTAAACAGTGAGCCCCAAAATACCCATGGTGATTCAAATTATTCACCCATGAGCCATTTGAATTGATTAGAATTCAAATTGGGTTTGGTTTGAATGAATTTCAGCACAAATTCAGTTTGAATTCAAATAAAGTTTGAATTTGTCCCACTTAGCTCATGTCAAGATCAACTCCAAATGGAGTGAAAATTGGTGTGTGAGCTCACAAAAATGTGCTGAATAAGAATATGCCTCCCACTTTTAAATTCATGGGATAAAAACAGTTTGAATTTGAATATGGTTTCAAACTGCCCTCTTTCTAGCTATACCCAAAATGACCTCAAAAAGGTTTTGAATTTGGGTGAAACTTGGCATGGACATCCTTAGCAATGTGTGGAAGTTTTCATATGTCCAGCACCTCTATATCACATGTGGGAAATACTACTTTTGCAACATGTGAGTTTGTTCTCTAATGAGCATGTTGATGGTGGTTACTTGCTCTTCATTTGTGTTCATCATCTTTCCTCAAATGAGGTGTGTGTGTATGGTGATGAACACTTCAATTATGTGTCCAAAACTGAGGCCCTTACACCGTCGCCGCCGACGGCTGCCCCGCAGTTGCTCGAACTAACAGAGCAGGGGATGCTTCTGAAGCCCCCTCCGCCGCTTCAGCAGTTTCCTTGGAGACTCCACCGCCTGAAGCCCTCCTCGGCGCGTCAGCAGTTTCCTTGGAGACTCCAACGCTTGAAGCCTTCCTCGACGCATCAGCAGTTTCCTCAGAGACCACCGCCTGAGGAGGGAGGACGCAACGCCTGGGAACCTTCAGCCTGTCATCGCTCAAGAAGAGTCCCGTCGGGATGATTAACCCGAGACCTCTTGGGGTCGCCACCGGATGGGGCACCATCTCCAGAAGCAGGGCGCCCAGGCTCCCTGGATCCCTGACTCGGCGCAGACGCCGCCGCCGGAGGATATCGAGCACGCTCCTCCTCCAAAGGCGGGTTGGAAGCCATGGCAGAATACAAGGCCGCAGGGACTCACGGAAGGTGCAAGCGCTGGGAAGTCTTATAAGGGGAGCCTACCCGCGTTGCGGCTTCGCTTCGCACTTCCCAGGTGTGATTCAAAGCGATTCGAGACTCTTCGAATACACCACATGGGCAACCGCTTCGGCTCCAAGACCAAGCGTCGATGAAAAGTGAACCCAAGCTGTCCAGCTGAAGCGGTGGGCCAAGAAGTCAGTCTCCCAAGGAGACGAGGCAGCAAGACGCTTCGGCGGTTCCTGAAATAAGCGCCGCAACGTGCAGAAGTGGCAGCCTTGGGAACCACCGCAGTAAAAGCAACCATCAAGTGGGCGCACGCTCCCACGATCCCGCGACTGTTCGTTCTCTGGCAATGGTCAACGCGGGACTTAGAGAAAGTGCGCGGAACGGAAGAGACAGAGGCCCCACCTCGGGCTCGCTATCTCCCCCGAGATGGGCCCGGGGGCCACTATCGGTACCCTCGATACGGGGTACCCACACGCACAGGGGGAAATTCCTAAGGACCTCGCCCTTCTCCGCAGGGAAAGCTCTGAAGGCGCCATGTGTCCAGCGGGGCCGGACCTCCCTCTCCTCAGAGGAGAGCTCTGGACTCGCCACGTGGCCAGCAGAAGCCGGACCTCCCCCCTCCGTGAGGGGAGCTCCGAAGGCTCCACGTGTCCCGTGGGGCCGTACCTCCCTCTTCTCAGAGGAGACCTCCGGGCCCGCCACGTGGCCAGCAGAAGCCGGACCTCCCCCTTCCGCAGGGAGAGCTCCAAAGGCTCCACGTGTCCCGCGCCCGGACCTCCCTCTCCTTGGAGGAGAGCTCCGGGCCCGCCACGTGGCAGGCAGGACAACGCTGCCTGCCCCCGCGCGGTAGGCGGCGAGCGTAAAGATGCGCCATACCTTGCCCGTACAAGGTATTCAAGGCCCGTGCCTTCCCAAGACGTGGAGACGCGGAGCACGCCTCTGTCAGGTGCTGTTGCGCCCAGTCACATCGCAGACTGGTGCGCCGTATCAGAGCCTGCCCGCCAATAAACACAGCAACAAGATATCCACTGCTGCCCCTGCCATCATCAACCACTACGACTAGCTTGCGGCATGGGCAGGGTGGCAGAACGAAGACTCGGAAGCCTTCGCCAGAGACAACTACCGGCATAACTGCAGATACTGTAGATGGCAGGAAATCTCCCCGGGACCACCTGTCGGGTCCCGGGCCCACCTTGTAAGCCGCTCGAGCCTTAGACTATAAAAGGCTCGGGTAGGCAACGTTAGCAAGGGTTCGAACTCTGGGAACTCGCACCCTAGACATCACTCACCCTCAAGCTCAGGACTGAGGTTCTGAGCAGCAAGCAATACAGCGAGCACCTCTGCTCACCGTGGACGTAGGGTTTTACGCTCCGGCGGCCCGAACCACGTAAAACTCGCCATATCAAGCTTCTCCTTCACTCGTCCCTAACGCTGAAGCTCTCCGCAAACGCCTAGCCCCTCCGAAAAAGAACCTCCGTGGGCTGCCCAGAGCAGGTCCGGGGGAAGTGTCGACCACACACTTCGACAGACAGGGTTCTCGACTCGCGGTGAACCCCTACGCCAGTGTCGAGAAGGGCTGCCTGCCAGTACCGGAGGAAGGTTAAGTCTAGAGTGATCAATCCTTCCTCTAGGTACTGTGGTAGACAATAAAATCTGCCATAGATGGCGATTTTGCCCACACGATACTAGACATCACTGTCGCCTCGGTCCAACATGCATTGCTGTTGCCTCGGTCCAGCATGCATTGCTGCTGTCCTCGGTCTAACATCAGGAGACCGTCTCACTGCGCAGAGATCGACTCGGGAGACAACCAAGCAAGCCATGGAGTAGAAGCCTACCCGACCTGTAGCTGCTGAGTTCCTTAGTTGTCTTGTATTCCCTTTTGTATGCCAGAACTCCGTTGTCAATGAAAGTGTCTGTCGGTACCCTCGATACGGGGTACCCTCGCGCACAGGGGCAAATGGCTAAGGACCTCGCCCTTCTCCGCAGGGAGAGCTCCGAAGGCACCACGTGTCCAGCGGGGCCGGACCTCCCTCTCCTCAGAGGAGAGCTCCGGACTCGCCACGTGGCCGGCAGAAGCCGGACCTCTCCCCTCCGTGGGGGGAGCTCCGAAGGCTCCAGTGTCCCGTGGGGCCGGACCTCCCTCTTCTCAGAGGAGACCTTCGGGCCCGCCACATGACCAGCAGAAGCCGGACCTCCCCCTCCGCGGGGAGAGCTCCGAGGACTCCACATGTCCCGCGGGGCCGGACCTCCCCCTCCTCAAAGGAGAGCTCCGGACCCGCCAAGTGGCCAGCAGGACAACGCTGCCTGCTACCGCGCGGTAGGCAGCGGGCATAAAGACGCGCCATGCCTTGCCCGTACGAGGTATTCAAGGCCGCGCCTTCCCAAGACGCGGAGACGCGGAGCACGCCTCTGTCAGGTGCCGTTGTGCCCAGTCACACCACAGACTGGCGCGCCGTGTCAGAGCCTGCCCGCCAATAAACACAGCAACAAGACATCCACTGCTGCCTGTGCCATCATCAACCACTACGACTGGCTTGCGGCATGGGCAGGGCGGCAGAACGAAGACTCGGAAGCCTTCACCAGAGACAACTACCGGCATAACTCCAGATACAGTAGATGGCAGGAAATCTCCCCGGGACCACCTGTCGGGTCCCGGGCCCACCTTGTAAGCCGCTCGAGCCTTGGACTATAAAAGGCTCGGGTAGGCAACATTAGCAAGGGTTCGAACTCTGGGAACTCGCACCCTAGACATCACTCAGCCTCAAGCTCAGGACTCTGGTTCTGAGCAGCAAGCAATACAGCGAGCACCTCTGCTCACAGTGGGCGTAGGGTTTTACGCTCCGGCGGCCCGAACCACGTAAAACTCGCCGTGTCAAGCTTCTCCCTCACTCGTCCCTAATGCTGAAGCTCTCCGCAAGAGTCTAGCCCCTCCGAAAAAGAACCTCCGCGGGCTGCCCAGAGCAGGTCCGGGGGAAGTGTCGACCACACACTTCGACATTTGGCGCGCCCGGAAGGGGGCTTTTCCCTTGCGTGATGAGTTTTTGCCGACAAAGATGACGAAGCTTCCTTCAGCGGCAAGCTCTCCTCCCCCGCGTTCACGACGGACCGTGACAAGCGGGGACTACGTCTCGACGCACTCTGGATGGAGTGTGTCGGCACAAGCTGGAAGCCAGCAGCCGACTCCGGCAACGCAGGCTCCAGCTAGCGTGAGGTCCTCTGCAGCGCTGAGCGTACCCCACGGGGGCGTGCTAGCTGCAGCAAGAGCGCTACTGCACAATCCACCTGCTGGGGACGCGCCTCAGTCAGCGACCCAGCAGTGGATTCGCAAGGTAGACCGTCTTGTCATCGCCGCTGCAAACCGTCGACTTCGGCGGGGACGACGCTCCGGCCAACCGGCTGTGTCGCTGACGTGAACGCCAACGGTTGACGGGCAGATGGCGGATTCCATCTCCACCAGGCTCCCATCGACGGACCTGAGGACAGAGCTGGAACGATGCCACTTGGGCCAAGATGCCCGAGTATTCCTCGAGTGACAACGAGAAAGGCGTCGCAACCAAGAGGCCAGCGACAGCATGACGTCTGCCTCGACCCTGCCTGAGGCGCAGACTTTCGCCACGCGAACTATGCCCCAGGCATACGCCACGCAGCATATGCCACAGCCATATGCCCTGCAAACAGCGTCCCCGGTCTATGGCGCAGCCTTGCCCATACCGGGGTACACTGTGCCAGTAGTGAACCAAGCGTTCGCGGCACCAACGCCTGCGGCAACAGGAGCAGGATGTGCGGCCCTGGCGCCCCACCTTCGCTTCACGAGGTGGCCGCGCAAGTTTCGGCCGCACCTGCCCGAGAAGTACAACGGCAGCGTCAACCCGGCGGAGTTCCTCCAGATCTACTCCACCGCCGTCCTTGCCGCAGGAGGGAATGAGGCCGTCATGGCCAACTACTTCCCCGTCGCCTTGACCGGCCCAGCCCGGTCTTGGCTCATGAACCTCCCTCAGGGTTCCATAACCCCCTGTGGAGAGCTCTGCTGGCAGTTCACTGCTATCTTCGGCAGCTCCTACACCCGGCTTGGCACGGAGCTCGACCTCCACGCCATCCAACAACAACCTGGAGAGACGCTGCGCTCTTTCATCCAACGGTTCTCCCAGGTGCGGAACACCATCCCGCATATCCAAAACGCTTCTGTGGTGGTGGCGTTCCGGCAGGGTGTACGGGACAAGAAGATGCTTGAGAAGCTCGCGACCAGAGAGGTTCGCGACGTCTCAGAGCTCTTCAGCCTGGCGGACAAGTGCACTAGGGCAGCAGAAGGGCGGAACTGGCACTCCCTGCCAGCCTCCGAGTCAGGAGGACGGCCCAGATCTGGTGCTGCTTCCTATGGAGGCAGCAAGAAAACCAAGAATCGGGGCGGTGGCAAGATGAAGCCACCGGCCGTGGCTCCCGTTGCCGCAGCAGCGGCACCCAGTAGAGCTCGGGGGCCGCGCCCCGACAAAAGGCAGCGACAGTCACCAGCTCCAGATGGTGACCAAGGCGAGCTATGCCCCGTGCATGGCACCAGCCAGCATACTGCTGCCGAGTGCTGGGACATCCAGAGGCTCGTGGAGCGCTTCCGCAAAGGGAGGCATCTACGAGCTGATGCTCCGCCCTTCTGTCAAAGGGAGGGCAAGCAGAAGGTCGAAGCCTCAGTCAGCGCCGACCACCAGGTGGGGTTTCAGGAGACTCAGCGCATCATAAAGACGGTGCACAACGGTGAGGACTCTAGCTCCGGTGATGACGAGCCGGGGCAGTAGCCAACTGTGGCTGCCCCAAAAAGTTAGTGGAGACTGCACTGCTGCGATATCAACCTTGGAGAAGCTCCAAGTAGTTGCAGCAGCCCAAGAACCAGCCCGATGGTGCAGAGCCGGGCCAGCTCCACCTGAGTGCACGTCACTGTGCCTCGACCTTACCTCCTGGGGGCCGCCCAAGGTCTGTCAACCTCTTGACGGCCTTAGCCAGAAGGGGAAATACGCCTTGGGTCTCCCAAGAAGAGTCCGGGTCCTCCTACCCCTTGAAGGCCTTAGCCAGAAGGGGAGGGTACCCGGGGCTCCCGGGAGAAGCCGCGCAGGACCCGCTCCAGCGTGAAGATAACGACCTCATCGACGAGGCCCGGCTGCAGGTGACACCCCACAACGCACGGCCTGGGCTGGTGCTCTAGCACTACCGCCAAAGGACCAAGCGCGTCAGGGACCTGCAAGAAGGCAACCTGGTGCTGCGGCACACACTTTCCTGCGAAGGACCTATAAACGCTCCCCCAGCCGGGAAGGTCCCTTCCGAGTCATGAAAGTTGCCGTCCCAGGTATACATGCCTTTCAGCCAAGGATGGGATCCGTTCCCGAACTCTTAGCATGGAACAACACAGTAAGTTCTACCCCTAGAGCAATAGTAGGATAGCCTCTCCCTTTTGTAATAGATTCCATAGAGTCCAGGAACAGCGCTCAGAGCAACTAAGTCTCATGGGATGGTCCAGGACTACGTTCAGCTTTGCCTGGTTCTGACCCTAAGCGCGTAGAGTCTTGCTTTCCTTCTTAATGGGGCGGTTCGTTGCCTCCATTTTAGCCTGCCTCCCTCCTATGGAAATTTATATGAAAAGAAACCTGTCCTACTTTGCTCTTCCCCTATGCTCATTTAAATTACGTATCAATTTTTACGACCGCACTTTCTATGTATGCTCACCGTATGTTTAGCTCCCCTTTTCCCTCGCTCATCCATAGTCAGCATTTGCTATCCTACCGAAGGCGGTTGCGCTTGAGGCGCCTGCCGATGGCCAAGGGGCCTCTCGGGCCTCCCCCAGTCAGGTGTTGTGGTGCCAGTTGGTCACCTCCAGGAAAAGCCTGCGCCGTGCATGGGGGGTCCAGGGTGCGTATCCAGCTCAGCCGGCTCTGTACCCAAAGCGTGCGCACCCTGCCCTCCGGAGGTCCAGGGGAGTACAGCCGCTTTGCCTGGTTTTGTACCCAAAGCCTGTGCACTCTGCTTCCCCGGCGTACGGTCCGGTACTAGGGGCCGGACGGTCGTACCCAGAAATTGGAGGGAGCCGGAGCCCCGGTGCCTCGCGCGCAGAATTGCCCAAGCCCCGTATACCGGACTAGGACCGTAAGCCGAATAAGACTAAGAGACGGGGAAGGGAGGACCCCCCGAGGAGAATTAGTTTCCTCTACCTGTGTGCAGGACCTCCAGGTTATAACTACGGGGGCTGCATGAGGTGGGGAGCAAGGAGCTATCGACTACTCCAGCGCAGGACCAGAAGATCCGGGTTTCGCCCCTTCAACAGGGACGAGGCTCGAAGGCCCCACGTGTCCAGCGGGGCCGGAGCCCCCGTCTCCTCAGGAGGAGCTCCGGGCCCGCCACGTGGCCGGCGGAAGCCGGACCTCCCCCTCTGAGGGGAGAGCTCCGAAGGCCCCACGTGTCCAGCGGGGCCGGAGCCCTCGTCTCCTCAGGTGGGGCTCCGGACCCACCACGTGACCGGCAAAAGCCGGACCTCCCCCTCCGAGGTGGAGCTCCGAAGGCTCCGCGTGTCCCACGGGGCCGGACCTCCCTCTCTTCAGAGGGGAGCTCCGGGCCCGCCACGGGGCCGGCAGATCCGGACCTCCCCATACTCATGGGGCGAGCTCCGGAGACATCCGGGGCCCTTAATACAATAAGGACCCGGGGAAGGTGTCTGTGCAGAGCTTCGAGATTGGTGAAGGCCTCAGAGTACCTTGCGGAGCTAAGGGCTCAGCCAGGCGAAACCAAGAAGAAGACAAAAGCATCAAAGGCAAAAAAGGCCACAAGAGTCTATTTAGTCATGGCTCCATGAGCTGGACTACAGGCTCAATAAAAAGAAAAAGAGGGAGATACAAGCCCTAGGGCCCCCCTGGCTCGCGCCAGAACCTAGAGGCTACAAGGGAGGCCACATCCCCGACTTCATCCCTGGCGGTCTCCTCCCGCTCCAAGGCAGGGCCCTGTCTCGCCGGCTCCAGTGAGAAAGAAGGGTCCCGGCTCCTGAAGCATGCCAGCACATGCGTGGCAACCTCCAAGGCCAGGCCCCGTCCCTCTGCCTCAAGCTCGCTGGCAACCACCGCGTCTAGCCTGCTCAGCTTGGCGCCGATTGACTCCAGCGTGGGGATCACTTCAGCCACCTTCAGCGCAGGAGCCGCCGCCTTCACCGGGCTGAAGCCAAGGGGGACCAAGGCGGACCCCGCCTGGTCAACGAAGCTCGAGACCGCACGGGCCTCGGAGGACCGCGAGGCCAAGAGATCCTCTACCTTGCGGTGGGCTGCCCGCAGGGCGTCGCGGCTTCCCTCGGAGAATTCCTTCTCCTTGGCCGCCAGGGAGCTTTCCCGAAGGCGGAGAGTCTGAGGCAGCCGCTCCAACTCTGAAGCCCGGAAGTCGACAGCCAACTCCCGATCCAGGATCGCTTGTCATTCCTGGGAGACCTGCATTTCCCTCATGACAAGGTCTGTCTTCCGAGCCTCTAGCTCCCTGGCCCGAGCTCGCAGGTCGCCCTCACCTGCCGCCAGCCGCGCAGCGACCCTCTCCACCTCCGCCGTCACGGAGCGCTCCTGGTCCTCAAACGCGCGCTTACGGCGCTCCAGCCTCTGCCGTACCTCCTCCAGGGTAGAGAAGTTCTCCTCGGCCCGAGCATGTGCCTCAAGGGCCTCCCTGTGGAGCCGCCACGTCTCGGAGTCCAGACGTGTCGAAGTTTTCGGTCGACACTTCCCCCAGGCCTGCACTGGGAAGCCCGCGGAGGTTCTTTTTTCGGTGGGGCTAGTCCCTTGCGGAGAGCTTGAGCGTATGGACGAGTTAGTAAGAGCTTGACACGGCGAGTTTTACGTGGTTCAGGCCGCCGGAGCGTAAAACCCTACGTCCACGGCGAGCTATGGAGCTCGCTGTATTGCTTGCTGCTCAGAACCGGAGTCCTGAGCTTGGAGGTGAGTTACAGCTTGGGTGTGAATGGCTAGAGTGTGAGTTGCGGGAATGCGAACCCTTGCTATCGTCGCCTACCCGAGTCTTTTATAGTCCAAGACTCGGGTGGCTTACAAGGGGGGGCCCGGGACCCGACAGGTGGTCCCGGGGAGATTGTCTGTCATCTACCATATCTGCAGTTAGGCCGGTAGTTGTCTCTGGCAAAGGCTTCTGAGTCTTTGTCTTGCAGCCCTGCCCATGCCGCATGCTAGTCATAGTGGATGATGACGGCGGGGGCGGCATGGGATGTCTTGTCGCTGCGTTTATTGGCTGGCAGGCTCTGACACCGCACGCCAGTCTGTGATGCGACTGGGCGCAACGGCACCTGACAGAGGCGTGCTTCGCGTCTCCGCGTTTTGGGAAGACGCGGGCCTTGAATACCTTGTACGGGTAAGGTATGGGGCGTCTTTAGACCCGCTGCCTATAGCTCGGGGGCAGGCAGCGCCGTTCTGCTGGCCACGTGGCGGGCCCGGAGCCCTCCTCCGAGGAGAGGGGGGTCCGGCCCCGCGGGACACGTGGAGCCTTCGGACCTCTCCCCACGGAGGGGAGGTTCGGCTTCTGTCGGCCAAGTGGCGGACCCGGAGCTCCTCTCTGAGGAAAGGGAGGTCCAGCCCCGCCAAATACGTGGTTCCTTCGGACCCCTCTCCCGCAGAGGGGGAGGTCCGGCTTCTGTATGCCACGTGGTGGGCCCGGAGCTCTCCTCTGAGGAGAGGGAGGTCCGGCCTCGCCGGACGCGTGGCGCCTTCGGAGCTCTCCCTGCGGAGAAGGGCAAGTTCCTTAGGCATTTTCCTCTGTGCACGGGGGTACCCCATATTGCGGGTACCGACAGTGGCTCCCGGGCCCATCTCGGGGGAGATAGCGAGCCCGAGGTGGGACCTCCGTCTCTTCTGATCCGCGCACTTTCTCTAAGTCCCGCATTGACCGCTGCCGGAGCACGAACGGCCGCAGGATCGTGGGAGCGTGCGCCCACTTGATGGTTGTTTTTACTGCGGCAGTTCCCAAGACTGCCACTTCTGCATGTTGCGGCGCTTTCTTCCGGAACCGCCAAAGCGCCTTGCCGGCTTGTCTTCTGAGGCGACTGACTCCTCGACCCACCGCTTCAGTTGGGGCGGCTTGGGCCCACCTGTCATCGGCGCCCGGTCTCGGAGCCAACGCGGTCGCCGATGCGATGTTCTCGAAGATTTTCGAATCACCTCGAATCATCCCTGGAAAGTTTTAAAAGGGGATCTCACCCGCATCGCGGCTTCCCTTCGCATTTCCTAGCGCTCGTACTTCGTTTGAACTCTTGCGCCCCGGCTTTCCTGCCCTTGTGCCCTCTTTCGCCATGGCTTCCAACTTGCTCCCGACACGCCTCGTTCGTTCTTCCGAGCTTGGGCCAGTGCGCAGGCTGCTGGGCTGGCGCTCAGAAGAACAGAAACACCGGCTTCACCGAGGATCTCTCCCCCTGATCCTGGAAAAGGGGGAGATGGTCTTCTTCACTGCTTATGCTCTGGCGGGGTTTGTTCCGCCAATTTCTTCCTTCTTTGTCACCCTGCTGGAGACCTATGGCCTCCAGCTCCACCATCTTTCCCCCAACTCTTTCGCAATGGCTGCTGTTTTTGTCCACTTCTGCGAGATGTTCGTGGGGGTGCACGCTTCCGTGACGCTCTTCCACTACTTCTTTGTGTTGCGAACGACTGAGCGCGGCTCGAAGACTCAGATGGGGGCATACTACTTCGAGCATCGCAGCAAGGACCCCAAGGTCTCTGGATACCTTCTGCCCTTCAGCGCATCAAGGTGGGAAAACTGGAGGGAGAGCTGGGTGGTAGTGCAGACCGACGAGCACGATCGCCTACAGCTCCCAACCGCCAGCCCAACCACCGATCGTCGCTTCTGGGAGGAGATCCCTGAGCTGGAGCAGGAGTACTCCCCGGTCTTGGAGCGGATCCGGTTCTTGGCCAACGAGGGGCTGACGTCTCTGATGGTGCTGATGGACTTTATGTCGCGCCGTATTGCACCCTTGCTGCAGTGCAGTCGCCCAGCGTGGTACTACACTGGCGAGCAGGACTGTACCAGACTGGAGAGGGGCCCCAGCTCTGACCCCTCCGACGAGGAGCTGAACGAGATGGTGGGCAAGGTGAGCGGTGACTACATTCCCAGTGGCGACCCCGCCCTTCCGCCCTCTGCCACCCCCCTCTTCTTGGAGCCACAGAGGAGGTCAGAGCTCCTGCGGAAGATGTCGAACCTTGACGACATCGGGATCACCGTCCGGCAGGTCGGGGATGCCTTCTGGGGTATCACCATTCCAGGAACCGAGCACTCCGGGTCAGGGCACGAGGCGTTTGATGCTGTCAAACCCTCCCCCAGAGTCGACGGAACTCAAGCCGCCGACAAAGGGAAGGGAAAGGAGCCGGCCCCCGGGCATCCAGAGAAGAAACGCGCCCGGTCTCCTCCGAGGGCGCTGCCTGCGCCGAGTCAGGGTGCCGGAGCTACCTTGCTCCCATCTCCCGGGGGTGCTGGTCCATCGGGTGGCGACCCGAAGAGGCCCCGGGTGTCCCTCCCCGGCGGGTCTCTCCCCAGACAGCGGCCGTCCGAGTCAGCCCAAGTACCTCGTCATCCTTCCTCAAGCGGAGGGGTTTCCAGGGCGGATGCTGGTGGGGCGATGCCGGCGAGTGTGACGGGGATCCAGGCGTCACGTTCCGCGACTGTTCCAGCCGCTGGCCCCGGCGGTTCAGCTACAGCCCAGAGGCCAGTGCTGCAAGCCCGTTGGAGCGCTCATGCCGCCAAGTAAGTGTTGCTCTTTCTGGCTTGTAGGAGCAGAGCTCTTGTCTCCTCTCTTAGCCTGAGGGCTTTCTCTCCTTGCAGGGACCGACCAGCTGCTGGGGGCGGGCCTCTTACCCGGCCGCCTTCAACCGACGGAGGCTCCGCGCCTCAGCACCTGGGGACCGTGGTGGCTCCCATGGTCCCCAAATCGACGGGGGCTCCCTCTGCGCCGGCGAGTTCACCCTCCGTGGTGGCCGCATCTGCTCCTATCCGCCCTCCTTCACCAGTCCAGAAGTCCGGTCCTGAGACTGGGAGGGCCGCTGTAGGTGCGCCTGCTGGCCCCCTGGCCTCCTTAGGACAGCGCCCCACCCTGGTTGCTGAGGCGCCGGCGCCTCCGCCGGTCTTAGACTCGACAGGGGGGTCCAGTGGCGTGACTCCTGTCCCCCCTGCCCCAGCGCCCGTGTGGGACGCCCTGGGGCGTGTCCAGATCAGCGCCCGGCAGCTCCAATCCGCCTTTGAGCAGGAGCGGGGGGCGCTGGCCGGCGAGAGGGAACGCCTTCTCAGCTGGCAGCAGCGGGCCCAGGAGGCTAAGGCGGACCTTGACTAAGTCAGTCAAGGCTTGAGGCCATGAGTGCTCTGCTTGGCACTCAGAAGAAGGCAATTAGCCGCTTGGAGTCAGAGACCCGGCGGGTTCGTGCCACCTACCGCGAGGCTCTGGCCCACGTTGAAGCCAAAGCCAAGGAGCGTACCGCCGCCACGGAGGAGTTGCAGCTGCAGGTAGCCCGTCGAGAGTGCGCCGTCGCCAATCGGGAACACGCTGCCGCGGCCGAGGAGGAGAAGACCACCGCCCGGCTGAGGGCCAAAGTGGAGAAGCTAAGGGCTTGGACCGAGGAGCTGGAGCTCCGTGAGTCGGCTGTTGCTGCGAGGGAGGAGCAGTTCTCCCAGGAGCGCCAAGCGGCGATGGATCGCGAGCTGGCGGCTTGCCAAGAGGTAGAGAAGCTCCAGTCCTTGCAGTCTGTCGAGGCCCAGGCAGTCTGGGGCTTTATTGCCAAGGCGGGGTCTGCCTTGGCTCCTCTTGGTCTCAGCCCTGTGCAGGTGGAGGCTCCGGCGCAGCCGATGTCCGAAGCGATCCCGGCACTTGAGTCCATCGGCGACGAGCTGGGTCGGCTCGAAGCAGTGATCGCCGACGAGCTTGAAGCGGAAGGTCGGGGCCTTGCGAAGGAGGTCGCTATGCACGTTCTGTCGTGCTTCCTGAGCCGAGACCCTTCCTTTTCTCTGGGCCCAGTCCGTCTAGGACCCATCGCCGATCGGGAGGAAGCTGCCAGGGCCGAGGTCGAGGACTTGGCTGTCCTCGTGGCCTCTAGGTTTCATCGGGAGTCCGGGGACTCTTAGGCATCTGCCCCCATGGCCACAAGGCCCTGTACTTCCTTTTTTATTTTTGTTGAGTCTGTAGCCCAGCTCGTGGAGCCTTTGTATGAACAGACTCCTGTTTCTTTCTGTGTCTGCATGTCCTAGTCTTCTTCCTGGCTTTTCCTGGCCGAGTCCTTAGCTCCGCAAGGTACTCGGAGGCCTTGACCAATCTCGAAGCTCTGCATAGACACCTTCTCCGGGTCCTCACTGTATACTAAGGGTCCCGGAGGTCTCCAGGACCCGCCTCACGAGATCAGAGGGGGTCCGGGCCTGTTGGCCACGTGGCGGGCCTGGAGCTCCCCTCTGAGGGGAGGTCCGGGCTTGCGGGGCACGTGGAGTCCTCGGACCTCTCCCCGCGGAGGGGGGAGGTCCGACTTCTGTAGGCCACGCGGCGGGCCCGGAGCTCCCCCTCAAGGAGGTGGAAGGTCTGGCCCCGCTGGACATGTGGGACCTTCGGGCCTCGCCCCTGTGAGGTCTAGTTTTTTGATCTTACCTTGGGGTTTCGGTCTTGCGCGATCCCGTAGCGGCCCCCTGGTAGGTGCGTTCCAATGGATGGATGTGCCTACCATACTCCTGCGGGGAGCTGAGGCCGAGAGGTCCTGCACACAAGTAAGGGAAATGTAATTCTCCTTGGGGGCTCCCCCCCCTCTATCTCATAGTCTTATTTGGCTTACGGTCCCCGTCCACCTGTACAGTGCTTGGGAACTACCGTGCGCGAAGTGCCGGGGGCTCGGGGCCCCCCTGGCTATCGGCCGGTACCTCCGACGCAACCGCCTTTGGTAGGGCAGCAAATGCCGACTAAAGATGAGAATGAGAAGAGGGAGCTGGACGCATAGTGAGCACGCGCTAGCGGCGCAATCATAAAAAATTAATAAGTAAATTAAATGAGCACCAAAGAAGAGCAACGTAGGACAGGTTTCTTTTCATATAAATTTCCATAGGAGGAAGGCAGGCTGAGTATGGAGGCCACGACCCGCCTCAAGGGAAGCAAGACTCTGCACGCTTGGGGTCGGAACCAGGCGAAGCTGAACGTAGTCCTGGACCGTCCCCTGAGGCTTAGCTGCACCGAGCACTGTTCCTGGACTTTATGGAATTTATTATAAAAAGAAGAGTCTGTCCTATTGTTGCTCTAGGGGTAGAACTTACAGAGGTGTTCTGTGTTCCGAAGGTTCGGGAGCGGGTCCCCATCCTCGATTCTGGGGAATGGTCCCAGGCCCAGGATGTCCAGCCCCCGTATGGCAAATGGCCATGTGGGCTGGATCATCTGTACCGTCCAAGCCGGTGTATGGATCGGCTTGGCGTGGAACAGGCACGCCTTGCAGCTCTCGACCAGCTTGACGGCATCCTGGAGTGCTGCCGGCTAGTAGAAGCCATGCCGAAAGGCTTTACCGACAAGCGTGCGTGGGGAAGAGTGACTCCCACATTCGCCTCCATGGATCTCAGCGAGCAAGTCTAAGCCTTCCCCCTGGGTTATGCACCGCAATAGGATGTGGTTGGCGCCGCGTCGGTAGAGACCCCCCTCTACCGCCATGTGTCTCTTAGCCATACGCACGATCCGTTCAGCGGATACACGTTCATCAGGGAGGATATTGTCTTTCAAGTAGTCCCGGACCTCCGTGATCCATGCATCGGGTCTGACTTGAGCATCTGGATCTTGAGCGCTGGGTTGCACGGAGTCCCCAGTGACGCTTACGATCCTTGGCGGCGTCCATGGCCGCCGGGACCGCCAGCTTCGAGGTGCTGGTCTAGCCCCCTTCGCCCGGCTCGGCGGGCCGGGCTGTGGGCCGCGGCAACGTCCTCTCGAAGCCCCCTTCGGGCACAGGGGCTCCGGTGGGGGTATTCGTTGAGAGGTCGTCAGCTGCGGCCTTGCTAGCGCGTGGTACGTGGTGCAGGTCCAAGGCGAGGAAGTCTGTCTCCACCATCTTGTTTGATAACCAGCTGGGAGTCGCCCTGTGCCAACGACTGGCGAGCGCCTAGAGACAGGGCTGTCTTTAGGCCAAGGATGAGTGCTTCATACTCTGCCAAGTTGTTGGTTGCCTTGGAATTGAGACGCACCACATACCCAGACTGCTCCCCCGTTGGCATGAGGAACAGTACGCTAGCACCGGCCCCCTGCTTTCGCAAGGAGCCGTCGAAGAAGAGCATCAAGTAAGGCCCGGTGAAGGCCAGGGCTCAGGGTCCTGGTTCACCGTCTCCATGGCCCCCTGAGTCAGCCTGCGTTGGCGCCTACTTCGGCCATGAAGTCAGCTAGTGCTTGGCTGTTGCCTGCGTGACGAGGAAGGAAGCCTAGCTCAAACTCCAGTAGCTCCGCCGCCCATTTGGCGGCATTGTCCGTTGCGTGGGGGCTGTGGAGGATAGCTTTCAGCCTGGGGGGGCCGCCGGGGAGCTGATACTCGGAGGTCCCCCAGGCTGTCTTGGACCTCCGGGAGATCCCGCTGATTTCCCGGGAGCTCCGGGGAGTCCCGTTGGACGTCCGGGAGGTTCTGTTGGGCCTCCGGGGGGGGGGGGGGTCCCGTTGCACCTCCGCGAGGTCCTGCTGGTCCTCCGGGAGGTTGTGTCGGGGATCCGGGGTCCGTTTTGGACCTCTGGGGGGTTGCTCCGGAGACCCGGGGGGGTCGTCTTAGACCTCCGGGGCTTCTTGGCACTTGTTTCTGGATAGCGAAGCAGGTTGCGGTGGTATGGGGTCCGGCCGCTCTGCGGTGAGGACCATACTCACCTCTGCAGCCGTCGCCGCGATGTAGAGCAGCAGATGCTCTTCGGGCTCGGGGGCTACTATTACAGGTAGGGTCATCAGGAGCTGGTTCAGCTCCAGGGGAGCTTCCTCCGCTTCGTCGGTCCAAGCGAATGGGCCGGATTTGCGTAGGAGCTTAGAGAAGTGGAGCGTTCGCTTTGCTAACCTCGGTATAAACCACCTCAGCGCAGCTAGGCATCCCGCGAATTTCTGGACTTCGAGCCAATGGCTTTGACCCTTTCTGGGTTAGCCTCAGTTCCTTGGCGTGAGGCCAGGAATTCTAAGGGTTTTCCAGAGGGTACACCGAGCTCACATTTGTCAGACGGACGAAGACTAAGGCCAGGTTATTTAGTAGGGACGAACCCTGCCTGATCTTAACAACAATGTCTTCGACACACACCTCAACTGAGTCTCTCATTAGCTCTCCTAAGGTCTTGTGCATTGCACGTACGAAGGTATGGAGAGCATTCCTTAGGCCATAAGGCATAGAGGCATAACAGTACAGGCCGACTACTGTGGTGAAGGGGGTGTGCTCTTCAACTTCTCTAGACATAGGGGTCTGGTGGAAACCCGAGCAAGCATCTAGGAAGCACAGTATATCGCAGCCTGACGTCGAGCCTACTATTTGATCTATCATAGGGAGAGAAAATAGATCTTTAGGACATGCCTTATTGAGACTGGTGTAGTCGATGCACTTCCGGAGCTTCCCGCCGGCCTTTGGGACAATCAACGGGGTTCGCCAAGCACCGGGGGTGGCGGACTTTCCGTATGGAGCCAGCGCCCAGCAGCTTCTTGGTTTCTTCCCGAATGAAGCTTTTTACTGCTCGGTGGGCTGCTTGAGGGGCTCCTGTTGGACTGGCCAGGCGTCAGGGGAGACCTTTAGATAGTGCCCAATCACCTCCCTAGGAATCTCTGGCATCCGCGACAGCTGTCATGCAGCATATCGGCATTGTGCCGGAGGGAGGTAACGAGCGCGCCCTCCTATCTTCTATCCAGGCCCCTGGCTACCCGGGTGATCTGGGTGGCATCGGCGCTGATTCGGATGAGCCTCAAGGGGACATCGTCCTCGTCGAGAGGTTGCACACGGGGTGCTGTGGTAGAGGCACGGTGTCGTGCACTTGGGTGGAGCCGGTTTGGTTCTGCACCGCCCGGGGTTGGTGCTCCAGCTGCTGTAAGCGCCTGGAGCTTTTCCAAGGCTAACACTGCTGCAGCACGGTCTCCACAAACCTTGAGGACGCCTGTCGGTGTAGGCATCTTCAAGACAAGATAGCCGTAGTGGGCTACTGCCATGAATCGGTACAGGGCTGGCCTGCCAATTATGGCGTTGAACGGGAGGTCGATCTCGGCCACGTCGAACAGAATGCACTCTGTCCGATAGCTGTCTGGTGCCCCAAAGGTCACTGGGAGGCTGATGTGGCCGTAGGGAACGACCTGTCCCGGCCCTACCCCTGAGAACGGGCTCGATGGGGTGAGCTTGGCCATCGGGATCTGCAGCTTCTGGAAGGCTGCGTGACACGAGCGATAGTTGGCTGGCCCCAGCCATGTTCCTGGGGCAGTCGGTAGCATCGAAGCTGATGGGGGTTCCCATCCACCTGAGGTGCGGTGCTGCACTCGGGAGGGGAGCCACCGACGCTACCGCTCAGCGCAGGGCCTTAGCCGCGCTTTGGGACGGGGGGTCAGCGGACCCGCCGAAGATGACATAGAGCATCTTACGGTGCTCGTCATCACTGGAGCTGGAGCTCTCATGATTGTGCACTGCCTACACGGCGCGCTGAAGCTCCTGGAACTCCACCTGGCGGTCGACGCCGTCTAGGGCTTCGACCTTCTGATTGCCCTCCCTTTGACGGTAGGGTGGGGCATCAATTAGGGGATGCTTCCCTTTCCGGAAGCGCTCCGCGAGCTTCTGGATTTCCCGGCACTCGGCAGCGGTATGGTAACTGGTGCCATGCACGGGGCATAACTCATCGTGGCCCCCGTCTGGGGCCAGTGATTGTCGCGGCCTCTTGTCGGGGCGCGGCCCCCGAGGTCCACTGGGCGCCGCCGTTGTGGCAACGGAGGCCGCGGCTGACGGCTTTATCTTGCTTCCGCCTCCGTTCTTGATCTTCCTGCCGCTTCCATATGAAGCGGCGCCAGATCCCGGCTGACCCCCTGGCTCGGAGGCCGGCAGGGAGTGCCAGCTCTGCCCTTCGGCTGTTCTGGCACACTTGTCCGCCAGGCTGAAGAGTTCTGAGACATCGCAGACCTCCCTAGTCGCGAGCTTCTCGAGCATCTTCTTGTCCCGAACGCCTTGCCGGAACGCCACTACCACAGAAGCGTTCTGGATGTGTGGGATGGTGTTCCGCACCTGGGAGAACCGCTGGATGAAGGAGCGCAGCGACTCCCCTGGTTGTTGCTGGATGGCGTGGAGGCCGAGCTCCGTGCCAGGCCGGGTGTAGGAACTGCCGAAGTTGGCGATGAACTGCCGGCAGAGCTCTCCCCAGGAGGTTATGGAATCCTGGGGTAGGTTCATGAGCCAAGATCGGGCTGGGCCGGTTAAGGCGACGGGGAAATAGTTGGCCATGACAGCCTCATCCCCTCCTGCGGCGAGTACGGCGGTGGAGTAGATCTGGAGGAACTCCGCCGGGTTGACACTGCCGTTGTACTTTTCGGGCAGGTGCGGCCGAAACTTGCGCGGCCACTTCGCGAAGCGAAGGTGGGGTGCAAGAGCCGCACATCCTGCTCCTGCTGCCACAGGTATTGGCGCTGCGAACGCTTGGTTCACACTTGGCACCGTGTACCCCGGCATGGGCATGGCTGCTCCATAGACCGGGGGCGCCGCTTGCAGCGCATATGGTTGTGGCATATGCTGCGCGGAGTATGCCTGAGGCAGGACTCGCGTAGCGAAGATATGCCCCCCAGGCTGTGTCGAGGCCGACTTCATGCTGTTGCCAGCCTCGTGGTTGCGACGCCTTTCTCGACGTCGCTCGAGGTACACCCGGGCATCCTGGCCCAAGTGGCATCGCTCCAGCTCTGCCCTCAGGTCCGTCGTCGGAGGCCTGGTGGAGCTGGAGTCCGCCGTTTGCCCGTCAACCGTGGGCGTGCGCGTCAGCGACACTACCGGTTGACTGGAGCGTCGTCCCCGCCGAAGTCGAGGGTTTGCGGCGGCGACGATGAGACGGTCTACCTCGCGAATCCACTGCTGGGTCGCTGCCTGAGGCGCGTCCCCAGCAGGCGGATTGTGCAGTAGCGCTCTTGCTGCGGCTAGCGCACCCCCACTGGGTACGCCCAGCGCTACTGAAGACCTGACGCTGGTTGGAGCCTGCATTGCCGGGGTCGGCGCTGACAGAGCCGGTTGCTGGCCCCCAGCTTGTTCCGACACACTCCGTCCTGAGCGTGTCGACATGTACTCCCCCTGGTCGCGGTTCGCCGCAGACGCGGTGGGGGGGGGGGGAGTTTGCCGCTGAAGGAAGCTTGGTCATCTTCGTCGGCGGAAACTCGTCGCGCAAGGGAAAAGCCCCCTTCCTGGCGCGCCAAATGTCGAAGTGTTCGGTCGACACTTCCCCCTGGCCTGCACTGGGCAGCCCACGGAGGTTCTTTTTTCGGTGGGGCTAGTCCCTTGCGGAGAGCTTGAGCGTATGGACGAGTTAGTAAGAGCTTGACACGGCGAGTTTTACGTGGTTCAGGCCGCCGGAGCGTAAAACCCTACGTCCACGGTGAGCTATGGAGCTCGCTGTATTGCTTGCTGCTCAGAACCGGAGTCCTGAGCTTGGAGGTGAGTTACAGCTTGGGTGTGAATGGCAACAGTGTGAGTTGCGGGAATGCGAACCCTTGCTATCGTCGCCTACCCGAGTCTTTTATAGTCCAAGACTCGGGTGGCTTACAAGGGGGGGCCTGGGACCCGACAGGTGGTCCCGGGGAGATTGTCTGTCATCTACCGTATCTGCAGTTATGCCGGTAGTTGTCTCTGGCGAAGGCTTCTGAGTCTTCGTCTTGCAGCCCCGCCCATGCCGCATGCTAGTCGTAGTGGATGATGACGGCAGGGGCGGCATGGGATGTCTTGTCGCTGCGTTTATTGGCTGGCAGGCTCTGACATCGCGCGCTAGTCTGTGATACGACTGGGCGCAACGGCACCTGACAGAGGCGTGCTCCGCATCTCCGCGTCTTGGGAAGACGCGGGCCTTGAATACCTTGTACGGGTAAGGTATGGGGCGTCTTTACACCCACTGCCTATCGCTCGGGGGCAGGCAGCGCCGTTCTGCTGGCCACGTGGCGGGCCCGGAGCCCTCCTCCGAGGAGAGGGGGGTCCAGCCCCACGGGACACGTGGAGCCTTCGGACCTCTCCCCGCGGAGGGGGAGGTTCGGCTTCTGTCGGCCACGTGGCGGACCCGGAGCTCCTCTCTGAGGAAAGGGAGGTCCGGCCCCGCCGGATACGTGGCGCCTTCGGACCCCTCTCCCGCGGAGGGGGAGGTCCGACTTCTGTATGCCACGTGGCAGGCCCGGAGCTCTCCTCTGAGGAGAGGGAGGTCCGGCCCCGCCGGACGCGTGGCGCCTTCGGAGTTCTCCCTGCGGAGAAGGGCGAGTTCCTTAGGCATTTTCCTCTGTGCGCGGGGGTACCCCATATTGCGGGTACCAACAAGACGGTCGACAGCTTGCCTCTGTCGGTCAAGGAGCGCCTCCATTATGTCAAGCGACTCCCGCCTAGAGTCGAGCTCGCCCTTGACCTTCGCGGTCCGCTTCCGCAAAAGGTTCCCCCAGGTGAGGAGGCGATCCCTCTCAACCACCTGCTCCTCTCTCTCACGACCGAGCGCGGCCAAGACCTGCCGAACACTTGTCTGGGCGAGCATGAGAGCATCTGCCAGGGGCAGTGGGGCAGCAGAGGCTGGAACGGCGCCTCCGACTTCCTCCATCACGTTGTCTTCAAGAGAAGACGACACACCGGCAACCGGGATGAGACGCCAGTCAGGAGAAGCCGGCGTCAGGACTTCGGCAGCTGGACCCGCCGAACCCTCACTGACAGCTGGCTCCTCAGCCAGTGGAGAGGGACGAGTGGAGGGAGTCGACGCTGAAATAGAAGCCGGGCCACCTGGTACAGGGCGAACCTGTGCTGTCTTGGGGGCCGCGGCAACTGTCTCGGCGAGAGGAGATGACGCTGCCATAGAATCCGGACAGACCGGTACAGGAGAAACTCGTGCTGGCTTGGGGGCCGCGGCAGCTGTCCCGGTTTCCGAGCGCCGTGGCGCAGACTCCCCATCAGTCGGGGACGGCCGAGAAACGCGAGCACTCCAACGGGCTCTGAACCCCGGCTTCCGAGCCGGGGTAGGACCACTAGAGCCCGCCGTCGCCGCCGACGGCTACTCCATAGTCGCCTGGACTAACGGAGCAGGGGATGCTCCTGAAGCTCCCCTCGACACATCAGCAGTCTCCTTGGAGACTCCACCGCCTGAGGAGGGAGCCGCGACGCTCGGGAACCTTCAGCCTGTTGTCGCTCAAGAGGAGTCCCGTCGGGATGATGAGCCCGAGACCTCTTGGGAACGCCACCGGACGGAGCGCCATCTCCAGAAGCAGGCCGTGCAGGCGCCCTGGTTCCCTGACTTGGCACAGACGCCGCCACCGGAGGAGACCGAGCACGCTTCTTCTCAGGAGGTGGGTTGGAAGCCATGGCTGGGGAGAGCTCAAGGATAGGAAGACAAAGGCGCAAGAGTTCAAGGAAGGTGCAATCGCTAGGAAGTGCGAAGGGAAGCCGCGATGCGGGTAAGATCCCCTTTTAAAACTTTCCAGGTACGATTCAAAGCGATTCGAAACTCTTCGAATACGCCGCATGGGCAACCGCTTCGGCTCCAAGACCAAGCGCCGATGACAAGTGGACCCAAGTCATCCAGCTGAAGCGGTGGGCCAAGAAGTCAGTCTCCCTAGGGAGACGTGCCGGCAAGGCGCTTCGACGGTTCCCAAAAAAGCGCCGCAACGTGCAGAAGTGTCAGCCTTGGGAACCGCCGCAGTAAAAGCAACCATCAAGTGGGCGCACA
Source organism: Neostapfia colusana (assembly GCA_030760725.1). NCBI lineage: Eukaryota > Viridiplantae > Streptophyta > Magnoliopsida > Poales > Poaceae > Neostapfia > Neostapfia colusana. Next base: position 17,826,117 of record JASWHV010000018.1, on the reverse strand, counting down.
CTCCCACGATCCCGCAACTGTTCATGCTCCGGCAACGGTCAATGCGGGACTTAGAGAAAGTGCACGGAACAGAAGAGACGGAGGCCCCACGTGGGGCTCGCTATCTCCCCCGAGATGGGCCCGGGGGCCACTGTCGGTACCCTCGATACGGGGTACCCTCGCGCACAGGGGGAATGCCTAAGGACCTCGCCCTTCTCCACAGGGATAGCTCCGAAGGCGCCACGTGTCCAGCGGGGCCAGACCTCCCTCTCCTCAGAGGAGATCTCCGGACTCGCCACGTGGCCGGTAGAAGCCAGACCTCCCCCCTCCGTGGGGGAGCTCCGAAGGCTCCAGTGTCCCGCGGGGCCGGACCTCCCTCTTCTCAGAGGAGACCTTCGGGCCCGCCACGTGGCCAGCAAAAGCTGGACCTCCCCCTTCCACAGGGAGAGCTCCGAAGGCTCCACGTGTCCCGCAGGGCCGGACCTCCCTCTCCTCGGAGGAGAGCTCCGGGCCCGCCATGTGGCCGGCAGAATAACGCTGCCTGCCCCCGCGTGGTAGGCGGCGGGCGTAAAGACGCGCCATGCCTTGCCCGTACGAGGTATTCAAGGCCCGCGCCTTCCCAAGACGCGGAGACGCGAAGCACGCCTCTGTCGGGTGTCGTTGCGCCCAGTCACATCACAGACTGGCGCGCCGTGTCAGAGCCTGCCCGCCAATAAACACAGCAACAAGACATCCACTTCTGCCCCTGCCATCATCAACCACTACGACTGGCTTGCGGCATGGGCAGGGCGGCAGAACGAAGACTCGGAAGCCTTCGCCAGAGACAACTACCGGCATAACTGCAGATACGGTAGATGGCAGGAAATCTCCCCGGGACCACCTGTCGGGTCCTGGGCCCACCTTGTAAGCCGCTCGAGCCTTGGACTATAAAAGGCTCGGGTAGGCAACGTTAGCAAGGGTTTGAACTCTGGGAACTCGCACCCTAGACATCACTCACCCTCAAGCTCAGGACTCCGGTTCTGAGCAGCAAGCAATACAGCGAGCACCTCTGCTCACCGTGAACGTAGGGTTTTACGCTCCGGCGGCCCGAACCACGTAAAACTCACCGTGTCAAGCTTCTCCCTCACTTGTCCCTAACGCTGAAGCTCTCCGCAAGCGTCTAGCCCCTCCGAAAAAGAACCTCCGCGGGCTGCCCAGAGCAGGTCTGGGGGAAGTGTCGACCACACACTTCGACAGTGTATTTGTTTCTTCATTGCCTTGTCTTGTGTTTTTGAGTTGATGGATGAAAAATCCTTCTGTTGGTCTTTCGTCCATCTGCCACTCGGCGCAGGGTCCGGTAGGAAGAACCAATTTCAGCTTTCACGAGGCCGCTTGGTCCTTGATGTTGCAGGGACCGGAGGCTCTCTGACATGCTAAAGTAGTTGATGCTTCCTTCTTACGCGTCATAGGGGTCCGACCGACTCACTTGCCTGACCAGTCACGATGGCCCCGTGGCAGGTGTGCCCAAGTTTTTGGGAACGCCTGCCAAAAAGGCGCAAGACACCAGCTTTGGAGCCTTCGGGAGACGCTAGCTTTGGGGGTCTGAGGGCGGTCCCCCTTGGAAAGCTGGTGCCCCAGGATCAACCCTTCGGCCTGGAGCCCTGTGGCCTGCACAGACACAAGAAAAAAAGGGAAACCGTGCCGTGTAGTTGCATTTTCTCTGCTCAATGGCCCCATTTAGTCTTATGGTCCTATGCTAATTTGCGGGATGTGGGCAATTCAATGTAGTAGTGTCCGGACCCTGATTACCATCCTTCCCAGGGCGGTACGCCATCCGGACCCCCAGCACTTGGGTGCTGCGTTGAAGAGGCAGAGTGTGCACGCTTAGGGCGCAGGACCAGCTAAGCAGGCTACACACACTGAACCCCCTGCTGGCCAGGCACTCCGAAGAGGAGAGGTGTCCTTCTGGCACCACCGGACTTGACCAAGAAGGTAACCAAGGGGGTCCGGAGACAACACAGGTGCCTCAAGCGTTTCTGCCTTGTAGCTGGAGAGCATAACTTTGGCCAAGAGTGAGACTGAGAAACACAGCTATGTACACATCGAGAGGTATGCAAAAGTGTGCGCAAGCTCGAAAGGAAAGCTGCAAAAATGTAAATGTGCATAAGGTGGGGCAGGAGAGCGTAAGGTCCAGAACGACTTAGCTGATGCGGGTAGCTTTTTGCCAATGTCCCAAGCTTGTTCCTCTCGGCCCTTAGAAGCATAAGGACCCAGGGCGCTCTGGCAGTGCAGCTACCTCTCCTTTCGGGTCCCTGGTGACGCAAGGACCCGAGGGGAGTTCAGCCCTTGTCTTCAGCTTGTCGTAGTTGGCGCTTCGAGCCTCCTGCTTGCTGCCGCAGAGGTCCGGCGTCCAGCGGACGAGGTAGGGCCTCGGCGTCGGGCTCACTGGGAGGTTTGCCAAGGGCCTGTGCGGACCTGTGGACATGACAGAAAAGGGAGTAGTCGTGCTCTCTGGTCACTTTCTCTTGTTTGGTAGCATTACTGTGGCTTACGATCCTCGGCCGAGCTACGGGGCTTGGGTAATTTGATGTGGATCATCCAGGGTATGGTTGAAGCCTTGCTCAGGGGTATGAGTCGTCCGGTTCCTCGGTACTGAGTCGCAGTGCTGGAGAGGTAGGATGTGTACGCTTAGGGCACAGGACCAGCTAAGCAGGCTACACACCCTAGACCTCCCGCTGGCGTAATCCTTTCAGGGGAGGTACATTCGGCGCCATAGGGCCCCCGAGCAATGAGACAACCACCGGACGCCGGTACGTCACAGGTACCTCAAGAAGTCCCGCCTGCGGGAGGATAGCACAACTCCTGCTACAGTGGAACACAGGAAAGAGAGACCGGCCACACGGCCAGAGCAGAATGGAAAGAAAATGCGTAAAGGGTATTGGGGCGATGTCCGGGGCCTGACTATTCCTCTTGCCCGTAAGCGTGCTCTTTATAGCCCTCGAGTACTCCGTTGTCGCTCAGAGGAGGCAGGATGTGCACGCAATCGGTGCGGTACTAGTCATAGCAGGTTACACACCCTGGACCTCCCGCTGGCGTTAACCTTTCAGCGAGGAAACTTTACAGCTGCATGGGTCCTAGGACAAGTGTGTAGGATGGACTCCGGACATGCCGTATAAAGTTGATATGCATGAGCTAGCATAAACTGTCGATAGAGTGTGCAGGGAAGGATACATTTTTTCTTATTTTTGGCTTCCTTCGGGCGATAGGAGGCAACATGCCGTGTAAGAAGGCAGCGACCTGCCCCGGATAACAAGAGTAGCTGGACCCTTCCAGGACTTTATCTATTCTAAGCATTGTTCCTAGTCTCTATGACACCCTTACAAGAAAGAGAAAAATAAAAAAATCCTACCACTGCACTAAGGGTAGAACTTACAGTGGTATCCTATGTCCTGTGGTCTGGGTAGAGATACCCATCCCCTGCAGCCAGGCGAGCACACCTGGAGCGGCATGCTTGTACTGGTCGGGAGGGACCCTCCCAGCTGGGGGGAGGGCTTGTCACCCTTCCTTGAGAAAGCATTGGCTGAGGCACCAGGTGGCCCTACCTTGAGCTGCCTACTCTTCGCCGTATGGTTGGACGTCGGGCAAGCCCTTGTCGCACGATGTAAAGGGGAAACGCCTGGTTAGACGTGGAGCGTCTTGCGTCGCTTGCTGTGGTCGGAGTCGGAGCTCTCTCTTTGGTCATAGATGACCTTCAACGCCCGCTTGGTGTCTTGGAACTCCATCTCCTGGTCGTTGCTGACCTCCGGATCAGCCTTCTGCTTGCCCTCCCGCTGGTGGAAGGGTGCACCATCCTGGTGCTGCTGTCGGAGCTCTCGGAAGTGCTACGCTAGATTCAGGATCTCTCGGCACTCGCTGGCACTGTGTCGTTTGGTGTCATGGACCGGGCACCTCTGGTCGCCGTCGTCGCTGTCGGACGGCTGTCGCGGGTGCTTGTCAGTGCGCGGTCCCCGCCCCTCTGCAGCCGCTACTGCTGCTGCAGTGTGAGCTCCAGCACACGGCTTGTCCTTGCCACCGGTCTTCTTCTTCTTGCCGCTAGAGCTCTCCCTAGCCGACACACTCCCCTTGCTTGGCGGTGTGTGCCAGTTGCGGCTCTCTGCGGCCCTGGCACGCTTGTCTGCCAAGCTGAAGAGCTCGGAGACGTCCTGCACGTTGTGTGTGGCCAACTTCTCGAGCATCTTCTTGTCGCGGACACCCTGTCGGAAGGCGACGATGACGAAGGCGTTGGAGAGCGAAGGATGGTGTTCCTAACCTGGGAGAAACGCTGGATGAAGGAGGGTAGCGACTCTCCCGGTTGCTGTTGCAGGGCGTGGAGGTCGGCCTCCGAGCCCGGTCGGGTGTAGGAACTCACGAAGTTGGCCGTAAACTGATGGCACAACTCTTCCGAGGAGGTTATAGACTCCTGGTGCAAGTTCATGAGCCATGACCGGGCCGACCCGGTCAAGGTCACAGGGAAGTATTTGGCCATGATGGCCTCATCCCCTCCCCCAGCTAGGATGGCAGTGGAGTAGATCTGCAGGAACTTGACGGGGTTGACTATCCCTTCGAACTTCTCTGGCAAGTGCGGCTAGAACTTGCGCGGCCACACCACTGTACGAAGGTGTGGAGCTAGAGCCATGCAGCCTCCCACTGAGCCTGGGGAGACAGAGTTCTGGCCCGCGTAGATGGGATGCATGGTACTTGGGGTACCATTCTCCTCCCTGAGTCTACGACGCCATTCGCGTTGTTGCTCGATGGTGACGCGACCATATTCTTTCTGATGGTAGCGGCGGTCCAGCTCGCCCCTGAGGTTTATGGTGGGGAGCCTGGACGTCACTGTCAAGTGGGTTGTCGCCATCCTGTAATCCCTTGTTAGGGATCGGGGCGGCAGCTGCACCGTTTCTGGTCGTCGTCTCCGATGGCACGGCGAGTTAAAGCGCGGCAATGACCAGGTGGTCGACGTCGTTGCGCCCCTGCTCAGCAGCAGATGGGGAAGCTCCCACGCTGGGGGGGTTGTGAAGGAGCGCGCAGACTGCTAACAGCACGCTCTCTGGGTTGGCTTTAGTCGCTTCTTGAGACGCCATCGTCACCAAAGGTCGCCAGGAGGCAACAGGCACCGTCGCCGTGGGGACTGGTGCTGGAGCAGATGGTCCCGCTTTGGCACCAGAGGATGCTTCCTGCTCGCTCTGCCACTGGCGTCACGAGGGGCGAGAAGAACCTCCGACAGATTAGATGTTTACCATTGTGGGCTTCACAAACAGCTTCAAGAACCAAAACCCCCTTCCTAGCGCGCCAAATGTTGAAGTGTTCGCTACGACACTTCCCCCGGTCTGCTCGGAAGCAGCCCGCGGAGGTTCTTTTTTTCAGAGGGGCTAGTGGACCTTGAAGGTCAGAGCACAATGGAGAGGAGGGACACGAGGATTTACGTGGTTTAGGCCGCCGGAGCGTAATACCCTACATCCACGGGTGTGCTTATTGTATTGCTTGTGCGTATGAGTGTTGAGGGAGTTCAACCTTTTTGGTGCTAGAGGGATCTGAGGGTGAACGAACCAACCCCTTCTACGGTGGCTACCCCGGTCCTTTTATATCCCAAGGCCAAGGCAGTTACAGTGTGGCCCGGGGCCCGACAGGTGGCCCCGCAGTTGTCTGTACCCTATACAATGAGCTAGGGTCTTTACTGTTATATGCATTGTCACTGTCGGTGGAGTTAAGGCGCGCTGCCTGTCCCGCCGGGTGCCTCTGACCGAGTAGCAGGTGATGATGAAGTACCTGTCTTGTCATCGCGTCTCCTCGCTCTGCTAGGCGGTTGTGCGCCGTTGGGCGGCACTGTGGTGCCATCACGCCTCGCTGCCCTGTCTTTCACCATAATGGTGTGCAGACGGAGGATGGAGGCGTGCGCCGAGTGCCATGCTTCTGGGGAAGGCACGAGACTTGAATGCTCAGCCTGACAGTGTACCTTCCTCCTTACTCCTTGGCTGTCTGTCCGTTGCTCGCCGTTGTGACGTCTAGATGGCTCGCCCCCGGGACACGCTCCTTAACTAGAGCAGCCTTGCGGAGTAGTGAGGGGTCCGGTGTCGTTGGTCACGCGGTAGCACCGGAGCCCTCCCATGCTGGAGGTCGGTCCTGGAGCCGCAGGACACGTGGCACCTCCGGAGCCCTCCTTGGGGGAAGGTACACCTGGAGTCGTTGCCCACGTGGCAGCACCAGAGCCCTCCCATGCTGGAGGTCAGACCCGGAGCCACAGAACGCGTGGCACCTCCGGAGCTCTCTCTGGCGGGGGCTGTGGCTCGGAGGTTCCGGACACGTGGCAGCGCCGGAGCCCTCCCTGGCGTAAGATTGGGCCCGACACTGTAAGGGCCTAAGTTTTTGACACATATTTGAAGTGTTCATCACCATACACACACACCTCATTTGAGGAAAGATGATGAACACAAATGAAGAGCAAGTAACCACCATCAACATGCTCATTAGAGAACAAACTCACATATTGCAAAAGTGGTATTTCCCACATGTGATATAGAGGGGCTGGGCATATGAAAACTCCTACACATTGCTAGGAATGTCCATGCCAAGTTTCACCCAAATTCAAAACCTTTTTGAGGTCATTTTGGGTATAGTTAGAAAGAGGGCAGTTTGAAACCGTATTCAAATTCAAACTGTTTTTATCCCATAAATTCAAAAGTGGGAGGCATATTCTTATTCAGCACATTTTTGTGAGCTCACCCACCAATTTTCACTCCATTTGGAGTTGATCTTGGCATGAGCTAAGTGGGACAAATTCAAACTTTATTTGAATTCCAAACTGAACTTGTGCTGAAATTCATTCAAACCAAACCCAATTTGAATTCTGATCAATTCAAATGGCTCATGGGTGAACAATTTGAATCACCATGAGTATTTTGGGGCTCACTGTTTACAACAGTGATTAGGAGTGAATTTCAGAGGTTAAAACCCGGGTGGGACCCACATGTCAGCCACAGGCAAAAGAAACCGACTGAGAGCTCAGCTCGGGTACTCGCGCGCGCTGCAGCGACCGCCACGGCGAAGAAACGGCGAGGACAGCAGCTGCTTGCCGCCCTCGGCCGGTGAACCGCCTCGCAGGGCCCTTATCTGCGTGCCCGAGCAGTCACAGGGGGTCTTCACCGCTGCCTCGTCGCACTTCCACCCAAAAAGCCAAAGCACCTTGCCGCCCGAGTGAACTTTCGGTTCCTCGTCGCCCGGCCGATCCAGTGACCCTCTCGGCGACCTGAGACCAGCACCGGGTGCGCCAAGCCATCTTCGACACCTTCGCATCGGTTCCAGACCCTGCGCGGTCTTCCCTGAGCTCCACCGTGGCGATCTTTTCTCTGCCGGTTCAGCTCGAGCTGCTGCTGCGGGAACCGTCCTTCCGGCCACCACAGCCCACTGTTCACGGAGCTGTGAACAGCAAAGAGGTTCGTCTTCAACCCCTGTTTCTTTCCCGCAAGCTCCGGCGGCGTGACAAGCACTGCTCAAGCCGGAATTTCATGTTTTCGCGATGGTGTGCAAAAGTGAGGTCTGCACCGATCCGAGAAACTCGTAAGCCACACTGCATCACTTATCCTCTCATGGAGAGGATCACTTCTAGTAGCCCGTGCGGGTCCATAGGAGCAGGAACCACGAAGAACCGTGGAGGGAAACCGCTGTTCTTCGAGTTTTAGTAGAAATCCCGATTTCCGGCCTAGGTCGTAGGGTGACAGCCCAACACAGCCCTTCCCGAGCTCCGTAGAGCTCGTGTCGACCTTTCCTATGGTCCACTGATGCTCGACGACCCTTAGCTTGATCGGGTGAGGTGCTAAGGAGGACGGGCGATGCGGCCGAAGTTCTCCCGAGGCTGCGGCTCGTCGCCGACCATGCACCGGCCATTGTCATGACGAGCTGACCCCAGAATCCTGTTCTCCGAGTAAAAGTAGGCAGGGGCGGCCAAGATCGTGAAGTTTGGAGCTCCACAGAAGCTGCCGGCGAGCTCTCCGGCGAGGTTCCCCGGCAGCAGAGCGCGGGAGGCGGGAGGTTGACGAAAGGGTGGACCCCAGCTGTCAGCGGGAGGTATTTTAAATCGGGATCGGGGTGTGGCCGGGATCGGGTGTGCTGGCGCACGAAAACTGTGGCGGACCAGAATCCGCTCATCCAGGATCGCAGAGGGTGGTGCCGCGCGATGCGACACCCGACAGCACACGTCATAAGAACACATTATATTACATGGGAAAAACAAACTGAATGTACAAAATAGTACACTTCTCAGTTACAAACTAGGGTCTTTTATTACACAGCGGAAGTTTCTTTTATACAACTCACGCCCGCCTATCTAGCAAAAGTCGGTTGCCCAGCCCTAGGGCAACCCACACTAGCTGCACGTCTCAGTTCAGCGCGGCGTGTACGGCTCCCACTCAGCCGTGGTCCCCGACGGAGGGTAACCCTCGCCGGTGGACTCGTACTCCGAGTCCGTGGGTGGCTCCTCACCTGAAAAACACTTAAGCAGCAACCATGAGCACGGAGGCTCAGCAAGGCTTAACCGACTCACCTAAGCATGAAACTCTACATGAGGTATACCAAGGCATAGGTTAGTAACATTTCAGCCAAAACGACACGCCTACAAGTTCATCCTTAGTTCATCTTTTAGCAACAAGTTAACAGTTCATGAAATCTGAAATTTAGTAGGCAGTTTTTGGTGGCACACATGTAGCAATACAATTATATCAATCAGCATCATTGAATCAACATATTTCATCCATTAGTCTACGTTACGACAGAGTGAACAAGCGGTACTCGTCACCGCGAGGGACGGCGAATCGACTCGATATACACCTGCAGGGAAACCCAAAGAGCACGTCACGTACGCCCACCCGTGGAGCTGCACAGCACGCTCACTCGATGTCGTACGGGACAACCTTTCACCCAACAGCCCAAACGTCGAACCGGTCGCACCAAAACGAGCAGGAGGTTCCCGACACGGAGCATCTCTCTATGCCCATTGGCAGATTTCCACCTTGCTGCCCTCAACCTACACCTATAAATCGGTGTGCTATGCCTCGACGCCCGGAGGTTTAGGCTACATCGGTTTATCGGGGCCCATATATCCGATATGCCTTCGGTACGTTCAATACTTGTTCAGCAGGGCCGCACACGGATCGGTCCTCAATCAACACGGGCAGGGCTGCGCACACAAGACTCTCTCTTGCTGCGCCCTAGCCCCTGCCTAGTCTCATTTTCATTACTAAAGTGATCTCACATCACTCAACCGAACCCGTGTGTCCCAAGCCTATCTCGCGAGTAGATTCCAACTACTCGACTTGTACCGAAGTCCTATGACTCATTAAGTATAGCCTGTCTACTCGAGGTCCTTGACACTACCCTCACTCTTTTAGGAACCTTTGGTTATGCAAGTGGGGTTTCATTCATCCTATACCTAATGCACATACATACTTCATATGACACATGTAAACAAAGTTAAACTTTTAAAAAGGGTTAATGCAAACCGGGGCTTGCCTTGTTGCTGCTGGTCAGTAGTTAGTTCCTCGTCCGGAAGAAGGAAGTCCAGCACTTCTGGAGTCTCTTCTTCAACGGCTACACGTTAATGAAATACTACATGTTAATTTAGATGCAAATGTGAGTTTTAGAGTAAGACTTCTACTATTAGTTCTAATAACCAGCCTCTAACACCTGGAACTTTGTTTAAGAATTTAAAGATGAACTGGTGTTGGTGGTTTGGCTTGGACTTAATCACATGGTTAAATGCTAAGTGGTTTTCTCCCTTTTCCATATTAATCCCTTAAGTGGGTAAACAGGACAGGGGTGATCTAGAGCTCCAATGGAGCTGAGAATTTTTATGTTAGTTCCTTGTCACAAGAAAAACTCTCTGGACCAAACATTAGCACTTTTCATGGAGTGGTTTGCTCAGAATAATTCTCTTGGCAAATCAGCAAGGAAGAATTTATTCTGAGGTAATACCCCTGTTCATACCCAACTTAGTGAACTACAATTTCAATTATAGCTCATAGAGTTTGCATGAATTTTCCTAACATTTTTGGGGTTAAGATTTGCCCAGAACTGAATTTCCAAGTTTTGGAAATCCTCTGAAAATGTTTCTGTATTCAAAGGAACACAGCACCTTCCAATTTGAATTGCTCTGACCAAATCAACTCCAAATGGTCTGAAACTTTTAAAGGGGTTTACTAATGTCCTAAAGAACATTCTAGTAAAATTTGGGGATTTTTGGATGAACCAAACTCCCTCTAAAATTCTTTTGCTGAAAAGCTTTAAAGAATTTTCCAGAATTAATTAATGGGTTTCATACAAATTGGGTTGTATATATGGACAGAGCTAGGCAAAGTGAATCCAACCCAATTTGAATCACTAAATTTGGAGCTTCCTAGCAAAAGTTATGGAGCTCTAAAGTTTGGGAAATTTCTGGAATTCGAATTAACCGGGAAAGTTCAAATTTCTGACAGCGGGCCCGGCTCCCACGTGTCATCACCTCGGCTGCGCCACACGGGGCCACAGGATTATCTTCCGCGTGTTCACAGCCGATCCCGTGTAACAGAAGATCCCCACACTGTGCCGCGAGGGACTGACGAGCGGGCCCGGCCGGCTCGTCTTCTTCCTCGCGCCCGCCCGATTTCCCGCGCCACCCCCTCGCCGGCACACCTCGGCAGCTCGCCGGAACTGGCTTCCCGACCGCCTTCCGGCCGGAAACTCGCCGCCTGGGCATACTTTCGCGCGCTGAACACGCTGGCACCCTCACCGGAGCTTGACAACGACCGGAGCTATGCCCGCGACGGTGACAGAGCTTCTCTCTACTCCGGCGGCGTCGTAGAGCACTTTCCTGGCCCCAACCTGGCTCCCGTTAGCTCCTACAGCATCACCATGACCTAAGGAGCAACGTACCGGGCTCTGATCTCGCGAGAAACGTCGGCAACTAGGGGCTCACCGTGCGACCTAGGGCGATTTCGGGGAAAACTGGAAAAACTCGAAGAACTGAGGTTTTCTTCGATGGTTCTTCCTAGTTCTTGATCCCACGTGCCCGCACGGATGTCTACAACTGGGTTTCTAGGTCTGGGGAGGAGTGGTTCGGTGGGTGAGGCGAATTTGCCTATTTACCCGAACCGGGCTATATCACATGCTTGCGCAAGAACTGAAATTCCGGCCAGCACGGTCCATGACACGCTGCCGGCATGGTTGTGAAATGAGAAGGGTTACTGGCGCACCTTTTTGCTTTTGCCACTTGATGGGAGAGGCTCTGTGGTGGCCGGGCGACGTGATTTTTGTCACGGCGGCTTTCTCCGGCGCTGTGGAAGAAGATCGGCTCGACGCCGATGTCCCGACGGAGCTAGCGCCCGGTCCTTGCTTCTTCCACACTCAAGGACGTCCGGAGGTGTTGTGGGGAAGCTTAGCACGTCGTGCCACGGGGTGGAGCAGCCGGGCGGCGGTAAACCGACGGCGCGCCTCTGTGCGGTCGTGTTTATCACCGAGGGGACCCGAGTTCCGCTCAGCGTTGGCTGGGAGGCAGTGTGGCCGCTGAGCGCTCGGTGGAGGGGGTAAGAATGGAGAGACATCGATCCCCTAAACAGCTTGGGAGGTGCTTCGGTCGTCGGTCGTCCGTGCGGTGGCAGCCGGTGGGAGAAACACAACTCGCTCGAGTGTGAACTGTGGAACCGATTAACTTAGGCAGTAAGTTTCTCCCCTCTCTTTTCACTGACCATTGGGCGCCGCAGCTCCCCTCTGCCCAAAAGATCTCCACATTTTTGGCAAATGAGTAATTCAAATGTTTGAAGTCTCAAACTGAGCCACATTTGCATGATTGGACAAGTTTCCCTCAAATTCAAATGTATATTTGAATTCTTGCCTATTTGGCTCCTTTTTGGACCATTGGGTAGCAAACCCTTTCAAAAATTATTGAGACTTTGCCTCCCCACTAATTTGAACCTGAGGAATCCAAGTATGCCCTTTACTCCTTGTTTTAGCTGCTGCAATCCTGAAGTTGAATGCAACAGTTTGAAATTTCCCTCCCATGTGTGATCATATGTGTATAAACCCTACTTTGTGAAAGTGAATACTTTCTCTTCTAATCACTCCTTTGATGGAGGTCACTTGCTCTTCACAATATTTCACAATCTACCCACAACAAAACTGTGGTGTTGTGAGGTGCAGAAAAATTTTTGCAAGTCCCTTTTCTTGGGCTTTTACATCCCTCCCCCCTTAAAATAATCTCGTCCCGAGATTATAAAAGAAGAGATAGCGATGTAATAGGGACTTACCCGTGTTGAGAAGCCATGAACTCCGGGTAATTTGAGCGAAGGAACTCCTCGCTCTCCCACGTCGCTTCTTCGGCGGTGTGGTTGCTCCAGAGTATCTTGTAGAACCACAACGTTCTGCCGTGTGTGGTCCTGGCTTTCTCATCAAGAATTCTCACCGGATATTCATCATATGTTAAATCCGGTTTCAGCTCGCCGATGTCTTTGGTAGGAACAGCAGCTGTATGCTTCAAGCATTTTCGCAGTTGCGAAACATGGAAAATATCATGGACACCAGCCAGAGATGCCGGTAGTTCCAATCGATACGCCGCTGGTCCACACTTCTCGGTGATGGCGTAGGGTCCAATAAAACGGGGAGCGAGTTTCCCCTTCACACCGAACCGGTGCACACCCTTCATTGGAGACACGCGGAGGTATACGTGTTCCCCAATGTCAAATTGCAACGGTCTACGCCTCTTATCAGCGTAGCTCTTTTGTCGGGATTGAGCGTCTTTTAAATTGGCTTGAATTGTCCGAACGCGCTCTTCGGCGTCGTTCACCACATCAACCCCGAATGTGACCCTTTCACCGGACTCGCACCAATTTAACGGGGTGCGGCACTTGCGACCGTAGAGAGCTTCGTAGGGTGCCATCTTGATACTCGCCTGATAGCCATTATTGTACGAGAATTCCGCCAATGGTAGGTGATCATCCCAGTTCCTACCATGGTGGATGGCACATGCTCTCAACATGTCTTCCAGAACTTGATTCACCCTCTCTGTCTGGCCATCTGTTTGAGGGTGATAAGCGGAGCTCCTGATTAGTTTAGTACCCAAGGCAGCGTGTAGCTGCTCCCAAAAGCGAGATACAAATAATGCACCTCGATCTGAGACAATGGTCTTGGGTACCCCGTATAGGCATAGAATCTTCGCTATGTATAGCTCCGCATATTTGCCGGCATTGTAACGTGTATTCACCGGAATGAAGTGAGCCGTCTTGGTTAACCGATCAACGATTACCCATATGGAATCATGCTTGTTGGCTGTTAGGGGTAATCCCGTAATGAAATCCATGCTCACATCTTCCCATTTCCATGCCGGGATCTTCAGGGGTTGCAACAGCCCTGATTTCTTCATGTGATCAGCTTTCACTCGTCTACACGTATCGCACTCGGATACGTACTTAGCTACCTCTCGCTTCATCCGTGTCCACCAAAATTTCTTTTTCAAATCTTGGTACATTTTGTTGCTGCCCGGATGAATGGAGTATTTAGACAAGTGAGCTTCATCGAGGATCTTTTTCCTCAACTCCATATCTCGGGGTACGACTATGCGGTCATTGAACCACGGCGTCCCCTCACCATCTTTCCGGAAACATTTGATCTCCCCATTGTCAATCCGTCTCCGGAGATGTGCCATGCCTTTATCATTTTTCTGAGCTGCAATGATGTCCTCCCTAATAGTAGGGATGAGGGCAAGGTTGTACAGCGATCCATAAGGGACCAAGTATAAACTTGGCTCTTCCTCCTCCACCGGTGTAATGGTGAGGTGATGGACATGTGATTTCCGACTCAGCGCGTCGGCAACCACATTCGCCTTGCCGGGGTGGTAATGGATCTCAATCTCATAATCTTTGATCAGTTCTAACCACCTCCTCTGCCTCATGTTCAGCTCCTTCTGGGTGAAAATGTATTTCAAGATCTTGTGGTCGGTGTAGAGATGCACCAAGTTCCCCAGGAGATAGTGCCTCCACATTTTCAGCGCCAACACCACGGCAGCAAGTTCAAGATCGTGGGTCGGGTAGTGCTGCTCATGGTTCCAAAGTTGGCGTGAGCCATAAGCGACCACACGTCCTTCCTGCATCAACACGCAGCCGAGCCCAATACCGGACGCATCACAATACACGTCGAAGGGCTTTGTTGTATCCGGCTGAGCTAATACCGGGGCTGTTGTGAGATGCTTCACCAGTGTTCGGAACGCTCCTTCACACGCCGTGTCCCAAACATATTTTGTCCCTTTCTTCAGCAACTCTGTCATCGGCTTAGCGAGCTTGGAGAAGCTTGGAATGAATCTCCGGTAGTATCCCGCTAACCCAAGGAAGCTTCTGACTTCATGAACTGAAGTGGGAGCTTTCCATTTCAACACTTGCTCGATTTTACTTGGGTCAACCGCAATGCCTTCAGCTGAGATGATATACCCCAAGAATGGCACTTGGCTGATCCAAAATTCGCATTTGCTGAACTTGGCGTAGAGCTTGTGGTCTCGCAATCGTTGAAGAACGATCCGTAAGTGTTCGGCATGCTCGGCTTCTGTCTTGGAGTAAACCAAGATATCGTCGATGAACACTACCACGAACTTGTCCAGCTCCGGCATGAACACCGAGTTCATGAGATACATGAAATGGGCTGGAGCATTTGTGAGACCAAAGGACATGACGAGATATTCGTATAAGCTGTATCTCGTCGAGAACGCCGTCTTTGGGATATCCTCCGCCCGGATCTTGATCTGGTGATATCCAGAGCGAAGGTCCATCTTTGAGAATACACTTGCCCCCACAAGTTGATCAAACAAGATGTCAATACGGGGCAGTGGGTACTTATTCTTGATGGTGACAGCGTTGAGCGGCCGGTAATCCACACACAGCCTCAGGGTTTCATCCTTCTTCTTTACAAATAGCGCCGAGCATACCCAAGGCGAGGAACTCGGCCTAATGAAACCCTTGCTCAACAGTTCATTGAGCTGTTCTTTCAGTTCCGCCAGCTCATTTGGAGCCATCTTGTATGGTCTCCGTGATATGGGCGTAGTCCCGGGTGCAAGTTCAATCTTGATCTCGACATCCCGCTCAGGTGGCATGCCCGGAAGATCGTCCGGGAACACGTCGGGATACTCCCGGACTACGGGGATGTCTTCTAACTTGAGAACTTCAGCATTATTAATTGCTAAAACTTCCCGGACTGGCGTGTCTAACACCATGGAATGCGGACGGTGGAACGGAGAATTTAAGTGAACCGTCCGTGTCCGAGTCTCTAGGACAGCACCATGGTATTGCAGCCATGACATCCCTAAGATTGCATCAATCTTTTGTCCCATAAGGATTATCATGGTGGTGGGATATAGTTTCCCACCTAAGCACAGAGGTGCCTTTGGAATCATCATATTAGCTGAAATCTTCCCTCCCGGTGAGCAGATCATATAAGTGCAGTCGGTTGGGAAGACTTGCAATTGATGTTTAGCCACATAGGATGCACTTATAAAGCTGTGGGTTGCACCAGAATCAAATAATATGACGATGGCTTGATTGTTGAGAGTAAACGTACCCGCCAGCACGTTGTCTCCCTCGGGGGCGTCCTCATTGTCGAGGTTGCGGACGCCTCCAGTCCGCTGACCAACCTTCTTCACCGGAGGTCGGCCTCGAGCACCGCCCTGGAGCTGGGCTTGCCCGCTGCTCTGCTGCCCCTGGGGGCAGTCCTTCGCGAAGTGGCCCGTCTGGCCACACGTGAAGCAGGTGAAACGGGGCGGTCCCCTGCTAATCGGTGGACGGAATCCCGGGGCGCGTTGTGGCGGTGGAAACGCCCGGGGTACCGTCTGCTGCTGCTGCTGTCTTGGTGGTGGCATCGGCGGACGGAACGGGGGTGCTTGGAACGAACGTCCCCCGAACTGCTGAGGTCGCACCGGTGGACACTACTGCTGCCCGGATGGTGTCCGATACACCATATGGTACTTCTGGGGAGCGCCACTCCCACCGCTGGGTGCAGCGCTGTGCTTCCGCTGCTCAGCTGCCAACTCCCACTGAGCATCCTCTTGCATGATCGCGGCATTGACTAAGTCGTTGAATGTGCCGCGGTTCCACTGTACAAGGTGGGTCTTCATTTTGGGGTGTAACCCCCGATAGAAGTGCTCCCTCTTCTTCTCCTCCGTGGAGATGTAGTCTGACGCATACTGCGCCAGATGGTTGAAGGCACGGGAGTAGTCGTGGGCACTCCTCCCGCCCTGCTTCAGTTCCAAAAATTCTTGGAACTTCCTCTTCATTATTCCGGGAGGAATGTGATAGGCGCGGAACGCCTCCCGGAACTCTTGCCATTCTACGGCATGGCCAGCCGGACGTGAGGCGACATAATTCGCCCACCACGCACCAGCGGCACCGTGGAGCTGCTGTGCTGCGAACAGTGTCTTCTGCCGCTCCGTACACTGGAGCAGCCTGAACTTGGACTCGATGGTCCGCAGCCAGTTGTCAGCCTCCAGTGGTTCTTCAGCTTCGGTGAACACTGGGGGGTGCGTACTCATGAAATCCGAGTACGACACATCACGGGGCTCCCGAGGCCCTCTATCTTGACGTCCCCCCGCCTGGGACGTATTCTGCACGATCGTGCGTAGCAGGTCGGTCTGCTCCTCACGACCTCCCACCAATGCCGCTATCACATCCGCTTGAGTAAGCGGAGGCGGCGGTGGTGGCTGCTGCTGCGGGGTGCTGTCGTAGGCCTGTGGCTGGGAGTCATCACCTCCCTGTTGGCTAGAGCCACCAACCTCGTGCGTGGTCCTAGTACGAACCATCTGCAACCACACGACATTAAACATCAGTCCCGCAACATTTTTGCATGCAGTCTAAATGAAATAGGTGTAAAACATAATGACAATGAAAACATGCGATACATCTCGTAAGTAGATAGTGTAATAACTTTGCACAAGCTACACCATTACCAGACCAAACACAAGCTAGTTTAATCCAACTTGATGAACCTCCACTTTGGAAGCTCAACATAACTAGGTTTGGTCACTACGAGACATTACTATCGCGTTGTCATCACGCATAACACCCTTAGGGTACAACACCCTTTTCAATGAGTTCAACTGTCATTCTTCTGTCAGAATGACCAGTTTCTACCTATTCCAAGTTTTGATCTGGTTCTGGGCATTTTCATGACTCAAGTTGAATACCAAAGTTAAAATTAACTGCAGTATCTTTCCAACGAGTACTCATTTGCCCCCAGATCAGCTTTGGTTAAAAAGTTATCCTAATTCAAAGTCAGCAGAATTTCTGGAAGAATTTTAACAGCACCTCCCTTGGAAGTGGCTGTTTTCAACCCTGATTTCCACTAAATTCTGTGCTGAAATTTCAGGAACTTTGAATTGCAAAGATATCACACATCTTCTACTCTTTCTAAGGATGTATTATATGACAATTTTAGATTTTTCTACTGGGAGTTATGTTTGAAAAACAGATCAGTTCAGAGGATGTTTTACTCTGCCCTGGTTCTGGACAGTTTACATTCCTCTGGGATTTAAGCCATCTTATGGTGAGTTTTAGCTCTGGAAGTCTACAACAAAGTTGTAGGGTACTTCAATACCTTTCCAGAACTATATAGCACACCTCTCTCGGCTAAAAGACCTGTGAGTTATGCCCTGTTTAAGATCAGCAAACTTGCTGTCCCAAAACAGAGCACTCTGTTTTTCAGTCTTTTTGGAACTACACTCCTCACTATCCCACTCTTATACCCAACCAGGGTCCTAAATGTTGAACCTATAGATTTTAATTCTTTGTTATCATTATACTCATGCATATGCCTACAATATCTCGGTACTACGTTCCTCACAAAAGAAAATCCTAACCGGATCATACCGGCATATACGTCTCAAGTGTGGCACTAAACGGCCTCTCGCACACGTTTTCTACACGGATACATACGTGGTTAGTACCTGGAGAAGACCACACAATAATGGTGCACTCAAGGTTTTGTTTCCATTTCAGGCAGTACCATATT
Organism: Neostapfia colusana; assembly: GCA_030760725.1. Taxonomy (NCBI): domain Eukaryota; kingdom Viridiplantae; phylum Streptophyta; class Magnoliopsida; order Poales; family Poaceae; genus Neostapfia; species Neostapfia colusana. Next base: position 17,808,117 of record JASWHV010000018.1, on the reverse strand, counting down.
TGAAAGTAAATACAAACGCCCGTATCATTTCCATACGGCCGTCCTTGAGCTAGGTCACGTCTCAAGGTACGTGATCGTGTTTCAACACCACACGACGGGGAACCCGAGTATGTCATGAACGGGTCGTCACGGTTGGGAATGTTATCAACCCAACATATACCACCTACTGCCCTGCAGGGCACGCCGATGGCAAGCGCTGCGTATGTCCTCCTGGGCTATTTCCAGACGAACACACTCTCGCGTTACTGACCACGCGATGGGGTCTCCACTTACTTGCCTAATGCACGCTAGGGATCAGCGTTTCATATGAACTCAGGAACATGAAGAGTTCAAGAGGTTCATATTGACGTCTCACACCAAGCTATGAGACAAATCCCTGAACCACGTTCCTCGTCAGGGAGAGCTAACCGAAATTGAACCGCTTTCGGTGGCGTTCCTTACCATACTTACCAGAGCGTAGGTGCGTCGTTACATAATTGAAATTCAGAATTATAACACATAAATTAGTCTTTGCCACTTTAAGTAACTATGCTAATATAGTCCTTACTTGGGCAACTACCGATTCCTCACCGTAACCTATGTTTTCCCATAATGCAGTCCTTAAGTACTGTGCTATCCCCACTGCAGCTCTGATACCAGGCTGTGGCGGACCAGAATCTGCTCATCCAGGATCGCAGAGGGTGGTGCCGCGCGATGCGACACCCGACAGCACACGTCATAAGAACACATTATATTACATGGGAAAAACAAACTGAATGTACAAAATAGTACACTTCTCAGTTACAAACTAGGGTCTTTTATTACACAGCGGAAGTTTCTTTTATACAACTCACGCCCGCCTATCTAGCAAAAGTCGGTTGCCCAGCCCTAGGGCAACCCACACTAGCTGCACGTCTCAGTTCAGCGCGGCGTGTACGGCTCCCACTCAGCCGTGGTCCCCGACGGAGGGTAACCCTCGCCGGTGGACTCGTACTCCGAGTCCGTGGGTGGCTCCTCACCTGAAAAACACTTAAGCAGCAACCATGAGCACGGAGGCTCAGCAAGGCTTAACCGACTCACCTAAGCATGAAACTCTACATGAGGTATACCAAGACATAGGTTAGTAACATTTCAGCCAAAACGACACGCCTACAAGTTCATCCTTAGTTCATCTTTTAGCAACAAGTTAACAGTTCATGAAATCTGAAATTTAGTAGGCAGTATTTGGTGGCACACATGTAGCAATACAATTATATCAATCAGCATCATTGAATCAACATATTTCATCCATTAGTCTACGTTACGACGCAGTGAACAAGCGGTACTCGTCACCGCGAGGGACGGCGAATCGACTCGATATACACCTGCAGGGAAACCCAAAGAGCACGTCACGTACGCCCACCCGTGGAGCTGCACAGCATGCTCACTCGATGTCGTACGGGACAACCTTTCACCCAACAGCCCAAACGTCGAACCGGTCGCACCGAAACGAGCAGGAGGTTCCCCACACGGAGCATCTCTCTATGCCCGTTGGCAGATTTCCACCTTGCTGCCCTCAACCTACACCTATAAATCGGTGTGCTATGCCTCGATGCCCGGAGGTTTAGGCTACATCGGTTTATCGGGGCCCATATATCCGATATGCCTTCGGTACGTTCAATACTTGTTCAGCAGGGCCGCACACGGATCGGTCCTCAATCGACACGGGCAGGGCTGCGCACACAAGACTCTCTCTTGCTGCGCCCTAGCCCCTGCCTAGTCTCATTTTCATTACTAAAGTGATCTCACATCACTCAACCGAACCCGTGTGTCCCAAGCCTATCTCGCGAGTAGATTCCAACTACTCGACTTGTACCGAAGTCCTATGACTCATTAAGCATAGCCTGTCTACTCGAGGTCCTTGACACTACCCTCACTCTTTTAGGAACCTTTGGTTATGCAAGTGGGGTTTCATTCATCCTATACCTAATGCACATACATACTTCATATGACACATGTAAACAAAGTAAAACTTTTAAAAAGGGTTAATGCAAACCGGGGCTTGCCTTGTTGCTGCTGGTCAGTAGTTAGTTCCTCATCCGGAAGAAGGAAGTCCAGCACTTCCGGAGTCTCTTCTTCAACGGCTACACGTTAATGAAATACTACATGTTAATTTAGATGCAAATGTGAGTTTTAGAGTAAGACTTCTACTATTAGTTCTAATAACCAGCCTCTAACACCTGGAACTTTGTTTAAGAATTTAAAGATGAACTGGTGTTGGTGGTTTGGCTTGGACTTAATCACATGGTTAAATGCTAAGTGGTTTTCTCCCTTTTCCATATTAATCCCTTAAGTGGGTAAACAGGACAGGGGTGATCTAGAGCTCCAATGGAGCTGAGAATTTTTGTGTGAGTTCCTTGTCACAAGAAAAACTTTCTGGACCAAACATTAGCACTTTTCATGGAGTGGTTTGCTCAGAATAATTCTCTTGGCAAATCAGCAAGGAAGAATTTATTCTGAGGTACTACCCCTGTTCATACCCAACTTAGTGAACTACAATTTCAATTATAGCTCATAGAGTTTGCATGAATTTTCCTAACATTTTTGGGGTTAAGATTTGCCCAGAACTGAATCTCCAAGTTTTGGAAATCCTCTGAAAATGTTTCTGTATTCAAAGGAACACAGCACCTTCCAATTTGAATTGCTCTGACCAAATCAACTCCAAATGGTCTGAAACTTTTACAGGGGTTTACTAATGTCCTAAAGAACATTCTGGTAAAATTTGGGGATTTTTGGATGAACCAAACTCCCTCTAAAATTCTTTTCCTGAAAAGCTTTAAAGAAATTTCCAGAATTAATTAATGGGTTTCATACAAATTAGGTTGTATATCTGGACAGAGCTAGGCAAAATGAATCCAACCCAATTTGAATCACTAAATTTGGAGCTTCCTAGCAAAAGTTATGGAGCTCTAAAGTTTGGGAAATTTCTGGAATTCGAATTAACCGGGAAAGTTCAAATTTCTGACAGCGGGCCCGGCTCCCACATGTCATCACCTCGGCTGCGCCACACGGGGCCACAGGATTATCTTCCGCGTGTTCACAGCCGATCCCGTGTAACAGAAGATCCCCACACTGTGCCGCGAGGGACTGACGAGCGGGCCCGGCCGGCTCGTCTTCTTCCTCGCGCCCGCCCGATTTCCCGCGCCGCCCCCTCGCCGGCACACCTTGGCAGCTCGCCGGAACTGGCTTCCCGACCGCCTTCCGGCCGGAAACTCGCCGCCTGGGCATACTTTCGCGCGCTGAACACGCTGGCACCCTCACCGGAGCTTGACAACGACCGGAGCTATGCCCGCGACGGTGACAGAGCTTCTCTCTACTCCGGCGGCGTCGTAGAGCACTTTCCTGGCCCCAACCTGGCTCCCGTTAGCTCCTAAAGCATCACCATGACCTAAGGAGCAACGTACCGGGCTCTGATCTCGCGAGAAACGTCGGCAACTAGGGGCTCACCGTGCGACCTAGGGCGATTTCGGGGAAAACTGGAAAAACTCGAAGAACTGAGGTTTTCTTCGATGGTTCTTCCTAGTTCTTGATCCCACGTGCCCGCACGGATGTCTACAACTGGGTTTCTAGGTCTGGGGAGGAGTGGTTCGGTGGGTGAGGCGAATTTGCCGATTTACCCGAACCGGGCTATATCACATGCTTGCGCAAGAACTGAAATTCCGGCCAGCACGGTCCATGACACGCTGCCGGCATGGTTGTGAAACGAGAAGGGTTACTGGCGCACCTTTTTGCTTTTGCCACTTGATGGGAGAGGCTCTGTGGTGGCCGGGCGACGTGATTTTTGTCGCGGCGGCTTTCTCCGGCGCTGTGGAAGAAGATCGGCTCGACGCCGACGTCCCGACGGAGCTAGCGCCCGGTCCTTGCTTCTTCCACACTCAAGGACGTCCGGAGGTGTTGTGGGGAAGCTTAGCACGTCGTGCCACGGGGTGGAGCAGCCGGGCGGCGGTAAACCGACGGCGCGCCTCTGTGCGGTCGTGTTTATCGCCGAGGGGACCCGAGTTTCGCTCAGCGTCGGCTGGGAGGCAGTGTGGCCGCTGAGCGCTCGGTGGAGGGGGTAAGAATGGAGAGACATCGATCCCCTAAACAGCTCGGGAGGTGCTTCGGTCGTCGGTCGTCCGTGCGGTGGCAGCCGGTGGGAGAAACACAACTCGCTCGAGTGTGAACTGTGGAACCGATTAACTTAGGCAGTAAGTTTCTCCCCTCTCTTCTCACTGACCATTGGGCCCCGCAGCTCCCCTCTGCCCAAAAGATCTCCACATTTTTGGCAAATGAGTAATTCAAATGTTTGAAGTCTCAAACTGATCCACATTTGCATGATTGGACAAGTTTCCCTCAAATTCAAATGTATATTTGAATTCTTGCCTATTTGGCTCCTTTTTGGACCATTGGGTAGCAAACCCTTTCAAAAATTATTGAGACTTTGCCTCCCCACTAATTTGAACCTGAGGAATCCAAGTATGCCCTTTACTCCTTGTTTTAGCTGCTGCAATCCTGAAGTTGAATGCAACAGTTTGAAATTTCCCTCCCATGTGTGATCATATGTGTATAAACCCTACTTTGTGAAAGTGAAGACTTTCTCTTCTAATCACTCCTTTGATGGAGGTCACTTGCTCTTCACAATATTTCACAATCTACCCACAACAAAACTGTGGTGTTGTGAGGTGCAGAAAAATTTTTGCAAGTCCCTTTTCTTGGGCTTTTACAAAAACCTTGTGGGCCGCGGTGTGCGGTCGCCTCGGCGCTCAACACGTGTCCCTGCGGGCCCCGGCAGATTTAAACTTTTCCCCCGATTTTCAGATTTCCTTCAAACTTCAAATCCTCATAACTTTGGCTAGAAAGCTCCAAATCGAGTGAACCAAATTTTTTTGGATTCAGCTCTCTGAGCACTTTCCAGCAAATCAAGTTTAACTTCATGAAAATCCTTATTTCTCCAGAATTAATTCCTCAAAATTTAAACTGTTTGGAATTTTAACTGGAGAATCCTTTGGAGGAAAATCCTGAAATTTTACTGGAAAGTTCACCAAAATATCCCTGAACTACCATAAAAATTTCAGATCCATTTGAGCTCATTTGATCCACCTAATGGTGTGATTAGTGGAACTGTTCCAGAGAAAATAGAAAATGTTGAGAAACATTTTCAGAATTTCCTCTGAAATTGTTTAGCTCATATCTGTAGCTAGGAACCTTCAAATTAGGTGGGACCAACTCCATTAGAACCCTCTGAAAATATAGTTTTCAGAAAGTCATAGTTTGTTTCATGAAAAATCCTTAGAACACCCTAAGAGCCTTCAATTAAGGTCAAGGACATAATTAATTGTGGAGGGCTCAAATGAGCTTTGCTGCAACTAAAGCTTGACCAAGTCTCTGTTTAGGTTGTAACCAAGCCACAGTAAAAGTTTCACAGTCATTGGGCTTGTCTAGTAAGAGTTATAGACTTCACAAGTTTAAAAGATAATACAAATGCATTTAAATTAATACATGTACTGCTTCTATCATGTAGTCGCTAAGATCGAGGAGGAACCCGAAGTCCTAGACTTCGTTACTCCGGAGGAGCAGCTAGCCTACGACCAAGAGCAGCAAGGCAAGCTCCGGTTTGCATTAACCTTTTTACAAGTTTTTATTGTTTTGAGCACATACTTGATTACTTTATTCTTTGCATTAGAGTCTTGTTTGGAAACCCAACTGCATAGGCAAGAAAACCATGGGTTGGGTTTAGGATTGCAAACTCCGTTAGCTACTGCAATGCTAAGATAGTGTAGGATTCGGTACAAGTCGAGTAGTGGGAACTACTCGCAAGCATAGGCTAGAGGCACTTGACTCGGGTAGAGATAGCACATGATACACATGGCAAGAAAAATGAGACCGAGCGGAGAGTAAGGGCAGCAGGACTTTGGGGCCTGTGTGCTATAGCTCCGCTTGTGTCGATTGAGGACCGAGCCGTGTGCGGGCCTGTTGAACAAGCTAGAACAGTACCGAAGACCTACCGTATATATGGGAACCGGGAAACCGATGTAACTCGGGTAGCTGGGTATTGAGGCATTGCCCGTCGTTCAGAGGGTAGGTTGAGAGCTCGAGGTGTAAATCGGCTGGCGGCACTGAGATGCGCGTGCAGAGACCTCTTGCTCGGGACGATGGGACCGGTTCAATATCTGGCTGACGGGTGAAAGGTGGTTGCGTACGGCGTCCGTGATGGTTGTTGTAGGCAACATCGAGTACGGGCGTACGTGACGGGTTATTCGGGTAACCCTGCAGGTGTATATAGATTATAATCGCCGTCCCTCGCGGTCAGTGAGTACCACTTGTTCACTGTACCGTGACTTAGAAAGAACAGGCTAATTGCATGTTAAAATATTGCTGATTGAAAGATGGACTTGATTGCTAATGATTTGCTGTAGTTTAGAGCTAACTAAAGTTCTTTTCAACTTTGGGCAAAGTACATGAGAGAAATGCGTTTCCTGTTTGATTGCGGCTCTCTCATGTGCCTTAGCGTAAGGTTCTCCACAACCTGCTGCTAAAACTTGAAAGTAAGGTTCTACTAATTAGGCGAGTCCTTGCAAATGATTTTTACCTCATGTAACACATCACCCCTCATGTAGAAGTTCCATGTTTAGGAGAGACAGGTCAGACTTGCTGAGCCTTCGTGCTCACTGCTTGTGTTTGAAGCTTTTGCAGGGTTCTATGAGGAAGGGGCTCCCGAAGAGGAGATGGAACCCCAGGAGGGGAACCCCGTCGAGTGGGTGCCGTGCACGCCGCAGAGTTAGTGTGCGTGTGTGCTAGCAAGGACACATTCAAGGGCTGAACGTGAACTTGATGCGTAGTCTACGCCCGTGAGTGTAGACTGAACATATTTTGCTGTAAACATGATCATAAACTACTTTATGTAATATAAACTTTGCTTCCGCTTTGTACCTTTGATGTGTGTTATCCGGTGCTGTGCAACGCAGTACCCCTCAGCGTGATCCTGGCTCGACAAGACCGTGGGGTCGTGTCAGACACCACTGGACACATGGCCTGAGCCACCCTCGGCCAGTAGTCAGGCTCAGGGCCTAAAGACAGGTGGCAGCCCCGGGACTGCCCATGGGGCCCAGAGCACGTGGCTTATGCTGGGGCCAGCCTAAGCTGGAAAGGCAGGGCCCAGATTGTCTTTTACCCACTACGCGGGTTACCCAGTTTGCAGGGTACCGACAGTGGCCCCCGGGCCCATCTCAGGGGAGGTATTGAGCCTGCAGGTGGGGCCCCTATCTCTCCCGAGTGGTGGTTTTGAATCTGCGATTTTGCAATCAAAGTGGTGGTGAGATTATCGCGTAGTGGGCGAGCGGCCGTACCTGGGAGACGAAGAGGTTGCTTTGTCTTCAGCGTCGTGGGCACACTTAGTCAAAGAAGCATCGCATCGTCATGCCCACTTACGATCTGACCGGTCACGGCGAAGCAGCCGAGGGGTTGCCTCGGGGCAATTACTGCGACCACCCGTGAACCGTAAGGGTATTGTGCTGCTTTCCTCGAGAACCACCGGACGTTCCCGAGTTTTACTTGCCTGACCCGACAATGTGTGACTGGTGGACCTGGGCTCTACCTGTCATTGGCAAGCACTAAGGCGGCGTGCTCGAGGGGCTGCCTCGGGTCATTTACTGCGGCAGCCAATGAGCCGGTCGCACCGCCCTCCTCGTAAACCGTCAGCCGTTCCCGAGGGGTTATCCTCCCGTCCCCTAGTGACTGACGGGTGGAACTGTATCCAACCCATCATTGGGGGAGGCGAATAGCCCGCAGCGTGCAGTGGGGGTGACCCAATCACTGCACCTGTTGCCTTGCCAGAGGCCGTAGTTGGTTATAAAAGGAGGTTTTGCGGTGTAGGATGGCACTCCTCCTCACCATGTGGCCTCTATCTTCCTCTTGCGCGCTGGAGGTCTCTGCTTCTGGCACTCTTGCCCACTAAAAGCTTCCTCACTGGTAGCCGTCTTCGTCCACTTCTGCGAGATGCTTGTGTGCGTGCGGCCTTCGGTGAGGTTCTATGGTGCATCCCTCTTCTCGACGCCTTGGTTAGAAGCACAAGCCATCCTGATGGTGTGCCGGCGGTAGGGGAGGCCGTCGGGGACAGGGTCCTCGACTCACGGTGAGATCCTACACCAGTGTCGAGAAGGGCTGCCTGCCAGTACCGGAGGAAGGTTAAGTCCAGAGTGATCAAGCCTTCCTCCTGGTACTTTGGTAGACAACAAAATCTGCCATAGATGGCAATTTTGCCCACACGACACTAGACGACACTGTTGCCTCGGTCCAGCATGCATTGTTGTTGCCTCGGTCCAGCATGCATTATTGTCGTCCTCGGTCTAACAGCAGGAGACCGTCTCACTACACAGAGATCGACCCGGGAGACAACCAAGCAGGCCACGGAGTAGAAGACTACCCGACTTGTATCTGTTGAGTTCCTTAGTTGTCTTGTATCCTCTTTTGTATGCCAGAACTCCGTTGTCAATGAAAGTGTCTTTGTATCAAGTCTCTCATTTCCTTGTCTTGTGTTTTGAGTTGATGAATGAAAAATCCTTCCGTTGGTATTTCGTCCATCTGCCACTCGGTGCAGGGTCCGGTAGGCAGAACCAATTTCAGCTTTCACGAGGCCGCTTGGTCCTTGATGTCGCAATGACCGGAGGCTCTCTGACTTGCTAAAGTGGTTGATGCTTCCTTCTTACGCGTCTCAGGGGTCCGGCCAACTCACTTTGCTTGACTAGTTGTGATGGCCCCCTGGCAGGTGTGCCCAAGTGTTTGATAACGCCTGCCAAAAAGGCGCAAGACACCAGCTCCAGTGCCTTCGGGAGATGCCAGCTTTGGGGGTCCAAGGGCGGTCCCCCTGGGAAAGCTGGTGCCCCAGGATCAACCCTTTGGCCCAGAGCCCTGTGGCCTGCACAGACACCAAAAAAAAGGGTAACCGTGCCGTGTAGTTGCATTTTCTCTGCTCAATGGCCCCATTTTGTCTTATGGTCCTCTGCTAAGCTGCGGGACCTGGGCAATTCAGTGTAGTAGTTTCTGGACCCTGGTTACCATCCTTACTACAGCGGTACGCCATCCGGACCCCCAACACTTGGGTGATGCACTGAAGAGGCAGAGTGTGCACGCTTAGGGAGTAGGACCAGCTAAGAAGGACACGTGGCACCTCCGGAGCTCCCTTTGATGGGGGTGTGGCTCGGAGGTTCTGGACACGTGGCAGCGCCGAAGCCCTCCCTGGCGTAAGATTGGGCCCGGCACCACTGGACACGTGGGGGCTCCTTAGCCACCCTCGGTCGGTAGTCAGGCTCTGGGCCCAAGACACGTGGCAACCCCGGGACTGCCCATGGGGCCCAGGGCATGTGGATTATGCTAGGGATCGCCTTTCCATCTTAGGTGGGCCCCAGCGTAAGTCACGTGCCCTAGGTCCCATGGGCAGTCCCGAGGTCGCCACGTGTCTTCAGGCCCTGAGCCTGTCTACCAGCCGAGGGTGACTCAGGAGCCAGCTTGTGCCCAGCTATGCCGGACCCGATCTTCTGCTAGGGAGGGCTCCGGCGCTGCCACGTGCCCGGAACCTCCGAGCCACACCCTCCGCCACAAAGAGATCGGAGGTGCCACGTGTCCTGTGGCTCCAGGTCCGACCTCCAGCATGGGAGGGCTCCAGAGTTACCACGTGGGCGGCGACTCTAGGTGTACCTTCCCCTGAAGGAAGGCTCCAAATGTGCCATGTGTCCTGCGGCCCAGGCCCGATCTGCAGCATGGGTGTGCTCCGGTGTTACCACGTGTCTGACAACTCGGAACCACCCATTACTCTGCAAGGCAGCTCCGGTGGAGACGCGTGTCTCGGGGCTAGCGGCCCGGACATCACACCGACGAGCAACGAACAGATGGCCAAGGAGTAAAGGGAAAGGTACACTGTCAGTCCGAGCATTCAAGGCATGCACCTTCCCTAGAAGCATGGCACACGCCGCACGCCTCCGTCCCCCGTCTGCGCACCATTACGGTGAAAGACAGGGCGATGAGGCGTGACGGCACAACAGTGCGGCTCAATAGCGCAGGGCCACCTAGCAGAACGAGGCGATGTGGCGACAAGACGAGGAGTTCATCATCACTGGCCACCCGGTCAGAGGCGCCCGACGTGTAAGGCGACACGCCGTAACTCCACTGACAGTAACCATGCATATAGTTGTAAATGCCTATAGCTCATGTATAGGATGCAGATAGCCGCATGGCCACCTGTTGGGCCTCGGGCCACCTTGTAACTGCCCTGGCCTTGGGATATATAAGGATTGGGGCAGCCTCTGGGAAAAGGGTTCTGAACGCCGACTGACTCACACATTCATACACACAAGCAATATAGCAAACACTCCCGTGGACGTACGGTATTACGCTCCGGCGGCCGGAACCACGTAAATCCTCGTGTCCTTCCTCGCCATTGTGGTCCGACATTCGAGATCCACTAGCCCCCCCCCCCCCCCCCCCGAAGAAAGAACCTCCACGGGCTTCTTCCGAGCTGTCGAAGTGTGCGGTCGACACTTCCCCCGGGCCTGCACTGGACAGCCCGCGGAGGTTCTTTTTTCGGAGGGGCTAGTTCCTAGCGGAGAGCTTGCGCGGATGGAACGAGTTAGTAAGAGCTTGACACGGTGAGTTTTACGTGGTTCAGGCCGCCGGAGCGTAAAACCCTACGTCCACGGCGAGCTATGGAGCTCGTTGTATTGCTTGCTGCTCAGGGCCGGAGGCCTGAGCTTGGGGGTGAGTTACAGCTTGAGAGTGTATGGCTAGCGTATGAGTTGCAAAATGCGAACCCTTGCTATCGACGCCTACCCGAGCCTTTTATAGTCCAAGACTCGGGCGGCTTACAAGGGGAGCCGGGGCCCGACAGGTGGCCCCGGGAAGATTGTCTATTATCTACCGTATCTGCAGTTATGCCGGTAGTTGTCTCTGGTCGAAGGCTTCTGAGTCTTCATCTTGCCGCCCTGCCCATGCCGCATGCCAGTCATAGCGGTTGATGACGGCGCAGGCGGCATGGGTTGTCTTGTCGCGGTGTTTATTGGCTGACAGGTTCTGACACCGCGCGTCAGTCTGTGATGCGACTGGGCGCAACGGCACCTGACAGACGCGTGCTCCGCATTTCCGCGTCTTGGGAAGACGCGGGCCTTGAATACCTTGTACGGGCAAGGTATGGGGTGTATTTACGCCCGCTGCCTATCACTCGGGGCAGGCAGCGTCGCTCTGCTGCCACGTGGCGGGCCCGGAGCCCTTCTCAGAGAAGAGAAGGGTCAGTCCCGCGGGGCACGTGGAGCCTCCGGACCTCTCCCCGCGGAGGGAGAGGCTCGGCTTCTGCTGGCAACGTGGCGGGCCCGGAGCTCTCCTCTAAGGAGAGGGAGGTCCGGCCCCGCTGGACACGCGGCGCCTTCGGACCTTTCTCCCGCGAAGGGGAGGTCCGGCTTCTGTATGCCACGCGGCGGGCCCGGAGCTCTCCTCTGAGGAAAGGGAGGTCCGGCCCCGCCGGACGCGTGGCGCCTTCGGAGCTCTCCCTGCGGAGAAGGGCGAGTTCCTTAGGCATTTTATCCTGTGCGCGGGGGTACCCCATATCTCAGGTACCGACAGTGGCCCCCGGGCCCATCTCGGGGGAGATAGCGAGCCCGAGGTGAGACCTCTGTCTCTTCCGGTCCGCGCACTTTCTCTAAGTCCCGAATTGACCGCTGCCGGAGCACGAACAGCCACAGGATCGTGGGAGCGTGCGCTCACTTGATGGTTGCTTTTACTGCGGCGGTTCCCAAGACTGCCACTTCTGCACGTTGCGGCGCTTCCTTCGGGAACCGCCGAAGTGCCTTGCCGGCTCATCTTCTTAGGAGACTGACTCCTTGCCCCCACCGCTTCAGTTAGGTGGCTTGGGCCCACCCGTCATCGGCATTCGGTCTAGGAACCGAAGCGGTTTGTAAGGGCCTCAGTTTTTGACACACATTTGCAGTGTTCATCACCACACCACACACCTCATTTGAGGAAGAATGATGAACACAAATGAAGAGCAAGTAACAATTATCAACATGCTCATTAGAGAACAAACTTACACATTGCAAAAGTAGTATTTCCCACATGTGATATAGATGGGCTGGACATATGAAAACTCCTACACTTTGCTAAGGATGTCCATGCCAAGTTTCACCCAAATTCAAAACCTTTTTGAGGTCAGTTTGGGTATAGTTAGGAAGAGGGCAGTTTGAAACCATATTCAAATTCAAACTGTTTTTATCCCATGAATTTAAAAGTGGAATGCATATTCTTACTCAGCACATTTTGGTGAGCTCACACACCAATTTTCACTCCATTTGGAGTTGATCTTGACATGAGCTAAGGGGGAGAAATTCAAACTTTATTTGAATTTCAAACTGAACTTGTGCTGAAATTCATTCAAACCAAACCTCATTTGAACTTGGATCAATTCAAATGGCTCATGGGTGAATAATTTGAATTGCCAAGGGTAGTATGGGGTTCACTGTTTACAACAGTGATTAGGAGTTAATTTCAGAGGTTAAAATGGGGGGTGGGACCCACATGTCAGCCTCTACTTCAACACAAACTGACTGAAACACAGCTCAATCGGTTCCCGGGTGCAGTGTGCGCGCGCCACCGAGGGGGGCAGCCGGCGCCAGCTCCTGCTGCACGCCCCAAGCCGGAGACCAGTCGCCGGGCTACTTATTCCCTCCCCGGCATGCTTCAGTCGCCCATTCCCCGAGCTGCCGACGTGCACGACCTGTTCTTCCACTGCCATCGCCGCCGCCCGAGCTCACGTTTGATCAAGCCCGATCACTCGCGCGCACCGCCTCCTCCACAGCAAAACAGCACCAAGAGATCGTGAGCAACCTCCTAGACCCCGTGTTGTCCAGTGAGCAAGCGTCCTCGAGCTGTACGAGCCATTTCTCCGGCGAGCCGAACATCGCCGCCGATCGGGCTCTCGTGGACAGCACAACCCAGCCGCTGTCACGTCCTCTTCTCTACACAAGAAAGGTGCGTGATTGTATGTAGATGGAGTAGCCCAAAGCCGTTTGGCGATTGATCAAACCTCGGCCGAGAATTTCCAAGTTTACTCGTGATCAGTTCATAAGGACCGAGCTCACCTTCGGGTGAAATTCGTGCTCCATACACGAGGGTTGGGCAAGCTCGTTCTCTAGTAGCGTCTACGCGCGATAGCGCCCATGCCCGAACTGGAATCAGAGGAAACCGTCAAGAATCGGCCATGATATGGCCGTTTTCCCCGCCGCCATGGCTGAACACCTCGGCTCACCGTCGAGAGCCTAGTTGCCGGTATTTCTAGCTTCCACCCAGCCCTGGTTCGTGTTTCCCATGCTCTACTGATGCTCTCCGACCGATTCCCGGTCGATTTGGTGCACGGGAGAGCGGGACCGACCTCACCGGAACCCTAGCAGGTGCTGTCACCGGTGCGCACGGGTTTCCGGTCATCGCCAGCAGCCGGCGACCCCACCAGCGAGTCCAGGGGGTCAGTAAAAGGGCAGGCGGCGAGTTTCGGGCCGGGGGGTGGCCGGGAACTCAGTTCCGGCGAGGGTCGCCAGAGATCGCCGCCGCTGCGCAGTTGGCGCGAGGAGGGAGACGACGCACTGTGTGCGGGGCCCACAAGCCAGAGTTTAAACTTTTTCCCGAATTTCAGTTTCAGTTCAAACCTCAAAGCCTTATAACTTTGGCTAGAAAGCTCCAAATTGAGTGAACCAAATTTTTCTGGATTCAGCTCTCTGAGTACTTTCCAGAAAATCAAGTTTCACTTCATGAAATTCCTTATTTCCCCAGAATTAATTCCTCAAAGTTTAAACTGTTAGGAATTTTAACTGGAGAATCCTTTGGAGGAAAATCCTGAAATTTTGCTGAGATGTTCACCAAAATATCCTTGAACTACCATAAAAATTTCAGATCCATTTGAGCTCATTTAATCCACCTAATGGTGTGAGTAGTGAAACTGTTCCAGAGAAAATAGAAAATGTTCAGAAACATTTTCAGAATTTTCTCTGAAATTGGTTAGCTCATATCTTTAGTTAGAGACTTCCAAATTAAGTGAGACCAACTCCATTAGAACCCTCTAAAAATCTAGTTTTCAGAAAGTCATAGTTTGTTTCATGAAAATTCCTAGAACACCCTAAGAGTTCCAATTAAGGTCAAGGACATAATTAATTGTGGAGGGCTCAAATGAGCTTTGCTGCAACTAAAACTTGACCAAGTCTCTGTTTAGGTTGTAACCAAGCCACAGTAAAAGTTTCACAGTCATTAGGTCTGTCTAGCAAGGGTTATAGGCTTCACAACTTCAAAGTTAATATAAATGCAGTAAATTGATACATATGTTTCTTATATCATGTAGTCGCTAAGGTCGAGGAGGAACCCGAAGTCCTAGACTTCGTTACTCCGGAGGAACAGCTAGCCTACGACCAAGAGCAGCAAGGCAAGCCCCGGTTTGCATTAACCTTTTTACAAATGTTTATTGTTTTGAGCACATCTTTGAATATTGTTCTGTGCATTAGAGTCTTGATTGGAAACCCAACTGCATAGCCAAGAAAACCATGGGTTGGGTTTAGGATTGCAAACCCCGTTAGCTACTGCATTGCTAGGATAGAGTAGGATTCGGTACAAGTCGAGTAGTTGGAACTACTCGCGAGAATAGGCTAGAGGCACATTGCTCGGGTAGAGATAGCACATGATACATATGGCAAGAAAATGAGACCGAGCGGAGAGTATGGGCGGCAGGACGTTGGGGCCTGTGTGCTGTAGCTCCGCTTGTGTCGATTGAGGACCGAGCCGTGTGCGGGCCTGTTGAACAAGCTAGAACAGTACCGAAGACCTACCGGCTATATGGGAACCGGGAAACTGATGTAAATCGGGTAGCTGGTTATTGAGGCATTGCCCGTCGTTCAGAGGGTAGGTTGAGAGCTCGAGGTGTAAATCGGCTGGCGGCATGGAGATGCGCATGCAGAGACCTCTTGCTCGGGACGATGGGACCGGTTCAATATTTGGCTAACGGGTGAAAGGTAGTCGCGTACGACGTCCGTGATGGTAGTTGTAGGCAACGTCGAGTACGGGCGTACGTGACGGGTTGTTCGGGTAACCCTGCAGGTGTAAATTGATTATAATCGCCGTCCCTCGCGGTCAGTGAGTACCACTTGTTCACTGTACCGTGACGTAGAAAGAACAGGCTAGTTACATGTTAAAATGCTGCTGATTGAAAGATGGACTTTGCTCGTTAATGGTTTGTTGTAGTTTAGAGCTAACTAAAGTTCCTTTCAACTTTGGGCAAAGTACATGAGAGAAATGCGTTTCTTGTTTGATTGCGGCGCTCTCATGTGCCTTAGCGTAAGGTTCTCCACAACCTGCTGCTAAAACTTGAAAGTAAGGTTCTACTAATTAGGCGAGTCCTTGCAAATGATGTTTACCTCATGTAACCCCTTTACCCTCATGTAGAAGTTCCATGTTTAGGTGAGACGGGTCAGACTTGCTGAGCCTTCGTGCTCACTGCTTGTGTTTGAAGCTTTTGCAGGGTTCTATGAGGAAGGGACTCCCGAAGAGGAGACGGAACCCCAGGAGGGGAACCCCGTCGAGTGGGAGTCGTGCACGCCACAGAGTTAGTGTGCGTGTGTGTGCTAGCAAGGACACGTTCGAGGGCTGAACGTGACTTGATGCGTAGTCTACGCCCGCGAGTGTGGACTAAACGTATTTTGATGTAAACAGGTTCATAAAACTGTTTATGTAATAAACTTCCGCTTCCGCTTTGTACCTTTGACGTGTGTTATACGGTGCTGTGCAACGCAGCACCCCTCAGCGTGATCCTGGCTCGACAGGACCAAATGGGGTCGTGTCAGCGTTGGTATTAGAGCTCGCTTGAGGTTTAACACAGTACAAAGGCCTTCTTTTTCAAAAATCCAGTGAGGAACGAGTTAGTAGCCCGTATAAGGATGTTATTAGTATATAGAAAGTGGCATATTAACCTATTTGTTATGTCGGAAAATCGTGTATCTTGGGACGTTTATGTCTTGGGGGGTGCACGTAAGCGCTGTCCACCAGTGCGCACAAGCTGAAGGGTGGAGCCCCACGGGTGGCAGGTAACCCGACCCGCTTTGATATCCTCTACGACTCTTCATGTCGTTTGGGGTATTCGAGCAACGTCTGTCCCTGGCGTGCGTGGTGCAACATGGGAGACCCCGTCACGTGGTCTGAAACGTGAACACGTAACTCAAGGCGTGTTTGGCTTGAGAACATCCGGGCGAGTGGTGACGGCCGGGTGTACGAACTGTATGGATTCCAGGCTCGGTGTGCAGCCGAGTCTGATGATTGTTTGAGTTTCTGCAGGTAGCCTGACCACAAAACGGTAGACGTGTAGCATCCGTGTGCGAGTGACGAGTAGTGCCACTGAACTAACGAAGCCGGCTAAGTCCAGTATAGGTTTTTCTTTGTGAGTACGTAGTACCGACATAATCTGGTGACACATCGACGTCACACCCATCTAAATGAGCAACTTCATTTAAAAACTTGAAGGTTTTGATCCAAAGTAGTAAAACTTGATGTAACTCCTTCCCTTGAACAGGATATTCAAAGTTAACAAGTTTTCAACTTATAGGATGTTAAGGACAGAGCACTCTGTTTTCAGCTGAATCAAGGCTGAAGTTAATCAGAGGTTAGAGGTTGAGTTCTTTCGAGGTTGGGGTCGTATGATACATTTCTGGAAAGCGTTGGAAGAGCTTTACAACTCTTCTGTTGAGGTCCAGTGGTGTTTCATCCCTTAACCACTCGAAAAATGAAGTAGAGTTGAAACTGTCCAGAAAATAGGACAGAGCAAAGACTCTCTGTAAACTCTCGGTAAATTAAGCATAACTTCCTGCTTAAAAATCCAAAAATAGGAAATGAGGTACTTCTGGAAAGCTTATGAGATGGGTTACGACTTTGTAACAGAAAGTTTTGTCAGATTGGGAACAGAGTTAACTGGGATTCTTGGATCAATTCAGTACCTAAAGCAGGGAGGTGCTGTCCAATTGATTCCAGAAATTCTGTTAATTTTACATCTCATAACTTTTGAACCAGGACAGATCTTAGGCCAACCAAATACTTTCTGGAAAGCTATTGAAGTTAACTTTAACTTTGATGTTGAGCTCCAGAATTTGTTTTGCCTTTAACATGGCCTAAGTCAGGTTGATATGGAAATTGGTCAGGGCTGTCATGGGAACAGCAGATCAGCAGTCAAATTTGTTTAAAATTTGAACTATGTTTCCAAGTTTTATGGGTTCAATGACATGTTTTATGTTATAACTCAGGGGTTTACTGTTTAAATAAATATTTGACAATTCTCAAATATATTTTTACAGATGGCAGCAGATAAACAGTTGGAGAACGGGTGGGTGGCTTCCCACTGTTCTGACCGTAGCGGCTACCCGGAAGCATTGTGGCAAATGCTCCAATATTTCGGGTACAACCAGATGCTGCAATACTTCGCCAAGGAAGAAGGCGAAGAGGGGAACAAGACGTGGACGATCCATGTCGAGGTTCCTGCAGGACCTACGCCACCCGGTTGGGTGCCATTCACCGTCACGGTGAGGGGAAGACAACCGGAAGGGATGTGGCAAGTGGCAGCCCGTGACACTATGTCACATTTCTGCCAACTACACGTGCAGGCTATGGAGGGCACTCCATACGCCCTCGTTCCGGTGGAGGGACGAGCTCAGCATGTGTGGGAAGAGAGGTACCTGGAGGCAAAAGACCCGAGTTGCCCAAGGTACAACCCCGCGGAGGCAAATCTCAGCCTCCAGATGAGGGCGGGAAACGCCGTGATGGACAGCCAAGCGGTTCATACGGAGCATCTCGCCACAAAGATCAAGGAGAGCACGAGCCGTGGAGATCATTTCGAAAGTGCTCACAGCGCACTCCGCAATGTGCTCCTTCCGACGATCAAGCGACTAAATGAACAACACAATCAGTTGCGTCGTCTGAAGAAGGCAAAGAAGAAGAGACGTGTTGACATCGCGGCGTTGCAAGAGCTGGTGCAGACCCTAACCCAGAAGAATGAGGACCTTGCTCAAGAGCGGGACGACGCTATCGAGGAAGGCCAAGGCTGGGAAGAAGACTACAACCAAGCTATGGACGAGGTGCATGCCTTGCAGGACCTCGTGCCCCCGGTATTGGGCGTACCGGTAGTCTTGGGTCTTCTAGCCATGGGAGAACCCGGAATGGGAGAAGAGGTGGTAGACCCCGAGCCACCAGCAGAGGTACCGGAGGAGGACAACCCACAGGAGGTCGAGTTCTACTCCGAGTAGGGGGTTACGGTTGCCAAGTAGGGCAGCTAGGGTAGCGTAACCCAACTTTTGTAATCGGTGACATGTCGTGTAAACAGTAGCGTATGTATAGGTAGTGACGACATGAGCACGACTTCTCGGAGATCCGAGAATAATGTATCTTGTATAAAGTTTCTGCTTTATCAATATATGTGAATGTTGTGCAAATTAATCATGTGTCACTTCAATACCTACTGTTGCGTATGGAATTTTGAGTAAGACATGTGCTAATTGCTGCTATTTTGAATTTCAGAATGACACGTACTCGTGCCAACCCTGACGTTGGGGGTACCAGTCAAGGGGAGAGACCTCCCAACCACCTCCCGAGGACTCCTCGGGACAGCAGCAGCAACAGCAACAACAAACACCGCCACTGCCAACGGTTACATTGGCCGACATTGTCGCGGCAATGGCGGGCTCCCATCAGCAGCACACAGAGTTGCTGCAGACTCTCATCGCCAATACGTCTCGCCCAGAGAGACGTCAAGATCGTGAGGAGTGCCAACAGAGCTCCTACTCCGACTTCCTGGCGACTCATCCCCCTGTATTCTCAAGGGCGGATGAACCACTTGACGCGGACAACTGGCTCCGCGCCATAGAAATGAAGTTCGGGCTGCTCCAGATCCGCGAGCAGCGCAAGACTCAGTTCGCGGTCCAGCAGCTCCAAGGATCCGCGAGCGCGTGGTGGGCCAACTTCTGTGCTTCACAGCCCACCGACCGAGTGATGACCTGGGCGGAGTTCCGGACGGCCTTCAGGGCCTATCATATACCGCCAGGTCTGATGAAGAGGAAGACGCAGGAGTTCCTACACCTGCAACAAGGGAGCCGGAACGCGCTGGAATACTCCAGAGCGTTCAACGATCTCGCGCTCTACGCGTCGTATCACGCGGATACAGACGAGAAGCGGCGAGACCATTTTTACCAGGGGCTTAACCCGCTCCTGAAGGACAAGTTGGCGATGTTCAATCGCGGCAGCCTCAACGACATCATTGATGCTGCGATTGTTCAGGAGGACTCCGGCAAGGAGTTGGCGGCGGCAGAGCGAAAGCGAAGCGCGCCGCAGAGCAGCGGAGAAGGAGGCGGTCCTTCTCAGAAGTTTCGGATGGTGAATCGCCCACCATCAGGTCCACGCTGGCAGCCACCACAGCGGTCGATGCCGCTCCACAGTCGGCCGTACTCTTCACCGGCATTCTGGCCGGCACTGCCAGCACCACCGCAACCACAACAGCAGCAACGGGCGATGCCGCGTGCGTTTGCACATCAGCAACGCATGCCGGGCTTTCGTCCACCAAGTACTCCAACAGCAGCGGCCACATGTTACAAGTGTGGTCATCCAGGACACTTCGCGAGCAGTTTCCCGGAGAGGCAAGGCAGCGGAGTGGCACCACAGTTTCCGGGGAGGAATCAACCCCGGAACCCTACTAATGCGCGGCGGGCAAACCCTAGGCCCGGCACTGTCCACCAACTTGCCATTGAGGACGTGCCGGAGGGCGAGCCAATCCTTGCGGGTATGTTCCAACTCCACCAGCATCCCACTATAGTACTGTTTGATTCAGGCGCCACGCATAATTTTATTAGCCAAGCTTTCATTGCTAAACACAGTTTGCCAATACTACCCACCGATAGTCCATATTTAATTTGTTCACCGGGTGGGGAGATTTCAGCAAGCGTAATGGTCTCCAAAGCACCATTATGCTTAGCGGGTAGAGTGTACCCCACGTCTCTCATTATCTTAGAGGGACAGAAGGTCGATGTCATCCTAGGGATGTCGTGGTTAACCCGCCACGGCGCTGTTTTAGACACCGTCCTTCGAGTCGTACACTTAAACTCAGAGGTGCACGGTTCTCACTCATTATTTCTGGACAGTCCAGAAATAAAACTTTCAAGTGTCTATCAGTCCACAACTATCAGATTGGAAGACATTCCAGTGGTCCGAGAGTTCCCTGATGTATTCCAGGATGATTTACCGGGAATGCCACCCGATAGAGAGTTGGAGTTCAAGATTGAACTCGCACCAGGAACCATGCCAATATCCCGAAGGCCGTACAAGATGGCACCCAAGGAGTTGGCTGAACTGAAGACTCAGCTCACGGACCTTCTGGAGAAGGGTTTTATTAGGCCGAGCTCCTCCCCATGGGGCTGTTCGGCATTATTTGTCAAAAAGAAGGATGAGACGTTGCGGCTTTGCGTGGACTACCGTCCATTAAATGCCGTAACCATCAAGAACAAGTAACCGTTGCCACGGATCGACATGTTATTTGATCAGTTGGTCGAAGCAAAGATCTTTTCCAAGATGGATTTAAGATCCGGGTACCATCAGATTAAGATAAGGGCTGAGGACATTCCGAAGACGGCCTTCTCGACGAGGTACGGACTTTATGAATACCTGGTCATGTCCTTCGGCCTCACCAATGCTCCAGCTCACTTCATGTACTTAATGAACGCGGTGTTCATGCCGGAGCTGGACAAGTTTGTCGTGGTCTTCATCGACGACATCCTGGTATATTCCAAGTCGGAGGAAGATCACAAGAAACATCTGCGTATAGTCTTGCAACGGCTGCGGGATCACAAGTTATACGCAAAATTCAGCAAATGCGAGTTTTGGATATCGCAAGTGCCTTTCCTCGGTCATATCATCTCAGCGGAGGGTATCGCTGTGGACCCGAGCAAGATCACGCAAGTGCTGAATTGGAAATCCCCGAGGACTGTTCATGAGGTACGGAGTTTCCTCGGGCTCGCGGGATATTATCGGAGGTTCATTCCGAACTTCTCGAAGATTGCCAAGCCAATGACAGAGCTGCTGAAGAAGGCTACCAAATATGTTTGGAGTCCAGCATGTGAAGCAGCATTCAAGGCTTTAGTCAAGCACCTGACATCAGCACCGGTTTTGGCGCAGCCAGACACAACAAAACAGTTCGATGTGTACTGCGATGCATCCGGCATTGGGCTTGGGTGTGTGCTGATGCAAGACCGAAGGGTGGTCGCATATGGATCACGGCAGCTTAGGAACCATGAGCAAAATTATCCAACTCACGACTTGGAGCTCGCTGCCGTGGTACTTGCACTGAAGATGTGGAGGCACTACCTACTCGGTAACCTCGTACACTTATATACCGACCACAAAAGCCTCAAGTACATATTCACTCAGAAGGAGCTGAACATGAGGCAACGAAGATGGTTAGAACTGATAAAGGATTACGAAATAGAGATCCATTATCAACCGGGCAAAGCAAACGTAGTGGCAGATGCGCTGAGCCGCAAGTCACACGTCAATAATCTGACCATCACACCGTTGGAAGAGAGCGAACCACCACTCCATGTGATTCCACACGGAGCTCTCTACAACCTAGCTTTGATCCCCACCATCCGTGAAGAGATAGCGGCAGCCCAGAAGAAAGACAAGGGCATGTCACATTTGCGGAGACGTATAGACAGGGGGGAGTTGAAATGTTTCCGGAAGGACGGAGACGGCGTCCTATGGTTCAAAGACCGGATTGTCGTACCCCGAAACCCGGAACTACGGAAGAAGATCTTTGATGAGGCTCACTTATCAAAGTTTTCTATTCACCCTGGCAGCAACAAAATGTATCAAGAACTCAGAAGAAAGTTTTGGTGGACACGGATGAAGCGCGAGGTTGCAAAATATGTGTCCGAGTGTGATACATGTCGAAGGGTGAAGGCAGATCATATGCGGAAACCGGGACTGCTACAACCACTGAGCATTCCTGCCTGGAAGTGGGAGGACGTGAGCATGGACTTCATCGTCGGTTTACCCACCACCTTGCAGAAACATGATTTGGTGTGGGTGATCGTCGATCGGCTCACCAAAGTTGCCCATTTCATCCCGGTCAACACCAACTACAACGCCAAGAAGTACGCTGAACTGTACATCTCACGGATCCTATGCTTGTACGGCGTACCCCGTACTATCATTTCGGATCGGGGCACTTTATTTGTGTCCCGTTTTTGGGAGCAGCTGCACGCTGCCTTGGGGACAAAGCTGATCCGTAGTTCAGCCTACCACCCGCAGACGGATGGGCAAACGGAGCGGGTAAATCAAATCCTAGAAGACATGCTACGAGCTTGCGCTATCAACCACGGCAAGAATTGGGATGATCACTTGCCGTTAGCCGAGTTCTCGTACAACAATGGGTACCAAGCCAGCATCAAGATGGCGCCCTACGAGGCGCTATACGGAAGAAAATGCCGCACACCATTGAACTGGTGTGAGTCTGGCGAAAGGGTTACCTTCGGGATTGACCTTGTCAACAACGCGGAAGAAAAGGTTCGATTAATTCAAGCGAACCTAAAAGCCGCTCAATCCCAACAGAAACAGTATGCGGACCAGAGAAGGCGCCCGTTACAATTCGAAGTTGGAGATCACGTATATCTACGGGTGTCTCCAATGAAGGGCGTAAACAGATTTGGGGTGAGAGGAAAGTTGGCACCCCGATTCATCGGTCCATTTCAGATTACCGAGAGATGTGGATCAGTGGCACACCGGCTGAAGTTACCAGAAGCACTTTCCGGTGTGCACGACGTCTTTCACGTTTCCCAGCTGAGGAGGTGTCTCAAGCTATCAACTACCATTCAGCTGGAAGACATTGAAGAACTGCAACCGGATCTCACCTATCAGGAGGAACCGGTGCAGATTATTGATGAAAAGGACCAAACCACACGCAACCGTACGTTGTGGTTCTACAAGGTTCTATGGAGTAATCACTCCATGGACGAAGCGACATGGGAGAGCGAAGAATTCCTTCGCACTAACTACCCCACTTTTTCACGTCGCATATCCGGTAATTTTCCACCGTCCTCTCTCTCATTTTCACCTTATAATCTCGGGACGAGATTCTTTTAAGGGGGGAGGAATGTAAGGGCCTCAGTTTTTGACACACATTTGCAGTGTTCATCACCACACCACACACCTCATTTGAGGAAGAATGATGAACACAAATGAAGAGCAAGTAACAATTATCAACATGCTCATTAGAGAACAAACTTACACATTGCAAAAGTAGTATTTCCCACATGTGATATAGATGGGCTGGACATATGAAAACTCCTACACTTTGCTAAGGATGTCCATGCCAAGTTTCACCCAAATTCAAAACATTTTTTAGGTCAGTTTGGATATAGTTAGGAAGAGGGCAGTTTGAAACCATATTCAAATTCAAACTGTTTTTATCCCATGAATTTAAAAGTGGAAGGCATATTCTTACTCAGCACATTTTTGTGAGCTCACACACCAATTTTCACTCCATTTGGAGTTGATCTTGACATGAGCTAAGGGGGAGAAATTCAAACTTTATTTGAATTTCAAACTGAACTTGTGCTGAAATTCATTCAAACCAAACCTCATTTGAACTTGGATCAATTCAAATGGCTCATGGGTGAATAATTTGAATTGCCAAGGGTAGTATGGGGTTCACTGTTTACAACAGTGATTAGGAGTAAATTTCAGAGGTTAAAATGGGGGGTGGGACCCACATGTCAGCCTCTACTTCAACACAGACCGACTGAAACACAGCTCAATCGGTTCCCGGGTGCAGTGTGCGCGCGCCACCGAGGGGGGCAGCCGGCGCCAGCTCCTGCTGTGCGCCCCAAGCCGGAGACCAGTCGCCGGGCTACTTATTCCCTCCCCGGCGTGCTTCAGTCGCCCATTCCCCGAGCTGCCGACGTGCACGACCTGTTCTTCCACTGCCATCGCCGCCGCCCGAGCTCACGTTTGATCAAGCCCGATCACTCGCGAGCACCGCCTCCTCCACAGCAAAACGGCACCAAGAGATCGTGAGCAACCTCCTAGACCCCGTGTTGTCCAGTGAGCAAGCGTCCTCGAGCTGTACGAGCCATTTCTCCGGCGAGCCGAACATCGCCGCCGATCGGGCTCTCGTGGACAGCACAACCCAGCCGCTGTCACGTCCTATTCTCTACACAAGAAAGGTGTGTGATTGTATGTAGATGGAGTAGCCGAAAGCCGTTTGGCGATTGATCAAACCTCGGCCGAGAATTTCCAAGTTTACTCGTGATCAGTTCATAAGGACCGAGCTCACCTTCGGGTGAAATTCGTGCTCCATACACGAGGGTTGGGCAAGCTCGTTCTCTAGTAGCGTCTACGCGTGATAGCACCCATGCCCGAACTGGAATCAGAGGAAACCGTCGAGAATCGGCCATGATATGGCCGTTTTCCCCGCCGCCATGGCTGAACACCTCGGCTCACCGTCGAGAGCCTAGTTACCGGTATTTCTAGCTTCCACCCAGCCCTGGTTCGTGTTTCCCATGCTCTACTGATGCTCTCCGACAGATTCCCGGTCGATTTGGTGCACGGGAGAGCGGGACCGACCTCACCGGAACCCTAGCAGGTGCTGTCACCGGTGCGCACGGGTTTCCGGTCATCGCCGGCGGCCAGCGACCCCACCAGGGAGTCCAGGGGGTCAGTAAAAGGGCAGGCGGCGAGTTTCGGGCCGGGGGGTGGCCGGGAACTCAGTTCCGGCGAGGGTCGCCGGAGATCGCCGCCGCCACGCAGTTGGCGCGAGGAGGGAGACGACGCACTGTGTGCGGGGCCCACAAGCCAGAGTTTAAACTTTTTCCCAAATTTCAGTTTCAGTTCAAACCTCAAAGCCTTATAACTTTGGCTAGAAAGCTCCAAATTGAGTGAACCAAATTTTGCTGGATTCAGCTCTCTGAGTACTTTCCAGAAAATCAAGTTTCACTTCATGAAATTCCTTATTTCCCCAGAATTAATTCCTCAAAGTTTAAACTGTTAGGAATTTTAACTGGAGAATCCTTTGGAGGAAAATCCTGAAATTTTGCTGAGATGTTCACCAAAATATCCTTGAACTACCATAAAAATTTCAGATCCATTTGAGCTCATTTAATCCACCTAATGGTGTGAGTAGTGAAACTGTTCCAGAGAAAATAGAAAATGTTCAGAAACATTTTCAGAATTTTCTCTGAAATTGGTTAGCTCATATCTTTAGTTAGAGACTTCCAAATTAAGTGAGACCAACTCCATTAGAACCCTCTAAGAATCTAGTTTTCAGAAAGTCATAGTTTGTTTCATGAAAATTCCTAGAACACCCTAAGAGTTCCAATTAAGGTCAAGGACATAATTAATTGTGGAGGGCTCAAATGAGCTTTGCTGCAACTAAAACTTGACCAAGTCTCTGTTTAGGTTGTAACCAAGCCACAGTAAAAGTTTCACAGTCATTAGGTCTGTCTAGCAAGGGTTATAGGCTTCACAACTTCAAAGTTAATATAAATGCAGTAAATTGATACATATGTTTCTTATATCATGTAGTCGCTAAGGTCGAGGAGGAACCCGAAGTCCTAGACTTCGTTACTCCGGAGGAACAGCTAGCCTACGACCAAGAGCAGCAAGGCAAGCCCCGGTTTGCATTAACCTTTTTACAAATGTTTATTGTTTTGAGCACATCTTTGAATATTGTTCTGTGCATTAGAGTCTTGATTGGAAACCCAACTGCATAGCCAAGAAAACCATGGGTTGGGTTTAGGATTGCAAACCCCGTTAGCTACTGCATTGCTAGGATAGAGTAGGATTCGGTACAAGTCGAGTAGTTGGAACTACTCGCGAGAATAGGCTAGAGGCACATTGCTCGGGTAGAGATAGCACATGATACATATGGCAAGAAAATGAGACCGAGCGGAGAGTATGGGCGGCAGGACTTTGGGGCCTGTGTGCTGTAGCTCCGCTTGTGTCGATTGAGGACCGAGCCGTGTGCGGGCCTGTTGAACAAGCTAGAACAGTACCGAAGACCTACCGGCTATATGGGAACCGGGAAACTGATGTAACTCGGGTAGCTGGTTATTGAGGCATTGCCCGTCGTTCAGAGGGTAGGTTGAGAGCTCGAGGTGTAAATCGGCTGGCGGCACGGAGATGCGCGTGCAGAGACCTCTTGCTCGGGACGATGGGACCGGTTCAATATTTGTCTAACGGGTGAAAGGTAGTCGCGTACGGCGTCCGTGATGGTTGTTGTAGGCAACGTCGAGTACGGGCGTACGTGACGGGTTGTTCGGGTAACCCTGCAGGTGTAAATCGATTATAATCGCTGTCCCTCGCGGTCAGTGAGTACCACTTGTTCACTGTACCGTGACGTAGAAAGAACAGGCTAGTTACATGTTAAAATGCTGCTGATTGAAAGATGGACTTTGCTCGTTAATGGTTTGTTGTAGTTTAGAGCTAACTAAAGTTCCTTTCAACTTTGGGCAAAGTACATGAGAGAAATGCGTTTCTTGTTTGATTGCGGCCCTCTCATGTGCCTTAGCGTAAGGTTCTCCACAACCTGCTGCTAAAACTTGAAAGTAAGGTTCTACTAATTAGGCGAGTCTTGCAAATGATGTTTACCTCATGTAACCCCTTTACCCTCATGTAGAAGTTCCATGTTTAGGTGAGACGGGTCAGACTTGCTGAGCCTTCGTGCTCACTGCTTGTGTTTGAAGCTTTTGCAGGGTTCTATGAGGAAGGGACTCCCGAAGAGTAGACGGAACCCCGTCGAGTGGGAGTCGTGCACGCCGCAGAGTTATTGTGCGTGTGTGTGCTAGCAAGGACACGTTCGAGGGCTGAACGTGACTTGATGCGTAGTCTACGCCCGCGAGTGTGGACTAAACGTATTTTGATGTAAACAGGTTCATAAAACTGTTTATGTAATAAACTTCCGCTTCCGCTTTGTACCTTTGACGTGTGTTATACGGTGCTGTGCAACGCAGCACCCCTCAGCGTGATCCTGGCTCGACAGGACCAAATGGGGTCGTGTCACGGTTGCCGGTACGGGATATTCGAAGAGTTCTGAATCGCTTGGAATTGCATCGGGAAGCTGCTAAATGGAACCTCCATGTGGGTACATTCCTCTTATAAGGCTTCCTGCCCCTGTGCTTCCCTCAGGTCCTGCAGTCTTGTCTTCCTCTATGGCTCTCAACCCACCTTACTGGGGGAAGAATTGCTCTCAGCTCCCTCCAGCGGTTGCGTCTGCACCAAGCCTGGGACTCAGGGAGCCTGCCTGCCCTGCCCCTGAGGGTGGTGGAGTCTTCAAAGGAACCGCTGAAGCATCGAAGAGAATCCCAGGCGGCAGGGTCTCCAAGAACACCGCTGACTGCCGCGGAGAGGGCCTCAGGAGCACCCTTGACGACTCCAGCTTTTGTGCAGGTGATGAGGGTTGGGGGCTCCAGGGGCACCCTTGACGACACCGGCTTTTGCGCAGGTGATGAGGGAACTTCAGGAGAAGGAAACCGCCGATGCACCGTGGAGAATCCCAGGCGGTAGAGTCTCCAAGAAGACCGCTGAATACTGCGGAGGGGGCCTCAGGAGCTCCCGTGGTGTCACTGGTTTTTGCGCCGGTGATGAGGAAGGCGATTCCTGCGCTCTGGTCATAGAGCGAGAGTGTTCCGCCAGGCTGAAGCCTGGCGACGCGGCCGTTGTTGCAACTTCTGGATTCTGGTCATGTCGGGAGACCCTTGGGGCTTGTTTCTTTCTTCTTATCGAGTCTGTAGTTCAGCTCATGGAGCCTTGCTTAATTTGACTCTCTTGGATATTTGTGTCTGTGATGCTTTTCCTCTCCTTCTTGGCTTTGCCTGACTGAGTCCTTAGCTCCGCAAGGTACTCAGAGGCCATTTCCAATCTCGGAGCCTTGCACAGACACCCTCCCCGGGTTCTAACCGTGTTAGGGGCCCCCGGAGGTCTCCGGATCTCACCCTATGGGGAGCTCCAGATCTGCCTGCCACGTGGCGGGTCCGGAGCTCCTTCCTAAGAGGCGGGAGCTCCGGCCATGTTGGACACGTAGGGCTTTCGGAGCCCTCCCACCGAGGGGGAGGTCCGGCTACCGCCCACCACGTGGCGAGCCCGGAGCCCTCCTCAAGGGAGGAGAGAGTTCTGGGCCCGCTGGACACGTGGGGCCCCCGAGTCCCGCCCCTGCTGGAGGGGCAGGTCCCGGTCCTTCCAGTCCCAGGCCGGAGTAGCTGGTAGCTCCTTTCCCCCCGCTTCATGCAGTCCCTGTTGCCGTAACCTGGAGGTCCTGCACACAGGCAGAGGAAACGTAATTCTCCTTGGGGGCTCCCCCTCCCTTATCTCATAGTCTTATTTGACTTACAGCCCCTAACCATGTGTTTGGTGTTTGGGGACTTGTAGAGAGGGGGAGCTGAGCACATGGCAACCATGCACTGCAAGGGTGATTAAAAAAACTCAATTCACAATTTAAATAAGTACAAGGAAAGAGCAAAGTAGAGCAGATTTCTTTTCGTACAACTTTCCATAGGAGGAAGGCAGGCTAAACATGGAGGCCACGACCCACCCCATTAAGAGGGGAAGCAAGACTCTACGCGCTTGGAGTCGGAACCAGGCAAAGCTGAACGTAGTCCTGGACCGTCACCTGGGGTTTAGCTGCTCCGAGCGCTGCTCCTGGACACTATGGAGTTTATTACGAAAAGAAAGTACTGTCCTATTTTTGCTCTAGGGGTAGAACTTACGGAGGTGCTCTATGTTCCAAGGGTTCGGGAGCAGGTCCCCATCCTCGGTGGAAAGGCGCACACACCCGGGGCGGCATACTTTTGCTACTCGGAAGGGGCCTTCCCAACTAGGGGAGAGTTTGTGGGTCCCTTCGCGAGAAAGTATGCGCCGCAACACCAGGTCACCTTCCTGCATCTCCCGGGCACGCACAGACCTTTGGTGGTAGCGCCGAAGCGCTTGTCTGTACCGCGCATTACAGAGTGCCGCATGTAATCGGACCTCGTTGACGAGGTCGATTTCTCCACGCCGGAGGTTGTCCTGCGTGGCTTCGTCGTAAGCCCGGACACGGTGAGACTTCATGGTGATTTCTGGGGGAAGTACAGCTTCAGCCCCGTACACCATGAAGAAGGGTGTCTCCCCGGTGGCCCGGCTCTGGGATGTCCGGTTAGCCCATAGTGTGCTCGGAAGCTCATCTACCCAATTGGCACCATGTTTCTTCAGGCTGGCGAAGGTGCGAGTCTTAAGGCCCCGGAGAATCTCCACGTTGGCCCTCTCAACTTGCCCATTGCTCCTCGGGTGGGCGACAGAGGCATAGCATACCTGAATACCAAGGTCCTCGCAGTAGTCTTGGAACGCTGCGCTGGTGAACTGGGTCCCGTTGTCGGTGATGATCCTGTTTGGGACCCCGAACCGGCAGACAATGGACTTGATGAATTTTACTGCGGATTGTTTGTTGATGGTGGCAACTGGTGTAGCTTCCGGCCACTTGGTGAACTTGTCGATAGCGACATAGAGGTACCGGAATCCCCCGACGGTTCTGGGGAATGGTCCCAGGATGTCCAGCCCCCATACGGCAAACGGCCACGAGGGCGGGATCATCTGTACCGCCTGAGCCGGTGTATGGATCTGCTTGGCGTGGAACTGGCACGCCTTGCAGCTCTCGACCAGCTTGACGGCATCCTGGAGTGCTGTCGGCCAGTAGAAGCCATGCCGGAAGGCTTTATCGACAAGCGTGCATGAGGAAGAATGACTTCCACATTCGCCTCCATGGATCTCAGCGAGCAAGTCGCAGCCTTCCCCCTGGGTTATGCACCGCAATAGGATGTGGTTGGCGCCACGCCGGTAGAGATCCCCCTCTACCAGCGCGTACCTCTTAGCCATACGCACAATCCATTCAGCGGTTGCATGTTCATCAGGGAGGATATTGTCCTTCAAGTAGTCCCGGATCTCCGTGATCCATGCATCGGGTCTGACTTGAGCTTCTGGATCTTGAGCGCTGGGTTGCACGGAGTCCCCAGTGACGCTTACGATCCTTGGCGGCATCCATGGCTGTAGGGCCGCCGGGACCGCCAGCTTCGAGGTGCTGGTCAAGCCCCCTTCGCCCGGCTCGGCGGGCCGGGCTGTGGGCCGCAGCAACGTCCTCTCGAAAACTCCCTCAGGCGCAGGGGCTCCGGTGGAAGCTTTCGTTGAAAGGTTGTCGGCTGCGGCATTACCAGCGCGCGGTACGTGGTGCAGGTCCAAGGCGAGGAATTCTTTCTCCAACATCTGCACGTGAAGCAGATACGCAGCTAGCTGTGGGTCGTTGCAGGAGCATTCGCCCTTGACTTGCTTGATGACCAGCTAGGAGTCGCCCTGTGCCAACAACTGGCGAGCGCCTAAAGACAGGGCTGTCTGCAGGCCAAAGATGAGTGCCTCATACTCCGCCATGTTGTTGGTTGCCTTGAAATTGAGACGCACCATATACCCAAACTGTTCCCCCGATGGCATGAGGAGCAGTACGCTGGCACCGGCCCCCTGCTTTCGCGAGGAGCCGTCGAAGAAGAGTGTCCAGTGGGGTTCGGTGAAGACCGGGGCTTTAGGCTCTAGCTCTCCACCTTCATGGCCCCCTGGGTAAGTCTTCGTTGGTGTCCACTCCGCCACAAAGTCAGCAGTGCTTGGCTCTTAACTGCATGACGTGGGAGGAAGTCCAGCTCAAACTCCGCCAGCTCCGCCGCCCATTTAGCAACGTTGCCAGTCGCATGGGGGCTGTGAAGAATTGTCTTCAGCGGATACGAGGTGACTACTGAGACCCGGTGGGCCTGGAAGTAGTGGCGGAGCTTCCTGGAGGCCACGAGCACCGCATACAGCAGCTTGTGGACTTCTAGGTACCTTGTCTTGGCCTCATGAAGTATTTCACTGATGTAATAGACAGGCCTCTGTATGGTTCGGACCCTCTCCCTTAGACTTGGGAGCTCCTTGTCCATTGGCCTCGGCCCACTGGAGGTGGGTGGACCCACGGGGGCCTCCGGGAACTGGGACCCGGAGGCCCTCAAGCTTTCTTGATCATCCGGGAGCTCCGAGGGGTCTCGAGGGACCTCCGGGAGATCCCAATTGGACCCTGGAGATTTATCTCGGGGGTCCGGGAGGCCGTCCTGGGCCTCCGGGAGGTCGTCTTGGACCTTCAGGGGGTCCGGGAGACCGTCTTGGCCCTGCGGGCCCCCCTGGTGTCTGTCTTCTGCTACTGGAGCAGGTTGCGAGGGTGAGAGGTCTGGCCGCTCTGCGACGAGGACCATACTCACCACTTCAGTTGTCGCCGCGATGTAGAGCAGCAGGTGCTCTCCGGGCTCAGGAGCTACCATGATAGGCAGGGTTGTCAGGAGTCGCTTCAACTCCTGGAAAGCCTCTTCTGCTTCGTCAGTCCAGGCAAAGGGGCCTGACTTGCGCAGGAGCTTAAAGAAAGGGAGTGCCCACTCTGCTAGCCTCGGTATAAACCGACTCAGCGCGGCTAGACATCCCGTGAGTTTCTGGACATCCTTGACGCGGGCAGGGGGCCGCATCAAGTCGATTGCCTTGATCTTCTCTGGGTTGGCCTCAATCCCTCGGTGCGAGACCAGGAACCCTAAGAGCTTCCCAGAGGACACGCCGAACACACATTTATCTGGGTTCAGCTTGGTGCGCGTAGAGCGCAACTTGTCAAAGACTAAAGCTAGGTTATCTAGTAGGGATGAACCCCGCTTGACCTTGACAACTATGTCATCGACATACACCTCGACCAGGTCTCTTATTAACTCCCCGAAGGTTTTGTGCATTGCCCGCACAAAGGTGGGGAGTGCATTCTTTAGGCCGTAAAAGTGGTACATTCTCACGTTGGCGATGGTAGGGGCCACCAGGAGCGGTAGTTGGCCGGCCCCAGCCATGTTCCTGGGGCAGTCGGTGGCATCAAAGCTGATGGGGGTCCCCATCCACTTAAGGTGCGGTGCAGCACTCGGGAGTGGCGCCACCGACGCTGAGTCTTGACTGCGCTTCGGGACGAGGGGTCGGCGGACCCACCGTATATGACGTAGAGCTTCTTCTGATGCTCGTCGTCGCTGGAGCCGGAGTCCTCACGATTGCATGCCGCCTTCACGACACGCTGAGGCCCCTGGATCTCCTCTGGGTGGTCGATGTTGTCTGGAACATCCACCCCCTGCCCATCTTCCTTTGGGCGGAAGGGCAGGGCATCAGCCCGCTGCCGCTTCCCCTTGCGGAAGCGCTCTGTGAGCCTCCGGATCTCCCGGCACTCGGCAGTAGTGTGGCGACAGCTGCCGTGCACGGGGAACATGTTGTCCTGGCTATCTTCCGGGGTCAGTGACTTTCGCTGCCTCTTGTCAGGGCGCGGCCCCCGAGCCCCACTGAGCGTCGCTGCAGTGACAGCTTGGGTCACGGCCGGTGGTCTTATCTTGCTTCTGCCCCGGCTCTTGGTCTTCCTGCTGCCTCCATAGGGAGTAGGACCAGATACGGGAAGCCCTCCTGACTCGGAGGATGGCTGTGAGTGCCAGTTCCGTCCCTCGGCTGCCCTGGCGCACTTGTCCGCCAGGCTGAAGAGCTCAGAGGCATCGCGGACCTCCCTAGTCGCGAGTTTCTCAAGCATCTTCTTGTCTCGGATGCCTTGTCGGAACGCCACCACCACAGAAGAATTTTGAATGTGTGGGATGGTGTTCCGCACGTGGGAGAACCGCTGGATGAAAGAGCGCAGCGACTCCCCAGGTTGTTGTTGGATGGCGTGGAGGTCAAGCTCCGTGCCAGGCCAGGTGTAGGAACTGCCGAAGTTGGCTATGAACTGTCGGCAAAGCTCTCCCCAGGAAGTTACGGAACCCTGGGGGAGGTTCATGAGCCAAGACCGAGCTGGGCCAGTCAAGGCGACAGGGAAGTAATTGGCCATGACGGCTTCATTCCCTCCTGCGGCAAGCACGGCGGTGGAATAGATCTGGAGGAATTCCGCCGGGTTGACACTGCCGTCGTACTTCTCGGGCAGGAGCGGCCGAAACTTGCGCGGCCATTTCGCGAAGCGAAGGTGGGGCGCGAGGGCCGCACACCCTGCTTCTGTCGCCGCAGGTTCTGATGCCGTGAATACTTGGTTCGCACTGTGCACCGCATGCCCCGGCATGGGCAAGGCTGCACCATAGGCCGGGGGCGCCATATGCAGGATGTACGGCTGTGGCATATTCTGCACGGCACAGGCCTGGGGCAGAGATCGTGTGGCGACGGTCTGCTCTTCAGGCTGGGTCGAGGCCGACGTCATGCTGTCGTCAGCCTCTTGGTGGCGACGCCTTTCTCGGCGCCGCTCAAGGTATACCCGGGCATCTTGACCCAGGTGACACCGTTCCAGCTCTGTCCTCAGATGTGTTGACTGGGGGCTGGTAGAGCTGGAGTCTGCCGTCTGCTCGCCATCCAATGGTGCGCGCATCAGCGACACGACCGATTGGCCAGAGCATCGTCCCCGCCGAGGTCGAGGGCTTGCGGCGGCGACGACGAGACGGTCTACCTCTCGGATCCACTGCCGGGTCGCTGTCTGAGGCGCGTCCCCAGCGGGCGGATTGTACAGTAGCGCTCTCGCCGCAGCTAACGCGCCCCCACTGGGCACGCCGAGCGCTACTGGAGACTTGAAGCTGGTTGGAGCCTGCATTGCCGGGGTCGGCGCTGCCAGAGCCGGTTGCTGGCTCCCAGCTCGTACCGACACACTCCGTCCCGAGTGTGTCGACATGTACTCCCCCCTGGTCGCGGTCTGCCGCAGAGGCGAGGGGGGAGAGTTTGCCGCTGAAGGAAGCTTGGTCATCTTCGTCGGCGGAAACTCGTCGCGCTAGGGGAAAAGCCCCCTACCTGGCGCGCCAAATGTCGAAGTGTGCGGTCGACACTTCCCCCGGGCCTGCACTGGGCAGCCCGCGGAGGTTCTTTTTTCGGAGGGGCTAGTTCCTAGCGGAGAGCTTGCGCGGATGGAACGAGTTAGTAAGAGCTTGACACAGCGAGTTTTACGTGGTTCAGGCCGCCGGAGCATAAAACCCTACGTCCACGGCGAGCTATGGAGCTCGCTGTATTGCTTGCTGCTCAGGGCCGGAGGCCTGAGCTTGGGGGTGAGTTACAGCTTGAGAGTGTATGGCTAGCGTATGAGTTGCAAAATGCGAACCCTTGCTATCGACGCCTACCCGAGCCTTTTATAGTCCAAGACTCGGGCGGCAAACAAGGGGAGCCGGGGCCCGACAGGTGGCCCCGGGAAGATTATCTATTATCTACCGTATCTGCAGTTATGCCGGTAGTTGTCTCTGGTCGAAGGCTTCTGAGTCTTCATCTTGCTGCCCTGCCCATGCCGCATGCCAGTCGTAGCGGTTGATGACGGCGCAGGCGGCATGGGTTGTCTTGTCGCGGTGTTTATTGGCTGACAGGTTCTGACACCGTGCGTCAGTCTGTGATGCGACTGGGCGCAACGGCACCTGACAGACGCGTGCTCTGCGTTTCCGCGTCTTGGGAAGACGCGGGCCTTGAATACCTTGTACGGGCAAGGTATGGGGCGTATTTACGCCCGCTGCCTATCGCTCGGGGCAGGCAGCGTCGCTCTGCTGCCACTTGGCGGGCCCGCAGCCCTTCTCAGAGAAGAGAAGGGTCAGTCCCGCGGGGCACGTGGAGCCTCCGGACCTCTCTCCGCGGAGGGAGAGGCTCGGCTTCTGCTGGCCACGTGGCGGGCCCGGAGCTCTTCTCTAAGGAGAGGGAGGTCCGGCCCCGCTGGACACGCGGCGCCTTCGGACCTCTCTCCCGCGGAGGGGGAGGTCCGGCTTCTGTATGCCACATGGCGGGCCCGGAGCTCTCCTCTGAGGAGAGGGAGGACCGGCCCAGCCGGACGCGTGGCGCCTTCGGAGCTCTCCCTGCGGAGAAGGGCGAGTTCCTTAGGCATTTTACCCTGTGCGCGGGGGTACCCCATATCTCAGGTACCAACAGTGGCCCCCGGGCCCATCTCGGGGGAGATAGCGAGCCCGAGGTGGGACCTCCGTCTCTTCCGATCCGCGCACTTTCTCTAAGTACCGAATTGACCGCTGCCGGAGCACGAACAGCCACGGGATCGTGGGAGCGTGCGCTCACTTGATGGTTGCTTTTACTGCGGCGGTTCCCAAGACTGCCACTTTTGCGGCGCTTTCTTCGGGAACCGCCGATGTGCCTCGCCGGCTCATCTTCTCAGGAGACTGACTCCTTGACCCACCGCTTCAGTTGGGCGGCTAGGGTCCACCTTTCATCGGCGTCCGGTCTCGGAGCCAACGAGGTCGCCGACGCGATGATTCTGGAGGTTTTCGAATTGCCCCGGACCATCCCTGGAAAGTTTTAAAAGGGGATCTCACCTGCATCACTGCTTCCGTTCGCATTGCGCTCGTACTTCCCTTGAACTCTTGCGCCCCGACTCTCCTGCCCTTGCGTCCTCTTTCGCCATGGCTTCCAACTTGCTCCCGACGCGCCTCGTCCGCTCTTCCGAGCTCGGGCCAGTGCGCAGGCTGCTGGGCTGGCACTCAGAAGAGCAGAAACATCGACTTCGCCGAGGATCTCTCCCCCTGGTCCTGGAAAAGGGGGAGATAGTCTTCTTCACGGCTTATGCTCTGGCGGGGTTCGTTCCGCCGATTTCTTCCTTCTTTGTCACCCTGCTGGAGACATACGGTCTCCAGCTTCACCATCTTTCCCCCAATTCCTTCGCAATGGCTGCTGTTTTTGTCCATTTCTGTGAGATGTTCGTGGGGGTGCACGCCTCCGTGATGCTCTTCCGCCACTTCTTTGTGCTGTGGACGACTGGGCGCGGCTCAAAGACTCAGATGGGGGCATACTACTTCCAGCATCGCTGTAAAGACCCCAAGATCTCCGGATACCTCCTGTCCTTCAGCGCATCAAGGTGGGAAAACTGGAGGGAGAGCTGGGTGGTAGTGAAGACCGACGAGCACGATCGCGTACAACTCCCAACCGCCAGCCCAACCACCGATCGCCGCTTCTGGGAGGAGATCCCTGAGCTGGAGCAGGAGTACACCCCGGTCTTGGCCGGATCCGGTTCTTGGCCAACGAGGGGCTGACGTCTCTAATGGTGCTGATGGACTTCGTGTCGCGCCGTATTGCTCCCTTGCAGCAGCGTAGCCACCCAGCATGGTACTACACCGGCGAGCAGGACTGTACCAGGCTGGAGAGAGGCCCCGGCTCAGACCCTTCCGACGAGGAGCTGATCGAGATGGTGAGCAAGGTGAGCGGTGACTACATTTCCAGTGGCGAACCCGCTCTTCCGCCCTCTGCCACCCCCCTCTTCTTGGAGCCTCAGAGGAGGTCAGAGCTCCTGCGGAAGATGCCGAACCTTGATGATATCGGGATCGCCGTCCGACAGGTCGGGGATGCCTTCCAGGGTATCACCATTCCAGGAACCGAGCACCCCGGATCAGGGCATGAGGCATCCGCTGCTGTCAAACCCTCCCCCAGAGCCGACGGAACCCAAGCCGCCGACAAAGGGAAAGGAAAAGAGCCGGCCCCCGGGCATCTAGAGAAGAAACGCGCCCGGTATCCTCCGAGGGTGCCGCCTGTGCCGAATCAGGGTGCCGGAGCTGCTTTGCTCCCATCTCCCGGAGGTGCTGGTCCCTCGGGTGGCGACCCGAAGAGGTCCCGAGTGTCCCTCCCCGGCGGGTCTCTCCCCAGGCAGCAGCCGTCCGAATCAGCCAAGGTACCTCGCCATCCTCCCTCAAGCGGAGGGGCTCCCAGGACGGATGTTTGTGGGGCTACGCCGGCGAGTGCGCCGGGGATCCAGGCGTTCCATTCCGCGACCGTTCCAGCCGCTGGTCCTGGCGGTTCAGCTACAGCCCAGAGGCCAGTGCTGCAAGCTCGCTGGAGCACTCATGCCGCCCAGTAAGTGTTATTCTTTCCGGCTTATAAGAGCAGAGCTCTTGCCTCTTCTCTTATTCTGAGGGCTTCTTCTTCTTTGCAGGGACCAACCGGCCACCAGGGGCGGGCCTCTTATCCGGCCGCCTTCAACCAGCGGAAGCTCCGTGCCTCAGCACCTGGGGACCGTGGCGGCCCCCATGGCTCCCAAATCGACGGGGGCACCCTCTGCACCAGCGGGTTCATCTTCCGCGGTGGCCACATCTGCTCCTACCCGCCCTCCTTCACCAGTCCAGAAGCCAGGTCCTGAGACCGGGAGGGCTGCTGTAGGTGCGCCTGCTGGCCCCCTGGCCTGCTTAGGACAGCGCCCCACCGTGGCTGCTGAGGCGCCGGCGCCCCCGCCGGTCTTAGACTCGTCAGGGGGGTCCAGCGGCGCAACTCCTATCTCCCCTGCTCCAGCGCCCGTGTGGGACGCCCTGGGGCGTGCCCAGACCAGCGCCCGGCAGCTCCAATCTGCCTTTGAGCAGGAGCGGAAGGCATTGGCCGGCGAGAGGGAACGCCTTCTCAGCTGGCAGCAGCGGGCCCGGGCGGACCTTGACTCAAGGCAGTCAAGGCTTGAGGCCATGAGTGCTCTGCTTGGCACTCAGAAGAAGGCCATTAGCCGCTTGGAGTCAGAGGCCCAGCGGGTTTGTGTCACCTACCGTGAGGCTCTGGCCCAAGCTGAAGCCAAAGCCAAGGAGTGTTCCGCCGTCGCGGAGGAGCTGCAGCTGCAGGTAGCCCGTCGGGAGCACGCCGTCGCTGATCGGGAACGCGCCGTTGCGGTCGAGGAGGAGAAGACCACCGCTCGGCTGAGGGCCAAGGTGGAGGAGCTAAGGGCTCGGTCCGAGGAGCTGGGTCTCCGTGAGTCGGCTGTCGCCGCGAGGGAGGAGCAGTTCTCCAAGGAGCGTCAGGCGGCGATGGATCGCGAGCTAGCGGCTCGCCAAGAGGTAGAGAGACTCCAGTCCCTGCGGACTGCCGAGGCCCAGGCGGTCTGGCGCTTCATTGCCAAGGCGGGATCCACCTTGGCTCCTCTTGGTTTCAGCCCTGTGCAGGTGGAGACCCCAGCGCGCCCGATGTCCGAAGCGGCCCCGGCCCTTGAGTCTCTTGGCGACGAGCTAGGTCGGCTCGAATCAGTGATCGCCGACGAGCTGGAAGCGGAAGGTCGGGGCCTCATGAAGGAGGTTGCGATGCACGTTCTGTCGTGCTTCGTTAGCCGAGACCCTTCCGTTTCTCTGGGGCCGGTTCGTCTAGGACCCGTCGCCGATCGGGAGGAAGCTGCCAGGGCCGAAGTCGAGGACTTAGCTGCCCTCGTGGCCTCTAGGTTTCATCGGGAGTCCGGGGACCCCTAGGCATCTGCCCTCGTGTCCACAAGGCCCTGTACTTCCTTTTTTATTTTTGTTGAGTCTGTAGCCCAGCTCGTGGAGCCTTCGTATGGACAGACTTCTGTTTCTTTCTGTGTCTGCATGTCCTAGTCTTCTTCTTGGCCTTTCCTGACCGAGTCCTTAGCTCCGCAAGGACTCGGAGGCCTTGACCAATCTCGAAGCTCTGCATAGACACCTTCTCCGGGTCCTCACTGGATACTAAGGGTTCCGGAGGTCTCCCGGAGGTCTCCAGGACCCGCCTCACGAGATCGGAGGGGGGTCCGGGCCTGTTGGTCACGTGGCGGGCTCGGAGCTCCCGCCTGAGGGGAGGTCCGGGCTTGCAGGGCACGTGGAGCCCTCGGGCCTCTCCCCGCAGAGGGGGGGAGGTCCGACTTCTGTAGACCACGCGGCGGTCCTGGAGCTCCCACTCTCAAAGAGGTGGGAGGTCCGGCCCTGCTGGACACGTGGGGCCTTCGGGCCTTGCCCCTGTGAGGTCTAGCTCTTTGATCTTACCTTGGGGTTTTTTGGCCTTGCGCGATCCCGTAGCGGCCCCCTGGTAGGTGCGTTCTATTGGATGGATGCGCCTACCATACTCCTGCGGGGAGCTGAGGCTGAGAGGTCCTGCACACAAGTAAGGAAAAAGTAATTCTCCTTGGGGGCTCCCCCCCCTCTATCTCTTAGTCTTATCTGGCTTACGGTCCCCCAGGCTTTCGGCCGGTACCTCCCGCGCAACCGCTTTTGGCAGGGCAGCAAATTCCGACTAAAGATGAGAATGAGAAGAGGGAGTTGAACGCATAGTGAGCGCGCGTTAGTAGGGTAATC
Source organism: Neostapfia colusana (assembly GCA_030760725.1). NCBI lineage: Eukaryota > Viridiplantae > Streptophyta > Magnoliopsida > Poales > Poaceae > Neostapfia > Neostapfia colusana. Next base: position 17,768,998 of record JASWHV010000018.1, on the reverse strand, counting down.
ATAAAAAATTAATAAGTAAATTAAATGAGTACCAAAGGAGAGCAACGTAGGGTAGGTTTCTTTTCATATAAATTTCCATACGGGGGAAGGCGGGCCGAATATGTAGGCCACGACCCACCTCAAGGGAAGCAAGACTCTACGCGCTTGGGGTCGGAACCAGGCGAAGCTGAACGTAGTCCTGGACCGTCCCCTGAGGCTTAGTTGCTCCAAGCCCTGTTCTTGGACTTTATGGAATTTATTATGAAAAGAAGGGCCTATCCTATTGTTGCTCTAGGGGTAGAACTTACAGTGGTGTTCCATGTTCCGAAGGTTCGGGAGCGGGTCCCCGTCCTCGGTTCTGGGGGATGGTCCCAGGCCCGGGATGTCCAGCCCCAGCATGGCGAATGGCCATGTGGGCTGGATCATCTGTACCGTCCAAGCCGGTGTATGGATCTGCTTGGCGTGGAACAGGCACGCCTAGCAGCTCTCGACCAGCTCGACGGCATCCTGGAGTGTTGCCGGCTAGTAGAAGCCATGCCGAAAGGCTTTACCGACAAACGTGCGTGAGGAAGAGTGACTCCCACATTCGCCTCCATGGATCTCAGCGAACAAGTCGCAACCTTCCCCCTGGGTTATGCACCGCAATAGGATGTAGGTGGCGCCACGTCGGTAGAGATCCCCCTCTACCGCCATGTGTCTCTTAGCCATACGCACAATCCGTTCAGTGGATACACGTTCATCAGGGAGGATATTGTCTTTCAAGTAGTCCTGGACCTCCGTGATCCATGCATCGGGTCTGACTTGAGCATCTGGATCTTGAGCGCTGGGTTGCACGGAGTCCCCAGTGACGCTTATGATCCTTGGCGGCGTCCATGGCCGCCGGGACCGCCAGCTTCGAGGTGCTGGTCTAGCCCCCTTCGCCCGGCTCGGCGGGCCGGGCTGTGGGCCGCGGCAATGTCCTCTCGAGGCCCCCTTCAGGCATAGTGGCTCCGGTGGGGGTCTTCGTTGAAAGGTCGTCAGCTGCGGCCTTGCTAGCGCGCGGTACGTGGTGCAGGTCCAAGGCGAGGAGGTCTGTCTCCACCGTCTTGGTTGATAACCAGACTGGGAGCTGCCCTGAGCCAACGACTAGAAAAGAGGATGAGCACTTCATACTTTGCTATGTTGTTGGCTGCCTTGGAATTGAAACGCGCCACATACCCAGACTGCTCCCACGATGGCGTGAGGAACAGTATGCTAGCATCGGCCCCCTGCTTTCGCAAGGAGCCGTCGACGAACATCATCCGGTAAGGTCTGGTGAAGGTCAGGGCTCAGGATCCTGTTTCATCGTCTTCGTGGCCCCCTGAGTGTGCGTCTACTTCAGCCACAAGTCAACTAGTGCTCGGTTAATGTCTGTATGACGGGAAAGGGAGCCTAGGTCAAACTTCAGTGGCTCCACCGCCCATTTGGCGGCATTGTCCACTGCGTGGGGGATAGCTTTTAGCCTGAGGTGTCCGCCGGGCGCTCGATACTCGGGGGTCCCCAGGCTGCTTTGGACCTTCCTGGGAGCTCCGCTGATGTCCCGGGAGCTCCGGGGAGGGGTCCCATTGCACCTCCGGGAGGTCCTGCTGGTCCTCCGGGAGGTTGTGTCGGGGATCCTAGGTTGCTTCTTGGTAGCGAAACAGGTTAGGTGGTATGGGGTTAAAGCTATTGGCGCGAAGACCAGAAATTCGCGGGACCCCTAGCTACGCCGAGTCGGTTTATGCTGGGATTAGTAGGTAAAGGGTGCCCTTCAACTACTCCAGGCCAAGGGGTCTGATGGGAACCTTAGCAAGCATTTGGGAAGCGCAGCACATCACAGCCCGGCATCGAGTCTACTATTTGGTCTATCATAGGGAGAGAAAATAGGTCTTTAGGGCATGCCTTATTGAGACTGGTGTAGTGGATGCGCCTCCGGAGCGTCTCGCTGGCCTTCGGGATAACAACTCGGTTTGCCAAGCGCCGGGAGCGGCGGACTCTCCGTCTTGTCGGACGGCTGGGCGTCGAGAAAGACCTTTAAGTAGTGCTCAATCACCTCCCTAGGGATCTCTGGCCTCGGTGACGGCTGTCATGCAGCACATCGACCTTGTGCCGGAGGGGGGCAACGAGCGCGCCTTCCTATTTGCTATCCAGGCCCCCGGCTACCCGGGTGGTCTGGGTGGCATCGGCGCTGATTCGGACGAGCCTTGTGGGGTCGTCGTCCTCATCGAGGGGTTGCATGCGGGGTGCTGTGGTAGAGGCACGGTGGCGTGCACTTGGGTGGAGCTGGTTTGGTCCTGCGCTGCCGAGGGTTGGCGCTCTAGTCGCTGTAAGCGCCTGAAGCTTTTCCAAGGCTAACACTGCGGCAGCACGGTCTCCACAAACCTTGAGGACGCCTGTCGGTGTAGGCATCTTCAAGACAAGGTAGCCGTAATGGGCTACAGCCATGAATCGGTACAGGGCTGGCCTGCCGATTATGGCATTGAAGGGGAGGTCAATCTCGGCCACGTCAAACAGAACGTACTCTGTCCGGTAGCTGTCCGGTGCCCCAAAGGTCACCGGGAGGCTGATGTGGCCGTAGGGAATGACCTGTCCCGGTCCCACCCCTGAGAACGGGCTCGATGGGGTGAGCTTGGCCATCGGGATCTGCAGCTTCTGGAAGGCTGCGCGACTGATGAGGTTCAGCCCAGCCCCGCCATCCACCAAAACGTGGTACATCTTCATGTTGGCGATGGTGGGGGCCACCACGAGCGGCAGTTGGCCGGCCCCAGCCATGTTCCTGGGGCAGTCGGTGTCATCGAAGCTGATGGGGGTTCCCATCCACCTGAGGTGCGGTGCTGCACCTGGGAGGGGAGCCACCGACGCTACCGCTCGACGCAAGGCCTTAGCCGTGCTCCGGGACGGGGGGTCAGCGGACCTGCCGAAGATGACATAGAGCATCTTCCGGTGCTCGTCATCACTGGAACTGGAGCTCCCATGACTGCGCACTGCCTTTATGGCGTGCTGAAGCTCCTGGAACTCCACCTGGCGGTCGACGCTGTCTCGGGCCTCGACCTTCTGCTTGCCGCCCCTTTGATCATTGGGTGGGGCATCAGTTAGAAGCTGCTTCCCTTTCCGGAAGCGCTCCGCGAGCTTCTGGATTTCCCGGCATTCGGTAGCGGTATGATAGCTGGTGCCATGCACAGGGCATAATCCATCCTGGCCCCCGTCCGGGGCCAGTGGTTGTCGCGGCCTCTTGTCAGGGCGTGGCCCCCGAGCTCCACTGGGCGTCGCCGTTGCGACAACAGGGACCGCGGCTGATGTTTTTACGCTTCTTCCGTACGAAGCGCCGCCGGATCCCAGCTGACCCCCCGGCTTGGGAGCCGGCAGAGAGTGCCAGTTCCGTCCTTCGGCTGCTCTAGCACACTTGTCCGCCAGGTTGAAGAGTTCCGAGGCATCGCGGACCTCCCTGGTCGCGAGCTTCTCGAGCATCTTCCTGTCCCGAACGCCTTGCCGGAACGCCACCACCACCGAAGCGTTCTGAATATGCGGGATGGTGTTGTGTACCTGGGAGAACCGCTGGATGAAAGATCGCAGCGACTCCCCAGGCTGTTGCCTGACAGCGTGGAGGTCAAGCTCCGTGCCGGGGCGGGTGTAGGATCTGCCGAAGTTGGCGACGAACTGCCGGCAGAGCTCTCCCCAGGAGGTTATGGACCCCTGAGGTAGATTCATGAGCCAAGACCGAGCTGGGCCGGTCAAGGCGACGGAGAAGTAGTTGGCCATGACAGCCTCATCCCCTCCTGCAGCAAGTACGGCGGTGGAGTAGATCTGGAGCAACTCCGCTGGGTTGACGCTACCGTCGTACTTCTCGGGCAGATGCGGGCGAAACTTGCGTGGCCACCTTGCGAAGCGAAGGTGGGGTGCAAGGGCCGCACATCCTGCACCTGCTGCTGCAGGTACTGGCGCTGCGAACGTTTGGTTCGCACCTGGCACCACGTATCGCGGCATGGGCAAGGCTGCACCATAGGCCGGGGCCGCTACTTGCGGCGCATATAGCTGTGGCATATGCTGCGCAGCATTTGCCTGAGGCAGGGCTCGCGTGGCGAAGGCCTGCCCTTCTGGTTGTTTTGAGGCCTACGACATGCTGTCGCCTGCCTCATGGCTGCGACGCCTTTCTCGGCGTCGCTCGAGGTACACCCGGGCGTCCTGGACCAAGTGGCACCATTCCAGTTTCCTTCGCAGGTCCGTCGACAGGAGCCTGGAGGAGCTGGAATCCGCCGTTAGCCCGTCAACCGTGGGTGTGCGTGTCAGCGACACAGCCGGTTGTCCTGTGCACCGTCCTCGCTGAAACTGAGGGTTCGCGGCGGCGACGACGAGGCGGTCCACCTCATGGACCCATTGCTGGGTCGCTGAATGGGGCGCATCCCCCGCAGGTGGGTTGCGCAGCAGCGCTCTTGCTGCAGCTAGCGCACCTCCATGGTGTACGCTCAGCGCTGCAGAAGATCTCACACTGGTCGGGGCCTGCATAGCCGGAGTCGGCGTTGCCGGAGTCGGCTGCTGGCTACCAGCTTGTGCCGACACACTCCGTCCTGAGTGTGTCGACATGTACTCCCCAGTGGTCACGGTTCGCCGTGAACACGGAGGGGGAGAGTTTGCCGCTGAAGGAAGCTTGGTCATCTTCGTTGGCGGAAACTCATCGCGCTAGGAGAAAAGCCCCCTACCTGGCGCGCCAAATGTCGAAGTGTGCGGTCGACACTTCCCCCGGGCCTGCACTGGGCAGCCCACGGAGGTTCTTTTTTCGGAGGGGCTAGTCCCTAGCAGAGAGCTTGCGCAGATGGAACGAGTTAGTAAGAGCTTGACACGGCGAGTTTTACGTGGTTCAGGCCGCCGGAGCGTAAAACCCTACGTCCACGGCGAGCTATGGAGCTCGCTGTATTGCTTGCTGCTCATGGCCGGAGGCCTGAGCTTGGGGGTGAGTTACAGCTTGAGAGTGTATGGCTTGCGTATGAGTTGCAAAATGCGAACCCTTGCTATCTACGCCTACCCGAGCCTTTTATAGTCCAAGACTCGGGCGGCTTACAAGGGGTGCCGGGACCCGACAGGTGGTCCCAAGAAGATTGTCTATTATCTACCGTATCTGCAGTTATGCCGGTAGCTGTCTCTGGTCGAAGGCTTCTAAGTCTTCATCTTGCCGCCCTGCCCATGCCGCATGCTAGTCGTAGTGGTTGATGACGGCGCAGGCGGCATGGGATGTCTTGTCGCGGCATTTAGTGGCTGGCAGGTTCTGACACCGCGCGCCAGTCCGTGATGCGACTGGGCGCAACGGCACATGACAGAAGTGTGCTCCGCGTCTCCGCGTCTTGGGAAGACGCGGGCCTTGAATACCTTGTACGGGCAAGGTATGGGGCGTATTTACGCCCGCTGCCTATCGCTCGGGGCAGGCAGCGTCGCTCTGCTGCCACGTGGCGGGCCCGGAGCCCTTCTCAGAGAAGAGAAGGGTCAGTCCCGCAGGGCACGTGGAGCCTCCGGACCTCTCTCCGTGGAGGGAGAGGCTCGGCTTCTGCTGGCCACGTGGCGGGCCCGGAGCTCTTCTCTAAGGAGAGGGAGGTCCGGCCCCGCTGGACACGCGGCGCCTTCGGACCTCTCTCCCGCGGAGGGGGAGGTCCGGCTTCTGTATGCCACATGGCGGGCCTGGAGCTCTCCTCTGAGGAGAGGGAGGTCCGGCCCCGCCGGACGCGTGGCGCCTTTGGAGCTCTCCCTGCGAAGAAGGGCGAGTTCCTTAGGCATTTTACCCTGTGCGCGGGGATACCCCATATCTCAGGTACCGACACGCGCCTTCCCCAAGACGCGGAGACGAGGATCACGCCTCTGTCAGGTGCCGTTGCACCCAGTCACATTGCAGTGAAGACTGGCAGGCTGCTTAAGAGGCTCTACACCAATAAACGCAGTGACAAGACATCTCCTGCCGCCACTGCCGTCATCAACCACTACACCTAGCTTGCGGCGTGGGCAGGGCGGCAAGACAAATACTCAGAAGCCCTCGCCAGAGACAACTACCGGTGTAACTCCAGTATACGGTAGATGGCAGGCAATCTCCCCGGGACCACCTGTCGGGTCCCGGGCCCACCTTGTAAGCCGCCCGAGCCTTGGACTATAAAAGGCTCGGGTAGGCGATGTTAGCAGGGGTTCGACACTTTTCTCAACTCCCTCTGGGGTTCGCTCCTCAGCCATTCGCACCCCAGCAAGTCATTTCCATCCTCAAGCTCAGGACTCCGGTTCTGAGCGCCAAGCAATACAACGAGCATCCCTGCTCACCGTGGACGTAGGGTTTTATGCTCCGGCGGCCTGAACCACGTAAGAATCTCTGTGTCAATCTTCTCCTTCCATCGTCCCTGACGCATAGGCTCTCCGCGAGTGACTAGCCCCTCCGAAAAAGAACCTCCGCTGGCTGCCCAGAGCAGGCCCGGGGGAAGTGTCGACGGCACACTTCGACATTTGGCGCGCCAGGTAGGGGGCTTTTCCCTTGCGCGACAAGCTTTCGCCGACGAAGATGACGAAGCTTCCTTCAGCGGAAAGCTCTCCTCGCCCTTGTTCATGACGAACGGTGACCAGCGGGGACTACGTCTCGACACACTCAGGACAGAGTGTGTCAGTGCAAGCTGGAAGCCAGCAGCCGGCTCCGGCAGCGCAGGCTCCAGCAAGCCCAAGATCCACTGCAGCACTGAGTGTCTCTCACGGGAGTGCACTAGCTGCAGCACGAGCGCTACTGTGCAATCCACCTGCTGAGGACGCGCCTCATTCAGCGACCCAGCAGTGGATTCTTGACGTAGACCGTCCCATCGTCGCCGCCGCCAACCCTCAGCTTCGGCGGGGACGACGTCCCGGTCAACCAGGTGTGTCGCTGACGCGCACGCCAACGGTTGACGGACAGACGGCAGACTCCCGCTCCACCAGGCTCCCATCTGCGGACCTGAGGTCGGAGCAGGAGCGATGTCACCTGGGTGAAGGCGCCCGCCTGACCATCGAGCGATGCCGAGAGAGGCGTCGCAACCGCGGGGTCGGCGATAGCATGTCGACCGCCTCGACTCAGCCTGGCCTGCTGACATTCGCTACGCGATCTCTGCCCCAGGCATATGCCACGCAGCATATGCCTCAGCCATATGCCCTGCAAGTGGCACCCCCGGTCTATGGCGCAGCCTTGCCCATACCGGGGTACGCGGTGTCAACGGCGAACCAAGCGTTCGTGGCACAAACACCTGCAGCAACAGGACCAAGATGTGTGGCCCTGGCGCCAAACCTTCGCTTCGCGAAGTGGCGGTGCAAAATCCGGCCGCACCTGCCCGAGAAGTACGATGGCAGCGTCAACCCGGCAGAGTTCCTCCAAATCTACTCCATCGCCATCCTAGCTGCAGGAGGGGACGAGGCTGTCATGGCCAACTACTTCCCCATCGCCTTGACTGGCCCAGCTCGGTCTTGGCTCATGAATCTCCCCCAGGGTTCCATAACCTCCTGGGGAGAGCTCTGCCGGCAGTTCACTGCAAACTTCGGCAGCTCCTACAGCCAGCCTGGCACGGAGCTTGACCTCCACACCATCCAACAACAACCTGGAGAGTCGCTGCGCTCCTTCATCCAGCGGTTCTCCCAAGTACGGAACACCATCCCTCACATTCAAAATGCTTCTGTGGTGGTGGTGTTCTGGCATGGTGTACGGGACAAGAAGATGCTTGAGAAGCTCGTGACCAGAGAAGTGCACGACGTCTCAGAACTCTTCAGCCTGGCGGACAAGTGCGCCAGGGCAGCAGAAGGGCGCAATTGGCACTCACAGCCAGCCTTCGAAGCCAGAGGACAGCCCGGATCTGGCGCTGCTTCCCATGGAAGCAGCAAGAAGATCAAGAACAGGGGCGGTGGCAAGATGAAGCCGCCGACCGTAGCACCCGTTGCTGCAGCCGCAGCACCCACTGGAGCTTGGGGGCCACGCCCCAACAAGAGTCCACGACAGTCACCAGCCCCAGACGGTGACCAAGGCGAGCCGTGCCCTGTGCACAACACCAGCAGCCATATTGCTGCTGAGTGCCGGGAGATTTAGAAGCTCGCGGAACGCTTCCGCAGGGGGAAGCTGCCGCGTGCGGACGCCCCTCCCTTCCATCAGAGGGAGGGCAAGCAGAGGGTCGACGCCCAGGACAACGTCATCCAGCACATGGAGTTATATGAGCCCCAGCGCGCCGTGAAGGCGGTGCGCAACCACGAGGACTCCAGCTCCAGCGACGATGATTCGTGTCGGTAGCCCACTGCGGCTACTTCGTCTTGAAGGTGCCTACACCAACAGGCGTCTTCAAGATCTGTGGAGACTGCACTGCTGCTGTGTCAGCCTTGGAAAAGCTCCAAGCATCTGCAGCAGCCCGAGAACCAGCCCCCGGCAGTATAGAACCGGGCCAGCTCCGCCCGAGCGCACGCCTCCGTGCCTCGACCTCACCTCCCGGGGGCCGCTCTGGACCTGTCAACCCCCTGTCGGCCTGAGCCAATGGAGGAAGACATCCTGGGTCCCCCAAGAAGGGTCCGGGCCTGTTTACCTCTTGTCAGCATGAGCCAATGGAGGAAGGTACCCCGGGGCTCCCAGGAGAAACCACGCAGGACTAGCTCCGGCGTGAAGATATCGTCCTCGTCGATGAGGCACGATTACAAGCAACGCTCCGCAACGCACGGTCTCAGCTGGTGCTACTGCCAAAGGATCAAGCATGTCTGAGAGCTCCAGGGAGGTGACCTGGTGCCGCGGCGCATACTTTCTCGCGAAGGGACTGACAAACTCTCCCCCAGCCGGGAAGGTCCCTTCCGAGTCACAAAAGTTTGCCGCCCTGGGTGCGCACGCCTCCCCACTGAGGATGGGGATCCGCTCCCGAGGCCTTGGAACGTAGAACTCCACTGTAAGTTCTATCCTCAGAGCATTAGTAGCACAGGTCTTTTCCTTTCAGTAATAGATCCCATAGAGTCTAGGAACAGCGCTCGGAGCAACTAAGCCCCAGGGGACGGTCTAGGACTACGTCCAGCTTGGCCTGGTTCCGACCCTAAGCGCGTAGGATCTTGCTTCCCCTCATAATGGGGTGGTCGTTGCCTCCATGTTTAGCCTGATTTCCTCCTATGGACGTTCATACAAGGAAAAACCTGATCTACCTCGCTCTTCCTTTTGTGCTCATTTAAATTACGCATTAATTTTTATAACCGCACTTTCCATGTATGCTCACCGTATATTTAGCTCTCCTTTCCCACTCTTATCCCTAGTTGGCATTTGCTATCCTACCAAAGACGGTAGCGCTTGAGGTACCTGCCGATGGTCAGGGGGCCATTCGGGCCTCCCCCAGTCAGGTGCTGCGATGCCAGTTGGTCACCTCCAGGAAAGGCCCGCGCTGTGCATGGAGGGTCCGGGGTGCGTAGCCTGCTTTGCCTGGTTCCGACCCAAAGCGTGCGCGCCCTGCCCTTCAGAGGTCCAGGGGAGTACAGCTTTCTTTGCCTGGTTCTGTACCGAAAGCCTGTGCACTCTGCCTCCCCGGCGTTGCGGTCCAGTACTAGGGGCCGGACGGTTGTACCCTGACCTCGGAGGGAGCTGGACCCCTGGCGCCGGGCGCACAGAATTGCCCAAGCTCCGTTGTCGGTACCCTTGATATGGGGTACCCCCACGCACAGGGGAAAATGCCTAAGGACCGCGCCCTTCTCCGCAGGGAGAGCTCTGAAGGCGCCACGTGTCCAGCGGGACTGGACCTCCCTCTCCTCAGAGGAGATCTCCGGACCTGCCACGTGGCCAACTGAGCCGGACCTCCCCCCCTCTGTGGGGAGAGCTCCGAAGGCTCCACGTGTCCAGCGGGACCGGACCTCCCTCTCCTCAGAGGAGAGCTCCGGGCCCGCCACGTGGCCAGCAGCAGCCGGACCTCCCCCCTCCGCGGGAGAGCTCCGAAGGCTCCACGTGTCCCGCGGGGCTGGACCTCCCTCTCCTCAGAGGAGAGCTCCGGGCCCGCCACGTGGCCAGCAGAGCAACGCTGCCTGCCCCCGCGCGGTAGGCAGCAATCGTAAAGACGCGACATACCTTGCCCGTACAAGGTATTCAAGGCCCGCGCCTTCCCAAGACGCGGAGGCGTGGAGCACGCCTCTGTCAGGTGCCGTTGCGCCCAATCACAACACAGACTGGCGCGCTGCGTCAGAGCCTGCCCGCCAATAAACACAGCGACAAGACATCCCCTGCCAACCCTACCATCATCAACCACTACGACTAGCCTGCGGCATGGGCAGGACGGCAGAACGAAGACTCGGGAGCCTTCGTCAGAGACAACTACCGGCATAACTGCAGATATGGTAGATGGCAGGAAATCTCCCCGGGACCACCTGTCGGGTCCCAGGCCCACCTTGTAAGCCGCTCGAGCCTTGGACTATAAAAGGCTCGGGTAGGCAACGTTAGCAAGGGTTCAAACTCTGTTGACTCGCACTCTAGATATCACTCACCCTCAAGCTCGGGACTCCGGGTCTGAGCAGCAAGCAATACAGCGAGCACCTCTGCTCACCGTGGACGTAGGGTTTTACACTCCGGCGGCCTGAACCACGTGAAACTCCCTGTGTCAAGCTTCCCCCTCGATCGTCCCTAACGCTGAAGCTCTCCGCGAGTGACTAGCCCCTCCAAAAAAGAACCTCCGTGGGCTGCCCAGTGCAGGCCCGGGGAAAGTGTCGGCTACACACTTCGACATTTGGCGTGCCAGGTAGGGGGCTTTTCCCTTGCACGACGAGCTTTTGCCGGCGAAGATGACGAAGCTTCCTTCGGCGGCAAGCTCTCCTCCCCTGCATTCACGGCGGATAGTGACTAGCGGGGACTACGTCTCGACACACTCTGGACGGAGTGTGTCGGCGCAAGCTGGAAGCCAGCAGCCGACTCCGGCAGCGCCGACTCCGGCAACGCAGGCTCCAGCGAGCGTGAGATCCTCTGCAGCGCTGAGCGTCCCCCACGGGGGGGGGGGGGGGGGGGGCGGCGCTAGCTGCAGCAAGAGCGCTACTGCGCAATCCACCTGCTGGGGACGCGTCTCAGTCAGCGACCCAGCAGTGGATTCGCGAGGTAGACCGTCTCGTCGTCGCCGCCACAAACCCTCGACTTCGGCGGGGAAAATGTTCCGGCCAACCGGCCGTGTCGCTGACACGCACACCAACGGTTGACGGGCAGACGGCGGATTCCCGCTCCACCAGGCTCCCATCGGCGGACCTGAGGACGGAGCTGGAACTATGCCACTTGGGCCAAGATGCCCGAGTGTTCCTCGAGCGACGACGAGAAAGGCGTCGCAACCAGGAGGCCGCCGACAGCATGTCGACTGCCTCAACCCTGCCTGAGGCGCAGACGTTCGCTACGCGATCTCTGCCCCAGGCATACGCCACACAGCATGTGCCCCAGCCATATGACCTGCAAGCGGTGCCCCCGGTCTATGGCGCAGCGTTGCCCATACCGGTGTACACAGTGCCAGCAGCGAACCAAGCGTTCGCGGCACCAACGCCTGCAGCAACAGGGGAAGGATGTGCAGCCCTGGTGCCACACCTTCACTTCACAAGATGGCCGCGCAAGTTCCGGACGCACCTGCCCGAGAAGTACGACGGCAGTGTCAACCCGGCGGAGTTCCTCCAGATCTACTCCACCTCCGTCCATGCTGCAGGAGGGGACGAGGCCGTCATGGCCAACTACTTCCTCGTCGCCTTGACCGGCCCGGCCCGGTCTTGGCTCATGAACCTCCCCCAGGGTTCCATAACCTCCTGGGGAGAGCTCTGCCGGCAGTTTACTGCTAACTTCGGCAGCTCTTACACCCGGCCTGGCACGGAGCTCGACCTCCAGGCTGTCCAGCAACAACCTGGAGAGACGCTGCGCTCCTTCATCCAGCAGTTCTCCCAGGTACGAAACACCATCCCGCATATCCAAAATGCTTCTGTGGTGGTGGCGTTCCGGCAGGGTGTACGGGACAAGAAGATGCTTGAGAAGCTCGCGACCAGAGATGTTCGCGACGTCTCGGAGCTCTTCAGCCTGGCGGACAAGTGCGCCAGAGCAGCAGAAGGGCGGAACTGGCACTCTCTGCCAGCCTCCGAGTCAGGAGGACAGCCCGGATCTGGCGCTGCTTCCAACGGAAGCGGCAAGAAGATCAAGAACCGGGGCGGTGGCAAGATGAAGCCACCGGCCGCGGCTCCCGTTGCTGCAGCAGTGGCACCCAGTGGAGCTCGGGGGCCACGCCCTGACAAAAGGCAGCGACAGTCACCAGCTCCAGATGGTGACCAAGGCGAGCTATGCCCCGTGCACGGCACCAGTTACCATACAACTGCTGAGTGCCGGGAGATCTAGAAGCTCGCGGAGCGCTTCCGGAAAGGGAAGCAGCTGCGAACTGATGCCCCACCCTTCCATCAAAAGGATGGCAAGCAGAAGGTCGACGCCCCAGACAACGTCGACTACCAAGTGGAGTTCCAGGAGCCTCAGCCCACCGTGAAGGCGGTGCGCAACCATGAGGACTCCAGCTCCAGTGATGACGAGCGCCGGAAGATGCTCTACGTCATCTACGGTGGGTCCGCTGACCCCTCGTCCCGAAGTGCGGTTAAGACCCTGCGCCGAGCGGTAGCGTCGGTGGCTTCCCTCCCATGTGCCGCGCCGCACCTAAAGTGGATGGGAACCCCCATCAGCTTCGATGCCACCCACTGCCCCAGGAACATGGCTGGGGCCGGCCAACTACCGCTCTTGGTAGCGCCCACCATCGCCAACGTGAGGATGTACCACGTTCTGGTAGATGGCGGGGCCGGGCTGAACCTCATCAGCCGCGCAGCTTTCCAGAAGCTGCAGATCCCGATGGCCAAGCTCACCCCATCGAGCCCATTCTCAGGGGTAGGGCCGGGACAGGTCGTTCCCTACGGCAACATCAGCCTTCCGGTGACCTTTGGGGCACCGGACAGCTATCGGATAGAGTACATTCTGTTCGACGTGGCGGAGATCGACCTCCCCTTCAACGCCATAATCGGCAGGCCAGCCCTGTACCGATTCATGGCAGTTGCCCACTACGGCTACCTCGTCTTGATGATGCCTACACCAACAGGCATCCTCAGCATTCGTGGAGACCGCACTGCTGCAGTGTCAGCCTTGGAAAAGCTCCAGACACTTGCAACAGCTCGAGCACCAGCCCCTGGCAGTGCAGAACCGGACCGGCTCCACCCCAGTGCACGCCACCGTGCCTCTACTGCAGCACCCCGTGTGCAACCCCTCGACGAGGGCGATGTCCCCCTGGAGATCATCCAAGTCGGCGCCGATGCTGCCCAGACCACCCGGGTAGCCGGGGGCCTGGATAGCAAATAGGAAGGCACGCTCGTCACCTTCCTCTGGCACAACGTCGATGTGTTTGCATGGAAGACGTCACAGATGCTGGGGATCCCTAGGGAGGTGATCGAGCACCACTTGAAGGTCTTCCCAGACGCCTGGCCAGTCCAACAAAAGCCTTGCAAGCAGTCCATCGAGCGGCAAAACTTCATCCGAGAGAAAATCAAGAAGCTGCTGGACGCTGGCTTCATACGGGAAGTCCACCACCCCTGTTGGTTTGCGAACCCTGTTGTTGTCCCGAAGGCCAGCGGGAAGCTCCGGATGTGCATCGACTACACCAGTCTCAATAAGGCATGTCCCAAAGATCCATTCCCTCTCCCTAGAATAGATCAAATAGTAGACTCGACATCAGGCTATGATATGCTGTGCTTCCTAGACGCCTACTCGGGTTTCCATCAGATCCCTATGTCTAGAGAAGATGAAGAGCACACCTCCTTCATCACAGTATACGGCCTGTATTGTTATGTCTCTATGCCTTATGGCCTAAAGAATGCTCTTCCCACCTTTGTACGTGCAATGCACAAAACCTTTGGAGAGTTAATAAGAGACTTAGTTGAGGTGTATGTCGATGACCTCATTGTCATGGTCAGGCAGAGTTCATCCTTGTCGGTACCCGCGATATGGGGTACCCCCTCGCACATGGGAAAATGCCTAAGGATCTCGCCCTTCTCCGATGGGAGAGCTCCGAAGGTGCCACGTGTCCTGCGGGGCCGGACCTCCCTCTCCTCAGAGGAGAGCTCCGGGCCCGCCACGTGGCCAGCGGCAGCCGGACCTCCCCCTCCGTGGGGAGAGCTCTGAAGGCGCCACGTGTCCCGCGGGACCGGACATCCCCCTCCACAGAGGAGAGCTCCGGGCCCGCCACGTGGCCGATAGAAGCCGGACCCCCCCCCTCTGCGGGGAGAGGTCCGAAGGCTCCACATGTCCCGCGGGGCCAAACCTCCCTCTCCTCAGAGGAGAGCTCCGGGCCCGCCACGTGTCCAGCGGGACAGCGCTGCCTGCAGCCGCGCGGTAGGCAGCAGGTGTAAAGGCGCACCATACCTTGCCCGTACAAGGTATTCAAGGCCCGCGCCTTCCCAAGACACGGAGACGTGGAGCACGCCTCTGTCAGGTGCCGTTGCGCCCAGTCGCATCGCAGACTGGCGCGCAGTGTCAGAACCTGCCAGCCAATAAACACAGCGACAAGACATCCCCTGCCGCCCCCGCCGTCATAAACCACTACGACTAGCATGCGGCATGGGCAAGGCGGCAGAACAAAGACTCGGAAGCCTTTGTTAGAGACAACTACCAATATAACTGCAGATACGATAGTCGGCAGGCAATCTCCCCGGGACCACCTGTCGGGTCCCGGGCCCCCCTTGTAAGCCGCTCGAGCCTTGGACTATAAAAGGCTCGGGTAGGCAACGTTAGCAAGGGTTGGCACTCCAGCAACTCACACCCTAGGCATAACTCACCCTCAAGCTCAGGACTCCGGTTCTGAGCAACAAGCAATACAGCGAGCACCTCTACTCACCGTGGACGTAGGGTTTTATGCTCCGACGGCCCGAACCACGTAAAAGTCACCGTGTCAAGCTTCTCCCTCACTCCTCCCTTACGCTGAAGCTCTCCGCAAGCGACTAGACCCTCCAAAAAAGAACCTCCGCGGGCTGCCCAGAGCAGGTCCGGGGGAATTGTCGACCACACACTTTGACATTTGGCATGCCAGATAGGGGGCTTCTCCCTTGCGCGACGAGTTCCTGCCAACGAAGATAACGAAGCTTCCTTCAGAGGTAAGCTCTCCTCCCCCGCGTTCACGACGGACCGTGACTAGTGGGGAATACGTGTCGACACACTCAGGACAGAGTGTGTCGGCACAAGCTGGAAGCCAGCAGCCGACTCTGGCAATGCAGGCTCCAACTAGCGTGAGATCTTCTACAGCGCTGAGCGTTCCCCACGGGGGCGCGCTAGCTGCAGCAAGAGCGCTACTGCACAATCCACCTGCTGGGGACGCGCCTCAGGCAGCGACCCGACAGTGGATTCGTGAAGTAGACCATCTTGTCATCGCCGCAGCAAACCTTCGACTTCGGCGGGTACGACGCTCTGGCCAACCAGCTGTGTCGCTGACGCGCACGCCAACGGTTGACGAGCAGACGGCGGACTCCAGCTCCACCAGGCTCCCATCGACGGACTTGAGGACAGAGCTGGAACGATGCCACTTGGGCTAAGATGCCCGGGTGTTCCTCGAGCAACGTCGAGAAAGGCGTCGCAACCAAGAGGCCGGCAACAGCATGACGTCAGCCTCGACCCCGCTTGAGGCGCAGACCTTTGCCACGCGATCTCTGCCCCAGGCGTACACCACGCAGCATATGCCACAGCCATATGCCCTGCAAACGGCGCCCCCGGTCTATGGCGCAGCCTTGCCCATACCGGGGTACATAGTGCCTGCAGCGAACCAAGCGTTCGTGGCACCAACGCCTGCAGCAACATGAGCAGGATGTGCGGCCCTGGCGCCCCACCTTCACTTTGCGAGGTGGCCGCGCAAGTTTCGGCCGCACCTTCCCGAGAAGTACGACGGCAGCGTCAACCCGGCGGAGTTCCTCCAGATCTACTCCACCGCCGTACTTGCTGCAGGAAAGGATGAGGCCGTCATGGCCAACTACTTCCCTGTCGCCTTGACCGGCCCAGCCCTGTCTTGGCTCATGAACCTCCCCCAGGGTTCGATAACTTCCTGGGGAGAGCTCTGCCGGCAGTTCACCGCCAACTTCAGCAGTTCCTACACCCGGCCTGGCACGGAGCTCGACCTCCATGCCATCCAGCAACAACCTGGAGAATCGCTGCGCTCTTTCATCCAACGGTTCTCCCAGGTACGGAATACCATCCCACATATCCAAAATGCTTCTGTGGTGGTGGCGTTCCGGCAAGGCGTTCAGGACAAGAAGATGCTCGAGAAGCTCGCAACCAGAGAGGTCTGCGACGTCTCAGAGCTCTTCAGCCTGACGGACAAGTGCGCCAGAGCAGCAGAAGGGCGGAACTGACACTCCCTGCCAGCCTCTGAGTCAAGGGGGGCAGCCAGGATCTGGCGCCGCTTCCTATGGAAGCGGCAGGAAGATCAAGAACCGGGGTGGTGGCAGGATGAAACTGCCGGCCGCGGCTCCCGTTGCCGCAGCAGCAGCACCCAGTGGAGCTCGGGGGCCGCGCCCCGACAAAAGGCCGCGACAGTCACCAGCTCCAGATGGTGGCTGTCGGTACCCGCGATATGGGGTACCCCCGCGCACAGGGGAAAATGCCTAAGGAACTCGCCCTTCTCCGTAGGGAGAGCTCCGAAGGCGCCACGCGTCCGGCGGGGCCGGACCTCCCTCTCCTCAGAGGAGAGCTCCGTGCCCGCCACGTGGCATACAGAAGCTGGACCTCCCCCTCCGCGGGAGAGAGGTCCAAAGGTGCCACGTATCCGGCGGGGCCGGACCTCCCTCTCCTCAGAGAGGAGCTCCGGGCTAGCCACGTGGTCGATAGAAGCCAAACCTCCCCCTCCGCGGGGAGAGGTCCGAAGGCTCCACGTGTCCTGCAGAGCCGGACCCCCCCTCTCCTCTGAGGAGGGCTCCGGGCCCGCCACGTGGCCAGCAGAACGGCACTGCCTGCCCCCGAGCGATAGGCAGCGGGCGTAAAGACGCCCCATACCTTGCCCGTACAAGGTATTCAAGGCCCGCGTCTTCCCAAGATGCGGAGACGCGGAGCACGCCTCTGTCAGGTGCCGTTGCGCCCAGTCGCATCACAGACTGGCGTGCAGTGTCAGAGCCTGCCAGCCAATAAACGCAGCGACAAGACATCCCATGCCGCCCCCGCCGTCATCAACCAGTACGAATAGCATGCGGCATGGGCAGGGCTGCAAGACGAGGACTCAGAAGCCTTCGCCAGAGACAACTACCGGCGTAACTGCAGATACGGTAGATAACAGTCAATCTCCCCGGGACCACCTGTCGGGTCCCGGGCCCCCCTTGTAAGCCACCCGAGTCTTGGAATATAAAAGGCTCGGGTAGGCGACGTTAGCAAGGGTTCGTACTCTTGCAACTCATAGGCTAGACATCAGTCATCCCCAATCTCAGGACTCCGGTTCTGAGCAGCAAGCAATACAGCGAGCTCCATAGCTCGCCGTGGACGTAGGGTTTTACGCTCCGGCGGCCTGAACCACGTTAAACTCGCCGTGTCAAGCTCTTACTAACTCGTCCATACGCTCAAGCTCTCCACAAGTGACTAGCCCCACCGAAAAAAGAACCTCCGCGGGCTGCCCAGTGCAGGCCCGGGGGAAGTGTCGACCGAACACTTCGACATTTGGCGCGCCAGGTAGGGGGGCTTTCCCTTGCACGACGAGTTTCCGCCGACGAAGATGACCAAGCTTCCTTCAGCGGCAAACTCTCCTCCCCGCGTTCACGGCAAACCGTGACCAGCGGGGAGTACATGTCGACGCACTCAGGACGGAGTGTGTCGGCACAAGCTGGTAGCCAGCAGCCGACTCCGGCAACGCCGACTCCGGCAAGGCAGGCTCCGACCAGCGTGAGATCTTCTGCAGCGCTGAGCGTACACCATGGGGGTGCGCTAGCTGCAGCAAGAGCGCTACTGCGCAACCCACCTGCTGGGGATGCACCCCACTCAGCGACCCAGCAGTGGGTCCATGAGGTGGACCGCCTCGTCGTCGCCGCCACAAACCCTCGGTTTCGGCGAGGGCGACGCCCCGGCCAACCGGCTGTGTTGCTGACGCGCACGCCAACGGTTGACGGGCAGACGGCGGACTCCAGCTCCACCAGGTTTCCGTCGACGGACCTGAGGGCAGAGCTGGAGCGATGCCACTTGGGCCAAGATGCCCGAGTGTTCCTCGAGCGACGTCGAGAAAGGCGTCGCAACCAAGAGGCTGGCGATAGCATGACGTCGGCCTCGACCCAGCCTGGAGGGCAGATCTTCGCCACGCGAGCCCAGCCCCAGGCATACGCCGCGCAGCATATGCCACAACCATATGCACTGCAAGCGGCGCCCCCGGTCTATGGTGCAGCCTTGCCCATGCCAGGGTACACGGTGCCAAGTGCGAACCAAGCGTTCGCAGCACCAATACCTGCGGGAACAGGAGCAGGATGTGCGGCCCTTGTACCCCACCTTCGCTTCGCGAGGTGGCCGCGCAAGTTTTGGCCGCACCTGCCCGAGAAGTACGACGGCAGCGTCAACCCGGCGGAGTTCCTCCAGATCTACTCCACCGCCGTACTTGCCGCAGGAGGGGATGAGGCTGTCATGGCCAACTACTTCCCCATCGCCTTGACCGGCCCAGCCCGGTCTTGGCTCATGAATCTCCCTTAGGGGTCCATAACTTCCTGGGGAGAACTCTGCCGGCAGTTCATCGCCAACTTCGGCAGCTCCTACACCCGTCCCGGCACGGAGCTTGACCTCCACGCCATCAAGCAGCAACCTGGGGAGTCGCTGCGCTCTTTCATCCAGCGATTCTCCCAGGTACGCAACACCATCCCGCATATTCAAAGTGCTTCAGTGGTGGTAGCGTTTCGGCAGGGTGTCCGGGACGAGAAAATGCTTGAGAAGCTCGCGACCAGAGAGGTCCGCGACGTCTCTGAGCTCTTCAGCCTGGTGGACAAATGCGCCAGAGCAGCTGAAGGGCGGAACTGGCACTCTCTGCCGACCTCCGAGTCAGGAGGACAGCCCGGGTCCGGCGCTGCTGCCTATGGAGGTGGCAAGAAGGCCAAAAACCGGGGGAGTGGCAGGATGAAGTCATCGTCCGCGGCTCCCGTCGCCGCAGCAGCGACGACTAGTGGAGCTCGGGGGCCACGCCCCGACAAGAGGCAGCGGCAGTCACCAGCCCCAGATAGTGACCAGGGCGGGCTATGCCCCGTGCATGGCGCCGGCAACCATACTGCTGCCGAGTGCTGGGATATCCAGAGGCTCGCAGAGCGCTTCCGCAAAGGAAGGCAGCAGAGAGCTGAAGCACCGCTCCACCCTCAGAGGGATGGCAAGCAGAAAGTCGACGCTCCAGTCAGCGCCGCCCACCAGGTGGGGTTTCAAGAGCCTCAGCGTGTCATAAAGACAGTGAATAACGGTGAGGACTCCAGCTCCGATGGTGACGGGCCGGGGCGGTAGACGGCTGTGGCTGCCGTCCCAGGTCAGTGGAGGCTGCACTGCTGCGGCGTCAACCTTAGAGAAGCCCCAAGTAGTCGCAGCAGCCCAAGCACCAATCACAGTGGTGCAAGATCCGGCCAGCCTCACCCGAGAGCACGCCTCCGCGCCTCGGTCATACCTCCCGGGGGCCGCCCAAGGTCTGTCAACCCCTTGAAGGCCTTCCAGAAGGGGAAGACGCCTTGGGTCTTCCAAGACAAGCCTGGGTCCACCTACCCCTTGAAGGCCTTAGCCAGAAGGGGAGAACTCCCCGGGGGCGCCCAGGAGAAGCCGCGTAGGACCTGATCCAGCGTGAAGATGACAACCTCGTCGACGAGGCTCGGCTGCAGGTAACGCCCCACAACGCACGGTCTCGGCTGCTGCTCTAAGCACTACCGCCAAAGAACCAAACGCGTCAGGGACCTGCAGAAGGGCAACCTGGTGTCGCGGCACGCTCTTTCCCGAGAAGGACCTATAAACTCTCCCCCAGCCGGGAAGGTCCCTTCCGAATCACGAAAGCTGCCGCCCCAGGTACACATGCCTTTCAACCGAGTGTGGGATCCGATCCCAAAACCCTTGGCGTGGAACAACACTGTAATTCCCACTCCCCGAGCATTAGTAGAACAGGGTCATTCCCTTCTGTAATAAATCCCATAGAATTTAGGAACAACGCTTGGGGCAGCTAAGTCTCAAGGGACGGTACAGGACTACGTCCAGCTTAGCCTGGTTCCGACCCTAAGCGCGTAGAGTCTTGCTTCCCTTGTAGACGAGGCGAATCATTGCCTCCATGTACAGCCAGAATTCCATCTATGGGCATGAACACAGAAACTTGTTCTACTTTGCTCTCTCTCATGCGCTCATTTAAATTATGCATTAATTTTTATGATCGCACTATCTATGTATGTTCATCGTACATCTAGCTCCCTCTCTCCCGCGCTCATACATAGTCAGCATTCGCTATCCTACCGAGGGCGGTGGCGCTTGAGGCACCTGCCGATGGCCAAGTGAGTCTCTCGGCCCTCCCCCAGTCAGGTGTTGCGGTGCCAGTTGGTCACCTCCAGGAAAGGCCTGCGTTGTGCATGGGAGATCCAGGGTGCGTATCTCGCTTAGCCGGCTCCGTGCCCAAAGCGTGCGCATCCTGCCCTCCGGAGGTACAGGGGAGTACAACCGCTTTGCCTGGTCATGAACCCAAAGCACGTGCACTCTGCTTCCCCGGCGCACGGCCTGGAACTAGGGATCGGACGGCCATACCCGGACCTCGGAGGGAGCTGGAGCTCCGGCGCCTTGTGCACAGAATTGCCCAAGCCCCGTATAGCGGATCAGGATCATAAGCCGAATAAGACTAGGAGACGGGAGGGGAGGACCCCCCGAGGAGAATTACGTTTCCTCTGCCTGTGTGCAGGACATCTAGGATTACAGCAACGGGGACTGCACGAAGCGGGGGAAGGAGCTACCAACTACTCCGGCCTAGGACTGGAAGGAACGGGTCCCGCCCCTTCAGCAGGGGCGAGGCCCGAAGGCCCCACGTGTCTAGCGGGCCCGGAGCTCCTGCCTTCCCTGAGGGGGGGGCTCCGGACTCGCCACATGGCAGGCGGAAACCGGACCTCCCCCTCGGGGGGGGGGGGGGGGGGGCTCCGAAAGCCCTACGCGTCCAGCAGGGCCAGAGCTCCCGCCTCCTCAGGAGGGGCTCCGGACCCGCCACGTGGCCGGCAGATCTGGACCTCCCCATAGGGCTAGATCCGGAGACCCCCAGGGGCCCCTAACACAGTTATGACCCGGGGAAGGTGTCTGTGCAGAGCTCCGAGATTGGAAAAGGCCTCTGAGTACCTTGCGGAGCTAAGGACTCAGCCAGGCAAAGCCAAGAAGGAGAGAAAAGGCATCACAGACACAAACATCCAAGAGAGTCTATTTATGCGAGACTCCATGAGCTGGACTACAAACTCGATAGAAAAGGAAGAAACAAGCCCCAGGGTTCCCCTGACACGACCAGAGTCTAGAAGTTGCGAGAACGGCCCTGGAGGCGTTCTCCCGCTCCGTGACCCGAGCGCAGGAATCGCCTCGGCCACCACCAGCGCAAGGGCCGGTATTGTAAGGGCCTCAGTTTTTGACACACATTTGCAGTGTTCATCACCACACCACACACCTCATTTGAGGAAGGATGGTGGACACAAATGAAGAGCAAGTAACAATTATCAACATGCTCATTAGAGAACAAACTCACACATTGCAAAAGTGGTATTTCCCACATGTGATATAGATGGGCTGGACATATGAAAACTCCTACACTTTACTAAGGATGTCCATGCCAAGTTTCACCCAAATTCAAAACCTTTTTGAGGTCATTTTGGGGTATAGTTAGGAAGAGGGCAGTTTGAAACCATATTCAAATTCAAACTGTTTTTATCCCATGAATTTAAAAGTGGGAGGCATATTCTTACTCAGCACATTTTTGTGAGCTCACACACCAATTTTCACTCCATTTGGAGTTGATCTTGACATGAGCTAAGTGGGAGAAATTCAAACTTTATTTGAATTTCAAACTGAACTTGTGCTGAAATTCATTCAAACCAAACCTCATTTGAACTTTGATCAATTCAAATGGCTCATGGGTGAATAATTTGAATTGCCAAGGGTAGTATGGGGTTCACTGTTTACAACAGTGATTAGGAGTGAATTTCAGAGGTTAAAACTGGAAGTGGGACCCACATGTCAGCCACTGCTCAGATCAAACCGACTGAGACATTTTCACTCGGGTCGCCGAACCGCAGCGGTGATCGCCACCGAGGGCAGCCGCCGCGCCAGCAGCTGCTTTCCCACGCGCGGGCGTGAGGCGGTGCAGAGCCTTCTTAAGGCGCCTGCCCCCCCTCCCGGGCGGAGGCACCGCCGTTCTTCCCCGCAAGAACTCAGCGCCGGCCGAAAATTTCCGCAGCTCGGAATCGATCGGAGAACGCCGATCGCAGCTCCCTCCGTCCACTCCAGAGCCCTAGCAAGGTACTAGAGACCTTCCTCCGTCCTCCCCGTTGCTAGAATTCGGTTGAAACCGATTGATATCGGCTGTGCCGAAAGATCAAATTCGGGACTTGGAACCCCCGCACCTCGGGCTCCTGTGGACAGCCCAACCAGGGCGTTGTCACGCCCGAGCCAAGGCACCCTTGGACACGCTGGTGACCGGTGCTGCTCATCCCCGAGCCACAGCTCGAGTGGTTGCTCACCGGCGGCGAATTTCCACTTTTCCCCTTTCTGTGTGCAGAACGATCTTCGGGTACGATTCTGTTTAATTCATACTCTAGAAAGGATTAGAGGGCCTCAAGCCGCTCTCACACGAGCTAGACACGGTAACGCACAAGTTGCCTTCACAATTCTGGGCCGGAGAACCTCTGTACCCGGCATAATTTGAGGTCTACCAATGGCGGAATGAACGGGTGGCATCGGGTGCACAGTGAGGACCTATTTCGGGCCTTCCCCGAGCTGCCTCGAGCTCATGTCGACCTTCTCTGAGGTCCACTGGTGCTTCCCGACCGGTTTCCCAAGTAGCTGAGGTGCTAGGGTAGTCAGCCGACATGGCCGAAATAGTTCCGAGGTGGCGGCTCGTCGCCGACCATGCTCCGGCCATTGTCATGAGCAGTTGACCCTAGAATCCTGTTCCCCGAGTAAAAGTAGGCAGGGGCGGCCAGAATCGAGAAGTTTGGAGCTGTACAGCAGCCGTGGGCGAGCTCTCCGGCGAGGTCCCTCGGCGGCGGAGCGCGGGCATCGCGAGGTTGAAGAAGGGGTGGACCCCAGCTGTCAGCGGGAGATATTTTGAATCGGGATTCGGCTGCGGCCAGGATCGGGTGTGCTGGCGCGCAAAATCATTGTAGGCCGTGGTGTGCTGTCGCCTCGGCGTGCGACGTGTGTCCCCTGGGCCCACGCGCGAGTTTAAACTTTTCCCGATTTTCAGATTTCCTTCAAACTTCAAATCCTCATAACTTTGGCTAGAAAGCTCCAAATTGAGTGAACCAAATTTTGCTGGATTCAGCTCTCCGAGAACTTTCCAGCAAATCAAGTTTCACTTCATGAAAACCGTAAATTTTCCAGAATTAATTCCCAAAATTTAAACTGTTAGGAATTTTAACTGGAGAATCCTTTGGAGGAAAATCCTGAAATTTTGCTGGGATGTTTACCAAAATATCCCTGAACTACCATAAAAATTTCAGATCCATTTGAGCTCATCTGGTCCACCTAATGGTGTGATTAGTGAAACTGTTCCAGAGAAAATAGAAAATGTTCAGAAACATTTTCAGAATTTTCTCTGAAATTGTTTAGCTCATAACTTTAGCTAGGAACCTTCAAATTAAGTGATACCAACTCCATTAGAACCCTCTGAAAATATAGTTTTTAGAAAGTCATAGTTTGCTTCATGAAATTTCTAGAACATCATAAGAGTTCTAATTAATGTCAAGGACATAATTAATTGTGGAGGGCTCAAATGAGCTTTGCTGCAACTAAAACTTGACCAAGTCTCTTTTTAGGTTGTAACCAAGCCACAGTAAAAGTTTCACAGTCATTAGGTCTGTCTAGCAAGGGTTATAGATTTCACAACTTCAAGGTTAATACAAATACATTTAAATTGATACATATATTGCTCTTATCATGTAGTCGCTAAGGTCGAGGAGGAACCCGAAGTGCTAGACTTCGTTACTCCGGAGGAACAGCTAGCCTACGACCAAGAGCAGCAAGGCAAGCTCCGGTTTGCATTAACCTTTTTACAAATTTTTATTGTTTTGAGCACATACTTGTTTCCTTTATTCTGTGCATTAGAGTCTTGTTTGGAAGCCCCACTGCATAGCCAAGAGAACCATGGGGTGGGTTTAGGATTGCAAACCCTGTTAGCTACTGCATTGCTAGGATAGAGTAGGATTCGGTACAAGTCGAGTAGTTGGAACTACTCGCGAGAATAGGCTAGAGGCACATTGCTCGGGTAGAGATAGCACATGATATACATGGCAAGAAAATGAGACCGAGCGGAGAGTAAGGGCAGCAGGACTTTGGGGCCTGTGTGCTGTAGCTCCGCTTGTGTCGATTGAGGACCGAGCCGTGTGCGGGCCTGTTGAACAAGCTAGAACAGTACCGAAGACCTACCGGCTATATGGGAACCGGGAAACTGATGTAACTCGGGTAGCTGGGTATTGAGGCATTGCCCGTCGTTCAGAGTGTAGGTTGAGAGCTTGAGGTGTAAATCAGCTGGCGGCACGGAGATGCGCATGCAGAGACCTCTTGCTCGGGACGATGGGACCTGTCGAAGTGTTCAGTCGACACTTCCCCCGGGCCTGCACTGGGCAGCCTGCGGAGGTTCTTTTTTCGGTGGGGCTAGTCTCTAGCGGAGAGCTTGCGCAGATGGACGAGTTAGTAAGAGCTTGACACGGCGAGTTTTACGTGGTTCAGGCCACCGGAGCGTAAAACCCTACGTCCACGGCGAGCTATGGAGCTCGCTGTATTGCTTGCTGCTCAGGACCGGAGGCCTGAGCTCGGGGGTGAGTTACAGCTTGAGAGTGTATGGCTAGCGTATGAGTTGCAAAGTGCGAACCCTTGCTATCGTCGCCTACCCGAGCCTTTTATAGTCCAAGACTCGGGCGGCTTACAAGGGGAGCCGGGACCCGACAGGTGGTCCTAGGAAGATTGTCTATAATCTACCGTATCTGCAGTTATGCCGGTTGTTGTCTCTGGTCGAAGGCTTCTGAGTCTTCATCTTGCCGCCCTGCCCATGCCTCATGCTAGTCGTAGTGGTTGATGACGGCACAGGCGGCATGGGATGTCTTGTCGCGGTATTTATTGGCTGGCAGGTTCTGACACCGCGCGCCAGTCTGTGATGCGACTGGTCGCAACGGCACCTGACAGAGGCGTGCTCCGCGTCTCCGCGTCTTGGGAAGACGCGGGCCTTGAATACCTTGTATGCGCAAGGTATGGGGCGTCTTTATGCCTGCTGCCTATCTCTCGGGGGCAGGCAGCACCGTTCTTCTGGCCACGTGGCGGGCCCGGAGCCCTTCTCTGAGGTGAGTAGGGTCCGGCCTGCGGGGCATGTGGAGCCTCCGGACCTCTCCCCGCGGAGGGGGAGGCTCGGCTTCTGTCGGCCACGCGGCGGGCCCGGAGCTCTGCTCTGAGGAGAGGGAGGTCCGGCCCCGCTGGACGCGTGGCGCCTTCGGACCTCTGTCCCGCGGAGGGGGAGGTCCGGCTTCTGTATGCCACGTGGCGGGCCTGGAGCTTTCCTCTGAGGAGAGGGAGGTCCGGCCCCGCCGGACGCGTGGCGCCTTCGGAGCTCTCCCTGCGGAGAAGGGCGAGTTCCTTAGGCATTTTACCCTGTGCGCGGGGGTACCCCATATCTCAGGTACCGACAGTGGCCCCCGGGCCCATCTCGGGGGAGATAGCGAGCCCGAGGTGGGACCTCCGTCTCTTCCGATCCGCGCACTTTCTCTAAGTCCCGAATTGACCGCTGCCGGAGCACGAACGGCCACGGGATCGTGGGAGCGTGCGCTCACTTGATGGTTGCTTTTACTGCGGCGGTTCCCAAGACTGCCACTTCTGCACGTTGCGGTGCTTTCTTCGGGAACCGCCGAAGTGCCTTGCCAGCTTATCTTCTCAGGAGACTGACTCCTTGACCCCACCACTTTAGCTAGGCGGATTGGGCCCACCCGTCATCGGCACTCGGTCTATGAACCGAAGCGGTCGCCGACGCGGGGTATCCGAAGAGTTCCGAATCGCTTGGGATTGCACCCGGGAAGGTGTTAAATGAAACCTCCATGTGGGTACATTCCCCTTATAAGGCTTCCAGCCCCTGCGCCTCCCTCAGGTTCCTGCAGTCTTGTCTTCTTCCATGGCTCTTAACCCGCCTTATGGGGGCAGAATTGCTCTCGGTTCCCTCCAGTGGTTGCGTCTGCACCAAGCCTGGGACCCAGGGAGCCTGCCTGCCCTGCCCCTGAGGGTGGTGGAGTCTTCAAAGGAACTGCTGAAGCACCGAGGAGAATCCCAGGCGGCAGAGTATCCAAGAACACCGCTGAATACTGTGGAGGGGGCCTCAGGAGCACCCTTGATGACTCCAGCCTTTGCGCGGGTGATGAGGGATGGGGGCTCCAGGGGCACCCTTGACGACACCGGCTTTTGCGCAGGTGATGAGGGAACTTCAGGAGGAGGAAACCGCCGATGCACCATGGAGGATCCCAGACGGTAGAGTCTCCAGGAAGACCGCTGAATACAGCGGAGGGGGCCTCAGGAGCCCCCATGGTGTCACTAGTTTTTGTGCCGGTGATGAGGGAGGCGATTCCTGCGCTCTGGTCATAGAGCGAGAGAGTTCCGCCAGGGCTGAAGCCTGGTGACGCGGCCGTTGTTGCAACTTCTGGATTCTGGTCGTGTCGGGAGACCCTTCGGACTTGTTTCTTTCTTTTTATCGAGTCTGTAGTCCAGCTCATGGAGCCTCACATAGTTTGACTCTTTAAGATATTTGCGCCTGTGATGCTCCTTCTTGGCTTTGCCTGACTGAGTCCTTAGCTCCGCAAGGTACTCGGAGGCCATCTCCAATCTCGGAGCTCCGCATAGACACCTTCCCAGGGTCCTAGCCGTGTTAGGGGCCCCTGGGGGTCTCCGGATCTCGCCCCATGGGGAGCTCCAAGTCTGCCTGCCACGTGGCGGGTCCGGAGCCCGTCCTTAAGAGACTGGAGCTCCGGCCATGCCGGACACGTAGGGCTTTCAGAGCCCTCCCACCGGGGGGGGGGGGGGGAGGTCCGGTCTCTGCCCGCCACGTGGCAAGCCCGGAGCCTTCCTCAAGGGAGGTGAGAGTTCCGGGCCTGCTGGACACGTGGGGCCCTCGGGTCCCGCCCCAGCTGGAGGGGCAGGTCCCGGTCCTTCCAGTCCTAGGCTGGAGTAGTTGGCAGCTCCTTTCCCCCTGCTTCATGCAGTCCCTGTTGCCGCAACCTGGAGGTCCTGCACATAGGTAGAGGAAACGTAATTCTTCTTGGGGGCTCCCCCTCCCTTATCTCATAGTCTTATTTGACTTATAGCCCCTAACCATATGCTTGGTGCTTGGGGACTTGTAGAGAGGGGGAGCTGAGCACATGGCAACCATGCACTGCAAGGGTGATTAAAAAACTCAATTCACAATTTAAATGAGTACAAGGAAAGAGCAAAGTAGAGCAGATTTCTTTTTGTACAACTTTCCACAGGAGGAAGGCAGGCTAAACATGGAGGCCACGACCCACCCCATTAAGAGGGGAAGCAAGACTCTACGCGCTTGGAGTCGGAACCAGGCAAAGCTGAACGTAGTCCTGGACCGTCACCTAGGGTTTAGCTGCTCCGAGCGCTGCTCCTGGACTCTATGGAGTTTATTACGAAAAGAAAGTACTGTCCTATTTTTGCTCTAGGGGTAGAACTTACGGAGGTGTTCTATGTTCCAAGGGTTCGGGAGCAGGTCCCCATCCTCGGTGGAAAGGCGCACACACCCGGGGCGGCATACTTTCGCGAATCGGAAGGGGCCTTCCCAACTAGGGGAGAGTTTGTGGGCCCCTTCGCGAGAAAGTATGCGCCGCAACACCAGGTCACCTTCCTGCAGCTCCCGGGCACACACAGACCTCTGGTGCTAGCGCCGAAGCGCTTGTCTGTACCGCACGTTACGGAGTGCGGCATGTAATCGGACCTCGTCGACGAGGTCGATTTCTCCACGCCGGAGGTTGTCCTGCGTGGCTTCGTCGTAAGCCCGGACACGGTGAGACTTCATGGTGATTTCTGGGGGAAGTACAGCTTCAGCCCCATACACCATGAAGAAGGGTGTCTCCCCGGTGGCCCGGCTCTGGGATGTCCGGTTAGCCCATAGTGTGCTCGGAAGCTCATCTACCCAATTGGCACCATGTTTCTTCAGGCTGGCAAAGGTGCGAGTCTTAAGGCTCCGGAGAATCTCCACGTTGGCCCTCTCAACTTGCCCATTGCTCCTCGGGTGGGCGACAGAGGCATAGCATACCTGAATACCAAGGTCCTCGCAGTAGTCTTGGAATGCTGCGCTGGTGAACTGGGTCCCGTTGTCCGTGATGATCCTGTTTGGGACCCCGAACTGGCAGACAATAGACTTGATGAATTTTACTGCGGATTGTTTGTTGATGGTGACAACTGGTGTAGCTTCCGGCCACTTGGTGAACTTGTCGATGGCGACATAGAGGTGCCGGAATCCCCCGACGGTTCTGGGAAATGGTCCCAGGATGTCCAGCCCCCATACGGCAAACGGCCACGAGGGCGGGATCATCTGTACCGCCTGATCCGGTGTATGGATCTGCTTGGCGTGGAACTGGCACGCCTTGCAGCTCTCGACCAGCTTGACGGCATCCTGGAGTGCTGTCGGCCAGTAGAAGCCATGCTGGAAGGCTTTACCGACAAGCGTGCGTGAGGAAGAATGACTTCCACATTCGCCTCCATGGATCTCAGCGAGCAAGTCGCAGCCTTCCCCCTGGGTTATGCACCGCAATAGGATGTGGTTGGCGCCACGCCGGTAGAGATCCCCCTCTACCAGCGCGTACCTCTTAGCCATACGCACAATCCGTTCAGCGGTTGCATGTTCATTAGGGAGGATATTGTCCTTCAAGTAGTCCCGGATCTCCGTGATCCATGCATCGGGTCTGACTTGAGCTTCTGGATCTTGAGCGCTGGGTTGCACGGAGTCCCCAGTGACGCTTACGATCCTTGGCGGCATCCATGGCTGTAGGGCCGCCGGGACCGCCAGCTTCGAGGTGCTGGTCAAGCCCCCTTCGCCCGGCTCGGCGGGCCGGGCTGTAGGCCGCAGCAACGTCCTCTCGAAAACTCCTTCGGGCGCGGGTGCTCCGGTGGAAGCCTTCGTTGAAAGGTTGTCGGCTGCGGCATTACCAGCTCGCGGTACGTGATGCAGGTCCAAGGCGAGGAATTCTTTCTCCAACATCTGTACGTGGAGCAGATACGCAGCTAGCTGCGGGTCATTGCAGGAGCATTCACCCTTGACTTGCTTGATGACCAGTTGGGAGTCGCCCTGTGCCAACAACTGGCGAGCGCCTAAAGACAGGGCTGTCTGCAGGCCAAAGATGAGTGCTTCATACTCCGCCATGTTGTTGGTTGCCTTGAAATTTAGACGCACCATATACCCAAACTGTTCCCCCGATGGCATGAGGAGCAGTACGCCGGCACCGGCCCCCTGCTTTCACGAGGAGCCGTCGAAGAAGAGTGTCCAGTGGGGTTCGGTGAAGACCGGAGCTTTGGGCTCTGGCTCACCGCCTTCATGGCCCCCTGGGTCAGTCTTCGTTGGTGTCCACTCCGCCACAAAGTCAGCCAGTGCTTGGCTCTTGACTGCATGACGTGGGAGGAAGTCCAGCTCAAACTCCGCCAGCTCCGCCGCCCATTTAGCAACGTTGCCAGTCGCATGGGGGCTGTGAAGAATTGTCTTTAGCGGATACGAGGTGACTACCGAGACCCGGTGGGCCTGGAAGCAATGGTGGAGCTTCCAGGAGGCCACGAGCACCGCATACAGCAGCTTGTGGACTTCTAGGTACCTTGTCTTGGCCTCATGAAGTACTTCGCTGATGTAGTAGACAGGACTCTGTATGGTTCGGACCCTCTCTCTTAGGCTTGGGAGCTCCTCGTCCATTGGCCCCGGCCCGCTGGAGGTGGGTGGACCCACGGGGGCCTCCGGGAACTGGGACCCAGAGGCCCTTAAGCTTTCTTGATCATCCAGGAGCTCGGGGGGTCTTGAGGGACCTCCGGGAGATCCCAATTGGACCCTGGAGATTTATCTTGGGGGTCCGGGAGGCCGTCCTGGCCCTCCGGGAGGTCGACTTGGACCTCCAGGGGGTCCGGGAGACCGTCTTGGCCCTGCGGGGCCCCCTGGCGTCTGTCTTCTGCTACCGGAGCAGGTTGCGAGGGTGAGGGGTCTGGCCGCTCCGCGAGAAGGACCGTACTCACTACTTCTGTTGTCGCCGCAATGTAGAGCAGCAAGTGCTCCCCGGGCTCAGGGGCTACCATGATAGGTAGGGTCGTCTGGAGTCGCTTCAACTCCTGGAAAGCCTCTTCTGCTTCGTCAGTCCAGGCAAAGGGGCCTGACTTGCGCAGGAGCTTAAAGAAAGGGAGTGCCCGCTCTGCTAGCCTCGGTATAAACCGACTCAGTGCGGCTAGACATCCCGTGAGTCTCTGAACATCCTTGACGCGGACAGGGGGCCGCATGAAGTCGATGGCCTGGATCTTCTCTGGGTTGGCCTCAATCCCTTGGTGCGAGACCAGGAACCCTAAGAGCTTCCCAGAGGACACGCCGAACACACATTTATCTGGGTTCAGCTTCGTGCGTGTAGAGCGCAACTTGTCAAAGACTAGAGCTAGGTTATCTAGTAAGGATGAACCCTGCTTGACCTTGACAACTATGTCATCGACATACACCTCAACTAGGTCTCTTATTAACTCCCCAAAGGCTTTGTGCATCGCCCGCACAAAGGTGGGGAGTGCATTCTTTAGACCGTAAGGCATAGACACATAGCAATAAAGGTCGTCTACTGTGATGAAGGAGGTGTGCTCCTCGTCCTCCCTAGACATGGGGATCTGATGGAAACCCGAGTAGGCGTCTAGGAAGCACAGCATATCACAGCCTGACGTTGAGTCTACTATTTGATCTATTCTAGGGAGAGGGGGGATCTTTGGGACATGCCTTATTGAGACTGGTGTAGTCGATGCACATCCGGAGCTTCCCGCCGGCCTTCGGGACAACGACGGGGTTCGCCAACCATCGGGGGTGGTGGACCTCCCGTATGAAGCCAGTGTCCAGCAGCTTCTTGACTTTTTCACGGATGAAGTTTTGCCGCTCGATGGACTGCTTGCGGGGCTTCTGTTGAACCGGCCGGGCGTCGGGGAAGACTTTCAAGTGGTGCTCGATCACCTCCCTGGGGATCCCCGGCATCTGTGACGGCTGCCATGCAAACACGTCGACGTTGTGCCGGAGGAAGGTGACGAGCGCGCCTTCCTATTTGCTATCCAGGCCCCCGGCTACCCGGGTGGTCTGGGTAGCTTCGGCGCCGACTTGGACGACCTTTAAGGAGACGCCGCCCTCGTCGAGAGGTTGCACCCGGGGTGCTGTGGTGGAAGCACGGTGACATGCGCTCGGGCGGAGCTGGTCCGGCTCCGTATTGTCGGGGGCAGATGCCCCAGCTGTTGCGAGCGCTTGGAGCTTCTCTAGGGCCGACATTGCAGCAGTGCGGTCCCCACGAATCCTGAGAACGCCCGTCGGTGTTGGCATCTTCAGGACGAGGTAGCCGTAGTGGGCTACAGCCATGAACCGGTACAGGGCTGGCCTGCCGATTATGGCATTGAAGGGGAGGTCTATCTCCGCTACGTCGAACAGAATGTACTCTGTTCGATAGCTGTCCGGAGCCCCGAAGTCACCGGGAGACTAATGTTGCCGTAGGGGATAACCTGTCCCGGCCCTACCCCTGAGAACGGGCTCGACGGGGTGAGCTTGGCCATCGGGACCTGCAGCTTCTGGAAAGCTGCACGGCTGATGAGGTTCAGCCCAGCCCCTCAATCTACCAAAACGTGGTACATTCTCACGTTGGCGATGGTAGGGGCCACCAGGAGCGGCAGTTGGCCGGCCCCAGCCATGTTCCTGGGGCAGTCGGTGGCGTCAAAGCTGATGGGGGTCCCCATCCACTTAAGGTGTGGTGCAGCACTTGGGAGTGGCGCCACCGACGCTACCACTCGGCGCAGAGTCTTGACTGCGCTTCGGGACGAGGGGTCGGCGGACCCGCCGTATATGACGTAGAGCTTCTTCCGACGCTCATCGTCACTGGAGCCAGAGTCCTCATGATTGCGTGCCGCCTTCATGACACGCTGAGACTCCTGGATCTCCTCTGGGTGGTCGATGTTGTCTGGAACATCCACCCCCTGTTCGTCTTCCTTTGGACGGAAGGGCAGGGCATCAGCCCGCTGCCGCTTCCCCTTGCGGAAGCGCTCTGCGAGCCTTCGTATCTCCCGGCACTCGGCAGTAGTGTGGCGACAGCTGCCGTGCACGGGGCACGTATTGTCTTGATCACCTTCTGGGATTGGTGATCTTCGCTGCTTCTTATCAGGGCGCGGCCCCCGAGCCCCACTGAGCGTCGCTGCAGTGACGACTGGGGCTGCGGTCGGTGATTCTATCTTGCTTCTGCCTCGGTTCTTGGCCTTCCTGCTGCCTCCACAGGGAGTAGGACCAGATCCGGGCAGTCCTCCTGACTCGGAGGACGGCAGTGAGTGCCAGTTCCGTCCTTCGGCTGCTCTGGCGCACTTGTCTGCCAAACTGAAGAGCTCTGAGGCATCGCGGACCTCCCTGGTCGCGAGCTTCTCGAGCATCTTCTTGTCCCGGACGCCTTGCCGGAACGCCACCACCACAGAAGCATTTTGAATGTGTGGGATGGTGTTGCGCACCTGGGAGAACCGCTGGATGAAAGAGCGCAGCGACTCCCCAGGTTGCTGCTGGATGGCGTGGAGGTCGAGCTCCGTGCCAGGCCGGGTGTAGGAACTGCCGAAGTTGGCTATGAACTGTCGGCAAAGCTCTCCCCAGGAAGTGACGGAACCCTGGGGGAGGTTCATGAGCCAAGACCGGGCTGAACCGGTCAAGGCGACAGGGAAGTAATTTGCCATGACGGCTTCATTCCCTCCTGCGGCAAGTACGGCGGTGGAGTAGATCTGGAGGAACTCCGCCGGGTTGACGCTGCCGTCGTACTTCTCGGGCAGGTGCGGCCGAAACTTGCGCGGCCACTTCGCGAAGCGAAGGAGTGGCACGAGGGCCGCACACTCTGCTTCTGTCGCCGCAGGTTCTGGTGCCGCGAATGCTAGGTTCGCACTGGGCACAGTGTACCCCGGTACGGGCAAGGCTGCACCATAGGCCGGGGGCGCCATATGCAGGACATATGACTGTGGCATATTCTGCACGGCGCAGGCCTGGGGCAGAGATCGCGTGGCGAAGGTCTGCTCTTCAGGCTGGGTCGAGGCCGACGTCATGCTGTCGTCAGCCTCTTGGTGGCGACGCCTTTCTCGGCGCCGCTCGAGGTATACCCGGGCATCTTGACCCAGGTGACACCGCTCCAGCTCTGTCCTCAGATCTGTTGATTGGGGGCTGGTAGAGCTGGAGTCTGCCGTCTGCTCGTCATCCAATGGTGCGCGCATCAGCGACATGACCGGCTGGCCAGAGCGTCGTCCCCGCCGAGGTCGAGGGTTTGCGGCGGCGACGACGAGACGGTCTACCTCGCGGATCCACTGCCGGGTCGCTGCCTGAGGCGCGTCCCCAGCAGGCGGATTGTACAGTAGCGCTCTCGCTGCAGCTAACGCACCCCCACTGGGCACGCCCAGCGCTACTGAAGACTCGAAGCTGGTTGGAGCCTGCATTGCCGGGGTCGGCGCTGCCAGAGCCGGTTGCTGGCTCCCAGCTTGTACCGACACACTCCGTCCAGAGTGTGTCGACATGTACTCCCCCCTGGTCGTGGTCTGCCGCTGAGGCGAGGGGGGAGAGTTCGCCGCTGAAGGAAGCTTGGTCATCTTCGTCGGCGGAAACTCATCGCGCTAGGAGAAAAGCCCCCCTACCTGGCGCGCCAAATGTCGAAGTGTTCAGTCGACACTTCCCCCGGGCCTGCATTGGGCAGCCCGCGGAGGTTCTTTTTTCGGTGGGGCTAGTCTCTAGCGGAGAGCATGCGCAGATGGACGAGTTAGTAAGAGCTTGACACGGCGAGTTTTACGTGGTTCAGGCCGCCGGAGCGTAAAACCCTACGTCCACGGCGAGCTATGGAGCTCGCTGTATTGCTTGCTGCTCAGGACCGGAGGCCTGAGCTCGGGGGTGAGTTACAGCTTGAGAGTGTATAGCTAGCATATGAGTTGCAAAGTGCGAACCCTTGCTATCGTCGCCTACCCGAGCCTTTTATAGTCCAAGACTCGGGTGGCTTACAAGGGGAGCCGGGACCCGACAGGTGGTCCCAGGAAGATTGTCTATAATCTACCGTATCTGCAGTTATGCCGGTAGTTGTCTCTGGTCGAAGGCTTCTGAGTCTTCATCTTGCCGCACTGCCCATGCCGCATGCTAGTCGTAGTGGTTGATGACGGCGCAGGCGGCATGGGATGTCTTGTCGCGGTATTTATTGGCTGGCAGGTTCTGACACCACGCGCCAGTCTGTGATGCGACTGGTCGCAACGGCACCTGACAGAGGCGTGCTCCGCGTCTCCGCGTCTTGGGAAGACACGGGCCTTGAATACCTTGTACGGGCATGGTATGGGGCGTCTTTATGCCCGCTGCCTATCTCTCGGGGGCAGGCAGCACCGTTCTTCTGGCCACGTGGTGGGCCCGGAGCCCTTCTCTGAGGAGAGAAGGGTCCGGCCTGCGGGGCACGTGGAGCCTCCGGACCTCTCCCCGCGGAGGGGGAGGCTTGGCTTCTGTCGGCCACGCGGCGGGCCCAGAGCTCTCCTCTGAGGAGAGGGAGGTCCGGCCCCGCTGGACGCGTGGCGCCTTCGGACCTCTCTCCCGCGGAGGGGGAGGTCTGGCTTCTGTATGCCACGTGGCGGGCCCGGAGCTTTCCTCTGAGGAGAGGGAGGTCCGGCCCCGCCGGACGCGTGGCGCCTTCGGAGCTCTCCCTGCGGAGAAGGGCGAGTTCCTTAGGCATTTTACCCTGTGCGCGGGGGTACCCCATATCTCAGGTACCGACAGGACCGGTTCAATATTTGGCTGACGGGTGAAAGGTAGTTGCGTACGGCGTCCGTGATGGTTGTTGTAGGCAACATCGAGTACGGGCATACGTGACGGGTTGTTCGGGTAACCCTGCAGGTGTAAATCGATTATAATCGCCGTCCCTCGCGGTCAGTGAGTACCACTTGTTCACTGTACCGTGACGTAGAAAGAACAGACTAGTCACATGTTAAAATGTTGCTGATTGAAAGGTGGACATTGATTGTTAATGATATGCTGTAGCTTAGAGCTAACTAAAGTTCTTTTCAACTTTGGGCAAAGTACATGAGAGAAATGCGTTTCTTGTTTGATTGCGGCTCTCTCATGTGCCTTAGCGTAAGGTTCTCCACAACCTGCTGCTAAAACTTGAAAGTAAGGTTCTACTAATTAGGCGAGTCCTTGCAACTGAATTTTTACCTCATGTAACCCATTACCCTCATGTAGAAGTTCCATGTTTAGGTGAGACGGGTCAGACTTGCTGAGCCTTCATGCTCACTGCTTATGTTTGAAGCTTTTGTAGGGTTCTATGAGGAAGGGACTCCCAAAGAGGAGACGGAACCCCAGGAGGGGAACCCCGTCGAGTGGGAGTCGTGCACGCCGCAGAGTTAGTGTGCGTGTGTGCTAGCAAGGACACGTTCGAGGGCTGAACGTCCACTTGATGCTTAGTCTACGCCTGCGAGTGTAGACTGAACTTATTTTGCTGTAAACTTGTTCATAAACTTGTTTATGTAATAAAATTTTCGCTTCCGCTTTGTACCTTTGACGTGTGTTATCCGGTGCTGTGCAACGCAGCACCCCTCAGCGTGATCCTGGCTCGACAGGACCAATGGGGTCGTGTCAGCGTGGTATCAGAGCTCGCTTGAGGTTTAACACAGTACAAAGGTCTTCTTTTTCAAAAAATCCAGTGAGGAACGAGTTAGTAGCCCGTATAAGGATGTTATTAGCCTATAGAAAGTGGCATATTCACCTAATTGTTATGTCGGAAAATCGTGTATCTCGGGACGTTTATGTCTTGGGGGGTACACGTAAGCGCTGTCCACCAGTGCGCACAAGCTGAAGGGTGGAGCCCCACTGGTGGCAGGTAACCCGACCCGCTTTGATATCCTCTACGACTCTTCATGTCGTTTGGGGTATTCGAGCAACGTCTGTCCCTGGCGTGCGTGGTGCAACTTGGGAGACCCCGTCATGTGTTCTGAAACGTGAACATGTAACTCAAGGCGCGTTTGTCTTGAGAACATCCGGGCGAGTGATGACGGCCGGGTGTACTAACTGTATGGATTCCGGGCTCGGTGTGCAGCCGAGTCTGATGATTGTTTGAGTTTCTGCAGGTAGCCTGACCACGAAACGGTAGACGTGTAGCATCCGTGTGCGAGTGACGAGTAGTGCCACTGAACTAACGAAGCCGGCTAAGTCCGGTATAGGTTTTTCCTTTGTGAGGACGTAGTACCGACATAATCTGGTGACGCATCGATGTCACACCCCATTAAATGAACAAATTCATTTAAAAACTTGAAGGTTTTGATCCAAAGTAGTAAAACTTGACGTAACTCCTTCCCTTGAACAGGATATTCAAAGTTAACAAGTTTTCAACTTATAGGTTGTTAAGGACAGAGCACTCTGTTTTTAGCTGAATCAAGGCTGAAGTTAATCAGAGGTTAGAGGTTGAGTTCTTTCGAGGTTGGGGTCGTATGATACATTTCTGGAGGCTTTGGAAGAGCTTTACAACTTTTCTGTTGAGGTCCAGAGGTGTTTCATCCCTTAACCACTCGGAAAATGCAGTAGAGTTGAAACTGTCCAGAAAACAGGACAGAGTAAAGACTCTCTGTAGACTCTCTGTTAATTGAGCATAACTTCCTGCATAAAAATCCAAAAATAGAAAATGAGGTAGTTCTGGAAATCTTATGAGATGGGTTACAACTTTGTAACATAAAGTTTTGTCAGATTAGGAACAGAAGTAACTGGGATTTTTGGATCAAATCAGTACCTAAGGCAGGGAGGTGCTGTCCAATTGTTTCCAGAAATTCTGTTAACTCTGACATCTCATAACTTTTGAACCAGGACATATCTTAGGCCAAGCAAATACTTGCTGGAAAGCTATTGAAGTTAGATTTAACTTTGATGTTGAGCTCCAGAATTAGTTTTGCATTTAACATGGCCTAAATCAGGTTGAAATGGAAACTGGTCAGGGCTGTCATGGGAACAGCAGATCAGCAGTCAAATTTGTTTAAAATTTGAACTATGTTTCCAAGTTTTATGGGTTCAATGACATGTCTTATGTTATAACTCAATGGTTTACTGTTTAAATAAATATTTGACATTTCTCAAATATATTTTTACAGATGGCAGCAGATAAACAGTTGGAGAACGGGTGGGTAGTTTCCCACTGTTCTGACCGTAGCGGCTACCCGGAAGCATTGTGGCAAATGCTCCAATATTTCGGGTACAATCAGATGCCGCAGTACTTCGCCAAGGAAGAAGGAGAGGAGGGGAACAAGACGTGGATGATCCATGTCGAGGTTCCTGCAGGACCTATGCCACCCGGTTGGGTGCCATTCACCGTCACGGTGAGAGGAAGACAACCGGAAGGGAGGTGGCAAGTGGCAGCCCGTGACACTATGTCACGTTTCTGCCAACTACACGTGCAGGCTATGGATGGCACTCCATACGCACTCGTTCCGGTGGAGGGACGAGCTCAGCATGTGTGGGAAGAGAGGTACCTGGAAGCGACGGACCCGAGTTGCCCAAGGTACAACCCCGCGGAGGCAAATCTCAGCCTCCAGATGAGGGCGGGAAACGCCGTGATGGACAGCCAAGCTGTTCATACGGAGCATCTCGCCACAAAGCTCAAGGAGAGCAAAAGCCGTGGAGATCATTTCGAGAGTGCTCACAGCGCACTCCGCAATGTGCTCCTTCCGACGATCAAGCGACTGAATGAACAGCACAATCAGTTGCGTCGTCTGAAGAAGGCAAAGAAGAAGAGCCGTGTTGACATCGTGGCGTTGCAAGAGCTGGTGCAGACCCTAACCCAGCAGAATGAGGACCTTGCTCAAGAGCGGGACGACGCTATCGAGGAAGGACAAGGCTGGGAAGAGGACTACAACCAGGCTATGGACAAGGTGCATGCATTGCAGGACCTCGTACCTCCGGTGTTGGGTATACCGGTGGTCTTGGGTCTTCCAGCAATGGGAGAACCCGGAATGGGAGAAGAGGTGGTAGATGCAGAGCCACCAGCAGAGGTACCGGAGGAGGACGACCCACCGGAGGTCGAGTTCTACTCCGAGTAGGGGGTTACAGTTGCCAAGTAGGGCAGCTAGGGTAGTGTAACCCAATTTTTGTAATCGGTGACATGTCGTGTAGGCAGTAGCGTATGTATAGGTAGTGACGACATAAGCACGACTTCTCGGAGACCCGAGGATAATGTATCTTGTATAAAGTTTATGCTTTATCAATATATGTGAATGTTGTGCAAATTGATCATGTGTCACTTCAATACCTACTGTTGCTTATGGAATTTTAAGTAAGACATGTGCTAATCGCTGCTGTTTTGAATTTCAGAATGACGCGTACTCGCGCCAACCCTGACGTTGGGGGTACCAGTCAAGGGGGAGAGACCCCCCAACCACCTCCTGAGGACTCCTCGGGACAAAAACAGCAGCAACAGCAAACACCGCCACCGCCACTGCCAACGGTTACATTGGCCGACATCGTCGCGGCAATGGCGGGCTCGCATCAGCAACACACAGAGTTGCTGCAGACTCTTATTGCGAATACGTCTCGCCCAGAGAGACGTCAAGACCGTGAGGAGCGCCAACAGAGCTCCTACTCCGACTTCCTGGCAACTCATCCCCCGGTATTCTCAAGGGCGGATGAACCACTTGACGCGGACAACTGGCTCCGTGCCATAGAGATGAAGTTCGGGCTGCTCCAGATCAGCGAGCAGCGCAAGACTCAGTTCGCGGTCCAGCAGCTCCAAGGATCCGCGAGCGCGTGGTGGGCCAACTTCTGTGCTTCACAGCCCACCGATCAAGTGATGACCTGGACGGAGTTCCGGACAGCCTTCAGGGCCTATCATATACCGCCAGGTCTGATGAAGAGGAAGACACAGGAGTTCTTACACCTGCAGCAAGGGAGCCGGAACGCGCTGGAATACTCCAGAGCGTTCAACGATCTCGCGCTCTACGCGTCGTATCACGCAGATACAGACGAGAAGCGGTGAGACCATTTTTACCAGGGGCATAACCCACTCCTGAAGGACAAGTTGGCGATGTTCAATCACGGCAGCCTCAACGACATCATTGATGCTGCGATTGTTCAGGAGGACTCCGGCAAGGAGTTGGCAGCGGCAGAGCGAAAGCGAAGCGCGCCGCAGAGCAGTGGAGAAGGAGGCGGTCCTTCTCAGAAGTTTCGGATGGTGAATCGCCCACCATCAGGCCCATGCTGGCAACCACCACAGCGGTCGATGCCGTTCCGCAGTCGGCCGTACTCTTCACCGGCATTCAGGCCGGCATTGCCAGTACCACCGCAACAACAACAGCAGCAGCGGGCGATGCCTCGTGCGTTTGCACCTCAGCAACGCATGCCGGGCTTTCGTCCACCGAGCACTCCACCAGCAGCGGCCACATGTTACAAGTGTGGTCGTCCAGGACACTTCGCGAGCAGTTGCCCGGAGAGGCAAGGCGGCGGAGTGGCACCGCAGTTTCCGGGGAGGAATCAACCCCGGAACCCTACTAATGCGCGGCGGGCAAACCCTAGGCCCGGCACTGTCCACCAACTTGCCATTGAGGACGTGCCGGAGGGCGAGCCAATCCTTGCGGGTATGTTCCAACTCCACCAGCATCCCGCTATAGTACTGTTTGATTCAGGCGCCACGCATAATTTTATTAGCCAAGCTTTCACTGTTAAACACAGTCTGCCAATACTACCCACCGATAGTCCATATTTAATTTGTTCACCGGGTGGGAAGATTTCAGCAAGCGTAATGGTCTCCAAAGCACCATTATGCTTAGTGGGTAGAGTGTACCCCACGTCTCTCATTATCTTAGAGGGACAGAAGGTCGATGTCATCCTAGGGATGTCATGGTTAACCCGCCATGGCGCTGTTTTAGTCACCGTCCTCTGAGTCGTGCACTTGAACTCAGAAGTGCACGAGTCTCACTCATTATTTCTGGACAGTCCGGAAATAAAACTTCCAAGTGTCTATCAAGCTACAACCATCAGATTGGAAAATATTCCAGTGGTCCGAGAATTCCCTGACGTATTCCCGGATGATTTGCCGGGGATGCCACCCGATAGAGAGGTGGAGTTCAAGATTGAACTTGCACCGGGAACCATGCCAATATCCCAAAGGCCGTACAAGATGGCGCCCAAGGAGTTGGCTGAACTGAAGACTCAGCTCACGGACCTCCTGGAGAAGGGTTTTATTAGGCCAAGCTCCTCGCCATGGGGTTGTTCGGCATTATTTGTCAAGAAGAAGGATGAGACGTTGCGGCTTTGCGTGGACTATCGTCCATTAAATGTCGTAACCATCAAGAACAAGTACCCGTTGCCACGGATCGACATGTTGTTTGATCAGTTGGTCGAAGCAAAGATCTTTTCCAAGATGGATTTAAGATCCGGGTACCATCAGATTAAGATAAGGGCTGAGGACATTCCGAAGACGGCTTTCTCGACGAGGTACGGACTTTATGAGTACCTGGTTATGTCCTTCGGCCTCACCAATGCTCCAGCTCACTTCATGTACTTGATGAACTCGGTATTTATGCCGGAGCTGGACAAGTTTGTCGTGGTCTTCATCGATGACATCCTAGTATATTCCAAGTCGGAGGAAGATCACAAGAGACATCTGCGTATAGTCTTGCAACGGCTGCGGGATCACAAGTTATACGCAAAATTCAGCAAATGCGAGTTTTGGATATCGCAAGTGCCTTTTCTCGGGCATATCATCTCAGCGGAGGGTATCGCTGTGGACCCGAGCAAGATCACGCAAGTGCGGAATTGGAAATCCCCAAGAACTGTTCATGAGGTACGGAGTTTCCTCGGACTCGCGGGATATTATCGGAGGTTCATTCCGAACTTCTCAAAGATTGCCAAGCCAATGACAGAGCTGCTGAAGAAGGCTACCAAATATGTTTGGAGTCCAACATGT
Source organism: Neostapfia colusana (assembly GCA_030760725.1). NCBI lineage: Eukaryota > Viridiplantae > Streptophyta > Magnoliopsida > Poales > Poaceae > Neostapfia > Neostapfia colusana. The sequence continues at coordinate 17,727,712 of JASWHV010000018.1, read as the reverse complement.
GAAGCAGCATTCAAGGCTTTAGTCAAGCACCTGACATAAGCACCGGTTTTGGCGCAGCCAGACACAACAAAACCGTTCGATGTGTACTGCGATGCATCCGGCATTGGGCTCGGATGTGTGCTGATGCAAGACCGAAGAGTGGTCGCGTATGGATCACGGCAGCTTAGGAACCATGAGCAGAATTATCCAACTCACGACTTGGAGCTCGCTGCCGTGGTACTTGCACTAAAAATGTGGAGGCACTACCTACTCGGTAACCTCGTACATTTATATACCGACCACAAAAGCCTCAAGTACATATTCACTCAGAAGGAGCTGAACATGAGGCAACGAAGATGGTTAGAACTGATAAAGGATTACGAGATAGAGATCCATTATCATCCGGGCAAGGCAAACGTAGTGGCAGATGCGCTGAGCCGCAAGTCACACGTCAACAATCTGACCATCACACCGTTGGAAGAGAGCGAACCACCACTACATGTGATTCCGCACGGAGCTCTCTACAACCTAGCTTTGATCCCCACCATCCGTGAAGAGATAGCGGCAGCCCAGAAGAATGACAAGGGCATGTCACATTTGCGGAGACGTGTAGACAGTGGGGAGTTGAAATGTTTCCGGAAGGACGGAGACGGCGTCCTATGGTTCAAGGACCGGATTGTCGTACCCCGAAACACGGAATTACGGAAGAAAATCTTTGATGAGGCTCACTTATCAAAGTTTTCTATTCACCCCGGCAGCAACAAGATGTACCGAGAACTCAGAAGCATGTTTTGGTGGACACGGATGAAGCGAGAGACTGCAAAATACGGGTCCGAGTGTGATACATGTCGAAGGGTGAAGGCAGACCACATGCGGAAACCGGGACTGCTACAACCACTGGGCATTCCTGCCTGGAAGTGGGAGGACGTGAGCATGGACTTCATCGTCGGTTTACCACCACCTTGCAGAAACATGATTCGGTGTGGGTGATCATCGATCGGCTCACCAAAGTTGCCCATTTCATCCCGGTCAACACAAATTACAACGCCAAGAAGTACGATGAACTGTACATCTCACGGATCCTATGCTTATACGGCGTACCCCGTACTATCATATCGGATCGGGGCACTTTATTTGTGTCCCGTTTTTGGGAGCAGCTGCACGCTGCCTTGGGGACGAAGCTGATCCGTAGTTCAGCCTACCACCCGCAGACGGATGGGCAAACGGAGCGGGTAAATCAAATCTTAGAAGACATGCTACGAGCTTGCGCTATCAACCACGGCAAGAATTGGGATGATCACTTGCCGTTAGCTGAGTTCTCGTACAACAATGGGTACCAAGCCAGCATCAAGATGGCGCCCTGCGAGGCGCTATACGGAAGAAAATGCCGCACACCATTGAACTGGTGTGAGTCTGGCGAAAGGGTTACCTTCGGGATTCACCTTGTCAACAACGCGGAAGAAAAGGTTCGACTAATTCAAGCGAACCTAAAAGCCGCTCAATCCCGTCAGAAACAGTATGCGGACCGGAGAAGGCGCCCATTACAATTCGAAGTTAGAGATCACGTATACCTATGGGTGTCTCCAATGAAGGGCGTAAACAGATTTGGGGTGAGAGGAAAGTTAGCACCCCGCTTCATCGGTCCATTCCAGATTACTGAAAGATGTGGATCGGTGGCATACCGGCTGAAATTACCAGAAGCACTTTCCGGTGTGCACGACGTCTTTCACATTTCCTAGCTGAGGAAGTGTCTCAAGCTATCAACTACCGTTCAGCTGGAAGACATTGAAGAACTGCAACCGGATCTCACCTATCGGGAGGAACCGGTGCAGATTATTGATGAAAAGGCCCGAACCACACGCAACCGTACGTTGTGGTTCTACAAGGTTCTATGGAGCAATCACTCCATGGATGAAGCGACATGGGAGAGCGAAGAATTCCTTCGCACTAACTACCCCAACTTTTTCACGTCGCATATCCGGTAATTTCCCACCGTCCTCTCTCTCATTTTCACCTTATAATCTCGGGACGAGATTCTTTTAAGGGGGGAGGAATGTAAGGGCCTCAGTTTTTGACACACATTTGCAGTGTTCATTACCACACCACACACCTCATTTGAGGAAGGATGGTGAACACAAATGAAGAGCAAGTAACAATTATCAACATGCTCATTAGAGAACAAACTCACACATTGCAAAAGTGGTATTTCCCACATGTGATATAGATGGGCTGGACATATGAAAACTCCTACACTTTAATAAGGATGTCCATGCCAAGTTTCACCCAAATTCAAAACCTTTTTGAGGTCATTTTGGGGTATAGTTAGGAAGAGGGCAGTTTGAAACCATATTCAAATTCAAACTGTTTTTATCCCATGAATTTAAAAGTGGGGGGCATATTCTTACTCAGCACATTTTTGTGAGCTCACACACCAATTTTCACTCCATTTGGAGTTGATCTTGACATGAGATAAGTGGGAGAAATTCAAACTTTATTTGAATTTCAAACTGAACTTGTGCTGAAATTCATTCAAACCAAACCTCATTTGAACTTTGATCAATTCAAATGGTTCATGGGTGAATAATTTGAATTGCCAAGGGTAGTATGGGGTTCACTGTTTACAACAGTGATTAGGAGTGAATTTCAGAGGTTAAAACTGGAAGTGGGACCCACATGTCAGCCACTGCTCAGATCAAACCGACTGAGACTTTTTCACTCGGGTCGCCGAGCCGCAGCGGTGATCGCCACCGACGGCAGCCGCCGCGCCAGCAGCTGCTTGCCCACGCGCGGGCGTGAGGCGGTGCAGAGCCTTCTTAAGGCGCCTGCCCCCCCTCCCGGGCCGAGGCACCGCCGTTCTTCCCGGCAAGAACTCAGCGCCGGCCGAAAATTTCCCCAGCTCGGAATCGATCGGAGAACGCCGATCGCAGCTCCCTCCATCCACTCCAGAGCCCCAGCAAGGTACTAGAGACCTTCCTCCGTCCTCCCCGTTGCTAGAATTCGGTTGAAACCGATTGATATCGGCTGTGCCGAAAGATCAAATTCGGGACTTGGAATCCCCGCACCTCGGGCTCCTGTGGACAGCCCAACCAGGGCGTTGTCACGCCCGAGCCAAGGCACCCTTGGACGCGCTGGTGACCAGTGCTGCTCATCCCCGAGCCACAGCTCGAGTGGTTGCTCACCGGCGGCGAATTTCCACTTTTCCCCTCTCTGTGTGCAGAACGACCTTCGGGTACGATTCTGTTTAATTCGTGCTCTAGAAAGGATTAGAGGGCCTCAAGCCGCTCTCACACGAGCTAGACACGGTAACGCACAAGTTGCCTTCACAACTCTGGGCCGGAGAACCTCTGTACCCGGCGTAATTTGAGGTCTACCAATGGCGGAATGAACGGGCGGCATCGGGTGCACAGTGAGGACCTATTTCGGGCCTTCCCCGAGCTGCCTCGAGCTCATGTCGACCTTCTCTGAGGTCCACTGGTGCTTCCCGACCGGTTTCCCAAGTAGCTGAGGTGCTAGGGTAGTCAGCCGACATGGCCGAAGTCGTTCTGAGGTGGTGGCTCGTCGCCGACCATGCTCCAGCCATTGTCATGAGCAGCTGACCCTAGAATCCTGTTCCCCGAGTAAAAGTAGGCAGGGACGGCCAGAATCGAGAAGTTTGGAGCTGTACAGCAGCCGGCGGCGAGCTCTCCGGCGAGGTCCCTCGGCGGCGGAGCGCGGGCGTCGCGAGGTTGAAGAAGGGGTGGACCCCAGCTGTCAGCGGGAGATATTTTGAATCGGTATCCGGCTGCGGCCGGGATCGGGTGTGCTGGCGCGCAAAATCATTGTGGCCGCGGTGTGCTGTCGCCTCGGCGTGCGACGCGTGTCCCCTGGGCCCACGCGCGAGTTTAAACTTTTTCCCGATTTTCAGATTTCCTTCAAACTTCAAATCCTCATAACTTTGGCTAGAAAGCTCCAAATTGAGTGAACCAAATTTTGCTGGATTCAGCTCTCCGAGTACTTTCCAGCAAATCAAGTTTCACTTAATGAAAACCCTAAATTTTCCAGAATTAATTCCCCAAAATTTTACACTGTTAGGAATTTTATCTGGAGAATCCTTTGGAGGAAAATCCTGAAATTTTGCTGGGATGTTCACCAAAATATCCCTGAACTACCATAAAAATTTCAGATCCATTTGAGCTCATCTGATCCACCTAATGGTGTGATTAGTGAAACTGTTCCAGAGAAAATAGAAAATGTTCAGAAACATTTTCAGAATTTTCTCTGAAATTGTTTAGCTCATAACTTTAGCTAGGAACCTTCAAATTAAGTGAGACCAGCTCCATTCGAACCCTCTGAAAATATAGTTTTCAGAAAGTCATAGTTTGCTTCATGAAAATTCCTAGAACATCCTAAGAGTTCTAATTAAGGTCAAGGACATAATTAATTGTGGAGGGCTCAAATGAGCTTTGCTGCAACTAAAACTTGACCAAGTCTCTGTTTAGGTTGTAACCAAGCCACAGTAAAAGTTTCACAGTCATTAGGTCTGTCTAGCATGGGTTATAGATTTCACAACTTCAAGGTTAATACAAATACATTTAAATTGATACATATATTGCTCTTATCATGTAGTCGCTAAGGTCAAGGAGGAACCCGAAGTCCTAGACTTCGTTACTCCGGAGGAACAGCTAGCCTACGACCAAGAGCAGAAAGGCAAGCTCCGGTTTGCATTAACCTTTTTACAAATTTTTATTGTTTTGAGCACATACTTGTTTGCTTTATTCTGTGCATTAGAGTCTTGTTTGGAAGCCCCACTGCATAGCCAAGAGAACCATGGGTTGGGTTTAGGATTGCAAACCCCGTTAGCTACTGCATTGCTAGGATAGAGTAGGATTCGGTACAAGTCGAGTAGTTGGAACTACTCGTGAGAATAGGCTAGAGGCACATTGCTCGGGTAGAGATAGCACATGATACACATGGCAAGAAAATGAGACCGAGCGGAGAGTAAGGGCAGCAGGACTTTGGGGCCTGTGTGCTGTAGCTCCGCTTGTGTCGATTGAGGACCGAGCCGTGTGCGGGCCTGTTGAACAAGCTAGAACAGTACCGAAGACCTACCGGCTATATGGGAACCGGGAAACTGATGTAACTCGGGTAGCTGGGTATGCGGACCCACCGTAGATGACGTAGAGCATCTTCCGGTGCTCGTCATCACTGGAACTGGAGCTCTCATGATTGCGCACCGCCTTCACGGCACGCTGAAGCTCCTGGAACTCCACCTGGTGGTCGACGTCATCTGGGGCGTCGACCTTCTGCTTGCCCTCCCTTTGACGGTAGGGTGGGGCATCAGTTAGAAGCTGCTTCCCTTTCCGGAAGCGCTCCGCGAGCTTCTGGATTTCCCGGCACTCGGCAGCAGTGTGGTAACTGGTGCCGTGCACGGGGCATAGCTCGCCCTGGCCTCCGTCTGGAGCCGGTGATTGTCGCGGCCTTTTGTCGGGGTGCGGCCTCCGAGCTCCACTGGGCGCCGCTGCTGCGGCAACGGGGGCCGCGGCTGGCGGTTTCATCTTGCCACCGCCCCTGTTCTTGATCTTCCTACCGCTTCCATAGGAAGCGGCGCCAGATCCTGGCTGACCCCCTGGCTCGGAGGCTGGCAGTGAGTGCCAGCTCCGCCCTTCGGCTGCTCTGGCACACTTGTCCGCCAGGCTGAAGAGCTCCGAGACGTCGCGGACCTCCCTAGTCGCGAGCTTCTCGAGCATCTTCTTGTCCCGAACGCCTTGTCAGAACGCCACCACCACAGAAGCGTTCTGGATGTGTGGGATGGTGTTCCGCACCTGGGAGAACCGCTGGATGAAGGAGCGCAGCGACTCCCCTGGTTGTTGCTGGATGGCGTGGAGGTCGAGCCCGTGCCAGGCTGGGTGTAGGAACTGCCGAAGTTGGCGACGAACTGCCGGCAGAGCTCTCCCCAGGAGGTTATGGAATCCTGGGGTAGGTTCATGAGCCAAGACCGGGATGGGCCGGTCAAGGTGACGGGGAAATAGTTGGCCATGACGTCCTCATCCCCTCCTGCGGCAAGTACGGCGATGGAGTAGATCTGGAGAAACTCCGCTGGGTTGACGCTGCCGTCGTACTTCTCGGGCAGGTGCGGCGGAAACTTGCGCGGCCACCTCGCGAAGCGAAGGTGGGGTGCAAGGGCCGCACATCCTGCTCCTGTTGCCGCAGGTATTGGTGCCGCGAACGCTTGGTTCGCACCTAGCACAGTGTACCCCGGTATGGGCAAGGCTGCGCCATAGACCTGGGACGCCGTTTGTAGGGCATATGGTTGTGGCATATGCTGCGCGGCCTATGCCTGGGGCAGGGCTCGCGTGGCAAAGATCTGCCCTCCAGGCTGGGTCGAGGCCGACGTCATGCTGTCGCCAGCCTCTTGGTTGCGACGCCTTTCTCGACGTCGCTCGAGGTACACCCGGGCATCCTGGCCCAAGTGGCACCGTTCCAGCTCTGTCCTCAGGTCCGTCGACGGGAGCCTGGAGGAGCTGGAATCCGCCGTCTGCCCGTCAACCGTTGGCGTGCGCTTCAGCGACACAACCGGTTGGCCGGGGCGTCACCCTCGCCAAAACCGAGGGTTTGCGGCGGCGACGACGAGACGGTCCACCTCGTGAACCCACTGCTGGGTCGCTGAATGGGGCGCATCCCCAGCAGGTGGGTTGCGCAGTAGCGCTCTTGCTGCAGCTAGCACACCCCCGTGGTGTACGCTCAGCACTGCAGAAGATCTGACGCTGGTTGGAGCCTGCATTGCCGGGGTCGGCGTTGCCGGAGTCGGCTGCTGGCTCCCAGCTCGCGCCGACACACTCCGTCCAGAGTGCGTCGACATGTACTCCCCGCTGGTCACGGTTCGCCGTGAACGCGGAGGAGAGTTTGCCGCTGAAGGAAGCTTGGTCATTTCGTCGGCAGAAACTCGTCGCGCAAGGGAAAAGCCCCCTACCTGGCATGCCAAATGTCGAAGTGTGTGGTCGACACTCCCCCCGGACCTGCACTGGGCAGCCCGCGGAGGTTCCTTTTCGGAGGGGCTAGTCACTTGCGGAGAGCTTAAGCGTATGGACGAGTTAAGGAAAAGCTTGACACGGCGGGTTTTATGTGGTTCGGGCCACCGGAGCGTAAAACCCTACGTCCACGGTGAGCTGAGGAGCTCGCTGTATTGCTTGCTGCTCAGAACCGGAGTCCTGAGCTTGGGGATGACTGATGTCTAGCGTATGAGTTGCGGGAGTGCGAACCCAGGGTGCGAATGGCTAGAGTGCGAACCCTTGCTAACGTCGCCTACCCGAGCCTTTTATAGCCCAAGGTTCGGGTGGCTTACAAGGGGGGCCCGGGACCCGACAGGTGGTCCCGGGGAGATTGCCTGCGGACTATCGTATCCGCAGTTATGTCGGTAGTTGTCTCTGGCGAAGGCTTCTGAGTCTTCGTCTTGCCGCCCTGCCCATGCCGCATGCTAATCGTAGTGGTTGATGACGGCGGGAGCGGCATGGAATGTCTTTGTCACTGCGTTTATTGGCTGGCAGGCTCTGACACCGCGCGCCAGTCTGTGATGTGACTGGGCGCAACGGCACCTGACAGAGGCGTGCTCTGCGTCTCCGCGTCTTGGGAAGGCGCGGGCCTTGAATACTGTCGAAGTGTGTGGTCGACACTTCCCCCGGACCTGCACTGGGCAGCCCACGGAGGATCTTTTTCGGAGGGGCTAGTCACTTGCGGAGAGCTTGAGCGTATGGACGAGTTAAGGAAGAGCTTGACACGGACGATTTTACGTGGTTTGGGCCGCCGGAGCGTAAAACGCTATGTCCATGGTGAGCTGAGGAGCTCGCTGTATTGCTCGTTGCTCAGAACCGGAGTCCTGAGCTTGGGGATGACTGATGTCTAGCGTATGAGTTGCTGGAGTGCAAACCCAGGGTGTGAATGGCTAGAGTGCGAACCCTTGCTAACGGTGCCTACCTGAGCCTTTTATAGTCCAAGGCTCGAGTGGCTTACAAGGGGGGCCCGGGACCCGACAGGTGGTCCCGGGGAGATTGCCTGCACACTATCGTATCCGCAGTTATGTCGGTAGTTGTCTCTGGTGAAGGCTTCTGAGTCTTCGTCTTGCTGCCCTGCCCATGCCGCATGCTAGCCGTAGTGGTTGATGACAGCGTGGGCGGCATGGGATGTCTTGTCGCTGTGTTTATTGGCTGGAAGGCTCTGACACCGCGCGCCAGTCTGTGATGCGACTGGGCGCAACGGCACCTGACAGAGGCGTGCTCCGCGTCTCCGTGTCTTGGGAAGGCGCGGGCCTTGAATACCTTGTACGGGCAAGGTATGGGGCGTCTTTACACCCGCTGCCTACCGCTCGGGGGCAGGCAGCGCTCTTCTGCTGGACACGTGGCGGGCCCGGAGCCCTCCTCAGAGGAGAGGGGGTCCGGCCCCGTAGGACACGTGGAGCCTTCGGACCTCTCCCCGCAGAGGGGAGGTCCGGCTTCTGTCCGCCACGTGGCAAGCCCGGAGCTCTCCTCTGAGAAGAGGGAGGTTCGGCCCCGCTGGACACATGGCGCCTTCGGACCTCTCTCCCGCGGAGGGGGAGGTCCGGCTTCTGCAGGCCACGTGGCGGGCCCGGAGCTCTCCTCTGGGGAGAGGGAGGTCCGGCCCCACCGGACGCATGGCGCCTTCGGAGCTCTCCCTGCGGAGAAGGGCGAGATCCTTAGGCATTTTCCCCTGTGCGCGGGGGTACCCCATATCGCGAGTACCGACCGCTGCCGGAGCACGAACAGTCGTGGGATCGTGGGAGCGTGCGCCCACTTGATGGTTGCTTTTACTGCGGCGGTTCCCAAGACTGCCACTTTTGCACGTTGAGGCGTTTTCCTCGGGAACCGCCGGAGTGCCTTGCCGGCTCGTCTCCTTGGGAGACTGACTCCTTGACCCACCGCTTCAGCTGGGCGGCTTGGGTCCACTTCCATCGCCACTCTGTCCCGGAGCCGAAGCGGTTGCCGATGCGGCGTATTCAAAGAGTTTCAAATCGCTTGGAATTGCACCTGGGAAGTTTTAAGAGGGGATCTCACCCGCATTGCGGCTTCCCTTCGCACTTTTCAACGCTTTTCCTTGGACTCTTGTGCCTTTGCCTCCTTGTCTTTGAGTCCCCCTCGCCATGGCTGCCAACCCGCCCTCCGAGAAGAAACGCGCTCGATCTCCTCCCCTGGTGGCATATGCGCCAAGTCAGGAACCCAGGGTGCCCACACCTCTTGCTTCTGGAGATGGCACCCCTTCTGGTGGCGACTCAAAGCGGTCCCGGGCTGATGCATCCGGGGGAGCTTCTGGAGCGTCCCCCGCTCCGCCAGTCCAGGCGACTGCGGAGCGACCGTCAGTGACGACGGCGGGCTCTGGGAGTCCTACCCCGGCTCGGATGTCGGGGTTCAGAGCCCGCTGGAGTGTTCGCGCTTCCCGGCCGTCCCTGACTGACGGGGAGTCTGCACCGTTGCGCTCGGAAACCGGGACGGCTGCCGCGGCCCCCAAGCCAGCGCGAGTTTCTCCTGTTCCAGCGTGCCCGGATTCCACGGCAGCGTCATCTCTTCCTGCCGAGACGGCCGCTGGGGCCCCCAGGCCAGCGCAGGTCAACCCTGCACCAGGCGGCCTGGCTTCTATTTCAGCATCGACTTCCCCCGCTCGTCCCTCTCCACAGGTCAAGAAGCCAGAAGCTAGAGAGAGTCCGCCGGGTCCAGCTGCCGGAGCCCCGGCGCCAGCTTCTCCTGACCGGCGTCTCGTCTCGGTCGCTGGTGCATCGACTTCTCTTGAGGATGAGGTGATGGAGGAGGTCAGGGGTGCTGCTCCGGCCTCTGCTGCCCCACTGCCCCTGGCGGATGCCTTCGCGCTCGCCGAAGCGAGCGTCCGGCAGGTCTTGGCCGCACTTGGTCGCGAGCGGGAGGAGCATATGGTTGAAAGGGATCGCCTCCTCACCTGGGGGAACCTTTTGCGGGAGCGGACCGCGAAGGTCAAGAGCGAGCTCGACTCCACACAGGAGTTGCTTGACTTCAGGGAAGTGCTCCTCGACCGTCTGAAGCGGTCTGTCGACCGCCTGGACGCCGAAACGCGGCGGATCAACAGGGAGGCCCTTGAGGCACACGCCCGGGCCGAGGAGAGCCTCTCTGCCGCGGAGGAGATACGGCAGCTGTTGGAGCGCCGCAAACTCGCCGTTGAGGACCGGGAGCGTTCCACGGCAGCCGAGGCGGAGAGGGTCGCTGCGCAGCTGGCGGCGGGCGAGGATGACCTGCGAGCTCGGACCAGGGAGCTAGAGACTCAGAAGGCAGACCTCGTCATGAGGGAGGAACAGGTCTCCCGCGAACGCCAGGCGATCATGGATCGGGAGTTGGCTACCGACTTCAGGGCTTCTGAGTTGGAGCGGCTCGCCAAGAGCCTTCGGGAAAGCTCCCTGGCAGCCAAGGAGAAAAAATTATCCGAGAGAAACCAAGAGGCCCTGTAGGCAGCCCGCCATGAGGTGGAGGAGCTCTCAGCCTTGCAGTCCTCCGAGGCACATGCGGTCTCAAGCTTCGTTAATCGGGCGGGGTCCGCCCTGATCCCTATTGGCTTCAGTCCGGTGAGGGCAGCGGCTCCTGCGTTGAACGTGGCGGAGGTGATCCCCGCGCTGGAGTCGATCGGCGCCAAGCTGGACAGACTAGACTCGGTGGTCGCCAGCGAGCTTGAGGCCGAGGGACGAGGTCTGGCCCTAGAGGTTGCCACACATGTGCTGGCATGCTTCAGGAGCCGGGACCCTTCTTTCTCCCTGGAGCCAGCGAGAGAGGGCCCTGCCGCGGAGCGGGAGGAGACTGCCAGGGCTGAAGTCGGGGACGTGGCCGCCCTTGTAGCCGCTAGGTTCCGTCCTGAACCGGGAGGACCCTAGGACTTGCTTCTCCCTTCTTATCGAGTCTGTAGTCCAGCTCATGGAGCCTCGAATAAATAGACTCTCTTGAATGTTTGTGCCTGTGATGCCTTTTCTCTCCTTCTTGGTTTTGCCTGACCGAGTCCTTAGCTCCGCAAGGTACTCAGAGGCCTTCACCAATCTCGAAGCTCTGCACAAACACCTTCCCCGGGTCCTAACTGTATTAGGGGCCCCCGGGGGTCTCCGGATCTCGCCCCATGGGGAGGTCCAGATCTGCCGGCCATGTGGCGGGTCCGGAGCCCCTCCTGAGGAGGCGGGAGCTCTTGCCCCGCTGGACACGTGGGGCTTTCGGAGCCCCACCCCAGAGGGGGAGGTCCGGTTTCCTCCTGCCACGTGGCGAGTCTAGAGCCCCCCTCTGGGGAGGTGGGAGCTCCGGGCCTGCTGGACACGTGGGGCCTTTGGGCCTCGCCCCTGCTGAAGGGGCGGGACCCGGTCCTTCCAGTCCTATGTCGGAGTAGTTGGTAGCTCCTTTCCCCCCGCTTCGTGCAGTCCCCGTTGCTGTAACCTGGAGGTCCTGCACACAGGCAGAGGAAACGTAATTCTCCTCGGGGGGTCCTCCCCTCCCGTCTCCTAGTCTTATCCGGCTTACGATCCTGATCCGTTATACGGGGCTTGGGCAATTCTGTGCTCGAGGCGCCGAAGCTCTAGCTCCCTCCGAGGTCCGGGTACGACCGTCCGATCCCTAGTACCGGGCCGTGCGCCGGGGAAGCAGAGTGCACAGGCTTTGGGTTCATGACCAGGCAAAGCGGCTGTACTCCCCTGGACCTCCGGAGGGCAGGATGCGCACGCTTTGGGCATGGAGCCGGCTAAGCGGGATACGCACCCTGGACCCCCCATGCACAACGCATGCCTTTCCTGGAGGTGACCAACTGGCACCGCAACACCTGACTGGGGGAGGCCCGAGAGACTCACTTGGCCATCGGCAGGTGCCTCAAGCGCAGCCGCCCTCGGTAGGTTATCAAATGCTGACTATGGATGAGCGCGGGAGAGAGGGAGCTAGATGTACGATGAACATTCATAGAGAGTGCGATCATGAAAATTAATGCATAATTTAAGTGAGCACATGAGAGAGAGCGAAGTAGAACAAGTTTCTGTGTTAATGTCCATAGGTGGAAGTCAGGCTGTACATGGAGGCAATGGCCCGCCTCGTCTACAAGGGAAGCAAGACTCTACGCACTTAGGGTCGGAACCAGGCTAAGCTGGACGTAGTCCTGGACCGTCCCTTGAGACTTAGCTGCCCCAAGCGCTGTTCCTAGACTATGGGATTTATTACAGAAGGGAATGACCCTGTTCTACTAATACTCGGGGGGTAGGACTTACAGTGTTGTTCCATGCCAAGGGTTTTGGGAACGGATCCCACACTCGGTTGAAAGGCATGTGTACCTGGGACGGTGTAACACCCCAAATTTTGATTCAAAACCCTAAACCATGTTCAGAGAGGAATTTAAAAATTTTTGGACGTGTTGCATGTTTTGCAAAAATTCAAATTCAAACTGGAATTCAAATTAGACTCAAAACAGAAAAGAAATGGAAAAAGAAAAAGAGAAAACGGGAAAAACAGGCCAGTGGGCCGAAACCCGCCAACCGGCCCAATTTCCCCCGCGCCAGCCCGCAGCCGCGCGCCCGCGCTATCCCTCACAGACAGGTGGGACCCACCTGTCATCCCTAACCCCGCGACCCCGGACTCTCCCGCGCGCGCATGATCTTAACCGATCGGAATACCGCGTCCCTCAGCCCGAATTCCGGTCCCAGAAGAATCAAACTCGATCACAACTGACCCACCGCCCTTCCCCGGCTATAAAAACCCCAGCCCCGATCGGTTTTTCCCACGCGATCGCCGATTTTTACTCCGGTGAGCACCGAGACTTCGCCGGTGAATTCTGGCCGATCTAAGCTCGGAAACTCTGATCTAACTCGCTGGTCTTGATCCACCGCCTCCGGGGAGCTTTGCAGGTGCAGAAAACTCGGAGAATTACGGTGTAAACACAGCGCCGACGAGCTTCGCCGTGGTTTTGCCTCGGACCTCACCGTCGATCACTTTCCAGGACCCCTGAGCTCAAGAAAACCCCCGAGGTGAGATCCCTGACCTCCCCTCTACCGATCTATGCCATAAGATCACAGTTCTAGGCAGAATTCTCGAGGATCCAAAACTTTCCGGCGAGATCGCCGCTTCCCGCCGCCGTGCGCCGCCGGCAGCGCCGCCCGCACTCGATCAGAGCGACGTGGCCGCTTGTGCGCCGTTTATTTTAAATCGCACGGTAGACTTTAAAACCCCGCGTACCGGTTCGATGTTATAATCGCAGCCGTCGGTTTAAAATCGGACGGCCCACGTCAGTCCCGCATTATAAAGACTGGAATTCTTACGTGCTACCCCCTGGGGTTCTCGGGAAATAAGAGCTAGCCCCGGAAACTTCTGATCTAGCCCCTGGAACTCCAGAAAATCATGTAAATTCATTTAAAAATCAGTTTTAGCCCCTGGACTTAATAAAAATTAGGAAAAACACCTCTGATAAGTGTAGCTAGACGCCTGGAAATTATGAAAATAATATTATAGACCCTGTAATGGGTTGAGTTCATTATTTTAGCCCTGTTTAGTATTTAATTTAAAACATTGAATATGTAACTAGTGTTTAAAAATTAAAAAGGGGGACAAACATAATTGTCAAAATTAATTAAAAAACTTTCTCAGTACTTAGAAAACCTTGGAGTGAGATAAAACTATATTTTGGGCTGAAATGAATCTGTTTCATATATTATTCACATTTAATAGTATAGGGACACATTTTTAAGTAAAGAATAGCTATATAAAAATAGGGAAAATAATTATGAAATAGTATACATCAGAAGCCAAGGTCAAAATATGTTATTAAATTATTTAGGACCAGAACCTAAACTGTTTAGATGATGTGTATTACTAATTTCATGATAAAATACACAATTATGCATAGGAATATAAATCTGAAAATATAGCAACTAGTAAATGATAAATGGAGTTTTTAAAATCCAAAGAGTTCAGTTTAGGGTTGGTAGAAATTATGAAGGCACAAATGGGGAAGATAAATATTTTTCATACACACTTGGTAGTAAAAAGGTGTAGTAGTTAAATATAAGAAATTTATTGGAAACCCATATAAATAGTATGTAAGTATAAATGTGGACACAAAAGTAGGAATCATATACATATGGTTAAAAGTGCATGCAAGCCACAACTCAACACACATAAAGTAACCACAACACATATAATGGTAAAGAACTTTTATAAATGTGAATGTGTGGTTTGTATGAAGTAAGAAGTGTGGACTATGTCTTATGATTGTTGTTTTTCTTTTGCTATGTGTGATGGTATGAAGTAGAACCTGTTCAAGAGCAAGTTATCCCTTTCCAAGATCAGGACTACCCATTTCAAGAGCAGCAAGAAGGAGGCAAGTGTCCTTGACCACTTTGATCCTATGCTAGGATGTGTAGATAGAATTATTTGCATTGTCAAATGAAATATGAAACCCATGCTAGGAAAGTTTCCCTAGAATTGCATTACCTTGTTTCCTTGTAGCTTGGGTTGGGATTTATTTTACCATGTCATTTATTTACATGCAATTGCTTAGCCATGCTTAGAATGGGATATTTGGGAAATGAGATTATCAGTTTATATTACCATACTCTTGAATGAGACATTGTGAGTTATGTAGAGGTAGGGATCAAGGCAAGTTGGATGTTTTGGTTGTGTGTTGGGTGCACGAGACTTGGGTTTGTGTTTAGTACTTGCCTGGATCCTAAGGACCGGTTCATGGAGCATGTAACCCGGCTTTACAGTGCCAACCACATGCTGAGATGGGGCAGCTTGGCCAATTAATTAGGTGTATCCCCGGCGTAGTATGGGTGTGTTGGATGGTGCGGGGAGTAGGTGTCAGCTGGACTACCATATGAACCGCAAGGCTCAAGAGGGGGCCACTGCAGCGGGGTTGGAGCCTCTTGTATGCTGTTAGGGGTGAAACCTCAGTGGGCCCACGCTCGTCGGGAATCCCTTTGTAAAGGCTTCGTAGTGATCTCCTGGCTACACACCTGGGAAGTGTGAATGTGGATCGTAGCCACTGGCATAATGGAGGTTCTTTTAGTCCACCCGGCAACGGGGGATGAAATCACTACATGTGGGTACAGTGGTACAAACTCTGCAGAGTCAAAACTGTCTTGACAGCCGTGCTCACGGTCAAGAGCGGCCTGGACTTATTCATGATTAGGGGATTGATGGTTTTGGAAGTTAAGCGGGGAGCTTAACATTGGAAATGATGTTGTGGTTATTGGATTATGATAATGGGTTGGGAGATTGGGACCATTTCACCTGTGTAGTAATGTAGGTGCTTAATAAGCTAAGGTGATAGGTATTAATTGCGTAGTGCTTTAACCATGAGTTCAACCTCTCCTTGTTCTAGCCATGCATGATATAATTTTCCCACACTTGCTGAGTACCATTGGTACTCAACCTTGCATATTTGTTGGTTTATATTGCTGCTCAGGTCAAGATAATGAGGTGGTGTATAATGACCAAGATTTTGGACCCGAGGAAGGATTTTAGGTTCATGAAGACCCCCGGGCAACGCCTGTGATGGAGCCCTAAAGAATAATATTCCGCTGCTAGTTTATTTACTTGTGATGAACTTGTTATTGTCCATCGAGACATTTACTATGTAAGACTTACTTATATTCGACACCTGGCTTGTAATAAATGATGCTTCACTATTTGTCATCACATGTATGAGAAAATGATCCTGGCATACATGTGATATTCACTTGGTTTTTCTTCGGAAAAACCGGGTGTGACAGAGGTGGTATCAGAGCCAAGGTTGCCCGTAGGAACGTGGACCTAGGTAGAAATGGACGTATTTAAGGGCCCTATTTTCTTAAAAACTATTTTCCAAGGTGTGGGTGGAAAAGTGTTATTAAAGGAGTCATTTTCTTCATCTTACCCCAACTTTCATTCAAAATAGGATTTTTGTTTAAAAAGTTTATCTAACCTAATTTTTAAATTCTTTTTGTTTTAGATGGTTCGCATGATTCGCACTGCTCGCAAGTCCACGGGAGGGAGAGTTCCCGTAGTTGCCCTTGCCGAAAGAGAGTAGAGTCGCCCAGTGACGTACCTTTCCTACGGATTGGCAGTAGGAGACTTGTTGCGCCGTCTTCGGCGTATGCTCGAAGCCGCCGGCAATACGGGCAAGCTAATCATCCACTATAACTCCACCAGGACCATCCGTGAGAAGAGGGAAGAATGGAGTTCAGAAATGAGTATAATACACGAAAATCAGCTGCTTAAGATCCACCACTCTCCAGCTAGTAGAGCAACACAGGTCGATGCGGAGAAAGATGTCACCTGGGAGGCCATCACCTGCCAGAGTCACATCTATCGTCGCCACTTGGACAAAACTGAGTACATGTATGTCCTCCAACGTGAGAGTGGTACCACGGAGTACAAATACCCACCAGTGCAGCAAGGGACTTCCCATGAGCACATGGACTTGTGCTTGGAGGATGCGGCTATGCTCAGCACTCGACTGCAGGAGTGTCAACAAGAGCTTCAGGATGTCCGAGACACCCTGAAGGACACGGAGGCGTTGCTGCGAGCTTGCTTAAAGGCGAGAGAAAGAGGAGATGGGAATGAACTGTGCGTCACCGTGAATGATACATGGACTCCTGACTCCCCGGATCGCCGAG
Source organism: Neostapfia colusana (assembly GCA_030760725.1). Taxonomy (NCBI): domain Eukaryota; kingdom Viridiplantae; phylum Streptophyta; class Magnoliopsida; order Poales; family Poaceae; genus Neostapfia; species Neostapfia colusana. The sequence continues at coordinate 17,711,115 of JASWHV010000018.1, read as the reverse complement.
CAATCAGGCGTCGTTGCACTTCTCCCCCAGCAGCCTCCCCACCCAAAGCAGAGTCAGAAGGTAGCCGAAATGAGGAGGAAGATCCCGAGGAGCCAGCTCAAGAGGACGAGTAGTGTAGAGTCTTTCCCCTAGCTAGCAAGAGGTCGAGTAGTCGAGTCGTTACGTAGTTAATGGTGTGATAATGCTTGGTGTGTGATGTGAGTTGTGGAAGCCATGAGCAATTGTCCACAGCCTCGTCTTCAGATTGTTTTGCTTTGGTGTGTAAACCCACAGGAAATAATAGTGCATTTATTTGGTGTGAGATATAAACCCTCGTAAAATTTTAACAAAGCCTCAACACCTCAAAGTACCAACAAATGAAAGTAGTAAGATGATACTAAATGGTATCAAATTAACATTTGTTGATTCTGCCAGATGGCCGGAAGAGGAAAAGGACGTGCTGCCAACCCCGCCAACAACAATGATGAGGCATGCAACCCTCATCTTTCTGGAGGCCAGGACCGGGGTGGTCGCCGTGAAGAAGTTGATCCTCTCCACAAAATGCTGGAGAATCAAAATCAGCTCATCCAGAACTTGACTCAAGTGGTGGCTAACTTGCATCAAGTTCCACCTACACAAGCTGCACCACGCCAACCAAGGTTGAGTGAGTTTCTAGGAACTCAACCTCCAAAGTTTGCAAGTGCTGCTGAACCTCTGGAGGCAGATGATTGGCTGAAGACCATTGAAAGTAAGATGAGGATAATACAATGCCAAGGGTATGAGAGGGTGCTGTTTGCCTCTCATCAATTGCATGGACCTGCTGCTGATTGGTGGACCGCCTACGTGGCCGCCCATCATGACCCTGAGAACATCACTTGGGAAGAGTTCAAGCGTAGCTTCCGCAACCACTACATCCCAAGAGGTGAACTCAAAAACAAGAGGAAAGAGTTTCTGGGACTGCAGCAGGGAAACATGACGGTGAGGGAATACCTCACTAAATTTACTCAACTATCCCGTTATGCTCCACGAGACATAGAGACTGATGAGCAGAAACAAGATTGTTTCGTGGAAGGACTTACCGCAGAGATGCAGTGTGCAATGTCCTCCAATGAGTATGAAAGCTTTCAAAAGATGGTGGACAGAGCATTTGTGGTGGAAAGGAAGCTAAAGGCCCTGGAAAATGAGAATAAGAGGAAGGCGGGGTGGTCACATCAGGCCTCAGGGAGCAACACCCGCCCACGTATGATGCAGCAACCTACGGGGCAGACGAGCCGTGCTGCAGTACCCTATTCAGCACCAAGAGGGTACAACCCAAACTACAGGCCTCCCGCAGCACCAGCACAGCCGCCACGTCAGTTTGTGCAGCAGCCTCGCCCCGCATATCCACCTCGACCAGCAGTGCAAGGACCCCCAAACCAACCCCAAGACAACAAGGGCCAAGCATCTAAGATTGGGGTGCAATGTTTCAGCTGTGGTGAAGTGGGGCACTACGCTCATAAATGCCCAAAGAAGAAGCCTGCGCCGCCACAACAGCAGAATGTATTGAGAGGACGGGTGAACCATGTCACTATGGAGGAAGCACAGGAGGCACCCGACGTGGTAGTTGGTAAGTTTCCTGCCAATTTACACCTTGCAACTCTGCTGTTTGATTCTGGTGCTACCCACTCGTTCATTGCTCAAGGGTTTGTTAAGAAGCATGACCTAGCAACCACACAAATGAACCATATGCTAGCCGTAAACTCTCCAGGTGGAGAAATAAGGACAAGACAAGTATGTCCCAAAGTGAGCCTAGACATTAATGGGGTAGTATTTACTGCTAACCTCATAGTGATAGATTCACAAGGGATAGATATTATTTTGGGTATGGATTGGTTGACCAAACATAAAGGAATCATCCATTGTTCGACCAGAACGGTGGAACTAACTCACCCCAGTGGTACCAGAGTAAAGTTCATAACAATACACGAGCCTAGGAGGGACATTAAATTAAATCAAGTGGAGGTGAAAGTTGAGGAAATCAGGACTATCAGGGAATATCCAGATGTTTTTCCGGAGGAGTTGCCAGGTATGCCTCCCGACCGTGACGTGGAATTCGCAATTGAGCTAGTACCGGGAACAGCCCCGATATACAAGAGACCTTATCGAATGGACTCCAAGCAGCTAGAAGAGCTCAAGGATCATTTGAGAGAATTGACGGAGAAGGGGTATATTCGCCCTAGTTCCTCACCATGGGGAGGTCCGGTGATATTTGTGCCTAAGAAAGACGGAACCCAAAGGTTATGCATGGATTACCGTGCCTTGAATGAGGTAACCATTAAGAACAAGTAGCCATTACACCGCATTGAAGACTTGTTTGATCAGTTGAGGGTAGCTTGTGTGTTCTCGAAAATTGATCTCACGTCGGGATACCACCAACTCAAGATAAGGCAATCTGATATTCCCAAGACAGCTTTCGTATCTCGGTACAGACTGTATGAATACACTGTCATGCCTTTCAGGCTAACCAATGCCCTGGCATATTTCATGTACCTCATGAACAAGGTATTCATGGAATATTTGGACAAATTTGTGGTGGTTTTCATAGATGATATTCTCGTCTTCTCCAAAGATGAAGAAGAACATGAGAAACATCTAAGGTTGGTGTTACAGAGGCTGAGAGACCACCAACTATATGCCAAGTTGAGCAAGTGTGAGTTCTGGCTGAAGAGAGTTCCCTTTTTAGGACATATAATCTCGGAGGGGGGAATCTCCGTAGATCCCGCCAAAATCGAGGATATCCAGAAGTGGAAGACTCCTGAAAATGTCGGGGAAGTTCGAAGCTTCTTGGGATTGGCTGGATACTATCGACGGTTTATTGAGGGATTCTCCAAGATCTCGAGACCTCTGACCAAACTGTTGGAAAAGGGAATCACATTCACCTGGACGCCACAGTGCGGTACGAGCTTTCAGGAGCTAAAGAAGAGATTGACAACAGCCCCAGTGTTGGTTATGCCAGATATGCAGAAGAATTTCACAGTGTACTGCGATGCCTCTGGGAATGGGTTGGGATGTGTTCTCATGCAAGAAGGACATGTCGTGGCATATGAATCCCGGCAGCTTCGGAAGCACGAGAAGAACTATCCTACACATGACCTAGAACTAGCTGCAGTGGTACACGCGTTGAAAATTTGGCGGCACTATTTGATGGGGAAGAGGACAGAGATATATACGGATCATAAGAGTTTGAAGTACATATTCACACAGCCAGATCTCAACCTCAGACAAAGGAGATGGTTAGAGCTAATCAATGACTTTGATGTGGGCATCAACTATCATCCCGGGAAAGCAAACGTCGTGGCCGATGCTTTGAGTCGGAAAGTGCAGGTCAATAAGTTGAGCTTGAAGGACATGCCCGCAGAATTGAAGGACGAGGTTATAAGGCTCAATCTATGTCTAGTAAATAGTGGTGAAGCCATCGCCATGGAAGTGGACTCCACACTGGAGCAAGACACATGCGAGGGCCAAAAGAATGATGAGAAGATACAAGAGATCAGACAGCTCATCAAGGAAAATAAAGCTCCTGGTTTTAGAGAGGATGAACAAGGAACGGTGTGGCACGGGAAAAGGATCTGTGTGCCAGAAGTAAAAGTGATCCGTGAATTAATTTTGAAGGAGGCTCACGATTCCGACTATTCCATTCATCCTGGGAGTACGAAGATGTACCAGGACCTCAAAAGCAGGTATTGGTGGTATGGCATGAAGCGAGATGTCGCGGAACATGTTGCCCTATGTGACACATGTCAGTTGGTGAAAGCAGAACATCAACGACCCGCGGGATTATTGCAACCACTCAAAGTGCCTGAATGGAAGTGGGAAGAAATCAGCATGGATTTTGTCGTGGGATTGCCTAGGACCCAATCCGGGTATGATTCAATATGGGTCATTATTGATCGGCTAACCAAGGTAGCTCATTTCATTCCTGTGAAAGAAAGCTACAGCGGATCCAAATTGGCAGAATTGTACATGTCAAGGATTGTGTGTTACCATGGAGTGCCAAAGAAGATAGTGTCGGACCGAGGGACACAGTTCACCTCGAGGTTTTGGCAAAAGTTGCATGAAACCATGGGAACCCATCTGAATTTCAGCTCTGCCTATCATCCCCAAACTGACGGGCAGACGGAGAGAACCAATCAGATCCTTGAAGATATGTTAAGGGCATGTGCACTCAAAAACAATAGGAGTTGGGACAAGAACTTACCGTATGCGGAGTTTTCCTATAACAACAGCTATCAAGCTAGTATGAAAATGTCACCGTTTGAAGCTTTGTATGGAAGGAAGTGCAGAACTCCCCTATTTTGGAACCAAACAGGAGAAAGTAAAGTGTTTGGTCCAGAAGTGCTACAAGAAGCCGAGGCGAAGGTGAGGGAGATTCGCAACAACTTGAGGATAGCACAAACACGCCAGAAGAGTTATGCTGATGTACGAAGAAGAGAGCTCGTTTTCAACGTGGGAGACTATGTTTATCTCAAGGTGTCCCCTATCAGAGGACTTCGTCGGTTCAAGGTGAAAGGGAAGTTGTCACCTCGATACATCGGACCCTTTCAAGTGTTGGAAAGAAAAGGAGAAGTGGCATACCAACTAGAGTTACCGGCTCATCTATCGGACGTGCACGATGTATTCCATGTGTCACAACTCAAGAAATGCCTGAGGACACCTGAAGAGGTGTTACCCATGAATGAAGTGGATGTAGCTGAAGATTTGTCTTATGCCGAACAACCATACAAGATTTTGGAGACAATGGAACGCCTCACCAGTAATAAAAGAATCCGAATGTGCAAGGTGCAGTGGAAGCATCACTCAGAAGAGGAAGCCACCTGGGAACGGGAACATGAGCTCAAGGCACAATTTCCGGAATTGTTTTCTTAAAAACACCAATCTCGAGGACGAGATTTCTTTTAAGGGGGGTAGAGCTGTAACACCCCAAATTTTGATTCAAAACCCTAAACCATGTTCAGAGGGGAATTTAAAAATTTTTGGACGTGTTGCATGTTTTGCAAAAATTCAAATTCAAACTGGAATTCAAATTAGACTCAAAACAGAAAAGAAATGGAAAAAGAAAAAGAGAAAACGGGAAAAACAGGCCAGTGGGCCGAAACCCGCCAACCGGCCCAATTTCCCCCGCGCCAGCCCGCAGCCGCGCGCCCGCGCTATCCCTCACAGACAGGTGGGACCCACCTGTCATCCCTAACCCCGCGACCCCGGACTCTCCCGCGCGCGCGCGATCTTAACCAATCGGAATACCGCGTCCCTCAGCCCGAATTCCGGTCCCAGAAGAATCAAACTCGATCACAACTGACCCACCGCCCTTCCCCGGCTATAAAAACCCCAGCCCCGATCGGTTTTTCCCACGCGATCGCCGATTTTTACTCCGGTGAGCACCGAGACTTCGCCGGTGAATTCTGGCCGATCTAAGCTCGGAAACTCTGATCTAACTCGCTGGTCTTGATCCACCACCTCCGGGGAGCTTTGCAGGTGCAGAAAACTCAGAGAATTACGGTGTAAACACAGCGCCGACGAGCTTCGCCGTGGTTTTGCCTCGGACCTCGCCGCCGATCACTTTCCAGGACCCCCGAGCTCAAGAAAACCCCCGAGGTGAGATCCCTGACCTCCCCTCTACCGATCTATGCCATAAGATCACAGTTCTAGGCAGAATTCTCGCGGATCCGAAACTTTCCGGCGAGATCGCCGCTTCCCGCCGCCGTGCGCCGCCGGCAGCGCCGCCCGCGCTCGATCAGAGCGACGTGGCCGCTTGTGCGCCGTTTATTTTAAATCGCACGGTAGACTTTAAAACCCCGCGTACCGGTTCGATGTTATAATCTCAGCCGTCGGTTTAAAATCGGACGGTCCACGTCAGCCCCGCATTATAAAGACTGGAATTCTTACGTGCTACCCCCTGGGGTTCTCGGGAAATAAGAGCTAGCCCCGGAAACTTCTGATCTAGCCCCTGGAACTCCAGAAAATCATGTAAATTCATTTAAAAATCAGTTTTAGCCCCTGGACTTAATAAAAATTAGGAAAAACACCTCTGATAAGTGTAGCTAGACCCCTGGAAATTATGAAAATAATATTATAGACCCTGTAATGGGTTGAGTTCATTATTTTAGCCCTGTTTAGTATTTAATTTAAAACATTGAATATGTAACTAGTGTTTAAAAATTAAAAAGGGGGACAAACATAATTGTCAAAATTAATTAAAAAACTTTCTCAGTACTTAGAAAACCTTGGAGTGAGATAAAACTATATTTTGGGCTGAAATGAATCTGTTTCATATATTATTCACATTTAATAGTATAGGGACACATTTTTAAGTAAAGAATAGCTATAGAAAAATAGGGAAAATAATTATGAAATAGTATACATCAGAAGCCAAGGTCAAAATATGTTATTAAATTATTTAGGACCAGAACCTAAACTGTTTAGATGATGTGTATTACTAATTTTATGATAAAATACACAATTATGCATAGGAATATAAATCTGAAAATATAGCAACTAGTAAATGATAAATGGAGTTTTTAAAATCCAAAGAGTTCAGTTTAGGGTTGGTAGAAATTATGAAGGCACAAATGGGGAAGAAAAATATTTTTCATACACACTTGGTAGTAAAAAGGTGTAGTAGTTAAATATAAGAAATTTATTGGAAACCCATATAAATAGTATGTAAGTATAAATGTGGACACAAAAGTAGGAATCATATACACATGGTTAAAAGTGCATGCAAGCCACAACTCAACACACATAAAGTAACCACAACACATATAATGGTAAAGAACTTTTATAAATGTGAATGTGTGGTTTGTATGAAGTAAGAAGTGTGGACTATGTCTTATGATTGTTGTTTTTCTTTTGCTATGTGTGATGGTATGAAGTAGAACCTGTTCAAGAGCAAGTTATCCCTTTCCAAGATCAGGACTACCCATTTCAAGAGCAGCAAGAAGGAGGCAAGTGTCCTTGACCACTTTGATCCTATGCTAGGATGTGTAGATAGAATTATTTGCATTGTCAAATGAAATATGAAACCCATGCTAGGAAAGTTTCCCTAGAATTGCATTACCTTGTTTCCTTGTAGCTTGGGTTGGGATTTATTTTACCATGTCATTTATTTACATGCAATTGCTTAGCCATGCTTAGAATGGGATATTTGGGAAATGAGATTATCAGTTTATATTACCATACTCTTGAATGAGACATTGTGAGTTATGTAGAGGTAGGGATCAAGGCAAGTTGGATGTTTTGGTTATGTGCTGGGTGCACGAGACTTGGGTTTGTGTTTAGTACTTGCCTGGATCCTAAGGACCGGTTCATGGAGCATGTAACTCGGCTTTACAGTGCCAACCACATGCTGAGATGGGGCAGCTTGGCTAATTAATTAGGTGTATCCCCGGCGTAGTATGGGTGTGTTGGATGGTGCGGGGAGTAGGTGTCAGCTGGACTACCATATGAACCGCAAGGCTCAAGAGGGGGCCACTGCAGCGGGGTTGGAGCCTCTTGTATGCTGTTAGGGGTGAAACCTCAGTGGGCCCACGCTCATCGGGAATCCCTTTGTAAAGGCTTCGTAGTGATCTCCTGGCTACACACCTGGGAAGTGTGAATGTGGATCGTAGCCACTGGCATAATGGAGGTTCTTTTAGTCCACCCGGCAACGGGGGATGAAATCACTACATGTGGGTACAGTGGTACAAACTCTGCAGAGTCAAAACTGTCTTGACAGCCGTGCTCACGGTCAAGAGTGGCCTGGACTTATTCATGATTAGGGGATTGATGGTTTTGGAAATTAAGCGGGGAGCTTAACATTGGAAATGATGTTATGGTTATTGGATTATGATAATGGGTTGGGAGATTGGGACCATTTCACCTGTGTAGTAATGTAGGTGCTTAATAAGCTAAGGTGATAGGTATTAATTGCGTAGTGCTTTAACCATGAGTTCAACCTCTCCTTGTTCTAGCCATGCATGATATAATTTTCCCACACTTGCTGAGTACCATTGGTACTCAACCTTGCATATTTGTTGGTTTATATTGCTGCTCAGGTCAAGATAATGAGGTGGTGTATAATGACCAAGATTTTGGACCCGAGAAAGGATTTTAGGTTCATGAAGACCCCCGGGCAACGCCTGTGATGGAGCCCTAAAGAATAATATTCCGCTGCTAGTTTATTTACTTGTGATGAACTTGTTATTGTCCATCGAGACATTTACTATGTAAGACTTACTTATATTCGACACCTGGCTTGTAATAAATGATGCTTCACTATTTGTCATCACATGTATGAGAAAATGATCCTGGCATACATGTGATATTCACTTGGTTGTTCTTCGGAAAAACCGGGTGTGACAGACGGCAGCTTTCGTGACTCGGAAGGGACCTTCCCGGCTGGGGGAGAGTTTATAGGTCCTTCTCGGGAATGTGCGTGCCGCGACACCAGGTTGCCTTTCTGCAGGTCCCTGACGCGTTTGGTTTTTTGGCGGTAGTGCTAGAGCAGGAGCCGAGACCATGGGTTGTGGGGTGTCACCTGCAGCCGAGCCTTGTCGACGAGGTTGTCATCTTCACGCTGGATCAGGTCCTGCGCGGCTTCTCCTGGGTGCCCCGGGGAGTTCTCCCCTTCTGGCTAAGGCCTTCAAGGGGTAGGTGGACCTGGACCCTTCTTGGGAGACCCAAGGTGTCTTTCCCCTTCTGGCAAGGCCTTCAAGGAGTTGACAGACCCTGGGCGGCCCCCCGGAGGTACGACCGAGGCACGGAGGAGTGCACTCGGGTGGAGCTGGCCCGGTTTTGCACCATCAGGGCTGGTGCTTGGGCTGCTGCAACTACTTGGAGCTCCTCCGAGGTTGATATCGCAGCAGTGCAGTCTCCACTGAGGTTGTCTTCTTCACGCTGGATCAGGTCCTGCGCGGCTTCTCCTGGGCACCCCCAGGGAGTTCTCCCCTTCTGACTAAGGCCTTCAAGGAGTAGGTGGACCCGGGCTCTTCTTGGGAGACCCAAGGCGTCTTCCCCTTCTGGCAAGGCCTTCAAGGGGTTGACAGACCTTGGGCGGCCCCCAGGAGGTATAACCGAGGCATAGAGGCGTGCTCTCGGGTGGGGCTGGCCCGATCTTGCACCGTTGTGATTGGTGCTTGGGCTGCTGCGACTACTTGGACCTTCTCCAAGGTTGACACCGCAGCAGTGCAGCCTCCACTAACTTTTTGGGGTATCCACAGTCGGCTACCGCCCCGGCCCGTCACCATCGGAGCTGGAGTCCTCACCGTTATGCACTGTCTTCATGACACGCTGAGGCTCCTGAAACCCCACCTGGTGACCGGCGCTGACTGAAGCATCGACTCTCTGCTTGCCCTCCCTCTGAGGGAGGAGCGGTGCCTCAGCTCTCTGCTGCCTCCCTTTGCGGAAGCGCTCTGCGAGCCTCTGGATATCCCAGCACTCGGCAGCAGTATGGTTGCCGGCGCCATGCACGGGGCGTAGCCCGCCCTGGTCACTATCTGGGGCTGGCGACTGCCGCTGCCTTTTGTCGGGGCGTGGCTCCTGAGCTCCACTAGCCGTCGCTGCTGCGGCGACGGGAGCCGCGGGCGATGACTTCATCTTGCCACTCCCCCGGTTCTTGGCCTTATTGCCACCTCCATAGGAAGCAGCGCCGGACCCGGGCTGTCCTCCTGACTCGGAGGTCGGCAGAGAGTGCCAGTTCCGCCCTTCAGCTGCTCTGGCGCACTTGTCTGCCAAGCTGAAGAGCTCAGAGACGTCGCGGACCTCTCTGGTCACGAGCTTCTCAAGCATTTTCTCGTCCCGGACACCCTGCCGGAACGCCACCACCACAGAAGCACTTTGAATATGCGGGATGGTGTTGCGTACCTGGGAGAACCGCTGGATGAAGGAGCGCAGCAACTCCCCAGGTTGTTGCTTGATGGCGTGGAGGTCAAGCTCCGTGCCGGGACGGGTGTAGGAGCTGCCGAAGTTGGCGATGAACTGCCTGCAGAGCTCTCCCCAGGAAGTTATGGAACCCTGAGGGAGATTCATCAGCCAAGACCGGGCTGGGCCGGTCAAGGCGACGGGGAAGTAGTTGGCCATGACAGCCTCATCCCCTCCTCCGGCAAGTACGGCGGTGGAGTAGATCTGGAGGAACTCCGCCGGGTTGACGCTGCCGTCGTACTTTTCGGGCAGGTGCGGGCGAAACTTGCGCGGCCACCTCGCGAAGCAAAGGTGGGGCGCAAGGGCCTTACATCCTGCTCCTGTTGCTGCAGGTGTTGGCGCCGTGAACGCTTGGTTCGCCGCTGGCACAGTGTACCCCGGTATGGGCAAGGCTGCTCCATAGTCCGGGGACGCCGTTTGCAGGGCATATGGTTGTGTCATATGCTGCGCGGCGTACGCCTGGGGCAGAGCTCGCGTGGCGAAGATCTGCCCTTCAGGCTGGGTCGAGGCCGACGTCATGCTGTCGCCAGCCTCTTGGATGCGACGCCTTTCTCGACGTCGCTCGAGGAACACTCGGGCATCTTGGCCCAAGTGGCATCGCTCCAGCTCTGCCCTCAGGTCCGTCGATGGAAGCCTGGTGGAGCTGGAGTCCGCCGTCTGCCCGTCAACCATTGGCGTGCGCGTCAGCGACACAGCCGGTTGACCGGTGTGTCGTCCCCGCCGAAGTCGAGGGTTTGCAGCGGCGACGACGAGGCGGTCTACCTCGCGTATCCACTGCTGGGTTGCTGAATGAGGTGCGTCCCCAGCAGGTGGGTTGCGCAGTAGCGCTCTTGCTGCATCTAGCGCACCCCTGTGGGGTTCGCTTATCGCTGCAGAAGATCTCACGCTGGTCGGAGCCTGCATTGCCGGAGTCGGTGTTGCCGGAGTCGACTGCTGGCTACCAGCTTGTGCCGACACACTCCATCCTGAGTGCGTCGACATGTACTCCCCGCTGGTCACGGTTCGCCATGAACGCGGAGGAGGAGAGTTTGCCGCTGAAGGAAGCTTGGTCATCTTCATTGGCGGAAACTCGTCGTGCAAGGGAAAAGCCCCCTACCTGGCGCGCCAAAATGTTGAAGTGTGTGGTCGACACTGTCGGTACCTGGGATATGGGGTACCCCCGCGCACAGGGTAAAATGCCTAAGGAACTCGCCCTTCTCCGCAGGGAGAGCTCCAAAGGCGCCACGCGTCCGGCGGGGCCGGACCTCCCTCTCCTCAGAGGAGAGCTCTGGGCCCACCACGTGGCATACAGAAGCCGGACTTCCCCCTCCGCGGGAGAGAGGTCCGAAGGCGCCGTGCGTCCAGCAGGGCCGGACCTCCCTCTCCTCAGAGGAGAGCTCCGGGCCTGCCACGTGGCCAACAGAAGCCGAGCCTCTCCCTCCGCGGAGAGAGGTCCGGAGGCTCCACGTGCCCCGCGGGACTGACCCTTCTCTCCTCTGAGAAGGGCTCCGGGCTCGCCACGTGGCAGCAGAACGGCGCTGCCTGCCCCGAGCGATAGGCAGCGGGCGTAAAGACGCCCCATACCTTGCCCGTACAAGGTACTCAAGGCCCGCATCTTCCCAAGACGCGGAGACGCGGAGCACGCTTCTGTCAGGTGCCGTTGCGCCCAGTCGCATCACAGACTGGCGCGCGGTGTCAGAACCTGCCAGCCAATAAACACCGCGACAAGACATCCCATGCCGCCTGCGCCGTCATCAACCACTACGACTAGCATGCGGCATGGGCAGTGCGGCAAGATGAAGACTCAGAAGCCTTCGACCAGAGGCAACTACCGGCATAACTGCAGATACGGTAGATAATAGACAATCTTCCCGGGACCACCTGTCGGGTCCCGGCTCCCCTTGTAAGCCGCCCGAGTCTTGGACTATAAAAGGCTTGGGTAGGCGTTGATAGCAGGGGTTCGCACTTTGCAACTCATACGCTAGCCATACACTCTAAAGCTGTAACTCACCCCCAAGCTCAGGACTCCGGCCCTGAGCAGCAAGCAATACAGCGAGCTTCATAGCTTGCCGTGGACGTAGGGTTTTACGCTCTGGCGGCCTGAACCACGTAAAACTCGCCGTGTCAAGCTCTTACTAACTCGTCCATCTGCGCAAGCTCTCCGCTAGAGACTAGCCCCACCGAAAAAAGAACCTCCGCGGGCTGCCCAGTGCAGGCCCGGGTGAAGTGTCGACTGAACACTTCGACATTTGGCGCGCCAGGTAGGGGGCTTTTCTCCTAGCGCGACGAGTTTCCGCCAACGAAGATGACCAAGCTTCCTTCAGCGGCAAACTCTCCCCCTCCGTGTTCACGGTGAACCGTGACCACTGGGGAGTACATGTCGACACACTCAGTACGAAGTGTGTCGGCACAAGCTGGTAGCCAGCAGCCGACTCCGGCAACGCCGACTCCGGCTATGCAGGCTCCGACCAGTGTGAGATCTTCTGCAGCGCTGAGCGTACACCATGGAGGTGCGCTAGCTGCAGCAAGAGCGCTGCTGCGCAACCCACCTGCGGGGGATGCGCCCCATTCAGCGACCCAGCAATGGGTCCGCGAGGTGGACCGCCTCGTCGTCGCCGCCGCGAACCCTCGGTTTCGGCGAGGACGGCACCCAGGACAACCGGCTGTGTCGCTGATGCGCACACCCACGGTTGACGGGCTAACGGCGGATTCCAGCTCCTCCAGGCTCCTGTCGACGGACCTGCGAAGGGAACTGGAACGGTGCCACTTGGGCCAGGACGCCCGGGTGTACCTCGAGCGACGCCGAGAAAGGCGTCGCAACCATGAGGCTGGCGACAGCATGTTGTCGGCCTCGACACAACCTGAAGGGCAGGCCTTCGCCACGCGAGCCCTGCCTCAGGCATATGTTGCGCAGCATATGCCACAACTATATGCGCCGCAAGCAGCGGCCCCGGTCTATGGTGCAGCCTTGTCCATGCCGGGATACGCGGTGCCAAGTGCGAACCAAGCGTTCACAGCGCCGGTACCTGCAGCAGCAGGTGCAGGGTGTGCGGCCCTTGCACCCCACCTTCGCTTCGCGAGGTGGCCGCGCAAGTTCCGGCCGCACCTGCCTGAAAAGTACGACGGTAGCATCAACCCGGCGGAGTTCCTCCAGATCTACTCCACCGCCGTACTTGCCGCAGGAGGGGACGAGGCTGTCTTGGCCAACTACTTCCCCGTCGCCTTGACTTGCCCAGCTCGGTCTTGGCTCATGAATCTACCTCAGGGGTCCATAACCTCCTGGGGAGAGCTCTGCCGGCAATTCGTCGCCAACTTCGGCAGCTCCTACACCCGCCCCGGCACGGAGCTTGACCTCCACGACGTCAAGCAACAGCCTGGGGAGTCGCTGCGCTCTTTCATCCAGTGGTTCTCCCAGGTACGCAACACCATCCCACATATTCAGAACGCTTCGGTGGTGGTGGCGTTCTGGCAAGGCGTTCGGGACAGGAAGATGCTCAAGAAGCTCGCGACCAGGGAGGTCCGCGATGCCTCAGAACTCTTCAACCTGGCGGACAAGTGTGCCAGAGCAGCCGAAGGGCGGAACTGGCACTCTCTGCCGGCCCCCAAGCCAGGGGGTCAGCCGGGATCCGGCGGCGCTTCGTACGGAAGTAGCGTAAAAACATCAGCCGCGGTCCCTGTTGTCACAACGGCGGTGCCCAGTGGAGCTCGGGGGCCGCGCCCTGACAAGAGGCCGCGACAATCACCGGCCCCAGACGGGGGCCAGGATGAATTATGCCCTGTGCATGGCACCAGCTATCATACCGCTACTGAATGCTGGGAAATCCAGAAGCTCGCGGAGCGCTTCCGGAAAGGGAAGCAGCCTCTAACTGATGCCCCACCCAACGATCAAAGGGGCGGCAAGCAGAAGGTCGAGGCCCAAGACGGCGTCGACCGCCAGGTGGAGTTCCAGGAGCTTCAGCACGCCGTAAAGGCAGTGCGCAGTCATGGGAGCTCCAGCTCCAGTGATGACGAGCACCGGAAGATGCTCTATGTCATCTTCGGCGGGTCCGCTGACCCCCCGTTCCGGAGCACGGCTAAGGCCTTGCGTCGAGCGGTAGCGTCGGTGGCTCCCCTCCCAGGTGCAGCACCACACCTCAGGTGGATAGGAACCCCCATCAGCTTCGATGACACCGACTGCCCCAGGAACATGGCTGGGGCCGGCCAACTGCCGCTCGTGGTGGCCCCCACTATCACCAACATGAAGATGTACCACGTTTTGGTGGATGGCGGGGCTGGGCTGAACCTCATCAGTCGCACAGCCTTCCAGAAGCTGCAGATCCCGATGGCCAAGCTCGCCCCATCGAGCCCGTTCTCAGGGGTGGGACCGGGACAGGTCGTTCCCTACGCCACATCAGCCTCCCGGTGACCTTTGGGGCACCGGACAGCTACCGGACAGAGTACGTTCTGTTCGACGTGGCCGAGATTGACCTCCCCTTCAACGCCATAATCGGCAGGCCAGCCCTGTACCGATTCATGGCAGTAGCCCACTACGGCTACCTTGTCTTGAAGATGCCTACACCAACAGGTGTCCTCAAGGTTTGTGGAGACCGTGCTGCCGCAGTGTTAGCCTTGGAAAAACTTCAGGCGCTTACAGCGACTAGAGCGCCAACCCTCGGCAGCGCAGAACCAAACCAGCTCCACCCAAGTGCGCGCCACCGTGCCTCTTCCACAGCACCCTGCGTGCAACCCCTCGATGAGGACGACGTCCCCACAAGGCTCGTCCGAATCAGCGCCGATGCCACCCAGACCACCCGGGTAGCCGGGGGCCTGGATAGCAAATAGGAAGGCGCGCTCGTTGCCCCCCTCCGGCACAATGTCGATGTGCTGCATGACAGCCGTCGCCGAGGCCAGAGATCCCTAGGGAGGTGATTGAGCACTACTTAAAGGTCTTTCCCAACGTCCAGCCGACCGACAAGATGGAGAGTCCGCCGCTCCCGACGCTTGGCAAACCGTGTTGTTATCCCGAAGGCCAGCGAGAAGCTCCAGAAGTGCATCCACTACACCAGCCTCAATAAGGCATGCCCTAAAGACCTATTTCCTCTCCCTATGATAGACCAAATAGTAGACTCGATGCCAGGCTGTGATATGCTGCGCTTCCCAAATGCTTGCTAGGGCTCCCATCAGACCCCTGTGTCTGGAGTAGTTGAAGGGCACCCTTTACCTGCTAATCCCGGCATAAACCGACTCGGCGTAGCTAGGGGTCCCACGAATTTCTGGTCTTCGCGCCAATGGCTTTAACCCCATACCACCGTAACCTGTTTCGCTACCAAGAAGCAAGCACCAAAAAACCCCGGAGGCCCAAACCGGACCTCGGATCCCCGACACAACCTCCCGGAGGTGCAATGGGACCCCTCCCCGGAGGCCCAGCAGGACCCCCCGGAGCTCCCGGGACATCAGCGGAGCTTCCCTGAAGGTCCAAAGCAGCCGGGGGACCTCCGAGTATCGAGCACCCGGCGGTCTCCCCAGGCTAAAAGCTATCCTCCACAGCCCCCACGCGGCGGACAATGCCGCCGAATGGGCGGCGGAGCTACTGAAGTTTGACCTAGGCTCCCTTTCCCGTCATGCAGACATTAACCGAGCACTAGTTGACTTGTGGCTGAAGTAGACGCACGCTCAGGGGGCCACGAAGACGATGAAACAGGACCCTGAGCCCTGACCTTCACCAGGCCTTACCGAATGATGTTCGTCGACGGCTCCTTGCGAAAGCAGGGGGCCGATGCTAGCGTACTATTCCTCACGCTATCGGGGGAGCAGTCTGGGTATGTGGCACGTTTCAATTCCAAGGCAGCCAGCAACATAGCAAAGCATGAAAAGCTCATCCTTCTTGCTAGTCGTTGGCTCAGGGCAACTCCCAGTCTGGTTATCGACCAAGATGGTGGAGACAGACCTCCTCGCCTTGGACCAGCACCACGTACCGCGCGTTAGCAAGGCCACAGCTGACGCCTTTCAACAAAGACCCCCACCGGAGCCACTGTGCCCAAAGGGGGCTCTGAGAGGACGTTGCCGCGGCCCACAGCCCGGCCCGCCGAGCCGGACGAAGGGGGCTAGACCAGCACCTCGAAGCTGGCGGTCCCGGCAGCAATGGACGCCGCCAAGGATCACAAGCGTCACTGGGGACTCCGTGCAACCCAGCGTTCAAGATCCAGATGCTCAAGTCAGACCCGATGCATGGATCACGGAGGTCCGGGACTACTTGAAAGACAATATCCTCCCTGATGAATGTGTATCCGCTGAACGGATTGTGCGTATGGCTAAGAGACACATGGCGGTAGAGGGGGATCTCTACCGACGTGGCGCCGACCACATCCTATTGCGGTGCATAACCCAGGGGGAAGGCTGCGACTTGTTCGCTGAGATCCATGGAGGCGAATGTGGGAGTCACTCTTCCTCACGCACGCTTGTCGGTAAAGCCTTTCGGCATGGCTTCTACTGGCCGGCAACACTCCAGGATGCCGTCGAGCTGGTCGAGAGCTGCTAGGCGTGCCTGTTCCACGCCAAGCAGATCCATACACCGGCTTGGATGGTACAGATGATCCAGCCCACATGGCCATTTGCCATACTGGGGCTGGACATCCCGGGCCTGGGACCATTCCCCAGAACCGAGGACGGGGACCCGCTCCCCAACCTTCGGAACATGGAACACCGCTGTAAGTTCTACCCCTAGAGCAACAATAGGACAGACCCTTCTTTTTATAATAAATTCCATAAAAAGTCCAAGAACAGGGCTTGGAGCAGCTAAGCCTCAGGGGACGGTCTAGGACTACGTTCAGCTTCGCCTGGTTCCGGGCCCGAGGACTCCACGTGCCCTGCAAGCCCGGACCTCTCCTCAGGCGGGAGCTCCGGGCCCGCCGCATGACCAACAGGCCCGGACCCCCCTCCGATCTCGTGAGGCGGGTCCTGGAGACCTCCGGAACCCTTAGTACACAGTGAGGACCCGGAGAAGGTGTCTATGCAGAGCTTCGAGATTGGTCAAGGCCTCCGAGTCCTTGCGGAGCTAAGGACTCGGTCAGGAAAAGCCAAGAAGAAGACTAGGACATGCAGACACAGAAAGAAACAGGAGTCTGTCCATACGAAGGCTCCACGAGCTGGGCTACAGACTCAACAAAAATAAAAAATGAAGTACAGGGCCTTGTGGACACGAGGGCAGATGCCTAGGAGTCCCCGGACTCCCGATGAAACCTAGAGGCCACGAGGGCAGCTAAGTCCTCGACTTCGGCACGGGCAGCTTCCTCCCGATCGGCGACGGGTCCTAGACGAACCGGCCCCAGAGAAAAGGAAGGGTCTCGGCTAATGAAGCACGACAGAACGTGCATGGCAACCTCCTTCGCGAGGCCCCGACCTTCCGCTTCCAGCTCATCGGTGATCACTGATTCGAGCCGACCTAGCTCGTCGCTGAGAGACTCAAGGGCCGGGGCCGCTTCGGACATCGGCCGCGCTGGGGTCTCCACCTGCACAGGGCTGAAACCAAGAGGAGCCAAGGCGGATCCCGCCTTGGCAATGAAGCACCAGACCGCCTGGGCCTCGGCAGTCCGCAAGGACTGGAGCCTCTCTACCTCTTGGCGAGCCGCTAGCTCGCGATCCATCGCCGCCTGACGCTCCTTGGAGAACTGCTCCTCCCTCGCGGCGACAGCCGACTCACGGAGCTCCAGCTCCTCCACCTTGGCCCTCAGCCGGGCGGTGGTCTTCTCCTCCTCGGCCGCAGCGGCACGTTCCCGATCAGCGACGGTGTGCTCCCG
This sequence comes from Neostapfia colusana, assembly GCA_030760725.1. Classification (NCBI taxonomy): domain Eukaryota; kingdom Viridiplantae; phylum Streptophyta; class Magnoliopsida; order Poales; family Poaceae; genus Neostapfia; species Neostapfia colusana. The sequence goes on along the minus strand of JASWHV010000018.1, from coordinate 17,693,449 downwards.
ACGGGCTACCTGCAGCTGCAACTCCTCCGCGGCGGCGGAACACTCCTTGGCTTTGGCTTCAGCTTGGGCCAGAGCCTCGCGGTAGGTGGCACGAACCCGCTGGGCCTCTAACTCCAAGCGGCTAATGGCCTTCTTCTGAGTGCCAAGCAGAGCACTCATGGCCTCAAGCCTTGACTGCCTTGAGTCAAGGTCCGCCTGGGCCCGCTGCTGCCAGCTGAGAAGGCGTTCCCTCTCACCGGCCAATGCCTTCCGCAACTGCTCAAAGGCAGATTGGAGCTGCCGGGCGCTGGTCTGGACACGCCCCAGGGCGTCCCACACGGGCGCCGGAGCAGGGGGGGTAGGAGTTGCGCCGCTGGACCCCCCTGACGAGTCTAAGACCGGCGGGGGCGCCGGCGCCTCAGCAGCCACGGTAGGGCGCTGTCCTAAGCCGGCCAGGGGGCCAGCAGGCGCACCTACAGCAGCCCTCCCGGTCTCAAGACCTGGCTTCTGGACTGGTGAAGGAGGGCGGGTAGGAGCAGATGCGGCCACCGCGGAAAATGAACCCGCTGGTGCAGAGGGTGCCCCCGTCGATTTGGGAGCCATGGGAGCCGCCACGGTCCCCAGGTGCTGAGGCGCGGAGCTTCCGCTGGTTGAAGGCGGCCGGATAAGAGGCCCGCCCCTGGCAGCCGGTCGGTCCCTGCAAAGAAGAAGAAGCCCTCAGAATAAGAGAAGAGGCAAGAGCTCTGCTCCTATAAGCCAGAAAGAATAACACTTACTGGGCGGCATGAGCGCTCCAGCGAGCTTGCAGCACTGGCCTCTGGGCTGTAGCTGAACCGCCAGGACCAGCGGCTGGAACGGTCGCGGAATGGGACGCCTGGATCCCCGGCGCACTCGCCGGCGTCGCCCCACCAACATCCATCCTGGGAGCCCCTCCGCTTGAGGAAGGATGGCGAGGTACTTGGGCTGATTCGGATGGCTGCTGGAGAGACCCGCCGGGGAGGGACACTCGGGACCTCTTCGGGTCACCACCCGATGGACCAGCACCTCCGGGAGATGGGAGCAAAGTAGCTCCGGCACCCTGACTCGGCACAGGCGGCACCCTCGGAGGATACCGGCCGCGTTTCTTCTCTAGATGCCCGAGGGCCGGCTCTTTTCCTTTCCCTTTGTTGGCGGCTTGGGTTCCATCGGCTCTGGGGGAGGGTTTGACAGCAGCGGATGCCTCATGCCCTGACCCGGGGTGCTCGGTTCCTGGAATGGTGATACCCCGGAAGGCATCCCCAACCTGCCGGACGGCGATCCCGATATCATCAAGGTTCGGCATCTTCAGCAGGAGCTTTGACCTCCTCTGAGGCTCCAAGAAGAGGGGGGTGGCAGAGGGCAGAAGGGCGGGGTCGCCACTGGGAATGTAGTCACCGCTCACCATGCTCACCATCTCATTCAGCTCCTCGTCGGAAGGGTCAGAGCCGGGGCCTCTCTCCAGCCTGGTACAGTCCTGCTCGCCGGTGTAGTACCATGCTGGGCGGCTACGCTGCTGCAAGGGAGCAATACGGCGCGACACAAAGTCCATCAGCACCATTAGAGACGTCAGCCCCTCGTTGGCCAAGAACCGGATCCGCTCCAAGACCGGGGTGTACCCCTGCTCCAGCTCAGGGATCTCCTCCCAGAAGCGGCGATCGGTGGTTGGGCTGGCGGTTGGGAGTTGTAGGCGATCGTGCTCGTCGGTCTGCACTACCACCCAGCTCTCCCTCCAGTTCTCCCACCTTGATGCGCTGAAGGGCAGGAGGTATCCAGAGACCTTGGGGTCTTTGCAGCGATGCTGGAAGTAGTATGCCCCCATCTGAGTCTTTGAGCCTCGCCCAGTCGTCCGCAGCACAAAGAAGTGGCGGAAGAGCGTCACGGAAGTGTGCACCCCCACGAACATCTCGCAGAAGTGAACAAAAACTGCAGCCATTGCGAAGGAATTGGGGGAAAGATGGTGGAGCTGGAGACCGTATGTCTCCAACAGGGTGACAAAGAAGGAAGAAATCGGCGGAACGAACCCCGCCAGAGCATAAGCGGTGAAGAAGACTATCTCCCCCTTTTCCAGGACCAGGGGGAGAGATCCTCGGCGAAGCCGATGTTTCTGCTCTTCTGAGCGCCAGCCCAGCAGCCTGCGCACTGGCCCGAGCTCGGAAGAGCGAACAAGGCGCGTCGGGAGCAATTTGGAAGCCATGGCGAAAGAGGGCGCAAGGGCAGGAGAGCCGGGGCGCAAGAGTTCAAGGGAAGTACGAGCGCAATGCGAAGGGAAGCCGCGATGCGAGTGAGATCCCCTTTTTAAAACTTTCTAGTGATGATTCAAGGTAATTCGAAAACCTCCGGAAACATCGCGTCGGCGACCTAGTTGGCTCCGAGGCCGGGCACCGATGAAAGGTGGACCCAAGCCGCCCAACTGAAGCGGTGGGTCAAGGAGTCAGACGCCCCAGAAGGCAAGCCGGCAAGGCACTTCGGCAGTTCCCGAAGAAAGAGCCGCAACATGCTGAAGTGGTGTTCTTGGGAACCGCCACAGTAAAAGCAACCATCAATTGAGCGCATGCTCCCACGATCCCGTGGCTGTTCGTGCTCCGGCAGCGGTCAATTCGGGACTTAGAGCAAGTGCGCGGATCGGAAGAGACGGAGGTCCCACCTCGGGCTCGCTATCTCCCCCGAGATGGGCCCGGGGGCCACTGTCGGTACCTGGGATATGGGGTACCCCCGCGCACAGGGTAAAATGCCTAAGGAACTCGCCCTTCTCCGCAGGGAGAGCTCCGAAGGCGCCACGCGTCCGGCGGGGCCGGACCTCCCTCTCCTCAGAGGAGAGCTCCGGGCCCGCCACGTGGCATACAGAAGCCGGACCTCCCCCTCCGCGGGAGAGAGGTCCGAAGGCGCCGCGTGTCCAGCAGGGCCGGACCTCCCTCTCCTCAGAGGAGAGCTCCGGGCCTGCCACGTGGCCAACAGAAGCCGAGCCTCTCCCTCCGCGGAGAGAGGTCCGGAGGCTCCACGTGCCCCGCGGGACTGACCCTTCTCTCCTCTGAGAAGGGCTCCGGGCTCGCCACGTGGCAGCAGAACGACGCTGCCTGCCCCGAGCGATAGGCAGCGGGTGTAAAGACGCCCCATACCTTGCCCATACAAGGTATTCAAGGCCCACGTGTTTACGCCCGCTGCCTACCGCTCGGGGGCAGGCAGCGCTCTTCTGCTGGACACGTGGCGGGCCCGGAGCCCTCCTAGAGGAGAGGGAATCCGGCCCCGCAGGACACGTGGAGCCTTCGGACCTCTCTCCGCAGAGGGGAGGTCCGGCTTCTGTCGGCCACGTGGCAAGCCCGGAGCTCTCCTCTGAGAAGAGGGAGGTCCGGCCCCGCTGGACACGTGGCGCCTTCGGACCTCTCTCCCGCGGAGGGGGAGGTCCGGCTTCTGCAGGCCACGTGGCAGGCCCGGAGCTCTCCTGTGAGGAGAGGGAGGTCCGTCCCCACCGGACGCGTGGCACCTTCGGAGCTCTCCCTGCGGAGAAGGGCAAGATCCTTAGGCATTTTCCCCTGTGCGCGGGGGTACCCCATATCGCGGGTACCGACAAATACCTTGTACGGGCAAGGTATGGGGCATCTTTACGCCCGCTGCCTACCGCTCGGGGGCAGGCAGCGCTGTTCTGCTGGCCATGTGGTGGGCCCGGAGCCCTCCTCAGAGGAGAGGGGGGTCCGGCCCCGCAGGTCACGTGGAGCCTTCGGACCTCTCCCCGCGGAGGGGGAGGTCCGGCTTCTGGCGGCCACGTGGCAAGCCCGGAGCTCTCCTCTGAGAAGAGGGAGGTCCGGCCCCGCTGGACACGTGGCGCCTTTGGACCTCTCCCCCGCGGAGGGGGGAGGTCCGGCTTCTGCAGGGCACGTGGTGAGCCCGGAGCTCTCCTCTGAGGAGAGGGAGGTCAGGCCCCGCCGGACGCGTGGCGCCTTCGGAGCTCTCCCTGCGGAGAAGGGCGAGATCCTTAGGCATTTTTCCCCTGTGCGCGGGGGTACCCCATATCGCGGGTACCGACACCTGCCTTCCTCCTATGGAAATTTATATGAAAAGAAACATGTCCTACTTTGCTCTTCCCTTGTGCTCATTTAAATTACGTATTAAATTTTTATGACTGCACTTCCAGCGTATGCTTACCATGCGCTCAGCTCCCTCTTCTCATTCTCACCTCTAGTCGGCATTTGCTGCCCTACCAAAGGCGGTTGCGTTGGAGGTACCTGCCGATGGCAAGGGGGGCCCCGACCTCCCGGCACTTCGCGCACTATAGTCCCCAAGCACCGTATAAGTGGATGGGGACCGTAAGCCAAATAAGACTATGAGATAGAGGATGGGGAGCCCCCAAGGAAAATTACGTTTCCCTTACTTGTGTGCAGGACCTCTCGGCCTCAGCTCCCCGTAGGAGTATGGTAGGTGCACTCAACCAATGGGACACACCTACCAGGGGGCCGCTACGGGATCACGCAAGACCAGAACTCCAAGGTAAGACCAAAGAACCCGGACCTCGCCACCTCCGCAGGGGCGAGACCTGAAGGTCCCACGTGTCCAGCGGGGCCAGACCTCCCTCTCCTCAGGGGGGAGCTCCGGGCCCGCCACGTGGCTGACAGAAGCCGGACCTCCCCCCTCCGCGGGGAGAGGTCCGAAGACTCCACGTGTCCCGCGGGGCCGGACCTCCCTCTCCTCAGAGGAGAGCTCAAGGCCCGCCACGTGGCTAGCAGGCCCAGACCTCCCCATTCTCATGGGGCAGGTCCTGGAGACCTCCGGGGCCCTTAATACAGTAAGGACCCGGGGAAGGTGTCTGTGCAGAGCTTCGAGATTGGTCAAGGCCTCTGAGTACCTTGCGGAGCTAAGGGCTCGGCCAGGTAAAACCAAGAAGAAGACAAAAGCACGCAGACGCAGAAGATAACAAGAGTCTATTCATACAAGGCTCCATGAGCTGGGCTACAAACTCAACAAAAATAAAAAAGGAGGTACAGGGCCTTGTGGCCATGGGGGCAGATGCCTAAGAGTCCCCAGACTCCCGTTGGAACCTAGAGGCCACAAGGGCGGCCACGTCCTCGACCTCGGCCCTGGCAGCTTCCTCCCGCTCGGCAACGGGCCCTAGAAAAACTGGCTCCAGAGAGAAGGAAGGGTCTTGGCTCCGGAAGCACGCCAGTACGTGCGTAGCGACCTCCTTCACCAGGCCCCGTCCCTCCACCTCAAGCTCGTCGGTGATCACCGCTTCGAGCCGGCCCAGCTTGCCGCCGATGGACTCAAGTGCCACGATTGCCTCGGACATCTCCTGCGCTGGAGCCTCCATCCGCACCGGGCTGAAACCAAGAGGAACCAAGGCGGATCCCGCCTCGGCAATAAAGCCCCAGACTGCCTGGGCCTCGGTAGACCGCGAAGACTGGAGCTTCTCTACCTCTTGGCGAGTCGCCAGCTCGCGATCCAACACCGCCTGGCGCTCCCGGGAGAATTGCTCCTCCCTCGCAACAGCAGCCGACTCACGGAGCTCCAGCTCCTCGGCCCGAGCCCTCAGCTCACCCTCTTTGGCCTTCAGCCGTGCGGCAATCTTCTCCTCCTCGGCCGCTGCAGCACGTTCCCGGTCGGCGACGGCGCACTCTCGACGAGCTACCTGCAGCCGTAACTCCTCCGCGGCAGCAGAGCGCGCCTCGGCCTTGGCTTCAACCTGGGCCAGGGCCTCGTGGTAGGAAGCGCGGAGCCGCCGGGTCTCTGAGTCCAGGCGGCTGATGGCTTTCTTCTGAGTCAAGCAGAGCACTCATGGCCTCAAGTCTCGACTGCCTCGAGTCAAGCTCCGCCTTAGCCTCCTGGGTTCGCTGCTGCAGGAGGTGCTACCAGCCAAGAAGGCGTTCCCTCTCTCCGGCCAGCGCCCCCCGCTCCCACTCAAAGGCGGCCTGGAACTGCTGGGCGCTGGTCTGGACACGCCCCAGGGCATCCCACATTGGCGCCGGGACAGAGGGGACAGGAATCGTGCCCCTGACCTCCCCTGTCGCGTCTAAGACCGGTGGAGGTGCTGATGCCTCAGCAACCGGAGCAAGACGCTGTCCTGAGGTATCCAGGGAGCCAGCAACTGCACCTACAGCGGCCCTTCCAGCCTCAGCACCGGACTTCCGGGCTGGTGAAGGAGGGCGGACAGGTGCAGCCGCAGCCACCGCGGAGGGCGAACTCGCCGGCACAAGAGAAGCCCCCGCCTACTTGGGGGCCATTGGAACCACCGCGGTTCCCAGATGTTGTGGCGTGGGGCCTCCGCCAATTGGAGATGGCCGGGTAAGAGGCCCGCCCGCGGCAGCCGGTCGGTCCCTGCAGGAAAAGAAAGCTCTCAGGCTAAGAGAGGAGACGAGAACGCTACTCCTACAAGCCAGAAGGAGAAACACTTACTGGGCGACATGAGCGCTCCAACGGGCTTGTAGCCCCGGCCTCTGGGCCGCAGTCGAACCGCCAGGACCTGCAGCTGGAACGGTCGTGGGCTGTGGCGTCTGGACCCCCGGCACACTCCCCGGCGTCGCCTCACCGGCGTCCATCCTAGAAGCCCCTCCGCCTGAGGAAGGATGGCGGGACGCTTGGGATTCTTTGGACTGCCGCTGTCCGGGAAGAGACCCGCTGGAGTGGGACACCCAGGGCCTCTTCGGGTCACCACTCGATGGACCAGCGCCCCCGGGAGAGGGGTGCAAGGGTGCTCCGGCTCCCTGACTCGGCGCAGGCGGCGCCCTCGGAGGAGACCGGGCGCGTTTCTTCTCCGGATGCCTGGGGGCCGGCTCCTTCCCCTTCCCCTTGTCGGCGGCTTGAGTTTCACCGGCTCTTGGGACGGGTTGGGCAGTAACAGACGCCTCGCGCCCCGATCCGGAGCGCTCGGTTCCCGGGATCGAGATGCCCCGGAAGGTATCCCCAACCTGTCGGACGGCGATCCCAATGTCGTCGAGGTTCGGCATCTTCTGCAGTAGCTCTGACCTCCTCTGCGGCTCTAAGAAGAGGGGGATGGCAGAGGACGGGAAGGCAGGGTCGCCACTGGGGATGAAGTAGCCGCTCACCTTGCCCACCATCTCGTACAACTCCTCATCGGAAGGATCAGAGCCGGGACCCCTCTCCAACCTGGTACAGTCCTGCTCACCAGTGTAGTACCATGCTGGGCGACTGCGCTGCTGCAAGGGCGCAATACGGCGCGACATGAAATCCATCAGCACCATCAGGGACGTTAGCCCCTCTTTGGCCAAGAACCGGATCCGCTCCAAGACTGGTGCGTACTCTTGCTCCAACTCTGGGATCTCCTCCCAGAAGCGACGTTCGGTGGTTGGGCCAGCGGTCGGGAGCTGCAGGCGATCGTGCTCGTCGGTCTGCACGACCACCCAGCTCTCCCTCCAGTTTTCCCACCTCGACGCACTGAAAGGTAGAAGGTACCCAGAGACCTTTGGGTCCTTGCAGCGATGCTGGAAATAGTACGCTCCCATCTGGGTCTTCGAGCCGCGCCCGGTCGTCCGCAACACGAAGAAGTAGCGAAAGAGCGTCACCGAAGGGTGCACCCCCACAAACATCTCACCGAAATGGATGAAGACAGCGGCCATTGCGAAGGAGTTGGGAGAGAGGTGGTGGAGCTGGAGACCATACGTCTCCAGCAATGTGACGAAGAAGGAAGAAATTGGTGGGACGAACCCCGCCAGGGCGTAAGCAGTAAAGAAGACCATCTCCCCCTTTTCCAGGAGCAGGGGGAGAGATCCCCGGCGAAGCCAGCATTTCTGTTCCTCCGTGTGCCAGCCCAGCAGCCTGCGCACAGGCCCAAGCTCGGCGGAACGAGCGAGACGTGTCGGGAGCAGGTTGGAAGCCATGGCGGGGGAGGGCTCAAAGACAGGAAGACAAAGGCACAAGAGTCCAAGGAAAAGCGCTGGGAAGTGCGAAGGGAAGCTGCAATGCGGGTAAGATCCCCTATTAAAACTTCCCAGGTGCGATTCCAAGCGATTCGAAACTCTTCGAATACACCCCATGGGCAACCGCTTCAGCTCCAAGACCGAGCGCCGATGACAGGTGGGCCCAAGCCGCCCAGCTGAAGCGGTGGGTCAAGGATTCAGTCTCCCAAGAAGAAGAGCCAGCAAGGCGCTTCGTGTGACGGCCCCACGGGACCTCGTCGGGTGGTGCCGTGTTATGCGGCACCCAATAGCACACGGGTCGATGGAAACACATCATATTACATAAATAGTTTGCGGAAGCGTACAAGAAAGTTTTACAAATACTTATATCAGAGTCAACTACAGCGGAAGACTATCACTCTCACGACTCCTATCTAAACTAGCAACAAAGAAACGGTCCAGCCCGCGGACGTTTCTTACTAGCAACACGAAGACAATCTGCAGCGGCGAGGATGCTCTTAGAGTAAGCACTCGGAGGTTCCCGAGTCTCATCGGCATCCCTTCTCATAAGCATCGAGTCAATTACCTGCAAAACAACTCGGATAGCATCCGTGAGCATAACGCTCAGGAAGACTTAACCGTCACCCTAAACATGAAACTCTAAGTGAGGTTATGAACCTAACATAGGATGGCATAAGCATAATTAAACTCGCCTAAAAATGAATCCTTACTTTCAGTATTAATTGCAGTATTTTAAGTAACCCTGGGCACGCCACATCGGGAGTCCACAATCAAACAAGAAACGCTTTCCCCCGATGTAAATTGCTCATGGCATAAAAGAATCGAGTTTGCACTAGCCTATTCACCAAGATCCAATACAAAGGTAGGATAATACTTCACATCAAAATGATTAGTTCCTTTCTCATGCAAGTTCTTACTACGTCACGACTGTGAGAACAAGTATGCTCGGTCCATTCCGCGAGCGACAGTGATTTAAATCAATAACACCCGGACTACACGACACGTACGCACGTACTTGACGTTGCCTACAACAACCATCACTGACGTCGTACGTGGCAGCCTTTCCCCCATTTCACCCCCGTTGAATCGATCAAGTCGCCCTGTACAGTAGCTACTCTCATGGTGCACCTAACGACATGAGATGTCATGAGAATATTCCCCACATACTGCACACCGGCCGTCCGCCTGAGGCGACCCGAAAAGTCCCAACGACAGCTTCCTGAGGTACATCGGTTTACTGGGTCCCCTATAGCCAGCATGCGTCTGGTACACAACTCAAACTTGTTCAACAGGGCCGCATACGGATCGGTCCTTTACCGACACGGACAGGTCTACAGCACCCAGGCCCCTATGTCCTGCTGCCCCTACAACCTTCCGGTCTCAACTTTAACTTGCTAATTCATTTATGAACCAATCCCGTATGCCCCTGTTATTCCTGAAACTGCGAGTAGCATCTCACCACTCGACTTCTACCGAACCGTACTTAAGCATGGCAGTTCTACACGGTGAAAGACACCTACCCAATACTCCATGGGTCATTTGGCTATGCAAGTGGAGTATCAAACACTAGACCTAATGCACAGTTTAAATCTTAACCGAAAGTGAATACAAAAGAAAAACTTAACAGTTGTTAAATGCAAACCAGAGCTTGCCTGTTTTGCAGGGTAGTCGTATATAACAGTTAGTGTCCTTGCAGATCCACCCTTGTCTCTCCGGAGCTTGATCCACTTCGATGAATCACTCCTTTGAGTCCCCTTCTTTGTGGTTCCTATTGAGATGCATATGCATATGTTTCATGGAATGTAATGGAAAGAAGTTATAGAATTACTTTCTTAAGAACAGAGGTTGTGTGGAAAAGCCAAGCATGGCTTGGTTTGCCTCTGTTGTGCAAAGAACAGAATTAAACTAAATTGACCTTAAGGCCTTAGCTATACACTAATCATTTTCCCTAATGATCCTAATAGACAAGCTGAAAAGATTTGAGTGCAACTGAAGAACAAGAACTCCAATGGCCTCAAAACTTTTACAGCAGGTTCTATACTACCTAAGGATTGAGCTTGCCAATTTGCAGCTAATGTGGAGTCATGTTGTGTCCTCCCCAAATTCTCACAATATCTCTTATGTATTCCCACATATACACAAGTATGGAGAATAAGAACAGGGAGTTCCAGGACTCATCCTGGGCAGATAATTTCCAGGTGAGTTCCTGGCCACATGAAAGTAATCTGGTCCAAATTTCAGCTCTTTTACTTGAGTAGTTCTCCCAGAACAATCCTTTAAGCATTTGTACTTAAAAGAATTAATTCTAGAGTAATGTGCATTTTCATGCCCAATTAAATGAACTAAAATTCCAAGTATGTCTCAGAGAGCCTGCCTAGATTTTCCTATGATTTTTGGAGCTATGTATTGCCAAGAACAGATTTTTGAAGTGGGAAACATTTTCTGAAAATGTTTCTGGATTCTTTTGAACACAGTAGTTTGCATTTAGCAAATTCCTACTCCAATGCTCTTCAAAGGAGCTGAAAATTTGCTAGTAGGTCAATACTATGCTAAAGAATATTCTGGCAAAATTTGGGAATTTTTGGATAACCCAAACTCCCTCAATAATTCTTTTTTAGAAAACATTCTAAGAATTATCCAGAATAAACTATTGATTTTCATACAAATCCAAGTTCATATTTGGACAGAACTCGGAAAGATGAATCCAACCCAAGTGGAATCACTCAAATTGGAGTTTTTTACAGGGAGATATGAATTTCCAAAGATTGAGCTAACACTGGAATTATTTTCCTATTGAAAATCCGGCTGGACCCACAGTTTTGAATTCCAGCCAATAGAAACGAAGCCACACCGGGCCACAGCGTGTCTGCGCGCCAACACACGGGATCCCGGCCACACCCGATCCCGGGTTTTAAATTCTCTTCTGCTGACAGATGGGGCCCACGCTTCGTCTTCTACCTGCGGCTCCCTCGCTCGTGCCCGCGCTGCTCCTCGCCGGCCCGACGCCGGAGCTCACCGGCTCGCCGTTTCTGGCCACCGTCTGAGCAGAAACTCGCTGCCAGGGAGTTTGTGACACCGAGGAACACGGCTATGGGGCTTGCTAGGGCTGCCGACGACCGGAACATGGTCGGCGACGTGTGACTGCCTCTGTGGTATTTCGGCAGCGTCGCCTAGGGTTTCCGGCCCGCCAAAACCTGCGCCGATGTGCCCTACAGCACCAGCGCAGCTCTAGGAAGATCGGCACGACCTCCAAATGGCTTGGGATTGGTTGTAAATAGGTTGTCGCCGTGCGACCGAATGGGTCCGCCATGAACACCTCTAGTCGAGCTCGAATTCCGTCGTGCTGAGGCGTTTTCATGCGCTGGATCCTAAAGGAGAAATGACCGCCGGCTAATCCAGCGTCTATGTGCCAAATTTGATGACTTATGGAGGATCAGAGGGCAAGAATTTGAAAGAATCATACCGGAAGCTCGGAATGGGGTCGCCGGAGCAAAACTTTGAAATTTGCCGGCGATGCTTCACGGTATGGCCTGAGCTTGGGCTGAGAGCAGCACCGCACCCGTGCGCGTCCGTAGGTGTGATCGTTTGGCCGTGAAACCCGCTGTGGAGGGCTGTCCACGAGCGCCCGATCACTTTCTCGGATTAGGTCACCGCGGCGGCGGTCGTTCTCGGGCACCGGAGGCCGTAGCTCACTGGCTTGCGGGTCGGGGAGGTGGAGGCCGAGATCGCGGCGATGTTTAGCAGCTCAGGGGAGGAAGAGGCGCTCCGTTTCCGGGATTTCTCGAGCAGACCGAAGCAGCGGCGGTGAGGTGCTCGGCTCTCGGTTTGTTTGCGAGGAGAAGAAAGAAATTGTGCTTTGCTGCGGCCGGTGGGGGGGGCACGTGATCACGTTGGGGGCGCGGCCAGGACCGACCTCGGAGCGCCAGCGCGTGGAGACCGGCAGCAGCAGCTGGCGCGGCAAGCTCCTCTGTGGCGCTCGCGAGCTGCTCGGGAAAATCTCCCACCGAGAGCAAAACTTAGTAAGTCTCCTCCTTTAGCTCTATGACATGTGGGTCCCACTCCACATGTACCTCCCAGATATTTGTTCAAGCTGATCTCTTTAATCCCCAGAATTCTAAGTTTCAAAAGGTGGGCTAGAATTTGAATCCTTCCACTTCAGTTTGAATTTGCTTGCCAAATTTGAATTTGGTTGAAGTTTGCAAATTCTCCTCTTTAACTCCTTTTTGAGCCCACCCTACAATTGAAAAGTTTGTGAGCAAACTTTTCCCTATAATCCCAACTATAGGGCTGCATGTTTATTCAAAGTTTTTGGTCACCCTATGTGTGAACTTTGAATTTCAAATCTGAATTTTAAACTTTCATGCAAAGAGGTATTTAACTCCTTATTGGTCCAACACTTTTAAATAAAAAGGTGAACCTCATGTTGGATGTTCATCCATGTATTATCTTGCATGAAGAAAAGTTTTAGCAAGTCCCATTTTTCATGTCTTTGCCACACATATGAACTCAAATCTTGGTTTTTATTCATACACATTTTTGGGACTTTTACATTCCTCCCCCCTTAAAAGAATCTCGTCCCGAGATTACAAAAGAGGAACGAGACGGGAGAGGTAATTACAAACTGTACAAAGCTAAAAATTCCGGATAGTTGGTGTGGAGATAATCTTCACTTTCCCACGTCGCCTCTTCCGTGGTGTGATTACTCCACAGCACCTTGTAAAATTTGATCGTCCGGTTGCGGGTTACCCGGGCCTTTTCATCCAAAATCTGAACCGGTCGCTCGGTGTAGGTCAGGTCCGGTTTCAATTCGTTGATGTCCTCAGTGCGAACAGCAGCGGTGAATTTGAGGCACTTCCGCAGCTGTGATACATGAAATACATCATGAACACCCGCTAAACTTGCCGGTAAATCCAGCCGGTAGGCTACGGGTCCGCACTTCTCCGTGATAGCGAAAGGACCAATAAAACGGGGAGCGAGTTTCCCCTTTACACCGAACCGGTGTATTCCCTTCATCGGAGATACACGAAGATATACGTGCTCTCCGACGTCAAAATGTAACGGCCTACGCCTTTGATCGACGTAGCTCTTCTGTCGGGATTGGGCAGCCTTTATGTTCTCTTGTATCAACCGAACTCGGTCTTCGGATTCGTTGACAAGATCAATCCCAAACAGAACTCTTTCGCCGGACTCACACCAATTCAGTGGTGTGCGACACTTCCGGCCATAGAGAGCTTCATACGGTGCCATTTTAATACTCGCTTGATAACCGTTGTTGTATGAAAACTCCGCCAGCGGTAGGTGATCGTCCCAATTGCTACCGTGGTGGATGGCACACGCTCTCAACATATCCTCAAGTACTTGATTCACCCTCTCAGTTTCTCCATCGGTTTGAGGGTGATACGCGGAGCTCCTAATCAGCTTGGTGCCCAACGAGGCGTGCAGCTGCTCCTAAAAATGAGCAACAAACAGTGCACCTCGATCTGAAATGATGGTCTTCGGGACACCATGTGAGCATATAATTCTGGAGATGAATAACTACGCATATTGCCTTGCTCGATAATGAGTGTTCACTGGTATGAAATGAGCTGATTTCGTCAACCGGTCGACGATCACCCATATCGAGTCATGCTTCTTGGATGTGAGCGGTAATTTGACGATGAAGTCCATACTCACATCCTCCCATTTCCACGCCGGAATCTTCAAAGGTTGTAGCGGTCCGGCTTTCCGCATATGATCAGCCTTGACCCGTCTACACGTATCGCATTCGGATACGTATTTAGCAATCTCCCTCTTCATCCTCGTCCACCAAAATTTCTGTTTCAAATCTTGGTACATCTTGTTACTTCCGGGATGAATGGAAAACTTTGACAGGTGGGCTTCATCCAAGATCTTCTTCCGGAGTTTCATATTGCGCGGAACCACTATACGGTCGTTAAACCATATTGTAGCGTTCTCATCCTTCCGGAAGCATTTCACCTCTCCGTTGCTCAGTCTTCTCCGTATGTGAGACATACCTCTGTCTCTTTTTTGAGCCTCAACAATCTCTTCACAGATTGTTGGAATGAGCGAGAGATTATAATGCGCGCCATACGGGATGACACGGAGGCTTGGTTCATCATCTTCCAACTCAGCAGCCGCTAAGTTGTGAACGTGGGCTTTCCGACTAAGTGCGTCGGCAACCACGTTTGCTTTTCCTGGATGATAGTGGATCTCAATTTTATAATCTTTGATGAGCTCCAACCATCTCCGTTGTCTCATATTCAGCTCCTTCTGCGTGAAGATATACTTCAAGCTTTTATGGTCGGTGTAGAGGTGAACAAGATTACCAAGTAGGTAATGCCTCCACATCTTCAATGCCAACACCACTGCAGCAAGCTCAAGATCGTGAGTTGGATAATGCTGCTCGTGGTTTCGCAGTTGACGAGACCCATAGGCGACTACACGCCCTTCTTGCATCAGAACGCAGACGAGACCGATGCTGGATGCATCACAGTATACATCGAATGGCTTCGTCGTGTCCGGCTGAGCAAGAACTGGAGCTGTTGTGAGATGTTTCACCAAAGTTTTGAATGCAGCTTCACATGCTGCATTCCACATGTATTTAGTGCTCTTCTTCAGCAGCTCCGTCATTGGTTTAGCGATCTTTGAGAAGTTCGGAATAAACCTCCGATAATAACCCGCTAAACCTAGGAAACTTCAGACCTCGTGGACAGATTTGGGAAATCCCCACTTCAGCACTTGTTCAATTTTGCTGGGATCCACAGCAATGCCCTCTGCTGAAATGATATGGCCTAGGAAAGGCACTTGATCAATCCAAAATTCGCACTTGCTGAACTTGGCATATAATTGGTGCTCCCGCAACCGTTGTAGCACAATGCGCAAATGTTCAGCGTGCTCTTCTTCAGATTTGGAGTAAACCAAAATGTCGTCGATGAATACCACGACAAACTTGTCTAGCTCCGGCATGAATACAGAATTCATCAAATACATAAAGTGTGCCGGAGCGTTGGTTAGCCCAAATGACATGATGAGGTACTCGTAGAGTCCGTATCTCGTTGAGAAAGCTGTCTTCGGTATGTCCTCCGGTCGGATCTTGATTTGATGATAGCCCGACCGAAGATCCATCTTCGAAAATACCTTTGCACCCACAAGTTGATCAAACAGGATGTCAATGCGGGGCAAAGGATACTTGTTCTTTATTGTGACAGCATTGAGAGGACGGTAATCAACACATAGCCGTAGTGTTTCGTCCTTCTTCTTAACGAACAGCGCTGAGCAACCCCAAGGTGAAGAACTTGGTCATATGAAACCCTTGCTCATAAGTTCATTCAGTTGCTCTTTCAACTCCGCTAGCTCATTAGGGGCCATCTTGTAAGGCCTTCGTGAAATAGGCGTCGTTCCCGGCGCCAGTTCAATTTTGAACTCCACGTCCCGTTCGGGCAGCATGCCCGGTAAGTCATCGGGAAATACTTCGGGATAATCACGTACCACCGGAATATCTTCAAGCTTCAGCGCTTCCGTGTGGTAGGCCTTTACCGTATCTGGATCTTCGCTGTCTAAAAACAGCGTGTGCTGTCCGTGAATCGGCGAGTCAATCTGGACAGTCCGGTTACCGATATTGAGAACGGCACCGTGACGATTTAACCAAGACATCCCCAATATAATATCTATCTTCTGCCTATCTAACATAATCAGCGATGTTGGGTATATCTTTCCGCCCAAACACAAAGCTGCTCGGGACACAATCTGATTGGCAGAGATATTTCCTCCTGGTGAACGTATAAGAAAACTCGTCGTGGGAGTATTGGTGGATAATTGGTTCTGATCCACGCATGTTTTTCTGATAAAATTATGGGTTGCACTGGAATCAAAAAGTATGAGCACGGGCACGTCTTTGAGAGTGAACATGCCCGCTAAAACCGGTGCTCCCTCCGGGACATCCTCAATAGCCAGATGTTGCACACTCCCGGATTGCAATGCTGTTATGTTGACTGGAGCAGGTGGCGGCATACCACCTGATGATGATGGCTGTCTGGTGTTCACCAACTTCTCCCGGCATTCTTGCCTAAAATGCCCTGAACGGTGGCAATAAGAACACAGAGGTCTCCCGGTTCTTCGTTGACTTGTGGTTGAGAAGTTGATGTACTTGGCTGCAGCATTGATGCAACATGTGTCATTCGTTGCTGCGGCAATGGTGTTGCTTCAAGACAAGATTCTTGAGCAGGAAATCTGTACGGAGTTGATCTCACTGGTGTTTGCCATCTTTCATCGGATGGTGTGTGATACACCACACGATATTTACGAGAAACGACTGGTGTGTCTTCCTGCACATCCTCACAGTCCCTCTTCTCTGCTTGACACTCAAGTGTCGCTTGTTCTTGCAGCAGAGCAGCACTGATCAACTCGGTGTAACTGCCTTGATTGAACAAAGCTAACTTCTCTTTTAGTATGACACTCAAGCCATAGAAAAAGTAGTCACAAATTGCAGCTTCGCTCGTCGCATAAGCAGGAGCATATTGTGCCAGAAGGTTGAATCGTCTGACATAATCGAGGACACTCATGTCCCCCTGCTTCAAGTTTCTGAATTCTTGCTGTTGGGCCTTAATAAAACCCATAGGAATGTGACGAGCCCAGAATGCTTCACGAAATTCCGTCCACTCCACTTGATGGCCTTCTGGAACGGTGGCGAGATAAGCAAACCACCAATTTCCGGCGGCTCCATGGAGCTGTTGAGCTGCAAATAATGTCTTCTGATATTCATCGCACTCAAACACTCCAAACTTTGACTCCATAACTCGAAGCCACTGATCAGCTTCCACTGGTTCATTGGCTTCCGTGAAAATTGGCGGTTGTGTCGCCAGGAAGTCCAAATAGGCGTTCCGAGGTGGAACGTCCTGTTGTGCACATTGGAGTAAACCTTGTTGTACCAAGGCTTGGAGTAGTCTTGTGTTCTCTTGACTTGACTCGACCATCTGAGCCATGATATCCGCCCATACCGTTGATGGCGGTGCCCCTGGTGGAGTCGAGTCATCACCGTCTCGGCGAGAACTTTCAGCCCTACTCGGAGAATGAGTACGCACCATACTGCAAAATAATCATTTTTGAAGGGAGTCAAACTTGATCTGCACAGTATGTGAAAGTATGTAAAACATGAACATGCTAAAACTTTATGAAAGCATAACAAAATTTCATGTTTACACATCTTTCTAAAGCCAACATATTCAGTTCCTCCTTCTGTACAGAACAGACCTTTCTGTACTTAACCCAGATTTTGATCCAGTTACTAGCATTTTCATAACTCAAGTTGAATACCAAAGTTAAAGTTAACGTCAGTATCTTTTCAACGAGTACTCACATGCCTCTGGATCATCCCTTAATCAGAAGTTATGATCGTTCAAAGTTGACAGAATTTCTGGATAAATTTTGCCAGCACCTCCTTTGTATGTGGCTGTTTTCATCACAGTTTTACATACAAATGGATTAAAATTCTGAACAAACTATGAACTACAAAATTGTTGCAAATTTCCCCACCTTTCCAACGGTGTATCGTATGACCCTTAGAAATTTTTCTACAGACTGTGACGGCTAATTTACAGCAACATCCAGAGAAGTTTGCAGCTGCTCTGTTTTCTGAACAGTTTGCATTCATCTGGACATTCAACCAAGTTGGTGTCGGATTTGGCTCTGGAGTTCTACAGAAAAGTTGTAGAGCACTTAATAACCTTTCCAGAACTGTCTCAAACACCTCCATTGGGTCAAACTAATTAGAGTTACGCTATATTAAAGACCAGAAAAATTTCTGTCTGAACAGAGCACTCTGTTTTTGAGATCAAAAGAAGCCTAGTAATTCTCTTCTTTGAAACTTAGTTCAAATGAAGAGTTCAGTAACTAATATGTGCTTTATCACATCCATTTTTAGTTTGGAAGTTAGTCATGAATGATTTCTTCATAGGTAAGAATACTATCCAGTGTAGTACGGTGGCGATGCACCGTAAGACATATGCCGGTACTACGTGGCCTTACCAAAGAAAAACCTAACCGGATTACACCGGCATATATGTATCCTTAGGTGGCACTAAAACGGTCACTCGCAAACGTGTTCTACACGCACTAAGGTTTTCGTGGTTAGTACCTACATAAGCCACACTCAATCATCAGGTCCGGCTGCACACCGAACCTGGTATCCATACAGTTCGTACACCCGGCCGTCATCACTTGCCCAGGTGTTCTCAAGCCAAACATGCCTTGAGCTACGTGTTCACGTTACGGACCACGTGACGGGGTCTCCCAAATTGCACCACGCACGCCAGGGAAGACGTTGCTCGAATACCCCAAACGACATGAAGAGTCGTAGAGGATACTAAAGCGGGTCGGGTTACCTGCCACCCGTGAGGCTCCACCCTTCAGCTTGTGCGCACTGGTGGACAGCGCATACATGCACCCCCCAAGACATAGACGTCCCGAGATGCACGATTTTCCAACATAACAAATAGGTTAGCTTGCCACCTTCATAATATGCTAATAATAGTCCTTATGTGGGCCTAGTACCGTTAACTCACCGTATCCTAAGTTTTTGACATAATATTGTGACACCCTCACCTTGGGTGTCAGCATATGTTCGTGTTTTATGGAGAAGAAAAACACTTTAAGAAAAGAAGGAACAGAGACAAGTATCTAAAAGATAGCCAATAAAGCTCTCCGAGGGCGCCGAAGGCAACTTCCACGACCAGCAGACCACGTGGCGTGTTCGGAGCTCATCCCCGAGAGGTTGGGGGAGGTCCGACGCTAAACTGACTACGTGGCAGGCTCGGGGGCACCTCCGCGATTGGAAAGAGGTTCGACCCTGTGGGACACGTGCTGCCCGCAGAGCTAGCCGCTGCGGAAGAAGCAAAGGCATTTTTCATAGGACACGTGTCATCCTCGGAGCTAGTCCTCACGGAAATAAGAGGACCAGTCGCGCGGGATACGTGTCAATCTCGGAGCTCATCTCAGAGAAGTCCGGATCTATTGAACACGTGTCGCCACCGGAGCTTATCACCGGGAGGTCCGTCGCTGCTAGACACATGTCGATCTCGGGGCATATCCCTGAGGGAAGGATAGGGGAAGACCGGCACCAACACGTGGCGCGCACGGAGCTCACCTCCGAAGAAGAGGGAGGTCTCGATCGATTGACACGCGGCACAACCGGAGCTCGTCTCTGCGGACGAGGAGATACCAGGCCCGGAGGACACGTGGAGCTTCCGGAGCTCATCACCGCGGAGGTAACGAGCCTGGAGCGGTTTTTACGCGTGAAGATACCGGTACGCAACGGAAACTGATCTAAACTCCACGATGTTACCGAAGATAAGACGTCAGGATCCAACAAAGATCTGAATAAGACTCTTATTCGGGATCCAATCAGATTAGGACTCTTCTCTTCCCGATTATAAATAGAACCCAAAACCTCTGGCCGAAACCACAAACTTCTCTTTCAACTCCTGAGCCGACGACTTAGAGCCCTAGCCCTAACTCGCCAAGCAAAACATCGCCGAAGCGCAACAAGGGAGATCATCGGAGAAGAACCGAGCTGTCTGAGGAGGGCCTCGAAGTCAAGAAGAGCGTGAGGTAGGACTTTGATACCACCTTACGATCTCATTGTGTTCGTCTGTTTGCATCTGTCCTTCAATTCCTTTCGAACAGAAGCTTTCTCGTGGGCAGATCACTCGATGATCAGTTTGATCTAAGAGACAAGATCATCGCCACGTCCACCTTTGATCCGAACACCTCTGACCATGCA
This sequence comes from Neostapfia colusana, assembly GCA_030760725.1. NCBI lineage: Eukaryota > Viridiplantae > Streptophyta > Magnoliopsida > Poales > Poaceae > Neostapfia > Neostapfia colusana. Next base: position 17,673,814 of record JASWHV010000018.1, on the reverse strand, counting down.
AGCCATGCAAGAACACGTACAGATCAATCTAATAAAACTAATCATAGGATAGCATGCATGTGCATCATCGCATCTAGTTTAGGCTTTGTGCATGATATTGATTGCTGTGAATCTTGTATGCACGTGAATCCTACATAGCAGGACAAGCTCAGGAAGCTGTCTACGACGGGCTGCAGCAACAAGGTTTTGAGAATCAAGAACAACCGGAACCGCAAGAACAAGGCAAGTGCTCCTTGACCATGTTGATCCTATGTTTTGGGTAAAACTATTTTGTTTTGCGAAAAGGTGTGTGTGCTGAGTCAAACATGATGGGAAAACCCTTTTTTAGGAGTTTACTAGTTTTGGTTGAACCATCCTTGTCGCCTGGGAGGTTTATGAGTCGGGTATGGTTTTTGCTTTATGCTTCGCTGAGTCCATGGGATTGGGAAGCGAGATAGATGTGTCTAGCTAACTGCACTCGTAATAATAATAATAAGGAACTGATGAGGTTAATGAATATGGATCGGAG